>CM077095.1:30246762-31468258 GCA_039513925.1 Platanthera zijinensis
CTGAGCAGATAGTTCAACCCCATATGCTCGCTAATTGAAGTGCTAACAGCAGCATAATGCTGAATTGTATCGCTTAGTTGAGATTGTAGTAGAATCAACTCTTGTACACTGCAAATTGAAGCTCTAAGACACAGAGTCATCCAGACCCAATATTTACAGCTCCTGAAGTTGACTTGCTTTGCTCCTACATATTGTTGCGTCCCAAAAATTTGGAGCGAAGCATATCCAGACTCTATGAATAGCATGTTATGATTAAATCCCTACTTTACAGGGTACCATAGGCCATAAACAAACCTGACCCTATATGCCATAGCCTCTGATATATTAAAAAAATCAGTAGTAGTGAGAATTCTTTAGGGGCTAGTTCTTTATACCTAGCACAAAAACATATAACATACATGATGTCCGGCCTACTTGTAGTAAAATATAGAAGGGAGCCAATTATCCCTCTATACAAAGTTTCATCAATAGGTTTCCTGGCCTCATCTTTGCCTATAGGCATACTTGACCCCATGAGAGTTTTCATGGTGGAGGCATTCTCCATACCAAATTTTTTGATCTACTCTCTAGTGAACTTAGACTGGGATATGTAACACCCCCATCCGTCGTATGACATATAATAGAAGGTCCAGCTGGAAACCGACGCCATATAACACGAACAGTCGGAAAAGTTACATAATAATACCAAATACTCAACTACTCTCCCTAACACAGAGCATTCTAGCGGAAGCTTTTAAATAGTTTAAAAGAACCCAAAATTGCACAACATTAGCATGAATGTTCACTATTCACCACAGGAATGAAATATAACAAATACACAATAGAGTACTTGGCCTTATGGCCTTAAAATGTTCACTTAACAACATAGTATTTTACAAGACATCGGCTCGCAGGCCGGGCACACATGATAGAAATAAAATAATCAGTTCGCTTTGGCCTTCGAGGGCCACGCACAGCAGCTTGGGCTTCAGCCGCTATTTGGTACTTGGTTCCGCATGCAGCCCTGCAAGCAAAAATTCCACCGAACGGTGGCAAACAAAGCAACGGTCATTTAAAGCTGACAAAATTATAACGATCCCCCCTTATTCGGGACGGCGGTGGTGCTCCTTCCCTCATTTCATTAGCACCAGCTAAACAATTAAGTACATAAGTATATTTCGACATAGGTGTAGCTCGCCCGGCCAAACACCTCGTCGCACTCAGGGCACATTCTCGGTTAATCCGGCCAAATTCTGTGGCTTCACCACCTATCCTCGGGACGACAAATATTTTGAGCATTTTTTTAGTCTTTCCGACCGCAGTCCAAGACTCTCTCAACTTTCCAACACGGCCAGTTCCACTTTAGGGACCTCTAGCACCGAACCACATAGCCCAGGGTCATTTCCACTTGCCCGTTGCATCACTGCCTAGTCACTTTAATACGTACGCGCGGGCCAGCTTCACCCGGATCCTAATTCATTTCCAAACATCACATACCAAATAATGTTCAAGGTTGGCCCCGCGGTCGCCAAGTTAGCAGAATTACGTTCCGCCCAGTTTTCCGGGTACGCCTTGAGTTAGTCCCCAAGGATCCCTGATGCTTAAAATATACCACGTAGAAACCCGAAAACACAAAGCACGGAGTCTTCTCCGGCAATCAATACAATATGCAACATCACGATCCAGACAACACACATCCGAGTCGGCTTCACACACAAATGCCTAAGTCCGTACTTCGATTTCGGACTCTACATGCCACACAAGGGGGACTATTCACATCTAACCCAAGGAACACCACACACACACTCACCGCACACTGACGGGAGTAGGTTTCCTTTGCAAAAAAAAGGAATTCACATGTCCAAGTGCAGAATCGTTACCCTTGAAGTCCGCTTTGGTCGCCATGAGAACAGAAACTAGCCGGATGGAAGGCTTCGAAAGGGAATTCTCTCCACGGATCTGGTCTCGGTTCTCAATTTGGTGCTCCGATGCTCCGCACGGCGGCCAGATTCCCTCCCTTCCTTATTCCTTGCTCTCTTCTCCTCTCTCTAACTTCTTAGAAAGGAGAATTTAAGAGGAAAATGAGGGATTAATCCTCTATCCCGAACTTAACACAGCAAGATCTTATCTAGGCCGTTCGATCGTATTTCAAGAAAACGAACGCTCAGGTTAGCCTAAAATTTCTTAATCCTGCGGCCCGACACCGGCTTTGCACATGGATGTGTCCCAGGCGTTGTGCTCGATCCAACCACAATTATAGAGCAAAGAAAAGAACATGGGTTGGGACCCACCCGTTGTCCCAACCGGACATGCCCGTGTCGGGTCCTCGACACGCCTGTGACCAGGGGCCTTGTCGCAATAACCGCCATGCCAACCATCACATCCAATAGTGGACACGGGTGGCGACACGCCGTGTCAGACCTGATACGCCCATGTCAACCAGTACACGCCCGTTTTCTGGCCGTGTCCCTCAGTCGACACAGGACCAAATTTTCCAGAAAGACACGACCGACCATTTGACAGCCTGTATGCCATGCCGTGTGCACTGCCACGACCTAGGACACGCCCGTGTTTCAGGCCGTGTTCAAGCAATTAACGCTCGTCGAACTCAACTCGACGACTCCCAGGCACGACCCACCACGGCCACTGACTCCGTGATGACATGCCATGTAACAGGCCGTGTTCACCCTACCATACCTGAACTGGTTCAAACACTTCCGTTTCAATTTTGAGTTTCGGCGGGGCGTTACAAATCTCCCCCCTTAAAGAATTTCATCCACGAAATTATGTAAAAGTTACACAAAAAAATTTAAATATTATCTGAGTCGAATAATTCGGGGTATTCTCTCCACATAGTCTGCTCTTGCTCCCAGAAAGCTCCTTACATCCGCAGTTATCCCAACAGACCTTAACATTCGATTTCCTTGTTCGGAGCCGTTGACTTCCAAATTCTTCAATGTGTACTGGCTTGACCTTTGTCGTCAACCCATTATCAAATCGGCACTTGATCGGACCGCAACAAACTGCGAAGGCTCTTGTACCACCTTCCGCATTACCGATACGTGGAATACATTGTGTAGCCCACTCAACTCCACGACAACTTAATCGATATGCTGTTTCGCCAATCCGCTCTAGGATCTCAAACGGTCAAAGGTATCTCGGACTCAGCTTCTTCAAGCGTCAAATCCATGAGACACCCTTGAACAGCTTGATTTTCAAATACAACCATTCGCCAACAACTGAACTCCACATTACTATGCTTGGCATTATAGTATTTTGCCTTCCTGTCCTGAGCGATCTTTAACCGTTCCTGAATCGTACGTACCACTGAAATGGCATCTTCCACTGCCCGACGTTTGTATAACTTTGACTCGCCTGTCACTAACCAAGGCACAACGGCGTGCGACACTTCTCCCATACAGGCTCAAAAGGCGTCATTCCAATACTCGCTTGAAAACTGTTATTGTATGCAAACTCTACCATTGTATAGGTGATCTTACCACAGTTTTCCGAAATCCAAGACGCACATGCGGAGCATGTCCTCCAACATCCTGTTTACCCTTTCGGTCTGACCATCCGTCTGCGGATGAAAGACTGTGCTGAAACTCAGCTTACTTCCAACAAAACTTATGCACAAGCCTCCAGTCATTTGACATGAAGCGTCCGTCTAGGTCACTAATAATACTGCGGGGCACACCATGCAAACCGTACAAATATTATCCACATAGATCTTGGCTAACTTTTCAACGGATCTTCCTTCCTATTCGGGGATGAAGTGCGACACTTTTGTCAATCTATCTACGACCACCAGATGACGTCGTTTCCTTCTGCGCCTTGGCAAACCATGCACAAAATCCTGGAAATGTCGTCGAACTTCCATTCCAGGATAGGCAAGGACTTCAAGAAACCTCCGGGCTTCTGGCACTCTGCCTTCACCAAGGCAAAAGTTGGCACTTCGCCACATAAAAGTGCTACATCCTTCTTCAACCCAGGCCACCAAAACAACTTCTTCATGTCACTATATGTCTTCGTTCTCCCAGGTGGATTGAGTACTTGTTATGATGAGCCTTGTACATCAATCCTCCGAAGATTATCCGCACTAGGGATGCATATGCAACCGTCCTTCTTAGCAGCCCATTTTCAACCGCAAAATTGGGATTTGACCCATCCAATGATTCATCCAAGATCTGCTTCATACTACTATCCTGAACCAAAGCCCACCGGAATCCTATCAGATAGGTCATACTGCACCTCCGTCCAACACAAAATTGCCTCGGACTAGTCTGCTTGTCGATGCAAGAGATCTCCAATGCCTCCAAATCACTAACCAAAATGTATGTCGAAGGCGTAGTCCCCAAGGAACTCCATACACCTCCGCTGCCACTGTTTAAGTCATTTTGATCCAATAAGTACTTCAGGCTCTTGTGATCGATTTAGATATCGACTTTCACACCGATAGGTAGTGTCTTTACAGCTTCAGGGGCGAATATCACAGCCGCTAACTCCAAGTCATGGACCGGATAATTTTCTCATGAACCTTCAATTGTCGTGATCTATAGGCTGTCACGCTCCCATGCTACAGCAGAACACAGCCCAAACCACTGCCCAAAGCATCACTATAAATTTCAATCACTTCAGACCCCTCGGAGAACGCAAAAAATAGGCGCCGTGACCAACCGCCTCTTCAATTTTCAGAAGCCTACGGCACTCCAGCATCCACACAAAACTTTTGATTCTTCCTTATCAACCATCGTGAGTGGTAGCGCTATCTGCGAGAAGTTCTCTTGAAGCGTCTGTACTAGCCGGCCCAGTCCTAGAAAACTTTCAGACTTTTCGCTAACGTAGACAACACAGGCAACTCACATATCGCAAATATCTTTGACGGATCTACCACGATACTTTCTCCACTCAAGTTGTTACCAAGAAACGCTACTGAGGGTAACCAAAGCTCGCACTTGGAGAACTTGGCATAAAGTTGATTTCTCCTAAATGTCTCCAATACCGAATTCTGATTCTTGTAATGATCAACCTCATACTGAACGCTGTACCAGTGTCGTCGATAAAGTTATTCACGAACAGGTCAAGTACTCGCTGAACGCCCTATTCATCGAATCATAAACACGGACAGCGCATTTATCAGCACAAGGAAATGACGATGGAACTCATAACGCCCATATCGTGTGTTGTACGCAGTTTTGGGAATGTCGTTTTCCCTTAACGACATTTTATTGTATCCGGATTTCAGATCAAACTTGAGTACACAGTTGACCCAACGAGTTGATCGAACAGATCATCATTTCTTGGGATAGGATACTTATTCTTTTCCGTTTACTTTATCAACTTCTAGTAATCATTACAGAGTTGTAAGCTTCCATCCTCCTTTTAACAAGAGAACCAGTGTGCTCCAAGGCAATAAACTTGGATGCACATAACCCTGTACCACTAGCTCTTGAAGTTGTACTTCAGTTCCGACATCTCGCAACCTATAGCTAGCACCGATTTGACTACCTTATGGTTGAAATCGATGTACGCACGCTGTTCGGATAGCCAGTCCATAACAAAGATTACGTCGAATTCTACAAATAGCAGTAGCGACGATGCTTACAAGTCAAACTCCTGACTCTCTATCCGTAACTCCATACAAAAGACTCTATTCACGAGTATAGATCACCTGTAGGCAGCATTGCATTACTTGATTTGTCTCTTGCCAATGAAGAAGGAATCCGATGCGCGATACACATCCTTCGGACAAAAAGGAATGGGAAGTTCCTAAGACAAACAGTGCTTTCCACCGGACACTCAGAAGATCAATACAAATCCTATCACAACCAATCACAGGCTAACATGCGTAAGGCAACAAGTATCTAAAGCTGACCTACCAAAAAAATTAAACCATACCTGTCACCATGTCAGCATGTCCATGGCCTCCTGATGGCCAAAGCTGTACACTTTAGGTTGGGATGGAGCATATTGAGATGTAGTTGCCTCCAACCCCTTTCGCTTCTCCTCGTAGGTTTCTCTAGGCTTCTTCTCGGAACTCCAGATGTGTCCGTCCAACACTCTCAGGCAAGTGTCCAGCTTTCCACAGTAAAAGCATGCGTCGCTTCTCGTCCAATAGTTGTTTCAGACGCACCAAAAGAAGGAACTAATCGAAATCCTTTAGCTATCCTAGCCTTCTTATACTATCTACGAAAATAGGACTTTGAGGAGGTCAGCCCTTGAAATCTGTCTTCTTTGCAATAGAGTCTTTCTTCTCTTGGACTTCTTCATCATAATTTTCTCTGTCCCAGATCGTCTCTACGACAATCTCGTGCAAAGTGACCAAACATTCCACATTTATAACAGTAATATGGAGCTTGACTAGTAGATACTTCAGGCCTCACTTTACTCCTCTTACGGCTATACAGACTTTGCGGGACCACGCGGGAGTTGGTAACCTGAACACTGACGTCTGGTTGATTCTGGCCAGATCTGCTTCCAAAGCTCTAGCCGACTACACTAACGCTCAGAATCCAAGTAGCTTTGTCCTATACGAGTAGCAGTTGTAATTCATCGCGCACACCGTTGCTAGAATCTATTAACTATAGTCTTGCTCGTTGTCCAACTATAACCCTGGGTAGCGCCTTATGATAAGAAACGCTTCAAATACTCCTCAACTGAGTGCGTACCCTACAATAAGATCATGTTCAACTGCTGATCCCGAAGGTCTTATACATGCCCAGTTATTCCATCACAACACTCGATATTGAAGCCACCCTAGGGACAGGGGGCGCACTTGCCCTCAAGTTGTGCTTTAGTCACAGCGAACACCACTTCCACTATCCTTCTTATGGTTTCAACAGAAAGAAGGGTCTCAGGCACGTTGTAAGTGCGCTACTCTCCGTGGAGTGCTGACCTTGCGACTGCCCCGCACCAATCCTAGTCACCTATATAGCATAACCATCAATTAGGTGACATACAGATTGCTAAAAGCAATCATTGGAACACTCAGGTTCTTCGTAACAGGTGTATTTTTCCATTCCTAAGTGGACATTCATGGGTTCTTTTTATGTTATAATGATGACGCACATACATGTGCTCACCCCCCCCCCCTTAAAGAATTTGCCCACGAATTCAACTACAGACGACCGAAACCCTCTGATACCAAATTATAACCACACCATCCGCTTCCGCTCCTATGGCATATAACAGAAGGTCCAGCTGGAACCCCGACGCCATATACCACGGACAGTCGGAAGGGTTACATTAATAATACCAAATACTCATTTACTCTCCCTAACACAGAGCATTCTAGCGGAAGCTTTTAACCAGTTCAAGGAGAACCCAAATTGCACAACACTAGCATGAATGTTAAACTATTCACCACAGGAATGAAATATAATAAATACACAGTAGAGTACTTTGGCCTTATGGCCTTACAATGTTCACAAACACAACATAGTGTTTTAACGATATCGGCTCGCAGGCCGGCCCCACATGATAGAAAATAAAATAAACATTCGCTTTTGGCCTTCGAGGGACAGCACAGCAGCTTGGGCTTCAACCCGCTATTTGGTACTTGGTTTCGCAGCACTGCAAGAAACATTCTACCGCACGATGGCAAACAAAGCCCACGGTCAGCTAAAGCTGACAAAATTATAACGACCCCTCCCCTTATTCGGGACGATGGGTGCTCCTTCCCTGCATTTCATTAGCCCAGCTAAATAATTAAGTGCATAAGTATATTTCTCCATAGGTGTAGGCTCGCCTGGCCAAACACCCCATGCACTCAGGGCACATTCTCGGTGAATCCGGTCAATTCTGTTGCTTCATCACCATCCTCGGGACGATAAACATCGTGAGCATTTTTTTAGTCTTTCCGACTGCAGTCCAAGACTCCCGACCGATGCCAACGGCTAGTTCCACTTTTGGGCCTCTAGCACCGAACCGTATAGCCCAGGTCCATTTCCACTAGCTCGTGGCTCACTCCGCCTAGTAACTTTAAGACGTACGCGCGGGCCAAGCTTCACCCGGATACTATTCATTTCCAAACATCACATAACCCAGTTATGTTCAAGGCTTGCTCCCCGATCGCCAAGTTAGAAGAATTACGTTTCCGCCCAGTTTTCCGGGTGCGCTTTGGAGTTAGTCCCCAAGAATTCCTGCTACAATCTACCGTGTAGAAACCCGAAAAAACACAAAGCACAGAGTCTTCTCCGACAATCCATACAATTGCAACATCACCGATCCAGACAACACGTCCGGGTAGGCTTCACGCACAATGCCGAAGTCGTACTTGATTCGGACTCTATATGCCAAACAAGGGGGACTATTCACATCTACCCAAGGAACACACACACTCACCCACACACTCGCGGGAGCGGGTTTCCTACGTAGAAAAGAAAAGGACTTCACATGTCCAAGTGGATAATCGTTACCTTGAAGTCCGCTTTGGCGTCATGAGAAACTAGCCAGATGGAAAGGCTTCACAAGGAATTTCTCTCCACGGATCTGGTCTCGGTTCTCAATTTGGTGCTACGATGCTCCGCCGACGGCCGGATTCCTCCCTCCTTTCCTTTGCTATCTTCTCTCTCTAACTTCTTAGAAAGAGAGAAATTTAGAGGGAAAATGAATGATTAATCCTCTATTCCAAACTTAACACAACAGGATCTCATCTGGGCTGTCAGATTGTAATTAAAGAAAACGAACGGCCAAATTAGCCTAAAATTTCTTAATCCTGTGCCGAACACAGCTTTGCACACGACAGTGTCCTAGGCCAAGTGCCTCGATCTAGTGACGATTATCGAGCACATAAAAGAACACGCATTTGGAAACGCCCGTGTCCCAACCTGACATGCCCGTGTCGGGTCCTCGACATGCCCGTGACCAGGGGCCATGTCACAAATAACCGCCACGCCAACCATCACATCCCATAGTGGAACACGGGTGGCGATACGCCCGTGTCAGACTTGACATGCCTGTGTAACCAGTACATGACCCGTGTTCCAGGCCGTGTCCCTCAGTCGACACAGGACCAATGTTGAATACATTGAAAAAGTGTACCTGATTTGGAGAAGCTCTCTTAGCTCAATGATAAACATCAAGGTGTATTTGATGTTATTTTGAATTTATATGTGCAGGTTAAGTATTGGCTAAAATGCAGAAAAATCTTCTAAGTCCATGTGTCGACACTTAAGGAAGTCTGTGTCGACACTTGGAAAAGCTTGGTCGACACTGAAGCAACTGTGTCGACACCCGAATTAATTGTCCGACATCAACTGTGTCGACATCGTAGAACCAGTGTCGACACACAGAATAGTTAGTTGACATCACTGTGTCGACACTAGGAGGGCAGTGTCGACACACAGAATAGTTAGTCGACATCAAATGTGTCGACACCTGGAGGCAGTGTCGACACACAGAAGCAAAGTCGACATCAAATGTGTCGACACCTAGAGGCAGTGTCGACACACAGAATTCTTAGTCTACAACAACTGTGTCGACATACAGGACTTGTGTCGACACACAACAGAGTTTAAACATAGTTGATTGTTGTGGAGTGAAGAAGTGATCTTGTCGACACAAATAATCAGTGTCGACACATTCTCAAAATGCAGTGTCAAGAAGTAGTGTCGACATCAAGACAGCTATGTCGACACCACCAAAGTCTGTGTCGACACTTAAGTCACTTGTGTCGACACATATTGACAGTTTGTCTCGACACATAATGACAGTCAGTCTCGACGCTTTGCTGACAGAGACAAAGGCTCAGGAACTGTTTGAGGACTTGACAGCTGTGCATTCCAACAAGTTAACTGAAGCTGTCAGACTTGTCAGAAGTTCGTTAGAAACCGGATCAGCCGGTTACCATGGGTGAAGCCTATATATAGATTGACTGTATCAAATCAAAGAGATACAATACACACAACTAACACAACTATTGAGAGATTGATCTCTGATCAAGAAAGTGCAAGTCACACAAAAGAAGATCTTCGTGAGAAGATCTAAGAAGACATTCTGAAGTGATTATCCACTCAGATTTTGTCTAAGGAGAATTCAATCCAGAATTCAGAAGGAACTTCAGAAGATTTGGGGAAAGAGAGGTCCAACTGTTTTGAGGTCAAGAAGGAGACAATCACAAGTCTCTCAAGAAGTAGATCCTGAACTAATCTACTAAGTAGATCCAGATCTATTTCTAGAATCCAAGAAGGAAGCTGCCAGTCAGTCAACTTCAAAGGAGATCAACCCTACTGAGTTCAGATTCAAGAAGCTTTGAAGAAAGCTAAGAACAGGTTGATTTCATCCATCAGTCTCATCAAGAAGCTGATCAAGAATCTTCTTATCCTTTCTCTCTCAACAAGGGTAAGATTCCATCAAAAATACTTATCAAATTCTGTAGGATCTTTTCAAAGATCTGAGTTGTAAGCCTGTGTTATAAAGGCTGAGTGTAGGAGATTTAGATCTCTGAGTGGTAAGGCTGTTTGAGCTTGAGTGTAGGAGATTCAGTTCTCTGAGGTGTAGGCCTTGTTGCAAGGTTGAGGTAGGGCTTATTAGCCTGAGTTGTAGGAGTGTGGATATATTCTGAGTTGTAGGAATCCTTCAGGATTCTGAGCTGTAAGATCTGTGGATCTGAGAAAAAGGAAGAAGTTAGGCAGAATCTAGCATATTGCTGGATAGACGCAGGGGGAAAGTGAATGTACCCAGACCTTGGGGAACCACTATAAATCAGTGTGAAATATGTGATTAGTGTTATTATAGATTCTGTGATTGTATATGCTGTGTTAACTGTAGAGTTTTAAGATTTATATTAAAGAACTGAAGGTATTTTCTTGCCTTAGTTTAAAACAAGGATAAGAACCTATTCACCCCCCTCTAGGTGTTTAGGTTGTCTTTAAGTTAAATCTATCAAGTGGTATCAGAGGGAGGTTGCTCAAAGAAGGACTTTACAGTCTGAGTGAGATCCTAAGGATGAATAAAGAATCACGAAAATGGGTTCTGGAGAAAATCACAAGGAACTAGGTTCTATGAAATTACCCATCGGTAGGAAGGAGATATTTGGAATATGGAAAGAAAGGGTCAGGTTGTTTATGGAGGCTTCTGACTCAAGGATCTATATTACAGTAAAAGAAAGTCCTTATATTCCAATGAATGTGTTGTTCTAGATGCAAATCAAAGAACTCCAAAGATTTTTCTGAGATGGCTAAGGATGAGATCATCTGAAAACTATGGATAAAAGAGCCCAGAATATCATAGTAAGTGCCATAGATGATTCAACCTTTCAGAATTTGATTTACTGCAAGACCTCCAAAGAAATGTGGGAAACTTTGATAGTCTACATGGAGGGTTCTGAAGAAGTTAGACAAGATAAAAAGTCTATGCAAAATCAGGAATATGAAAGTTTCAGACAAGGGAAGTCAGATAACATATCTGAGTGCTATAAGAAGTTCTATAGAATTGTAAATGAACTGATGTCTTATGGAAGGGTCTTCAGTACATATGAATTGAATGATAAATTCCTAAGATCCTTGACAAAGGATTGGGACACTAAGATTTGTGCCATTAGGGAAGTGGCAAAACTTGCAGATATTTCTCCTCTAACTTTATTTGGAAAGTTGCTGTCTTATGAAATGCAACTAATGACTAGAAAAGAGGAAGAAAGAAATGCAAAAGGGGAGCATAAAAAAAAGTCTGTGGCCTTCAAGGTTGAATCCACTAGAAAGAATAGGAGGATGTCTCCATCACCTCCTAGGGAAGTTACTGAAATTATCTCAGATAATTCAGACAACCAAAATTCAGATAGCAGTGATTCAGATACAGATTTTGCTGCCTTTACATGGCAGTTTCAGAGATTCTTGAAGAAGAAGCAGTGGATATCAAGGCCCTCCACATCACAGCCAGTTGATGATTATTATCAAAAGAGAAAGTAATCTAGGAAGGACAGGAGCAGGTCTAAGCCTAGCAAATCTACAACATTAAAGATAGTTTATTATTGTTGTAATAGGCCTGGACATATTATGGCTGAGTGTCCAGATAAAAGAAAGAAGTCTGCTGATAAAAGGAAGACTCAACAAAAGAGCAAGAAGGAGAAATCCTTTGTTTCTAAGAAGGAGAAGAGCTTTATAGACCAATCATCTTTAGAGTCTGAATCTGAAGCTGAAGCATACATTGGCCTATATGCAGCAGATGAAGAAGATGAGTTTATGCAATTGCTGAACTCTATCTGTGCACAAGAAGACAATAAGTGCATAGGACTGATGGATGTATCAGAAGAAGATAAGTGCCAGGATTAGCCTGGTTCTAGCAAGGTACAATGTTTGTCTAGTAATTCAGATATTAGTACTAGCACAGAGTCAGCTACATCTACATCAAGTGATGTGGATGGATCTGAGTCTGAAGGTGATATTCATCAGCTGATAGATGAATATGGGGACTTGTTGCAAGCACTAAAGAAAAGCAAGAACCTGGCCAAAACTCAGGCTAAGGAAATTGCAGATCTTAAGATGGCTGTATCTGGTTAAGAGAAAGAATTGGATCAAAAAATGAATGAGGTTGTCAAGCTGAAAACTATAACTGTTATTCAGATGGGTACAATCACATACAAAAATGATTTAATTAAAAGTCTGGAAGTCAGACTTCAAAAGGAGAAAGATTTGATGGCTAGTTATTCCATACCAAAATCAGTTTTACCTTTAATAGATGAGTTTGTGGCTCAAAAGGGTAAGGCTGGAATAGGATTCAAAGATAACACCAGGGCTGTCCATTTCAAGATAAAGGGCAAAGCCTCAGTCCAGCCATTGAATTTTAAAGTCCCTATAGTTTTTAGAAAGGTACAAGTGCCTTCTAACAAGTATGACCTTGAGAATACTCATGGTCATAGTATGACTGAAGTTCTGAATGACAAGGGTGCTTATGTCAATAAGGCAGCTCATGTTCATAAACCCCATGTTTGTGAGAAACCAGTGGGTATAGCTGCAGCAGTACCAACACAGTACAAAAGATTTGCTGTCAACCAGACTGTCAAGAATGTATTTAAAAATTGATACAACAAGTATGAATGCTGGTGCTGTGGTAAGACAGGTCATTATGCCATAGATTACTGGCATAACTCTAGTGTCAGGAAGAACAACAGTCTACCTGTTAGAAGAGCTACAGGTAGATTTGTTAAGAATGAAGCTAACTTGAACGAAGGACCCAAGACTTACTTGGGTTCTAAGGGGAGGTAATTCTTTATTGCAGGTGAGTCCAAGTCACCATACCCCTATATGGTACTTGGACAGTGGATGTTCCAAGCACATGATAGGAACAAAGGGATTGCTGAAGGAGTATTTACCTATCTTAAATGGGCCTAAAGTAATCTTTAGTGGCTCTGAGAAAGGAATCATCAAAGGATTTGGTAATATTTCTAGTAACCAGATTACTATCACTCAAGTGGCCTATGTGAAGGGTTTGAAACACAACCTTATAAGCATAAATCAGCTGAGTGATTTAGGATATGACATTTCATTTTTTAAGAATGGATGTCATATCAAAAGGTCAAGTGATCAAAAGATCATTTTGACAGGATATAGAAAAAGGAATGTGTACTGTCTTAATTTTGAGTGTGAGAACAAAGGTTCTCCTATTTGTCTTGTAGCTGATGAGAGAGCCTCTCATTGTGTCAAATGGCACAAGAGGATGACCCATCTTAACTACAAAACAATTGGCAAACTCTTTAGCAAAGATTCAGGGAGGAATGGTTCTCAAGTTAAGTGTATAAAGGAAGGGATATGTTCAGCTTGATAAAAGGGAAAGTAGACAAAATCCTCCTTTCATAGCCTTGAAAACAAAGATTCAGTGAGGTGTCTATACCTCTTACATATGGATCTTTTTGGTCCTATGACAGTTCATAGTCTAGGTAGGAAGGTCTACACTTTTGTGGTGGTAGATGACTATTCTAGATATACCTGGGTGTTCTTTCTGAGACAAAAATCAGAAACCCCAAGTGTTTTACATAGTTTTTTCAGACAAATTCAGAATGAACTGGACAGTACAATGGTCAAAATCAGAAGTGACCATGACACTGAATTTCAATCTGAAAGTATGACAAGACTGTGCGAATAATTTGGGATTTTTCAAGAATTCTCCTCACCTAGAACATCACAGCAAAATGGTATTGCTGAAAGGAAGAATAGAACATTGATTGAGACTGGTAGAACTCTATTGAGTGACACTACTCTCCCAGAATATTTCTGGGCTGAGGCAGTAAACACTGCATGTAATGTGATCAACAAGGCTTCTATCATCAAGTGCCACAAAAAGACTCCCTATGAGAACATGAAAGGTAGAAAACCAAATTTATCCTATTTTAGGATCTTTGGTTGCAAGTGCTATATCCTTAACAATGGCAAGTCTTATCTAACTAAGTTTGCTGCCAAATCCCAAGATGGGATATTTGTTGGGTACAGCAACAATAGTAAGGCTTATAGGGTCTAAAACTTGATTACACAAGTTGTAGAAGTATCTATACATGTTGTATTTGGTGAAACTAGATTGATCAACTGTGAGTTTCCTTGTAGTTCATGCAGTCCAACAGGTATTAATGAGAGAATGGACAAGCTTTCCATTGCAGAAGATTCAACTGCAGATCAAGAAATGGAAAATGGTGGCTACTGTCCAGGGGGAGTAAAGGACTCTCTATGAACTGAAGAAAACCAAGAGGTGCAACACATTGAAGAAACTGGAGGTATTCAGCCTGAAAAAAGACTACCTCCAGCTGTTAGACACTTAAAAGATCATCCAGTAAATCAGATAATTGGTGATCCAAGACATGGAGTGCAAACCAGAAGCAGGAATTTGAACACAGTCCTGTACTCAAGGTTTCTATCTCAATTAGAGCCAAAGAAATTTGAAGAAGCTATCCTAGACCCACATTGGATTAATTCCATGCAAGAGGAGCTAAATCAGTTCAGAAGGTGCAAGGTCTTGGAGTTAGTTCCTAAACCAAAAGACCACAATATCATTGGAACAAAGTGGATCTTTAGGAACAAATTGGATGAGAGTGGAATTATTGTGAAGAACAAAGCAAGACTTGTTGCAAAAGGGTACAGGAAGGAAGAGGGAATAGACTTTGATCAAACCTTTGCCCTAGTAGCAAGACTGGAAGCCATTAGAATGTTCCTTGCCTATGCAACATATCAAGGAAATAAGGTATTCCAAATGGATGTAAAATCAGCATTCCTGAATGGAAATCTAAAAGAAGAAGTCTATGTAGAGCAGCCTTCAGGTTTTGTAGATTCTCTCAAACCTGATTATGTTTATAGACTTAGGAAAGATTTGTATGGGTTAAAGCAAGCCCCAAGGGCTTGGTATGAAACCCTGTCTACTTTTCTTATTGAGAACAAATTCTCAAGATGGAAAATAGACAAAACTCTTTTCCTAAGGGAGTCCAAAGGAAAGATAATCTTAGTTCAGATTTATGTAGATGACATAATTTTTGGATCTACTGAAAATAACCTTTGCAAGAATTTTGCTAAACTTATGCAAGGGAAGTTTGAAATGAGCAGTATGGGGGAACTTAAGTTCTTCTTGGGACTCCAAGTAAGACAAACTGATGATGGCTTGTCCATATCCCAGTCTAAGTTCACCAAGGAGTTAATTAAGAAGTATGGTATGGAATCATCCTCCACCATGAGAACTCCTACGGGAACAAGTATGCCTATATGCAAAGATGATGCAGGTAAACCTATAAATGAGTCTTTATATAGAGGAATAATTGGCTCACTACTATATCTCACTGCTAGTAGACCAGACATTATGTATGCAACATGTGTCTGTGCTAGGTACCAATCATGCCCTAAAGAATCTCATTACACTACAGTAAAGAGGATTTTGAGATATCTAAAGGGAACACCTAATCTATGCCTTTGGTACCCTAGGAATGGAGATTTTCTACTAACAGGCTATTCAGATGCAGACTTTGCAGGTTGTAAAGAAGATAGGAAAAGAACTACAGGTACATGTCAATTTTTGTAAGGAAGATTGATATCTTGGAGCAGTAAGAAGCAGACTAGTGTGGCAATTTCCACAGCTGAGTCTGAATATATGGCAGCAGGAAGTTGCTGTGCACAGCTGTTATGGATTCAGCATCAGCTAGAAGACTATGGTATTCAGGTAAGTAGAACACCTTTGTTTTGTGATTCTACTAGTGTTATTTCTATTACTAATAATCCTGTTTCACATAGTAGGACTAAGCATATAGAAATAAGATACCATTTTCTTGGAGAACATTTAGAGAAAGTGTACATCTCACTAGAATTTGTTAAGATAGATTATCAAATTGCAGATGTATTTACTAAGCCTCTCGATGAAACTAAATTTAATAGATTTAAAATTGAATTAGGAATGTTGACCATATGTTAGATTCACAAAAGTGGCTAAGTAAAATTGTGTCGACACATTCAGTAATAAAGTGTCGACACAGAGAAGTTGTGTCGACAATTCAGGGAAATTGTGTCGACACAGTGTCGTAGTGTCGACACCTAAGGGACAAAGTGTCGACACATCTAGGAAAGTTGTGTTGACACATCCAGAGAAATGGTGTCCACACATTCAGAATTTATGTCGACACTTCAAATAAGTGTCGACACAGACTTTCTGTTTAACAACTACATAAGTCAAGTGTCGACACATCATTAATTTGTGTCGACACATCATTAATTTGTGTCGACACATAGAGGTCAACATTGTTGTCGAGACATTAGAAGTATGTGTCGACACATTTCAACTGTGTCGACACAATTAGACAGTTTTTGCCCGCCTTTTGACCTTCTTTGTTTAAAAGGGTATAAATAGGTCCAGAACAAATTCAGTCGACATGCTCACCAGGTTTTCGAGACTAAAACCCTGTGTAGACAAACTCTCTTCTCTCCATTAAAGCTTTCTCATCGTCCCAATGGCGCCAAAGGTTGAAGACAACATTAATGAAGGCTACGAGCTGGTGCGCAATGCATTTGATAATGCGGCGACGGAGATTAAAAGGGTCATTACCCTTATTACAGATAATGGATTAGAGTTTCTTGTATCTGAACCTACCAAGATCTGGAAGAAGGAAGTGTTTGAGTTCTATGTTGCTGCAACAGTGGACTCCACTAGACTCAAGATTAAATCGTCAGTTTATAGAAATAGAGTCAAACTTACTCTGAAGAGTTTAAGAAAGATTCTTCACCTTCCTAGAATTAAGGATGAAGAAGAGGTCCCAGCCTCAAAGACAAGGGAGGCTCTACAGTGGTGTGGATTGGATCCAGCCATAAAGATTGGAGCAGCCATTAACAGAAAAGGGATGAATCAACAAGGAAAATTTCTATCTTAAGTGGTAGGGAAGGTGATTTTGTGTAAACCAGGAGGACATGATAGGCTCTCTGCCTTTATGTTCAGTCTGATGACAAGGATAATCTATAAGATTAACATAGATTGGTGTGCAGTTCTGTTTGAGAAGATAAAGGAAGGAATCAAAAAGCCTAATTTGGCTAGATTGATGAGTTTATACCTAGCTAGAGCAATTCCAGAGGTAATGCATCAGATTCCAGGATCTAAAATAAATCATATGAGAAGGATGGACATCAGAATAATATCCAGATGGGATAGGGTCCTCTCCAAGGACATATATGATTTGGAGACTGCAGCAAAATCACCAGTACATAACATTACTGAGCATGACCATGTGCAGGAGGACACAATAAGTACACAAGTGTAGGGGGAGTAAGTTAGGGAACAGGTCCAGGACCTGACTGAAAATTCCCAAGTCCATGTAGAGACAGTTACTGCACAGTTGCAGGGGGAGCCACATTCTGCACAGGTGCAGGAGGAAGACAGAATCAACTTATCAGAAGAAATAGATTCACAAACTGATCTTGATACTTCTGGAGTTGCTGATGCTGTTGAGAAAGAACTATCACCTGCTCACACTCAACAGGAATTCACTCTAGAAGAGTTGTTTCCTGATATTGAGGGAGCAGCAGATAAGGAGGAGCATATCAGGGTTGAGGAGGAATAGAAGAGGTTTGAGGGGGAGCGGGATAATCTTTAGGGGGAGCAGATTGGCACTGAAAAAGATACACCCTCTACTCCACCAGAAAGGGTTGAGATAGCCAGTACTACTGATTCAGAGAATGAAGAACACAGGAATGCCAAGAAGAGAAAACTTCTGGTCTTTAAGAGAAGGAGCCAAAGTTATAAAAGGGCACTACAAACTACTCCACAACCTGCTCCTGAAACTGATTACAACAATTTTTGGTAGATTTACAAGTGAAATTAGATGAGCAGAGATTGGTTTTGGAAAAATATGTGGATGAAAGCCATAAGGCCCTCCAATTTGATCTAGCACAAGATATAAAATCAATCAGATTTGAGGTAAATCAGAATAAGAAAGAAATGACATATTGCTTCCACAAGGGGGCCATGCTGTGGTATTTCTAGCACAGCAGCAGTTAGATATGAAGCAACAAGTGGATGATATTGCCATCAAACAAGGCTATGTTCTTGAAAACCAGCTGAGGATGAATTAGAATCTGACAGATGCTCACAATGTAATCTTAACTGAGTTAAAAAATACTGTTACTGGATTTACTTGCACAAGGGCTAAAGACATGGAAGACTATGATAAGAAGCTATAGGCTGCCCTAGATTCAGTTCAAACTGCCATCACTATATCTGAGAATTTAATTGATGACAAGCTTCAAAAGTTAAAGCCATTCTTTAAAGATGGTATCAATTTCTTGGATGGGCAAATCAGATTTCAGAAAGATGATTTAAGAGATCATGTAGCCCGAGAAGTCATAAAGGGGGAGAGGGAGTTAGTATATGCAGGCTCTGATCATGCCAAATGGATAACCAATAGTATCAGAGCGACTCTGGGATATCCACCCTTATGTGATGATGATAATGTGGCTGAGTCTGGTGTGCAATCAGCTCTACTTGAAGGTGATCAACAAGAGGTTGCCAAAGTCATTTACCCCCTGCAGATTTTGAAATGATACATCAACAAGTTCAGTCTATGTACAGCCCTCCACAACAAGTTGCTAATGTAATTATTGAAAAGGTAGATATGCCAGAAGCTGGTCTGAAAGCTCAGCAAGATGCTCAATTATCAAAGAAGAGATTCAGAGAGTAGGCAGAGTTAAAACCCTATTTTGAGCAATGGAGCCCCACTTATAGAAATATCATATTAACTGTTTGGAAAGCTGTAAAAGACCAGGTTCATGAAAGGGGCAAATGGTATAATGAGTAGGAATGGAAGAAGTATGAGGCAATGCAGGAAGCCATAGTTCAATACAGAAGAAAGGCTAAGAGTGAGAAGCTACCTCCTGATGCTCAGGAGCCTAGCAAGTATTTCCCTAAGACTTTTCATTATTTTGAAAGGCAAAGGATTAAGGCTGAATCACAAAAGAAGGCTGAGTTGAAAGTCAAGAAGCCCATTGAAGATACAAAACCTTTTGTGCAGGCTCAGCTTAGATCAGGGAAAGGAATAGTCATCAAGGAGCCTGTCCAGCCTTAGTTTAGTTTTACTAGATTTTTGAAGAACTATGTAATTCTTAGTTTTACAGAAGTCTATATTAACTGTTGTTAAGAAACTTTTTGATATAATAAACAAAACAATGTTCCATTTTCATTTAATTTGCATCCTTATTTTCTGATGTCAGTTTATTATTTGTTTTGTTTATAAATTACCCTGTTAAATAATGCTTATAAACATCATGTTTATTTATCATAAGTGGTGTATATCATTGACAAAAGGGTTATGACTTCTCCAAATAGAGGGAGATTATTAGGTACATTGGAAAATGTGTACCTGATTTGGAGAAGCCTCTCTTAGCTCAATGATATACATTAAGGTATATTTGATGTTATTTTGAATTTATATGTGCAGGTTAAGAATTGGCTAAAATGCAGAAAAAGTTTCTAAGTCCATGTGTCGACACTTAAGGAAGTCTGTGTCGACACTTAAGGAAGTCTGTGTCGACACTTAGAAAAGCTGTGTGGACACCTGAAGTAACTGTGTCGACACACAGAATTAATTTGTCAACATCAACTGTGTCGACACCAGGAGGTAGTGTCGACACACAGAATAGTTAGTTGACATCAACTGTGTCGACACCGGGAGGCAGTGTCGACACATAGAATAGTTAGTCGACATCAACTGTGTCGACACCTGGAGGCTGTGTCGACACACAGAAGCAGAGTCGACATAAACTGTGTCGACACATGGAGACAGTGTCGACACACATAATTCTTAGTCTACAACAACTGTGTCGACACACAGGACTTGTGTCGACACACAGCAGAGTTTCAACATAGTTGATTGCTGTGGAGTGAAGAAGTGATTGTGTCGACACAAATAATCAGTGTCGACACATTCTCAAGATGCAGTGTCAAGAAGCAGTATCGACATCAAGGAAGCTATGTCGACACCACCAAAGTATGTGTCGACACATATTGACAGTTTGTCTCGACACATAATGACAGTCAGTCTCGACGCTTTGCCGACAGAGACAAAGGCTGAGGATCTGTTTGAGGACTTGACAGGTGTGCATTCAAACAAGTTTACTGAAGCTGTCAGACTTGTTAGAAGTTTGTTAGAAACTGAATCAGCCGGTTACCATGGGTGAAGCCTATATATAGACGGACTGTGCCAAATCAAAGAGATACAATACACACAACTAACACAATTATTGAGAGATTGATCTCTGATCAAGAAAGTGCAAGTCACATAGAAGAAGATCTTCGTGAGAAGATTTAAGAAGACATTCTGAAGTGATTATCCACTCAGATTTTGTCTAAGGAGAATTCAATCCAGAATTTAGAAGGAACTTCAGAAGATTTGGGGAGAGAGAGCTCCAGCTATTTTGAGGTCAAGAAGGAGACAATCATAAGTCTCTTAAGAAGTAGATCCTGAACTAATCTACTAAGTAGATCCAGATCTATTTCTGGAATCCAAGAAGGAAGCTACTAGTCAGTCAAATTCAAAGGAGATCAACCCTACTGAGTTCAGATTCAAGAAGCTTTGAAGAAAGCTAAGAACAGGTTGATTTCAACCATCAGTCTCATCAAGAAGCTGATCAAGAATCTTCTTATCCTTTCTCTCTCAATAAGGGTAAGAGTCCATCAAAAATACTTATCAAATTCTGTAGGATCTTTTCAAAGATCTGAGTTATAAGCCTGTATTATAAAGGCTGAGTGTAGGAGATTTAGATCTCTGAGTGGTAAGGCTGTTTGAGCCTGAGTGTAGGAGAATCAGTTCTCTGAGGTGTAGGCCTTATGGCAAGGCTGAGGTAGGGCTTATTAGCCTGAGTTGTAGGAGTGTGGATACATTCTGAGTTGTAGGAATCATTCAGGATTCTGAGCTGTAAGATCTGTGGATCTGAGAAAAAGGAAGAAGTTATGCTGAATCTAGCATATTGCTTGATAGGCGCATGGGGAAAGTGGATGTACCCAGACCTTGGGGAACCACTATAAATCAGTGTGCAATCTGTGATTAGTGTTATTATACATTCTGTGATTTTATATGCTGTGTTAACTGTAGAGTTTTCAGATTTATATTAAAGAACTGAAGGTATATTCTGCCTTAGTTTAAAACAAGGATAAGAACCTATTCACCCCCTATAGGTGTTTAGGTTGTCTTGAAGTTAAATCTATCACCAAATTTTCCAGAGAAGCACACGGCCATTTTACACCCCCGTGTGCCATATCGTGTGCCTGACACACCTTGGGACACGCCTGTGTCCTAGGATGTGTCGAGCACTCAACGCTCATCGACCTCAACTCGACGACCCGAGCACGACACGGCCATATGACGCCCTCATGTCACAGGTCGTGTTCACCCTACCAAGACCCGAACTTGGTTCAAACACCGCCCGTTTCACTTTTGAGTTTCGGGGCATTACAGGATATAGATAAACATCTTCAGTTTGTCTTACTTGGAGTCCTAGAATAACTTAAGTTCACCCATATTGCTCAACTCAAAATTCCCTTGCATAAGTTTGGCAAACTTCCTACAACAGTTATCATCAGTAGATCCAAAGATTATGTCAACTACATAAATCTTGACTAGGATGATCTTGCCCTTAGATTCCCTTAGGAATAGGGTCTTGTCTATCTTCTCCCTTGAGAATTTGTTCTCAATGACGAAGCTAGACAATGTGTCATACCATGCTTTAGGGGCTGCTTTATCCTATATAGAGCTTTCTTAAGTTTATAAACAAATTCAGGTGAGTTAGAATCAACAAAACCTGGAGGCTACTCAACATAGACTTCTTCCTTTAAGTCACTATTCAGAAAGGTTGACTTCATATCTATATGGTAGACTTTAAATCCTTTGAATGCCGCATATGTAAAGAAGAGTCTGATGGCTTCCAATCTTGCTACAGAGGCAAACGTATGATCAAAATCAATACCTTCTTTTTGTCTGTACCCCGTTAGCTACAAGCCTAGCCTTGTTCTTTATTATAATGCCATTCTCATCAAGTTTATTCCTGTAAATCCACTTGACTCTAATGATATTATGTCTTTGTGGTTTGGGAACCAGCTTCTAGACCTTACACCTCTTAAACATGTTCAATTCCTCTTGCATTGCTACAATCCAGAACTAATCTATGTTGGCCTCTTGAAATCTTTTGGGCTCAATCTGTGATAGGAAGCTTGCATACATTTCTGTATTAAGTCTCTTGCTTCTTATCACCACTCCTTGGTATGCATCAACAATAATCTGGTGTCTTGGATGATCTCTTGAATGCCTGATAGTTGGAGGCAGTCTTTTTTCAACATCAGCTTCAGTAGCAGCTTCTTGCTGATCTTAATCCACTTCAAGTGTGCCTTGCAGTTCTTCTGGAATATCCACTCCATCTTGTATTACTGGAGCAGCTTCCTTGATGATTAACTTGTCCATCATCAGCTTTGTACCTGCAGTACTAGAAGAGGAGCTTGGCAGCTCACTTTTAATCATGGTATTCTCATAAAAGATTACATGTACAGACTCTTCTATAACTTGGCTTTTCAAGTTGTAGATCCTATAGGCTTTACTATGATTGTTATACCCAATAAAAATCCCATCAAAGGACTTGGCGGCAAACTTAGTCACATAGTACTTCCCATTATGAAGCACATAACACTTGCTACCAAATATCCTGAGATAGCCCAGGTTTGGTTTTCTGCCCTTCAAGATCTCATAGGGAGTCTTCTTGTGGCTCTTAGTTATAGAGGCTCTATTAAGGACATGATATGCAGTATTTACTACCTCAGCCCAGCAATATTCTGGGAGAGATGCGTCACCCAACAAGGTTCTCCCAACATCTATGAGAGTCCTATTTTTCCTCTCAATAATCCCATTTTGCTGGGGTGTTCTTGGATAATAAAATTCTTGATGAATCCCTAGCTCTTCATAGAACTTTGTCATGCTATCAGACTAGAATTCAGTTCCATGGTCAATTTTGATTTTGACCACTGTACTATCAAACTCATTCTAAATTTTCTTGACAAACTTCATGAATATGTGAAGGGTTTCATTCTTTTTCTAAAGAAAGAACACCCAAGTAAACCTAGAATAGTCATCAACCACCACAAGGGTGTAGAATTTCCTATCTAGAATATGAACTAGCATAGGACCAAACAAGTCCATATGCAAGAGGTATAAACACTTCACAGAGTCTTTGGTCCCAATGCCCTTGAAGGAAGCTTTGGTCTGCTTTCCCTTTTGGCATGCTGAGCAAATGCTTTCCTTGGTGCGTTTCACCTTAGGACCATTCCTAACTTGCTCTTCACTAAAGAGCTAGCTAATAGTCTTATAATTCAAATGAGCTAGTCTCTTGTGTCATTGCACACAATATGAAACATTCTCATTTGCCACTAGACAAATAGGAGAGTCTGTATTTAGACAAAGGAAATTTAAAAAATAAACATTTTCACTCCTAGTGCCTATCAAGATGACCTCTTGATCTGTAATAACTCTACTCGTCACGTAGGATATAATAGAGGGTCCGGCCGGGGCCCCACACCATATTCCATAAACAAGCGGAGTCGTCACGAAATAATACCAAGAACCATTGCACCCTAACACAGAGCATTCTAGTGGAAGCTTCAGGGTTGAAAACATGAACTCAATACTAAAAGAAATGTCCACTTCTATAACAAAATAGGAATGTATACAACCATAAACAGCAGGTACATAACCTTAAGTCTTTTACAAGTTTCTCTGAACATAAGGTGTGGTTTACATACATCGGCACGCAGGACGACCACACATGAATAAGATTAAGCAAAGCAAGGCCTTCGAGGGTAGCAACGCAGCTTGGGCTTCAGCCTGCTAAGTCCAACTTGGACCAGCACTACCTGCACCTGCAAGAACCATTCCACCAACCGGTGGCAAACAGGGCAACGATCAGTAAACGGATGAATGTTCTCGCAGCAGCCTTGCCTTCGCAAATCCGAACTCGGCTCGCGATTTGAACAACCGTAGCACCACTGGTAGTCGGCTTCCTCTTCTTTTTCCTCCTCAAGCTCTCCTCTCTCTCTTACTTAAGAAAGAGCAAGGCACAACTCAAATGAACTTTCTCCTTCTCAAGGATGGCCTTATCACCCCAGGGATGAGCCTAGATCATTGGATCTTAGTTAAAGAAAATGAATGGATCCGATCAGCCCTTAAAATGATTTCTTGGACTGAACATGGGTTGTGACACGCCCGTGTCACAGGCTGTGTTCCTAAAGCGGTTACAAAACCGACTCATCAAGTCCAAACACGAGATTAGACATGCCCGTGTCAAACACCTGACATGCCCGTGTCAGAAAGCACACGGCCGTGTGACTAGCCGTGTCATTCTTTCAACACAAGACCAGATCACCCGAGAAGGACACGGCTAAGGCACATGCCCATATCCTTAGCCGTATGCCAAACACGCCCCTGTGACACGCCCGTGTCACATGCCAAGCTCCACAATCCACTCAACGCCACCTGGGTATTCACCCGAGCAGGACACGCCCTGGGACACGCCCGTGTCCCAGGCCGTATCACCTCTCGACGATCTTCGGCCGTGCCAACTCGAGAACTCGAGTCGACGCCTACAGTAAAGGACACGCCCGTGTCCTAGGCCGTGTGCACTGGACATGCCCTGGGACACGCTCGTGTCCTAGACCGTGTCACCCAGCCTGACCCAATTTGGGACTTAGGGATTTTTGGGGTGTTACAATCCTCCCCCCTTAAAATAAATTTCACCCTGAAATTTGTACGCAGCAAGGGAACAAACATCAAAATGCTAATCCACTAACAGTTTTGCTACAAAAGAATGTACACGGTCAACAGTTTACACAAAAAGTTCGGCAGCAAGGGAACAAACATCAAAATGCTAATCCACTAACAGTTTTGCTACAAAAGAATGTACACGGTCAACAGTTTACACAAAAAGTTCGGGAAACTCAGCTCGCATGGTCTACTCTTGCTCACGACCACAATTGTCCCACCAGACTTTGACCATCCCGATCATCTTGTTCCGCAACTGTTTTTCGGCTCAATCCTCGATTCGAATAGGCCTAACTTTCGTCGTTAGCCCACTGTCGACTGATACTTGATCTGCAACAACCACTTGGATTGGTTCTTTTACCACTTTCCACAACACCGAGACATGAAACACATCATGTAAACCGCTCAGCTCTTGCAAAAGTGCTAACCGATAGGCAGCTTCACTAATACGCTCGACCACCTCAAACAGTCCCAAATACCTCGGGCTCAACTTTTTCAGACGCCGTATCCTGGACACACCTTTGAATGGTTTGATTTTCAAGTACACCCAATCGCCCACCGCAAACTCCACGTTTCAGTGCTTGGCATTGTAATACTTAGCTTGCCTGTCTTGAGCCACCACTAGTCTTTCACGTATCAACCGTATAATTGCGTTGGCATCATCTAACTCTTTTTGCCGCTACACCTTCGTTTCGCCAGTCTCCGCCCAAGCTAAAGGTGTACGACATTTTCTACCATATAAAGCCTCAAAGGGCGCCATCTGGATACTCACTTGGTAGCTGTTATTGTAGGCGAACTCAACTACACCGAAATGATCTTCCCAATTCTTCCCGAAATCCAGCGCACACATTCAGAGCATGTCCTTTAAATTCCTGTTGGTCCTCTTGGTCTGACCATCTGTTTGAGGGTGGAAGGCCGTGCTGAAATGTAATTTCATACCCAACAGTTCGTGGACTAATCTCCAATCACCCGAAGTGAAACGCCCATCTCGATCACTAACGATGCTACGGGGTACACCATGCAATCGTACAATAGTATCCACGTACATCTTTGCAAACTTCTCAACTGAATCGTCCTTACAGTTCGGGATGAAGTGTGACACCTTGGTTAATCGGTCCACAATCACCCATACCGCATCATTTCCACGCTGCTATCTCGGCAATCTATGCACGAAATCCATGGAAATATCATCAAATTTCCATACAGGGATGGGTAACGGCTTCAGTAAACCACCCGGTTTTTTGCATTCCTCCTTTACCAAAGCACACGTTTGACACTTACGACATAGTGTGCTATGTCCTTCTTCATTCCAGGCCACCAGAACAGTTTCTTCATATCTTTATACATTTTTGTGCTTCCGGGGTGAACCGAATATTTGGTGAAGTGGCCTTCATACATCACCTCTTCACGAAGTTTACCCCTATTTGGGACACACAGACGACCGTCCTTCCGAAAAAGACCGTCAATAAACGAAAATCTAGAGTCCGCACCTTCCGCTGTATAGCGTTGTAGACTTTCATCAAGTTCTGTATCTTGCCGAACTTTGTCCGCCAGGTCACACTGTACCTCCGTCTAGTTTAAGCACGCATCTGCAGTGGGATTCCTTTCAACCCAAGAAATATTTAATGCCTCCAGTTCTCGAATTAGGCTTTCATCATGCCTTAAAAGCCAACTTGCCCTTGCCGGAGTCCGACGACTCAAGGCATCCGCGACTACATTCCCTTTACCGGGAGTATAATGAATCTGGAAGGTGTAGTCACCAAGAAACTCCATCCACCTTTTTTGTCGCATGTTAAGATCTTTCTAATCCAACAAATATTTCAGGCTCTTATGGTCCGTGAATATATCCACCTTCACGCCATATAGATAATGATGCCACAGTTTAAGTGCAAATATAACCGCTGCCAATTCTAAATCGTGGATGGGGTAATTCTGTTCATGCACCTTCAACTGGCGTGAGCCATAAGCTATCACTTTTCCGAATTGTAACTGAACGCAGCCTAAGCCGCTCCCTGATGCATCACTATAGACCTCAAAGCCGTCTTGACCACATGGCGATGTTAATATTGGCGCCGCGGTCAAACGACTCTTTAAATCTTCAAAAGCTCGAGCGCACTCCGGCGTCCAAATGAACTTCTGATCCTTTCTCGTCAGTGTGGTGAGAGGCAAAGCTATTCTCGAGAAATTCTCTATGAAGCGCCTGTAGTAGCCCGCAAGCCCAAGAAAGCTCCTGACTTCTGCTACTGAAGAAAGAACATGCCACTCCTGTATAATAACTATCTTGGAAGGATCCACCGCAATGCCCTCTCCACTAACCACATGGCCAAGGAAATCCACTGACGACAGCCAAAATTCACACTTGGAGAACTTGACATAGAGCTTATTTTTCCTCAGGGTGTGCAACACCAGCCGCAAGTGATTTGCATGATCTTCTTCGAATTGGGAATATATGAGGATATCGTCAATAAAGACGTTCACAAAGAGATCCAAGTATTCCCTAAATGTTCGATGCATCAAGTCCATGAATATCGATGGCGCATTTGACAGCCCAAACGGCATTCCCATTAACTCATAGTGACCATAGCGTGTTCCAAACGCTGTTTTGGGTATGTCACTTTAACGAACTCGCAACTGATAGTAGCCCGACTTCAAATCCAACTTGGAGTAGACAGTCGAGCCAACTAACTGATCAAACAAGCCATCGATTCGTGGAATCAGATACTTGTTCTTTTCTGTTAGTTTGTACAGTTCTCTATAGTCAATGCATAGACGCAAGCTACCGTCCTTCCTTTTCACAAAGAGAACCGGCGCGCAGCAAGGCGATTGACTTGGGCATATATAGCCTTGCTCTAGCAATTCTTGCAACTGAACCTTTAGTTCCGCCATCTCCTTTGGTGCTACTCGATAAGGCGAGCGGGCAACTGGTTTCGCACCTGGCACCAGCTCGATAGCAAAGTCTATTTCCCTTTGGGGTGGTAACTTCGGAAGATCTTTTGGAAACACATCAGCGTATTCCGATACAATCGGCACCTCACTTACACTGGCCTTCGGCGCCACCGCCTCAATGAGTGTGAAGAATAACTCTGTACGCTTCTGAACTGCCTTAACGACTTGGAGAGCAGATATCAATACCCTACTCCTCCCTCGCATACCACTGAACTTGGTCTCTTATTCGGTATTTTTCCCCAGTGTAATCTCTTTTGTAGTGCAATCTATACAGCTATGCTGCTCTGAAAGCCAGTCCATACCAAAGATTATATCAAACTCTGATATTGGCAATACTAATGTTTCCACCTTGAAATCCCGACTCCCTATCTTGACCTCAACACAACAAGACTTATCCGCACACAGCAAACATCTGTTAGGTAATAACACCTTCAGATTGTCTATTGCGGTCCGTATATGCACCCCGATTCGCAAGATGAAATCTTCCGACAAAAACGAATGTGAAGCACCTGTATCGAATAGTGCTCGTGCCAGAGAGTCCTGTATAAGGACAAAACCTATAACACCAAGATTAAAACAAACACAACACACAACATACAATAAATTTAAAAATGCGCACACCTGTGATGACATCGGCCTGCTTAATGGCCTCCTGTTGCCCAAGGTTGAAGACCCAGGGCTGCGCGTGCGATGCAGAAGACTCCACCATAGTCTTCTCTTTCTCCTCATAAGACGCTCCCATCTTCTTTTCACCCTTTGGAGGGATAACTCGGCAATCACGTGCAAAGTGTCCCAACTTCCCACACGTAAAATAAGCGCGAGATCCATACCCAGAAGATGCTTCCGTCATAATTGCTGAAGGAGCTTGTCCGAAAGAATTGGACTTCTTATTCCATCTCCTTCGGTACCCAAACTTCTCCGGACGTGGCGGCTTAAACTCCGGTTTTGTAACAGCCAAGGTTCCCCTTGCTTGTCCTCTTTTCATATCCTTTTCCAAAGACCGAGCCGTATAGACCAATGACTGGAATACCTGATTCACAGAACTCGAGAGCAAATACCGCAGCTCATCTCGTAGTACCCCATAGAATTGACTGGTCTTACGCTCCTCTTCGGCGAAGATATTGCCCGCGTACCGTCCCAACCGTGTAAACTCATGCAGATACTCATCCACGCTATGCTCCCCTTGAGTTAAACGTTGGAACTCCAACTCCATGGAAATTCTTTGCTGCATCGGGAGATGCTTTGCTAAAAACAATCGAGCGAACTCTTCCATCGAGACTCCTGTCAAACGTCTGCCCGCCAAGTGATGCAGTTTTACCTCATCCCACCACAATCGAGCCTCTCCCTCAAGCAGGAAAGTGGTTAGTGTGACTTTCTGTTCCTCCTCTACTCTGATAGCTATCAAGAGCCTCTTAATCCTTGAGAGCCAATACTCTGCTTGGGCTGGGGAACCCGCCCCAATAAATTGAGGAGGATTGAAGCTTACGAATAACTTCAATTATTGATCTGCCGCCCGCGGATTAACTACCACTTCCACTAGTTCTTGCCTTAGCTCAGGATGCATTGGCACCACTGCAAGCCGAGCCTACCCAGCTTGCTAAGCGGTCATAACTGCAATCACTGTCTCTGTAATCAAACAGACAGTTTCAGCAGATTGAGGAGGTGTGGGCACCTCAGCCTGTGCTGCACTTTCAACAGAATGCTGAGGTTTCGGCTGACCCGCAACACTTCTAATCACCTATATGTGTAAAAACACAATTTAGCGACTAAACAAACGGCAAACAAACCAAAAATGAACACACAGGTTCACCAAACAATGGTATTTACATTCCTAAGTGGACATTATTGAGTTCAATATATGCGTTATAATGGCAGTACTGACACGTGCTCCCCACCCCTCAAAAGAATTCGTCCGCGAATTTGGAAGAGATCGACCAACAATCTGATACCAAATTGTAACACCTCTACTCGTCACGTAGGATATAATAGAGGGTCCCGCCGGGGCCCCACACCATATTCCACAAATAGGCGGAGACGTCACGAAATAATACCAAGAACCATCGCACCCTAACACAGAGCATTCTAGCGGAAGCTTCAGGGTTGAAAACATGAACTCAATACTAAAAGAAATGTCCACTTCTATAGTAAAATAGGAATGTATACAACCATAAATAGCAGGTACACAAACTAAAGGCTTTACAAGTTTCTCTGAATATAAGGTGTGGTTTACATACATCGGCACACAGGCCGGCCACACATGAACAAGATTAAGCAAAGCAAGGCCTTCGAGGGCAGCAATGCAGCTTGGGCTTCAGCCCGCTAAGTCCCGCTTGGAACAGCACTACCTGCACCTGCAAGAACCATTCCACCAACCGATGGCAAACAGGGCAACGGTCAGCATTCAGTTGATCAATTATAACGGCCCCTGGCACGGTGCAGCGGAAATCCTTCCCTGCATAGCAATTTACATCACACACATAAATATATTCAGCCACCAAGACAATACATATCACAAATGTCGGCACGACGACCCGACATTCCGTGCACTCAGGGCACCTTCTGGTGTGCAGGAAACACTGGATCCCACCACCGTTCAGAGGTCCCAAACATGACGGTCAAACTTGAGCATTCCTAGTCTGATTAGCACGCCAGCCATCGACTCTCGCTCTATGTGATCCTAACAATGTCTTAAGCACCCATGGTTAGAAAACCATAATGCGAGTACGGATCCACCTTTCCCATTGCTCAAAATAATCAGACTCAAGACTGGACTGATGCGGGTATAACTTCACTTTCCCGTTCGCCACCAAGGAATTGTTCCTAGTTGCAGCCAAACGGCTCAACTTCATACCACATGGCACTCACGGCCACAAGAGTTGAACCCAACTCTCACCATTTCCTGGACTTCCTCGAGTACTTCCCGTGGCACCAAGCCACAGACATTCACCTCAGATTTTATGCACACTAGCAATAAATACGGAGTCTTCTCCGATGTGCAAACTAGTATAACCAATCCAGACCAACATGTCCGGATGGGCTTCACACAACATGCCTAACCGTACTCACACTTCAGTTCTAATGCACTACAACAAGGGATGAACCACAATTCCCTAGGGAATCTCTTCGCCATCCACCTTTTGGTGGAGGATTCCTAAGGAAATGCAGGAAAGAAGGACTTCACTTAACCAAGAAGGGGATCGTTACCCTTGGAAGAAGCTTTGGAGCCATGGGGAGAAAAGTAAACAGATGAATGTTCTCACAGTAGCCTTGCCTTCGCAAATCCGAACTCGGCTTCCGATTTGAACCACCGTAGCACCACCGACAGCCGGCTTCCTCTTCTTCTTCCTCCTCAAGTTCTCCTCTCTCTCTTACTTAAGAAAGAGCAAGGCACAACTCAAATGAGCTTTTTCTCCTTCTCAAGGCCGGCCTTATCACCCCAGGGATGATCCTAGACCATTGGATCATGGTTAAAGAAAATGAACGGATCCGATCAGCCCTTAAACTGATTTACTATACTGAACACGGGTTGTGACACACCCGTGTCACAGGCCGTGTTCCTGAAGTGGCTATAGAACTGAATTACCCAGTCCAGAACATGGGCTTAAACATGCCCGTGTCAAACACCTGACACGCCCGTATCATAAAGCACACGGCCGTGTGACTAGCCGTGTCACTCTTTCAACAAAAGATCAGTTCACCCGAGAAGGACACGGCTAAGGCACACTCCCGTGTCCTTAGCCGTGTGCTAAACATGCCCCTGTGACATGCCCGTGTCATAGGCCGTGCTCCACACTCCACTCAATGCCACTCAACGCCACCCGGGTATTCACCAGAAAAGGACACGCCCTGGGACATGCCCGTGTCCCAGGACGTGTCACCTCTCAACGATCATCAGCCGTGCCAACTTGAGAACTTGAGTCGATGCCTATAGTAAAGGACATGCCCTGGGATACGCCCGTGTCCCAGTCCGTGTGCACTGGACATGCTCTGGGACACGCCCGTCTCCCAGGCCGTATCACCTAGCCTGACCCATTTTGGGACTTAGGGATTTTTGGAGTGTTACATGGTCACTTGACCTCTTAATCTGACACTCATCCTTATGGAAGACAATGACATAGCCAAGATTAGATAGTTGTCTTATACTTGTAAGGTTGTGTTGCAACCCTTCAACATAAGCTATTTTTTAGATGATGACTATGTTATTAGTAATCTTATCATAGCCTCTTGTCACTCCTCTATCTGAACCATCAAAGATAACCTTCGTTCCATCTTTCACTGGAGTGTACTCCTTTAAGTTACTCCCTATCCCAATCATGTGCCTCGAATAACCACTGTCCAAGCACTATATAAGGGTATGCGCACATGGACTAACCTGCATCACATAATTTACCTTACCTTAGGACCCAAAAAATTATTAGGTCCTAGGTACTGATAAGCCTTAAAATGAACATGTCTTCCTACAGATTTTCTGATAGGAAGACTAATACTAGCTCTTCGCACAGTAGGATTGTGCCAACATTCTAAGGCAAAATGTTCACCTTACCATAGCACCAATGCTCATAAATATTATACCTTCTCTTCTGAGTAGGTCCTACAGTTGGGTTAACTACTTGTTGGAACCGTTGTTTCACATTCCCTATGTTTGAGAATATCAAATCCTCGATTTTATTTGATCATGCTGTATGTTCATAGAGTGTGCAGATTGTCAGGTGCAAGCAACAGAGAAAGCTCATATGGATGCTACCGCCAGGCGTTAGTACTACCGTAGGCGCTAACGTGATGATTTATTGAGACCTAGCGCTCTAGATGGTTTCGGCGCTAGCTCTACTGCACCGCGCTAGGTCTTCGATGAGTTTTGAAGGAAGAAATGTCGAGCTCAGCACTACCGCCAGGCAACTGGATTACCGCAGGCAGTAACTGAACGATTTATTCGGTCCTAGCGCTCTGGAAGATTTCGGCGATAGCACGTACCGCGCAGCGCTAGCCTTGTCAAACGGATGTTGCCTTTTTAGGAACATCGCATCCATTGTTATAGCGCGGCGGTAGGCCCTACCGCGCGGCGCTAGCTCAAAGGAAAAGGCAAAAGATCGTTTCGAAGACTATTTTCCAGTTTTGGAGGACAGCTTGCACAACAAGAGCACAAAACTACCACAGGCGCTAGTCTTACCGCCGACGGTAGCCTGTTTTCATGAAGACGTATAAAAGCCGTTGCGTTTCCTGTTGTCATGACGGCACCAAGACGAATTTTGACCAAGGGTTTTTGAACTCCAGATTTTGGCCGCCTCCTTATGCCTGTCTCCACTTATCTTCGTCAAAGTTAAAGGAAGCCTTCTCCCTGCCATTTGTGAACGAAGAACACCAGCGATCCAGAATCTTCAACGACCACTGAGAACCGACCGGTTGCTAGCCAACGAAGATCTCAAGCACCGGTCGTAGATCGCACACCAGAGAAGTCGTCAAGAGGGAGAACTTCATTTTCTTATCGTCTTTACTTTTAATCTTTATACTCTTTTTCTATTTTCTATTTAGTTTTCGGTGAGGAAAATCGACTAGAGAGGGTTGTCGGAATCCGGGAAGGATTCCGCGGTAAATCGTTCTGGGATTTGGGACCTCTAAATCGGAGGATCTAGCGGGGCTGTAAGACCCTCCCTTGTATGGAGGTGAAGAGTGGGCTCTAAGACCCTTCCTTGTGTGGAGGTGAAGAGTGGGCTTGAATGCATTTCCTGGAGGGAAAGGGTGAGAGATAACCGGTCATAGTTTAGTCGGTATATAAACCAAAAGAGTCTTTATTATCTTCATCTCTGATCTTTGACGTCATGAAAATTAAGTTTTGATGTATACTCATCTTGTACTATTTTTCATTATTGATTTAATGCAATGAAATTATTTTCTCTATGATTGTTTTGGTGTGTGAAATTTTTAAATTTAATAAACGTTCGCAAACCTTATTCACCCCCCTCTAAGGTTGGCCACTAGATCCAACAAGTGGTATCGGAGGGAGGTTACTTCCAATAGGCTTAATAACCTGAAGTAAAATGGCAACCACTGTGCACGCTTTCACTGAGGGACAAGGTGCGAGTCATCCTCCACTCTTTATGGGGAGTGACTATAGTCACTGGAGGACACAGATGAAAATGTTTTTGATGACTCATAACATGGAAGTATGGGCCATGGTAGAGACAAAGTACACTGCTCTCGTTGTCATGATTGGTGATACCGTCATCAAAAACCCATGAGATAAGTGGGATGATGCAGATAAGTTAAGATGTACAAATAATGCCAAGGCCATGAATGTTATATTCTGCGCCTTAAACTAAACTGAATTCAATAGAATCTGCAACTGTGAAACTGCTTATGATATATGACGACAGCTAGAGCTTACTCATAAAGGTACATTACAGGTTAAGGAGTCAAAGATGTTCCGACTCGAAACTGAATATGAACAGTTCCAGATGGGGATCGATGAGGATGTGGACAGCATGTACACGCGTTTCACCAAGATCGTCAATGCTTCAAAGTCTCTCGGAAAGAACTTTCGAAACCATGATCTGGTGAGGAAGATCCTGAGATCTTTTCCTCCACGCTTCAATCCTAAGGTGATTGCGATTGCCGAGTCTCATGAAATTAGCACTTTAGAGATAGAGAGCCTCATCGGAAACCTCAAAACACATGAGGTGGAACTGAAGATTCAAGGAGAGGAATATCCCAAGGATATGAAGAAGAAGGGACTGGCACTGAAGGCAGCACGTGAAAGAAAAGGCGCGGAAGATTCTGAGGAGGATTAGGAGGAAAGTCTCTACGTCCGGGAGTTAAGAAATTCATGAAGAACCCTAAAAAATAGGAACAGTTCAAGAAATTCCTGAAGAAAGGAGCTGGAGAAGGCAGGAGGTGGAACAAGCTAGGGAAAGAGACAGAGAGCAATGATGAGAAGTCCCAGCCGGAGTGCTATCACTGCCACAAACCTGGACACTTGAAGAGAGACTGCTCGAGACTTCAGAAGGAAGAGTTGGGGAAAAAAAGCCGATACAAAGAAAAGAAGAAGGTACTGAAGGCGCTTAATTGGGATGAGAATGGATCTGACAATTCAAGCACCTCCGATTCAAGGAGTGATGAAGAGGCAAATCTGTGCATCATGGGAAAGATCCAAAAAGAATCTGATTATGAATCTAGTGTCCAGAGCGACACTGAGGTAACCCCACCTACATACTCTGAACTTCTTCAAATTTATGAAAATTTAGTTTATAAATTAGAAAACACGATTTCTGCGAAATAGGCCTTAAGAGCCGAAAATAAGAAAATCAAAAAGGATTTAGAAAAATTAAAAATCGAAGTAATTAAAACCGGCAAAAAAAGAAGATCAAGTGTCTAGAGTGTTCTCACTTGATGATAACGATCGAAGATCAAAAGGCAAGTCTCTTCAAGTCGTCGGTGAGAACAACTAGTCTCATAAATGAAAAGAACATTTTTGGGTACATTGGAAAATGTGTACCTGATTTGGACAAGCCAAACTTAGCTCAATGATATACATCAAGGTGTATTTGATGTTGTTTTAAGTTTATATGTGCAGGTTAAGAATGTGCTAAAATGCAAAGAAAAATTTCTAAGTCCATATGTCGACACCTGAGGAAGCTGTGTCGACACTTCAGTAAGATTGTGTCGACACTTGGAAATGGCTGTGTCGACACTTCAGTGAGTTTGTGTCGACACCGGGAGGCTGTGTCGACACACAGAAGCATTGTCGACATCAACTATGTCGACACCGGGAGGCAGTGTCGACACACAGAAATAGTCAGTCGACATCAACTGTGTCGACACTAGGAGGCTGTGTCGACACACAGAGGCAGAGTCAATAACAACTGTGTCGACACCTGGAAGCAGTGTCGACACACGCTATGTTCTTAGTCTATATCAACTGTGTCGACATACAGGACTTGTGTCGACACACAGCTGAGTCTATACCAAGTTGATTGCTGATGAATGGTGAAGTGTTTGTGTCGACACAAATAATCAGTGTCGACACATTCTCAAGATGTAGTGTCAAGAAGCTGTGTCGACATCAAGGCAGCTATGTCGACACCACCAAAGTCTGTGTCGACACTTAAGTCACTTGTGTCGACATATATTGACAGATGGTCTCGACACTTTATGACAATTAGACTCGATGCTTTGCTGACAAAGAAAAAGGCTCAAGATCTGTTTGATGACTTGACAGCTGTGAGTTACAACAGGTTTACTGAAGCTGTCAGACTTATCAGAAGTTAGTTATAAATCGGATCAGCCGGTTACCATGGATGAAGTCTATATATATAGATTGATTCAGAAGAAGATATATTAATTATTATTGACACACAAAAACACAACTGTTGTGAGATAGATCTCTGATCAAGAAAATGCAAGGCACAGAAGAAGAACTTCATGAGAAGATCTAAGAAGACATTCTGAAGTGATCATCCACTCAGATTCAGTCTAAGTTGAATTCAATCAAGAATTCAGAAGTATCTTCAAGAGGTTTGGAGAGAGAGATCCAATTATTTGAAGTCAAGAAGGAGACAATCACTGGTCTCTCAAGAAAAAGATACTGAACTAATCTGTCAAGAAGATTCAGATCTATTTTTGGAATTTAAGGAGGAAGCTGCCAGTCAGGTATATTCAAAGGAAATCAACCCGACTAAGTTCAGATTCAAGAAGCTTTGAAGAAAGCTAAGGTAAAGTTGATTTCAACCATCAGCCTCTTCAAGAAGTTGATCAAGAAAGTTCTTATCCCTTCTCTCTCAATAGCGGTAAGAGATTATAAAATTCCTTATCAAATTCTGTAGGATCTATTCATAGATCTGAGTTATAAGCCTGTTTTATAAAGGCTGAGTGTAGGAGATTTGTTCTCTAAGTGGTAGGGCTGTTTGTGCCTGAGTTGTAGGAGAAAGTATTCTCTGAGTTGTAGGCCTTGTGGCAAGGCTGAGGTAGGGCTTATCCTGAGTTGTAGGAATGTGGAAACATTCTGAGTTATAGGAATCCTTCTGGATTCTGAGCTGTAGGATCTGAGGATCTGAGATAAAAGAAGAAGTTAGGCCGAATCTAGCATACTGCTGGATAGGTGAAAGGGGAAAGTGGATGTACCCAGACCTTGGGTGTTGATGCGCGAAAAGCAGAGGCAGTAACGAACACCAGCAGCTAAGTGTTCGAGCACTTGGGGAAGAAAGAGGAAAAAACAAACTACGAGCAGCAGTCTACTTGGCGGACTAGAAAAGGAACAGAAAGGCAAGAGCCGTGGAGCACGGCAACACCAGACTTCGCCCGTCGCGGCCTGAATGCCTCTCTTGCGACGGGCTTACTTTTGATTGCAAAGAAGGGGTTACAAGAAGGGAAAAGCAAAGCCAAGCAGAAAGCAAGCTGGAGACCGCAAAGCCAGAGATTCGAGTCCGCAGCCTTTAACAAGTGGGCTCCTGGGCTCGAGTCAGCGTCTTTTGGGTGCACCACTTCCCCCTATTTATAGGCTGGGGGCCTGCCCAAACGGGCAGGGCTAAAATAACCGGCTGCCCGGGGTACAAAAGAGCCGGGCAGTGGTGACGGGAATCAAAAAAGAAAGAACAAGCAGTCCGCGCGGGGCCGGCGGACTGGGCCTGCGAGCTGAAAATCTTCCTGGATCGCGTCGAGCGCAATCCTGCTAGACTAGTTGCGACCTACACGACCTGGGCGACCTGAGCCGGAGCTCGTCGATCCGAGCTCGACTGTCTTCGACCGGAGTTCGACGATTCAACGGAGTTGAGCTGGATGATCCAGGCTTCACCTGAGCTCGATCATCAGCGACCTGGGCGGACTGAGATCTGGAGTACGGCAAAGGAAGAGCGAGATGCCTAGCTGGACATGTTGCGGATTCTGGGGTTAACATAATCCCCGCACATTTTTGAGTTTTGGAAAATTCCGAAAATGTTTCCTTAACCACTGAGTCCGCAACTATCATTAATGCTATTTGCGCTATAAATACTGCCGGAAGTGCTGTCTTCTGTCAGAATTGTCTGCGCAACGGGTCGTTACTCACCACTTGCGGTCTCGACTTTCCAGTCCGGCATGGCGAGGCTAGGATCCTTCTTTGGCAACATGGCTGCTCCGATTGAGAAGCCGAAAGTGAGTTCCCGGCCTAAGAAGTCGAGCCATCAAAAAGATGCACCTGCCCGCCATCAGGGGGAGAGTTCAGACCAGGCAAAGCAAGATCCAGTCCGCGATACTGCAAAAACTGCGAATGCTCCTTTAAGTCCTCTACGGGAGAAACCGAATCCGCCCTCCGTTTCTCACCAAAACCCTGCGAACTCCTCCAGCATGGAGGTGCATCGCTCTCCTTCTGGGACTATCATGTTGCGGATAGAAACGGAAAAGGAAGTTTCATCTCCGAAAGTCCAGCAGCAAGGGATCGAGGAGAAGCTTCCTGTCGGTGAGCCGATAGTGGAGAGGGGAGAGGAGGTTGCCGAGGGGCGAGATAGGGAGTCCACTGAAAATGCGACCAAAAGTTCCATCGAAAGACAAGTTGTGGAGCCAGTATCTTCCTTGGCGCTGGTTGTCGCTCCAAACTCAGTTCCCGAACCAAAGCCGGTCGTCATCGATTTAGAGAAGACTCCTGAGAAGAAAAAAAGAAAGAGAGATGGTAATGCCGCCGAGCGGGTAGAGAAGAAGTTGAAAGTTAGAAAAGAGAAAAATATCTCCAAGCGGACTGGAGCTGCGAGCTTGCAGCGTAAGCCGCGAGAAAAGGAAGTCCAAGATGATCTCGTCACCCCCGATCCTCTGCTCGCAGAAGGTGATCCCCCTTCCACGCTCAGCTTATCAACCACTGAGATACTCGACTCTATAGATAATGATCAGCTTGCGAGCATAAATCGCTCTCTACTGGAGGTGCTGCAGCCTGACACCGCAACTGGAGGAGAAAATCTTGACGACCCTTCTTCTTTTTTTCCAGCTAAAGAGAGGGAGAAAACCGAGGAGCAACTCGCAATGATGAAGGCGAAGGTTGGAGCGGCCTCGGAGAAGCTCGTGGTGGATAAGCGGACTGAGGATCTTCGGATTGCTGCCGAGCTGATGCGATCTGGTAAGTTGCAGCCGGCGACCAAGCGGTTTCAGAGCTCTTGGTTGTACAAATCCCCTCCACGAAAGTCGCGGCCAGTCAAGATCCTTACAGAAACCGATGACATAGTCGCCTCAAGCAGATCGCTGGCCGAGACAAGAGCACTAGTCCGCCGTGAATGGAGGCGTCGCCTAGAGGCTTTTGATCCGGAGCGCGTGAGGCGACCTATCCTTGATAGTCGTCAGATCGCCGCGAAGATAACCAAAAGTGGATAAAAACCTTTTCTCTTTCCCCCCCTTTTTTTGGAGCAATTGCGGCCTGGATACTGAGGCGATTTCACTTTCTTTGTTGTAGTTCAGAAGTCCACGCCTGATTCTGTCGAGGTCGGCGAGATCATGCCCACGCCACCAAACGTGCCGGAGGCCGCGGAGCGAACTACTGATGAGCTCACACAGGAGGAGTTGCCTGCTAAAGAAGACAGCGCACTGTTAGCGAAAAAATATGAGGAAGAGTTATGCGAGCTTCGAGCTGAACTAAAGAAAAGCAAAGCGCGGGAAAAGATCCTGGAAAGCGAAGTCGCCGGCCTTTCATCCGCACTCGAAGGAGCGAACAAGGAGAAAAATCGACTGAGCGGAGATGTCCGCCATTATAGGAGTAAATATTTGGCCTTGGTGAGAGAAGGAAAAAAGCAAGTAAGCGAAGCCGCTGGGGTGAGATCGCAAACGTCTCAGCCTGCTGTGGGGGAAGGATCAGCCCCTGCGGGAAGCGGGCAGCCCGCGGTGGTCGCAGATCCAACCTCGGCAGTTCAATTGATTCCATTTCCGCGGGTAGTCAGAGACATGGCTCATATGCACCGCACCTTCAATAATATGCACCATCTGGTTTCCCAGCTCTACTGCGAGATCTTGCGAGGGAGTGACCTGGCTGCTCATGTTGGAGTGGAGGAGGAGGTGCGACCTGCTCTGAGAGACCGCGGAAGGCGTTAAGGCCCAAACATTTATTTTCTATTATTTTTTAAGTTGTTGTATAATGTTGTTGCTGAAACTCTTTGTTGTATGATTGTATCTGTGCTGTGATGCCACTTTGCTTGTTGCATACTATTATTTTTCGGATAATCCCGTTGTGGAATGTAAATTATGCGGGCTGGCGTTTTATGCTTGCTTATCTTGTTTACTAGAAAATTGCGATCCCTATGGGCTTCCTGTGAGTTCGCAACTATTTGCAGGGGGAACAGGGAAAAGGCGAGCTGAGCGGACTGGCTTTGAATCCGCAAAGCCTTGAGAAATATCTGATATTGCAGGGAAAACAGGGAAGAGGCGAGCTGAGCGGACTGGCTTTGAATCCGCAAAGCCTTGAGAAATATCTGATATTGCAGGGAAAACAGGGAAGAGGCGAGCTGAGCGGACTGGCTTTGAATCCGCAAAGCCTTGAGAAATATCTGATATTGCAGGGAAAACAGGGAAGAGGCGAGCTGAGCGGACTGGCTTAGCGATCTGAGCGGATTGACGGCTGTCATGTCAGACGGTTTTTATATAAATAGGGTTGCCATTCTCTGTTTGTATAGAAAGCCATGGGAGCTGAAGACTTGCGGTCTGAAAATATGGTATCCGCACGCACTGAAGCCGCAGCCGCCTTCCACGCTGCTGATCATAAAAGGAGCAGGCTAACCGAAGCCGACCTGGAAGCTTTTTTGGGAGTTCATATGGCGGGCTCGCCCGTACTCGCGCGGCTTCCGGAACATCACGAACGACTGAATTTTTCAACCGCTACCCAGCTCGCAGTTCCAATAGATCATTTTGACTGCGGGTTTAAATTTCCTCTGCTTTGGGAGGTCGCGGAAATCTTTGAGCACTATGGTGTGGTTCCGGGCCAGCTTGCCCCGAACAGTATGATTGCCATCTGCAGTTTCATCGCTTACCTGCGAGCTGAGAGGGTTGAATTTTCCCTGAAGATTTTCAGGAAAATTTTCTCTGTTCGCTCTATCACCCCGACGGGAGACCCTGAGTACAAAGGCATCATCTACTTCTACTGTAGGGGAATGAAAGTTGTGGGCTTGCCGAATAAGATCCACAAATGGACCTCTAGGTATCTCATCTTTGAAGGCGACCTGGGGTTCCTTCATACCAGTCCGCAGCTGCGCGTAGACGCTGACTTCAAGAGCGTGCGGCTGAACGATGCCGAGGCCGCCATCGTCCAGTTCCTTGACGGAGCGAGGCTGGATGTTGACTATTACATCCCGCTGCTGCCTGGGCTATATACTATTAGCCGCCAAGAGAGTAAGTCTTGCGACCTTCGCTTGTATCCGCAACAACCTGGGAATTTTAGCTAACTTTCTATCTTGCAGCGACCTTGGCGGTGCCCGCAAATCTGCCCGTTGCGCCTGCCGGACGGACTCCTACTCAAGGGGAAAGGAGAAAAGAAATCGCAAAAAAGAGGAGGGAAGACGGAGACCCTGCCGTGGGTTATTCTTCTGATGGCAGCTTCGACATTGCTGGCTTCGGCGAGAAGCAGAAGGATCTGAGGGGCAACCCCATGATTCACTGGCATGAGAAGAAGAAGTATGTCCGCCTATCAACGGCTCTTCCCTCTTGGAGGAGCCCGCGCCCTTCTCGCCATGCCCACATCGCCCTGTCCGCCTTGTACGGGAAGCAAAACCTTCGCGATCTGCAAGGTGTGGCACCTGATGACCTCCCCCTTCTCGCTGCGCAGGCCAGTGCGAACGCCGCCGTCACCAACCACTTCTTAGGTAGGCTTACGCGCGAGCTGCTTAGGGACAATACGCGGCATAGGAAGGAAAGCCATTCGCTGAAAGAAAGGAATAAGCGACTTGGTGTAAAAATTAATCAATATAAAGAAGACAAGGCCGTAAGTGCTTAGTTAATCGCCATTAATCTTGCTTATCTTTCGCGGACTGATGTTTTGATTTCTTTTGCAGATCGCATATGAGGTGACCAACCCAAACTTTCAAAAGGCCATGTTTCCTTTTGTAAGGGAAAGCGTCGAGGTCGCGCTCGAGCGCGTTATCAGCGACGGGTATGCGAAGGCTGGGGTAGACTCTATTCCTTTCCTGAAGCTTTTCCCGGAGCTAAAGGATAAGGTTGCCGAGTTCGAGCAAGCTGATAAGGGGAAAGCGGTTGCCGAGGATGACGAGGAGGAGTCCGCTGATGAGGAAACTGCTGAAGACGTGGCCTCAAGTCAGCAGCAGGGAGGTCAGTCGGATCAGTCCGCTAACTCCCGCTCTGGTGAGAGCAGCTCGCGAACAGAACCCTCAGCCACTTCTCACTCTGCCGACAGCAGCAGCAGTGACTCAGGCGGCTACTCACCTATGGTGGATGTGGATGGGTCGAGCCCGGAGAAACCTGCGGACAAGAAGCAGAGGACAGAATAGGAATACATATTGTAATTTTTTGGTTTTCTTTAATGTAAGGGGGGGGGGACTCTAGGCGAGTCCGCCGGGACATGTAATTTTTTGAATGAATATATATAAAAAAGGATATTTTTGATATCTTCTGATATTTTCTGCTTGTTTCTCGCTGATGCTTTTAGAGATCACACTTATATCTTTGCTAGCTGAAATTTCATAACCAGAATCTTGTTATAATATGAACAGAATGTATTCCTTGGGAAAGAGACGAATGATGCGGTCTTGGACGAGTTCAGTTCTCAGTCCGCATTTCACAGAACTTTTGCCAGTTTTTGCGAGAACTAAGATAACGAAAAAACTATAATCTGCTAACCCAAAAATCATGAATAAGCGAACTGGACGGACCAGGGTCACCGTCCGCAGATATGTATGCTTGAATTTCTTCTAAGTACATTGTATGCATCGAACGAATTCTGCGGACTAGGCGAATTAGAAAACCAAAGTCCGCACTGTATCAGTCATCAACATTAGAAATGACCTGTAATCTATAATAAGCGGGTAGAAGCGACCGGAGCAGCATTGCTTTCCTCACAAGATTATGAACTACCGAATCAACCAAGGGACGACGGACTGAGCGGATAAGGCAACTGGAGTCCACACTTTATTAATGAACAATATCAGAAATGACTGGTAATTCATAACCAAGCGGGTAGGTGCGGCCGGAGCGGCATTGCTTTCCTCACAAGATTATGAACTACCGAATCAACCAACGGACGACGGACTGAGCGGATAAGGCAACTGGAGTCCACACTTTATTAATGAACAATATCAGAAATGACTGGTAATTCATAACCAAGCGGGTAGGTGCGGCCGGAGCGGCATTGCTTTCCTCACAAGATTATGAACTACCGAATCAACCAACGGACGGCGGACTGAGCGGATAAGGCAACTGGAGTCCGCACTTCATTAATAATGACAACCCCTGTGAAGAAGAAAGGTGCAGTCCGGAGGCCAAGCGGGTAGGTGCGGCCGGAGCGGCATTGCTTTCCTCACTGGGCCTCGGGATCTGCAGACTCAATTCACTGCCCTCTTGCCTGGAGCACAGTCTAAGTCGATCTCTCGGGCAGGTACGGCCGGAGCGGCATTGCTTTCCTTTGAGATCGACAAGACTGTGGGTCTCCTGCAGGCACTGCTTGAGGGTACCAAGGAGTGTTCGAGAGTCACAACCCTAAGATGATCTGGGGGTAGGTGCGGCCGGAGCGTCATTGCTTTCCCCGTGCGATCATCTGGGTTGTAACAATATCCCTTAAGTGGCGTGGTAGAGCTGACCTCCACTTTGCTCCTCCATAATGCAGAAGTGGGGTTAGGTACTAGCCGGGATCCGAAATCCAGTACCCTACCGCACTAGAGTTGGTAGGCTCCCACTACACGGTGCGAAATCTCCCCGCAACACGTGGTCGTCGTGGTGTTATGCTGACACCAACAGTTCTAGGGGAGGTTTTTGCTGAACACGGCGATATCTCCTGGTATCGAGCAACTGTCGGGAGTTGCTCGAGGGGGTAAGGAGGAAAGGGCATTCGAAGAAGTGTTAGTATGAGTATTTAGATAAATATCAATTTTGAGAGATTCGTGTAATCATAAAGGAGAGGGTTCAGAGATAGAACCGTTTAGAGTTATCCTCGCTCCATATATTTAACTGTCAACACTCGAAAAACAAAGATACTTGATAAAAGTGTTAGCAAGGAACTTTTTATTAATAATGAACCTCTTAAAGAGTTTACATAGGAAGAAAAGAAAAGAGGTTCAGGAAAAGAACCGCTTTAGGTCATCTCCGCTCCATGTATGCGGCATGTCTTCTCCTTCAAACGTTTGCAGCCGGTAGGCCCCATTCTGAAGTGCTTCCTTGATAATGAATGGTCCTGCCCAGCTAGGATTGAGCTTCCCAACTGAGCTGGCTCTTGCAGCAGCATCGACCTTTTTAAGAACCAGATCTCCCACTTGAAAGTGTTTGATCCTTACGTTCTTATCGAAGTAACGGGCCATTCTTCTTTTTACTTCCTCCTGCCTGATAGCAGCCTTGTCTCTAACCTCTTCGATATGCTCCAAACTGAACCTCATCTCCTCGCTGTTCAACTCAAGCCAATCCTCTGTACCTTGCCTGGCAAGCAGTACTCTAGGCGATAGAACTTCAAACTCAACAGGAATCAATGCCTCGGACCCGTGAGAAAGCTTGAACGGGGTTTCTCCTGTTGCGGATGAAGGTGTTGTTCTCAGGGTCCAGAGGACTGAGGGAAGTTGATCAGCCCAACTGCCCTTGAGATTTTGAACCTTTTTCTTAAGCAGGTTGAGGATTTGCTTATTAGCTGCTTCTACTTGACCATTACTTCTGGGATGATGAACTGATGCAAAGCGCAGCTCTGTTCCGATCTGCCTGCAAAAGCCTATCATCTCTTCGTTATGGAACTGTGGTCCATTATCGGTGATTATTGCCATAGGGATCCCATGTCGGCAGACTATCTCTCCCCAAATAAAATTCCTCACGACCTGGGTTGTTGTCTTTGCCAATGCTTTAGCCTCGATCCACTTACTGAAGTAGTCAATCATAACTATAATAAAGCGCCGCTGCCCACTTGCCATGGGAAAGGGACCAATGAGATCCATTCCCCAAACAGCAAAGGGCCAAGGGGTTGCAATCGATCTGAGAGATTGAGCTGCTTGATGCTGAAGAGGGGCGAATTTCTGGCATTGAACACATTTTCTCGCATAAGCCTCAGAGTCTCTCTTCATTGTAGGCCAGAAGTAACCTTGCCGCAGGATCCTTCTTTCTAATGTTCTTGCTCCCGAATGACTTCCGCACTCGCCAGAATGCACTTCTCGGAGAATGGTGGGAACCTCACTTTCTTAAACACATCTTGCCATTGTGGACAAGAAGGTTTGCCTGTAGAGAATGCCGGATGTCAAGTAGTAGTGTGCTGCCTTCAACCTGAATCCCTTCTTATCTTTCACTGACTGATGTAGATTCCCAGTTGACAGGTAGAGAATGAACGGATCCATCCAAGAGGGACACTGATCGATTTGCATTAGCCCTTCTTCCTCCACCGCTGGGCGGAAAAGTTCAGAAGTTGTCCCTCCTGACGGGAGCCCGTACTTTGCGAGAACGTCGGCCTCCTCATTCTCTGTCCTTGGAATGTGCTCAATAGTAAAACTTTTGAACCTGCCAACCTCAACCTTTACCAGCACAAGGTACTTTTTCAACACTGGCTCCCTGGTCTCGAAGTTGCCAAGAACTTGTGAAGCCATTACCAGTGAATCAGTCTTGATATGGATGTGATCAATTCCCAGCTCTCACGCAAGCCTCAAGCCGGCTAATAAAGCTTCATATTCTGCCTGATTGTTAGTCACTGGAAAATAGAACTTGATGGCCTGCTCAAGTTTGACACCATTCGGGTTTATCAAAACTACTCCTGCACCCGAGGAGTTTCTACCAGAAGCTCCATCCACATAAATGGTCCAAGCTAAAGGGGACCTTGCTGCTTGGTCCGAGCTGGATTCTGTCGTATCAATCAGGAAATCTGCAAGCACCTGTGCCTTGATAGCTGTTCTGGGCACATAGGAAATTTCAAACTCGCTCAGCTCGATTGCCCATTTAGCTAACCTGTCTGAATGCTCTGGTTTTTCTAGCACACTCTTCAAAGGTTGATCAGTAACCACCTGAATTGAATGAGCCTGGAAATATGGACGGAGTCTGCGGGCAGACATAACTAATGCTAAAGCTAGCTTCTCTAGGATGGGGTACCTTGCCTCTGCATCCTTCAGGATGTGACTGACGTAGTAAACAGGGAATTGCCTCCTGCTTTCTTCGCGAATCAGAACTGCACTAACTGCCTCGGGACCAACCCCTAGGTATAGGAACAACACCTCCCCTGCTCGGGGGCTTTGGAGTAAAGGAGTCGAGGTTAGCTGCTTTTTTAATTGCTCAAAAGCCAAGGAACACTCTTCTGTCCATTGAAACTTGGACGCTCCCCGAAGAGTCCTAAAGAATGGTGCACTTTTATCTCCAACTCGAGAGATGAACCTTCCGAGTCCTGCCAACCTCCCCCCTAACTGCTGAACCTCTTTGGGTGAACGGGGAGGAGTCATACTAAGGATAGCTTTAATCTTATCAGGATTGGGGGCTAGACCCTCGGGAGTAAGGAGATGGCCGAGAAACTTCCCTTTACTTGCCCCAAAGACGCATTTTAACGGGTTAAGCTTTATTTTGCGCCTTCGTAGAGTAGAAAAGGTCTCTACAAGATCTACCAGGTGCTGCGGAAGAGACCTACTCTTAACCAGAAGGTCATCCACATACACCTCGAGGTTTCTACTTTTTTGCTCTTTAAACACTTGGTCCATCATGCGTTGATAGGTTGCGCCAGCATTTTTAAGCCCAAAGGGCATCACAAGATAACAATAGCAACCGTCATTAGTGATGAATGATGTGCAAGGGATATCAGGTTTGTGCATTCTTATTTGGTGATACCCAGAGAATGCATCTAAAAAACTCATAAACGGATATCCCACCGTAGAATCAACTAATAAATCTATCCGAGGCAAGGGGTAGAAATCTTTCGGGCACGCTTTATTCAAACGGGTGAAATCTACACACATACGCCACTTTCCCCCAGGTTTCTTAACCATTACAACATTCGAGACCCACTCGGGATACTGAATCTCTTGAATGAAGCGCGCTTTGAGGAGTTTAGCAACCTCCTCTCTGATGGGCTCTGCTAGCTTGACAGCTACATCTCTCTTTTTTTGCTGGACGGGCTTGGCGGCCGGATCAACATTGAGATGATGGCAAGCCACGTCGGGATCCACCCCTGGCATGTCCTCCGCTGACCAAGCGAAGACATCCAGATTCTCCAATAGGCAAGATATCAACTCCGCCTTTTGATCTTCTGGCAATTCGGAGTTGATGGAGAGCTTTCTTCCTTCCCCTTCTGCGATGGGGACTTCTTGCGTCACCTGGGCAGGTTCCAGGTGAGCACCTTCTCTACTCTCAGCATCTTCTGAAGGAGCGGCTTCTGCTGCTGTTGGAAAGGCTGGGGGGGAAACCTCAGTCATGTTGACTGTTCGGAGGTAACACTCTCGAGCCTGCCTCGGGTCGCTCTTGACCCTACACTGGTGGCCATCCTTGCAGAACTTGATGGCTAGATGGTATGTTGAAATGATGGCGCGATATTTGTTTAGTAATGGTCTTCCAAAGATAGCATGATAGCTGCTCGGAGCATCTACCACTATGAACTGGATTTCTTTGGTCACCCCTCCGAGCGTCACCGGGAGTGTGACACTTCCTTCAACTTCCTTCCTTTCTCCTGAGAAGCCATAGAGTGGCCCCTCGGTGGAAAGCAGAGTCTTTCCAGTCCTCAGGGCTTCGAAAGTAGACTTAAAGAGGAGATTCACGGAGCTGCCGGTGTCGATGAGAATTCTATCGACCATGAAGTCTCCGATGGGTGCCTGGACTATGATGGCATCATCAAAGGGGTTGGCGGTTACCGGAAGGTCCGCAGAACCAAAGGTAACGACTTCAGAAGGTGGGGCGGAAGACGTAGAAGCAACCTCAGTTCGCGAAAGCCTTGACAAAGAGGACTTTCGGGTAGACTCAGCCCCTGCTCCGCCATGGATGAAAAAGAGTCTTCCTAAGGCCCCCTCATCGACAACATCAATACACTCATTTGGGATATCAATGAGCCCCAGATGGCCCTCATCCCTTATCTCTATGCACTCCTGGTAAACTTTAGCCACCTCCTTGCCCTTGGAGGTGGAAGGCTTTGAAGAATCATTCTTCCTGCCCAGGTCCTCGAGTTTACCCTCGACGAGCAACCTCTCAACTAGCTTCTGAAGAGCCTTGCAATCTTTAGTCAGATGACCCTTCTCCTTGTGAAAATTACAGAACTGAGAGTTGTCCCTGGGCTTCCAGTCTCTCTGAGGTCCTTGCCTTTTTTCTTCCGCCTTCCTCTGGATTATCTGGGCAACCTCTTCAAAGTCGATTCCTAGACCTGCAAGCTCTTCCATAGGGCTGCTCCCATGAGGATTTGAAGCTGGCAGGGCGCTCTGAAGGATGGGGAGCGCTTGAAGGGGAACGGTGGGAGCGACGTCCAACGGCAGTCTCTGATCAAGAAATTGTTGATGGCCAAGGAAGGGTTTCTTATGGCGGAGGTTACGCCCTCTCTGAGGTGGAGGATGGAAATCAGGCCGGGGAGGCTTATTGTGGTACTGATTGCTGGAAGAGGAGTTGGGAACATCCCTTCCTCCAGCTTTAGCTGTCAGGGATGAGATATAGGTTGGGTTGGCATTTTCTCCCTCAATAAAGCGATTAGCTATCGCGATGAGCTCCTGATAGGTTGACGGTGCCTTTGTTGTCACTTTGAATTTCAATGGGCCCTCCCGGAGGCCGTGAATCAGGGCAACTTTATAATAATCGGGGTTCACATTCCTTACCCCTTGAATTTCCTTCTGGAACCGATCAACGAATCTTGCCACCGATTCATTGTCTCTTTGTCTAATATCAAAAAGGGCTGCAGGCCCATCCTTTCTCTTCTTGGAGGTTGCAAACCTCAGGAGCAGCTCGCTACGAAGCTCAGCGAAGGAGGAAATGGTGCCTGGAGGCAACTCATAAAACCATTCTCTTGCTTGACCATCAAGAGTGGTCACCAGAAGCTTACACTTCAAGGCATTGGAGAGGCTCCTCAAAGCGACTGCCCCTTCGAATGCCTGCAGGTGAGAGACAGGATCAGTCTCCCCTGAGTAAAAAGGGAGACGAGGCTCTCTGAAATTGCTTGGCGCGGACTCCCATCGGATTCGATCGACGAAAGGAGAGGGAGTTTCTGAATCAGCAGAAGGGCGGACTGGAGGACGGAGCTCTGCGAGTTCTGCGGACTGCCGATCAACAAAGTCTAGTCGGCGAGCCGGGGTCCCTCGGGCTGCCTCCCTGAAGAAATCCATCAGGGGGGCGAACTGATCAGCCTGAGGTTGCAGGGGAGCTACGGATTGAGCTTGGCGGACAGGCGGAGGCGCAGTCGCAGGCGACTGCTGAAGAGGGGTGCGACGAGCCGGGGTCCGGCGGACTGGAGTCTGACGGACAGGTGTCTCAGCAACTTCTTCAGCAACTTGGGGAACAAGTCGCTGAGTCAATGCTAACAGGGCTTGGCTGATCGTATCGAGCCGCTGGTCAGTCTCTCTTCGAAATACTTCAGCTTCCCAGCGGGACTGCTCCAACGCCTCCCACAGCGAATCATCGGGGGAGCTAGAGCAGTCGGAGCGGCGACCTCGGCGGTCTGACATTTCTATCCGCGGTTTCAAAAGCTACTCGGATCTGAAGGTCGCGTGTTAACTGTTGATGCGCGAAAAGCAGAGGCGGTAACGAACACCAGCAGCTAACTGTTCGAGCACTTGGGGAAGAAAGAGGAAAAAACAAACTGCGAGCAGCAGTCTACTTGGCGGACTAGAAAAGGAACAGAAAGGCAAGAGCCGTGGAGCACGGCAACACCAGACTTCGCCCGTCGCGGCCTGAATGCCTCTCTTGCGACGGGCTTACTTTTGATTGCAAAGAAGGGGTTACAAGAAGGGAAAAGCAAAGCCAAGCAGAAAGCAAGCTGGAGACCGCAAAGCCAGAGATTCGAGTCCGCAGCCTTTAACAAGTGGGCTCCTGGGCTCGAGTCAGCGTCTTTTGGGTGCACCACTTCCCCCTATTTATAGGCTGGGGGCCTGCCCAAACGGGCAGGGCTAAAATAACCGGCTGCCCGGGGTACAAAAGAGCCGGGCAGTGGTGACGGGAATCAAAAAAGAAAGAACAAGCAGTCCGCGCGGGGCCGGCGGACTGGGCCTGCGAGCTGAAAATCTTCCTGGATCGCGTCGAGCGCAATCCTGCTAGACTAGTTGCGACCTACGCGACCTGGGCGACCTGAGCCGGAGCTCGCCGATCCGAGCTCGACTGTCTTCGACCGGAGTTCGACGATTCAACGGAGTTGAGCTGGATGATCCAGGCTTCACCTGAGCTCGATCATCAGCGACCTGGGCGGACTGAGATCTGGAGTCCGGCAAAGGAAGAGCGAGATGCCTAGCTGGACATGTTGCGGATTCTGGGGTTAACATTGGGGATCCACTATAAATACTGTGTGCAATCTGTGAATTGTGTAGTTGTAGAATCTGTGATTGTGTGTGCTGAGTTTGCTACAGAATTTTCGGTTCTATATTACAGCATTGAAGTGATTTTCTATCTTAATTTTAAAACAAGAATTAGAACCTATTCACCCCCTCTAGGTGTTTAGGTAATCTTGAAAGTAAAACTATCAAGTGGTATCAGAGGGAGGTTGCTCAAAGAAGGACTTAACAGTCTGAGTTAGATCCCTAAGGCAGAATCAAGAATCAAGAAAATGGGTTCTGGAGAGAATCACAAGGAACTAGGGTCAATGAAATTACCCATCTTCAGGAAAGAGATTTTTGTAATCTAGAAAGAAAGGGTTAGGTTGTTTATAGAGGCCTCTGACCCAAGGATATATATCACAGTAAAAGAAGGTCCATATATCCCAATGAATGTGTCTGTTCTAGATGCAAATCAAAGAACTCCTAAAGATTTTTCTGAAATGACTAAGGATGAGATTATACTGGCAACTATGGATAAAAGAGCTCAGAATATCATAGTGAGTGTCATAGATGATTCTACTTTCCAAAATTTGATTCACTGCAAAACCTCCAAGGAAATGTGGGACACTTTAATTGTCTACATGGAGGGTTCTGAAGAAGTTAGATAAGACAGAAAGTTTATGCTCAATCAAGAATATGAGAGTTTCAGACAAGGGAAGTCTGATAGCATATCTGAATGCTACAAGAAATTCTACAGGATAGTGAATGAACTGATGTCCTATGGAAGGGTCTTCAGTACATATGAGCTGAATGACAAATTCCTAAGATCTTTGACAAAGGATTGGGATACCAAGATTTGTGCCATTAGAGAAGTTGCCAAACTAGCAGACATTTCTCCTCCAACCTTATTTGGAAAGTTGCTATCATATGAAATGAACCTAATGGCTAGGAAGGAGGAAGAAATAAATACAAAAGGAGAGCATAGAGAAAGGTCTGTGGACTTCAAGGTTGAAGCCACTAGAAAGAATAGAAGGATATCTCCATCACCTCCTAAGGAAGTTGCTGAAGTTATCTCAGAGAATTAAGACAATCAGAACTCAGATAGCAGTGATTCAGATACAGATTTTGCTGCCTTTACAAGGCAGTTTCAGAGGTTCTTGAAGAAGAAGCAGTGGAAGTCAAGGCCCTCCAAATCACAGCCAGTTGATGACTACTATCAAAAGAGAAAATCATCAAGAAAGGATAGGAGTAGGTCTAAGCCCAGCAAAGCTACAACATCAAAAATTGTTTGCTATTACTGCAATAGGCCTGGACATGTAGTGGCTGAGTGTCCAAAAAAGAGGAAGGAGTCAGCAGACAGAAAGAAGACTCAACAAAAGGGCAAGAAGGAGAAATCCTTTGTTGCTAAGAAGGAGAAGAGTCTTACAGATCAATGCTCTTCAGAGTCAGAATCTGAAGCTGAAGCATACATTGGACTGTATGCAGCTAGTGAAGAATATGAGTTTATGCAATTGCTGAACTCCATCTATGAACAAGAAGACCATCAGTGCATGGGGCTGATGGCTGAATCAGAAGACAACAAGTGCTAGGATCAGCTTGGTTCCAGTAAGGTACAAAGTAATTCTAGAATTTCTGATTACAGTTCTGGTTCAGAGTCAAATTCATCTGCATAGAGTGATGAGGATGGATCTGAATCTGAAGGAGATATTCATCAGTTGATAGATGAATATGGGGAATTATTGCATGCTCTAAAGAAAAGCAAGAACCTGGCCAAAACTCAGGATAAGGAAATTGCAGATCTTAAGATGACTGCATCTGGTTTAGAGAAAGAATTGGATCAAAAAATGAATGAGGTTGCCAAGATGAAAACTATAACTATTATTCAGATGGGTACAATCACATATAAAAATGATCTAATTAAATGTTTGGAAGTCAGACTTCAAAAGGAGAAAGATTTGGTGGCTAGTTACTCTAAGCCAAAATCAGTCTTACCCTTAATAGATTAGTTTGTGGCTCAAAAGGGTAAGGCAGTATTAGGCTTTAAAGGTAACAACAGGGCTGTCCAATTCAAGAGAAAAGGCAAAGCACCAGTCCAGCCAGTAAATTCTAAAGTGCCTGTAATGTTTAGAAAGGTACAAGTGCCTTCTAACAAATATGATCTTGAAAACATTCATGGTCATAATAAGACTGATGTTCGGAATAACAAGGGTGTTAATGCCAATAATTAAGCCCATGTCAATAAACCCCATGTTCCAAAGAAAATTAGTGGGTGTAGATACAGCAGCACCAGCACAGAACATAAATTTTTCTGCCAAAAATGTATCTAGACCTAGATACAACAAGTATGAATGCTGGTGTTGTGGCAAGACAGGCCATTTTGCCTTAGACTGCTGACATAACATAAGTGTCAGGAAGAACAACAGTCTACCAGTTAGAAGAGTTGCTGGTAGATTTGATATGAATGAAGCTAACTTGAACCAAGGACCCAAGACTTACTTGGATTCTAAGGGAAAGTAATTCTTTATTGCAGGTGAGTCCAAGTCTCCATACCCCTATATGGTACTTGGACAGTGGATGTTACAAGCACATGACTGGAACAAAGGGATTGCTGAAGGAGTATTTACCTATTTCAAATGGGCCTAAAGTAATCTTTGGTGGCTCTGAAAGAGGAATCATCAAAGGATTTGGTAACATTTCTAGTAACCAGATTTCTATCACTCAAGTGGCCTATGTGATGGGTTTGAAACAAAACCTTATAAGCATAAGCCAGCTGAGTGATTTAGGATATGATATTTCATTTGTTAAGAATGGATGTCATATCAAAAGGTCAAGTGATCAAAAGATCATTTTAACAGGATATGGAAAGAGGAATGTGTACTGTCTCAATTTTGAGTGTGAGAACAAAGGTTCTCCTATTTGTCTTGTAGCTGATGAGAAAGCCTCTCATTGTGTCAAATGGCACAAGAGGCTGGCCCATCTTAACTACAAAATAATTGGCCAACTCTTTAGCAAAGAGTTTGTGAGGAATGGTCCTCAAGTTATGTGTATAAAGAAAGGGATATGTTCAGCTTATCAAAAGGGCAAGCAGACAAAATCCTTCTTTCATAGCCTTGAAAACAAGGATTCAGTGAGGTGTCTATACCTCTTACATATGGATCTTTTTGATCCTATGCCAGTTCATAGTCTAGGTAGAAAGGTCTACACTTTTGTGGTGGTAGTTGACTATTCTAGATATTCCTGGGTGTTCTTTCTGAGACAAAAATCAGAAACCCCAAGTGTTTTACATAGTTTTGTCAAACAAATTCAGAATGAACTGGACAGTACAGTGGTCAAAATCAGAAGTGACCATGACACTGAATTTCAATATTAAAGCATGACAAGATTGTGTGAAGAGTTTGGGATTTTTCAAGAATTCTCCTCACCTAGAACACCTCACCAAAATAGTATTGCTGAAAGGAAGAATAGGACATTGATTGAAACTGGTAGAACTCTATTGAGTGACACTTCTCTCCCAGAATACTTCTGGCTGAGGCAGTTAGTACTGCATGTCATGTGATCAATAGGGCCTCTATTACCAAAAGCCACAAAAAGACACCCTATGAGATCATGAAAGGTATAACACCAAATTTATATTATTTTAGAATCTTTGGTTGTAAGTGTTATATCTTTAACAATGGCAAGTCTTATCTAAATAAGTTTGCTGCCAAATCCCAAGATGGGATATTTATTGGGTACAACATCAATAGTAAGGCTTATAGGGTCTACAACTTGATTATACAGGTTGTAGAAGAATCTGTACATGTTGTATTTGATGAAACTAGATTAATCAACAATGAATTGCCTTGTAGTTCATGCAGTACAACAAGTATAAGTGTGAGAATCGAACTAAAACAAGCCGAAAACGGTTTAAACTGAAACTTTATTATCAGAAAAGGTATATATTACAAAGGTATGACCTCCCTCATATAGAATGGAGGAGAAAAGAGAGAATACAAATAAAAGATGTGGGACTAAAAAATTACATGACACACGCGGACTATACAGACACAAACCGCACAAGCCGCGCGGTTAGACAGAGGGGCTAACCGCTCGGCAACTGCCAGAGAGAGAGAGAGATCGCCAGACCGCCCGGTCTCCAAGTCGCCAGTGACAAGCCGCTAGACCGCTTCGACCTCAGACAACAGTACATAACAATCAACCCGCTGAAGGGAAACTGCCAGACCGCCCGGTCATCAACTCGCCAAGCCAGACCGCCAAACCGCCCGGTCACCACTTCAACACTCCCCCTCAAGCTGGAGCATATATATCGATCATGCCCAGCTTGTCACAAATATGAGAAAACGAGGCGGATACTGGCTTGGTGAAGATGTCAGCCAACTCTTTATCAGAAGTGACGAAGGGAGTGCAAATTTGTTCCTTCAAAATCTCTTCACGAATGAAATAACAGTCGACCTCAATGTGCTTTGTTCTTTCATGGAAGACTGGATTTTTTGAGATGTATATCGTAGCCTTGTTGTCATAGAACATAGGTAGAGGATGGTTGTAGACCTCTCCGCATGAGAGCCCGTAGCCATTTTAACTCACAAGTGGTCGATTCCATACTTCGATACTCTGCTTCAGCACTAGACCTAGAAACAACAGACTGCTTCTTGCTCTTCCAGCTTACTATATTTCCCCTAATAAAGGTGCAAAAACCGGAGGTAGACTTGCGATCCCCTTTGTCATCAGCGTAACTCGCATCTGAGTATGCTTCAACCTTCAGATGGTCATTCTTTTGAAATAGTAATCCTTTCCCAGGGGCTGCTTTGACATACTCCAAGATCCGCAGGGCAGACTGTAGATGGCACTCCCTAGGTGCTTGCATGAATTGACTTACCTTGCCCACAACATAAGAAATGTCGGGCCTGGTCACTGTGAGATATATCAGCTTACCAACTAGACGCCTGTACCACGTAGTATCTGAAAGAAGAGGCGAATCATCTGTCCAGGTTTTGTCTTCTCCAATAGCCATAGGGCATCGGGCAGGTTTGGCCCCAGTCAATCCTGCTTCTTTTAGAAGATCAAGGGCATACTTACGCTGGGAGAGGACCAAGGAGTTGGGCTCCGATAGATCTCGATCCCCAAAAAGTACTTCGGAGAGCCCATATCTTTCGTGACCAGATGTTGACGAAGATGCCGCTTTGTCAGGGCTACCCCTTCCTAGTCATCTCCAGTGAGAAGAATATCATCAACATACACAGCAAGAACCACCAGTCCCGAGGGGGTTTTTCGAATAAATAGAGAGTGATCGGCAGAGCTGCGCGCAAAACCAACAGCCGCCACGATGCCGCTGAACTTGTCAAACCAAGCTCGAGTGCTCTGCTTGAGGCCATAGATTGCCTTCTACAGTTGGCATACTGGTGTCTCTCCCTGAGCAATATACCCAGGAGGTTGCTCCATGTAGATAGCCTCCTGAAGATCACCATAAAAGAAGGCATTCTTTACATCCAGCTGAGAAATTGGCCAATCTTTATTGACCGCCACAGAGAGAAGGACCCGTATAGTGCTGAGACGAGCCACGGGAGAGAAGGTGTCAAAATAATCAACCCCATAGGTCTGAGTAAAGCCCTTAGCAACAAGACGAGCCTTATAACGGTTCACAGTGCCATCTGGGCCAAATTTGACCACAAAGACCCAGCGACAGCCAACAACATCAGTACCGAAGGGAGGAAGAACAAGAGTCCAGGTACCCCGCTCTGTTAGGGTCGCCATTTCCTCATCCATGGCCATCTTCCAGTGAGGAATAGCAAGGGCCTCCTAGTAGGAAAGAGGTGTGGCAGTGGCAGAGATAGCCAGCGCAAAGGCTCTGCGAGAAGAGGTAAGACGATCATATGAAACAATAACAGCAAGGGGGTATAGGGTACATGTCCGCACCCCTTTGAGAAGAGCTATAGGAAGATCCAGGTCAATGGGTTCCTCGGCATCCAGAGCATCCGTTGCAGAGAGAGCTGGCCCGGGAGAAGAGAACGACAGCAGCGGAGATGAGGGAGACGGAGGTGGAGACGGAGTAGGGGTGGATATCATAGTAGGAGGCAAGGGAACGAAGGGAATAACAGGAGAATCAGAGGTTGTGGGAAGAGAAGAGGAAGCTTGGGGAAGAGAAGAGGAGTCATTCGAGAAGTAGGAGGCATTCTCGAAGAAGGTAACGTCAGCGGAGATGAACTGCTTACGAAGTACTGGGTCAAAGCAACAGTAGCTTTTCTGAGTGGTGGAGTACCCCAGAAAGACACATTTGGTGGAGCGAGGGGAGAGTTTATCGCGGGTAACGGAGGGAGAATGTACGAAGGCTGTACATCCAAATATACGTAGAGGGAGGGGGAAGGGTTCCTTGCAAGGATGGAGAATGAAGAATGGGGTTTGACTCTAGAGAACGGTTGATGGAATGCGATTGATGAGGAAACAGGAGAGGAGAACGACATAGCCCCAATAGGCACGAGGAACCTGCATCTGTGTCATCAGAGTGCAAGCGACATCAAGGAGGTGACGGTTTTTGCGTTCCGCCACACTATTTTGCTGTGAAGTATAGACAACGCTAGTTTGATGAATAATCTCATGTTGTATACAGAAGGATGAAAAAGAATGGCTGAGATATTCTTGGGCATTATCAGATCGAAATTTTTTTATAGAAACGTCAAACTGAGTTTTGATCATGAGATAGAAAGATGTCCATACAGAAAATAATTCGGAGAAATCTTTTAAAAGATACACTCATGTACAACGAGAGAAATCATCAATAAATGTGACAAAATATGAACTTCCCCGACTAACGATAAGGGTAGGAGACGGACCCCAAACATCAGAGTGGATTAGATCAAACGGTCGGGAAGATCCACGAACTTGCTTTGGTGGGAAGGAGGAGCGGTGATGCTTGCCAAGCTAACAGGCCTAATAATTGAGGGGAGGACTTTGTGAAGGAAGATGGGGCAGAAGCTGACGAAGAAGACGTGGAAGAGCATGACCAAGGAGAAGATGCCATTGGAGAAGATCTGTGGAGGTGGTGGAGAAGACGGATAGAGCGGAAATGTTGTCGAGGAAAAATAAGCCTCCACTCTCAGTCCCAGTAGCAATCGTTCGCTGGGAGTCCGGATCCTGAAAAGAACAAGAAGTAGAAGTAAATGTGACGGAACACCGTAATTGCTTGCATAGAGAGGTAACAGATATTAAGTTGCACGGGAATTTGGGCACGTAGAGAGTATTCGCCAATTGAAGAGACAGAGTGACTTGAACCACTCCTGTCCCATGGACCGAGGATGGAGAGCCGTCAGCGAGAATAACCGGAGGCAACAGATCATGTGTTTCTAGAAGATAAAAACACTTGGGAGAGCCGGTCATATGATTGGTAGCACCTGAGTTGATCAACAATTTTCCTTGAGTAACGAAATGGGCACTACCAGAAAACGCGACCACCGAGGCAGAAGGCTTCGAAGAAGAGGAGAAAGTAGAGATCTCGAACAGAGCCATAGGAGCAGAAATAGGTCGTGCGAACAGAGATACAGGTCGCGCGGACTAATAAAGGAAGAGCGAGAGAACAAGAAACAGGCCGCGCGAACAGAGAACAGGTCGCGCGAACAGACAATTAGCGAACACAGCACGAACAAAAGAAAGTTCGTGAGAACCAGAAGACCTCAGCGGACACAAAAAAGGAAACCGCAAAGGACACAACCAAGAAGCAGACCAACGTAGGGAGAAGGCCATGCGGTTAGAGAGAAGGCCGCACGAACATAGAAGGAACCGCGCGAATCAAGGAGATCGCGGGAAAAATAGAGGTAGAGAAACCGCGAAAACAGGTCGCGGATAGAACTAGAGGCCGCGTGGTTAGGAAACAAGCCGTGCGGATAGGAAGAAGAAGATCTGCAGCGGTCACGATGTCAGACACCAGCGGCCAGGAAAGCCACGACCAAACCGCAGAACCAAGCAGAGGGAAAGAAGTCGGCGGCTAGAAGACAGACCGCGCGAATAGAAGTGGGGTTTACTGGGAGGAGAAGGCCAAAACAGGTCGCGTCGACTGGGCGCGGCGACTAGATTAGGTCGCGAGAAAGAAGCAAGCAAACCAGCCGCGAAAAACAGGTCACGGGAATAGGGCACAAGAAAAAGAACCAAGCCGTGCGAACAGGGCGCAAGCAAACAAACAGGCCGCAAAAACAGGTCGCAAGAAGAAGAAACAAGTCGTGCGGACAGGTCGCGCGGTCAGAGAGGGGCACAGAATCAGGAGGAGAAAATCGAGTCCTCTGATACCATGTGAGAATCGAACTAAAACAAGCCGGAAATAGTTTAAACTGAAACTTTATTATCAGAAAAGGTATATACTACAAAGGTATGACCTCCCTTATATAGAATGGAGGAGAAAAGAGAGAATACAAATAAGAGATGTGGGACTAAAAAATTACATGACACACGCGGACTGTACAGACACAAACCGCACAAGCCGCGCGGTTAGACAGAGGGGCTAACCGCTCGGCAACTGCCAGAGAGAGAGAGAGAGAGAGATCGACATGTGAGACCGCCAGACCGCCCGGTCTCCAAGTCGCCAGTGACAAGCTGCTAGACCTCTTGGACCTCAGACAACAGCACATTACAATCAACCCGCTGAAGGGAAACCTCCAGACCGCCCGATCATCAACTCGCCAAGCCAGACCGCCCGGTCACCACTTCAACAATAAGCAATAGAATGGACAAGCTTTCCATTGTAGAAGGCTCAACTGCAGGTGAAGAATTGGAAAATGATGGCTACTGTCCAGGGAGAGTACAAGACTCTCTAGAAGCTGATGACAACCAAGAGGTACAGCATAATGAAGAACTGGAGGTGTTCAGCCAGAAGGAAGTCTACCTCCAACTGTAAGACATCTAAAGGATCATCCAGTAAATCAGATAATTAGTGATCCAAGACATGGAGTGCAAACCAGATGAAGAAATCTGAATACAGTCCTGCACTCAAGTTTTCTATCTCAACTAGAGCCAAAGAAATTTGAAGAAGCTATCCAAGACCAACACTGTATTAATGCTATGCAAGAGGAGCTTAATCAGTTTAGAAGATGCAAGGTCTGAGAGTTAGTTCCTAAACCAAAAGACCACAATATCATTGGTACAAAGTGGATTTTTAGGAACAAGTTGGATGAGAGTGGAGTTATTATGAAGAACAAAGCAAGATTGGTTGCAAAAGGATACAGACAGGAAGAGGGAATAGACTTTGATCAAACATTTGCCCCTGTAGCAAGACTGGAAGCAATCAGGATGTTCCTTGCCTATGCAGCATATCAAGGCTTCAAGATATACCAAATGGATGTAAAATCAGCATTCCTGAATGGTGATCTAAAAGAAGAAGTCTATGTAGAGCAGCCATCAGGTTTTGTAGATTCTCTTAAACCTGGTTATGTCTATAGACTTAGAAAAGCATTGTATGGGTTAAAGCAAGCCCTAAGGGCTTGGTATGAAACCCTGTCTGCTTTCCTTATTGAGAACAAATTATCAAGAGGTAAAATAGATAAAACTCTATTCCTAAGGGAATCTAAAGGTAAGATAATCTTAGTTCAGATCTTTGTAGATGATATAATTTTTGGGTCTACAGAGAATAACCTTTGCAAGAAGTTTGCCAAACTTATGCAAGGGAAGTTTGAAATGAGCAGTATGGGGGAACTTAAGTTCTTCTTGGGACTCCAAGTAAGACAGACTGATGATGGTTTGTCCATATCCCAGTCTAAGTTCACCAAGGAGTTAATGAAGAAGTATGGTATGGAATCATCCTCCACCATGAGAACTCCTATGGGAACAAGTATGCCTATATGCAAAGATGATGCAGGTAATCCTGTAGATGAGTCTTTGTATAGAGAAATAATTGGCTCTCTATTATATCTCACTACTAGTAGACTAGACATTATTTATGCTACATGTGTCTATGCAAGGTACCAAGCATGCCCTAAAGAATCACATTATACTACAGTCAAGAGAATTTTGAGATATCTAAAGGGCACACCTAATCTAGGCCTTTGGTACCCTAGGAATAGAGATTTTCTACGAACAGGTTATTCAGATGCAGATTTTACAGGCTGTAGGAAAAAGTACTACAGGTACATGCCAATTCTTGGGAGGAAGGTTGATATCCTAGAGCAGTAAGAAGCAGACTAGTGTGGCAATATCCACAGCTGAGTCTTAATATGTGGCAGTAGGAAGTTGCTGTGCACAGCTATTTTGGATTCAGCATCAGCTAAGGGACTATGGTATTCAAGTAAGTAGAACACCTTTATTGTGTGATTCTAAAAGTGCCATTTCTATTGCAAACAATCCTGTTTCACATAGTAGGACTAAGCATATAGAGATAAGATACCATTTTCTTAGAGAACATGTAGAAAAAGAAGACATCTCATTAGAATTTATTAAAACTGATTATCAAATTGCAGATGTATTTACTAAGCCTCTGGATGAAACTAAATTCAATAGATTTAAAATTGAATTAGGAATGCTGACCATAGGTTAGTTTACCAAAAATTGGCTAAGTAAAATGGTGTCGACACATTCAGTAATAAAGTGTCGACACAGAGAAGTTATGTCGACAATTCAGGGAAATTGTGTCGACACAGAGTAAAAGTGTCGACACCTAAGGTACTATATGTCGACACATCCAGACAAGCAGTGTCGACACATCCAGAAGAGTTGTGTCGACACATCAAGAGAAGTGGTGTCCTCACATTCAGCCTTTGTGTCGACACTTCGAACAAGTGTCGACACAGAATTTCTGTTCCTCGTCTTCGTAAGTCAAGTGTCGACACATCATCAATTAGTGTCGACACATAGAGGTCAACTTTGTTGTCAAGACATTAGGAGTTTGCGTCGACACATTCCAACTGTGTCGACACATTTAGACTGTTTTTGTCCGCCTTTTGACCTTCTTTGATTAGAAGGGTATAAATAGGTCAAGAACATATTCTGTCGACACGCTCACCAGTGTTTCGAGACAAAAACCTTGTGTCAACAAACTCTCTTCTCTCCAACCAAGCTTTCTCTTCATTCCAATTGCGCCCAAGGTTGAAGACAACATCAATGAAGGATATGAGTTGGTTAGGCATGCATTCGACGATGCCGAAACAGAGATCAAACAGGTCATTTCTCTTCTTGCAGACAACGAATTAGAATATCTTGTCTCTGAACCTACAAAGATATGGAAGAAATAAGTATTCGAGTTCTATACTGCTGCATATATGGACTCATCTTGATTGAAGATCAAATCCACTGTACATTGAGAAAAAGTCAAGCTGTCTCAAATGAGGTTGAGCAAGATTCTCCATCTTCCTAGAATACATGATGAGGAAGAGGTCCCAGCCTCAAGGACCAGGGAGGCGCTTCAATGGTGTGGATTGGATCCAACCTTAAAGATAGGAGCAGCCATCAACAGAAAAGGCATGAATCATCAAGGGAAATTCCTGTCTGAAATAGTAGGAAAAGTGATCTTATGTAAACCAGGTGGCCATGATAGGATATCAGCCTATATGTTCAGCCTGATGACAAGGGTAATCTTTAAGATTCACACCAATTGGTCTGTAGTACTGTTTGATAAGATAAAAGAAGGAATCAAGAAGCCAAACTTGGCTAGGATCATGAGTCTGTACCTGGATGGACTAATTCTAGAGGTGATGCAATAGATTCCTAGATCAAAGATAAATCACATGAGGAGAATGAACATAAGGTTATTCTCAAGATGGGATAGAGTTCTTTCAAAGGAGATGCCTGATGTGGACAGGCAAGAGCTAACAGAAAAATCACCAGCACATGACCTTTCTGAGCATGGTCATGAAGATGCACAAGAACAGGAAGCACAAGTTAGAGAACAAGTTTAGGATCAGACTGAGACTACCCAAGTCCAGGAAGAGAATATCTCTGCACAGGTGTAGGGGGAGCCAATTACTACACAATTACAGGGGGAGCCACATTCTGAACAGGTGCAAGAGGAAGAAAGAATCAATTTATCAGAGGACATAGTTTCTCAAACTGGTCTTGATATTTCTAGAGTTGCTACTGCTGCTGAGAAAGTACTATCTCCTACTCACACTCAACAAGAATTCACTCTTGAAGAGTTGTTTCCTGATCTTGAAGGAGCAGCAGAAAAAATGGAGACCCTAAGATTTGAGGGGGAGCAAGTAAGGATTGAGGGGGAGTAGGTTAATATTGAGGAGGAACAACATGGAGCTGAGAAAGAAATTTCTTCCACTCCTAAAGAGAAAGTTAATATTGAAAGTTCTTCAGAGTCTGAGCATGAAGAAGTCAGGGAGGCAAAGAAAAGAAAACTAATGGTCTTTAAGAGAAGAAGTCAAAGCTATAAGAAGGCTCTCCAAACAACTACTTCACAATCTACTTCTGATTTTGATTACAGCAAGCTTATGGTGAATTTACAAATGAAGCTGGATGAGCAACGACTGGCCTTGGAAAAATATGTAGATGAAAGTCATAAGACACTTCAATTTGATCTAGCCCAAGACATAAAGTCAATAAGATTTGAGGTCAATACGAATGAGAAAGAGATGACAGATTACTTCCACAAGGGGGGCAATGCTGTGGTATTTCTTGCAAAACAACAAGCAAAAATAAAGAAGCGAGTGGATGAGATTGCTGTTAAACAAGGCTATGTCCTTGAAAATCAAATAAGAATGAATGACAATCTGACAAAATCTCACAATGTGATTGTCACTGAGTTAACAAATACTTTTACTAGATTAACTGCTGCAAGGGCTATTGAAATGGAAGAATATGATAAGAAGCTACAGGCTGCCCTCGATTCAGTTAAAACTTCCATCACTTCATTTGAGAAGTTAATTAGTGACAAGCTTCAAAAGTTAAAACCATTCTTTAAAGATGGTATCAATTACCTGGATGGGCAAATCAGATTTCTGAAAGATGATTTGAGAGAACATGTGGCTAGAGAAGTCATAAAGGGGGAGAGGGTGTTAGTATATGCTGGCTCTGATCATGCCAAATGGGTAACCAACAGCATTAGAGCCACTCTGGGATATCCACCCTTATGTGATGATGATAATGTGGCTGAGTCAGGGGTGCAACCAACTCTACTTGAAGGTGATCTACCTGAGGTTGCCCAAGTTATTTACCCCCTGCAGATCTTGAAATGATACATCAACAAGTTCAGTCAATGTACAACCCTCCATAACCAGTTACTAATGTGATTATTGAAAAGGTTGATATGCCAAATACTGTTATCAAAGCTCAGCAAGATGCTCAGTTATCAAAGAAGAGATTCAGAGAGCAAGCAGAGCAAAAACCAGACTTTGAGCAGTGGAGCCCCACTTCAAGGAATATCATATTAAATGCCTAGAAAGCTGTAAAAGATCAAGTACATGAAAGGGGTAAATGGTACATGAGCAAGAATGGAAAAAGTATGAAGCCAAGCAAGAGGCCATAGTTCAATACAGGAGAAAGGCTAAGAGTGGGAAGTTACCTCCTGATGCTCAGGAGCCTAGAAAGTATTTCCGCAAGCCTTTTCATTATTTTAAAGGCAAAGGATCAAGGTTGAAGCACAACAAAAAGCTGATTTAAAAGGCAAGAAGCCCATGAGAGATACAGAACCTCCTGTGTAGGCTCAGATTAAATCTGGAAAAGGAATAAACATCAAGGAGCCAGCCCAGCCTTAGTCTAAGCTTTACTAGTTTTTTTTGTCCAAGAACTATGTAATTGTTTGTTTGTTAAAAAAATCAATGTAAACAACTTGTAACAAGCATTTTTGAGTTAATATACAAAACATTGTTCTGTGATCATTTTCTTTTACATCTTTATTCTATGATGAAACTATGATATGTGTTTTGTTTATAAAGTACCCTATAATATAATGCTTATGTACATCATCATGTTTATTTTCTAAGTGGTGTATACCATTGGCTTAAGGGTTATGACTTCTCCAAATAGAGGGAGATTGTTGGGTACATTGGAAAATGTGTACCTGATTTGGACAAGCCAAACTTAGCTCAATGATATACATCAAGGTGTATTTGATGTTGTTTTAAGTTTATATGTGCAGGTTAAGAATGTGCTAAAAAGCAAAGAAAAATTTCTAAGTCCATATGTCGACACCTGAGGAAGCTGTGTCGACACTTCAGTAAGATTGTGTCGACACTTGGAAATGGCTGTGTCGACACATCAGTGAGTTTGTGTCGAAACCGGGAGGCTGTGTTGACACATAGAAGCATTGTCGACATCAACTGCGTCGGTACCGGGAGGCAGTGTCGACACACAGAAATAGTCAGTTGACATCAAATGTGTCGACACCGGGAGGCTGTATCGACACACAGAGGCAGAGTCGATAACAACTGTGTCGACACTTGGAGGCAGTGTCGACACACGCTATGTCTTGAGTCTACATCAACTGTGTCGACACACAGGACTTGTGTCGACACATAGCTGAGTCTAGATCAAGTTGATTGTTGATGAATGGTGAAGTGTTTGTGTCGACACAAATAATCAGTGTCGACACATCTTCAAGATGCAGTGTAAAGAAGCTGTGTCGACATCAAGGCAGCTGTTTCGACACCATCAAAGTCTGTGTCGACACTTAAGTCACTTGTGTCGACACATATTGACAGATGGTCTCGACACTTTATGACAGTCAGTCTCGACGCTTTGCTAACAAAGACAAAGGCTCAAGATCTGTTTGATGACTTGACAGCTGTGAGTTACAATAGGTTTACTGAAGCTGTCAGACTTGTCAGAAGTTAGTTATAAACCAGATCAGCCGGTTACCATGGATTAAGTCTATATATATAGATGGATTCAGAAGAAGAGATCTTAATTATTATTGACACACAAAAACACAACTATTATGAGATAGATCTCTGATCAAGAAAGTGCAAGGCACAGAAGAATATCTTCGTGAGAAGATCTAAGAAGACATTCTGAAGTGATCATCCACTCAGATTCAGTCTAAGTTGAATTCAATCAAGAATTCAGAAGTATCTTCAAGAGGTTTGGAGAGAGAGAGATCCAACTATTTGAAGTCAAGAAGGAGACAATAACTGGTCTCTCAAGAAGCAGATACTGAACTAATCTGTCAAGAAGATTCAGATCTATTTCTGGAATCTAAGGAGGAAGCTGCCAGTCAGGTATATTCAAAGGAAATCAACCCAACTAAGTTCAGATTCAAGAAGCTTTGAAGAAAGCTAAGGTCAAGTTGATTTCAGCCATCAGCCTCTTTAAGAAGCTGATCAAGAAAGTTCTTATCCCTTCTCTCTCAACAGCAGTAAGAGATTATAAAATTCCTTATCAAATTTTGTAGGATCTATTCATAAATCTGAGTTGTAAGCCTGTTTTATAAAGGCTGAGTGTAGGGGATTTGTTCTCTAAGTGGTAGGGCTATTTGTGCCTGAGTTGTAGGAGAAGGTATTCTCTGAGTTGTAGGCCTTGTGGCAAGGCTGAGGTAGGGCTTGTAAGCCTAAGTTATAGGAATGTGGAAACATTCTGAGTTGTAGGAATCCTTCTAGATTCTGAGCTGTAGGATCTGAGGATCTGAGATAAAAGAAGAAGTTAGGCCGAATCTTGCATACTACTTGATAGGTGAAGGGCGAAAGTGGATGTACCCAGACCTTAGGGAACCACTATAAATACTGTGTGCAATCTGTGAATTGTGTAGCTATAGAATCTGTGATTGTGTGTGCTGAGTTTACTGCAGAATTTTCTGTTCTATATTACAGCATTGAAGTGATTTTCTGTCTTAATTTTAAAACAAGGATTAGAATCTATTCACCCCCCCTCTAGGTGTTTAGGTAGTCTTGAAAGTAAAACTATCAAACATCTTGGAGAAGAGACTCCAGTTATCTATTGCCCAGGTAGAGGAAGGTAAGAAACAATTTTCTAATCGGTGTGTGATGCTTGTGACTGAGAACACCTCTTTAAAGGAGAGGATCCATGATCTTGACTGCACTATCCAAAAGTTCGGAGTAGGCCAAAAATCATTAAAAATGCTGTTGGGTGCGCAATGTCATGGATTTTGGAAATTTCGACTAGGATATGGAGGTTTATATCACCACCGAGGGGAAATTGTTATTTTTCTAAGCTTAAGCCCATCGCTCATAAACCGAAAGATAAGCTGAAAAATTATGGAGGGATATATCCTTCCTCAAGCAAGAGCTTAAACAACGTGATAAAAGCAGCATCCACTACTTACATCTCGTGTGCAAACTGTCATAAGTTTGTTCACACATCTAGCACATGCCTAAGGAAAGGTGCCACAAAAAACTCGCAAGTCTGGCTACCAAAGTCTTCAACCTATGTTATGGGTGGGACAACTTTGGTAACCAGAACTTTACCCACATCTTCTTCTTAGGTATGTTGGCAGGCTAAGGACACGAAGAACGTGTGGTACTTGGACTCTGGTTGCTCCAAGCACATGATAGGAGATAAAGACAAGTTGTTTAGCCTGGAAAAGAAGAAGGGTGGCATGGTGAAATTTGGACATAACAATAAAGGAAGGATACTTGGAATTGACACTATAGGTAACAAGTTATTTTCTATTTCAAATGTTCTGTTTGTGGATGGCTTAAAGCATAATCTTATTTCTATTAGTCAATTGTGTGATAAAGGTATAGATGTTATATTTGAGTCGTCCTCAAACACGTGCAAACTTATTGATGCCAAAAATTCTAGAGTACTGCTTGTAGCTCATAGAAATCATAACGTGTACACCGTTAGTTTTGATGAAATTTCTGCATCTAATTTGAAATGCCTTGTGACAAAGAATGATGAATTAAATCTTTTACATAGGAGACTAGGACACACTGGTAGCAAGCTTATTGTTAAACTATCATGAAAGAAACTCGTACGAGGCCTCCCCAACTTAAGCGATAGTTTAAATGTTCTATGTGCTCCTTGTCAAAAAGGGAAATTCGTTAAATACTAATTCAAAAGCTAAACTTAGATTTCCATGACTAGACCTCTTGAACTCATACATATGAACTTATTCGGACCTTTTAGTATATGTAGTCTAGGTGGGAAACGGTATATCTTTGTCATCATAGATGATTTCTCACGCTATTGTTGGACAATTTTCCTTGCGAACAAATCTGACACATTTCATGAATTCTCAAACCTGTGCACGAGACTTCAAACTGAGAAGGAGCTCAAAATTAAATGTATCAGATCAGATCATGGAGGAGAGTTTGAGAATGAGGAATTCTCAAACTTTTGTGACTCCTTAGGTATTAAGCACAAATTCACCGCCCCTCGCACTCCACAGCAGAACGGGGTTGTTGAAAGGAAGAACCGTACTCTTCAAGAATTAGCTCGCGCGATGCTCACAGAGTTCGGTCTACCTCTTTATTTATGGGCTGAAGCGGTCAACACAGCAAGTTATATGATGAACTGTGTCATGCTTCGCCCTCTTTTAAAGCAAACTCCCTACGAGCTATATTTCGAAAGGAAACCGTTAGTATCATACTTTAAAGTTTTTGGGTGTCCATGCTATATTCTAAACACAAAGGACCATCTGGGAAAATTTGATGAAAAATCCGATCTAGGCATCTTTCTAGGATACTCGAGCAAGAGTCATGCCTATAGGATATACAATAAGAGGACCTTAGTGGTTGAAGAATCAGCTCATGTGCATTTCGATGAAAATACTCAAACTTACGAGCTTATGGCGAGTGAAGAGGAAGTTGAAGATAACGTACCAATTAAGATTAAAGGGGAGGAAAAAACCGTGGAGAGTGAAACATAGATAATAGAACAAGGATATAGGCCTCCTAATAACTTAACTTACTCAAAGCAACATCCTCGAGATCTAGTCATAGGAGAGCCATCTCATGGAGTTAGAACCCGGTCCCCCCTTCATGAGTTTTTTTCAAACTTGTGTTTCTCTCGGATATTTAACCCAAGAATGTCTCGGAAGTCTTAAGAGATGAATCATTGTTTTTGGCGATGATTGAGGAACTGAGCCAATTCGAGCGAAGTAAGGTATGGGTGCTAGTAGAACGTCCGGATAACCATCTAGTCATAGGTTCAAAATGGGTTTTCAAAAATAAACTTGATGGTGAATCTTGGATAACTAGAAACAAAGCTCGTTTGGTGGCCCAAGGGTATTCTTAAATAGAGGGTGTGGATTTTGAAGAGTCATTTGTCCCGATTGCTCGTCTTGAGTCCATTCGTATATTTTTAGCATTTGCTAGTTATAAGCGAATAAAATTATTCCAAATGGATGTTAAGAGTATCTTCCTAAATGGATACATTAAGGAGGAGGTGTATGTCGAGCAACCACCCTGTTTCATGAATGCCGCCTACCCAAATCATGTTTATAGTTTGGTGAATGCCCTGTATAGATTGAAATAGGCAACTCGTGCTTGGTACGATAGGCTCACTACCTTCCTCTTAGATCATGGCTTTAGGATGTGTAGTGCGGACACAACTCTTTTTGTTCAAACCAAGAATTCAGATCTTATTATACTTCAAATTTATGTTGATGATATCATTTTTAGGGCAACAAATGAGAAGCTGTGTGAAGAAATTGTCATTTTAATGAAATCTTAATTTGAAATGAGCTTAGTAGGAGAACTCACCTATTTCCTAGGATTTCAGATTTCTCAATTCCAATATGAGATTTTTATTAACCAATCAAAATATATTAAAGATATGCTTGTGCGTTTTGGGTATGAGAATCGAAAATAAGTCAAAACTCTTATGAGTACATCTCTTAAATTAGGAAAGATGAGAGTGGGATTTCTGTTGATCAGACTATGTTTCGAGGTATGATAGGATCAATGCTATATTTGAGTGCCTGTAGGCCCGACATTAGTTTTGCAGTAAGGATGTGTGCTAGGTATCAAACTGACCCTAGAGAGTCTCATTTGAAAGCTGTAAAACATATCTTTAGGTATCTTATATGCACACATAACCTTGGACTTTGGTACTCTCATTCTACAGTTTTTCTCTTCACGGGTACTCTTACTCAGACTATGCCGTATGCTCTCTCGACCGCAAGAGCACAAGCGGTACATGCCATTTCCTAGGCTCGACACTAGTCTCCTGGTCTAGCCGCAAACAAAACTCGGTTGCTCTATCAACTACTGAGGCTGAGTACATTGCTTTAGGAAGCTGTTGTGCTCAAGCATTATGGATTTCTCAAACGTTAGAAGACTTTGGCCTCACATGTAGGAATGCTACACTTCAATGTGATAATAAGAGTGCCATAGACTTAACATATAATCCAGTGCACCATTCTCGGTCGAAACATATTGACGTGCGTGATCATTTTATTCGTGATCATATAAAAAAGGAGAACGTGAGTGTCGTCTTTATTGGCACCGATGACCAACTTGCGAACATCCTAACTAAACCGCTCCCTGATGCACGTTTTTTTCTTCTCCGACTTGAGCTTGGCATTCTTGACCTCTCATCCTTGTTCTATATGTTTTGTTGTTGTTACTCTCTTGTGTTTGCAAGTTTTATGTTTTTTTGTTTGTTATGTGTGTGTGCATGTTGTATCTTTATATTTTGTTTGAATCGGTTTTTTTAAATATAGTATTAATTTTTTTTTTAAAACCCGTGTATTCCTCTCTAAAAAAACAAAACAAAAAAACAAAAACAGAAAAAACTGCTGAAAAAATACGCATGATTGGGGCTCACATGACTGCAACTTAGACCATAATGCGTATGCATAATGTACAAGTTTAGATTGTAATCTATCCAATCATTGTTCCTCCGGTCATTGTGGGCTGAATTTATAAGTGCTTAGCTATTGAGTGCGACATTACATGTGCGTGTAAGTTGACTATGCCTCTAGGTATGTGTGAGGATTTAGATAGGGGAATGACTTCACTATTCACACATCCCTAGACGGAGCACTCATGAAGAAATTATAGATCTACATGCCATAACTCGTGACATTGTATCTTAACGCGTTAGAAATATGTTGAATAATCAATGTCATGACACACATGCTTTATTGAGATTAAAACTGCGGGTCAAATCTTAGTGCTAAAGTCTTATGCCTACAAGTTAAGTATATCTACCTATGTGGGTAGATTTCGATTGACTTGGGGTTCCTTGTATTCAAAAGAGATAAATGTGATAGCTCAAAACAATAATCAAAAATAATATGGTGGCTATAATATCACATGAAAAGGACCCCCCCAAGCACTACTCACTCCTCCTAATAAGTCTTTTTGTGCATTGTGAGGATGAGCACCTTGGATTAAAAATTCATTTCGATCTTGTGCATAGACCAAACCTTATGCTTAGTGCCCCTAGTTCAAATCTCGGTATGCCTTTGGTAGACATGTGACGTGATCATTCAATTTATCTCTTGGGTTAGCATTTTCTCGAATCGAGATAAACATTTAAACTATGATATTTCTAGTTAGCATTTTCTCTCTTTTGATGCAACACGTTCACATGTCATTGCCTTATTTAACGCTTCCATGCATTAGAATTGGACTGAAACTGCACTATATGTTTTGTGCACAATATATTCTTGCACTCGATTTACACTCATGACGTTTACAATGTTTGTTCAACATAATTTCTCTCATAACTCGTCTAGTATTGTAGTCATTTTCATTGTATGCTTAGTTTAGTCTGTGTTGTCCAATTCATCTGAAATATGAAACTTATTTTTATCTATCTTGCTCTATTCTATGACCCGCGCGTCTCCAATTCTCTGATTTGCTTTTAGTTTTGGGTCCCCTCTATTCTTTTTGTTTCAAAACTTACCGTTGTGTGTGCACTATCTGCTTTTTGTCTAAATCGCCATCATATCTCCTATTTTTCATCCTACATGTCGTGTACGCCTTGCCTTCCCTTTTGATATTATCAAAGGGGGAGAATAAATTAGTTCATGAGTTTTGTAATGAGTATGCATCACGGGTTAGGAGAGGTCAAATGTTGGGGGAGCATGGTTCAATTGTGTGCACATAGATAGGGGGAGCAGCACATAGATTGGGGGAGCAAGTCGAATGTGTAGAGCCACATATATACTACAACCTGATGTTAGCTTATAATTTTTATCTTTTATATGCACTCTATCTTATGTATTATTTATCGTGAATGGGATTTGATATTATCAAAAGGGGGAGTTTGTTGGAATCATTGTTTCACATTCCCTGTGTTTGAGAATATCAAATCCCCAATTGTATTTGATCATGTTGTATGTTGATAGAGTGTGCAGGTTATTAGGTGCAAGCAACAGAGAAGACTCATATGGATGCTACCGCCAGGCGTTAGTACTACCGCAGGCTCTAACGCGATGATTTATTTGGACCTAGCGCTCTGGATGGTTTCCGCGCTAGCTCTACCGCGCCGCGCTAGGTCTTTAACGAGTTTCGAAGGCAGAAACATTGAGCTCAGCACTACCGCCAGGCAACTGGATTACCATAAGTGGTAACTGAACGATTTATTCAATCCTAGCACTCTAGAAGATTTCAGTGGTAGCACCTACCGCGCGGTGCTAGCCTTATCAAACAGATGTTTCCTTTTCAGGAATGTAGCATCCTATGTTACAGCGTGGCGGTAGGCCCTACCGCGTGGCACTAGCTCATATAAAAAGGCAAAAGATCGTTTCGAAGACTATTTTCCAGTTTTGGAGGATAGCTGGCACAACAAGCGTGCAAAACTACCGCAGGCGCTATTCTTACAGCCGACGATAACCTGTTTTCATGAAGATGTATAAAATTCGCTGCATTTCTGTTGTCATGACGGTTCCAAGACAAATTTTGACGAAGGGTTTCTAAACTCTAGATTTTGGCCGCCTCCTTGCGCCCGTCTCCACTTGTCTTCGTCAAAGTTGAAGGAAGCCTTATCCCTCCTATTCATGAACGAAGAACTCCGGCGATCCAGAATCTTCATCGACCACTGAGAACCGACCAGTGACTAGCCAACGAAGATCTCAAGCACCGGCCATAGATCGCAAACCGGAGAAGTCATCAAGAGGGAGAACTTCATTTTCTTATCGTCTTTACTTTTAATCTTTGTACTTTTTTTTTCTATTTTCTATTTAGTTTTCGGTGAGGAAAATCGACCGGAGATGGTCGTCGGAATCCGGGAAGGATTCCGTGGTAAATTGTCCTAGGATTTGGGACGTCTAGATCGGAGCATCTAGCGGGGCTCTAAGACCCTCCCTTATGTGGAGGTGAAGAGTGGGCTCTTATACCATTCCTTGTGTGGAGGCAAAGAGTGGGCTTGAATGCCTTTCTTTGAGGGAAAGGGTGAGAGCCAACCGATCATGGTTTGGTCGGTATATAAACCAAAAGAATCTTTATTCTCTTCATCTCTGATGCCAAGAAGATCAAGTTTTGATGTATACTCATCTTGTACTGTTTTTCATTATTAATTTAATGCAATGAAATTCTTTTCTCTGTGATTGTTTTGGTGTGTGAAATTTTTAAATTCAATAAACGTTCGCAAACCTTATTAACCGCCCCTTTTAAGGTTGTCCACTAGATCCATCACTACTGACTTTATAGAAGATGAGGTGCAGCAGCCTTCTTCAAGTTCCGTTCAGCAAGGATCTGATTGAAGGTGAGTATTTCAGCAGGCTTTCTTAGCTTGCCTTAAATGCTATTTATAGCATTCTTCTTTGTAGATGTCATGCTGTTTATATCATCAGAGATAGCTAGATCTCTCTTGCTGATAGACTTGCCCTTGGTTTGGGTCTTTGCTGGATGGCCTTGAGAGTTAGCCACTTCCACTTTCTTGAGTGAAGGGGCTGTGCAAATCATCCATGATGGGGCATTTTGATTTCTTCATAGGGAGCCTTAAAGGCACTCACTCCCCTACTGTTCCTTCCACCATAGCTGTGAATCTCTTTGTTCATACTAGTGGAGCTGCCATTCATCAAGTGACCATAGATACTTTCTTGGTCATACCTATTTGAAGGCAACATTACCTTCTTAAAAGGGATGGGAGGCTTAGAAGCCAGAGGCGGGACTGGAGCTTTCCCTTTCCCTTTGGAATGGGCAACTCTAGTGTTTCCCTTGAACCCAACCCTTTCTTACCCTTCTGAGAGGAGAAGGAGTCTATCAAGGGAAACACAGTATTGGGCTTAGAGAAAGTATGTTGGTACCCTAGTTTGATTTGAGTTTAGTCTTGCCTTTTTAGTCCCTTGACCCAAGAAATATCTATGGTCATTGGTTAGTGGTCTAGCTGTAGTGCCCTCACTTTTCCAGATGAAGAATTTGGTTAAGTAGGTTTTTCGTTCGACTATAGTCGAACGCCGCTCGACTATCGTCTATCGGCTGATCGACGATCGTCTATCAGTTGGTCGACGCTCTGTCTGCGTTGATAGTTCGACTATCTATTGGTAGGTCGACTATCTGCTTGGCTTGGTAGTTCGACTATCTGTCCTGATAGTCCAACTATCTGATAGTTCGACTATCTGTTGATAGGTCGACTATCTGTTCCGCTTTGATAGGTCGACTATCTGTTGATAGATCGACAATCTATTTTCTGAGGTAGGTCGACTATCTGCTTGATAGATCGACTATCTATTTGTGCTGGATAGTTCGACTATCTGTCCAGATAGATCGACTATCTGATAGTTCGACTATCTGCTCTGATAGGTCGACTATCTGCCGGGGTAGTTCGACTATCTTCTTCGATAGGTCGACTATCTGGATCGTTCGACTATCTGCCCGATAGCTCGACGATCTCCGTGCGTCGGTCGACGATCTCCGAGGGTCGTTCGACGCTTTCTGTCTGCCTTTATATTTTGTATTTATTTATTATATTTAATTAATTAATACATTTTCTGGCACGTTGTTTTAGCTGTTTTATGATAAAATTTCCAGGCAATATTTGCTCCATCCCTTTTGCCTGAGTCAAATCTTTTTAGATAAAGTTGTTTGTTTTATTAGCTGACATTATATTTTACTTTATCTGCTGTCAGCCCTTTATAGCCGTTAGACTGAAAAGTCTTCTTTTTGCTATAAAGAGTTTGTTTCTGATATGACTTTATTTAGTACTTTATTATCAGATTGCTTCCTGCAGCTTCCTAGAAAAAGGTTTATTCCTTTTATAGAATGTTTCTGCTGCAGAGATTGTTTTGTCTTCTTGATATTTACAGCCCAGGTCTCAAGTTTCAGAAGAAGACAAGTAATTCAAATTGAAGAGAGCCGTTGCTTGTTGCTGCTATAAAAAGGATCTTTTGAAGAAGGATTCAAGCTAGCTAACTAGTTACCCAGTTATTCATTTAAGCATTCAAGCCTTCATCAAGATCAAGTTTTCTGCTCTCAGCATTTTCCATCCAACTGAGAAGTGTTAAGCTCTTCTACTCTTCTTCAACCTGAGTTCTCCTGCTTCCAGGAAGTTCAAACTCAGAGTTCTTTTGAAGAAGAAGAAGAAGAAGACAGCTGCTTGAAGACTGCTAATTTTATTATTTATTATCTTCTTGTAGTTTTTCCTTCAGATCTTTCTGAAGAGTTTTCTGCACTGAAGCAAGACTTCACCTGGACATCTTTGAGCCAGGGGGAGCCTTGATTCCTTAAGAGCTCTTTAGCTCAGTGCAAGTCTTTGTGCTTCTCAAATCTTTGTAAAATAGAGAAGACATCTTAACCTTCTTCCCCCTCCTGTACAGGGTTATTACTCCCTTCAAAAGTATCCCTTGGTGGCAGGGCACCTGATCAAAAACCTGTGCTTGGTTTTTAGACACCTGATCAAAAGTCTAAAGGGTTTCTGGATCTACCTGAAGCAGATCCTGTTGGTGGCAGGGCACCTGATCAAAAACCTGAGTGGATTCCTACCGTGTGGGTAGAAGAGTGGACGTACCCAAGTTGTTTGGGGAACCACTATAAATCTCCTTGTGTCGTCTGGATTCCCTTGTTTAATTCCTGCATTGTGGCTGTGAATAGATATAACTAGGATTGCTAGTTGCTGATTAGGTTTTCCAAGCCTTAACTGTAATTACAGTTAGCTTGAGTTTGTGCACATCACTCGTGTTAGGCTATAGGGTTAATTTTATATCTATAATCTTTTCATTCCGCACTTCACTCCAAGGGAGTTGGGTAGACCATTAAGTTTTGTCTAGTGCAAAATTTGATAACTCTATTCACCCCCCTCTAGAGTAGTATCTATCCCTTCACTTTCAATTGGTATCAGAGCGAGGTTGACTGACTGAATAGGCTAACACCTAAGTCACAAGATCCTGATAGATACCAAAGCTTATAGATATTCACTATCATGGCCCAGTCCAAGGATTATTCTAGCACCAGACCTCCAGCATGCAACTTAGCTAAGTTTGGCATCTGGAAGGCAAGGATAAAATTATATATGAATTCTATTGATGAAAGCATCTTTGCTTCTATTTTGTCAGGACCCCCAAGAGCACCTGCTGCTGCTACTGCCTCATCATCTGATATGAGTGCAGTGCCTCCTCCAGATTACAACGATGAGTACAAGAAGGCAAAGATAGCAGATGCCATGGCGATGAACATTCTGGCTCAGACAATGTCTGATGAGGTATTCCAGAAGGTTGCTGACTGCTCCTCAACAAAAGCCATGTGGGATACACTGAACCAGATTGTAGCTGGTTCAGCTGATGAAAGGAAGGACAGAAGGTCCAACCTGATCTCACAGTATGAGAACTTCAAGAAAACTGATGCTGAATCAGTTGAAGCCATGTACACCAGGCTCAACTCAATCATCAATGAGCTGAGGACCCTGGACAAGGACATATCATTGACAGAGGTCAATGATAAGATTCTTATGTGCTTCCCTAGCACATGGGATCTAAGGATCTGGCCCATCAAGGAAGCCAGAAGTACAAATGAGATTTCAACAGAGGCCCTTCTCGGTAAGCTCAAGTCTTTTGAGCAAGTGCTGAAGACAAGGGAAGCAGAAGCTGAAGCAAAGACCCCCACTCCAACAAGAAAAGAGCAATCTCTAGCTCTTAAGGCTGCTGATGCTTCTGAAGGCAGCCAATCAAATGAGGAACTAATGGCATTGTTTGCCAAGAGGTTTCTCAAGATGGGGAGAAAGGAGTTCAAAAAGAAGTCTTCACGCTATGAAGACAAACCAAGGTATGATCGTTCTCTTGCTAAAGAAATTATTTGTTATGGTTGCAGGAAGCCTGGACATATCTTGCCAGAGTGTCCAGAGGAGAAAAACAAAGACAAGAGGAAAGAAAAAGAACAACACAGGAAGCACTCCAAGCCATCCTCCTACAAGAACAAGAAAAAGGAGAGAGGTTTCATTGCTGAAACCTGGAGTGATTCTGATGAAGAATCCTCCTCCTCAAGCTCCAGTGAGGATGAGGAAGAGAAGAAGGCAAAAGAAGTTTGCCTCATGGCAATAGATGCCTGCAGCAACCACTCAGCTGCAGAGAGTTCAGATTCAGATGAAGAGATGCCAACAGAAGATGAGGTACTCTCTTCTTATGACTTCACTTCAGAAGAGTTTAAATTAGATTTTAAATCTTTATGCTTAGATTTGATTAGCTCAGAAAAGGAGATAAAAGAACTTAGAAATAAGTTAGCTGACTCAGAAGTAATTGCTACAGAAAATATTAGGTTAAAAGAAGATCTCACTACTTGTAGTGAAGAAATTAAATTTCTTAAAATAGAGTTAGCTAAGTCTAAGAGGTTAGAAGAATCACTTAATGGTAGAAGCCTTAAGTTGTTAGAAATTACCAGCATGACTAACACTAGGTCAGCTAATAACAAACTAGGCTTAGGAGCTTCTCCCAGTGAACCCCCAGTTCTTCTTAAAAACAATCTTTCAACTCCAGTGAACTTCATTTCAGCTAGTGGAATGAAGAATACTGAGCAAGTAAATCTAGTTAATAAAACCTTAAATAAAGCTAAGAGAGAAAAGAGAAAGAAATTTTTTAAAGAAATGCAAAGAGCGTCGAACGCCGCTCGACGATCGGAAGCTCAATGGTCGAACGAAGCTCGACGATCTGAGCACCCATCGTCGAACGTCGATCGACGTTTTCAATATGATTTTCAAAATCATAATCAGTACCATAGAAACCTAAATGAAAATAGAAACCCTAGGTTTGTTGACCCATCATCTGCATGGAGAATCCCACCTAGGAGATCTCACCCAATAGGTTATCACCCTCAACCTGCATTTTCATATATTTCCAGTTTTTCTTATGTGAAAAACAAGGGACCCAAGGTTACCTGGGTCCACACTGTCTAAATAAATGTCTTGCAGGTGAAAGCCTATCCAATCACTCAAAATAAGTGGTATTTGGATAGTGGATGCTCCAAGCATATGACAGGAAATAAAAATCATCTTTCAAAATTCAAAGCTAAGCTCGGCCCAAAGGTTATCTTTGGAGATTCCAGCTGTGGTCAGACAGAAGGCTATGGCAGGATCATAATTGGAGATGTCACTTTCAAGAGAGTTGCATATGTGACAGGACTAAAGCACAATTTGATCTCAGTCAGCCAGCTATGTGATGCTGGCTACCAGGTTTCATTTTCTAACTCCTCTTGCAATATTACTTTAAATAATAATATTGTTTTAGTAGGCATTAGAATAGGTAATATTTATTTAGTAGATTTCAATTCAACTCATTCTGAAATCTGCCTGTTTAATGAAGTAACACTCAATAATAATTCTTTGTGGCATAAGAGGCTTAGTCATGTTAACCTTAAAAATATATCTAGGTTATCTAAACACAACCTTGTTAGAGGTTTACCTTCTTGCCCCTACAAGAAGGAGAGTTTATGCAAGGCTTGTCAGCTAGGCAAGCAAACCAAAAATTCTTTTAAATCTGTAAATAAAAGTGATTCTCCTAGAATCCTGTATCTATTACATTTGGACCTTTTTGGCCCAATAAATGTACAGAGTTTAGGAGGGAAGTATTACACCTTAGTAATTGTAGATGACTTTTCTAGGTTCAGTTGGGTTTTCTTTTTGAGAACTAAGTCTGATAACTTCAAAGACCTTACAAACTTTCTACTATGTGTGCAGACTGAGTACTCTACTCATGTGGCCTTGATCAGAAATGATCATGGTACTGAGTTTGACTCTCTTCTCATGCAAGAATTCTGTGAGAGAGAAGGCATCAAACATAGTTTCTCAGCTCCTAGAACTCCCCAACAAAATGGAGTAGTTGAAAGGAAGAATAGAACACTCATTGAAGCTGCTAGTACATTGTTGGCAGATGCTAACATGCCTCTCTCCTATTGGGCAGAAGCTGTTAGTACAGCCAATTATGTCCTGAATAGAAGTTTGATACACAAGCTTAAGTGTAAAACTCCTTATGAGTTGCTTAAGGGAAAGAAACCTAAAATTAATTATTTTAGAGTATTTGGTTGTATTGTTTATATTCATAATAATAATAAAGAATATATTAGAAAATTTGAAGCAAAAGCTTCAATGAGAATCATGCTTGGATATTCCCAAGTAAGCAAAGCTTATAGGGTTTATAACAAATCTTCCTGTAAAATTGAAGAATCTGTGCATGTGTCTTTTGATGAGTCTCAGATGTTTTACAAGGAGAAGGAAAATTCTCCTTCCTCCAGTTCATTGCAGGTACCTGATGCCCCTCAAGAAATTCTTCAACTATCAACTCTTCAGATCACTGAATCAGACAGTGATGAAGACATTGCTGAAGCTGTTGTTGTACCACCAACAGTAGATCAAATTCCTCCTGAGGAATTAATCCCAACTGTTGCTGAAGATCACATCCCACCTGCTGATATTGTCACACTTAGAGATCACCCGACATCTCAAGTGATTGGAGACATATCAGCTGGTGTGCAAACAAGACATCAATTAAGACAGGATGTGATGCATGCTTGTTTCCTCTCACAGGTTGAGCCCCTCACCTTTAAAGATGCAGAGCTAGATCCCCACTGGATCATTGCAATGCAAGAGGAACTCAATCAGTTTGAGAGATATAAAGTTTGGACTTTGGTTCCAAAACCTAAAGGCCAACTGATCATAGGCACCAAGTGGGTGTATAGAAACAAGTTGGATGCAAATGGAATTATAGTAAGGAATAAAGCTAGGCTTGTAGCTCAGGGCTACAGACAGGAGGAAGGTATAGACTATGACCAAACCTTTGCTCCTGTTGCAAGGCTAGAAGCAATAAGGATCTTCTTGGCCTATGCAGCCTTCATGAAGTTTAAGGTGTTCCAAATGGATGTCAAAAGTGCATTCCTAATTGGTGAGCTTAAGGAAGAGGTGTTTGTTGAACAACCACCAGGGTTTGTTTCTTCAACTCAGCCTTCTCATGTGTTTAAGTTGTAGAAAGCTCTTTATGGACTAAAGCAAGCTCCTAGAGCCTGGTATGAGACCTTAGCTAGTTTCCTATTAGAGCACAACTTTACTAGGGGAGTAGTTGATAGAATCCTTTTCGTCAAGCATCACAAGGACACAATCCTGTTAGTTCAGGTGTATGTAGATGATATTATTTTTGGCTCCACTGATCCCAAACTGTGCAAAAAGTTTTCCAACTTAATGCATTCCAAGTTTGAGATGAGTAGTATGGGTGTGCTGTCTTACTTTCTTGGTCTCCAAGTTAAGCAAGATGCTGATGGTATCTTCATCTCCCAATCCAAATATGCCAAGGAATTGGTAAAGAAATTTGGGATGGCTGATGCTTCAGCAATGCCTACACCCATGACTACTAATGTAGTTATTGATTCTGATGATCACGGCAAGCCAGTTGATCAAAAGAATTTTAGGGCCATTGTTGGTTCCCTATTGTATCTAACTGCAAGTAGGTCAGATATAATGTTTGCTGCATGCCTTTGTGCTAGATTCCAGGTCAACCCCAATGTATCTCATCTGATTCTTCTAAAGAGAATCCTGAGATACCTGAAGGGATGCCCAAATCTAGGACTTTGGTACCCAGCTGAGTCAGAATTTGAATTAATTGGATATTCTGATTCTGATTATGCTGGTTGCAGAGTTGACAGGAAGAGCACCTCAGGAACTTGCCAGTTCCTGGGAGAGAGATTGGTCTCTTGGTTCTGTAAGAAGTAGGCTTCTGTCTCAACTTCAACTGCAGAGGCTGAATATATAGCAGCTGCCAGTTGTTGTTCACAGATCCTGTGGATTTAAAACCAGCTTGTGGATTATGGTTACTCACACAAGAACACCAAAATCATGTGTGATAGTACCAGTGCTATCTCAATTGCACAAAATCCAGTGCACCACTCTAGAACGAAGCACATTGAGATTCGGCACCATTTCCTGAGAGATTGTGTGGAAAAGAACAAGATTTGTCTTGAGTTCATATCCACTGAGTTTCAGATAGGTGATATATTCACCAAGCCCTTAGATGAACAGAAGCATCTGTTCTTTTTAGTTCAACTAGGCATGATCAATGGACGAGACTAAGTGTGACTATATCTGCCAATGTTGAAACTTGTTTGAAGATAGTCGAACAACGTTCGAAGATAGTCGATCGGGTCAAGCCCATCGTCGACCTATGGTTGATGAAAGTTTATCTGATTGAAGATCGTCGACCGGCATTCGACCATAGTCGAACAAGTCGAGCTCATCGTCGATCTCTGGATGACGACAGCTTGTTGTTTGAGAAGCCAGAAATAGTCGAACGATTGTCCGACTACTCTGCTTCTGGACCGATCGTCGAACGACCGTTCGACCATCGGGTCTAGTATCTTTTTAATAGATCGACTATCTCCGGTCCAATATAAAGCCGATAGTCGACCTAGGTTAAAAGATCTTTTGTTTTATCGTCGACGGAGCGTGACTTTTCGCATTCTGTCTTCCCGCTTGCGATTTTATGCCGCTTCGTCTCCTTCGTCTTCTCCGTCTTTCTCGCGCATTCTCCAGCAATTCCATGGCGGTTTCTCCAGCAGTACTAGCTGTCGTGAAGTTCGATGCAGGCTTCAGCGTCGATTTTGACGCCTTCAGTAGCTGTGAAGCAGGAGTTGTAGAAATTCTTCAGTTATGCGGGGACCAAGGTCTAGAAAGATTTATGTCGACAAGGATAAAGTTAAATATTCCCGAGATCAAGGAATGGGCTTTCACTTCGTCATCTTCTGACGATTCGATGACTGGCACCATCGGCGGAGAAGAGGTAATTTTAACTCCGGCCGTTCTGACTGATATTTTTGGATTAGTTAATGGTGAAGATGATTATGAGCAAGATGCTCAAGAGTTTGGAAGGATGCTGACTGAGCTGGGACATGCGGAGGGCATTCCCACGAAGCTGCTCAAGGTCAATTTTCCCTTTAAGATTAAATTTCTCGCTGAGTTAGTCAGAAAAGTGCTCCTTGGAAAGCACTCTGCTCATGACAATATCACAAGGCAACAATTTGCACTGATGTGTGCAATTGTTAATCGGAAAAAGATTGATTGGGCAGGAGTAATGTTTGATTTGATAAGAAAAAAGAATAGTAAGAAGGAAGTTACCCTCGGAAGGGTTATTGGAATTTTCCTGAAGGAAAAGTATCCTCAGCTGCTAGTCTCCGTTGCAACAACCATAAATGCGAGCAAGAAGATGGACCCAAATCTGTTCTCCAAGTGGAAGAGAATTTTTGTGAAACCCGCTCTCACAGGGGTTGCTCCAGCGACATCAGAGAGCACCAGGACTGATTCGGTCGCTCCTCACCCTCAAGAAGCTGGCTCAGCTCCTTCCCTTCCCTCATCTTCTTCTGCTTTGCAGTCTGCTTCAGTTGAAGTTCCATCAACTTCAGCTGAAGTACGACTTTCTCCTTCTCCTGTTAGAGAAACAACCACGGTTATTCTTCCTTCCCCTCCAGCATCACCTCTTCCTTCTCATCTGGCTAGGATATCTGCTCCTAGTTTTGATCTGTTAGGATCTGAGAGGATTCCAACACCTCCTCATTCCCCTATTCATTCTCCAGTTAACACGCCTGTTAACTCTCCAGCTCCATCTCCCGTTCAATCTCCAGTTAACACTACAACCATCTCTGCTGCATCTCCATCCACTACACTTCCATCATCTTTTGAGATCACCCCAGCATTCATTTCTGGCATTCTGGAGTTGATTACCCCTTCAATCAAAATCATGATTGAAGAGGCAATTGCTCCACTTGCCTCCTCCATTGCCTCCTTGACTGCTTCCATCCAATCTCTTTCTAAATCTACTGAGCCCTCTTCTTCAAGGGGCCTGGTTTCAGATTCCACTGAAATTAGGCAGGGGGAGATGTTCTGTGAAGATGCCTCAGAGCCTCCAGCCTCCCTTCCAGCAGTTCAAGAAAAGTCTGATGCAGTTCAAGCTCAAGATCAATCAGGTTCAGTGTTGTCTGACAAAGATATATCTGATGTTATTATGCTATCTGAATTTGCTGTGAAAGTTTGCTTAGAAGATCTCACCACTCCCGTGGTTGCCCATTTCCTAGAAGGGATTATTACACCCTACCTAGATGAATCTTGGGAGTTGGTCAAATATGAAGGTAATTCACTCATCCGCTTTGTTGACGAGTCAATTAATTTGCTAGCTTGTGAATACCTAGAAGGAATGATTTTTGCTTATTTAGCAGATCTGTGTTCATAATTCTACAGATTATATTAAAGAAGATTTAGCTGCTCAGATTATAGTCATTATTTCAGAAGTTGCTCAAGATATTCCTGATATTCAAGTAGATCCAGAATTGGATTCTTTTTTAGATGACATAGAAGATGTGTCTGAAATTCAAGAAAAGAAAGCAAGAGATGCTTGGAATCAAAGAGTTCAATCTTTGTTAGAGGAAAAAGAAAAAGGTTTGCAAGTTGAAAAGTCAACTGTTTGGGATGATTCCCCAGGTCTTGATTTGGACTTCCTTCTGGCTCAGGATGACATAGAAGATGTGTCTGAAATTCAAGAAAAGAAAGCAAGAGATGCTTGGAATCAAAGAGTTCAATCTTTGTTAGAGGAAAAAGAAAAAGGTTTGCAAGTTGAAAAGTCAACTGTTTGGGATGATTCCCCAGGTCTTGATTTGGACTTCCTTCTGGCTCAGGATGCCATAGAAGAGGAAAAAGAGAAAGCTGATCTGAAATTAAAGGAAAAGGCTGTTTCTGAAGCCTATGATCCATATGATAATCCTTCATCATCTCACTCTGATGATGAAGATGATTCTGATGTGTTTGAAAATTCAAAGAGAAAGAAAGTTGCTCAAAAGAAAAGAAAAGCCATTGCTCCTCCTCCTCCTAATCGAGAAAATGATACTCCATATTACATTCTTAAAGGAATTGACCCCAAATCAAAAGAATTTCAGCATTGGATGTGGTTCTCCAAGAACCAGCAGAAAGAGAGAAAGAGAACTAAGAGATATGACTCTCCTGCTTCCAGATGGACACCCAGAGGTCCTCCTCCACCTCCCAGTGCAGGAGCCTCTGGCAATCTCTCTGCTAATCCTTCTGCCTCTTCTGGAAAATCTGCACCTTATCAGCCTCAGCCAAGGAAAAGCTATCAAAGTTCCCAAGGCAGATCGTATTCTGGTTCTCAAAGACAAGTGAAGGAGGTTGTGTTTCAAAGACCAACTTTTTCCCCTCCTCCTTCTCCAAAGAAAAGAGTTTCATCTCTAATACCAGTACCGTCTGAAAAAGTTGTTTCAAAAAGTAAGTAGTTTATTTTGTTTTAAAATTCTAGCAAGAACTTTTGCTAAGTCTGCTCCCATGTCTTATTTAGTTAATCAAGATAAAGAATCTGATGCTACTCCTCCTGAGTCTGTTTTTGAAAGTCCTGAGCTTGATCCTAACTTTAGGATGGCTTGCTTTCACGAATTGGTTGGAGCAGCTCAGATAAGAAAAGCAAAAGCTGAAGGAAAAGATACTACTGGTTTAACAACCATGTCTTCATTCAGAAAGAAAGAGTTCGAAAAGTTCCAGGTTAATCCTGATGTATTTGACCCCTCAAAGTATATGGAAAAGCACCCTGGAGCAGTTGTTCCAAGGGCTGCAGAATTGAAGATCATTGGTGTGCAGGACTTAAAGATGTCAAAGAAAGAGGCTGATGATCCTCTGAGGAAAATTTCTTTTGTTCCTAGTTCCTCTGACCCTTTGCCAGATTCTGTAGTCTCTTAATAGTTTGATTTACTGCTGTGTTATATTTGTCTATTATCTATCTGTTTGATAACTGCTAGTTAATTGTTAACTATTTCCTGTATAAATTTTATTGCTCTTTAGCTAGCTTCATGTGTTAGTTTTTTTTGAGAGACTTAACTCAAATAGGGGGAGATTGTTGGTACCCTAGTTTGATTTGAGTTTAGTCTTGCCTTTTTAGTCCCTTGACCCAAGAAATATCTATGGTCATTGGTTAGTGGTCTAGCTGTAGTGCCCTCACTTTTCCAGATGAAGAATTTGGTTAAGTAGGTTTTTCGTTCGACTATAGTCGAACGCCGCTCGACTATCGTCTATCGGCTGATCGACGATCGTCTATCAATTGGTCGACGCTCTGTCTACGTTGATAGTTCGACTATCTGTTGGTAGGTCGACTATCTGCTTGGCTTGGTAGTTCGACTATCTGTCCTGATAGTTCAACTATCTGATAGATCGACTATCTGTTGATAGGTCGACTATCTGTTCCGCTTTGATAGGTTGACTATCTGTTGATAGATCGACTATCTGTTTTCTGAGGTAGGTCGACTATCTGCTTGATAGATCGACTATCTGTTTATGCTGGATAGTTCGACTATCTGTCCAGATAGATCGACTATCTGATAGTTCGACTATCTGCTCTGATAGGTCGACTATCTGCCGGGGTAGTTCGACTATCTTCTTCGATAGGTCGACTATCTGCCCGATAGCTCGACGATCTCCGTGCGTCGGTCGACGATCTCCGAGGGTCGTTCGACGCTTTCTGTCTGCCTTTATATTTTGTATTTATTTATTATATTTAATTAATTAATACATTTTCTGGCACGTTGTTTTAGCTGTTTTATGATAAAATTTCCAGGCAATATTTGCTCCATTCCTTTTGCCTGAGTCAAATCTTTTTAGATAAAGTTGTTTGTCTTATTAGCTGACATTATATTTTACTTTATCTGCTGTCAGCCCTTTATAGCCGTTAGACTGAAAAGTCTTCTTTTTGCTATAAAGAGTTTGTTTCTGATATGACTTTATTTAGTACTTTATTATCAGATTGCTTCCTGCAGCTTCCTAGAAAAAGGTTTATTCCTTTTATAAAATGTTTCTGCTGCAGAGATTGTTTTGTCTTCTTGATATTTACAGCCCAGGTCTCAAGTTTCAGAAGAAGACAAGTAATTCAAATTGAAGAGAGCCGTTGCTTGTTGCTGCTATAAAAAGGATCCTTTGAAGAAGGATTCAAGCTAGCTAACTAGTTACCCAGTTATTCATTTAAGCATTCAAGCCTTCATCAAGATCAAGTTTTCTGCTCTCAGCATTTTCCATCCAACTGAGAAGTGTTAAGCTCTTCTACTCTTCTTCAACCTGAGTTCTCCTGCTTCCAGGAAGTTCAAACTCAGAGTTCTTTTGAAGAAGAAGAAGAAGAAGACAGCTGCTTGAAGACTGATAATTTTATTATTTATTATCTTCTTGTAGTTTTTCCTTCAGATCTTTCTGAAGAGTTTTCTGCACTGAAGCAAGACTTCACCTGGACATCTTTGAGCCAGGGGGAGTCTTGATTCCTTAAGAGCTCTTTAGCTCAGTGCAAGTCTTTGTGCTTCTCTAATCTTTGTAAAATAGAGAAGACATCTTAACCTTCTTCCCCCTCCTGTACAGGGTTATTACTCCCTTCAAAAGTATCCCTTGGTGGCAGGGCACCTGATCAAAAACCTGTGCTTGGTTTTTAGACACCTGATCAAAAGTCTAAAGGGTTTTTGGATCTACCTGAAGCAGATCCTGTTGGTGGCAGGGCACCTGATCAAAAACCTGAGTGGATTCCTACCGTGTGGGTAGAAGAGTGGATGTACCCAAGTTGTTTGGGGAACCACTATAAATCTCCTTGTGTCGTCTGGATTCCCTTGTTTAATTCCTGCATTATGGCTGTGAATAGATATAACTAGGATTGCTAGTTGCTGATTAGGTTTTCCAAGCCTTAACTGTAATTACAGTTAGCTTGAGTTTGTGCACATCACTCGTGTTAGGCTATAAGGTTAATTCTATATCTATAATCTTTTCATTCCGCACTTCACTCCAAGGGAGTTGGGTAGACCATTAAGTTTTGTCTAGTGCAAAATTTGATAACTCTATTCACCCCCCCTCTAGAGTAGTATCTATCCCTTCACTTTCAAAGTAGCAACAATTCTCTTCTCCCTCTAGAGCTTCACTTCAAGATCTCTGATAAGACTATCCTTGTACTTGATAGTACCAATCTAGATGAGAGTAATGTTCCTGATTTGGCTAACTTCTTTGGCCTTTTGATTCAGCAAGGATGCTGTCTCAGCCAGCTGGGAAGTAGCAAGCTAAAGGGAGGTTATCTCCTCAGCCTGCTTTTTAGTCAACTTCTTGCAATTTTTAAAGGAATCTAGAAGTTCACCATACATTTCATTCAATTGATTGACATCTCCTTCAGATTCAGAATCATCTTCACCACTGGATGAAGAAGCTTTTTTACAGGGACTAGTCTCATACCCAGACTCAAAAAAAAGAACTAGATAGAGGAAGTACCCTTTCTTAACCAAGCTGACCCTTGCTGGATTCTACATCAGACATTGCCTTCAGTCCATAGCAGCTATAGGAATCTTCTTCATCTTCATCCTCTTCAGAGTCACTGTCTGAATGTAACAGAGGGGCCCTGATACCTATCTTAGTAGCAGGATAGTCTTCAGTTTCTCCAAGAGAAAGTAGTCCTATGTAGGCTTCTTCATCTTCAGACTCTAACAAAGATGAGTCTGTCAATCTCTTATCCTTCTTAGCAATGAAGGACTACTCCTTTTTGTCCTTATGATGGTGAACCTTTTTCTCACCAGCCTCTTTTCTCTTCACTTGGCAGTCAACAATCACATTCCCTGGCTTGCTGCAACAATAACAGACAACTTTAGAGGAACTATGATTACTAGTTTTAAAATCATACCTTTCTCCCTTGGAGTGATTCTTCCTATGATGAGAGGAGGAGGTGGTTCTGCTCCACTACTTCTTCTTCATCAGCTTGTCAAATTTCCTGAGAAGGCAACAAAGCCTTCATCAGGCATGCTGCAGTATGATGAGCTTGACCCTGTGCTATCTTGAACAACAAGTCTTATTAGAGGAAATGGAATCCTCTCCTTAATCCTTGCTCTTCCTAGTGTTATCTGCTCTGAAGGCCAAAGACTTTTGCTTAGCCTGGGATTTGCTGATGGTCTCCTCCTCCTTCCTGATAGCTCGTTGCATCTTATAAGAGAGCAGCTTTCCAAATAGAGTATGGGGAGGAGTATCAACTAGCTTGGCCACCTCCCTGATGGCACAAATCTTGGTGTCCCAGTCTCTAGTGAGAGACCTCAGGAACTTGTCATTAAGCTCATAACGATAGAATACCCTCCCATAGGTCCTCATCTCATTTACTGTCCTTAAGAATCTTTCATAGCAATCAACAATGCACACTCCCTTGGACTGCATGAAAGCCTGATACTCCTGGTTGAGCATGGACTTCCTGTCATCTCTAACCTCTTCAGTTCCCTCCATGTAGAACACAAGAGTGTCCCACATCTCCTTGGAGGACTGGAAGTGAACTAGATTCTGAAAGGTAGAATCATCTAAGGCACTAACAATAATGTTCTGTGCTATCTTATCTATGGTGGCCAAGATGATTTCATCCTTGGTCATCTATGAGTATTTATTTGTTGTCTGGACTGTTTCATCCAGAACTAAGACCTTCATGGGGATAAAAGGTCCCTATTTGACTGTCACAAAGATCCTTGGGTCAGAGGCTTCCCTAAACATCCTGACCCTCTCTTTCCAGATTCCAAAACTCTCCTTCTTGCAGATGGGGAGTTTTATGGAACCTAGCTCCTGAACCCCTAAGTATACTTATTTTAACTACCCTTTGAGATCTGCTCTGATTGTTAGGTCCTTCTTGAGCAACCTCCCTCTGATACCACTTGAAAGTCTTTATTTCAAGGTAGCTAATCAACTAGAGGAGGGGGTGAATAGGTTTTTGATCTTTTATAATTTTCCCTCTACTTAGTGTGTTGTGGGTGAGTTATATATTGTTTCCAAGAAAATCACACAAAGCACACACATGGTCTATATTGGTTCCCCAGATATGGGTATATCCACTTTCCCTCTCACCTTTGTAACATTGTGTTAGACATGACACTTATCTAAAACTCAACTTCTAAGAGCTTACAAAGCAAATCCATCAGGATCTCTCAATCTCCTCCAAGACCTACAGCTCAGGCACAAAGCCCTATCTTAGAGAAAGCTTGCTCCTACAACTCAGTGATCAAAAGATCACCTACCTCAAAATTGAACCCAAGTCCTACATCTTAGGCTATGGAGGTTAGCCCTACAACTCAGAGAGTAAAACTCTCCTACAGCTCTGATCTGTTTAGATCCTACCTCAAACAAAAGGCCCTACCTTAGGCACACAGGCCCTACACTCAGATCCACACAATGATCCTACAAACTCAGGCTCAACAGCCCTACACTCACACTATATAGGGATCCTACAAACTCAGGCCCAAGAGCCCTACACTAAGATCCATAAAGGGATCCTACCTCAGCCTTTATAAATTAGGCTTACAACTTAGATCCAAAAGGGTCCTACAAGAAGAGTAGTTGGTTGTTGTGGTTGATTTGACACCAAAGAAATTTCTTTGTGTCTGCCACCTGAGCTAAGTTTACCTTAGCCCTATCTTATTCTGAGTAATAAGAGAATGAACTTCAATAAATTGGAGCTTGTGCTGGAAGAAACAAAGAAACTTGTTTTTGAACTTGCTGAAGAAGCCTGAAGATTAAAAAGTTCTTGTGTTCTTCAAATTGCTAACCTGGACCTGCAGAAATCTGAAAGTTCTGCTCCTTCTTTATCAGAACCTTATCTGAACTTGCTATACTAGAAGAAATTGCTACAGCAAACTTGGAAGAACTTTTAGATCAGATGATTTAACTTCAAGCTTCGAGCTCGGCAACAATGACGAGGAAGAAGAAGTTCAGCCGCAACTTTTCGAAATGAGAAAACCCTAAAAGTTAAAGTTCCTTCAGTCCATCATGTCCCTTTTATCTTCCTCTGATTAATAGCTCCAAGAAGTAGTGTGGACCACCTGTGGTTGGTAGCTTCACCTTACTTAAACGAAAGAAGACGTACAGTAGACCTCCGACGCTATTTGTCGTGTTCTGTAGCTTTCCCGCAATTAATTTAAACTCTGTTGACTTATGTTGACTTTGGCTAACGTCGGTATTTGTGGACTTAGCCAAATGCTGAGATTCAACTCCATGCATTGAGTGCGTTGAGTGAATGACCTTCAATCAATGAATTGGACTTATTCAAATTCTCTGCACCATCATGGGTTGAGTGCGTTGAGTGAACTAGCTTCACTCAACACCTCTGGGCCTAGCCAATTCATCTGCCTTGCTTAGGCATTGAGTGCGTCGAGTTAACTGGCTTTACTTAATGCCTATGGACTTGGCTAATCTCTTCTGCACTGCCAGACAATGAGTGCGTTGAGTGAATCTTCATCACTCAATGCCCATGGACTTAGTTGCAACTTTCTTCATCTGGTAGGCGTTGAGAGCGTTGAGTGAATCTTCATCACTCAACGCTTTTGTCCTTAGCCGCTTCTCTGGTCTGCCAGCTTGCTGAGGCTTTGAGTGCATTGAGTGAGCTGTCCTCACTCAACACTTCTGAACTTAGGAAAATTTTTCTGTCCATCTCTTTCCTTAGGCTTTGACTAATTGTTCCTCTGTCGACGCCTTTCTGCTTTGACATTGAGTGAGCTGTCCTCACTCAACGATTCTGGACTTATCCAGATTTCTTGATAGAATCTTCAACTACTTGAGCTTGTGTAAATATAGCTTGGTATATGGCATTGAGTGAATTGGCTTCACTCAACGCCCATGGACTTAGTGGATTTTTCAGCTCGTCAATACTCAGGCTTTGACAGACTCAGCTATACTTGATGCATTTGATATATGGTGTTGAGTGAACTGCCTTCACTTAATGCTTGTTGACATAGCCGCATAATTTCTTTATAGACTGCTGGGCTTTGACTGTCCACACCTTACTCAGCGCTTTTTGGCATCTGGCATTGAGTGAGTTGGCTTCACTCAATGCCTGTGGACTTAGGCGATTTTCAGCCTTTCCAACATCCCTATTTGATATCTGGTGTTGTTTGAACTGGCTTCACTCAACGCCTATGGACATAGACAGATTTTTGTCTCTCTACTTCTCTAACTTGTGAGCACCTGTCACAACCACTTGGAATACCCGTCCAATCAATATTATAAGGACCAACCTGCATGCATGAACTTGAACATACATCAAATACAACTATGTATATATCATTGACTTGTTTGACTTCAAAAAAACTGGGACATTTTGGGCAATGGACCCAACAAGTATACTCATGAATACTCGTTGAATTCATCCTGGATACATACTAACACTCGTCAAAATCATCGTATTTACTTAGGGAATAATCTTTGAGTTCTTAGAAATCAGTTAAGTAAAAATTGTCGTGTATCTTCATGTATACTCATCGAATTTGTCGAGTGTACTATCGGTACTCGTCGAATTCATCAAATATATATATATATTTATAAACGAGGAATTGTTCGAGACTCATTGGATCTGCCTTGAGTTCTAAAATTTACTTCTCTGGATTTCTCTAAGTCAAATTCGTCGAATATCACTTTGTCGTTGCGTCGAATGCGTTGAGAGTATTTGCCGATACTCGCGAAATTCGTCGAGTAAGCTAGTCGATATTCATCGAATTCTTCGAGTATCTATTCAGGAATGAGTTATGTTATCTATTAGATTTGCCTGGAATCATCTAAGTTATTTTCATCAAGTTTCGAAGTAGTTCAATGAGTATACCAGTATATACTCGATGATACTCAACAAATTATACTCGGAGTTTATTTTTTTCTATTTTCAATTTCTGACTCGGATTGTCCAGACCGCCATGTACAGTAAGTAGTAGATTTCTCAATATGGAAGGAAACTTCTAGCCGATAGAGAAGAGAAGTTCCTATAAATACCTAGGGTGGATTTCGAGAAACCCAAATCGTGCATTTCCAAGTTCAAATCGAGAAATTCAAAGAAAAGCTCCTGTCGGCCTTCTTTTCGTTCTTCACGATACTCTCGACCGAAGAATACGTGACGCATGATTCGTTCTTCATCAAGCGTGTTTATTAGATCCTTTATCTCTGAAGGTTCTAATACTACTCAGATCTAGTTGATCCATGTGTTCAAATCAAGACCTTAAAGATTTCAGATTCTCTTTCTCCTCATGATTTTCAAGATATACATTTCAGAGGAATGGAAGACTGGAGATTTTAGATCTGAAGAAGATTATTTTTGATCTTTGTTTGTGTAAATCTTTATACTATTGTAAGAGGTTTTGCCTCCGAGTTGTAGATTGTTATTTTAGGATCAAGTTGTAGGAGAGATTGTTATCCGAGTTGTAGGAAAGGTTGTTCTCTGAGTGGTAGGATATTTATCTCCAAGTTGTAGGAGTTGAGGCTTCGAGGTGGAAGATTGTGTTCAATCTGAGATAAAGGTGAAGTGGCCGAATCTAGCACTTTGTGGTAGATAGGCAAGGTGGGATAGTGGACGTACCTAACTTAAGGAACCACTATATATTCTCTATGTTTTTGTGTGCCTATATATTTACAATTTTTTTATTATTCTATAAGACACAAAACAACCCTATTCAGCCCTTATAGGTTATTTAGGTTGACCAATAGACACTTTCAATTGGTATCATAGGGAGGTTGTTCGATATAAGGTTAACACCTTGAACAAGATCTCCATCTAGTTGTCAAGAGAATCCTCTCATCTATAATGGACAGCTGCAAGGATATGTCTTCGATGAAGTTGCATGTGTACACCAAGGAGAACTTCCCTATGTATAAGGAGAGAGTCAGATTCTACATGGAAGCTACTGATCCACGAATTTTTTAGATTGTTGAAGAAGGACCTCACATTCCTACACAGCTATCTACCTTGAATCCTACTGTTATGATTCCAAAGAAATGATGGACTTGACCAAGGATGAAATAACTCTAGTCTCCTTGGATAAAAAGGCAAAGAATATCATAGCTAGTGTAGTGGATAACAATATGCTACAAAATCTATTCCACTTTAAATCTGCCAAGGAGATGTGGGACTGTCTTGCGGTTTTCTTGAAGGAACTGAGGAATTTAGAGATGACCGTAGATCTATGCTCAATCAAGAATACAAGGAATTCAAGTAAGTATTTAACGATAGAATTACTTACAGTTTTGAGGAATTATTTAAGATTGTCAATGACCTCAGAAACTATGGTTGTACATTTACTAATGGTGAGCTCAACGATAAATTTCTAATATCCCTGACAAAAGACTGGGACACCAAGGTGGTGGCCGTTAGGGAATTTGGAAAGCTGCCTGAGATCAATCCCAAAAATCTTTTCAGAAAGCTCCTCTTCAATAAACTATAAATGAATACTCGAAAAAAAGAGGAGCAAAGAAGCAAGACTTCAAGAAAAGAGAAGTCGGTAGATCTGAAGGCCGAATTATCAAGAAAATATAAAGCCATGTCAACAGTAAGGACAAAAGCTTCTGATGACCAAGAATATTCTAACCAAGCACGTCAGGATATAAATTGTCTGATGGAGAATTCTCGCTAATCTCCAAGCAATTCAAATGATAGCTCAACAAGAGGAGGCAAATGAAAAATCAGTCCTTCTCCTCTGACTTCAGAAGATCACATCATGATGTTGATCGGTCTAAGAAAAGCTACAACCGAGATGACATGTATAAGTCTAAACCGAACAAACATTATTCTTCTGACATAGTTTTTTATTATTACAATAAGCTATGAAACGTGATTGCAGAGTGTCCATATAATAAGAAGGAAGGATCCAAGAAAGAAGATAATAGATCCTTCAAAGGTAAGAGGAAGGAAGAGAAGAGCTTCATTACAAAGAAGACTAAGACTTGTACCGACAGTGACTCAAGTGAGTCAAGCTCTATAAATAAAGAAGCTTACTTCGGGGTCATGGCTCAATCAAATGAGGAAGTAGTCGACTCCCAATTCAACGGGAAGGTAAACTCTCACACAATGCTCTCTGAATCTTAAACTTCTACTAATGGTCATGAAGACTATTCTTCGGAGGAAGATGATTCAGACTTTATGGCTCAGCAACAAGAACTTATGAGAGCCTTTAACAAATGCTGCAAGGTAGTTTAAAAGCAATCAAAAGAGATTGCTTCTCTCAAGATAGCGGAATCAAGACTGAAGGAGGAAATTGCTGAATTAACTCCTCTCAGAGATAAAGTTCACTCTTTGAGAGAGGAATTAAATTTCTCTGCTAAACTATTAAGTCAGAAGGAAAATACTTAGATGAGCTAGAATAAAAGCTCCTGGTGGAAAGGAAACTTGTTGAAAGTTACTCGAAGCCAAAGACCATTCTTCCTCTACTTGATGAATTCTCTGTTCCTAAGAAGGGTAGTGGTCTTGACCACTTAGCTGAGAAAGGTAAGGCTACTAAGAGAGCCGATACCAAAGGCAAAGGGGAGGCACCTCAAAGTTAACCCTTTTTTAAGAAGGTAATATTTCCCACAAATAAATACGACTTTGAGACGTCCTATGGTCACTTTGCTATGCCAACGTATGAGCATCCTAAAAATCTCTTTCAAGGATGGACCTGTCCCTGAGACTTTTGTGCTTGTTAATGTGTGTGAAGATCGGCTCTCGATTTAGACTATGAGCGCAATGGGTTCGGATTTTGCGCGGCAAAAATATGGCAAGTGCACCTATCGCAAGTAGTACAAGATATTCTGGTGGGGAATATCGGGGTCGTATATTTCCCAGGTCCGGTTTACTATTTCTACTCCTTTCGGAGTTACTATTATTTTACCGAAAATAACTTGTCGGGTTTTAGTTAACTAAAGTGGTTATAAAAGAGAGTTGTAAAAAAAACTTAGAAAAATTTGATGAAGGGTTAACGCTCGACATCGAATCAGATCGAAACTAAAATGACTCTTAATAATTATATAACTTAGTTTTTAAATTAATTAAAGGCAACTTGGCCATGGAGGTTCCACAAACATGAGCTCACCTATCTCTAGGGATATTGCTCACCTAAACATTAAGACTATTCGAATGAACTCTCATCCGACAGAGGATTCCTCTTAATGCCTGCTTTACGCTAAGAACCCCACTATTGAGTGGGGAACCCAATCCGGTAGAATTATGCTTCTCCTCTCTCGAGGTTATGCACACAACTCTCTTTTGCCAGGGGTGATCGGTCCATACGCACGACCTCTCGACTAGCTAGCGTATGGATAATAGAAATAGAGCCCACACATCGATATGTGGTTCTACGCATTGTATACCAGGGGCAATCCTTAAGTCCTTTAATTAAAGTGAGAAAAAGACCTTTAATTATTTAGAGTGATTTTATATGTCCCAATGCTCTTCGATGCCGAGGTCTAAGAATGATTATCCACTCATCTGTATGGGTATGGCTTATGTTGGGTACACTGAAAAATCTGTACTAGATTTGGGGAAGCCTCATCTTACTCAATGATATACATCAATTTGTATTTGATGTATGTTTGAGGTTCATTGTGCAGGTATAAGATTTGCAAAGAATTTTTCTAAGTATAAGTGTCGACACTTGTGAAGAATTGTGTCGACATCCAGAAGAGGTTGTGCCGACACCAAAGGCAAAGTTGTGTCGACACCCAGAAGTTGTGTCGACACTAGAAGCAAAGCTGTGTCGACACCCAGGCATTATGTCGACACCTAAAGAAGAAGTTGTGTCGACACCCAGAATTGTGTCGACACCAAAGGAAGGAATTGTGTCGACACCTAAAGAAGAAGCTATGTCGACACCCAGGAGTTATGTCGACACCACAAGAAAGGCATGTGTCGACACTAACGAATTGTGTCAGCACTTGAAGAAGGTTTTTGTCAATAGCTAGAAACTCACTCAATGCCATTCTACTGCAACAGTTGTTCTGAGTCAGAAGGCTTGTGTCGACACACAGGACTTGTGTCTACAGTCACTCAACGACAACTATATATACACTCAATGTCATTTTTCTGTAGCAGCTAAGTCAAGACTAGAAGAAGTTGTGTTGACACATAGGACATGTGTCGACACACACTCAACGACGGCTGGATATACACTCAACACCATCTGTCTGCAGCAGTTATGTCGAGACCAAGAGCAGTTGTGTCAACACACAAGACTTGTGTCGACACATACAAAAAAAAGATGTGTCAAATAGCAGAAGGATGACTATGTCAACACATGAAGTGTCATGTCGACTTCACCAAGTCTTGTGTCGACACTTAGTCTATTTGTGTTGACACATATAAAGCAGCCTGCTGAGTGGTTCATACTGACTTATAAAATCATTAAGGAAACAACTGTCATGACTGGTGACTCGACAGCTGTCATTACCAACAGGTCTGACACCTTTATCATAACTATCAGAAGGTTGTTACAAACCGGATCAATCGGTAACAAGGAGAAATCTCTATATAAAGGACTGATCTGTGACAACTTAAATACAACAGGGACAGAGATAAAAAAGATGAATCATCTAAGAAAAGTTTTCAACAACAAGAAAATGGGTAACCCTTAAGAAGGCAGATTCTGAATAGTCTGCAGAGAAGATTCAGATCTCATTCTGAATTCAAGGAAGGAGCTGACAGAAGATCAACTTCTACATCAAGAAGGATTCAACCTTATTTTATTCTATAAAGAAGCTTTGAAACAGCCAAGTTAAGTTGGATCTGAAGATTTAGTTCATTCAAGAACTGATCAAGAAGCTCTCATCTATAGAGTAATCTATCTGGTGATATTTCTGTTTCTCTCAAATACTCAATTACTTGTAGGATCTTTTATTAGATCTGAGTTGTAAGCCTATAATTATAAAGGCTGAGGTAGGGCTGTGTGCCTGAGGTGTAGGACTATTAATTGTCCGAGTTGTAAGCCTGGTTATAAAGGCTGAGGTAGCGCTGTGGCCTGAGGTAGGATTCTTGGGGAGAATTTGAGGTAGGACTTGTATTAGTCTGAGGTGTAGGAACCTTCTGATTCTGAGTTGTAAGATTTGTGGATCTGAGTTAGTGAAGTTGTGCTGAATCCAGTTCTCTACTGGATTGGCGAAGGGGGAAAGTGGATGTACTCATACCTTGAGGAACCACTATAAATCTAGTGTATGTTGTGCTGTGTTTGCTGTGTTTGCTGTGCTGTGATTGTATGTTCTGTGCTGTGATAAGAACCTGTTAAATTGCCTAAAATTCTTAAAGATAATTAGAACCTATTCACCCCCCTCTAGGTGTTTAGGCTCTTGAAATAAGTTTTTCAGCTTATGAGTTTGATGAGGCGTGAGTTTGAAACTAAGCGCTAAATGGTTATAAAAAGAGGACATAAAATAACGTAATGTTAGGAAAAAGGCTAAGAACTTACTGAACGCATAACTCACATATGCATCAAACTCATAAATAAGAAAAAGCTAAGTTACACAAAAGGAAAACATAATTGAAATTACAAGTCCTAATCAAACGAATAGGCGGGAAATTACAAGTCCGACTCAAATGAGTTGGTGGGAAATTGGTGGTCGCTAAGCTTCGAAGAAAATAAAAGCAACCGAACTAGCAATCTAATGAGGAAAGTATACCTATCGAACTATAGCTAGGGGACACAAGTGTCATATTGAAATCCGGGAATTGTTGAATAAACTTACTCACACGAAGGCTATTATTTTATCGACGAAAAAACTAGGGTTTAGAAAAACTAATTGCAATTAATGAAATAAAGCTATGCTAGAAAAAGAACTACTGCAGTTAATTAAAGAGCATAAAATAAGAGATTACAATGAAGAGCTGAAACTATTAATTGGAAATGCACTCGATCACGAATCACCTCGGCTAAAGATGATTAAGAAAATGTGAAAATAAACCTAAGCTTAATAGGATAAAGGTCCTTGATCGTGGAAGTTCCTAAAGCTTAAACAAGCTTCTCTCGAAGTCATGCCCAACTGAGTTTAGGAAGGTCCGACCGAATCTCGTCTAAATCAGAGGCCTAAAGCTCGCTTTACACGGTGAACCCCACTATTGGATTTTACTCCAATTCGGGAGATTTGGACGTCTGCCTCTCTCGAGGGGTGCATACAACTCCCTTTACTCTTGAATGCTCACTTCATTATTATCGGCCTCTCGGCTAGCCCAGAATGAAAGCAAAGGTGGAGAGTATATATCGATAATATACCTCATGTCCATGAAAAATCAAGAGTAATTCAAGGCCTAAAACCTAAAAATAAAAGGTAAATTAAAACATCATAACTTAATCGCTCGAACCTCGGATCATCAAGATCGAGTACAAGGAGGATTAGTTAATGATAATGGAGCGGAGGAGGGGGGATGAGTAGTAAAGCATAATAAGAACACAAGTAAGAAAAGAGCACTTTTATATTAATGAAAAAGGAGAGCTACAACTTAGGAAAGGAAATTACAAGTGCATGAAATTAAAATCCTATTCTATCCCTACGATTAACAACTAAAATAAGTGCATAAATAACAATAAAAGCTTAAACAAACTAAAACCTAAGCTAGGGTTAAGAAAATTATAAAAAGAGAAAGAGAGAGAGGGAGAAAAACATGAAAAAGACCAAGAAATAAAGGGGAACACCTCCCCCTCTAAAGAGAAGCTTGCTGAAATGGAACGGGGGGTCTGTATTTATAGGCAAAAGTCACGGGTTGGTCACGCCCTGTGACACACCCTAAAGAGGGCGTGTTAGAAGGGGTGACAAGTATAGCATTGACCTCGGGCTCCGGATTCTAGCGGGAAGGATGATTGCTTCTGTACGTCGGTGGACAAGCCCTGGGTCACGCCCGTGTAGGGGGGCGTGACACGCACGTCACATCAAAATCATTGGTCGGAAATCCGTCAGTAATCGAAAAAGGTGGGGTCACGCCCTGTGTCACGCCTGTGACAGGGGGCGTGACAGTACTGTTGGCGTGCTGAGATGAATTGGCATTTAATGCGGTGGCAGGCTTCGGGCAGAGGGCGACACGCCCCGTGTCATGCCCTGGGACACGCCCGGGGAGGGCGTGTTAGGGGGGCGTGACAGCCATTTTTCCTGTTATTTTTCCTCTTCCTTACATATTCTTCTAGATAAGACGACACGCCCTAGGTCACTCTCGGGGAGGGCATGACAGGGGGGCGTGTCAGGTCAATTTTGACCAATTTTCATAAAACCTGCAGAAACAGAGGAAACACTTAGGGAAATAAAATTAACAAAATAAAGATAAAAATAAAGCTTAAAAACAAGATTTGTACATTATAAAATAGAAATATACGATATTAGTTAAGACTACAAAACGTATTATCAAATTCTCCCAAGCTTAAGCTTTGCTTGTCCCCAAACAAAAATATAAAAACTAGATAATCATAAAAAGGACTAATCAAAAAATTCTAATTATGCCCACACAAGTACTATGCGAAATTCTAAGTACGGAAAAGGTGAAACGTAAATCTAAAACAATTATTTAGGTATGGTAAAACTTTTATAAACTTTACTTAACGAAAATAAATCATCCAAAATTTTGACGAAATTCTTTAAATAGATTTATGCAAAGTAGCGAAAATGAAAAAAACGCATTGAGTTGTTACTAGATCCAAGCAACGCATTATAATTATATTAATTCCATTAAAAAATTTTTAAGTTTAAATCCAAAACTAAAACTGATTTACTTTTCTTCTTTTCTTTGTTATTAAATAAAATTCAAAAGGTGTGAATCAAAAGGACTTAAATATGACAGAAATGTTTGGTTTAGGAATATGATTCGGAGTGGAATTCAAAGATAAACGTGAAGGCTTAAAATCACACTAAACCCAGACAAAGAGTTTCAAAAAATTTTATTTAAAATAAAAAAATATATATTTTTTTCTTCCTTTTTCTTTTTTTCTCCATTTTTTTCTTTTTTCAAAACAAAGGCCATAAATATTTTTTATTTTCATTTTCAATTGCCAAATAAAAACAAACATATCTTTTGAGCATACTTTTTTTCAAAAAAACTTTTCTCCCAAGAATATCACAAAGTAACCTATCAAAATCATGAAAATATTTTATGAAACTCAAAAAGGCTAGTGTGATTAGATAGGTTTGAAATTTTGGCTTTGGTGAAAATGAAATGAAAAGAGGAGCTATCAAATGAAATCGGAAAAAAGGCTCAAAAGCGTCTAACTAGTGGTAAAAGTTTTTTGGTTGGCAGGAAAGCTCAAACGAAAACAAAAATGGCCTAAATCATATTCACGCTTTTAAATTTATTTAAAACATATATTTGAAAAATTTCAAAAAGCAAGTCCTAGATAATAATAGAAGATTGATGAAATTATCTTTAAAATAAAAATAACAGGTGACTTGGATCATTCACATCTACTATGCTATTCAAAGGTTGACCTTACAAAAATTATCTAAAAATGAAAAGAAAAATAGTGGATGATGAATTTTTGAGAAAGTAAAGGAAATAAAGAACGAAAAACCATAATAGAAATGCGAGTTTTAGAAAAATATTTCACCTTTACATGCTACCATGAATTAGAAACGCAATATGACCTATTATAATTAACAACGTTGTTTATAGAAAAATTTGAGTAAAATAAAAACAAAAACTAAGGGTACTATTGAAATACCAAAATGTCTAAACTATTAAGGCGAAAACAAAAAGCATATATATATATTTGTGAAATATTCTCTTTTTTTTGGATTTTGGAAATATATTTTTTTATTGGATTTTTTTTTGTTTTATATTTTTTTCAAAAAAAAATACACAAAAAACAAAAATATTTACACTAAGCAAAAAGAAGGAGGAAGCCCTCCCCCAAGCTTAAAATGGACATTGTCCTCAATGACAAAAGAAGGGGATTGGAGAAGGAGCGAAAATTAAAGTACAGAATTGAAAGACAGAATTGAAAAATAGGTACTTCCCCGGATTTATTCGTTGCGAAAGCTTAGTGATGCCGCTCCCCCAAATGTCTTCTTTAGACTTTGTGATGGATTCAACAACGTTTGAGCACACGATCGCAAAAGCTTAAGCTTGTCGGAGCCATCCGGGGCAAAAATTGTAAAATAAAGAAAACAGAAAAAGAGAACTTGGGTTGCCTCCCAAGAGCACCTTTTGTCTAAAGCGTCGTTTGAGATAGACGCATCAAAAATAATATTGTCTAAAGATATTATTGTCCAGAAATAAAATAGTTTTTAACAAAAAAATAAAAGTTCAAAGCTAGAGTTCGTGCAGCAGATACTTAATAAAGTTTGGACTGATATCATCATCACCAGAGAAATATAGTTTAAGACGCTGACCATTCACATTGAAATTACCCTTATCAGGGTGTGAAATTAAAACAGTTCCATAAGGAAAAACTTCTAAAACTGAAAAGGGGCAAGACCAACGAGATTTTAATTTGCCTGGAAATAAACGCAATCGAGAATTATAAAGAAGAACCTGGTCGCCTGGCTTAAAGGTTTTCGGATGCCTTAAGTGTTTATCGTGTAAACGCTTCTTCCGCTCTTAATAAAGTTTGTTATTTTTGTAAGCGTAAGAGCGCCACTCGTCGAGTTCATTTAATTAAAATTTTATAAGGTTACCGACAGAGTGGGGATCAAAGTTTAAAAATCTTAAGGCCCAAAAAGTGCGGTGTTCTAATTCTGTTGGTAGATGACACAATTTTCCATAGACTAGCCGATACGGCGTACATCTGAGGGCGGTTTTGTACGCTGTTCGGTAGGCCTATAAAGCATCGTCTAATTTGGCTGACCAGTCTTTCCTAGAAGTTGAAACAGTCTTTTCTAATATTCTTTTTATTTCTCTATTTACTACTTCGACTTATCCGTTAGTTTGGGGGTGGTAGACAGTTGAAAGCTTATGCGTAACGCCGTATTTGGTAAGGATTTTTTAAAATTATGCGTTACAGAAATGGGAACCCCTATCACTAATGATGGCACTGGCGTACCGAATCTAGAAAATAAGTTTTTCAAAAAGGTGACTACAACTCGAGAGTCATTCGTAGGAAGAGCTTGGGCTTCGACCCAACGTGAAACGTAATCAACGACAACTAAAATATACTTATTTCCGAAGCTAGAAGGAAGGGGGCCAACAAAACCAATTCCCCAAAGGTCGAAAATTTCGCACTCAAGGAAATAATTTTGTGGCATTTCATTTTTATTGGAAATGTTGCCCGACCGTTGGCAACTATCACACCTACTCACAAAGGCTTGCGTGTCTTTAAATAGGCTAGGCCAGTAAAAACCCGCGCAAAGAACCTTGTGAGCGGTGCGAGAATTTTGATAGTGCCCACTTGTCGGACCTTCATGTAAATGTTTTAAAATATCAACTCCTTTTTCCTAAGAAACACATATCCTTATCACTTGATCCGCATAGATTCTTAAAAGATGCGGGTCTTCCCAAAAATAGTTCTTCAGCTCAGAAAAGAATTTCTTCTTTTGCTGAGAGGAGAACTCTTTTGGGAGCACCCGAGCCACTAAATAGTTGGCGATGTGTGCGAACCAAGGATAAGTAGATGTGTTAATTGAAAGTAGCTTCTCATCAGGAAAATAATCATTAAAAGATTTTTCATTTAATTTTTATATAAAGGGATTGTCTAATCTAGAGAGATGGTCAGCGGCCAAGTTCTCGGCTCCTCGCTTATCACGGATCTCCAAGTCAAAATCCTGGAGGAGTAAGACCCAGCGAATCAAGCTCAGCTTGGCATCCATTTTGGCAAGAAGATATTTGAGGGTCGAGTGGTCAACAAAAACAATAATTTTCGAAAGTGTAATATAAGGATGGAATTTATCAAATGCGAATACTACAGCGAGGAGCTCCTTCTCAGTCGTGGTCTAATTTTTCCGTGCAGATGTGAGCGTTTTACTAGCGTAATAGATAGGGTGGAAGTTTTTAGATACGTGTTGACCTAATACAGCTCCCACCGCGAAACTACTCGCATCGCACATTATCTCAAATGGAAGATCCCACACTGGAGCTATCATAATCGGTGCGTTAATTAACTTTTCTTTAATCAATTCGAAGGCAGAAAGACAAGATTCATCAAAAATGAATGGGGCATATTTTTCTAGAAGATGGGTAAGGGGATTGGTGATCTTGGAAAAAATCCTTTATGAAGCGGTGGTAGAAACCAGCTTGACCTAAGAAACTTCTTATAGCTTTTATATTCGTAGGCGGCGGCAGCTTCTCGATAACATCTATCTTCGTAATATCTACCTCAATACCTCTCGCAGAAATTTTATGACCCAAAACTAACCCTTCCCTCACCATAAAATGTCATTTTTCCCAATTTAGGGCAAGGTTAGTCTCTTCGCATCGTTCTAAGACTTTTTCGAGGTTTTCTAAACTTCTATCAAAGGAATCTCCGAATACGGAGAAATCATCCATAAATACCTCCATAATGCTTTCTACATACTTGTCAAAGATAGCAAGAATACATTGCTGGAATGTAGATGGCGCATTGCACAATCCAAATGACATTCTTCGGTAGGCGAAGGTGCCGAATGGACAAGTAAACATAGTTTTCTCCTGGTCCTCGGGAGAGATGGGGATTTGAAAATACCCCCAAAAGCCATCGAGAAAATAATAAAAGCTATGGCCGGATAATCATTCTAAAATCTGGTCGATAAATGGCAAAGGAAAGTGGTCCTTGCGGGTGGCGTCATTCAACTTCCTTTAATCTATACACATACGCCAACCCGTCACCGTCCGTGTTGGGATTAATTCGTTATTTTCATTACTAACTACCGTTATCCCTCCCTTCTTTGGTACTACCTGAATAGGGCTAACCCACTTACTATCTGATATAGGGTAGATAATTCCTGCATCTAATAATTTCATAACCTCGCCCTTAACTACTTCTTTCATGTTCGGGTTTATACGATGCTGAGGTTGAATGGAGTTATGCGAATTATCTTCCATTAAAATTTTATGAGTGCAGAAAGATGGTCTTATGCCCTTGATATCAGATATTTTTCAAGCAATAGCTCGGCGATGTTTACGTAAAACTAAAAGGAGTTTTTCATTTTGGACCTCCGTAAGGTAGGCCGAAACTATAACTGGCAGCTTAGAGTTCTTTTCTAAGAAGGCGTACTTGAGATGTTCAGGAAGTTCTTTAATATCTAGGGTAGGGGGTTCTTCATAGGAGGTTTGAGAAACTATTTCTTTTTCCAATGCTATATCTTCGTAGACTTTTTTATATGGAAAATTAAAAGGGGTGGAGCTGGTGGCCAAGGCGGCTTCTTGTAGCGATTCAGTTGGAAAAGTGGAAGAGGAACAAAAATCAGAAAATTCTTTTTCAAAATCAGATAAAAGATAAGAGGATTCTACACTTTCTTGCAGCGATTCGATTGGAATAGAAGAGGAGGAACAAAAAGTAGAAAATTCCTTTTCATACTTGGAGAGGCAATAGGAGGATTCATCACTTAAGGCATCTACGAAAAAGTAGGAGTCATCATTTGCTAAGGTGTTCTTCATCGAAGGGGTGATAGAGAAAGTTACTTCGTCGTCGCCTACTCAAAGGAAGAGCTTACCATTGCTTATATCAATGATGGCTCAGGAGGTGGCAAGGAAGGGTCGGCCAAGGATCAAAGGAACCGATTCCTGGGTGGGTTGAATTCATGAGCTCGAAAGAGTGGGTAGAGAAAAACTACCGTTTTCTTCCCCCCTCTTTCCCTTGAAAAGTGATACTCTGAGCAAATTTTATGAAGCCTATTCGTGGAACGCCTTTCAACTATACTTTCAGACCCTGTCGTGCTGTTCGCCTGCTATACTCAGTTACCCGGGTGGTTCAAACTGAATACGGATGGGTCTGCTATAGGTAAGCCAGGAGCCGCAGGGGCGGGAAGCACCAGAGACACACGGAATAGAAAACTACGAGAGGGGCATTAGGTTAATACTCGCTCCTAAGTCGGCTAATGCGTGTTTAACAAAAAGATCATCGAAGACACACGGAATAGAAAACTACCCGGGTCACTGATTTTCTTCGGCAACCCGTTTGTCAAAAAAGTAGAGCACTCGGCATTTAACGTGACATGCGAAAGGTTCTCTAACTTTTTCTTATTGGTCAGGAGGTCCTTAAGATACTTGGCGTACTTCAGCATCTGTGAAATCGCTTCATGGAAAGGCAGATTTATGTAGATTTACTTGAACATTTCTAAGAAACGAGAGTATTGATCGTCCTGACGTTATTTATTAAGTTTGGAAGGGTAAGGTGGGGTTGGATTATTTTTAAAAATGGGTGGTGGAGTGAGGTCTTTTTCTAAAATGGGGATGACAACTTTTTCAGCAGAGGGTGGAATTTTTAAAATGAGAGCGGAGCTTTGATTTTTAAAAACAGGGGCGGAGCTTTGATTTTTAAAAGCGGGGGCGGAGCTTGCCTCGGGCTCTTCACTTAACATACCGGGAACTTTCTTCCCACTCCAAAGAGTTATAGCTTTCTCTTGCTCTCTCAGGTTGGGCTCGGTATTAGAAGGAAGAGACCCTGCGGGTCGCTCAGAAATAATTTTAGCTAGCTGTCCTACTTGATTTTCAAGACTTTTAACGCTTCCAGTTCAGGTTCTTATCGTAGCATCATTTGTGGAGAAATATTTGGAAAGTAACTCCTCCAAGCTTGGAGGTTTTGGATAATTTTTAAGTGGTGGTGGTGGTGGTGCAGAAAAATCATTTTGTGGTGGCGGGCGTATAGCATTTGATGGATTACTCCACGAAAAATTCGGATGATTTCTTAAGGAAGGATTATAACTATTCGGAAAATTAAAACCAGGAGGATGAAAATTCGTAGTAGAAAAATTATTAAAAGCATTTCTAGGCATATTGTTAACAAAATATAATTTTTCTGGGGCAGGGGTTGAGGTTTCCCAGACCTGAGGGGCAGAGGTAGCAGTCATCTCCGTTATCTTTTTGCTTAATATTTCAAATTGTAGAGCGAGCTGGGAGACGTTGTCCACTTCAAAGATACCTACAGGCTTGTTCGGGCGGGACCTAGGCAAATTACACTGATAAGTGTTCATGGCCATGTGCTCAAAAAGCTCAAGAGCTGCTTCCGGGGTCTTATGATTTAAAGTACTGCCAGAAGCTGCGTCTATCATTTTCTTTGTGCTTTGATTTAGCCCATTATAGAATGTTTGCACTTGTAACTATACAGGCAGCGCGTGATGTGGGCATCGTCTTAATAATTCTTTAAATCTTTCCCAAGTTTCATATAAGGTTTCAGAGTCTATTTGTCCATAAGCAAAAATATCGTTCCTAAGTTTAGCAGTTTTAGCTGGCGGAAAATACTTCGCCAAAATTTTTTCGGTTAATTCATTCCAGGTGGTTATGCTATTCTTAGGTAGAGTGTTCAGCCACTGCTTAGCTTTAGTTCCTAAAGAGAAAGGAAAGAGTCGTATCCTGATTGTATCATTTGTGACACCACTTATCTTGAAGGTGTCACAAATTTCAAGAAAGCTTGCTATATGTGCGTTCGGATCTTCATCGTGAAGTCCGTCAAATTGCATATACTGCTGCACCATTTGAATTATGCTAGGCTTTAATTCGAAGTTATTATTTGCTATAGCAGGGCGAATTATACTTGATTCTGTTCCCTCTAAATTTGGTCGTGCATAATAAGACATAGGTCTTTGCACGACTTCCTCTACTGGGGGCTCTGCCATTCTTAAAGTAGAAGATGGCTCGGAATCCTCAATCGGTATTTGGGAAGTAGGGCCTTGAAATCGTGATCTTCTCCAAAGAGTATGCTCAATTTCATGGTCCAAGTCCAAAATAGCCGACAGATTCCCTCGGGTCATGCACTAAAAGAAAGGAAGATAAAAAAAAGAAATAAATAAACTAGGAAAAAAAGGTGATTAGAGATTTTTTTTGAAATAGATTTTTTTTAATAATTTAACTCTCGAACTTCCCAAGGGCTACCCGATGAAGGGTTCGCAAGGTACTAGACAAGATAGCGGCACTAAAAGCCGCTTTTCCCTTTTCGAGAGAATTAGGTGGAGTAGAAAAATTGTGATGTTGGTTACTATTAAGAGCGGAAATAAAATTTTTGATTTTTTTAGAAGGAGGGTGAGATAAGAGAAATGATAAAATAAATAGATTTGTGTTTTCAATTTATCAACGGAAGTTGCTCCCCGACAACAGCGCCAAAAACTTGGTGGTCGCTAAGCTTCAAAGAAAATAAAAGCAACCGAACTAGCAATCCAATGAGGCAAGTATACCTATCGAACTGTAGCTAGGGGACACAAGTGTCCTATTGAAAACCGGGAACTGTTGAATAAACTATCTCACACGAAGGCTATTATTTTATCGACGGAAAAACTAGGGTTTAGAAAAACTAATTGCAATTAAGGAAATAAAGCTATGCTAGAAAGAGAACTACTACAGTTAATTAAAGAGCATAAAATAAGAGATTACAACAAAGATCTGAAACTATGAACTGAAAATGCACTCGATCACGAATCACCTCGGTTAAAGATGATTAAGAAAATGCGAAAATAAACCTAAGCTTAATAGGATAAAGGTCCTTGACCGTGGAGGTTCCTAAAGTTTAAACACGCTTCTCTCGAAGTCGTGCCCAACTGAGTTTAGGATGGTCCGACCGACTCTCGTCTAAATCGGAGGCCTAAAACTCGCTTTATGCGGTGAACCCCACTATTGGATTTTACTCCAATCCAGGAGATTTGGACGTCTGCCTCTCTCGAGGTGTGCGTACAACTCCCTTTACTCTTGAATGCTCACTTCATTCTATTGACCTCTCAGCTAGCCCAAAATGAAAGCAAAGGTGGAGAGTATATATCGATAATATACCTCCAGCCCATGAAAAATCAAGAGTAATTCAAGGCCTAAAACCTAAAAAGAAAAGGTAAATTAAAACCTCATAACTTAATCGCTCGAATCTCGGATCATCAAGATCGAGTACAAGGAGGATTAGTTAATCATAATGGAGCGGAGGAGGGGGGATGAGTAGTAAAGCATAATAAGAACACAAGTAAGAAAAGAGCACTTTTATATTAATGAAAAAGGAGAGCTACAACTTAGGAAAGGAAATTACAAGTGCATGAAATTAAAATCCTATTCTAGCCCTACGATTAGCAACTAAAACAAGTGCATAAATTACAATAAAAGCTTAAACAAACTAAAACCTAAGCTAGGGTTAAGAAAATAACAAAAAGAGAAAGAGAGAGGGAAAAAAACATGAAAAAGACCAAGAAATAAAGGGGCAGCACCTCCCCCTCTCAAGAGAAGCTTGTTGAAATGGAAGGGGGGGTTTGTATTTGTAGGCAAAAGCCACGGGTTGGTCACGCCCTGTGACACGCCCGAGGGAGGGCGTGTCAGGGGGCATGACAAGTACGACATTGACCTCGGGCTCCAGATTCTTGCGGGAAGGATGATTGCTTCTGTACGTTAGTAGACACGCCCTGGGTCACGCCCGTGTAGGGGGCATGACACGCACATCGTGTCAAAATCATTTATCGGAAATCCATCAATCATCGGAAAAGGTGGGGTCACGCCCGTGACAGGGGGCGTGAAAGTACTGTTGGCGTGCTTAGACGAATTGGCATTTAATGCGGTGGCAGGCTTCGGGCAGAGGGAGACACGCCCCGTGTCACGCCCTGGGACACGCCCGGGGAGGGCGTGTCAGGGGGGCGTGACAACCATTTTTCCTATTATTTTTCCTCTGCCTGTAAGATTCTTCTGGAAAAGGCGACACACCCTAGGTCACGCCCGGGGAGGGCGTGACAGGGGGCGTGTTAGGTCAATTTTGACCAATTTTCATAAAACCTGCAGAAAGAGAGGAAACACTTAAGGGAATTAAAATTAACACAATAAAGATAAAAATAAAGCTTAAAAACAAGATTTTTACATTATAAACTAGAAATATACGATAATAGTTAAGACTACAAAATGTATTATCAGAAATTACAATTCCTACTCAAATGAGTAGGCGGGAAATTACAAGTCCTACTCAAACGAGTAGATTGAAAATTACAAGTCCTAGTCAAATGAGTAGGCGAGAAATGAAAGTGAGTCCTACTTGAATGAGTAGGCGGAAATAAATGCACACAGGCACACACTCTACATAATTGAAAGAAAGAAATAAACAATCTCATACACACACACACTCTAGCTAAAATTAAGAAAACAATAAAGAAAGCATGAAAAGAAAGCATTAAAAATTATCTTATACACTCACACACTCTATATAAAATTTAAAAGAGCAAAATGAAACTTATTCTCATACACTCACACACACAACAAAAAAAGAAAGAAAACAAAGTTATCTAAAAATTAAAAAAAAGACATTTCTACTCCTAAAGTTTACCAAAAAGACATAAAAAGAGAAAATAAAAGTTAAAGAAGGAAAAAGGTTTTCAAATTAAAGCAAAAAATCAAAGTGTTTCAAAAATTAAAATAACAACTTTTTCATTCTTATAATTTTATAAAAGAGTTTAAAAAGTGGAAAGAAGTCAAAAAGAACAAAAAGTTTTACAAACACAAAAAAGAAACTATGTAAAATAAAAATAAAAAGATAAAAACCACTTTGAAAACACTTTTACAAACTCATGAAAATGAATATAAAGCACTAAAAAACTAAACCTAAACAAAGCTAAGGTACACGATGATAAAAGCTAGCATAACAACTAAAAACTATAATAGGAAACCTAGAACAAAAGCTAAGTATAACAAAACTATGAAAACATAAAAACATAAAATTAAACTCATACACCCACACACACATTTTAAAGAGAAAGACAAAGATACATAAGATCGCTGAAAGAGAGGCACTCAGAGGCATTCTAGTATAATATAAGGAAGAAAAGACTAACATATTTTATTAAGTAGAAAGTCTGATTACAAAAGTTAAAAAAAAGACAAAGAGGAGGGGGGAAATTATCCTTACATAGCACAAAAAAGCAACCAAGCAGCACTCCAACAGCAAAATGGCTCAAAAATTTGAACCCTTGGATCACATAAAAAATTTATATTTATAGACAAAATTTCGGTAGTGACACGCCCTCCGGTGTACAGGGAAGCCAAAACTCTGATGACTGGCCTGTTTCTGGAAGTAGTGGGTACAGGATACGATATAGTCAGGGGGCGTTAAGTGTTGAATGGAAGCGTCGAGCATCGAACGTCGATCGACGAATGTCGAGTGAAAGCGTCGAGTCAATTGACGAACGTCGAGTGAAAGCGTTGAGTCAATCAACGAACGTCGAGTGAAAGCGTCCATCGATGAATGTCGCTTGAAAACTTCGATCTACGAATGTCTCTTGAAAGCGTCAATCGACGAATTTTGCTTGAAAGCGTCGAGTCGATCGACGAACGTCAAGCATCTATCGACGAATATCAGATGAAAGAGTTGATCGACGAATGTCGCTTAAAAGCGTCGAGTCGATCGACGAACGTCGAGCGAAAGCGTCGAGTCGATCGATGAACGTCGAGCATCAATCGATGAATGTCGGACAAAAGCGTCGATTGATGAATGTCGTGCGTCGATTAGCTAGAGTTACACGGGTGTGACTTCATCATTTATTTGCAGGTAGCTGATTTCTGCTGGAATTAATATAACATGCCTAGTCACGGGTGTGACCTAGGTGACACGGACGTGTACTTTGAGAAATTTGGCTTTTTTTGAATTTTTTTTGAAAAACAAAATAAACGTAAGTTAGAAGAGTATCAATAAAAAGAAACATATTATTGAAATAGAATAACTAAAAACAATGAAAATAAACAAAAATGACCTAATTAAAGTACTGAAAAATACCTATATTTACAACTTATTAAATACCCCCATACTAAAGCTTTTGCTATTTCAGAGCAAAAGTTTGAGGTTAACTTATAAGGAATTAAAAGAAATCCTAAATTTAGCTACAGATTAAATAAATGAAAAGGGAGATCAAAATAAACATACGGGGTATAAAGTTAAGTCCTAAATTAAGAAGATGATTTAAATAGAGGAGAAGTTTTGGCAAAAAGACTTCTTGATGTAATAAAAATAAAAATAAAAAATTGTAATCATTAGCTTAACAAAAATAGTTTGGAATTATAGAAACTTTAGCTTATAGGAGTTTTACACGAAATAATGCAATTTAAAAATTATGCTCTCAAAAAGATTTTAAATTAAGACTAGAATCATTTAAATTGGCTAAGGGGTTTTGTTTTGGTTTATGAAGAGAGCTTTGGCTTTAGAGGTGAGGTATTTTTCCTCAAACCTCTAACGAATTTTTTGTATTTGGATGTTTAGGAAAACAAAATCTTATTTTCCATAACATGTAATTTTTAGGAACAGCTTCATATTAACCCAATGTATATGTATAAGAGTAATGAATTTTATCATCTTACTCCGTAACATATAATCTTTTAAAATATTAGATTCCTATGTTTACAGAATGAAATCTTATTTCCATTGACATAGGTTCTTTTAATGATAGAAAGTTTTTATCATGCCTAGTAAGGCATGATAAATATGGGGAGAAAGGGTTTTCAAAGAGAAAACTAGATTTTTAAAACAAATTGAGAGCAACCTTTATAAATTGAATGTTCCTATGTTTCAGAAAGCTAGAAGTAAACATAATTGAATTCTATAGTTGTTTATTTCTAACATAATACACTTGCTTCTGTTTTAGATAAATTAGAATTTGAGCCGAAAATGAGTCTCCTATCTTAAGAACAAAGTATAAATTTTTTTTAAAACATAACCCCAGATATTTAAATCTATCAATCTTTAATTAATAAACGAATAGTAAACAAAGAATTAATGAAATTCGCTTATAAATAAACTCACAATTAGATTTTTGGAGAGCGAAAAAGGGTTAAGAATGATATATTCGATTTATTTGTTTCATAATTTTTTTTTTAAGATTTTTAGGGTTATCATCTTTTTTGTATTTTTTATTTATAATCTTTTTTTTTATTTTTGAATTTATTTATTTAATATATACATACTAAAGAAAGATGTAAAAATGATATATTTTTTTGAACTCTTTTTTGAGTTTTCTAATTTTTTTTTGTGTTTTTAAGTTTTTTTTCAAATATTTACAACAGAGGAAAGATGAATTATTTTCAAAGATGAGAGAGAAAGGAAGAGGAGAAAGAGACAAAAAACAATATTTACAAAATTGTTTACAAAGAATATTTATAAAGTAAAAAAATATTTTTGGTATTTTGTTTTATAATTTTTTGGTTTATTAACATTTTTTGATGATAAAATTATTTTTTTGGAGTTTAAATTTTTGTATATATATTTTTTAATTTTTAAAAATTGAAAAATATAGAAGTGCGGGAAAGGAAAACATAAGAACACCCCCCATACTTAATTCCAACATTGTCCCCAATATTACAATATAAGTATGTGGAACGAAAGAAAAAAGGAAATGCAGTTATGTACAAAAATAAAAAGGTAAAGCAGAAGTTTCCCTGGAACATGTTCGGGGAGGCCCATTTAGAAACCCTGCATTATTAAGACAAATAGCAAACAAAATAAAATATAAATAGCGAAAAAAGGTAGACATGGGGTGCCTCCCAGGAGCGCTTTATTTATAGTTGTGTAGCTTGACTTTGGCAGTCACGGGGTTATAATGTTGAGGAGGGTTATGGTTTCGTTAACACCGATCACTAGATCGCCCGCTATGTATAACTTTAACTAATGACCATTTACTTTAAACGACCCTTTTTCTGGGTGGGATACGAGTATGGTCCCATATGGCCAAAACTCTTCAACTTTGAAGGGGCCAGACCTACGTGATTTTAGTTTACCCGAAAAAAGTCTAAGACGTGAATTATAAAGAAGGACAAGATTGCCTTGGGTGAAGATTTTTGGGGACTTGAATTTTCGATCGTGATAGAACTTAGAACGATCCTTATAGAACTTGTTGCTCTCGTAAGCGTTTGCACGCAATTCATCGAGCTCGTTTAGTTCTAGTTTTTTATTTTGAGCGACAAAGTTAGCATCGAGGTTTACGAGTTTTAAAGCCCAAAGAGCATGATTCTCTATTTCTACGGGTAGATGACACGCTTTGCCATAGAAAAATCAAAATGGCGTACAACCAATTGAAGTTTTGTATGCCATACGATACGCCCATAACTCATCATCGAGTTTGACGGACCAATCTTTTCTATTAAGTGAAACGGTTTTTTCTAAAATACGCTTAATCTCTCGATTTACTACCTCAACTTAGCCACTTGTTTGCGGGTGGTAGGGGATGGCAAGTTTGTGTGTGACTCCGTATTTAGGTAACGTCTTAGCCACTTGGGCGTTATAAAAATACGTTCCCCTATCACTTACAATCGCGAGGTATGCCGAAACGAGAAAATAATTTTTTAAGAAATATAACTAGTGTCTACTAATCGTGAAGAGAATAAGAACCGAACTAGCAATCCAACTAAGCAAGTATACCTATCGAATTGTAGCTAGGGGACACAAGTGTCGTATTAAGATCTGGGAACTGTTTAGTAATCTTACTCACACGAAGACTATTATCTTATCGAAGGATTGTTTCAGGGTTTGTTAAGAGAAAACTAATTGCAATTAAGGAAAGAAATATTGCGCTAGAAAGAGAACTACTTGTAGTTAAATGAAGATCTACTAAAATCGATTAGAATGAGGGTGTAAAATGATGAAATAGAGAAGCACTCGATCAAGAATCACCTTGGCAAAATTTGATTAACAATGCGATAATAAACCCTAACTTAATAAGGTAAAGTTCCTTGACCGTGGAGGTTCCTAAAGCTTGAACACGCTTATCTTGAAGTCATGCTCAACTGAGTTTAGGAAGGTCCGACTGAACTCTCGTCCAAATCATAGACCTAAAGCTCGCTTTACGCGGTGAACCCTACTCTTTGATTTCACTCCAATCCGGGAGATTTAACGTCTGCCTCTCTCGAGGGGTGCATGCAACTCTCATTACTCTTGAGTGTTCACTTCAAACTACAAGCCTCTCGGCTAGCAAAGAGTGAAAACAAATTTGGAAATTATATATCGATGATATAACTACAAACATGATTTTTTAAGAATAAATCAAAGGCCTAAACCCTAAAAAGAAAAAGTAAACTTAAAGCATCATAACTTAATCAACTCGAACCTCGGACATCAAGATCGAGTACAAGGAGGATTAGTTAATCATGGAGAAGTGGAGGAAGAGAGATGGGTAGAAGAAAATTATGAAAATGGGAAAAAGGAGCACTTTATATTAATGTTAAAAGAGAGCTACAACTTGAAATAAAGGATTACAAGTGCATGGAAATTAAAAACCTAAGCTAGCATTAACACTAAGCTACAAAAGAAATTACAAAAACTATTACAAAAGGAGTACACTATCTAGGATTAAGAAAAGACTTAAAATGAGAAAGAGAGAGAGAGGAAGAGCATGAAAAACTCCAAAAACAAAAAGGCAGCACCTCCCCTCTTACCCAAAACTACTTACTGGACACAAGGGGGAGGCCTGAATTTATAGACTTTTTTCGGGTCGGTCACGCCCCCTTGTCACGCTCGGGGAGGGCGAGTCAGGGAGGCGTGTCAGGTATGGGGTTTACCACAGGAGCTGAATTCTGACAGAAATGATGATTTCTTCTGTATGTCAGTGGACACGCCCTGGGACACGCCCGTGTAGGGAGGGCATGTAATACACGTCACATTTCAAACATAGGTCGCAAATCCGTCAATTATCAAAAAATGTGGTACACGCCCGTCGACATGCCCGTGTAGGGGGCATGTCAATACTATTGACGTGCAGAAAAAAAAAACTTTAAATGCGGTAACAGGCTTTGGGATGAGGGTGACACACCCAGAGAAATGCCTAGGGAGGGTCTGTCATGGGGCATGTCAGGTGTTTTTCTCGGGATTTGGGTTCTGGAAGCAATCTTCCTCTAGTTAAGGTTATACGCCCGGTGACATGCCCAGGTAGGGCGTGTTAGGGGGCATGTCAGGTCATTTTGCCCGAAATTTGAGAGAATCTGCAAAAAGAAGAGAAAACATTAGTGGCAATAAAATATACAAAAGGAGGTCAATATATAAGCTTACAAGACATGATTTGTGTATTAAAACCTATAAGTACCCTAATAGTTTAGATTACAAAATGTATTATCAAATTCCCACAAGCTTAAGCTTTACTTGTCCCCAAGAAAAGATATAAAAACTTACTAACATAAAAAGAGACGAATCAAAAAGTTCTAATTATGCTTACTACTACGCAAAATTCTAAGTAGGGAGAAGGTGAAACATAAAACTAAAACATTTGCTTAAACATGATTTAACAATTTATAAACCTTACTAATAAAAATAAATCATCCAAAATTTTAACAAAATTCTTTAAATAAAATTAAGTAAAGCAACAAAATGAAAAAACGCATTGAGTTTTTACTAGATCTAAGAGACACATTATAACTATATAAATCAAATAACAAAAATCTAAATTTAAATCCAAAACTTTACTATTTTACTTTTCTTCTTTACTTAGCTAAAAAAAATCAAAAACATGAATCAAAAGGGTTTATTAGGACCGAAACGTTTGGTTTATGATTATGATTAGGAGTGGAATTCGAAGATAATAAGGAGGCTTTAAAATCACACTAAACACGAATAAAGAGTTTCAAAAATTTCATCATAAATAAATATTTTTCTTTCGATTTCTATTTCTTTTTCTTTTTATTTTCTTTCCTTTTTTTCTTTTTAAAACAATGGCCATAAATAAATTTTCTTTTCATTTTGAAATTGGCCAAACAAAAGTAAACACTTCTTTTGAACATACTTTTTCAAAAAAAGTTCTCCAAATATAACAAAAAACAACCTCATCATAATCATTAAATTTTTTTTATGAAACTCAAAAGGTTAGTGTGATTAGATAGGTTTGAAAATTTTAGTTTTGGTGAAAATGAATTGATAAGTGGAGCTATCAATTGAAATCGGAAAGAGGCTTAAAAATGGGTAACTAGGGATTAAAAATTTTAGGTTGGCAAGAAGGCTCAAACGAAAACAAAAATGGCCTAAATCATTTTCATATTTTAAAATTTATCTAAAGCATAAGCTTTGAAAAATTTCAAAAAGTAAATCCTAGATTATAAATGAAGACTAATGAAATTATCTTAAAAATAGAAATAATAGGCAACTTGGATTGTTCACATCTACTACGCTAATCAAAAGTTGACATTACAAAAATTATCCAATAATGAAATGGAAAATAGTGGATGAAAGATTTTCAAGAAAGTAAAGAAAATAAATAACAAAAACCATAATAAAAATGCGAGTTTTAGAAAAACATTTCACATTAACATGCTACCGTGAATTAGAAACACAGCATGATCAATATTTTACTTGTGAAACATAATTTAAAAAAATGATTAGAAAGATCATAATTAGCTAAGTTGTTATAGGGAATATTAGAAAAAAAAACAAAAAGCAAGGTGTACTATTGAAATACCAAAATTCGTTTAAACTATCAAAGTAAAAACAAATAATTTATATATATATTTTTTGATTTTGAAATATTTTCTTTTTTTTTTGGATTTTTAGGATATTATTTTTTTTTGGATTTTTAAGATATTTATAAAAAAATATATAGACAAGAGAAGGAGCAAATCCTCCCCCAAGCTTAAAATAGACATTTTCCTCAATGGAGAAAGGAGGGGAAGAAGAGAGAGAAATTAAAACATAATTGAGAGTACAAAATTGAAAAACAGGTACTTCCCCGATTTTATGCATCGCAAATGTTGATTTATGCTGCTCCCCCATGCTTGCACTTTGGAATTTCTTGAAAATGTCTTCATTGGAGTTCGTGATGGATTTAGTAGCATTGGAGCAGGTGATCGCAAAAGCTTCATCTTGTCGGAGCCATCCGGGATAAAAAGTGCAAAATAAAGAAAACAAAAAAATAATTTGGGCTGCCTCCCTAGAGTGCCCTTTGTTTAAAATGTCATTTGAGCTCGACGCAACCAAATAATATTGTCCAAAAGATTATTGTCCAAAATAATCATTAAAAGTTTTTAACAAAAATAAAAAGTCTCAAGTTAGTTAAAGTTCATGCAGAAGAAACTTAACATTGTTCGGACTACATCATCATCACCAGAAAATAGAGTTTAAGACACTGCCCATCCACTTTGAAATCGCCTTTATCAGGGTGTAAAATTAACACAGTGTCATACAAAAAAACTTCTTTAACAGAAAACGGCCCAAACCATTGCGACTTTAGTTTGCCTAGAAATAAATGTAAACGTGAATTATATAAAATAACTTGGTCGCTCAGTTTGAAGGTTTTTGGGTGCCTTAAGTGTTTGTCCTGAAAACATTTCATCCGCTCTTTATAAAATTTGTTATTTTCGTATGCGTAAGAGCGCAATTCGTCGAGTTCGTTAAGTTGAAATTTTCAAAAATCGCCGACAGAGTGGGGATAAAAATTTAAAACCTTAAGGCCCAAAAAACACGGCGTTCTAATTCTACGGTTAAATGGCACAATTTTCTATAAACAACCAGATACGACGTACATCCAAAGGCGGTTTTTTACGCTGTTTGATAGGCCCATAGAGCATCGTCTAATTTGCTTAACAGTCTTTTCTAAAATACATTTTATCTCTCTATTCACTACTTCGACGTGCCCATTAGTTTGGGGGTGGTAGGCAGTTGAAAGCTTATGCATAATGCCATATTTTATAAGAGATTTATAAAACTACGCGTTATAGAAATTTGAACCCCTATCACTAACGATGGCTCATGGAGTACCGAATCAAGAAAATAATATTCTTAAGAAAGCAATTATGATTTGGGAGTCATTGGTAGGAAGAGGTTGGGCCTCAACCCATCGTGAATCATAATCTAAAACAACTAAGATGTATTTGTTCCCGAAGCTAGAAGGAAGGGGGCCAACAAAATCAATTCCCAGAGGTCAAAAACATCGCACTCGAGGAAATAAATTTGCGGCATTTCATTTTTGTTGGAATATTTCCCGACCATTGGCAACTATCACACCTACTCACAAAAGTTTGCGCGTCTTTAAAGAGGCTAGGCCAGTAAAAACCTGCGTAAAGAACTTTGTGAGCGGTGCGAGCAGCTTGATAGTGACCACCAATCAGTCCTTCATGTAAGTGTTTTATAATATCCTGTCCTTCTTCAAAAGAAACACATCTCCTTATCACCTGGTCCGCAAACACTCGGAAAAGATGCGGGTCCTCCCAAAAATAGTTCTTCAACTCAGAAAAGAATTTCTTCTTTTATTGAGATGAGAACTCTTTCGGGAGGATACGAGCCACTAAATAGTTGGCAATGTATGCAAACCAGGGGGAAGGAGAAGTGATAATAAAAAATAGCTTTTTATTTGGAAAGAAATCATTAAAAGTTTTTTCATCTAAATTTTCTATATACGGATTATCTAGGCGAGAGAGATGATCGGCGACCAAATTCTCGGCCCCCCTCTTATTGCGAATTTCTAAGTCAAACTCCTAGAGGAGTAAGACCGAGCATATCAGGAGCGGCTTGGCATCCATTTTAGAAACTAAGTACTTTAAGGCCGAGTCGTCTGTGAAAACTATAATTTTTGAAAGCATAATATATGGCCGAAATTTATCGAAGGCAAAGACAACAACAAGGACCTCTTTCTCCATCATGGTGTAATTTTCTTGTGCAGATGTGAGTGTTTTACTCGCGTAATAAATAGGGTGGAAGTTTTTACATATTTGTTGACCTAATATGGCTCCCACCGCGAAACAACTCGCATCACAAATTATCTTAAAAGGAAGGTCCCACAATGGAGCTATCATAATTGGTGTATTAATTAATTTATCTTTAATTGTTTCAAAAGCAGATAGACAAAGGTCATCAAAAATAAATGGGGCTTCTTATTTCTAAGAGTTGAGTTAGTGGTTTGGTGATTTTGGAGAAGTCTTTTATGAAACGGCGGTAAAAGCCAGCATGACCTAGGAATCTTCTTATAGCTTTAACATTTGTTGGTGGCGACAGTTTTTCAATTACTTCTATCTTAGCGATATCTACTTCAATCCCTTGGGCAAAAATCTTATGTTCTAAAACAAACCCCTCCTTCACCATAAAGTGGGATTTTTCCCAATTTAGGGCGAGATTAGTTTCTTCGCATCTTTCTAAGACTTTTTCTAAGTTTTCTAAGTAACTATCGAAGGCATCGCCGAACACGGAGAAATCATCCATAAATACCTCCATAATACTTTCTACGTACTTGTCAAAGATAGCTAGAATACATCATTGGAATGTAGCTGGCGCATTGTGTAACGACCCCATCCGTTAAATGACGTATAGTAGAAGGTCCGGCCGGGGCCCCACACTATATGCCACAAACAGACGGTGAGGTCACAGGATAATACCAAACCCAATACGAATCCTAACTCAGAGCATTCTAGCGGAAGCTTTAAGTTACAACTTTGAACTCTTAACCGGAATGTCCAATATATAAAACCACCTTTATATATAAATACCACGGAATGTACACAACCACAAGAGTTTGGCCTTAAGGCCTTACAGTTCCTCTGAACATACATCAAGTTTTACAAACCTCGGCGCGCAGGCCGGCCATACATGAGTAAAAAGAGAAAACAAAACAAAGCCATTCGCTTAGCCTTCCAGGCTAGCCGCAGCAGCAGCAGCAACAGCAGTAGGGCTTCAGCCCATCATTTACCACTTGGCTCTCCAGCACATGCACGGGAACAATCCACCCAACCGGTGGCAAACAATGCAACGGTCAGCATTCAGCTGACCCAATTATAACAATCCTACCCCTTTCTCGGGGCATGAGCATTCTTTCCCTGCAAGCATGGCATCATCAAATAGCAATTATGTGCGCGCAGGCACATTCAAGCCATCACAACTATCGGCCACACGGCCCGACAGTCCGTGCACTCAGGGCACATTCTCGGTGTACCGGAATACCAGGGTCAACACCACCGTCTACACGGTATTTGAGCATTCTAGTCTTTCCGGCGCGCGGGCCTAAGACTCTCATTAGGCGCTCCAACAAAACCTATACCAGGCTTCCAAGTCGGACGGACCTAACGCAGGTACGGATCAGCCACCCCCCGTTGCTCAAGTCGCCGAGCCACCTCGAATACGGAAGTATCCATGGCTTTTTATAGGCGCGGGTCGGTTTCACCTTTCCTGTTCGGCAATCTGCCTTTTCATCGGGTTGCAGCCCAATGGCTCAACCACTCACAAAGTGGCAACACACGGCCACCAGAGTTGCATCCAACCCTCTTCATTTCCTGGACATCGTCCAGTACTTCCTGCCGCACCAAGCAACAGGTAGGAACAAGGCATCACAAGCCATAGGCATCACAAGCCATAATCACGGAGCCTTCTCCGATATGCAAACAAGCATCACCAATCCAGACCATGTCCAGATGGGCTTCACACAGCATGCCTAGAGCCGTACTCCAATTCCGGCCTCTAACAAGGGGGACTTCACATATCTACCCCAAGGGACACCACAACCCACCGCACACTCGCGGGGAAGGGTTTTCCCTATGCAATGCAGAAAAGAAGGACTTCACATGTCCAAGGAGGGAGATCGTTACCCTTGTCGATCTCTTTGGTGCCATCGAAAACGAGCCGGTTAGAAAGAACCGCAGCAGCCTTGCCTTCACAACGCCGGCTTCGGATCACGAATCGGACCACGGGAACTCCGCCGGTGGCTTGCTCTCCTCCTCCTTCTTCTTCCACTCTCTTTCTCTCTTTCTTAAGCACACATGAAGAATGACCTTTCATCCTTACATTACGTAATAACCCAGCCAGGAAACCACCTGGACCCTTGGATAAAAAGAGAGAAAACTGAACGGCCAAGATTTTCCCAAAAATTCACTTTTTGGCCGACACGCCCTGTGACACGCCCGTGTCACAGGCCGTGTACCCTTTAAGCGGCACACACAGTTTGAACCGACTGAACAACACGGGCATCGACACGCCCGTGTCGAACCTGACACGCCCGTGTCATTCTTGAGACACGCCCGTGTCTCCTGCTACACGGTACTCACCGAATTCCAAAACCAGTACACGGGTCGGAACACGGCAGCTGACACGCCCGTGTCCAGCCTCACACGCCCGTGTTCGAGGCCGTGTTCAAGGCCGTGTTCGGCTCGGACTCGAATAGGCCAATTTCGAAAAATAATTCGAACACGCCCTGGGACACGCCCGTGTCGAAGGCCGTGTCCCAGGCTCGACGCTCGTCGACTCTCAAACGTCGACTAGCCTGAACACGCCCTGGGACACGCCCGTGTCCCAGGCCGTGTACACCCGACACGCCCTGGGACACGCCCGTGTCCCAGGCCGTGTCAAACAGCCTGCTACTCAAACTTCATGTTGAGTCTTTTTGGGGCCTTTTTGGGGTGTTACAACCCTCCCCCCCTTAACAAAATTTCGTCCCGAAATTTGCACGGTAAGGAAACAAGAACCAGCAAAGCTATAACTATGTTATAACAAAAAGTACACGGTCTACAGTTTATACAAATAACTCGGGAAACTCAGCTCGCATGGTCTGCTCTCGCTCCCATGTTAGCTCTTCACGGCCACAATTGTCCCATCGGACCTTGACCATCCCGATCACTTTGTTCCGCAACTGTTTCTCGGCTCGATCCTCGATCCGAATGGGTCTAACCCTCGTCGTTAGCCCATACTCGACCGGTACTCGATCATTCTCCACTACTTGAGCTGGATCCTTCACCGCCTTACGAAGGACTGAGATGTGAAACACATCATGTAATCCACCCAAGTCCGCTGAAAGTGCTAGTCGATAAGCAGCTTCCCCAACTCGCTCCATCACCTCAAATGGACCAAGATACCTCGGACTTAGCTTTTTCAAACGCCGAATCCTGGACACACCTTTGAAGGGTTTGATCTTCAAATATACCCAATCACCCACCGCAAACTCCACGTTCCAGTGCTTGGCATTGTAGTACTTTGCTTGACGATCTTGGGCTATCAATAGCCTCTCCCGAATAGAGCGTATGAGCGAAGTAGCTTCTTCGACTTCCTTTTTCCCACTCAGCTTAGATTCGCCTGCTTCTGCCCAAGCTAACGGTGTACGGCATTTACGCCCATACAACGCCTCAAATGGTGCCATACCAATACTCGCTTGGTAGCTATTATTATAGGCAAATTCGACAAGGAATATATAATCTTCCCATCTCTTCCCAAAGTCTAGGGCGCACATGCGGAGCATATCCTCCATCGTCCTGTTGGTTCGTTCAGTCTGGCCATCCGTTTGGGGATGAAAGGCCGTACTAAACGCCAATTTTGTACCCAACATTTGATGAACGAGCCGCCAATCATTCGATGTGAACCGCCCATCACGGTCACTAACGATGCTCCGAGGAACACCGTGCAGTCGAACAACTTGCTCCACATAAAGCTTGGCCAATGTTTCCACTGAATCGTCTCTTCTGTTTGGAAGGAAGTGCGCCACTTTTGTCAACCGGTCCACAATCACCCAGATTGAATCATGACCGCGTTGAGATCTCGGCAACCCATGCACGAAATCCATCGAAATGTCATCGAACTTCCATTCCGGAATAGGTAACGACTTCAGGAAACCGCCAGGCTTCTGGCATTCTGCTTTCACCAACGCACAGGTAGTGCATTCAGCCACATAACGTGCGACATCTTTCTTTAGTCCGGGCCACCAGAATAACTTTTTCAGATCTCTGTACATCTTTGTGCTCCCTGGGTGCACTGAGTACTTTGCAAAGTGAGCTTCGTACATCAACTCTTCCCTCAATTTACCCACACTTGGGACGCACACTCGACCATTTCTCCTTAACAACCTGTTATCCCAAGAGAATTGGTCATCCGGCCCATCTTTTGCATAGCGCTGGAGACTTTCATCAAGCTCCGTTGCTCGCCGAACTCGGTCCGCAAGGTCATATTGCACCTCCGTCCAGTTCAAACATGCATCGGTTGACGCACCCTTGTCAACACACGATATCTCCATTGCTTCCAATTCCTGGATCAAACGCTGATCATGCCTCTGCAACCAGCTTGCCCGTACCGGAGTCTTTCGACTCAAAGCATCAGCGACCACATTTCCCTTCCCGGGGGTATAGTGAATCTCGAAGGTGTAGTCCCCGAGGAACTCCATCCATCTTCGTTGTCGCATATTCAGATCCTTCTGATCCAACAAATACTTTAGGCTCTTGTGATCCGTATAGATATCCACTTTCACGCCATATAGATAGTGCCGCCACAACTTGAGCGCAAAGAATACCGCCGCCAACTCCAAATCATGGACGGGGTAATTCCGCTCATGCACTTTCAACTGACGCGAGCCATAAGCAATCACTTTACCAAACTGCAGAAGGACGCAGCCTAAGCCGCTCCCTGATGCATCACTATAGATCTCATACCCATCGGTACCACATGGCGATGTCAACACAGGCGCCGTGGTCAAACGACTCTTCAAGTCTTCAAAAGCTCGCGCGCACTCCGGCGTCCAAATGAACTTTTGATCTTTTCTCGTCAGCGTGGTCAGAGGTAAAGCAATCCGTGAGAAGTTTTCCACAAACCGTCTATAGTAGCCCGTAAGTCCAAGGAAGCTCCTGACCTCGGCCACTGAAGACATCACTGGCCAATCTCGGATGGCACTTATCTTCAACGGATCCACCGCGATACCTTCTCCGCTTACCACATGGCCTAAAAAGGCTACTGAAGAGAGCCAGAACTCGCACTTTGAGAACTTGGCAAAAAGCTTATTCCTCCGCAGGGTATGCAAGACCAACCGCAAATGGTTTGCGTGATCCTCTTCCGACTGAGAGTATACCAAGATGTCATCGATAAACACAATAACAAACAAATCCAAATACTCTCGGAACGTTCGATGCATTAGGTCCATAAATACCGAAGGCGCATTACATAGGCCAAACGGCATTACCGTGAACTCATAATGCCCGTAGCGTGTTCCAAACGCCATCTTGGGAATGTCACCTTCCCTAATTTCAAATCCTTAGCTGATAATATCCCGATTTCAAATCCAACTTGGAATAGACCGTTGATCCTGCCAGCTGATCAAAGAGGTCATCAATCCGCGGAATCGGATACTTATTTTTCTCCGTCAGCTTATTCAACTCGCGGTAGTCAATACACAACCGTAAGCTACCGTCTTTCTTCTTCACAAAGAGAACAGGCGCGCTCCAAGGTGACATACTTGGGCGTATATATCCCTGCTCCAACAACTCTTGCAATTGGACTTTCAACTCAGCCATCTCTTTTGGCGCGACGCGATATGGAGTGCGGGCCACAGGTTTCGCACCTGGCACCAACTCAATAGAGAAGTCAATCTCCCGCTGGGGTGGTAACCCAGGAAGATCTTTAGGAAACACATCGACAAACTCTGACACAACTGGCACCTCACCGACACTGGCCTTAGGCTCAACAGCCTGAATTAGCGTGAAGAATAACTCTGCGCCCTTCCGAACAGCATTGACGACTTGGAGTGCAGACAACAGCGTCCTGCCAACTCCTCGCATACCAGCGAACTTCGTCACAAGCCCGGTATTCTGGCCCAGTATAATCTCTTTGGAGTTGCAATCAATAAAGGCACGCTGCTCCGAGAGCCAGTCCATACCAAAGATCACATCAAACTCCGATAACGGTAGCACAGCTGCACTCAAACCGAAATCCCGACTTCCTATTTGCACATCCACATCGCAAGCCCTATCCGCAAGCATCATACAGCCATTCGGCAATAGCACCCTTGTACTATCCACCGTCACATGACTTGGTACCCCAATGCGAGATACGAAATCCTCAGACAGAAAAGAATGCGAAGCACCCGTATCAAACAGGGCTCTCGCCAAATTATTCCGAATCAGGACAAAGCCTGCAGCACACACATCATGCACAAGCTATACAAAACCAAAACCAAAAGCACCAGCAAGTAAACTAAATCTACTCGTACCTGTGACGACGTCACTTTGCTTAATCGTTTCCTGTTGGCCAAGTTGATATATTCGGGGCTGCGCCTGGGAAGCAGAGGAATCCACCACCGCTTTGCCCTTCTCAGCATAAGACGCACCCATCTTCTTTTCCCCTTTGGGCTGCACCACCCGACAGTCACGAGCAATATGCCCCACCCGGCCACAGTTATAGCATGTACGAGAATCCGGCCTTGATGTCGCTCCCGACACAACGGTCGTAGTCACTTGCCCCGATGGCTTGGACCTCTTGCCCCCTTTCTTCTGGTAAAACGACTTGCTCGGGCGAGGTGTTTGAAACTCTGGCTTCGACGCAACCAAGCCCTTATTCCCTTGCACTCGCTTCATGTCCTTCTCCAATGCGCACGCAGTATCAACCAACGCCTGAAACCCTTAGCTCACAGAACTCGAAAGCAGGAATCTCAACTCATCCCGCAATCCTTCATAGAACCGATTCGTTTTCCTTTGGTCATCCGCGAAGATTGTTCCCGCATATCGTCCCAACCTGGTAAACTCGTGCAAGTAGATATCCACACTATCTTCCCCTTGCTTTAACCGCTGGAACTCATTCTCCATAGCAATGCGTTGCGCCGCTGGGACATGTTTCGCCAGAAATATCCGGAAGAACTCCTCAATCGACACTTGTGTTAATTGCCTGCCCGCCAACTGGTGTAACTCAACCTCGTCCCACCACAACCGCGCCTCCCCTTCCAGCATGAAGGTGGCTAAGGTGACCTTGAGAGTTTCCTCCGCCCTGATCGCTGTCATTATCCTCTTGACACGCGATAACCAATCTTCCGCCTGCGTTGGGGATCCCATTCCCGCAAACGTAGGAGGACTGAAGCTCATGAATTGCTTCAACTGTCGGTCAGCTGCTCGTGGATCTACAGCCTCAACCGGCTCGGGTCTTACATCAACACGAACTGGCACTACTGCCGGCTGCGCTTGCCCGGTCGGCTGAATCATGGCAAATAGCGCCTCAGCAACTAAGCGAACAGTTTCCGCAGATGGAGGAGGTGTTGGCACCTCAGCTGGTGCCGCACTCTCATCAGAACGCTGGGGCTCAGACTGCCCAGCACCACTACGTGTCACCTATAGGTGGACAAGACACACATTAGCGAACGTATGCAAACAAAACAACACAAAGAGGAACGCGCAGATTCCTCAAACAAGAGTTTGTACATTCCTTCATGGACATTCCAGAGTTCATTAGCGTTACAGCAGGTCGCACAAACACGTGCTCGCCACCCCACAAAAGAATTCGACCACGAATTCGAAAGAGGAAGATCGAGGAAAGCTGATACCAAAATGTAATGACCCCATCCGTTAAATGACGTATAGTAGAAGGTCCGGCCGGGGCCCCACACTATATGCCACAAACAGACGGTGAGGTCACAGGATAATACCAAACCCAATACGAATCCTAACTCAGAGCATTCTAGCGGAAGCTTTAAGTTACAACTTTGAACTCTTAACCGGAATGTCCAATATATAAAACCACCTTTATATATAAATACCACGGAATGTACACAACCACAAGAGTTTGGCCTTAAGGCCTTACAGTTCCTCTGAACATACATCAAGTTTTACAAACCTCGGCGCGCAGGCCGGCCATACATGAGTAAAAAGAGAAAACAAAACAAAGCCATTCGCTTAGCCTTCCAGGCTAGCCGCAGCAGCAGCAGCAACAGCAGTAGGGCTTCAGCCCATCATTTACCACTTGGCTCTCCAGCACATGCACGGGAACAATCCACCCAACCGGTGGCAAACAATGCAACGGTCAGCATTCAGCTGACCCAATTATAACAATCCTACCCCTTTCTCGGGGCATGAGCATTCTTTCCCTGCAAGCATGGCATCATCAAATAGCAATTATGTGCGCGCAGGCACATTCAAGCCATCACAACTATTGGCCACACGGCCCGACAGTCCGTGCACTCAGGGCACATTCTCGGTGTACCGGAATACCAGGGTCAACACCACCGTCTACACGGTATTTGAGCATTCTAGTCTTTCCGGCACGCGGGCCTAAGACTCTCATTAGGCGCTCCAACAAAACCTATACTAGGCTTCCAAGTCGGACGGACCTAACGCAGGTACGGATCAGCCACCCCCCGTTGCTCAAGTCGCCGAGCCACCTCGAATACGGAAGTATCCATGGCTTTTTATAGGCGCGGGTCGGTTTCACCTTTCCTGTTCGGCAATCTGCCTTTTCATCGGGTTGCAGCCCAATGGCTCAACCACTCACAAAGTGGCAACACACGGCCACCAGAGTTGCATCCAACCCTCTTCATTTCCTGGACATCGTCCAGTACTTCCTGCCGCACCAAGCAACAGGTAGGAACAAGGCATCACAAGCCATAGGCATCACAAGCCATAATCACGGAGCCTTCTCCGATATGCAAACAAGCATCACCAATCCAGACCATGTCCAGATGGGCTTCACACAGCATGCCTAGAGCCGTACTCCAATTCCGGCCTCTAACAAGGGGGACTTCACATATCTACCCCAAGGGACACCACAACCCACCGCACACTCGCAGGGAAGGGTTTTCCCTATGCAATGCAGAAAAGAAGGACTTCACATGTCCAACGAGGGAGATCGTTACCCTTGTCGATCTCTTCGGTGCCATCGAAAACGAGCCGGTTAGAAAGAACCGCAGCAGCCTTGCCTTCACAACGCCGGCTTCGGATCACGAATCGGACCACGGGAACTCCGCCGGTGGCTTGCTCTCCTCCTCCTTCTTCTTCCACTCTCTTTCTCTCTTTCTTAAGCACACATGAAGAATGACCTTTCATCCTTACATTACGTAATAACCCAGCCAGGAAACCACCTGGACCCTTGGATCAAAAGAGAGAAAACTGAACGGCCAAGATTTTCCCAAAAATTCACTTTTTGGCCGACACGGCCTGTGACACGCCCGTGTCACAGGCCGTGTACCCTTTAAGCGGCACACACAGTTTGAACCGACTGAACAACACGGGCATCGACACGCCCGTGTCGAACCTGACACGCCCGTGTCATTCTTGAGACACGCCCGTGTCTCCTGCTACACGGTACTCACCGAATTCCAAAACCAGTACACGGGTCGGAACACGGCAGTTGACACGCCCGTGTCTAGCCTCACACGCCCGTGTTCGAGGCCGTGTTCAAGGCCGTGTTCGGCTCGGACTCGAATAGGCCAATTTCGAAAAATAATTCAAACACGCCCTGGGACACGCCCGTGTCGAAGGCCGTGTCCCAGGCTCGACGCTCGTCGACTCTCAAACGTCGACTAGCCTGAACACGCCCTGGGACACGCCCGTGTCCCAGGCCGTGTACACCCGACACGCCCTGGGACACGCCCGTGTCCCAGGCCGTGTCAAACAGCCTGCTACTCAAACTTCATGTTGAGTCTTTTTGGGGCCTTTTTGGGGTGTTACAACCCTCCCCCCCTTAACAAAATTTCGTCCCGAAATTTGCACGGTAAGGAAACAAGAACCAGCAAAGCTATAACTATGTTATAACAAAAAGTACACGGTCTACAGTTTATACAAATAACTCGGGAAACTCAGCTCGCATGGTCTGCTCTCGCTCCCATGTTAGCTCTTCACGGCCACAATTGTCCCATCGGACCTTGACCATCCCGATCACTTTGTTCCGCAACTGTTTCTCGGCTCGATCCTCGATCCGAATGGGTCTAACCCTCGTCGTTAGCCCATACTCGACCGGTACTCGATCATTCTCCACTACTTGAGCTGGATCCTTCACCGCCTTACGAAGGACTGAGATGTGAAACACATCATGTAATCCACCCAAGTCCGCTGAAAGTGCTAGTCGATAAGCAGCTTCCCCAACTCGCTCCACCACCTCAAATGGACCAAGATACCTCAGACTTAGCTTTTTCAAACGCCGAATCCTGAACACACCTTTGAAGGGTTTGATCTTCAAATATACCCAATCACCCACCGCAAACTCCACGTTCCGGTGCTTGGCATTGTAGTACTTTGCTTGACGATCTTGGGCTATCAATAGCCTCTCCCGAATAGAGCGTATGAGCGAAGTAGCTTCTTCGACTTCCTTTTTCCCACTCAGCTTAGATTCGCCTGCTTCTGCCCAAGCTAACGGTGTACGGCATTTACGCCCATACAACGCCTCAAATGGTGCCATACCAATACTCGCTTGGTAGCTATTATTATAGGCAAATTCGACAAGGAATATATAATCTTCCCATCTCTTCCCAAAGTCTAGGGCGCACATGCGGAGCATATCCTCCATCGTCCTGTTGGTTCGTTCAGTCTGGCCATCCGTTTGGGGATGAAAGGCCGTACTAAACGCCAATTTTGTACCCAACATTTGATGAACGAGCCGCCAATCATTCGATGTGAACCACCCATCACGGTCACTAACGATGCTCCGAGGAACACCGTGCAGTCGAACAAATTGCTCCACATAAAGCTTGGCCAATGTTTCCACTGAATCGTCTCTTCTGTTTGGAAGGAAGTGCGCCACTTTTGTCAACCGGTCCACAATCACCCAGATTGAATCATGACCGCGTTGAGATCTCGGCAACCCATGCACGAAATCCATCGAAATGTCATCGAACTTCCATTCCGGAATAGGTAACGACTTCAGGAAACCGCCAGGCTTCTGGCATTCTGCTTTCACCAACGCACAGGTAGTGCATTCAGCCACATAACGTGCGACATCTTTCTTTAGTCCGGGCCACCAGAATAACTTTTTCAGATCTCTGTACATCTTTGTGCTCCCTGGGTGCACTGAGTACTTTGCAAAGTGAGCTTCGTACATCAACTCTTCCCTCAATTTACCCACACTTGGGACGCACACTCGACCATTTCTCCTTAACAACCTGTTATCCCAAGAGAATTGGTCATCCGGCCCATCTTTTGCATAGCGCTGGAGACTTTCATCAAGCTCCGTTGCTCGCCGAACTCGGTCCGCAAGGTCATATTGCACCTCCGTCCAGTTCAAACATGCATCGGTTGACGCACCCTTGTCAACACACGATATCTCCATTGCTTCCAATTCCTGGATCAAACGCTGATCATGCCTCTGCAACCAGCTTGCCCGTACCGGAGTCTTTCGAATCAAAGCATCAGCGACCACATTTCCCTTCCCCGGGGTATAGTGAATCTCGAAGGTGTAGTCCCCGAGGAACTCCATCCATCTTCGTTGTCGCATATTCAGATCCTTCTGATCCTTCTCGAAGGTGTTGCCCCAGCTCTCAACGCTCTCAACGCCTTAAAGCATTGAGTGAACACAATGCACTCGACACCATAAAGCATTGAGTGAGCTATCTGAACGACAATAGTGGATATCTCTAGGAGATATTGCCCCGTATATATGGACAGATGTCGGATGGCCGAGCAGCGGCCGAAGAACGGTGGTTGACTATGGTCAAAGCGGTAATCGATGCTATCGCCCAGGCAATAGCAGATATCGCTAAGCAATAACGTTAATGTTGACTATTCATCTGAAATTGTGGCCTTTGCTTCCTTTTGATGTGTGGCTCCTATGGCTGGGATTAATCCTAGGACTACTTAGTTAGGGAAGAGGTGGAGAGAAGATTCATTTCTCTTCTTTCACTCTCTCTCCTCCTTTCATCAAGATATTGAGAGGAAAGAGCTAAGGAAGAAGGCTGAGGCTGAAGTTGAGCTTAAAATACTTTGTGAAGGAGATCTAGTAGTCGGAAGCAAGATCTGAGGCTAGATCCACGAAGAGGAAAGAGAGCTGATCCTTTCCAACCGGACAAAAAACTTTTCCATGGCTCCGAAATGGATTACAAGGGTAACGATTTTATCCTTGGACAAGTGAAGTCCTCAATTTGCATACTTGCATGAAACCCCTCACCAAAAGGTGAAAAAAAGGTAATTTCTAGTGGGTCGATCGTCGTGATCCCCGATTAAATTTGCATATAGATCCAAAAATTTTATAGTACGAAATAGGCATGTTGTGTGAAGCCCATCCGGACAGCTTGGTCTGGATTGGTGATGTTTTTTTTGCGTGCTGGAGAAGACTCCGCATATAAACGAGTAGTTTACGGGGTCTGTGAGTTATGCTTGTGAAATGGTAGTAGTAGGAAGTATTGGAGATGCTCTCCAGAAAAATAACCAAGAAATACCACGATTTGCAAAACTGATGGATATCATCGGGTAATAACCAGTATCTCCGAGCGATAGCTCCCAGTGAGCTATGTTTGTGAGGCCTTTATCAGGGAGACCTAGGGGTCATTATCTGAAAAGCTAAGAGCCTATAGTGCCAAGCTATGGTGGTCGTGAGTGTCAGCCTATTTTGGTGTAAAGCATGTCTTGCGAAGGAAATAGGGCTAGCATGTTAGTTGAGCCGTGGAGGACAACTATTATGGCCGTGAGAGCCGTAACGAAGCTGTGAGCCTGTAGAGCCCAGCTTTAGTGGCCGTTGAGTCGAACGAGAAAGGGGAGGTCCACTTGCGTCTTATTGATTATCCTTAATTGCTTCAGCTATTATAAGTGACATGACAATCTGAGCAACATCAAGTGACTGAACTGTACCAGTGTTATGTCTATCCTGATTTGATTGCCTAAAGTAGCTGGCTATTGTCGGTAGCATATTGAGAGTCTTAGGCCTAAGGTCGAAAACACTAAAATGCTCAAGAATGAACCGTTAACTCTTGGACCTCTGAACGGGAGTTGGGATCCGGGAAATCCGGTACACCGTGAATGTACCCTGAATGCACGGGGCATGTGGCCCTTGAGCCAACGTCTACGGTGAATAGTGCTTGAATGCACATTATTGTTGCCATTATATATATTTGCTACTACTGCTGGGAAGGAGAATCGCTGCCCCGAGTAAGGGGTGGGTTCGTTATAAATGGGTCGGCAATTACTGACCGTTTCCTTGTTTGCCACGTTTTAGTGGGTTGTGATTGGCAGGTGCTAGAGAGCCAAGTGAAAAGTAGCGGGTTGAAGCCCTTGTACTATGATTGGTTGGCCCTCGAAGGCCCAAATGCAAACTTTTATTATTTTCATGTGTGGCCAGCCTGCGTGTCGATGTATGTAAACCACACTTGTGAATTATAACTATAAGGCCTTAAGACCGTAACATTTTGTGTATTTATAATTGACATTCCTATTATATATATAAATGGTATAGTTTATGTTAACCCTGGAATCCGCAACATACTAAGCGTACTCCTCTTTCGGCGGACAGAAGTTTAAGTCCGCTCAAGTCGTTAGGATACTCCAGAAGCGGACTCTGATTCTCAGTCCGCTCAGATCGCTCTACTTTGGTCGTTCTCCGAAATGTTCCGTTTATTCACCAGACTCGAAAGCCAGTCCGCCAAGGCTGCGACACTCCAACAGGGATGGTTCTCCAGACGGTCGCGAGGTTGCCCCAGCTCGCAAACACAGTCCGCCTATCTCATGTGGGCTGTCTGTCCCTCTCTTCTTATCTCCCGTCACCGCTTCCCGCTTCTCCTTTACCCCGAGCAGCCAGTTATTTTAGCCCTTCCCGTTTGGGCAGGCCCCCAAGCCTATAAATAGGGGGAAGTGGTGCACCCAAAGGAAGCTGACTCGAATCCAAGAGTCTACGTGTTAAAAGCTGCGGACTCGAATCTCGATCTTTGCGGACTCCAACTTGCCTGTTGCACAGCTTTCTTTCTGCCTTCTGTAATCCATCATTTGCAATCAAAGTCAAGCCCGTCGCAAGAGTGGCATTTAGGCCGCGACGGGCGAAGTCTGGTGTTGCCGTGGTTCACAGCCCCCTTCGATCTTTTATCTCATCCGCTAAGTAGACTACTGCTTGCAGTTCGCTTTCTCTTCTCTCCCCAGTGCTCGAACAATTAACTAGTGGTGCTCTAATCCTTGTCACATTTCGTGCATCAACAATTTATATATAGTGGTCATTTAAATGATTTGAGTTCGGGCAACCTTAAAGCTTCCGCTAGAATGCTCTGAGTTAGGATGTGAGTAGTCTTTTTATATTAATATGTAATCCCACTGCATGTTTGTGAAATATATTGTGGGGCCTCGACCAGACCCTCTATTATATTTCATGTGATGGACAGAGGTGTTACAGTTTCACTTGGCTGGATGGAGACTACGCAGGTCGCTATGAACTGCTTCCCAGGGCGAAATGATGAGTAGGCAAGCGGATTGAATGGTTCGCACTAGACGAAAGGGGTCGAAAGCACCACTTCATAATGCATGCCACTATCAATTACTAGTACGACAACACTCACGATGGCGGGATGGATGAGATGAGGCGGAGGCGCTCCTCGATCACTTGTATAAACCAAAAGACATCCTTATAGACTTGAATAATAACATTTAAACAAAACTAGGTTTTACATAATCATCATCCAAATAGCCAAGAAATCAATAAGAAATCTATAACAATCAAAGAGGAGGGAAGAATATAACCGATGCACGAAGTCTCATCAAAGTTTCATGGTCGGACTCAAGGGTTGTCAATCCTCATCTGAGCTCGGGCTTCGACTGTCATCCGGGGTCCAGAAGAGCTGTAACCTTCTTCCATAGTACCCGTCTTCTTCGTCAATTGTCTCTGGTCACGTTATCCACTAGAGAACTTTCTGATTACAGCGAGAAATTCTTTAATGTGGAGCTTGGAAGCTTACGGATGATGGAGGATGCCAAGAGGATGCCCCAGCTTAAGATTTGCACGATGAACATGGACGGAGCTCCTCCTAATGGTGGGCGACGATGGAGCGGCTGAAATTGAGAACTAGGGCATGTGCGGATCTGGGAAGAAGAAGGGTTTTCATTAGGGTTACATCTTGAGACTTAAATAGTAGACAGTTTGAATTTAAAAGATGCACAACCAAACATACGACCGTGCGTTTGATCGTGAGAAAATAATATCACGATTGAACCCAATCGTGTATTAAAAAAAATGCACGATGGCTGCTGGTTATATGTGTACTTTATTTATGTATATTGCAATATAAAGATATATTACGAAAGAATGAGAAAATTGGAATATAAAAAAACCTAGACAGATATATAGTTTTATACTCTATTAAATATAAACAACGGCAATTATTAAATTAAGTTAGAACCTAAAATGTTATAGATCATCCCCAAATCTACTCACAGTGTTCTTCTTAATCATAATCTATAATTGTCATCTAACTCCGGGCCTATCCCTAATTGCGAGAGCTATATAAATCAAATTCATGATAAAAAAATTTTGTCTCGTCGTTGAAAAGGTATGTACAATGGAAATCTCATTTAAGAGCAAGACATTCCAATTTAGGTGAAATAGTAATGTAAGAGCATTGAAATCCACAAATTTTCAATTTAGTATTAGAATTTTATTTACCTTATAAGTGTAAAAAACTATATGACATAAATGATAATATATTGATTATTGGTTAATATGGGTTGTAGTAATTCCTCCAAGCAACAAACTTCATTTATTCTAAAACCCATAAACAAAAATGCATAGAACACTACTCCTATCTTCATAAACCAAATTGCATGGAAGAAAATTCTTATTAATTTATTCCCTCTCTTTATCACTTATCTTCTCAATAAACTAATGCAGAAAATGAAGAATAAGTAATTAGCAGACTATTGATGAAAAAATAACATTCAAAATTGTTGAGGGATTTAAAAAACACAATCACACTAAATCCCATTTCGGATAACAAAAAAATACAGTTAAGAATACTATGACTATCTGCATAACCAATATAGCATAGAACAACAACCTCTAGATATGAAATATTCCCAGATCTAAAATTTAGAATTTATCCTTATAAATTATCTAAATTGAATACTATAACGTAGTTAAATGGGAGAGATATTATAATTCCACTTAGGCAAATCAAAAAAATCTATATAAAATCATGAATGCTTGATTGTCTTGGAATGATGTTTGAGTAAAATCATTAGAGATCTGTAAATAAAATCATGAAAGTTTGATTAAATGGCCAAGAGAATCAGAGAAATTAGTGAAAGCTTGATTAAAAATCAAGGAAAACTATGATTAATTATTATAAAATTAATGGTGATCTGAAAGTATAAAAAGGAAGAGGGAGAAACACTATGAAATGATGAAAAATATTATTAAAAACAATCTATTGTTAGTAAACCTTCGAGGTCTTGAAATAAATCATTGAAATATTTTGTAGACATTGAGGAACGTTAGAGATCTGGAACGAGGAAAAGAATTTAAACAATATTTGAGAGAAGAGGTAGAAGAATATGCAGCTACAACACTAATAATAGTAACAAGTATCCATGCAGAAAGAGTAGGGAAACATACTCAATAGATGCACTCTTATCAAATTAAAAGAACCTTACACACATATGTTAAATTGAGATCATATAATCAGAGGTTCTTAAAATGATGAAATTAAACACATAAAAGGTGCAAGTTTTAGAAACTTAAAAAATTGGGCAAATCAAGAAATGGTGCTGATTTGTAATACTATTTCAGTGGTGATAGTTGTGCATCCTTTCATTGTTATATTAGAATAACTTTATTAAATTCAACCATTGTTTGGAGGTTTTTTCATAATGCCAATCTTGTAAATGACCATTTCGAAGTAAAACCATAATAAAATAGTCCCGAGAATGAAGTGTGTTCTTAAAGACTAAAGTGGGTTCTTTATCTAAATGAGTGGCTTCAAAGATTAGGAAAAAAGTTTCAACATCAAATCTAATGCTTTACGGAGAAATTAAAATTGATGAACATATATAAGAACAGAGATGGAATATTAATAAAATCACATACCACCTAAAATGTGGTTGTTTTCTTATAGTGGGGTCTGGATAAAATTTCTTTGGACATCAACTTCCATTATCTGGGAGTGAGGTTGACCTCTAGATGTAGCTACTGCACTATAAATATTGATATATTATCCTTAGATCAAAATAAAATGAATCAATGTTATGTTTGTATCCTGAAGCTTAGTAAACACATTAAGATCCTCTAAGACCAGATAAACTATAGATAAACTACAGATACTAAACACATAAATACAATATATACACAGCCTGCATATGTATAGATCTTAGGATCAAGTAAGAAGATTGCAATCTCTGACATAAAAAATGGAATCCTAATCTGGACCGATAGTGAAGGAGATGCTCTATAGTATGACAACACACTAAAATTAAAAATGGAATTATAATCTGTTATTAAAATTAAAAACAAGATCGTAATCATAAACTAAAAATGGAATGTAGATCCAAATCATTAATTGAAAATAAGGAGCAAAAACAGAAAACTGAATAAGATCAGTAAATATAGATCTGTTTATTGATTGAAATGTAGTTCGAAATTAAGATGTGGGAAGAACATGGAAATCAAATAGGAGAAGACGGGACAAAAATTTAAGTTGACCTAGATCTAAGGTTGTAGAGTGTAAGATATAAAAAATAATGTTTATATAGGTTCGAGTGATAACTATAAAATCAAGGATGAGGTGATTGGAAACGGAGAAACCATGAAAAAAATGATTCAAAACCAAGAAATTAGGGAGCAATGTCTAGGTTTTAAAAAAGTTGACAATTAGTACCTTGTTCTGCTTTGCGGAGATTGATGAAGGTGCACGCTAGTTGGAGATTTCTTAAGCCTTCTCTGGCTTTGTGGGGAGAGGGAAACCTGTGCTATTGTGAAGCTTCATTGCAAGTAACCTTGGAGAGTGAGGGGTATCAGGGAGACGATGACGGGCAGGAATGAAATTATGATATGATTTTAGAATGCAGGGTTTTGAATATAGAGAGTTTATTTTTATTTTAAACCATGGAGTATAGGATGGAGGGTCAGGATTTATGGGATTACTTTTAAATTCATGGCTTTGAAAAAAACTGGACTATTTTTAAAAAAATATGGTCGTACCTAGTTGGGAGGTCGTGGTTTCACTATGATCAAGTATATGTTGTTGAGTTGGCATTGGTTCAACGTTGTTCTCTTTTTGTTGAATGGATATAACATTGTTTTGTTAAATTCTGCGAAGCTCCCTTCTTCGGGCATTAGTTGCATATCTCTCTTGAGTGGATGCGTATGCAGTAGGCCTTCCTTGTTAGTGGTTTGGTATGATGTGTCCATCTTCTACATTCATTGCTAGTGGCGTGGAGGTTTTAAGTGATGCTCGTAGATGTAGTTTTTTGACAAAAGGGAGGAGTATATTTGTCAGTTATATGGTTTATACCTGAATGGGGTACTATTATTTGTGTATGCTCTAGTTGACGTCATTATGTTGGCCTTGGTATGACATTGTCGTTCGTATGTATATTTGTTATAGTATTAAAATTGTTATTTTGAGCTGAAATGATTTTTTTATGTTAGTAAATGTATAATTGATGGACTATTGTAGCTGTAAGATATATTTTGTCTAACCTGACATAGATCCCTTTTTTTCTCTATATTTCTATGGTGTTCCCTTCTTCGGGCTTTTTTTCCTTGTGTCTCTATTGAGTGGTTGTGTAGGTAGGTGGTCTTCCTCGCTGACAGTTTATTCCGGTGGGCAAGGTGTTGGAATTTGTTACAGATGACCGATGTTCCATAGGGGTTCATGTTGGTTAATGAAATGTTGTTGAGAAAGTTGACTACTGAAGGAACTGACTACGTGGTTTTGTTTGTGTTTGACATGCTAGTTATATGTGTACTTGATTTAATTATATTGTAATTTAAAAAATATATTATGATAGAATGTGTAAATTTGAATATAGAAAACCTAGACTGATATATAATTTTAAACTTTATTAAATATAAACAACGACAACTATTAAATGAAGTTAGAACCTAGAACGATATAGATCATCCCCAAATTTGCTCACAATGTACTTCTTAATCACAATATATCATCGTCATCAAACTTCATTCCTGTCCCTAATTGCGAGAGAAATATAAACCAAATTCATCAAAATTTTTTTGCCTCATTGTTTAAAAGGTAAGTACAATGAAAATCTAAAGCAAGAGCAAGGCATTCCAATTTAGGTGATATGGAAATATAGGAGCAATGAAATCCACTCATTTTCAATTTAATATTAGATGTTTCTTTTCCTTGTAAAAGAGCTTTTGCTGTGTGTATAAACCTCCAAATGCACATAAAAACTATATGATATAGACAATAATATATTTATTATTGGTTGAGTATGGGTTGTAGTAATTCCTGTAAGCAGCAAACATCATTTATTCTAAAGCCCATAAACAAAATTTCATAGAACACTACTCCAATCTGCATAAACAAAATTGCATGGAAGAAACATCTTTTTAATTTATTCAATCTCTTTATCGCATATCTTCCCAATAAACTAATATAGTAAATGAAGAATCTGTATTTTGCAGACTACTGATAAACAAACAAAATTTTTCAGGGAATTGTTTTTTTTAAAAATCAATGGCACTGGATCCCATTTCGAATAACAAAAAAAGCATTGAAGAATACTATGCCAAACTGCAAAACTAATATTTCATAGAATAATAATCTCTAGATTTGTAATATTGTAGATCTAAAATTTTGTATATATATATCCTTATAATTATCAAATTTGAATTCTACCACGTGGGAAAATGAGAGAGATATTAAAATTCCATTTAGACAAATCAAAGAATCTTTATAAATACATGAAAGCTTGATCATCTTGGAATCATGTATGAATAAAAGCATTAGAGATTTGTAAATAAATTTAGAAAGCTTGTTTAAATGGCTAAGAGATTTATAGAAATTAGTGAAAGCTTGATTAAAAATCAAAGAAATCTATGATTAATTCTTATAAAATCAACGGTTATCAAAAAGTATAAATAGGAAGAGGGAGAAACCCTATGAATTAATGAAAAATATTACTAAAAAACCATCTATTGTTAGAAAACATTCGAGATCTTGAACGAAATTTTTGAAATATTTTGTAGACATCGAGGAATGTTAGAGATCTGGAAAGTTGAAAAGAATTTAAACAATATTTGAGCAAAGTGGTTGAAGAATATTTAGCTGCAACACTAATAATAGTATCAAGTATCCACGTAGAAAGAGTAGAGAAACTTACCCAATGGAGGCACTCTTTATCAAATTAAAAGAATCTTACACACTCTTTTTCTCGAGCCAACTTTTTAAAACACTTTTTATTCAAAAACAACAACAAACATGAGGTAGTATAGTTTTCGTCATGCTCTGGTAAGCAATAAGGTACCATTTTACTAAAAATCCTATGCAAAGCAAGGAAGTAGTATGTTACTATACTCACATATATTAAATAGAGGTCTTATAATCATAAGTTTTAAAATGACGAAATTAAAGACTGAGAAATGGTGCAAGTTTTAGTCATGTAAAAAATTGGGCAAATCAAGAAATGGTGCCAATTTGTAATAGAATTTTAGTTGTGGTAGTTGTGCATCCATTCATTTTTATATTGAAATAACTTTATCAAATTCAACCATTGTTTGGAAATTTTTTTCATAATGCCCATCCAATTAATGACCATATCGAAGTAAAATCATAATAAAATAGTCCCGAGATTGAAGTTTGTTCTTTAAGACCGAAGTGTGTTCTTGATCAAAATCAGAGGCTTGAAAGATTGGGAAAAAGTGAAAATATCAAATCTAATGCTTTGTCGAGAAATGAAAATTGATGAACATATATAAGAACAGTGATGGAATATTAATAAAATGGCATACACATAGAATTTGGTTGTTTTCCTACAGCAAGATCTGAATAAAACATGATTGGACATCAACTTCGAAAATCCAATAGTGAGGTTGGCCTCTGGGTGCAGTTGCTGTACTGTCAATACCGATAGGGTATCCATAGATCAAATTAAAATGAAGCAATTCTATGCTTGTAGCTTGAAGTATATTAAACACATTAAGATCCTCTCATTCCAGATAAACTACAGATACCAAACACACAAATTACAATGTATACATAGCCTACACACATACAAAGCTTAGGATTTATTAATAAGAGAGCAATCTCTAACATAAAAAATGGAATCCTAAACTGGACTGATGGTGAAGGACATGCTCTGTAGTATGGCAATAAACTGAACTAAAAAAATGGAATCATAAACTGTTATTAAAATCAAAAACAAAATTGAAATCATAAACTAAGAACAAAAACAAAATTGAAATCATAAACTAAAAAGGTAAAGTAGATCCAAATCATTAACTGAAAATAAGGAACAAAAACAAAAGACAGAATAAGATCGGTGAAATGTAGATCTGTTTATTGACTGAAATGTAGTTCAAAAGTAAGATGTGGGAAGAACTTGGAAATCAAACAGGAGTGGGAAAGAGAGAAATTAAAGTAAACTAAGACTTGAGGTAATAGAGTGTAAGATCTGAAGATTAATGATGAGAAAGGTCCAAGTGATAACTATAAAATTGAGGAGGAGGTGATTGTAAACAGAGAAAACATGAAAACGAAAAGATTCAAAATCGAGAAATTAGGGAGAAAATTCTAAGGTTTGAAAAAGATGACTATGTATACCTTATTCTTCTTTGAGAAGACTGAAGAAGGTGCATGTTGGTTGGAGATTTTGTAAGCCTTATTTGGCTTTGTGAGGATAGGGAAACCTTTGTTGTTGTGAAGCTTCTTTGAGAGGAGTTGTGGAGAGGGCAAGGTATCATGGAGATGACGGCGGGAAGGAATGAACTGGCGAAAGGATTTAAGGTTGCAGGGTTTTGGATATAGCGAGTTTAGTTTTATTTTTAAGTCGTGGAGTATAGGATGAAGGGTCAGGAGGATGACTTTTAAATTAATAGCTTTTAAAAGACATTCCATAAATCTTTTTTATGTAGTATAGATATATATTACAATGTTATTTAGATAAATATATCATAGACTATATAATAGGCTATGTATATGTTATACGATATATTATAGTCTTGTATATAGTAGTATAAACTATAGCCTATACTACATATACTATACTATAATATAGAGTATATTGCAAAATATAGCCTAAATAGTATATAGGCTATGTATCCTACATTATACCAATTATATATATATATACTATATTATAGACTATATTTGTTGATGACAAAAATCTTCCTCTCCATAAGCTATAGAGGTGAACACATTCGATCAGGGATGCAGGGGGTAAAGGGAAGGTGATGAGGAACTACTGAGTAGCTGGTTACTTTGATTCACGAGTGAAGAAGAGAGAAAAAAGTAAAAGGAGGGATGGTCGCTTGTAGGCGGCGAGACCAAACTTCGCCTGCCATGACAAATACCTCTCTTGTGGCAGGCTTTCCCTTGATTATAAACCTGTATTACAGCTTAAGTCAAGTTCCTTTACAAGGAAAAGTAAATACAGGACCACAAAAGTAAGCTGGCGGTTAGAGATTGGAGGTCGCCAGGCCACGCGGGTTGATATCCCAGGTCGCCAGGCCACCACCGAAATGGACTGAGTGCTTCACGCGGGTTCTTAGTTTAACTTTACTAAGACCTCCAGGTCTGTCCGTGCAGGTTGATCATTGAGGTTGCCGAGACCGCCCCAGATACTTGGAACTCGAGGTTGAAAGCCACTTGTAATTGCTTGTCACAGTTCTTAGTCGCTCAGGTCATTAGAGAGCTAGATGTGAGGTAGTTTGAACGAGTTGCTTACTGAGAAGAAGCTCTCTATCGCCTGGCGTTGGTCGCTATCATCTGGCGATAGCGACTTAAAAAGTATAGTCGCTGCTGAGCTGGATAAGTCCACCTCTGGGTAATTGTCTTTACACACAGGCTATCCGCGGAGACTACCAGGATTGATGGTTAGACCGCCGATAGTGTCGGAAGATAAGAAAACATATCCGTAGGGTTTGCTGCCATGGTTATCCCCTGGCTCACCCCTCCCAAATGAGAGGTATAGGGGCTTATTTATTGGCTCGAGGAAGAAGCTTCCAGAATTAGATTTGATGACGTCACCTCCGATGGTTTGGGAGAGCTGCGAGCGAGTTCGCGTCATACTATTCGGACTGAGGGGAGCTCGCGTACTGTTGGGAGGAAAATTATCTGCTGAGCTGATCTTCTATTGGTGGACTGAGAATAAGTCTGCCTAGTTCATGACGGACTGGATGAGTCTGCCCCTGCTATAAAAAATGAGTCCGCGCCATGCTGTGCAGACTGAAGAGGAGTTTGCCTGGTGTTTGTCGAAGCAAGTCCACCTTCATGCGGGCGGAGACTGAGTCCCCCACCTATTGGAGGATAGGAGGAAGGTCGCCCACTGATTCTAGGTGAACTAGTGGCAGGTCACCCACTGGTTGGCGAGCTGGAGGAGCAGGTCGCACCTGCTGGGCGGACTGGAGTGGAGCTCGCCTCCTCGGCAGACTAAGATGGTATCCTCCTCCTTCTAGGCGGACTGAGGAGAACTGGGATGTTGGTCGCACCTGTAGGAGAAAGAGAGCTATCGCTTGGCGATAACCTCTTTCGCCAAGCGATATAGCGATTAGCCTACCTAGTCGCATGACCTATTGGAGCGGGCTGAGGAAGCAGTCCGTGCCCATTGCAGAACACACGGCTACCACGCGGCCAGAGCAGATAGACTTGGGTGTCCACCCAAGAGGAGCTATCGTTCGGCGATATCGCTATCGCCACGCGATAGTGCGGTTAGAAAGATTGTCCGCTAGGCTAGCTGAAAAGCTGGCCGCGAACCCCCGAGATGAGTTGGAGGAGTCCGTGACTTGCGAGCTAGCCACCTTGGAGAGCATCGCCGATTTTTGGGTTAACATAATCCCCACACTTTTGTATGTTTGTAAGAAACTTCGAAAAAGTAGAGACAACCCCCAAAATTGCGATCTACTGCTAAGAAAATAAAGGACAGAGAGAGAGAGAGATAGAACCCGATGTCTCTCCTTAGAAGAGTCTGTAAATATTTACTTTTTCTCCTGCAAAAGGGAAGAGTCAAAGTAAGCCTGAAAAGGTGCATTTTGTGAATACCTGAATTAGACCCACAAGGTGAGGAAGACTTTGCCAATGTCTTCTACTAAATACTGCAAAACAAAAGCGAGAGGTGGTATAGAAAAAAAAACATAACTTGTAAGTACCTGAAAAGAACTTGTAAACACCTATTAATCTCTGCGAAAGAGAAGATAGAAATAGGTATAAAGAGAGAAAAGAAGCGCGAGTACCGGAAAAGAACTCCCAAATACCTGCCGATCTTTGCAAAAAAGAGGTAAGAAGTAGATATAAAAAGAAATTTAAGGCACGAGTACCTGAATTGTTTCCACAAAGTTAAGAAGACTTGTGAATGTCTTCTGCTAAACTCTACAAAACAAAAATGAGAGGAGGTATAAAAGAAAAATGACTTGCAAGTACCTGAAGGGAACTTACAAGTACCTAGTAACCTATGCAAAAGAAAGGTTAGATGTAGGTAAAACAAAAAATTTTAGAAGCGAGTATCTGAAGGGAACTTATCAATATCTGCTAATCCTTATAAAAGAAGAGTAAGAAGCAGACATGAAAGAAAAATAGGATACGAGTACTTGAAGGGAACTCGCCAATATCTGCTAATCTTTGTAAAAGAAGAGTAAGAAGCAGACATAAAAGAAAAAGAGGATGTGATTACCTAAAGGAAACTCACCAATATCTGCTAATCTGTAACACATCCGTACGTCACATGAAATATAACAGAGGGTCCGGCCGGGGCCCCACGCCATATTATGTAGACAGTCAGCGACGTTACGTATGAATATCAAAACTAGTACACGTATCCTAACTCAGAGTATTCTAGCAGAAGCTTTAAGAGTTATTATTGAACTCATCAAACATAAATGTCCACTATATATAAACAACAACGTTTATATATATAACAGGAATGTATACAAAAATACACAAGAGTGTTTGGCCTTAAGGCCTTATAGTTAAACTTCACATGTGTGGATTACAAACATCAGCGCGCAGGTCGGCCACACATGAAAAAAGTAAACTTCTCCACTCGGTCTTCGAGGACCAGCATAGCAGCAAGGGCTTCAGCCCGCTATTTACCGCACGGTTCTCCAGCACCTTCACATTTATAATCCACCACATGGGTAGCAAATAAGGCAATGGTCAGCATTCACCTGACCAATTTATAACGACCCTACCCCTTTCCAAGAGCAATGGTATTCCTTCCCTACAGGCATAGTATTTTCACAAGTAGATATATCCCAAAAACTGACTCACGCACAGTTCAACATATCACAAAAGAATGCCTAAATGGCCAAACGTTCCGTGCACTCAGGGCACATTATTGGTGTGCCAAAATTTTAGGCCCCACCACCATTCTTAGCTCAGAATAGACATACTTGAGCAGTTTCAGTCTCTATGGCCCCGACCTGAGACTTTAGTATTTTTGGCATACAGCCTCAGACTCTCGTTATGTGATCCTAACAAAGAGAATAACTTAGGGACTCGAGTTAGACAACTATAACGCGGAGATAGTTCAGTCGTTGCCCGTTGCTCAAATCATCAATTAAATGTCTAGACTGACGCGGGTCGGCTTCCCCTTGTCTATTCGGCTCAATGGCCTTTAAGAGCTCGCAGCTCACAGATTATCCTCACAGTCTCCCAGAGACAAGCTTTACAATCAAAATAGGAGTTAGTGCCAGCGTTCGTCACGATCCCTTGAAGGAACCAACATAAGTTCTCTTTCTGAACCCAAACTTAACCCAAACCCTACAGCATGGTGCAGTGCTAGAAAAATTGGTCTTTCCATAGCATACCACACAAATAGCTCACCAAAAGCTATCGCCATTGGCGATACTCACTATTTCCCGAAGATATCAAACTGCTCTTAAACTGTTGATTTCTAGGGTATTTTCCTGGAATGCAACTCCAGTACCTCGCAGAACCAGTATATTACTCATTTAATACTCGGAGTATTCTCCGGCACGCAAAATAAACATCACCAATCCAAACCAACCTGTCCAGATGGGCTTCACACAGCATGCCTATTCCGTACTACACATTTTTGGATCTATATGCAAGACTAACTGGGGATTTCATGAATCAACCCAAAGGAATTCCCACGATTCTCTATCTTTTGGTGGGGTATTCCATGCATATGCCAAAAGAAGAACTTCACTTGTCCATGAAGGAAGATCATTACCCTTGAAGTTCTCTTCAAAGCCATGATCGTGCTCTTTTTTCCAGATGGAATTGATTGTTAGAACTTCCTCTCCGCGGATCTAGCGTTGACTCGCAATTCCAAGCATAAGCATACCTTGGATCGATCTCAACACGAGCACCTTGATGTTCCTCCTCTTCCCTCTCTAAAATTAAAGAAGAGTGTATGAGAGAAAATGAGAATAAAATCTCAAGTCCATCCTATATACAAATGATACCGCCATGCGTTAACTCCTACTGCCGCGCGGTAACACATGCGGTGACCTCTTTTGCCAGCCGGTGCCGCTCTCCAGAGCTACCGTCCCGCGATAACCCTCTAGCGCCTGGCGGTATATTGGTTATTTAAGAATTCCTTCTCGACATTCGTCGAGAGGATAGCATTGCGCGGTAACTCAAAACGCCTGGCGATAGCGCTCTCGACGATTCCTTGAAAGCGTTGAGTGGTCTTGCTGAAGGCATTTGCTACCGCGGCGTAATAGCTTCATATCGCCAGGCGGTAAAAATTCGAGCCCTTAGTCTTTTAATTCACTAAGCTATCGCCTGCAATAAGACTACTGTCGGGCGGTAACCTTCAATGATCGCTACTCATTTTTGGGGTGTTACAACCCTCCCCTCTTTACAGAATTTTTGTCCCAAAATTGCACGCATCTATAAGGAAGACAAGAAACAAATATGTTAAAACATATTTCCTTCATAGAACAATGATACAACATCATTTTACAAATAACTCGGGTTATTCTTCGCGCATGGTTTGCTCTCGCTCCCATGTCAGCTCTTCACGACCACAGTTGCTCCAACGAACCTTGACCATCCCAATTATCTTGTTTCGCAGTTGCTTGATTTCCATATCCTTGATCCGAATGGGCCTAACCTTCGTTGTTAGCCCACTATCGACCGATACTCAATCATTTGCAATCACTAGAGTTGGCTCTTTCACAGCTTTACGCAACATCGATATGTGAAACACATCATGCAAGCCACTTAGCTCCGTTGATAGAGCTAATAAATATGTGGCCTCTCCAACTCGTTCAACCACTTCAAATGGATCAAGATACCTCGGACTCAACTTTTTCAAGCGCCGAATCCTTAACACGCCTTTGAATGTATTAATCTTCAAGTATACCCAATCGCCAACCGCAAACTCCACGTTTCAGTGCTTGTCGTTGTAGTACTTTGCTTGCCTGTCTTGGGCTATCAGTAGCCACTCTTGTATTGTACGTATGGTGAATTTGCATCCTCGACCTCGTAATGTTTATAGAGCTTTGACTCGCCTGTTTCCGCCCAAGCTAACGGTGTACGCCACTTCCTACTGTATAAAGCTTCAAAGGGCGCCAATTAAATACTAGCTTAATAGCTTTTATTGTAGGCAAACTCAATCATATAGAGGTGATCTTCCACCCTCTTCCCAAAATCTAGAGCGCACATATGGAGCATACATTGTTATATTGGTCCTTTCAGTCTGACCATCCGTTTGCGGATGAAAGGACGTAATGAACTTTAACTTGGTACCCAACAGTTTGTGTATTAGCCACCAATCATTTGAAGTAAACCGCCCATCTTGAAAACTTAAAATTCTACCGGGCACACCGTGCAATTGTACGATATTATCCACGTACAACTTAGCCAGTTTCTCAACCGAATCATCCTTCCTGTTAGGTATGAAGTGCGACACTTTGGTTAACCGGTCAATGATCACCCATACGACAACATTTCCGCTCTGCGATCTCGGCAGCCCATGCATGAAATGCATAGAAATGTCATTAAAATTCCATACCGGATTCGACAACGATTTCAGGAAACCTCTAGGTTTCTGGCATTCAGCTTTCACCAAGGCATAAGTTTGAAATTTTGCTATGTAGTGGGCTATGTCTTTCTTCAAACCTGGTCACCAGAACATCTTTTTCATGTCCTTGTACATTTTCATGCACCCTGGGTGAATTGAGTACTTTGAAAAATGTGCTTCGTACATCAATTCCTCACGAAGATTACCCATAAATGGGATGCACAAACGACCATCTTTTTGCAAAAGGCCGTCATCCAAGGAGAATGTGGCATTTGACCCTTCCGCTGCATAGCTCTTTAGACTCTGATCGAGTTTTGTTGCTTGCCAAACACTGTCCGCAAGGTCATACAGTACCTCCGTCTAGTTCAGGCATGCCTTTGTAGTGGAATTCTTGTTAACACAAGAAACATCTATAGCTTCTAGCTCCAGGATCAGACGCACATCATGCATCTGCAACCAATTTTCCCTTGTCAGAGTCCTACGACTCAAAGCATCTTCGACCACATTTCCCTTCCCGAGAGTATAGTATACTTAGAAGGTCTGTCCCTGAGGAACTCCATCCACCTCCGATGTTGCATATTTAGTTCCTTCTGATCCAAAAGATACTTAAGGCTCTTATGGACCGTGAAGATGTCAACTTTCACGCCATATAAGTAATGATGCCACAGTTTAAGTGTAAATATCATCGCTGCCAACTCCAAGTCATGGATGGGATAGTTTCTCTCATGCACTTTCAACTAGCGTGAGCCAAAATCTATCACTTTTCAAAATTGAAGATGTACGCAGCCTAGGCCGCTCCCCGACACATCACTATAAATTTCATAGCCATCTGAACTACATGGCGACATCATGATTGGTGTTGTAGTAAGACGACTTATCAGCTCCTCAAAAGATCGCGCGCACTCCAGCATCCAAATGAACTTCTGATCTTTCATTGTCAGTGTGGTGAGAGATAAGGCTATCCGCAAATTTTTTTCTACAAAGCGCCTGTAGTAGCCTGCTAGTACAAGGAAACTCCGGACCTCGACAATAGAAGACAACACCTGCCACTCCCGTATCGCAACTATCTTTATTGTATCCACCTCAATGCTCTCTCCACTAACCACATGGCCAAGAAAGGCCACTGACGATAGCCAGAACTCACACTTAGAGAACTTGGCGTAGAGCTTGTTTCTCCTCAGGGTATGTAACACCAGTCGTAAATGGTTCGTATGGTCTTCTTCAGACTGAGAGTACATTAAAATGTCGTTTATAATGATGATTAAAAATTAGTCCAAGTACTCTAGAAATGTTTGGTGCATTAAGTCTAAGAATGCTGATGGTGCATTAGATAGCCCAAATAACATTACCGTGAACTCATAATGACCGTAGCATGTTCCAAACACTATCTTCGGAATGTCACATTCCCGAATCCTCAACTGGTAATAGACAGATTTCAGATCTAACTTAGAGTATACCGTTGAACCAACTAACTTATCGAACAAGTCATCAATCTATGGTATTGGATACTTGTTCTTCTCCGTCAGCTTATTCAGCTCTCTATAATCGATGCATAGACGCAGGCTATCGTCCTTCTTCTTCACAAAAAGAACCGGTGCGCTATAAGTTGACATACTTGGGTTTATATGTCCTTGCTCTAGCAAATCTTGCACTTGAACCTTAAGTTCCACCATCTCTTTTGGCGCAACATGATACAGCGAGCAGGCCACAGGTTTTGCACCTGGCACCAACTCAATAAAGAAGTCAATCTCCCACTGGGGCGGTAACCCCGGAAGATCGTTAGGAAACCCAAAAGCATACTCTGATACAATCAGAACATCACTCACACTAGCTTTTGGCGCAAAAGCCTTTAAAAGAATGAAGAATAACTCCGCGCCCTTCCGAATAGATTTGACGACTTGGAGAGTAGACATCAATATCTTGCTCGATCCTCGCATACTAGCGAATTTAGTCTCTTGCTCGGTATTCTGTCCCAGTGTGATCTCATTTGAGTTGCAATATATAAAGGCACACTACTTTGAGAGCCAGTGCATACCAAAAATTACATCAAACTCCGATATCGGCATCACAGATGCTTCAAATCCAAAATCTCGACTTCCTATCTGCAATTCCATACAGTAAGACTTATTTGCCCGCATAACGCATCCATTAGGAAACAATATCGATAAGCTATCTGTCAGCAGGCAAGTAGGCACTCCCATTCGAGACACAAAGTCCTTAAATAGAAATGAATGTGGAGCATTCGTGTCAAACAGTGCTCTCGCCAGACAGCCCCGAATCAGGACAAAGCCTAATACAACAAAATCATACACAAGCTACACACAAGGTATGAAGTATAAAGAGCAGTAAAACAATATCTTAGCTCGTACTTATGATAACGTCACTTTGCTTTATGGCCTCCTATTGGCCAAGGTTGTAAACCCTTGACTGAGATGGAGTATAGAGGGATGCAGTGGACTCCACCGCCTTTCCCTTTTCGACATATGTTGCTCCTTACTTCTTATCACCCTTTGGAGGACCAAATCGACATTCACGGGCAAAGTGTCCTGGCTTGCCGCATGTATAACAAGTACGCAGGCTTTGCCAAGAAGTTGCTCCAGTAGTAACAGTAGAGGGGGCTTGTCCAGAAGACTTGGATTTTCTACCCCATTTCTTTCGGTTGATAGATTTTCCCGGGTACGGCGCTTTGAACTCAGGCTTTGTCATGGTCAAGTCCCTCTTACCCTGTACCCTCTTCATGTCTTTCTTTAACGCACGGGCGGTATCCACCAATGCTTGAAATCCTTGGTTCACCGAACTCGAAAGCAGGAATCTCAGCTCATCCCGGAGTCCTTCATAGAACCTATTGGTTTTACGCTATTCGTCCGCAAATATAGACCCCGCATTGCGCCCTAATCTCGTAAACTCATGTAAGTAGGTATTAACACTACTTTCTCCCTGAGTTAGACAATAGAACTCATTTTACATGGCTATACGCTGTGCTAATGGCAGATGCTTCGCCAAGAACAGTCTCGAAAACTCCCTTTTAGAGACTGAAACATAGCAAGACTGAAACTCATGAACTGCTTTAGTTGTCATTCCACTGCTCATACATCTACCACAACCTCAACAGGTTCTGGCCTCACACCAACCTATTCTTGCACCATTGCAGGCTACACCTGCCTAGTAGGCCGTGCATGTATCATTGCAAATAATGCCTCTACAACTAAACGAACTGTCTCCATAAAAGGAGGAGGTGTGGGCACCTCAGCTGGTGTCGCACTTTCAATAGAATGCTGGGGCTCAGACTGCCCTGCACCACTTTGAGTCACCTATGAGAGGTCTAAGTTGTTAGCCTAAATCACCTAGAGGGGGGTGAATAGGTGAAATGCGTGTCAAATGCGGAATTAAAAACTAACACAGCAAATATCAAGCAATCACAGAAGACAAGAGATTTATAGTGGTTCCCCAATCTTGGGTACGTCCACTTTCCTCACCGATCTAGCAAATTACTAGACTCGACTACTCCACTATCTCGGATTGAAAACAATCCTACACCTCGGAACAAAGTTCCTACAAATCTCGATCCCAAAACGGATCTACAAAAACTCGGAAGACAAAACTTCCTACAAGACTCGGAGAAAAATCTCCTACAATGAAATTTGGTTTGAAAAATAAAAATCAAAACATCAATCTCAGATCTGGATCTTTGACGGTCTTCTTCTTTAGGAACTTCGGCTTGATCAGAAAAGAAAGGTTGAAGATGACCTGAGAGAAATCCACGAATCTGAAAACTAGAACCACCTCGATCGAGAAAGTAGATCTGGAATCTTCAAGGCTCGGCAAGATCGAGTGATTCTCTTTCTTCTGGATCGCTGGAGGAAAGATCGATGAAAATGAAAGTCGCGATCCAAACTTTTCTTCTTCTTCTTCCGTGAACGGCAAGGGCGGCGGCGTGAGATTAGGGTTCACGGAATTTCTCTTTCTTAAAAAGAATATTTCTGTAATAACGCTTGTTAAAAGTCATTTCTGAAAAGACCTATTTATAGGTGGGTTCCAACGGTCATAATATTGATTAATGATGACACGTGGACCAATCAGAATTGACAGATTCAAAATACTTATGATGAAAATGGACTTAGAAAAATTCTGGAGAAGTTGACTGCAATACTCGAGTAATGGAGGATATACACGAGTATGGAGAGATAGATTACTCGAGTAGCAAGAAGCAGTATACTCGAGTATAGAAAGAGAGAAATACAGGAGAGAAGAATGAATTACTCGAGTATCAAAAATGGTATACTCGAGTATCAGAGTTGTATACTCGAGTAATAGAAAAGTATACTCGAGTATCAAGACGATATACTCGAGTATCAAAAGGCTAAACTCGAGTATCAGAAAATATACCTGAGAAACGTTTACATACACGAGTACCAGAGTCAATTACTCGAGTATGGAAGAATTTACTCGAGTATTAAAAATCAATTACTCGAGTATGAACATACTTACTCGAGTATCAGAAGATATACTCGAGTATAGAGAAAACTTACTCGAGTATCAGAAGTTATACTCGAGTATCAGAAAACACTTACTCGAGTATGGAACAGGAGTTACTCGAGTATGAATTACCTTACTCGTGTATTACAAGGTAATACTCGAGTATAAAGGACTTAGGAAAATTTTCTCTGAGAAAGCTTGGCTCCAATGCTTCTGTCCATCAATCCAAGTGCATGAAGGAAGTGTATCCCAATAGAGAGGCTATACATGGGCCAACACTTTGGATCACACAATGAGGGATTACATTGTATGGTCCTGTGTTTGATGACCCATTATAGACTGACATTGGTCTACACTTGGCATTAAGGGCCTGCACACATACAACTTAAACACAGCATCAAATACACCTTAATTCATCTTAGTTCAAGGTCTGACCTCCTACAAATCTGAGGCATTGTGGAGACAAACCCCAACAATCTCCCCCTATTTGTAGATGTCAGCACTCTCTATACTAAGGTGAATTACTTAGGAGTAAAAGAACAAAAAGCTTATCAAGGAGAATAAACCTAATTAAAACAGGATAGACAAAATATGGCCATAATCAGAATTAAATATATATATATGAGGAAATGTTTTTAAAGCACATAAACAAAATAGTCCAATTCCACTTTCTCAGATCCACTCATGATGGAGCATCCTTGTGCATCCTTTCCCTTTTGAGCTCTTGCCTCTCCAGGTAGCTGTAAGGCTTTGGGAAATAAGTCCTGGGCCTGGGAGGAGCAGCAGGGTTGTTGTGTCCCCAGTTTTTGTCATGTAGCCTGATCTTAATCTGTGAAGCTTCATAGGCTTTCCACTCTGAGTAGCTGTAATGATTGTCTCTGTTTTCCCCATGGTCTGTCACTAACCTCAAGGTGTCAAGAATTAAGGACTTGGAGGTAGGACTCCATACTTCAGCATGAATCACAGGTGGTCTGCCTTCAGTAGTTGGCTCTTTCCTGGGGGCTGACCGGCTAGCAGAAGCGCCGTCACCATATTTTCTCTTCTTCTTAAAAGGAGCTTGGGAACTTGAGGGAACATCATCTTGCCACAAGTCAGAGTAGTTAAGAGGAGGCTCAGTCACATCATCCTCAGGTCTAGGAGAGAAGGCTGGCACACCACTTTCTGGAATGGTAGCTTGGACAGGGGCATCTGCAGAGGGTTGCTCTTCAAGAGGATTTAGGTGCTGAGGTATAATGGTTGGGTTGAGCTGGGCATTAGGGAAGTTCATGTTATGCAGCCACACAGCAGTGTCATAGGTATAAAACTTTACAGATTGAAGTTGAGAGAGAATGTCTGCTTTCATTTCCTTTACAATTCCATCCAGTGTAGTTTGAGCCTGTTTAGAGAGAGTTTCAACTTGTTCTTTTGCAACTATTTGAGCTTGCTCATGTAGTTTGTCCACTTGTTCTTTTACAACTTTCTCCCCCTTGCTGATATCTATGTTTAGCTTTGCAATGGCTTCATCTTTGAAGGTGCCCACTTCATTACATACTGTCACAACATTCATTTCAGCTCTCTCATCTAGCTTGATCTGATTGTTAGCTACTGTCTCGGCCTGGTTTCTTAGCTCACCTATGCTTGTAATGGTGTGGTCTAAGGCTTTGCCTCCAATCTGGAACAATCTTTTTAGTTCATCAGTATTTGCTTGGATCTCAGCAAAGCCTCTGCTCATCTCTGTTTCAAGAGCAGAGACCTTGGAAGTTACTGATTGCAGAGAGGCATCAAAGTAATCTCTCTGTTCTTTGAGCATAAGCTCAATCTTGCTTACTATATCTGAAGAGGAGGGAGCTGAGGTTGGTTCAGGAGCTGAAGCAGCAGGAGCAGGAGCAGGGGCAGTCCAAGGAAGGAATTCTGTGATCACCACTGAGCTGACAGCTCTCTTGAAGGGTTCTATTTCAACATTTTCTTCTGAGGGTAGGAGAGAGGGCATGGAGAAATCCAAAGTCCTCAGAGGTGCCTCCACAGGATCTGGAGACATCTCATCATCAGACAGGAGAATATGAGCTGATTTGCTAGACTCACTCTCAGGAGATTGGACTGGAGATTGGACTGGAGTTCTTGCAGGAGATGGAGCTGGGGTTCTTGCAGGAGATGGAGCTGGGGTTCTTGCAGGAGACTGAACTGGAGACTTTGCAGCTGATCCATTCTGGAAGAGTGGGGCATCTGAGCTGAGCTCATCAATGAATTTGTTGATATCTTCAGCTGTAGACAGAAGGGCTACTGAGTCTGGAAGCTCTGAGTCTGGGTTTGCTGATGGAATCTCTGCTGGAGGAGGAGAGACTGGAGGAGTAGGAATTCTTATTTCTCCTTGTTCTGGAATTACTGATTCTGAAGAAACCTGATTCTGAGGAAGAGAAGAGGCAGGCTCCCCCTCAATTTCTGCACCCAGAGTGTCAGCAACTTGATGTTGAGGAGGAGATGGGGTCCTGATGACAGCTTGCTGTCTGGAGGTTTGGGAAGTATTTTGAAGCTTGATTTCATATCTATGTATGGAGGCAAGGGTGACTTTCTTCATATGGTGGAGAGGAATACCTTTAGAAAGGTCAAAAACCTGAGGATCTATCTCATGGAGTATGAGTGAGATAATCCTTGCAAAACTGGGTTGCTTGATGCTCCCCTGAATCTTGTCCAGTAGCATCATGCCAAACTGGAACTTCTTTCTGCAGACGATGGCTTGCATGATCTCAAACATGTTGTGAGAGATTTCTCGGATGGAGTAGGTCTTGCAGAGTATGACCTTGGAGATAACATCAATCAGAAATTTTCCCTCTCTATTGCAATCTGCTCTGTTGAAAGTATCACACTCGGGATCAACCCCACAGTATAGGGCTGTTCTGTCAGAATCTGCAGTTGTGAGTTCATCTTCTTCCTCAACGACGGGCAGCCGGAGTAAAACAGAGATTGAGGTTTTGTCCAATCGGATTTTGAGTCCTCTGACCTTGGTCTTTAGAACTTTTCCATTTCGTTTAACCTTTAGGTTTTTGTAGAACTCTTCCACTGCGGGAATAATAGCCTTGCACGGCGTCTGGAGGAGGTAGGTCAATCCAGCGGTGTCGAACAGAATGAGAAGGTTGCGGAAGTCATCTGAGAGGTCTGCAATACCATCTGGAACTAGTTCGGAGCCGATTCCGATCTTGGACGAAGGAGGAGCCATCTGAAACTGAGAAATCGGCGGCGACGGAAGAGCGACGAGACAGAGTCGGGAAGACGAAGGGTCGGCGGATACACGAGTGAATGAGAATTGGAGTGGACGTTTTCGTTTTATACATATATATAATTAATCCTAATTAGGTCTAAAATGATTAAACATAAAATCATACCCGAATGAGGCGGCAAATTCGTTATGCGAATAGAGAGTTTGAAAAATTCCAGAGAAATCCGATTACACGAGAGAAGTTTACGGCATACACGAGTATTGGATTTAGTATACTCGATTAGGTCATACTATACACGAGTAATCCTTGACATATACTCGAGTATGTACTGAGTATACACGAGTATTAAGTCTTGACGGATTTTTCCATACTCGAGTATAAGAAATTCATACTCGAGTATCAATCTGATTACTCGAGTATATGAAGTTCAATACACGAGTATTAAATTCTGAAGACTTTTCATACTCGAGTATAAAGAGTGCATACACGAGTATTGATTTGATTACTCGAGTATATTTGACTTGTTACTCGAGTATTCACTATTTCACTCGTGTAAATGTAACTATTCTCGAGTCTCAAATTTCTTGAAGGAATTTTCACTAAAAAAAATGTACCTCAGAGTATCCAACATTTCTGACCTCTTCTAAATTTCTGAGTCCATCATTGGTCTTCTTTGTTAAGCGGTCCAAGCTCAGTTTTGAAGAATGAAAACTTGGACTCATCCAGCGGCTTGGTGAAGATATCTGCAACTTGCCTGTCTGTGGAGACATATTGAAGATCTATGTCTCCATTTTCCACATGCTCCCGGATGAAATGGTAGCGAAGCTCTATGTGCTTGGTCCTGCTGTGGGAGACTGGGTTGTTGGCTATTGCAATTGCGCTGGAAGAGTCACAGAACAGTGGAATGTTCTGGAACTTCATGTTGTAATCTTCAAACTGATTCTTGATCCACAAAAGCTGTGCACAACAACTCCCTGCAGAGATGTACTCTGATTCAGCCGTTGAGATGGCTACACAGTTTTGCTTCTTACTGCTCCAGGAAATGAGTCTCCTTCCGAGGAATTGGCAAGTCCCGGAGGTGCTTTTCCTGTCGTCTTTGCTTCCTGCAAAATCTGCATCTGAAAATCCAATTAGTTCACTATCATTACTTCTTGGGTACCATAAGCCAAGATTTGGTGTTCCTTTGAGGTATCTCAAGATTCGCTTTGCAGCGATGTAGTGAGATTCCTTAGAGTTCACCTGAAATCTAGCACATACACATGTTGAGAACATTATGTCTGGTCTACTCGCAGTAAGGTAGAGCAAGGACCCAATTATGCTTCTGTACTTGGTTTCATCAAAAGGTTTCCCTTTCTCATCCTTGTCCAGAGACATAGCTGAGGCCATTGGAGTCCTCATAGAGGTTGCATTCTCCATTCCGAATTTCTTAAGCAGCTCTTTGGTGAACTTGGTCTGTGAGATGAAAATTCCATCCACAGATTGTTTCACTTGTAGCCCTAAGAAATATTTCAGCTCTCCCATACTGCTCATTTCAAACTTCCCTTGCATAAGTTTAGAGAACTTTTTGCAGAGGTTGTTATCTGTAGAGCCAAAAATGATGTCGTCGACATAGATTTGCACTAGCAAAATCTTGCCTTTTATTTCCCTAAGAAATAATGTCTTGTCTATCTTTCCTCTCGTGAACTTGTTCTCAAGAAGAAAGGTAGATAGCGTCTCATACCAAGCCCGAGGGGCTTGCTTGAGACCATACAGTGCTTTTTGTAATAAATACACATAGTTAGGAAGGGTTGGATCAACAAAACCTAGGGGTTGCTCTACGTACACTTCTTCCTTAATGTTACCATTTAGGAAGGCGGACTTCACGTCCATTTGATAGACGGTAAAGCCCTTAAGTGCAGCGTAGGCAAGAAATAACCTGATCGCTTCCAGTCTTGCCACTGGAGCATAGGTCTGGTCGTAGTCGATCCCTTCTTCTTGACGATATCCCTTGGCGACAAGTCTGGCTTTATTCTGTATAATTGTTCCGTCTTCATCCATCTTGTTCCGGTAGACCCATTTTGTCCCGATGACGTTCTTATGCTTGGGTCTAGGAACAAGTGTCCAGACTTTGCATCTTTTGAACTGGTTTAATTCTTCTTCCATGGCTAGAATCCAGGATGCGTCGGAGTTGGCTTCCTCAAATTTCTTTGGTTCAACCTGTGAGAGAAAGCTTAAGTGTAAATTCTCGTTAGTTGTACCTCGACGAGTTCTGACACCATCCCGAGGATCTCCTATGATTTGGTCAACAGGATGATCCTTCAAGTGTCTGAACTCTAAAGTCCTTGCATCTGGGATCTCTTCAGCCACTGGAGTTGTATCTTCAGCTGGGATGTCTTCTTCATCTTGATCATCTCCCTCTCCAAAGGTGGTTGTAGAGGGGATCTTGATGAACGTCTCATCTTTATCTTCAATAGGTTCATCCAAGCTGAGTTCTTTCAACTTTGTACCTGCATCTACAATAGGCACACTAGACGAGTTGCTTTGCAACAGACTCGTCTCATCAAATACAAGATGTATCGACTCTTCCACAACCAGAGTTTTTCTATTGAAAACTCTATAGGCCTTACTATGGCTACTATAACCTACAAAAATACCTTCAAAGCTTTTCTCGCTAAACTTTGTAGTGTGATACTTGCCATTGTTTAGTACGAAGCACTTACAACCAAAGATTCTAAAGTATGAAATGGTTGGTTGCCTGCCTTTTAGAAGTTCGTAAGGAGTCTTATCATGGTTCTTGTTGATGAGTGCTCGATTTTGCACGTGACAAGCGGTGTTGACGGCTTCAGCCCAGAAATACTCCGGAAGTGAGGCATCACTCAACATGGTCCGACAAGCCTCTATGAGTGTTCTGTTCCTTCTCTCAGCCACTCCATTTTGCTGTGGTGTGCGGGGAGAGGAAAACTCATGAAAGATACCTTGACTTTCACAAAATTCTGTCATGGCTCCAGACTTGAATTCCGTTCCATTGTCACTTCTGATTTTGACTACGGAACGGTTGTATTCATTCTGGATTTGCCTGACAAAATTAGTGAAAATACCGAAGGTATCTGACTTGTGTTTCAGAAAGAACACCCACGCAAAGCGCGAGTAATCATCCACAATAACCAACGTATATTCCTTACCTCCCAAACTTCTAACCTGCAGTGGGCCAAACAAGTCCATATGAAGAAGCTGTAAACTTCTATTGGAATCCTTGCCTATTATGCTTTTAAACGAACTTCTTGTTTGCTTGCCTTTGATACAAGCGTGACAAGGACTGTCCGTAACGCACTTGACCTTGGGTGCATCACGCACTAAGTTTTGAGAGAATAATTTATTAATAGTTTTGAAATTAATATGTGCTAGTCTCTTGTGCCATTGGTCAGCAAGAGATGCACTACTTTTTGCCAAAAGACACACTGGTGTCGAAGAGTCTATACAAATAAAATTCAAACAGAAAATATTTCTGCTTCGAGTGCCAGATAAAATAGTTTCCATATTGTCAACCGATTTTATCAAACACTTGTCAGCATGAAATTCAACTACGTATCCTTTGTCGCATAGTTGGCTTATGCTGATGAGATTGTGTTCCAATCCTTCAACATATGCTACATTCGAAAAGGATACGCTACCGTTAGAGATCATACCATAGCCTTTAGTTATCCCACGATCTGAACCTCCAAAGATGACCTTTGGTCCGTTGCAGACTGGGGTGAAGTTCTGAAGTAGGCTCCTTGTCCCGGTCATATGCCGAGAACATCCACTGTCCAAGTACCAGATTGGCATTTTGGTGGCCTTTGGACATGCCTGCAATTACAATCATTTAGCCTTAGGAACCCAAACAAGTTTGGGTCCTTGGTCTCGAGTTAGAATACTCCCCCTACGAGTATTAGCCTCATGAGTGGTCATTCTCACGTTGCTAACTTTAGGGGTAGCAGCATTATTAGGATTGAACCAACAATCACTGGCAAAATGACCAATTTTGCCACAACACCAACAGTTGAACCTGTTGTATCTTTGCCTTGGGTAGTCCTGCCTGACTTTCTGGAATGAAGGTCTAGCAGGAGCCTTACTTTTGGAGGAAGAGGCTTCATGATGATTGTAGTTACATGAAGTCTTCTCCTTCATAGGCTTTTCTACAATGGGTTTTGCTTTTGGTGTCTTCTTAAAGTTATGACCATGAGCATAAGGTCCATACCTTTGAAGCTGAATCTCCTCATAAGGTGCCTTGAAGACACTCTCGCCAAAGTTACGAGGACGAGTCCAACCTTGGTATCTTGACTTAGGCTTCTCAGGGATTGGCCTAGAAAAGTGTCCGTAGGTGGACTCATAATCGAGTTCGTTCGTGGGAAAGATAACTTTCTTGAACACAACAGGTTCCAAGGGAGCTTTCCCTTTTTCTTCAGCTAGAGTCTTTCGGACAGCCTTATTCTTTCTCTTGGCCTTGTTTCTTCTAGAGGATTTACTAGAAGAGCCAATGTGGCCTAAACCAGCACCCTTGGCCTTAGCAGAGAATTCAGCAACTATTGGAAGAACTGTCTTAGGCTTAGAGAAGCTCTCAACAAGCTTCTTTTCAGCCTCGAGCTGTTTTTCCAGTTCTTTGATGATTTCCTCTTTAAGGTCGAGGTGCTTGAGAGCTTTATTGTATTCCTCCATAGCTTCATTTAGGTTCTCTTGAAGAGAGTTAGTCCTATTGACTTCTTCTCTCAAGTTGCTCTCACTAGCCTGTAGAGAATTGATCTCTTTGGCTTGACTTTTCACCATTCTACGACATTTCTCGTAAGCGGTGAGTAATTCCTTATACTGTCCCATGAGTTCAGATTCATCTTCAGAGGAATATCCCTCTTGCTCATTGTCATTTTCAGAATCAGAGAGAGGAGTGTGAGATTTTACCTCCCCAGTAAACTGGGGGACTTGTTCATCATCAGAATGAGCCATGAGCCCAAAGTAAGCTTCCTCTTCTTCACTCGACTCAGATGAGTCAGAGTCGCTGAGAGTTTTGCTCTTCTTGGCTACTAGGCTTCTCTCTGTCCTCTTCTTGGGGTGTGAGGATTTCTTTTCCTCTCTTCTTCCACCCTCTTTCTTTTTGTGAGGGCAATCGGCGATTACGTGACCTGGCTTATTGCAGCAATAACAAATGATGTCAGTAGAAATCTGTTTGTTCGGTTTAGGATTATACCTGTCATGGCTACTTGAGCCTTTCTTCCGATGATCACTGTCATGTCGTGATCTTCTATATGAGGCATCCTTGCCTCTCCATTGCTTCTTCTTGTTCAAAAATTTCTTGAACTGCCTTGAGAGTAGGGAGAACTCTCCATCAGATAGTTCTGAGCCAGATGAGCTAGGCTCAGATGATTCTTCTTCATCAGCCTCAGGAACTGGGGCAGGAGAGCTGGCCTTTATCTTCCTTGAGCTATCTGCCTTTAGAGCGACAGATTTCTCCTTGGATGCAGACCTGCTTGTCTCTTCTTCAGCTTTTCTTGAGTTGATTTGCAGCTCGTAAGACATAAGCTTTCCGAACAGATTCTGCGGGTCCGTCTCAGCTAACCTTCCAAACTCCCGAATGGCACATACCTTATTGTCCCATTCCTTGGTTAGGGATCTTAAGAATTTGTCATTGAGTTCCCCGTTGGTGAAGACACGTCCATAAACTCTTAGGCCATTTACTATCTTGAAGAAGTTCTCAAAAGTGTCAGCTATGGCTTCCCTATGACCCTGCCTGAAGGCTTCATATTTTTAGTTCAGTAGGGATCTACGATCATCCCTCACTTCTTCTGTACCTTCCATTAGAGTCACAAGGGATTGCCACATCTCCTTGGCAGACTGGCAATGAATCAGATTTTGCAGCATTGAGTCATCCACTGCACTTGCTATAATATTTTTGGCTTTCTTGTCCAGAGAGACAAGTGCAATCTCATCCTTATCTAGATCCATCAGCTTCTTGGGAACTTGCTTGGTGGGATCTATGGTGGATACAGTCATAGGAATGTGGGGACCTTCTTCAACAATCATGAAGATCCGGGGATCTACTGCTTCCATGAAGAACTTTACTCTTTCCTTCCACATAGGAAAGTTGTTCTTGGTGCAGATAGGGAGTTTAGCAAAATCCTTGGTCTTACTCATGCTTGATACTTTTCAAGAAACAACTTAGAAGGATAAGATCAAGGTGTTAACCTTTTAACGATCAACCTCCGCCCTCTGATACCAATTGAGAGGTCTAAGTTTTTAGCCTAAATCACCTAGAGGGGGGTGAATAGGTGAAATGCGTGTCAAATGCGGAATTAAAAACTAACACAGCAAATATCAAGCAATCACAGAAGACAAGAGATTTATAGTGGTTCCCCAATCTTGGGTACGTCCACTTTCCTCACCGATCTAGCAAATTACTAGACTCGGCTACTCCACTATCTCGGATTGAAAACAATCCTACACCTCGGAACAAAGTTCCTACAAATCTCGATCCCAAAACGGATCTACAAAAACTCGGAAGACAAAACTTCCTACAAGACTCGGAGAAAAATCTCCTACAATGAAATTTGGTTTGAAAAATAAAAATCAAAACATCAATCTCAGATCTGGATCTTTGACGGTCTTCTTCTTTAGGAACTTCGGCTTGATCAGAAAAGAAAGGTTGAAGATGACCTGAGAGAAATCCACGAATCTGAAAACTAGAACCACCTCGATCGAGAAAGTAGATCTGGAATCTTCAAGGCTCGGCAAGATCGAGTGATTCTCTTTCTTCTGGATCGCTGGAGGAAAGATCGATGAAAATGAAAGTCGCGATCCAAACTTTTCTTCTTCTTCTTCCGTGAACGGCAAGGGCGGCGGCGTGAGATTAGGGTTCACGGAATTTCTCTTTCTTAAAAAGAATATTTCTGTAATAACGCTTGTTAAAAGTCATTTCTGAAAAGACCTATTTATAGGTGGGTTCCAACGGTCATAATATTGATTAATGATGACACGTGGACCAATCAGAATTGACAGATTCAAAATACTTATGATGAAAATGGACTTAGAAAAATTCTGGAGAAGTTGACTGCAATACTCGAGTAATGGAGGATATACACGAGTATGGAGAGATAGATTACTCGAGTAGCAAGAAGCAGTATACTCGAGTATAGAAAGAGAGAAATACAGGAGAGAAGAATGAATTACTCGAGTATCAAAAATGGTATACTCGAGTATCAGAGTTGTATACTCGAGTAATAGAAAAGTATACTCGAGTATCAAGACGATATACTCGAGTATCAAAAGGCTAAACTCGAGTATCAGAAAATATACCTGAGAAACGTTTACATACACGAGTACCAGAGTCAATTACTCGAGTATGGAAGAATTTACTCGAGTATTAAAAATCAATTACTCGAGTATGAACATACTTACTCGAGTATCAGAAGATATACTCGAGTATAGAGAAAACTTACTCGAGTATCAGAAGTTATACTCGAGTATCAGAAAACACTTACTCGAGTATGGAACAGGAGTTACTCGAGTATGAATTACCTTACTCGTGTATTACAAGGTAATACTCGAGTATAAAGGACTTAGGAAAATTTTCTCTGAGAAAGCTTGGCTCCAATGCTTCTGTCCATCAATCCAAGTGCATGAAGGAAGTGTATCCCAATAGAGAGGCTATACATGGGCCAACACTTTGGATCACACAATGAGGGATTACATTGTATGGTCCTGTGTTTGATGACCCATTATAGACTGACATTGGTCTACACTTGGCATTAAGGGCCTGCACACATACAACTTAAACACAGCATCAAATACACCTTAATTCATCTTAGTTCAAGGTCTGACCTCCTACAAATCTGAGGCATTGTGGAGACAAACCCCAACAACCTATAAGCGTACAAGAAACAATTTAGCGACCAACCAAAGCGGCAACACAACTAAGAGGAATACACAGGTTCCGCAAACAAGTGTATTTTCATTCCTTTGTAGACATTCTTGTGTTCATTTATGTTATAACGGTTCGCACGTACACGTGCTCGCCACCCCTCAAAAGAATTCGACCACGAATTCATAGGAGGAAGACCAATACAAGCTGATACCAAATTGTAACACCTCCCTCCATCACATGAAATATAATAGAGGGTTCGGCCGGGGCCCCACGCCATATTCCGCAGACAGTCATCGACGTTACGTATGAATATCAAAACTAGTACAAGAATCCTAATCAGAGCATTATAGCAGAAGCTTCAGGGGTTATTATTGAACTCATCAATCATGAATGTACAATATATATAAACAACAACATTTATATATATAATAGGAATGTACACAGAAATACAAAAAAGTATTTGGCCTTAAGGCATTACAGTTAAACTTCATATGTATGGATTATAGACATCGGCGCGCAGGCCGACCGCATATGAAAATAGTAAAACTTCTCCACTCAGCCTTCGAGGGCCAGCATTGCAGCAAGGGCTTCAGCCCGCTATTTCCCGCTCAGTTCTCTAGCACCTGCATAGGGACAATCCACCACAAGGGTGGCAAACAAGGCAACGATCGACATTCAGCTGACCAATTTATAACGGCCCTACCCCTTTCACGGGGCAGTGGTATTCCTTCCCTAAAGGCATAGTATTTACACAATCAGATATATCCCAAAAATGTGCACTCACGCACAGTTTAACATATCACAAACGAATGCCTAAATGGCCAAACATTCCGTACACTCAGGGCACATTATTGGTGTACTGAAATTTTAGGCCCCACCACCATTCTTAGCTTAGAATGGAAATACTTGAGCAGTTTCAGTCTCCATGGCCCATGACCTGAGACTTTAGTCTTTTTGGCGTACAACCTCAGACTCTCTTTATGTGTTCCTAACGAAGCCAATAACTTAGGCACTCGATTTAGACAACCATAAAACGGAGATAGTTCAATCATTGCCCTTTGATCAAATCGTCAATTCAATATCTAGGCTGATGCAGGTCGGCTTCCCCTTATACGTTCGGCAAGATGCCTTTAAGAGCTCGCAGCTCACAGATTAGCCTCACAGTCTCCAAGAGAAAGGTTTTACAATAAAAACGGGAGTTAGTTCCAACGTTCGTCACGATTGCTTGGCAAGACAAACAGAAGTTCTCTTTTTGTGCCCAAACTCAACCCAAACCTTGCAGCATCCTGCAGTGCAAGAAACACTGGTCTTTCTATAGCACACAATACAAATAGCTCACTAAGAGTTATCGCCGTTAGTGATACTCACTATTACCCGATGATATCCAACTAGTCTTAAACCATGGATTTCTAGGGTATGTTCCTGAAATGAAACTCCAGCACCCCGCAGACCCCGTATATTACTCATTTATACTCGGAGTCTTCTCCGGCACTCAAAATAAATAACACCATTCCAGACCAACCTGTCCAGATGGGCTTCACACAGCATGCCTATTCCGTACTACATATTTCCGGATCTATACACAAAAATCAACAGGGATTTGGAATTCCCACGATTCTCGACTTTTTGGTGGGGGATTCCATGCATATGAGAAAAGAAGGACTTCACTTTTCCAAGAAGGAAGAGCTTTAACCTCGAAGTTCTCTTCGGATCCATGACCGTGTTCTTTGATACGAATGGAATTGATTGTCACAATTTACTCTCCGCGGATCTATCATTGACTCGCGATTCCAAGAACAAGCACACCTTAGATCGATCTCCACACGAGATCCTGGAAGTTTCTCCTCTTCCCTCTCTAAAAGTAAAGAAGAGAGTGTGTGAGAGAAAATGAGAATAAAATCTCAAGTCCATCCTATATACAAAGGCTACCGCCGCGCGGTAACTCCTACCACCGCGCGGTAACTCATACTATCGCACGATAACTCCTACCACCGCACGGTAACTCCTACTGCCTTGCGGTAACACAGGCAGTGACCGCTTTTGTTAGCCGGCGCTGCTATCTAGAGCTATCGCCCTGCGATAACTCTCTAGCACATGGTGGTAGATTGGTTACTTGAGAAATCCTTCTCGATATTCATCGAGAGGCTAGCGCAACGTGGTAACTCCTAATGCCTGGTGGTAGCGCTCTCGACAATTCCTCAAAAGCATTTAGTGGTTTTGCCGAAGGCATTTGCTACCGCAACACGATAGCTTCATATCGCCAGGAAGTAAAAACCCGAGCCCTTGGTCTTTTAATTCACCAAGCTATCGCCTGCGATAAGACTACCGTTGGGAAGTAACCTTCAATGATCACTACTCATTTTTGGGGTGTTACATAATCTCTGCCAATCTCTTCAATAAAGAAGGACCAGAGCAGGTATATAAAATATATCCAAGAGGACTGAAATAACTGCTTGAAGATAAAATGGGCGAATTTTTCGAAGTATCGATCTCTCAAGGAACACAATAAGGTGGAGTTAATTTTGAGGACATGAGATTGAATTCCTTAGGTTGATGTTTACGAAGGGGGTTTTAATTGTTTGCGGAAAAAGAAAGTAAAACAATAATAAAATACTCCTATGCAATGTCGCTATACGATGCTTCGCCAGCCGGATGGAAAACTACATGGGCCGTTATGCACCGAAACGCATGGCGGATGGACGAGTAGGCTTGCTGATGAGGTGGTGAGAACTGCGGAATGAGGGTCGTGAGCACCTCTTCTCTACGCACGCCACTAGCAATTGATAGTGTGGCACTGTGTGGTGGAGGATGGATAATGGCGCACCTTAAGCAAATACTGTGAATATAAAATCACATAGACATGATTGTACACAAACATATATAAAATTAAGCACACTTTACCAAATACAAAGAGATCAAACTACACTATGAACAACAAAAGAAGAAGAGAGTGCGAAATCGACCGGATCTGAAGTCTTGCTAAGGATTCACGGAAGGAATTGCCGGGTTATCAATCAACGACCTAGCTCGATCCTCAACTGCGTTCGGGGTAAAAGAGGCTACAACTAACTCCCAATGGACCTGTCTTCTTCGTGTCATGATCCGGTGAAAGCTAGGTCAAACCCTTCTTGAAGCTCAAGGATGAAGGAGGAGGTCAAGAGGAAGCTCCGGCTTGAATTTGGCGTTGAAAGCTTGCCCGGAGCCCCTTCGTACGGTGAGGAAGAAAGAGATCGAAGGAACCCTCCTCAGAGACGAAAATGGCGGAGAAAAAGTCCAGCCCCCCTGGATTAGGGCAGAACCTGCGTATTTATAGATTACAGAAAAAATTAATATATATGTGAACGATCAGTGGCGCACGATTAGAGGTCGTGCACACTGGATCCCATGATCGTGCGATTAGTAATGGAAGAACTCCAGAAAAATGGGATAAATGTGCACGAGCAGTGGTGCATGACCTGAGGTCGTGTGTATAATTTCTAATTGTCATGCGATTGCACCTGACAGAACTTGAAGAAATGGAATCAATGTACACGATCAGTGGCGCACGACCGGCTATCGTGTGCTAAGGAATGAACTGAGCGTGCGCATGTAAAAATGCATGATGTGTTGCCCTTAGGAAAAAATGGGCCCCAAACTAACCTAGAGCGCCAACACAACCCCTGTACCTGCAGGAAAACAAACCACTGATATGTGCAGACATTCCAGGCAATCACAATAAGAAGTGCAATAAATAAAAGTAACAAAAATACACAACCACTGGCCTATAAGTTCACTTCCTATGGAAATAAAGATTAGAAGAAATATATACGATAACGAACTAAAAGTGAAGTGCTTGTGAAAGAAAACTAGCCCAGATGAGTTCGAAAATCAGTATATAAATATGTCTTATCACACCCCCTGACTTCCCTATTTACATGAGCAAACAAAATCTATGCAGATAGGGAAAATAACCTAGCTAACATAGAAATTGAGATACAGAGTACCATGCAAAGTCGCATGCTCGTGCGCGTAAAAAAATAATAGATGAAATTTCTAAGTATACAAAATAGTTGATACTTTTCACAATGCGTATCAATATTTTATTACTACTCAAAAATAAAATCACGGTGAATCTTCCGGTCACGCGTAGGGAGAAAGTAGACTAATCGCTAAGGCGAGCATTGCCAAAGATCGGGGCTCGGGATAACCTCCAAAGGAATCCACCAATATCGGTGACCATATGCTTGCCCGTTCGCACTCTCTCCACGACACAGGTTTGGTTCACACACGAATCAGTAGAACTTTAGGTGAAGATTGATGGGGCTTAGGTTTCGGTGAGGTAAACAAAGATAAATAAGAAGGCTACGCACTTAACCCAAATGAGCTAGCATAAAAAAGAATCTAACCGCTAACCAAAATACATACGAGTACACCACACCCCCAAACTTAATTTTTAAAATATGTGTGTGTGCACTGCCTACTCCCAATACAATCTCATCTCAAATAGAATTTTCAATTACACTTTTTCTTTTGACTTTTCTTTTTCACAATTAATTTATATATATATTTTTTCAAATCATCTTTTTATTTTAACGATTTCAACAAATAAAAACTTTGGAGCACAACCACATATTCACAAGGAATATCACCACATCAACACCCCAAAATGAAAACGTAAAACACTAAAGCTCGACTTGTGTTTGCGACTAGGATTGACTATGAGACTTTGGTGAAATAATAGTGGAGCTGAATCAAAAGAAGGGGTAGGCACATTAGGGATAGCGAGGATAAGATGTTAGGAATGGTACAAAGCTTAATCGGGCCAAAATGATGGCCAACATCATGTTCATGCGATTGAACTAACCTATACCCATGCTTCAAGAATAGCTTGGGGCAAGTTCTAGCCAACGAGAAAGACTATCCATCCTCCCGACTCGAGCAATATGAATCTAACGGTCGTCTACACACATCCCTAATCTACCGTCAGATTCACACCGGATTCACCAATTTTTGAGTAGAATAAATAGTATTTACGCAATTAGAAAAATATAAAAATATAAGAATATAGGAAAATTAAATCTACTACAATTTCTACACGAAACGAGAGCACTCAACTAGGAGCACTGCAGGAGTCAACATTTTACTCCGTCTCACAATCCTATGCCAGCACAATAATTTTCCCAAATCATACAAAAGAAATGAGTTTAACTCACAGCACGCTAATAGCTAAGCACGCGCTCATGTGGGTGCAGTGGTGTGCGATATAATTAACTAATCAAAATAAAACAATAAAATTATCTAGTATGCAAATGAAATGTGCGCGTGAAAAATGTAACAAATACTAGCTCTTCCCAGACTTAAACTAAGCTACACAGCATATGATATTGAAATTAAAATCAGATAGAGACAAGGGGAGAGGTTACCCAATGCTCAACTAGTGAGCATACCATAAGATGCATGAAAAAACAGAAGCAGGTCCACCAAACGAAGAATCACCACCCCGCCAATACAAATTTGCCATGAATACCTGCAGGGGTGAGCTCCGCAAAAACAAAAGAAAAATAGACAAAATACAAAGAAATACTAAAACTAAGATAAACATGAAAAATAAAAATGCAGGAAATGTAAGATAACTACTAGGGTTATTGTCGTCCCAGCACGACTTATTAAATTTTATACATTTCTAGCTAATGGGCCTATGAAAAGAAAAGTGCACAGGTAACTGTTCCATTATCCGTTTCGGTAACGGGTACCGATGCGGCAATAAAACAGTTACCCCTCTGCCCAAATAATCATACCTGCTCCTCACAGGCAAAGGAAATAGGAAGTAAGAAGAGGAGGAGTTCTGGTCCTCACTCATCTCAACATAAAATAAATCCTTGCCCAGCAAGGTATCGTCTACAGGGAGACGACATGAGGAGAAAGCAATTAATGGAGCTTCCTCAACAGAGGAGGAATTAACCTCCTCGCAAAAAAGGATGCTATCATCCATGACTCGAGCTGGAAGCTCCAATTCCTCCTGAAGCACCTGCGAAGAATCAACCCGCACAGGCTCAAATACAGAAAGGGGATCAAGAAATAAAGGAGACAAAAAACTAAAATAATCAAAAATATGGGGAGTGGTCCCGGTCTCACTCCTAGAAGGATCAAAGCATAGATCATCATCGGTATCATATGAGTCATAGCAAGGGGAATCCGAGAGCTCGAGGTCCTCGATGGTGGTTTGGGCCTCCTCATCCAAAAAGGAAGTGAAGTCTTCCTCATCAAAAAGGATCTCTTCATCATCCCACCTCGGTGCGTCATCATATTCCAAGATGTCACACTCTCCATTAGAGAGTATAATGTCCTAGTCCCACATTGGCACAACCTCAGGCTTTGAATCACTATTCGGCATAACATCATCAACCGACTCAATAAAAATTAGGATAGATAATTCTTGCAAAGAAAGCGAAGGAACAACAACATCAGAGAAAATTTGTGAGGGTTCCTCCCGGGGTGAATCCAAAAGAGGGGAAGAATGTATAGGGAGAGACGACACCACAATGTCATCACACAAATCAGTAGAAAGTCTGATGGGTATATCCTCAGCAGTCCCCCATAGACAAGGTGGTACTGCGAATATAGTATCAGAATCAGAAGGGGAAGCTAATTGAGAGGTGGATGGAACGAATCGGTTTACATCAAGTGTACCGGTCGCACAAGTAATATAAAATGGGAGAATTTTCCCAAGTATCGATCTCTCAAGAAACACAGTAAGGTGGAGTTAATTTTGAGGAGGACTTGAGAGTGAAGTCCTTAGGTCGGTGTTTATGAAGGGGGTTTTGATTGTTTGAGGAAAAAGAAAGTAAAACACTAATAAACTACTCCTATGCAATATCGCTATGCGATGCTTCGCCAGGCGAATGGAAAACTACACGGGCCGCTTTGCACCGAATTGCTAGGTGGATGGACGAGTAGTCTTGCGGATGAGGTGGTGAGAACGGCAAAATGAGGTCATGAGCACCTCTTTGCTATGCATTCAACTAGCAATTACTAGTGTGATACTGTGTGGTGGAGGAAGGATAATGGCACACCTCAAGCAAATAACGTGAATATTAAATCACATAGATATGATTGTACACAAACGTATATTAAATTAAGCACACTTCATCAAATACAAAGAGATCAAACTATACTATCAACAACAAAATAAGAAGAGAGTGTGAAATTGACCGGATCCGAAGTCTTGTTGAGGATTCATAGAAGGAATCACCGGGTTATTAATCCGCGTCCTAGCTTGGTCCTTAACTGCTTTAGGTATAGAAGAGGTTGTCACTAACTCCCAATGGACCCATCTTCTTCGTGTCACGATCCGGTGGAGGATGACATAAACTCCTCCGAGTGTGATGGTGAAAGATAGGTCAAACCATTCTTGAAGCTTAAGGATGAAGGTGCAGGCTGAGAGGAAGCTCCTGCTTGAATTTGGCATTGAAAGCTTGCCCGGAGCCCCTCCTTATAGAGAGGAAGAAGGAGATCTGCGGAACCCTCCTCGGAGACGAAAACGGAAGAGAAAAAGTCCAGCCACCCTGGATTAGGGAGGAACCTGCGTATTTATATATTAAAGAAAAAATTAATATATATGCGCATGATCAGTGGCACACGACCCGAGGTCGTGCGCACTGGATCCCATGATCATGCCATTAGCAATGGCAGAACTCCAGAAAAATAGGATAAACGCGCACTAGCAGTGGCGCACGACTAGAGGTCATGTGCACTATGTCCAATGGTCGTGCGATTGCCCTAGACAGAACTTGGAAAAATGGAATCAATGCACACGATCAGTGACGAATGACTGGTGGTCATGCGCTAAGGAATCCACTGAGCGCGCGCGTGTAAAAATGCACAAACAGTGGCCCTTAGGCAAAAATGGGCCCCAAACCAACCCAGAGCACTTAGACAACCCCTGTACCTGCAGGAAAAACTAACCACTGATATATGCAGACATTCCAGGCAACCACAATAAGAAGTACAATCAATAAAAGTAACAAAAATACACAACCACAGGCCTATAAGTGCACTTCCTATGGAAATAAAGATTAGAAGTAATATATACGATAACGAACTAAAAGTGAAGTGCTTGTGAAAGAAAACTAGCCCAGATGAGTTCGAAAATCAGTATATTAATAGGACTCATCAGTGACTTTATAAGTTACGGGCGTGACTTCACCAAATCATGGGTGTAACTCGACTTCATGTCGGCTTGATCAAGTTAGAAGGGTGTGACTCCACAGTTAATAGGCATAACTGCACAAGACATTGGCATGTCATGGGCGTGATATTGTAATAATCAGCCTGACAAAGTATTGACTGCATCTACTATAAGTAATATACATTGAATGAAGGTTACATGCATGATTTCATAATGGTCTTAGGCGAGAACCTAGTAATAATTGTCCTAATGAAGTATTAACTGCATTGACAGTAAGAAATATTGACAACATGAAGTTCATGGGCATGACTTCATAACACTCATGGGCGTGACCTAGTAATAATCAGCCTAAAGAAATATCGAATGCATGAAATACACGGGCATGACTCCATATGTCACAGGCATGACTTGGGCACGACATATTAATAATGGTCACATGAATTACCGACTGCATCGACTATTTGGAAAATGTCGACGACTGAAGTACACGGGCAAGACTTCATAAGTCACATGTGTGAAATAAGCATGACTTAGCAAAAGGATGATGTAACGGGAGGTCTCATCACGTGATGCATGGATAGAAGAATTAGCTGACATGCCCTAGGTCACCAGTGTGCCCTAGGGGTGTGAACTTTGTGAAATATTAAAAAATTACTAGAAACGAGGCGGAAAGAACCCTCACCTCCAAGAATTGATTATATGTGTTTTTCAAGAACAGAAACTGCCCAAATGTCCAAGAGAAAATGGACATGTTCCCTATGTTGACAAATTAAGGCATGGGAAAATAACTTTCCAATTAATGAAATCCATCCGAGGGTTTCCCTTTAAAAAGCCCTCTTTTCTTCCTTCACTTGGTTCTTTAACTTCACCCTTAACTCTCAAGTAGAAGTTGGAGGATTTTCTGAAGGAATTAAGCAGAGAATGTGAAATTAGAAGAAGCCTACTCCATCATGATGCCAATAAGACAAACTCGTTCTATGACCGCAAATCAAGTGAGCTTCCTTCCCTCTCCCTTGGTGCTAGTTTCTTAGTTCAAAACTAGGTGAAACATCAAACTCGATTGAGTTTGATTTGAGAGCATACTATAGATGAATGGCTGAAATCTATATTTCAATTTAATATTCCGGTCACCAATGACCATCGATTCATCATCCATCGATGCACCTCATGTATGAGAAAGGGGAAGTGGGGTTGGTTGGTCGGATCGGAAAATATGGTGGTTGATAGGAGAGTTTTATTAGGCTCCAAGTCACGTAAATCACAACCCCAGCCTAGAGGAAGAAAATAACTGGATGTTGTCCGATCAAGTTTAAGATCTGCATAGATTATATTAAATATTGATAGACAAAATCAGTCTAGTGTGTGTGGTAGTCTTTGAGCTAAATTTTAGGCATGATCCAATCAAAATCCGACCTTATGCTCAACAAGAATATTTTAGCCCTCAGAAATACCTTCTAATAGAGCAGTTGACAATTTTCTAGGGTTTCATGTTGCTCCCTATAAGTCAATTAAAAAATGTTATCCCTAAATAAAATATGTTTTAAGAACTAGACAGATTCTGTCTAGTTTTGTACAACTAGGATCAAACCCTTATTTTTGGCATGATACACTTATATCTGCTCCTCAGGCTCGACATGAAAGTTGTAGCCCTTGAAAACAATTTTCCAGAATGGATGAATTATTAAATTTTGTGGACTGTAGTTCCCAGAAATCTCGTTTTAGTAAATTGCGATGCGCACGTGTAATGTTTTGGTGTTCTACAGATTTCTCCCATTTTATTTGTCAGATCTTTAAAATTTTTGTAAGTTATATGTTCGAGAATATTGTGATCACCTCTATCAAGTTTCAGAATTTTTAAATATATATTAATTGGGATTTTGTTAATCATATCATATAAATTTATCGTGGAATAATTTGTTATTTTGATGTCAGATGAAGATGAAACTTAATGGAAATGATCAACGTTTATATGTGACATATAGTAGAATTTTAAGAGGGTTTCGTTCTAGAAATACCCCTTCAATTAAATATTTTGCTAAAAATATTATGCTTAACTGGAAGTATCATGATGCCGAGTGATGGATTGACGTGGATTATAAGATGTGATGACACCCTAGGTTGATATATTAAGGACTCAGTTGGAGTCCTTGGGTGTTTGTTATCATGGTGGATGTGAGAATTACATGGGCATGTTTGGTTGATAATTAGTTGCATGTTGATCCTGGGGTGAGGATTACTTGTGGTGGGTCTACGATCTTAATTGTCAACACACCGATGAAAGCTGGCAGTTAGACCGTAGACGATTGAGCTGGGCTCTTTGGTGGCTACTTCCCAAAGACCCCTTTCGTGTCAGTTGGGCCAGTTGGGATGGGCTCTTGGGTGCTTACTTCCCAAAGACCCCTCCTGTATCATTTAGGCTATTTGGGATGGGCTCTTTGGTATTTACTTCACAAAGACCCCTTCTGTGTCATAGTACATAGGGGCTCCACAATTTGTTCCTTAGCATTGAGAAATACGTGAGGCCTAGGTCTGGGAGTGTGTATACCTACCTAGTAGTGGAGAAGCCCATTCCACTGCCATCGTCTGACCATGACTGGTGGGGTTGAGTGGTTTGCTACCCTCAAAAAATGGGAACTAAGGACTATGAAGACATAGCAAGTTAGAGTGTGTGAGTTGCAAGGGTGAGATTTCATACATACATTGCAGTGTGCATCACACCGTGACCCTCACCATATAAATTAGTATTGGCACTTTTATGTGAAGTGTTACATTTTTAGTTTACCATATCCTTAAATTTAAAATCTGTGTGGGTATTTTTATAAGTTAGTTTCAATTTAGTCCTTTACTTACTTGCTTCTTACTCCCTACTAGATATAGTTATACATCTTTACATGGGTTGATTACCTGCTTACTTACTATACTATTTATATTAAACATCTAGTTTAGAATACCACCAGGTCACTTATTTTGTTATATTTATTATTGTGTACATTGTAGTTCTTTTTTCCCTCCTTCCATACAGTGCCTAAGAGTCGTCAGGGGAGAGGATGTGAAGCCAATTATTTTTTATGACTAATAGTGTTACACCACTATTTTTAGGAGCACACCCCGCATAAGCAGGAGCAATAGCACAATGTGTAGGAGTACATCTAGGCCACGACGATAGAACCTGATACTACGATATCGGCATTGCCGTCTATAGAGGATATACGAGTGTTTGATGTAGCCTACGAGCATATTTGGTACTCTGATGATATTTAGGAGCCCCTTGTGCTTCTTGTTAATTATATAATTTTGTTGTATATTTTAAGCTTATTGTGGATCTTTGATTTCTATATTATTTATTTTATGGGTTGGTAGAAGATATTGAAAATAGTTGGCTTAATAGGTATCTAGTGGATAGGTTAGCCTATGTGTGGGTGATACCGTAAGGGAAATTTTCTAGGCATAAGACTCCCCTCGATCATATGTTGTGTTCCGGGAGTGGGGGGTCTTAGAATTATATAAATTTGCAATGATCTTGAGATAAAGAAATCCAATATACCGGGGTGCCACCCCCGCTTGACTATTCTGTTTGAGCTGAAATAATGGAAGCTGTGGTGTGTCCATGTGTGATTCAAACAAAGTATGTCCACTAGATACCACAAAACTAGCTAACCTAACCGAAAATTTGAACCTTTATGTGTAGGTTTTGGTATATATTGAGCCCGTAGCGGGCACCCCCATCCATCGGATCCCTACTCCATTTCAGCAGTCGGAGTTAGGGCATATCCTAACTTTGATTCTTGATGCCTTTAGATCACAGCTGTTAATCCTAGAGTCCGCAAGGCTTTCTCAGCCTAATCGGCAGGTTGTAGGTGACTCATTCTTGAGGCCGCACAGGTATCCAGTTTGATAAGGCAGCCTCGATCTCCTCATCCTTGTGAGCTGAGCAGGTCGCCATTTGTAGCGAAGAACAGAAGTATCAATTCGCCTAGGTCGGTGCCTATCCAGGAGAAGATCAAGGCAAAGGACCCAGGTCACGAGGCTCAGTCTGCCCCTCCTTGACAGACTCATGATCTCCTGTCTTTTCTTTTTCTTTATATCTTGTCACCATTGCCCGGTTCTCTTATATCCCGAGCGGGAAGTTATTTTTAGCCCTACCCGTTTCGGCAAGCCCCCGAGCCTATAAATATGGGGGAGTGCAACACCCATCACACGCTGACTCGAGCTAAGGAGCGACCTTCTTAAAGGTTGTGAACTCGATTCTCAGGCTTTGCAAACTGTTGCTCGCATAGCTCTGCACATTTGGCCTTTTCCTTGTAATCACGTTTGATTAATCAAAGGAAAGCTTGTCGCAAGAGTGCCATTTGCCGCGGCGCGCGAAGTATGGTGTTGTCGCGATCTGCGGCTCTAATTATTTCTTTGTCTTTAACCACTAGTAAAAAGCTACTTACAGTTTCATGTTTCTACGGTAACCCCACTTGCCCTCCTATATTGGGGAGTACGATCAGGTCACACATCTATAAGCCTTTGAAGATGCTATGGCTCTGAGTTGCTTGACATATGCCATGAAATGCAAACTCTTAGTAACCACTTTCGATGGCTAGTCTAGAGAATGGTTATATGAGTTATACCCCCAGTCCTTCGCTTGTTTTGCATAGCTTTGCAAAGAGCTCTTGTTAAGATTTGCTACTTCCAAGAGGAAGAAGAGTGGGCTAGCAGCTCTTTTTAAGATTAAATAATGGGCAATGAATAAGCGGCACGGTTCGTTGATCATTTTCAGAAAGAAATTCTTGGAGTCAAGAATGTGGACCCAGATTTTTATAAAGTTTCTTTGCTCAACATCCTAAGGGAAGGACCTATGAAATTCAAAGCAACTACCAAAGAACTTGCAATATATCAGGAGATGATTGCCATGGTGAATAGGTTTATCGAAGGAGAAAATGACAACCCTACCTAAATTCCCACCTTGACAGCTTGGGATGAAGAGGGAAGGGATGAGGTAAACTCCTTTATAGTTCGTCATTGATTAAAGATCCCTCGTCTGGATTACCAACCCCCAGATCAAAGGTGGAGGAACTTTTGTCGTAAGCGACCGTTTCAAGTCCATCAACAGTTTCACGATCAGAAACTGCCATTCGCAGCCGCACTCGGTCTAGCTGCTCCTCAGGTCTTGCCAGTTATCCAATCTAGGGATGATTCATTCTCTGGTGATCAGTAGAGCAACAATCCCATGGATGAGCTTTCAGCAATGGGTCTAACAATGGATGAGGTCATCCAAATCCAACAAAAGAAGACGTAGTTCAAGAAAGAATTCCAGAGAGTGGAGGGGAGGCCCCGAAGCTCTGATTTTTATTGTGATTTCCACAGGAAGAAGGGACATCTTCCTGAAAATTATAGAGACCTTCGTCAGCTAGTGGAATGGCCTCTTGTAGTAAGGAAGATGAAGGATCTTTGCCAGAAGGATGCTCCAGCAAAATCGTCAACCTAAAAGGGCAAAGAGGTAGCCGATGTTTTTTGGGAGTGTGAGGAAGTTGAGGATGCTGGCTATCTTGGAAGCATCAGTGTTGGTGGAGAGTGCATCGATGTAAATGATGAAGTCACTCTCGGTGAACTCTTCTGCATCTATAGAGGGGCCGGGGTAGAGTTAACCCGGAAATCTTCCATGGCTAGATTCTATTGGCATGAGGTAGCTACAACCTCTGCTTTTACTCTGCCAAGGGGAGTCGTCACCTTTGGCCTAGATGACCTTCCGCAGACGGTAAATCCTTTCAACGATGAGGTCATGATTAAAACAAACATTAAGAACTACCCAGTAAGAAGAATTTTGATCGATATCGGTAGTTCGGTGAACCTCATTTTCAAGCAAATCTATGAGGCCCTGAAGACTGGAAAGCCTATGCTTTCCACAGAAGGGCCACTCTACGGATTCTCCGATGAGAGGAAAGAGGTGGAAGGGAGTGTTTCCCTCTTGGTAACACTCAGAGGGGTTATAAAGCTTTTTCAGTTCGTAGTAGTTAACATGCCAAACAACTACTACGCCATCTTCAGGAGACCCCTCCTCAATAAGTATCAGGCGGTGGTTTTGACCTACCAACTTGCTATCAAGTATGCAGTTGAGGGAAAGCAGTACAAGATCAAGAGTGATCCGAGGATGGCTCGGGAATGTTACGTCAAGACGGTCAATGTGGTCGAGCAAGTCTCACCTCTAACAGTTTCTATTGATGCTCCTAAAGGTGCAACCCTTCCCGAAGCAATCGAAGACCCAGAGGAGGGAGACTGTCACAACCCGCATTTAATAACTTATCAGAGTAAGGGAAAATGTGCGTCATGATGCCACGTCGGCAGGGGATAACTGCGAATGCTCAAGCAAAACTCCTACTTAATGCAAAAAGAAAGATCTTAAGGTTATTTAGAGGAAACTCCAGTTTAAGTTAAACAGTTAGCCGTATCCCTCGACTTAGTGGATCAACTAGTCTGTGAATCAAAATATAATTATACGCTGTTGAAGATACTTGTTTATATTGACTCCAACATCCTACATAAGTATAAACGTTCCCTAAAGGATAACTCATGCTATGAAAGGCCCTAGATTTATAACAGTAGTAAAGATAGCTTTTACGGTCGCTAAATATAACAAGTTTGAGTTTTAAATTATGCAATGCTTGGAGTAATAATAGAAGATTTTATACTTGAAAATACCTATCATGTATTTCTAGCATAAATCATCCCAGAGAGCAAGTAATCCATCACAAAGAAAAATAACTAGCAGCTAGCAAGGTATCCAAAACCGTCTATCTTGTGGGCGTCAACAATCTGACACAAACCAACATAAAACAGAAGTATGCTCGAACTAAACAAACAAACTAAAACAACAAACTACCTCGCTACGGCGAGGCGAAAACCACAGCCAAAACTACTGCCCAGAAACTCCAAAACCAGCTCCGCTATCTCCTATTGCTCTGAACCTAAGGCATTCCAAAGACAGAACACCTCAGCAACAATGTACAAATAGTGACAGAAGGATAATCAAAAATAAACAAAGGTCAAAATGGGTACCAACCCAAGACCAACAGTACTGAAGTAAAGTACAAAAGTAAAGCATCAAATAGGAAAAAAAAGAACGCTTACGTGAATCGTCACTTACATCGACAAATATATCAGATGCACAAGGCTATAAGGTGAAAAATATCAGTAAATCATAAGGAAGAAATTGCTCAACCTTTATTAGGCACCTGTGGTCGACTCTACCAAAAAACACGAGCGAGGTGGTCACTCAACTTGACACACCCCTCACTAATATAATATCCGTCTAACTACGGGGGAGTCTCATACCCTCCACCATACACCACAGATGCCCAAAAACCCAATAGACTTCCATGAGGTACCAATAAAGAGAACAAACCTTGCAGAGGCTGTTATGTCCATTAACTCCCACAATCAAGAAAAATCCAAAGAAACCACAACACATATATCTCGTGACTTGGCATATCGAATTCCACTCAATATTTTAGACTAAAGACGCAGTTGGTCGACCTCTAGGAAGTTTTATAAGGCCTAGATCAATTCTGACAGGATCAACAACGATGGATAATGCTATTAGAGCCGCCAATAAAACACTTAAAGAATGAATAAACATGGCCTGACAAATTTGGTTTACCATGACAAGATCTTATAACATCAAGTGATTATTAAGGAAGATTATTACTTTTATACCTTGGGGGCAAAAAAAAGTAGAAATTTAACAAACATGAAGAACTTAACAATTACCATTAACCGAAGAAGAGGAAACGAGGGTAAACCACCACTTGCCTTGGTTTTACCGTAAATATTCACCAAATTACTCCACGTCGCAGATCGGGGCAAAAGAAGACGGGAGGAGTCGAAATCTAAACAAAAATGGCCTTAATAGAGGTTAGGGACGAAAAACCCTAACGATAAAACTCAAGGAATGGGGAAAGTTTTACAACGATGGCGTAGCTATCGACGAGAGCTTTCCGAATCAATGATCGGTTCACAATTTCGAGCACCGGAGCACCGTCGGTGGTCACCGGAAGGAGTACGGACGGACAATCTCTTACTCACTCACGCCACACTGGTTTGGGAGGTCGACATGAATTTCGGTCGATTAATAGATGAAGAAGAAGTAGGTATTTATACTTAGGGTAAAATCAGAATAACCATACTTAAATGAAGAATTGCGGTCGGCTGAACCGAGTTTCTCGAGAAGGAAGAAGGGACTACTCGAGTACTGGAAGGACTACTCGAATACTAGGGAAGGACTACTCGAGTACTGGAAGAACAACTCGAGTATTGGAAGGAATACTCGAGTACTACTAGGGCTACTCGAGTAGAAGAGAAGACCTTACTCGAGAACAGGATAAGGCCATCTCGAGAGCTAGGGGATTACTCGAGTACTAAGGGACGATTACTCGAGTACTGGAAGAAGATTACTCGAGTACTAACAAAAATTCCTCTCGAGAATCAGGCACGCTCTACTCGAGTATTGAAGATAGGTATCTCGAGTACTAGAGGATAATTCTCGAGAACTCCAGGTCCTCTCGAGAACTGAATAGGAAAATTTTTAAAATTCCGAATTGTCTTAAATTCTTGAAGAGAAATGCCGACACTAAGAATTTAGTGGGAGAGACGACCCTAGAATCCGACGCACCAATCTTGAGGCACTATAAACAAATGCTTACTTAAGCAAATTCATCATAAGGATTAAAAACACACGCCGAGACCCAAGTATGCTCGATTCAGAATAAAACAAGACGAGTTCAAAACTTAAAACCTCAAAGCTTCCAACATGGAAACATTCGATCTCTTCAAAAACCCAAAACTGGTCAAACAGACCCAATGGACGCGAAAATGCACGAGGGATGCAATGCTGTTAATAAAAATAAAGCGGGGTAATGCCCTGACATCATAAATATGACGATACCAAATAAAATAAATTTATCAAAAAATTGGGGGCGTTACAGTCACTCCCCCTAAAAAGAAGTTTCGTCCCGAAACTTAACACAACTCCAACACCAAACCAAAACGAAAAAATCAAACATTACTGAAAACATAAAGACATACCCGAAACTAAGAGAAGTGGTGCAGATGATATTCCCTCATTGCCGATTCCAATTCCCATGTTGCACTCTCGATGTCTTGATTTTCCAAAGAATCTTGACCATGAGGATGGTCTTTCTCCGCAACACACGCTCTTGAGAATCCAGAATATGAACAGGTTCTTCCACATACGTAAGGTTTGGCTGAATCTGGGGAACCCAGTCGAGGACTTGACGATCATTTTGAATACACTTCCACAACTGGCTCATATGGAACACATTATGGACACCAGGGAAGGTAGCAGGCAACTCCAGCCTATAAGCTGACACTCCAATGCGCTCAAGAATTTGGAAAGGTCCCACATACCGGGGTCTAACTTGTGGTTCCTTACAAACCTTTTAACACCAGACATCGGAGAAACCTTCAGAAAAACCAAGTCCCCAATGACAAAATTCAGATCGACCCTTCGTCGATTAACAAACTTCTCATAATGCTCTGGAGCTACACGATGCTTTTCTCGAATATGAGTCACGGCACAATTCATCTCCTTAAGGTCTTCCGAACCTAACAACAGCCTCTCACCAACTTCAGCCCAAAACAAAGGAGTTCTACAATGCATCCCATATAATGCCTCAAATGGGGCCATCTATAGACTCTCTTGATAACTGTTCTTGTATGCAAACTCTATGAGTCTGAGACGCTCATCCCAAGCGCCACCGTGATCCAAAATATAACACCTGACCATATCTTCCACGATCTGATTCACCCTTTTCATCTGACCATTTGTCTGTGGATGATAGGCGGTGGAATACATTAAATCGGTACCCAACCCCTCCTGTAAACTCTTCCAAATGTGAGACGTAAATCTAGAGTATCAACCTAATACGATGCTAACTAGCACTCCATTTAATCTAATGACTTCATCAAGGTATATCTACGCTATCTTTTTCATAGAATACCCAATCTTAAAGAAAACAAAGTGAGCACACTCTGTCAATCTATCGACTATCATCGAAACCGAGTCGTGCCCACGGGGAGATTTCGGTAGACCGGTGATGAAATCCATTGAAATACTCTCCCATTTCCAACTTGGAATATCAAGCGGTGTTAATTTACCTCCCGGCCTTCTATGGTCAGCCATGACACACTAACACGTATAACATTTCGGCACAAACTTCGCGATATCATTCTTCATCCCTGACTACCAAACAATTTGCTTTAGATATTTATACATCTTAATGAAATAAGAGTGGAAGGCTACACTGGAACCATGAGCTTCAGCACAGATCTTAGCCCAAATATCGCCAAAGGCAGGGACGCAAAATCTACCCCGATACTTCATGGTATCCAACTCATCCAAGGAGAAATCAGGTAGCTCTCCCTTCACAGTTCTATTCCGGAGGTGTAACAAATCCGGATCATCCTTCTGATGTGCTCGAGTAATGGAAATCCAAGAGGGCTCTTCTGCTTCTAGACAAGCAGGCACAGTACTACTCCCAACCTTAATATCCATCAACAGGAATTCTTCCACCAAGGACTGTACCGACAGATTAAAAATTTTGGCGGTCTTTCTACTCAAAGAATCAGCTACTACATTAGCCTTTCCTAGATGATAAAGAATTTCCACTTCATAATCAGCCACATATTCTAACCACCGATGCTGGCACATATTTAGTTCCTTCTGAGTGAAGACGTACATAAAACTCTTATGGTCCGTATAGATCTTGCACATCGCGCCATAAAATAAGTGTTGCCAAAGCTTTAGCGCATAAATTACTGCAGCAAACTCCAAATCGTGCGTAGGATAGTTTCTCTGATGAATCTTTAGTTGCCTCAATCCATACGTGATCACCTTACCATCTTGTATTAAAACACAGCCAAGTTCGATGTATGATGCATCAACATACACAACATACTCAACTCCTTCATTAAGTAAGGTTAAAATTAGAGCAGTACATAATCTCTTCTTTTAATTCTTGAAAAGCTTCTTCATACTTGTCGCTCCAAAGAGCACAGTGTTCTTCTAGGTAAGTTTGGTTAGAGGAGTTGACAACACAGAAAACCCTTCCACAAATCTTCTATAATAGCCTGCCAAGCCTTAGAAACTCCTAATCTCCTTAGGGGTAGAAGGTCTCTCCCATTCCATCAAAGCATAAATCTTAGTCGGGTCTACAGAAATACCATCCTTGCTTACAACATGACCCAAAAAGGACACCTGAGGTAGCGAGAATTCACACTTGCTCAACTTCGCATATAACTTATGCTCCCTCAGGGTCGACAGAACTAAACGCAAATGTTGAGTATGCTCCTCAACATTGCGGGAATACACCAAGACATCATCTAAAAACACAATAAAAAATCGTTCCAAGAAATCCTAAACACCCTTGTTGATGCAGAAAATGCGCCCTCAAGTTCCTGCAAGAAAGGAAGAAGAGAGAAAGGGACTGCAAGCAACCGCTTACTAATGGACCGAGGTAAAATGGGAGGCAACGCAGATTTGAGACCGCGAATGTCTGAGATGTGAGTCCGCAGCCTTTACCTAGTGAATCTCTGGGGTCGAGTCAGCCTGCTTTGAGTGCACCACTCCCCCCTATTTATAGGCTGGGGGCCTGCCCGAACGGGCAGGCTAAAATAACCGGCTGCCCGAGAAACAAAAGTGTCGGGCAGTGGTGACGGGAATCAAAAGAGGAAGAACAAGCAGTCCGCACGAGACCGGCAGACTGGGCCTGCGAGCTGAAAACCTCCCTGGTTGCGTTGAGCGCAAACCTGCCAGACTAATTGCGACCTGAGCGACCTGGGCGACCTGGGCGACCTGACCTGGAGCTCGCCGATACGAGGTCGACTATCGCCGAACGGGGTTCGACTATATAGCAGAGTTGAACTCGACGATCCAGGCTTTACCTGAGCTCGACCATAGGCGACCTAGGCGGACTGAGCTTTTCGAGTCCGGCAAAGGAGGAGCGAGATGCCTAGCTGGTTATGTTGCGGATTCTGGGGTTAACATAATCCCCGCACATTTTTGAGTTTTGGAAAATTCCGAAAATGTTTCCTTAACCGCCGAGTCCGCAACTATCATAAATGCTGTCTGTGCTATAAATATCGCCGGAAGCCCTGTCTTTTGGCAGAATTGATTGCGCGACGGGTCGTTACTCACCACTTGCGGTCTCGACTTTCCAATCCGGCATGGTAAGACTTGGATCTTTCTTCGGTAGCCTTGCTGCCTCGACTGAGAAGCCGAAGGTGAGTTCCCGACCTAAAAAGTCGATCCACCGGAAAGATGTGCCTGTCCGCCACCCGGGAGAGAGCTCGAGTCAGAAGCAAACAGATCCAGTCCGTGATATTGAAAAGACTGTGATTGTTCCTCCTCTGAATCCTCCGCATGAGAAGCCAAATCCGCCATCTGTGTCTGACCAGAACCCTGCGAACTCTTCCAGTATGGAGGTGCATCGCTCTCCTTCCGGGACAATTATGCTGTGGATAGACACGGATAAGGAAGTTTCATTGCCGAAAGTCTAGCAGCAGGTCATCAAGGAGAAGCTTCCTGCTGACGAGCTGATAGAGGAAAGGGAAGAAGAGGTTGTTGAGGAGCGAGCTGAGGAGCTTGCCGAAACCGCGGCTAAAAGTTCCGTCGAAAAACAAGCTGAGGAGCCAGTATCTTCCTTGGCCCTGGTTGTCGCTCCAACTTCAGTTCCCGAGCCAGAGCAGGTCGTCATCGACTTAGACAAAACTCCTGAGAAGAAAAAGAGGAAGAGAGATAGTACTGTGGCGGAGCGAGTAGCGAAGAAACTGAAAGTTAGGAAGGAGAAGAATATCTCCAAGCGGACTGGAGCTGCGAGCTTGCAGCATAAGCCGCGAGAAAAGGAAGTCCAAGACGAGCTCGTCACCCCCGATCCCCTGCCTGCTGAAGGTGATCCTCCTTCAACGCTCAGCTTATCAACCACTGAGATTCTTGACTCCATAGATAACGAGCAACTGACGAGCATGAATCGTTCTTTGCTGGAGGTGCTGCAGCTTGATACTGAGACTAGAGGAGAAAAACTTGCTGACCCTTCTTCTTTTCTTCCAGCTGAAGAAAGGGAAAAGACCACGGAGCAGCTCGCAGTTATGAAGGCGAAGGTTGAAGCGGTCTCGGAGAAGCTCGCTGCGGATAAGCGGGCTGAGGATCTTCGGGTCGCTGCCGAGCTGATGCGATCCGGTAAGTTACAGCCGGCGACCAGGCGATTTCAGAGTTCTTGGTTGTACAAATCCCCTCCACGAAAGTCGCGGCCAGTCAAGATCCTTACAGAAACTGATGATATAGTCGCCTCGAGCATATCGCTGGCCGAGACAAGAGCGATAGTCCGCCGAGAATGGAGGCGTCGCCTAGAGGCCTTTGATCCAGAGCGCGTGAGGCGACCTACCCTTGATAGTCGCCAGATCGCTGCGATGATAACCAAAAGTGAATAAAAACTTTTACCTTTTTGGGCCTATAACGGCTTGGATACTGAGGCGACTTTATTTTCTTTGTTACAGTTCAGAAGTCCACGCCTGATTCTGTCGAGGTCGGCGAGATCGTGCCTACGCCACCAAATGTGTCGGAGGCTGCGGCGCGGACTGCTGCTGAGCTCGCACAGGAGGAGCGACCTGCTCAAGAAGACAGCGCGCTGTTGGCGAAGAAATATGAGGAAGAATTGTGCGAGCTTCGAGCTGAATTGAAGAAAAGCAAAGAGTGGGAAAAGATCTTGGAAAGCGAGGTCGTCAGTCTCTCATACGCACTCGAAGGAGTGAAGAAGGAGAAGCAGTGACTGAGCGGAGATGCCATCCACTACCGAAATAAATACTTGGCCTTGGCGAGAGAAGGAAAGAAGCAGGTAGGCGAAGCTGTCGGGACGAGGCCGCAAACATCTCAGCCTGTTGGGGGAGAGGAGTCAGCCCCGGTGGTGAGCGGGCAGCCCGCGGTTGTCGCAGATCCAACCCCGGCAGGTGTTCCCTTGATTCCGTTCCCGCGAGTAGTGAGGGATTTCGCGCACATGCACCGCACCTTCAACAATATGCACCATCTGGTTTCTCAGCTCTATTGCGAGATATTGCGAGGAAGCGACCAGGTGGCTCATGTTGGAATGGACGATGAAGAGCGACCTGCCCCGAGAGACTGCAGGAGGCGCTGAGGCTTTATTATTTGCTTTAAGCTGTTGTATAATATTATTGCTCGAACATCTTCGTTGCATGGTTGTATTTGTGCTGCGATGCTACTCTGCTTGTTGTATAATATTATTTTTTAAACTTTGGATATTCCTATTGTTGAATGCAAGTTATGCGAGCTGGCGTTATGCTCGCATATTTTGTTTATGGGTAAATTGCGGATTCTGCGGATTTCCTGTGAGTTCGCAATTATTTGTAATTACAGGGAGCAGGGAAGAAGCGAGCTGCGCAGACTGGCTAATCGATTTGTGCGGATTGACGGCTGTCATGTCAGACGGTTTTCCTATAAATAGGGTCTTCATTCTCTTTTTGTATAGGAAACAGTTGGAACTGAAGCCTTGCGGTCTGAAAACATGGTATCCGCACGTACTGATGCCGCAGCCGCCTTCCACGCTGCCGAGCATAAAAGGAGCAGTCTAACTAAAGTCGATCTGGAGGCCTTCTTGGAAGTACATATGGCGGGCTCGCCTGTACTTGCGCGGCTCCCCGAACACCACGAACGACTGAACTTCTCGACCGCTACCCAGCTCGCGGTGCCAATAGATCACTTTGACTGCGGGTTCAAATTCCCCCTGATCTGGGAGGTCGCGGAGATCTTTGAGCATTATGGGGTGGTTCCAGGCCAGCTCGCCCCGAACAGCATGGTTGCCATCTGCAGCTTCATTGCTTACCTGCGAGCTGAGAGGGTTGAATTTTCCTTGAAGATTTTCAGGAAAATTTTCTCTGTCCGCTCCATCACTCCACCCGGAGACCGCGAGTACAAAGGCGTCATCTACTTCTACTGTAGGGGAATGAAAGTTATAGGTTTGCCGAACAAGATCCACAACTAGACCTCTAGGTATCTTATCTTTGAAGGCGACCTGGGGTTCCTTCATACCAATCTGCAGCTGCGCTCAGACGCCGATTTCAAGAGCGTGCGGCTGAACGATGCCGAGGCCGCCATCGTCACGTTCCTTGCTGGAGCGAGGCTGGATGTCGATTATTACATCCCGCTGCTGCCCGGGCTGGATACTGTAAGCCGCCAAGAGAGTAAGTCTCGCGACCTTTACTTGTATCCGCAATGACCTGGAAGTTTAGCTAATTTTTCCCCTTGCAGCGACCTTGGCGGTGCCCGCAAATTTGCCCTTTGCGCCGGCCGGACAGACTCCTACACAAGGAGAAAGAAGAAAAGAGATTGCAAGGAAAAGGAAAGAAGATGGAGATCCCGCCGCGGGCTACTCTTCTGATGATAGCTTCAACATCTCGGGCTTTGGCGAGAAGCAAAAGGACCTGAGGGGCAACCCGATGATCCACTGGCATGAGAAGAAAAAGTATGTCCGCCTGTCAACGGCTCTTCCCTCCTGGAGGAGCCCGCGTTTATCTCGCCACGCCCATATCGCCCTTTCCGCCTTGTACGGGAAGCAAAACCTCCGCGAGCTGCAGAATGTGGCACCTGATGACCTCCCCCTTCTCGCCGCGCAAGCCAGTGCGAACTGCGCTGTCACCAACCACTTCTTAGGCAGGCTTACGCGCGAGCTGCTTAGGGACAATGCGCGGTATAAGAAGGAAAATCATTCGCTGAAAGAAAGGAATAAGCGACTTGGCTTAAAGGTCAATCAATATAAAGAAGACAAGGCCGTAAGTGCTTAAGTTAATCGCCGTTAATCTTGCTCATCTTTCGCGGACTGACATTTTGATTTCTTTTATAGACCGCATATGAGGTGACCAACCCGGACTTCCAAAAAGCCATGTTCCCTTTTGTAAAGTAAAGCGTGGAGGTCGCGATTGAGCGCACTATCAGCGAAGGGTATGCGAAGGCTGGGGTAGACTCTATCCCGTTCCTGGAGCTTTTCCCAGAGCTAAAGGATAAGGTTGCCCAATTCGAGCGGGCTGCCAAGGGGAAAGCGGTTGCTGAGGATGACGAGGAGGAGTCCGCTGATGAGGGAGCTGCTGAAGATGTGGCCTCAAGTCAACAGCAAGGAGGTCAGTCGGATCAGTCCGCAAACTCCGGCTCTGATGAGAGCAGCATGCGAACAGAACCCTCAGCCGCTTCTCACTCTGATGACAGCAGTAGTGGCGACTCAGGCGGCTACTCGCCTATAGTGGACGTGGATGGATCGAGCCCGGAGAATCCTGCGGACAAAAAACAAAGGACAGAATAGGAGTATATATTGCAATTTTTTGGTTCTTTAATGTAAGGGGGCGGACTCTGCGCGAGTCCGCCAAGACATGTAAATATATTTTTGAATGAATAGAAAAAGGATATTTTTGATCTGAGATGTTCTGCTTTTTCCCTTGCTTATCTTTAGAGGTCGCACTTTATATGTACATCTGTCATTGCCTCGCTGTATATTTAAAGCTTGTCGAAATTGCAAAACCACATCTTGCTATAATATGAAAATATTCTAAGCGAAGAGAACGTGTAAAGCGGACTTGGATGAGTTCGGTTAGCAGTCCGCACTTTGCAGAACAGAACCAAGAAAACCGTAATCTGCTAACTTAAATAACGAGAACAAGCGAACTAGGCGGACTAGGGTCATCGTCCGTAGATATTTATAATTGAATCTTTCCCAAATAATTAGTATAAATTGAACGAATCCTGCGGACTGGGCGAACTAGAAAAACCGGAGTTCGCATTGCGCCAACAATAACATCATAAATGACATGTAATTCATAACCAAGCGGGTAGGTGCCGCCGGATCGGCATTGCTTTCCTTGAGAAGTTGGTGGAGGTTGAAAATATTAATTTTATTCTGACAAAAAGGGAACACACCGCTCTCTTGCCTGGGATTTAGACCGATTTGATCAATTGGGCAGGTGCATGCGGGATGCATTGCTTTCCTCAATGGATCAACTGGGTCGTGAGCTCCCTGCAGGCACCGCTTGAGAGTACCAAAGAGTGTTCGAAGGTACGAACTTTGATGATCTATGGGCAGGTGCCAGGTGACATTGCTTTCCTCAAAGAGATCATCAATGTGTACGCTATCCCTACGAAGCTTAGTAGAGCTGTCAACCACCCTGCCCCTCCAAAAATGCAGTGGTGGAGTCAAGTACTAGCCGGGATCCAAAATCCAGTAGCCCACCGCGCATGAATTTGCAAGCTCCCACTACACGGTGCGAAATCTCCCCACAACACGTGGTCATCGTGGTGTTATGCTAATGACAACAATTCTTGGGGGGGTCCAAGCTGGACTTGGCGATGTCTCTTGGTCTGGTGATTTTCGTTTTGAGTTTCAGACAAAGGAAAAAGATTGCGCCATATAGAAAAGATCATTTAGCCAGAAATTCTTCATGAATATAATTGCCAAAATGATCAACAGATGACAAGTGTTTTGCTTAAGCATAAAAACGTTTCAGATCATTGCCGTTCCAAGTATGGGGTATATCTTCTCCGTCACAGGTGTGTAGTTGGTATGCCCCATTTCTCAGAACTTTCTTAATGATAAATGGTCCACTCCAGTTTGGGTTTAGCTTGCCCACGGAGCCAGTTCTTGCGGCTGCATCCACCTTTTTAAGGATGAGATCACCCACCGAGAAATGTTTGACCCTGACATTTTTGTCAAAATATCTTGCCATTCTTCATTTGACTTCCTCTTGCCTGATGATGGCTTCATCCCCCAATTCTTCAACTTGGTCCAGGCTAAGTTTCATATTCTCATCGTTAATTTTAAGCCAATCCTCCCAGCTTTGTCTGGCCAATAATACCCTGGGAGTTGGAACCTCAAATTCTACTGGGATGAGAGCTTCCGAACCATGAGATAATTTGAAAGGAGTTTCCCCAGTAGCTGTGGAAGGAGTTGTTCTGAGGGTCCATAGAACTGAAGGAAGTTCCTCTGCCCAGTTTCCTCTCAGATTATGCACTTTCTTTTTCAGCAAATTATGTATCTGTTTATTCACAGCTTCCACTTGGCCATTACTCCTAGGATGGTGAACTGATGAGAATCTCAGTTCTATGCCGACTTGCTTACAAAAGTTCTTCATCTCTTCATTGTTGAACTGCGGCCCATTATCTGTAATTATTGCCATTGGGATGCCGTGTCTGCATATTATCTCCCCCCATAAAATTTTTTTATCACCTGGGTTGTTGTTTTCGCTAGCGCCTTTGCTTCAATCCACTTGCTAAAGTAATCGATCATAACCAAGATAAAGCGTCGTTGTCCACTTGCCATGGGAAATGGCCCGAGGAGATCCATTCCCCACACTGCGAAAGGCCATGGTGTGGAGATTGACAAAAGCCGCTGCGAGGGTTGGAGTTGAAGAGGAGCAAACTTTTGACATTGGGCACACTTCTTTGCATATAATTCAGAATCTTTTCTCATCGTGGGCCAGAAATACCCTTGTCGCAATATTCTTTTCTCTAAAGTTCTAGCCCCTGAATGGCTGCCACACTCTCCAGAGTGAATTTCTTGGAGTACCGTGGGAACTTCTTCTTCAGACACACACCTTGCCATTGGCGAGTGGAAAGTCTTTCTATAGAGAATCCCGGAGATAAGCTTGTAATTTGCTGCTTTCATTCTAAATCTCCTCTTATCTTTCAAAGCTTGTGGCCATTCCCCTGTCGAAAGATATGATTTGAATGAGTCCATCCAAGAGGGCCGTTGCTCTATTTGCATCAATTCTCCTTCTTCTATAGCCGGATAAAAAAGTTCTGACGTTGTTTCCCCGGAAGGGAGGACAAACTTTGCCAGCTCATCTGCTTCAGCATTGTGCACTCTTGAGACATACTCAATGGTGAAGCTTTTGAATCTTCCAATCTCTGCCTTCACCAGCATTAAGTATTTCTTTAGGGTAGGCTCTTTGGTCTCGAAATTCCCCAACACTTGGGATGCCATTACTAATGAGTCGGTTTTAACGTGCGCATAGTCTATGCCCAATTCTTTTGCGAACCGCAGGCCTGCCAGGAGTGCTTCATACTCTGCCTGATTATTGGTGGTTGGGAAAGAGAACCTTATGGCCTGTTTTAATTTGACTCCGTTGGGATTAATGAGAACTACTCCTGCCCCCGAAGAGTTTTTGCCCGAAGCTCCATCTATATAGATTGTCCATGCTAGCGGAGATCGATCAGCTTTATCAGTATTAGACTCAGTTGTGTCTATTAAAAAATCTGCTAGTACCTGTGCCTTGATAGCTGTTCGGGGTACATATGAAATATCGAACTCACTGAGTTCAATTGCCCATTTGGCTAGTCTCCCGGAGTGCTCCGGTTTTTCCAGAATATTTTTTAATGGCTGATCTGTAATCACTCTAATTGAATGTGCTTGGAAGTATGGTCGAAGCCTTCTGGCAGACATTACTAATGCCAATGCAAGCTTCTCAAGAATCGGGTACCGAGTTTCAGCATCCTTCAATATGTGGCTGACATAATATACCGGATATTGCCTTCTCCCTTCTTCTCTGACAAGGACTGAACTTATTGCTTCCGAGCCCACTCCTAGATAGATGAATAGCATTTCTCCCGTGCGAGGGCTCTGAAGTAAAGGGGTGGAGGTGAGTTGCTCCTTAAGTTGTTCAAAAGCTTCTATGCATTCTTTGGTCCATTCAAATTTAGACCCTCCGCGAAGAGTCTTGAAGAACGAGGCACTCTTATCTCCTACTCTGGAGATAAATCTCCCAAGACCTGCGAGTCTTCCCCCTAATTGCTGGACTTATTTTGGGGAACGAGGTGATGGCATATTGAGAATCGCCTTAACTTTATCTGGGTTAGGGGCGAGCCCCTCAGGGGTAAGGAGATGACCGAGGAATTTTCCTTTATTTGCCCCAAAGATACATTTTAATGGATTCAATTTCATGTTATACTTTCGCAAAGTAGAGAATGTTTCTGTAAGGTCTTGTAAATGCAAAGGAAAGGTTTTGCTTTTAATAAGAAGATCGTCGACGTATACTTCAAGATTTTTTCCTTTTTGTTCTCTAAATACAGAGTCCATCATGCGTTGATAGGTAGCGCCTGCATTTTTTAACCCAAAGGGCATTACCAGATAACAATAACAGCCATCATTTGTGATAAAGGATCTATGGGGGATGCCAGGTTTATGCATTCTAATCTGGTGATAACCAGAAAACGCATCTAAAAAACTCATAAAGGGATATCCAACCGCAGAATCTACTAAGGCATCTATTCGAGGCAGCGGATAACAATTTTTCGGGCATGCTTTATTTAACTTGGTAAAATCAACGCACATCCTCCATTTTCCTCCTGGTTTTTTTACCATTACAACGTTGGATACCCAATCCGGGTATTGGATTTCACGAATGAACTTGGCCTTTAGAAGCTTTACAACCTCTTCTCTGATTGGCTCGGCTAGCTTGGTTGCCACCTCCCGCTTCTTTTGCTGAACAGGTTTGAAATTGGGGGCGATATTGAGGTGATGACAAGCTTTATCAGGATCCACTCCCGGCATGTCTTCTGCAGCCCAGGCAAAGACATCCAGGTTCTTTAGTAAGCACGCGATCAGCCTTCTTTTTTCCTCTTCGGGGAGTTCCGAGTTGATTGTAAGCTTTCTTCCTTCGCCTGCTCCAATTGGGACTCCATGGGTTGCTTGAGCAGGCTCTAGATGAACTCCTTTCGGGGCTTCCTTCTGATTCTCAACCTCCTCTTGGGGAGCCTTCTCTTGGGGATCTTTCTCTTCTGAGGCAATGACTAGAGCCGCTTGGGGAGGCGCTTGCTAAATTGTGTTGACTGCTTTGACGTAGCATTCCCGCGCCTCCCTTGGGTTGCTTCTAACTCGGTACTGCTTTCCTCCTGCCGAAAATTTGATCGCCAAGTGATAGGTGGAAACTATTGCTCGGTATTCGTTAAGAAGAGGTCTTCCAAAGATGGCACAATAACTGCTTGTCGCATCAACTATCACGAATGTGATAAGTTTTGACACTCCCCTGAGCGTTACTGAGAGTTTGACGCTTCCTTCAACCTCTTTCTTCTCGCCCGCGAAGCCATACAGTTGTCCCTCGGTGGAGAGTAAAGTCTTTTCGGACCTTAGGGCCTCATAAGCATTTTTGAATATAAGGTTGACCGAACTTCCTGTGTCGACCAAAATTCTTGGGACCGTATAGTTCTCAATGATTGCCTTGATCACGACTACGTCGTTGAACGGGTTGGCTATCTTTGGGAGATCATCTGGACCAAAAACAACAACCTCTGTCGGGGGAGCTGTTGAATTCATGGTTACCTCGTGCCGTGAGATCCTTGCTAAAGAAGACTTTCTGCTTGATTCCACACCTGCTCCTCCGTGGATGCAAAAGAGGTCCCCGAGGGCACCCACGTCGTTCGCATCGATTTTCTCTCCTATCTTAATGTTGCCATAGTATCCCGTTCTCGTAGTGTCTTTGTCTTCCCAAGAGACTTCGGCCACTTCTTTGCCTTTAGAGGTGGATGGCTTTGATGAGGCCTCCTTTACTCCGAGGCCCTTCATCTTTCCTGCAGCAAGCAGTCTCTCCACGAGCTGCCGGAGAGCTCTGCAATCTTCAGTCGGATGTCCCTTTTCTCTATGGAACGCGCAGAAAAGGTCCGCGTTTCGAGTCTTTCCTTCCACTTTTTGGAAATCCTTCTTTGGTTCAGTTTTCTTTTGCAGGACCTGGAGAACTTCATCTATTGTCAAGCCCATAGCAACGATCTCTTCCAAGGGATCATGGTTCTGATGATCATCTGAAGATGAGCTATCTCGAATTTGAAGGACATGCAAGATTCGAGGAGCAATTGGGACAGGGGTAGCGGCCAGCGGTGGCTTTTGCTCATAAAATTGTTGATGGTTTTGATAAGGCCGTTTGTGTCGGAAATTTCTTCCCCTGTGCGTTGGAGGCTGATTGTAACGCCCCCATTCGTCACGTGGAATATAACCGAGGGTCTGGCCGGGGCCCCACGCCATATGTCACAGACAAACGACGGAGTTACTTGAGAGTATCAAAAACCTTCTATACGCATCCTAACTCAGAGCATTCTAGCGGAAATTTATTAAGTGCAAGAACTCATAACAATGAATGTCCACACTATATAAATATCACATTTATATATAACACCAGGAATGTTTACACGAGTACACCGCACACGGACTTAAGGCCTTACAGGTTTCTCTTTACAAATATATAAGTTCATACATCGGCACGCAGGCCGGCCACACATGAAATCCAACACTTCGCACGGCCTTCAAGGGCCTACCAGCAGCATGGGCTTCTGCCCGCTCAATCCAATCAGCCCGCAACACCTGCATATGGACGTCCACCCCAAGGGTGATAAACAAAGCAACGGTCAGCATTCAGCTGACCAATTATAACGACCCTACCCCTTACCCGGGGCAGTGGTTCCTTCCCTGCATGTATAGCAATTACAACATATACACAACATACACACAACATCACAAACGTCGGCCTCAATGCCAGGCGCTCCGTGCACTCAGGGCACATTTATGGTTTGTACTTGGTAGGCGGGCATAAGCCTCCAAACCCCTGTTGAAGACCTCACGCACCCGTCTCACTCAGAGGTACGCACCACACCAAAACCCGTGAGCACTACCAGTCGACCTACCCACGTAGTGTAACAAGCCTAGGGAATTCGCCCTGCTGCTTTGCTACCAATCGACCGCTCATCCGCTCTTAACATCGCCACTTGGTGGAATGGGCATAAGCCTCCAAACCCCTGTTGAAGACCTCCCGCGCCCACCCACTCAGAGGTGTCCGCACTCCATCAACCAGCTCTTAGCAAACATGCAACCAAAGGAGCTATGCAAAGCATCCTGTACACCAAGTACATCGTCCTCACCATCTCCGCAGGCTAAACGATGAATACACGGAGTCTTCTCCGGTTCGCAATATAAACATCACCAATCCCGACATACGTCTGGATGGGCTTTACACAGCATGCCTATGCCGTACTACATATTTCCGGCTCTAGATGCAAACTCAACTGCTGGAATCACTTACGCAGTTCCATCTCTTGATGGAGGATCCCATGCACATGCAAAACAAAGGCCTTCACCTGCCCAAGGAAGAAAGATCGTTACCCTTGACGATCGCTTCGGTGCCATGGAAGAACTAGCCAGATGGAAATCACCGCAGCGGCCTTGCCTCCGCAACGCTGAACTCGGCTCTCGATTCGGATCGACGAAGCTCCACCGGCGGCCGGAAAGCTCCTCCTCCTCCTCCTCCAAGCTCTCCTCTCTTAAAGGCTAAGTGAGAATGAGAGTTTATCTCAATCCACGGCCTTATAGAAGCTGGAAAGGCTTTGGACCATAAGATCCAAATAGAGGGAAACGAACGGCCGAGATCTGCTCTGAAAAACATTTCAACAGGCTTGACACGCGCTGTGACACGCCCGTGTCACATGCCGTGTTCCCCAGTCGGTTAGCAACCGACTCGAAAGATACCAGAACACGGGCTTTGACACGCCCATGTCAAACCTGACACGGCCGTGTTCAAGGCCGTGTTCACGGCCGTGTTCAAGGCCGTGTACCTCTCTGACTCAAACAGGCCATTTTCCGATTTTATTGAGTGACACGCCCTGGGACATGCCCGTGTCCCAGGCCGTGTACCCCCGACACGCCCTGGGACACGCCCGTGTCCCAGGCCGTGTCTAACAGCCTCCAACCCAAAACTGTTTACAAACATATTTTGAGATTTCTGGGGTGTTACACTCCTCCCCTCCTTATAGAAATTTCGTCCCGAAATTTAGCGCAACGCACAAGTATCAACACAACCACACTGTTGCGATACAAACCAAAACGATCCAGGTTTAGAGCTCAGAGGCCGCAGCTTGTCTCGCCCCATGGAATCGTACCACCACAACTGTTTGTCACAAACAGAAATACATACATACATACAATAGACAACATAATAAAGTGCACACTCCACTTTATTTCGGCTTCTTCGCATCTCGCAGAATCCGTTTAGCGGCCTCCATTAAGTCCAAAGCACGGATTTGTTGTTCTGCTTGATTTGAGCTTTGCGGCTCCTGCATCTCAAGAGTGTATATTCGCGGTTGCGCCCGCGATGCAGACGACTCTGCCACAGCTTTGCCCTTCTCATCATAGGACGCACCTGTCTTTCTTTCACCCTTTGACGCACCATTCTAGCAAAATCGCGCGATATGCCCTGGCTTCCCACAAATGAAACATGTACGCGGCTCAACCCATTCTTGCGCAAACGTTGCTCCTGACGCAACATCCGAAGAAGTTTGTTCAGCAGGTCTGAACCTCTTCTTATCACGTTTCCTGAAATCTGATTGCTCTGATTGCGGAGCTTTGAAGTCGGACTTTTCCATTGCTAAGATCTTCTTCTCCCGTACCCGCTTCAAATCCTTTTCCAGCGCACTAGCGGTATGCACCAATGCTTGGAAGCCTTGGTTCACTGAACTCGGGAGAGCCAACCTCAGCTCATCACGCAGTCCTTCATAGAACCTATTCGTCTTCCGTGCCTGGTCCGCAAACGTCGACCCCGCATAATGACCGAGCCTGGTAAACTCATGCAGGTAATCGTCCACGGTCTTATCACCCTGTACCAGACGTTGAAAGTCATTTTCCATTGCAATTCTCTGCGCCATTGGCAAGTATTTCGCCCAAAATAATCTGGAGAATTCGTCCATCGATATGTCGCCCAGGTTTCTACCTCCCAACTGGTGCAGCTCGATCTCATCCCACCAAAGCCTCGCCTCTCCTTCCAGGAGGAAAGTGGCTAACGGGACTTTCTGCTCCTCACTAATCCGGAGCGCAGCCAGGATTCTTTTCACTCTAGAGAGCCAATCCTTGGCCTCTGTTGGAGACGTTGCCCCAACAAACGTAGGCGGATTAAACTCCATAAAGTGCTTAAGTTGTTCGTCCGCTGCTTGCACAGCAACCGGAACCTCAACATGCTCTTGCCTCGCACCAACCTGCACTGGCGCCACAACAGGCCTCGCTTGCCCAAAAGGTTGTGCCTGAAGCATGGCAAAGATCACCTCTGCAACTAAGCGCACCGTTTCCGCAGAAGGAGGAGGTGTAGGCACCTCAGGTGGTGCCGCACTCTCATCCGAATGCTGGGGCTCCGACTGCCCAGCTCCACTCCTCGTCACCTATAGGTGAACAAGATAGCATTACTTTCCATGCGAATACGGCAAACTCACCGAATAGACACACACACACATTCCTAGTGGACATTCTTGAGTTCACTTTATGCGCTCCCAACTCAAACCCTAACCTCTGATACCAAATTGTAACGCCCCCATTCGTCACGTGGAATATAACCGAGGGTCCGGCCGGGGCCCCACGCCATATGTCACAGACAAACGACGGAGTCACTTGAGAGTATCAAAAACCTTCTATACGCATCCTAACTCAGAGCATTCTAGCGGAAATTTATTGAGTGCAAGAACTCATAACAATGAATGTCCACACTATATAAATATCACATTTATATATAACACCAGGAATGTTTACACGAGTACACCGCACACGGCCTTAAGGCCTTACAGGTTTCTCTTTACAAATATATAAGTTCATACATCGGCACGCAGGCCGACCACACATGAAATCCAACACTTCGCACGGCCTTCAAGGGCCTACCAGCAGCATGGGCTTCTGCCCGCTCAATCCAATCAGCCCGCAACACCTGCATATGGACGTCCACCCCTAGGGTGATAAACAAAGCAACGGTCAGCATTCAGCTGACCAATTATAACGACCCTACCCCTTACCCGGGGCAGTGGTTCCTTCCCTGCATGTATAGCAATTACAACATATACACAACATACACACAACATCACAAACGCCGGCCTCAATGCCAGCCGCTCCGTGCACTCAGGGCACATTTATGGTTTGTACTTGGTAGGCGGGCATAAGCCTCCAAACCCCTGTTGAAGACCTCACGCACCCGTCTCACTCAGAGGTACGCACCACACCAAAACCCGTGAGCACTACCAGTCGACATACCCACGTAGTGTAACAAGCCAAGGGAATTCGCCCTGCTGCTTTGCTACCAATCGACCGCTCATCCGCTCTTAACATCGCCACTTGGTGGAATGGGCATAAGCCTCCAAACCCCTGTTGAAGACCTCCCGCGCCCACCCACTCAGAGGTGTCTGCACTCCATCAACCTGCTCTTAGCAAACATGCAACCAAAGGAGCTATGCAAAGCATCCTGTACACCAAGTACATCGTCCTCACCATCTCCGCAGGCTAAACGATGAATACACGGAGTCTTCTCCGGTTCGCAATATAAACATCACCAATCCCGACATACGTCTGGATGGGCTTCACACAGCATGCCTATGCCGTACTACATATTTCCGGCTCTAGATGCAAACTCAACTGCTGGAATCACTTACGCAGTTCCATCTCTTGATGGAGGATCCCATGCACATGCAAAACAAAGGGCTTCACCTGCCCAAGGAAGAAAGATCATTACCCTTGACGATCGCTTCAGCGCCATGGAAGAACTAGCCGGATGGAAATCACCGCAGCGGCCTTGCCTCCGCAACGCTGAACTCGGCTCTCGATTCGGATCGACGAAGCTCCACCGGCGGCCGGAAAGCTCCTCCTCCTCCTCCTCCAAGCTCTCCTCTCTTAAAGGCTAAGTGAGAATGAGAGTTTATCTCAATCCACGGCCTTATAGAAGCTGGAAAGGCTTTGGACCACAAGATCCAAATAGAGGGAAACGAACGGCCGAGATCTGCTCTGAAAAACATTTCAACAGGCCTGACACGCCCTGTGACACGCCCGTGTCACATGCCGTGTTCCCCAGTCGGTTAGCAACCGACTCGAAAGATACCAGAACACGGGCTTTGACACGCCCGTGTCAAACCTGACACGGCCGTGTTCAAGGCCGTGTTCACGGCCGTGTTCAAGGCCGTGTACCTCTCTGACTCAAACAGGCCATTTTCCGATTTTATTGAGTGACACGCCCTGGGACACGCCCGTGTCCCAGGCCGTGTACCCCGACACGCCCTGGGACACGCCCGTATCCCAGGCCGTGTCTAACAGCCTCCAACCCAAAACTGTTTACAAACATATTTTGAGATTTCTGGGGTGTTACACTGATACTCTGGTAAGGAAGGCTTGGATGATCGATTGGCTGCATAGGAATTGGTGACGTCTCTTTTTTCCGCCTTCGCAGTTAAATTGGATATATAGGAAGGGTTAACGCTCTCCCCTTCTATGAAGGTGTTGGCTAAGGCTATTAGATCTTGGAAAGTGGCTGGATCCTTGGTGGTTGCCTCAAACTTCAACGGTCCTTCTTTGAGTCCGTTAACTAGGGCAATCTTATAAAACTCGGGGTCTACATTCTTGACTCCCAGCTTTTCTCTCTGGAAGCGATCCACAAATTGCGCCACTGACTCATTGTCGGCTTGCTTGATCTTAAAAAGGGTAGCCGGCCCACTCTTCCTCTTCCTGGAAGTGGCAAACCTCAACAGGAGCTCTTGCCGCAACTCAGCAAAACTAGCGATGGATCCGAGATACAGTTCATGAAACCATTCTCGGGCCTGGCCGTCGAAAGTAGTCACCAAGAATTTGCATTTCAAACCATCTGTCAAACACCTCATCGCTACTACATCCTCAAAAGCCTGGAGATGAGCGACGGGATCTGTTTCCCCAGTGTAAAATGGAATGCGAGGTTCCCTGAAGTTGCTAGGAGCTTGCTCTTGACGAATCTTATCAACAAAAGGGGACTCCCCGATTTGGGCTATAACCGAAGTCGCAGGAGGTCGCACGGCCTGATTATCTTCCGCAAAATTAAGTCGGCGGGCTGGACTTCCCCGGGCTACCTCGCAGAAAAAATCCATAAGTGAAGTGAGCTCATCGGCTTGAAACTTCGGTAGGGCTGCGGGCTGGATGGGCGAGTTCGCGAGCAGTGGCGTCGTAGTTCGCGCTTGGCGGACTGGGGTATTGCGGACTGGCTCCTGCTCGGCCACCCTAGGTTGATCGAGTCGTTGAGTGATCGCGACCAAAGCTTGGCTGATCGCGTCAAGGCGCTGATCGGTCTCCCTCCGGGACTGCTCGGCTTCTCTCCTGGATCGGTCGAGCACGTCCCACAGGTCGCTTGAGGAGCTTGAGCGACCTGAGCGGGCATGATAATGAGTCGATCGACGATCCGACATCTTGGTCCGAGAACTTCAGCGATAGCTTCAATCTGAAGGTCGCGTGTTGATGTTGATGCAGAAAATGCGCCCTCAAGTTCCTGCAAGAAAGGAAGAAGAGAGAAAGGGACTGCAAGCAACCGCTTACTAATGGACCTAGGTAAAATGGGAGGCAACGCAGATTTGAGACTGCGAATGTCTGAGATGTGAGTCCGCAGCCTTTACCCAGTGAATCTCTGGGGTCGAGTTAGCCTGCTTTGAGTGCACCACTCCCCCCTATTTATAGGCTGGGGGCCTGCCCGAACGGGCAGGGCTAAAATAACCGGCTGCCCGAGATACAAAAGTGCCGGGCAGCGGTGACGGGAATCAAAAGAGGAAGAACAAGCAGTCCGCACGAGACCGGCGGACTGGGCCTGCGAGCTGAAAACCTCCCTGGTTGCGTTGATCGCAAACCTGCCAGACTAATTGCGACCTGAGCGACCTGGGCGACCTGGGCGACCTGACCTGGAGCTCGCCGATACGAGGTCGACTATCGCCGAACGGGGTTCGACTATATAGCAGAGTTGAACTCGACGATCCAGGCTTTACCTGAGCTCTACCATAGGCGACCTGGGCGGACTGAGCTTTTCGAGTCTGGCAAAAGAGGAGCGAGATGCCTAGCTGGTTATGTTGCGGATTCTGGGGTTAACAACCCTATTCATCATGTTAACCCCAGAATCCACAACATATCCAGCTAGACATCTCGTTCCTCCTTGGCCGGATTCCAGATATCAGTCCGCCAAGGTCGCCCTTGGTTCTCATCTCAGCTGGATCGTCGACCTCCCATCGACGAGTCAAGCTCAGATCGGCGAGCTCCGAGTCAGGTCGCCTAGGTCGCTCGGGTCGCCAAGCTCGCTCAGGTCGCAACTAGTCTGCCAGGATCGCGCTCGATGCGACCAAGGGAGGATTCCAGCTCGCTGGCCCAGTCCGTCGGTCCCGCGCGGACTGCTTCTTCTTTCCTTTTTGTTTCCCGTCACCGCTGCCCGGCTCCTTTGTACCCCGGGCAGCCGGTTATTTTAGCCCTGCCCGTTTGGGCAGGCCCCCAGCCTATAAATAGGGGGAAGTGGTGCACTCAAAGCACGCTGACTCGAGCCCAGGAGCCCACTTGTTAAAGGTTGCGGACTCGAATCTTTGGCTTTGCGGTCTCTAGCTTGCTTTCTGCATTACTTTCCTTTTCCCTTCGTGTAATCCCTTCTTTGGAATCAAAAGCAAGCCCGTCGCAGGAGAAGCATTCAGGCCGCGACGGGCGAAGTCTGGTGTTGCCGTGCTCCACAACTCTTTCTTTTCTGTCCGCCAAGTAGACTGCTGCTCGCAGTTTGTTTTTCTTTTCTTCCCCGAATGCTCGAACAGTTAGCTGGTGGTGCCCGTTTTCCCCGTCGCTTTTCGCGCATCAACAGTTAGCACGCGACCTTCAGATTCGAGCAGTTTTTGAAACCGCGGATAGAAATGTCGGACCGCCGAGCTCGCCGCTCCGATCGCTCCAACTCGCCTGATGATTCATTGTGGGAAGCGTTGGAGCAGTCCCGCTGGGAAGCTGAAGTATCTCGAAGGGAGACTGACCAGCAGCTCGATACGATCAGCCAGGCCCTATTGGCACTAACTCAGCGACTTGCTCCTCAGGTCGCAGAAGAAGTTGCTGAGACTCCTGTCCGCCAGACTCCGGTCTGCCGGACTCCAGCTCGTCACCCCCCTCTTCAGCAGTCGCCTGCAACCGCACCTCCGCCTCTCCACCAAGCCCAGTCCGCAGCTCCCCTGCGACCTCAGATTGGAGAGTTCGCCCCCCTGATAGATTTCTTCAGGGAGGCAGCCCGAGGAACTCCGGCTCGCCGACTAGATTATGCTGATCGGCAGTCCGCAGAGCCCGCAGAGCTTCATCCTCCAGTCCGCCCTTCTCCTGATTCAGAAACTCCCTCTCCCTTCGTCGATCGAATCCGGTGGGAATCAGCGCCGAGCAATTTCAGAGAGCCTCGTCTCCTTTTTTAATCAGGGGAGACTGATCCGGTCTCCCACCTGCAGGCATTCGAAGGGGCAGTTGCATTAAGGAGCCTCTCTGATGCCTTGAAATGTAAGCTTCTGGTGACCACTCTTGATGGTCAAGCAAGAGATTGGTTTTACGAGCTGCCTTCGGGCACGATTTCTTCCTTCGCTGAGCTTCGCAGCGAGCTGCTCCTGAGGTTTGCAACCTCTAAGAAGAGAAAGGATGGGCCGGCAGCCCTTTTTGACATCAAGCAGAGAGACAACGAATCAGTGGAAAGATTCGTTGATCGGTTCCAAAAAGAAATCCAAGGGGTAAGGAATGTGAACCCCGATTATTACAAAGTTGCCCTGATCCACGGCCTCCGGGAGGGCCTGTTGAAATTCAAAGTGACAACAAAGGCACCATCAACTTATCAGGAGCTCATAGCAATGGCTAATCGCTTTATTGAGGGGGAAAATGCCAACCCGACCTATATCTCATCCCTGACAGCCAAAGCTGGAGGAAGGGATGCCTCCAACTTCTCCAGCAATCAATATCACAGCAAGCCTCCTCGGCCTGATTTCCAACCTCCATCTTAGAGGGGACGTAACCTCCGCCATAAGAAACCCTTCCTCGGCCATCAACAGTTTCATGGTCAGAGACTGCCGTTGGCCGCCACTCCCGCCGTTCCCCTTCAAGCGCTCCCCATTCTTCAGAGCGCCCTGCCAGCTTCAAATCCTCATGAGAGCAGCCCTATGGAAGAGCTTGCAGACCTGGGCCTCAACTTTGAAGAGGTCGTCTAGATAATCTAGAGGAAGGCTGAAGAAAAGAGGCAAGGGCCTCAGAGAGACTGGAAGCCCAGGGACAACTCTCAGTTCTGTAATTTTCACAAGGAGAAGGGTCATCTGACTAAAGATTGCAAGGCACTTCAGAAGCTAGTTGAGAGGTTGCTCGCCGAGGGTAAACTCGAGGACCTGGGCAGGAAGAGTGATTCTTCAAAGCCTTCCACCTCCAAGGGCAAGGAGGTGGCTGAAGTTCAGCAGGAGTGTATAGAGATAAGGGATGAGGGCCATCTGGGGCTCGTTGATATACCAAGTGAATGTATTGACGTTGTCGACGAGGGGGCCCTGGGAAGACTCTTTTTCATCCATGGCGGAGCAGGGACTGAGTCTACTCGGAAGTCTTCTCTGTCAAGGCTTTCCCGAACTGAGATTGCTTCTACTTCTTCTTCGGCCCCACCTTCTGAAATCGTCACCTTTGGCCCTGCAGACCTTCCTATGACCGTTAATCCCTTCGATGATGCCATCGTAGTTCAAGCAGCCATCGGAGATTTCACGGTCGATAGAATTCTCATCGACACTGGCAGTTCCGTGAATCTCCTCTTCAAGTCAACTTTTGAACCCCTGAGGACAGGAAAGTCTCTGCTTCCCACCGAGGGGCCACTTTATGGCTTCTCGGGCGAAAGAAAGGAGGTTGAAGGGAATGTCACACTCCCGGTGGTACTCGGAGGGGTGGTCAAAGAGATCCAGTTCATAGTGGTGGATGCTCCAAGCAGCTATCATGCTATCTTTGGAAGACCGTTGTTGAACAAGTATCGAGCCATCATTTCAACGTACCATTTGGCCATCAAGTTCTGCAAAGATGGCCGTCAGTGCAGGGTCAGGAGCGACCCAAGGCAGGCTCGAGAGTGTTACCTCCGAACAGTCAGCATGACTGAGGTTTCCCCCCCAGCTTTTCCAGCAGCAGCAGAAGCCACTCCTCCGTCAGAAGCTGTTGTGGATAGAGAAGGTGCTCACCTGGAACCTGCCCAGGTGTTGCAAGAAGTCCCCATTGCAGAAGGGGAAGAAAGAAAGCTCTCCATCAACTCCGAGTTGCCAGAAGATCAGAAGGCGGAGTTGATATCTTGCCAGTTGAAGAATCTGGATGTCTTCTCTTGGTCAGCGGAGGACATGCCAGGGGTGGATCCAGACATGGCTTGCCATCATCTCAATGTTGATCCAGCTGCCAAGCCCGTCGAGTAGAAGAAGAGGGATGTAGCTGTCAAGTTAGCAGAGCCCATCCAAGAGGAGGTTGCCAAACTCCTCAAAGCGCGCTTCATTCAAGAGATTCAGTATCCCGAGTGGGTCTCAAATGTTGTAATGGTTAAGAAACCTGGGGGGAAGTGGCGTATGTGTGTAGATTTCACCCGTTTGAATAAAGCATGCCCGAAAGATTTCTACCCCTTGCCTCGGATAGATTTATTAGTTGATTCTACGGTAGGGTATCCGTTTATGAGCTTTCTAGATGCGTTCTCTGGTTATCACCAAATAAGAATGCACAAACCTGACATCCCTCGCACATCGTTCTTCACTAATGATGGTTGCTATTGTTATCTTGTAATGCCCTTTGGGCTTAAAAATGCTGGCGCGACTTATCAACGCATGATGGACCATGTGTTTAAAGAGCAAAAATGTAGAAACCTCGAAGTGTATGTAGATGACCTTTTGATTAAGAGTAGGTCTCTTCCACAACACTTGATAGATCTAGCAGAAACCTTTTCCACTCTGCGAAGACACAAAATAAAGCTTAACCCATTAAAATGCATCTTCGGGGCGAGTAAGGGGAAGTTTCTCGGCCATCTCCTTACTCCTGAGGGCCTTGCTCCCAATCCTGACAAGGTCAAAGGCATCCTTGATATGGCTCCTCCCCGTTCTCCAAAAGAGGTTCTGCAGTTGGGGGGGAGGTTGGCAGGACTCGGGAGATTCATCTCTCGAGTTGGGGATAAGAGTACGCCGTTCTTTAAGACTCTGCGGGGAGCGTCCAAGTTCCAATGGACAGAAGAATGTTCTTTAGCTTTTGAGCAGTTGAAAAAACAGCTAACCTCAACACCTTTACTCCAGAGCCCCCGAGCAGGGGAGATGTTGTTCCTATTCCTGGGAGTTGGTCCTGAGGCAGTTAGTTCCGTCCTGGTCCAAGAAGAGAGCAGGAGGCAGTTCCCCGTTTACTATGTCAGTCACATTCTGAAAGATGCAGAGACAAGGTATCCCATCCTTGAGAAGCTAGCTTTGGCATTGGTTATGTCTGCCCGCAGACTCCGTCCATATTTCCAGGCTCATTCAATTCAGGTGGTTACTGATCAACCTTTGAAGAATGTGCTAGAGAAACCAGAGCATTCAGGCAGGCTAGCTAAGTGGGCAATTGAGCTGAGCGAGTTTGAAATTTCCTATGTGCCAAGGACAGCTATCAAGGCACAGGTACTTGCAGATTTTCTGATTGACACAACGGAATCTAGCTCGGATCAGGCAGCAAGATCTTTTTTAGCTTGGACCATCTACGTGGATGGAGCTTCTGGAAGAAACTCTTCGGGGCAGGGGTGGTTCTGATAAACCCAAATGGCATCAAGCTTGAGCAGGCCATCAAATTCTATTTTCTAGTGACTAACAATCAGGCAGAGTATGAAGCTTTATTGGCCGGCTTGAGGCTTGCAAGAGAGCTTGGAATTGATCATGTCCATATTAAGACAGATTCTCTGGTAATGGCTTCACAAGTTCTTGGTAACTACGAGACCAGGGAGCCGGTGTTGAAAAGGTATCTTGCGCTGGTAAAAGTTGAGGTCAGCAGGTTCAAAAGCTTTACTATTGAGCATATTCCGAGGGCAGAAAATGAGGAGGCTGACGTTCTTGCCAAATATGGGCTCCCGTCAGGAGGAACCATCTCTGAACTTTTTCACCCAGAAGTGGAGGAGGAGGGGTTAATGCAAATCGATCAATGTTCCTCTTGGATGGACCCATTCGTTCTCTACCTATCGACTGGGAACCTGCATCAGTCGGTAGAAGATAAGAAGAAATTCAGGTTGAAAGAAGCACATTATTACTTAATATCTGATATCCTCTATAGAAAAACCTTCTTGTCTACAATGGCAAGATGTGTCTCAGAAAGTGAAATTCCTACTGTCCTTCGAGAAGTGCATTCTGGCGAATGCGGGAGTCACTCGGGAGCAAGGACATTGGAAAAAAGGATCCTGCGACAAGGTTACTTCTGGCCCACAATGAAGAAAGATTCGGAGACCTATGTGAGAAGATGTGTTCAATGCCAGAAATTCGCTCCTCTTCAGCATCAAGCAGCTCAATCTCTCAGATCGATTGCAACCCCTTGGCCCTTTGCTGTTTGGGGAATGGATCTCATTGGTCCTTTTCCCATGGCTAGTGGGTAGCGGCGTTTCGTTATAATTATGATCGACTACTTCAGTAAGTGGATTGAGGCTAAAGCACTGGCAAAGACAACAACCCAGGTCGTGAAGAATTTTATTTGGGGGGAGATAGTCTGCCGGCATGGAATCCCTATGGCAATAATCACTGATAATGGACCACAGTTCAATAATGCAGAGATGATAGACTTTTGCAAACAGATCGGAACAGAGCTGCGCTTTGCATCAGTTCATCATCCCAGAAGCAATGGTCAAGTAGAAGCAGCTAATAAGCAAATCCTCAACCTGCTTAAGAAGAAGGTTCAAAATCTCAAGGGCAGTTGGGTTGATCAACTTCCCTCAGTTCTCTGGACCCTGAGAACAACGCCCTCATCTGCAACAGGGGAAACCCTGTTCAAGCTTTCTCACGGATCCGAAGCATTAATTCCTGTTGAGTTCGATGTTCTGTCACCTAGAGTGCTGCTTGCTAGGCAAAGTACGAAGGATTGGCTTGAGCTGAACAACGAGGAGATGAGGTTCAGTTTGAAATATGTTGAAGAGGTCAGAGACAAGGCTGCCATCAGACAAGAAGAAGTTAAAAGGAGAATGGCCCGTTACTTCGATAAGAATGTAAGGATCAAACACTTTCAAGTGGGAGATCTAGTTCTTAAAAAGGTCGACGCTGCTGCAAGAGCCAGCTCAGTTGGGAAGCTTAATCCTAGTTGGGCGGGACCTTTCATTATCAAGGAAGCACTTGAGAATGGAGCCTACCGGTTACAAACATTTGAAGGAGAAGATATGCCGCACACGTGGAGTGGAGATGACCTAAAACTGTTCTATTCCTGAACTTCTTTTCTTTCCTTCTTATGTAAACTCTTTAAGAGGTTCATTATTAATGAAAGCTCCTTGCTAATGCTTCATCAAGTGTCTTTGTGTTTCAAGTGTTGACAGTTAATGTGTTGAGCAAAGACAACGCTAAACGGTTCTATTTCTGAACTCTCTCTTCTATGTTATACGAATCTCTCAAAATTGATATTTGTCTAAATACTCATACTAACACTTCTTCAAGTGCCTCTTCTTTCTTACCTCCTCGAACAACTCCCGACAGTTGCTTAATGCCAGGAGATATCGCCGAGTTCAGCAAAAACCTCCCTAGAACCGTTGGTGTCAGCGTAACACCACGAAGACCACGTGTTGCAGGGAGATTTCGCACCGTGTAGTGGGAGCCTACCAACTCTAGTGTGGCAGGATACTGGATTTCGGATCTCGGCTAGTACCTAACCCCACTTCTGCATTATGGAGGAGCAGAGTGGTGGTCAGCTCTACCACGCCACTTAAGGGATATCGTTACAACCCAGATGATCGTGCGGGGAAAGCAATGCCGCTCCGGCCGCACCTACCCCCAGATCATCTTAAGGTTATAACCCTCGAACACTCCTTGGTACCCTCAAGCAGTGCCTGCAGGAGACCCACAGTCTTGTCGATCTCAAAGGAAAGAAATGCCGCTCCGGCCGCACCTGCCCGAGAGATCGACTTAGACTGTACTCCAGGCAAGAGGGCAGTGAATTGGGTTGTTGAGTCTGCAGATCTTGAGGTCCTGTGAGGGAAGCAATGCCGCTCCGGTCGCACCTACCCGCTTGGCCTCTAGACTGCAGCTTTTTTCTTCACAGGGGTCTTTAATTATTATTAATACAGTGCGGACTCCATATATCTTATCCGCTCAGTTCGCCGGTCCTTGGGTTGATTCTGTAGTTCATAATCCTGTGAGGAAAGCAATGCCGCTCCGGCCGCACCTACCCGCTTGGTTATGAATTACGGGTCATTTCTGATATTATTATTGATGCAGTGCGGACTCCATATATCCTATCCGCTCAGTCCGCCGGTCCTTGGGTTGATTCTGTAGTTCATAATCCTGTGAGGAAAGCAATGCCGCTCCGGCCGCACCTACCCGCTTGGTTATGAATTACGGGTCATTTCTGATATTATTATTAATACAGTGCAGACTCCATATATCCTATCCGCTCAGTCCGCCGGTCCTTGGGTTGATTCTGTAGTTCATAATCCTGTGAGGAAAGCAATGCCGCTCCGGCCGCACCTACCCGCTTGGTTATGAATTACGGGTCATTTCTGATATTATTATTGATGCAGTGCGGACTCCATATATCCTATCCGCTCAGTCCGCCGGTCCTTGGGTTGATTCTGTAGTTCATAATCCTGTGAGGAAAGCAATGCCGCTCCGGCCGCACCTACCCGCTTGGTTATGAATTACGGGTCATTTCTGATTTTATTATTGATACAGTGCGGACTCCATTTATCTTATCTGCGTAATCCGCAGGATTCATTCAACTTATATAATTTAATGATTACTTAGAAAAGATTCACTGCAAATATCTGCGGGCGGGGACCCTAGTCCGCCCAGTTCGCTTATTCATGTTGTTTGAGTTAGCAGAGTATGGTTTTCGTCATCTTGGTTCTCGCAAAAACTGGAAAGTTCTGCAAGATGCGGACTGCAAACCGAACTCGCCCAAGTCTACATCATTCGTTCTCTTCGCTAAGAAGGCATTCCGTTCATATTGCAGCGAGATGTGGTTAGGCAATTTCAGCAGAGCATCTCAGAAGTCAAAAAATATCCTTTTTTCTATTCATCCAGAATTACATACATGTCCTGGCGGACTCGCGCAGAGTCCGCCCCCCCCCTTTTTGCATTGAAAACAAAAAAATTACAATTTGTCCTTCTATTCGATCCTCTGCTTCTTGTCTGCAGGCTCTTCCGGGCTTAACCCGTCTACATCCACCACGGGCGAATAGCCGTACGACTCACCGCTGCTGCTGCCGCTTGAACGAGAAGCGGCCAAGGGTTCTGTCCGCATACTGCTCTCATCAGAGCCGGAGTTGGAGGATTGGTCAAACTGGCCTCTTTGCTGCTGACTGGAGGCCGCGTCTTCAAGAGATTCCTTATCAGCGGATTGCTCCTCGTCGTCCTCAGAAACCGCTTTTCCCTTAGCCGATCGCTCGAATTCGGCAACCTTGTCCTTTAGCTCCTGGAAAAGCTCCAAGAAGGGAATGGAGTCCACCCCTGCTTTTGCATACCCTCCGCCGATGACGCGTTCAATGGCCACCTCCACGCTTTCCCTAACAAAAGGAAACATAGCCTTCTGTAAAGCGGGATTCATTATCTCATATGCGGTCTGGAGAAGAAACCAAAAATGTCAGTCCGCGAAAGATAAGCGAGATAAACGGCGACGAACTGACACTTACAGCCTTGTCCTCTTTATATTGGTTGATCTTTGCGCCAAGTCGCTTATTTCTTTCTTTCAGCGAGCTGCTTTCTTTCCTATGCCGCGCATCTTCCTTAAGCAGCTCGCGCGTGAGCCTGCCCATATAATGGTTAGTGACGGCGCAGTTTGCACTGGCTTGTGCGGCGAGAAGTGGAAGGTCGTCAGGAGCCACACTCTGCAGTTCGCGAAGGTTTTGCTTCCCATACAGGGCAGAGAGGGCGACATGAGCATGGCGAGATGGGCGAGGGCTCCTCCAGGAGGGAAGAGCCGTTGACAGACGGACATATTTTTTCTTCTCATGCCAATGGATCATAGGGTTACCCCTTAGATCCTTCTGCTTCTTGCCGAAGCCCGCGATATTAAAGCTATCATCAGAAGAATAACTCGCGGCGGGATCTCCGTCTTCTTTCCTTTTTCTCGCAATTTCTTTTCTTCTCTCTCCTTGTGTAGGAGTCTGTCCAGCCGGCGCGAAGGGAAGATTTGCGGGTACCGCCAAGGTCACTGCAAGAGAAAAAATTAGCAACTTCCAGGTCGCGGCGGATACAAATGAAAGTCGCGAAACTTACTCTCCAGACGGTTTACGGCATCCAGTCCGGGCAGCAGTGGGATATAGTAATCAATGTCAAGCCTCGCTCCCTCAAGGAACTTGACGATGGCGGTCTCGGTGTCATTCAGCCGCACGCTTTTGAAGTCGGCGTCTGGGCGCAGCTGCGGGTTGGTGTGAAGGAATCCAAGGTCGCCTTCAAAGATAAGATACCTAGAAGTCCAGTTGTGGATCTTATTCGGCAAACCCACAACTTTCATCCCCCTGCAGTAGAAGTAGATGATACCTTTGTACTCGCGGTCTCCTTGCGGGGTTATAGAGCGAACAGAGAAGATCTTCCTGAAGATCTTCAAGGAGAACTCGACCTTCTCAGCTCGCAGGTAAGCAAGGTAGCTATAGATGGCAACCATGCTGTTCGGCGCGAGCTGGCCTGGAACCACCCCATAGTGCTCGAAGATCTCGGCGATCTCCCAAAGCAGGGGGAACTTGAACCCGCAATCAAAATGATCGATTGGCACCGCAAGCTGGGTGGCTGTGGAGAAGTTCAATCGCTCCTGATGCTCCGGAAGCCGCGCAAGTACTGGAGAACCCGCCATGTGCTTCTCCAAAAATGCTTCTAAGTCAACTGCGGTTAGCCTGCTTCGTTTGTGCTCGGCAGTATGGAAGGCGGCTACGACATCAGTGCGCGCGGATACCATGTTTTCAAACCGCAGGGCTTCGGCTCTAACTGTTTCCTATACAAAGAGAAGATTAAGACCCTATTTATAGAAACCCGTCTGACATGACAACAGTTAATCCGCCCAAACCGATTTCTCAGTCCGCGCAGTTCGCTTCTTCCCTGTTTTCCTGCAAATTCAGACAATTCTAAAGGCTTTGCGGATTCAAATGCAGTCCGCGCAGTTCGCTTCTTCCCTGTTTTTCCTGCAAATTCAGACAATTCTAAAGGCTTTGCGGATTCAAATGCAGTCCGCGCAGTTCTCTTCTTCCCTGTTTTTCCTGCAAATTCAGACTATTCTAAAGGCTTTGCGGATTCAAATGCAGTTCGCGCAGTTCGCTTCTTCCCTGTTTTTCCTGCAAATTCAGACAATTCTAAAGGCTTTGCGGATTCAAATGCAGTCCGCGCAGTTCGCTTCTTCCCTGTTTTTCCTTCAAATTCAGACAATTCTAAAGGCTTTGCGGATTCAAATGCAGTCCGCACAGTTCGCTTCTTCCCTGTTTTTCCTGCAAATTCAGAAATTCTAAAGGCTTTGCGGATTCAAATGCAGTCCGCGCAGTTCGCTTCTTCCCTGTTTTTCCTGCAAATTCAGACAATTCTAAAGGCTTTGCGGATTCAAATGCAGTCCACGCAGTTCGCTTCTTCCCTGTTTTTCCTGCAAATTCAGAATTCTAAAGGCTTTGCGGATTCAAAGGCAGTCCGCACAGTTTGCTTCTCTCCAGTAAACAAAATAAGCGAGCATAAAACCAGCCCGCACAATTTACGTTCAGCAATAAGGTTATCCAAAGTTTTTTTAAAAAAATAATAATAACATCATACAACAAACAGAAGTAGCATCACGGCACAAATACAGTTATACAAGATGTTCAAACATCGAATCATACAACAATTTTTCGGCTTCAGCACCTTCTGCGGTCTCGCGGGGCAGGCCGCTCCTCCTCTTCCATCCCAACATGAGCCGCCTGGTCGCTCCCTCGCAGGATCTCACAATAAAGTTGAGAAACTAGGTGGTGCATATTGTTAAAAGTGCGGTGCATATGAGCGACATCCCTGGCTACCCGCAGGAACGGAATTAAGGGAACACCTGCCGGGGTCGGATCTGCGACCACCGCAGCCTGCCCGCTCGTCGCCGGGGCTGACCCCTCTCCAGCAACAGGTTGAGAAGACGATTGCGGCCTTATCCCAGCAGCTTCGCTCATTTGTCTCTTCCCTTCTCTCGCTAAGACCAAGTACTTATTTCTGTAGTGGCTGGCATCTCCGCTTAGTCGGTCCTTCTCTTTCTTCACCCCTTCAAGCGCAGATGAAAGGCTGGCGACCTCGTTTTCTAAGATCTTTTCTCGCTCTTTACTTTTCTTTAATTCGGCCCGAATTTCGCATAACTCCACCTCGTACTTTCTCGCTAATAACGTGTACGTTTCCTTAGCAGGTCACTCCTCCTGTACGAGTTCAGCATCAGTCCGCACCGCAGTTTCCATTGATATATCTGGTGGCGTGGGCACGATCTCACCGGCCTCGACGGAATCAGGTGTTGACTTTTGAACTGCAATAAAGAATAAAATTCGCTTCAGTATCCAAGTCGCAATAGGCCCAGAAAGGTAAAAAAAAAAGTTCAATTCACTTTTGGTAATCCTTGCGGCGATCTGGAGACTATCAAGGATAGGTCACCTCACGCGCTCCGAATCAAAAGCGTCTAGGCGACGCCTCCATTCTCGACGGACTACCGCTCTCGTCTCGGCCAGCGATCGGCTTGAGGCGACTATGTCACCGGTTTCTGTAATGGTCTTGACCGGCTGCGATTTACGGGGAGGAGATTTATATAACCATGAGCTCTGGAATCGCTTGGGTGCCGGCTGCAACTTACCTGACCCCATTAGCTCGGCAGCGATCCGAAGATCCTCAGCCCACTTATCCACGACAAGCTTCTCCGAGACCGCTTCGACCTTTGCCTTCATTACGGCAAGCTGCTCCTTAGTCTTTTCCCTCTCTACAACTGGAGAAAAAGAAGGATCAGCGAGTTTCTCTCCTCTAACCTCGGCATCGGGCTGCAGCACTTCCAGTAGAGAGCGATTCATGCTCGCGAGCTGCTCGTCATCTATTGAGTCAAGGATCTCAGTAGTTGATAGGCTAAGCGTCGAAGGGGGATCACCTTCTGTGGACAGAGGGGCAGGGGTGACGTGATTGCTATCTTGAACCTCCTTTTCTCTCGGCTTATGCTGCAAGCTCGCAGCACCAGTCCGCTTGGAGACATTCTTCTCCTTCCTAACCTTCAGCCTCTTCTCTATTCGCTCCGCAACAGTACTCTTGTCTCTTTTTCTCTTTTTTTCAGGCGCCTCATCCAAGTCAATGACGACCTGCTGTTGTTCGCGGACTGATGTCGGTGCGACAACCAGAGCCGGGGAAGGCACTGGCTCCTTGGCTTGCTCAATGGAATCTTTAGCTGCGACTTCGGCGGACTCTTTAACTCGTTCCTCAGCAGCCTCTTCTGCCCTTTCCTCTACCTGTTCGTCAGCAGGAAGCTTCTCCTCGATCATCTGCTGCTGGATTTTCGGCGACGATACTTCTTTACCCGTATCTATCCGCAGCATAATAGTCCTAGAAGCAGAGCGGTGTACCTCCATGCTGGAAGTGCTCGCAGGATTCTTGTCGGAAACAGATGACGGATTCAATTTCTCATTTGGTGGGTTTGGAGGAACAACAGTCGCGACTTTCTCAGGCTCTATGTCGCGGGGTAGGTCTGATTTCTCTTGACCTGAGCTCTCTCCTCGGTTGCGGGGTGGGTTATCGTGACGGCGGCTGGTCTTTTTAGGGCGGGAGCTGGCCTTGGGCTTCTCAGTCGAAGTAGCAAGGTTTCCAAAGAAATCCCCTAATCTCGCCATGCCGGACTGGAAAGTGGAGACCGCAAGAGGTGAGTAACGACCCGTCGCGCAGCCAATTCTGACAGAGGACAGGGTTTCCACCGGTATTTATAGCGCAAACAGCATTAATGATAGTTGTGGACTCGGCGGTTAAGGAAACATTTTCAGAATTTTCCAAAACTCAAAAATGTGCGGGGATTATGTTAACCCCAGAATCCACAACATATCCAGCTAGACGTCTCGTTCCTCCTTGGCCGGATTCCAGATGTCAGTCCGCCAAGGTCGCCCTTGGTTCTCTCTCAGCTGGATCGTCGACCTCCCATCGACGAGTCAAGCTCAGATCGGCGAGCTCCAAGTCAGGTCGCCCAGTTCGCTCAGGTCGCCAAGCTCGCTCAGGTCACAACTAGTCTGCCAGGATCGCGCTCGATGCGACCAAGGGAGGATTCCAGCTCGCTGGCCCAGTCCGCCGGTCCCGCGCGGACTGCTTCTTCTTTCCTTTTTGTTTCCCGTCACCGCTGCCCGGCTCCTTTGTACCTCGGGCAGCCGGTTATTTTAGCCCTGCCCGTTTGGGCAGGCCCCCAGCCTATAAATAGGGGGAAGTGGTGCACTCAAAGCACGCTGACTCGAGCCCAGGAGCCCACTTGTTAAAGGCTGCGGACTCGAATCTCTGGCTTTGCGGTCTCCAGCTTGCTTTCTGCATTACTTTCCTTTTCCCTTCGTGTAATCCCTTCTTTGGAATCAAATGCAAGCCCGTCGCAGGAGAAGCGTTCAGGCCGCGACGGGCGAAGTCTGGTGTTGTCGTGCTCCACGGCTCTTGCTTTTCTGTCCGCCAAGTAGACTGCTGCTCGCAGTTTGTTTTTCTTTTCTTCCCCGAGTGCTCGAACAGTTAGCTGGTGATGCCCGTTTTCCCCGTTGCTTTTCGCGCATCAACACATCAGATCCATAAAAGCAGAGGGTGCATTAGTCAACCCGAAGGACATCACCAAAAACTATAAATGTCCATGTCATGAACCGAAAGCGGTCTGAGGAACATCTTCCTCACGAATTCTCAACTGGTGGTAGCCTGAGCGAAGATCAATCTTTGAAAATACCGAGCTACCACGCAACTGATCGAATAGATCATCAATCCTTGGCAAGGGATATCTATTCTTAGTGGTAACCTTATTCAATTCTCTGTAATCGATGCAATGCCTCATTGATCCATCTTTCTTCTTGACGAACAAAATAGAAGCACCCCACAGAGAAGAACTTGGTCTAATAAAACCACACCTAAACAACTCATCGAGCTGAGTATGCAACTCATCTAACTCACACGGAGCCATACAGTACGGTGCTTTCTCAATAGGATGAGTATCTTGCTCGAGGTCTATCACAAACTCTATCTCCCTCACAGGAGGAAGTCCTGGAAGACAGTAGGGAAAAACATCTGGAAACTCTTGCACCACCGAGATATCCTCAAGACGTGGTGTAAAAAAAGCAATTTCCAAGATAGAAATAGAAACCAAAAATGCCTCGCAACCAGACTCTATAGCATGACAAGCACGTACCGCAGAAATGATAGGAGAAACCCTGTCCTGAAATCCATAGACGCTCATAGGTTGGCCATTGTCAATCCTGAAGTCCAGTCGCTTTGCCTTGCACTGGACGATTGCATCATACTTAAACATCCAGTCCATGCCCAAAATCACGTCAAAGTCCTCCAGATCCAACACCATCAGATCTGCAAAGTCTAGGAAGTTGCCTAGGTAGATAGGGCATCTCAGAACTCCTTGATTAGATATCAACGAATCACAGGAGGGAAGCCTGACATTGAAGGAGTCTCTTAACTGATCCACGTTCAAATGATAACTATCTACGAACCTCCGGGTCACAAAGGAATGAGTGGCGCCCGAATCAAAAAGAACGCGTGCCCACCTATTCCGCACCTTAAACTCCCCTAAAACCGTAGCATACATAACAAAACAAACAAACTTGGGAAAACAATGAGTGTAAAGGAATTTAATCTAGGGTCTAACCTGATATCACTTGCGTAGAGGTTTGAGCTTCTCTCCTGGTTACCATGTTCAGCTTCCCTTTGTCTTTGTTATGGTTTGGTGGCTGCGGTAGAGCTCAAAGCGAGGTAGGTTGCAGTGGAAACTGAGCCTGGGGGAACGAAGACTTCAGATGCCCCTTCTGCCCGCATTGGAAGCTAGCCTTATCATTTGTACAGCAATGACTCACATCATGTCCCTTCCTAGAACAAAATGTGCACACTAAATATCCCATGGGTGTACCTTCGTTGGCGTGCACCTGTTGCTGCTTCAGGGTGGCAATCCTCTTGAAACACCTTTCGTAAGGGTGGCTAGGTTGACCACAGAAGCTACATATTTCTCAACTTTTCTTTTTCGGAGATGGGCCGGATGCCCTAGAGCTCCCATCCTCAACACCTTTCCTCTTCTCTTTCCTCGCCTCAGCACCTCGATTCTTGGCATTTTCAATCGCCTCAACTTTTAGTGTGGCTTCCACTGCCACAACATAACTGTTAGCTCCATAAGCGCATGCCCACTACTGGACATCACTTCTTAGTCCTCCCAGGAAACGTTTCACTCTACCCTCCTCCGAATCAACCAATTCAGGAGCAAACCTACTCAGTTTTCTAAACTCAATCTCATACTTGCTCACGGAGAGTTGTCTCTGCTTCAGATGCAGGATGTTATTCATCAGGCAGTCCTGCTCGATCGAGCGTAGACACTTCTTCAGCACATCTTCTTAAAAGATTCCTAAGAATAGCCTTCCTTCAGACTCTCCCTTTCCCGAATCCACCAACTCTTTGCCAGGCCTTTTAACTGATAGGCTGTAATCATTACCTTCTAGGCTTCTATAATTCCGGAATACAAAAAAATCTCCTCGATGGAGATGATCCAATCATCTAAAATCATAAAGTCAGCAATCTCGTCATAAGTAGGAGGTCTTAATCGCTGGAAATGCGAGAGGAAATTCATCTCTTGTTGTAGCGTCACCGGGAGCACCAAAGGAGCAGGGGCATCGGGTATGGCTAGATCCATGGCAGGATCTTGCACTAAGGGTTATTGCGTGGGAGCGGTAGACAATAAAGTCTGAATTTGCGATTGCATCGCAACTACCGGCCTCGACAGAGCCTCGTTGCTCTGGCGCAAACTCTCGATCAGTGCATCACTCTGTGCACCTGACGACTCACCCTCTGACTGGGGAGTCGATCTAGTCGCAATACGCTTTGGTGACATTTCCAAAAAGGCAACGAACAACCCATCAAAATCTTAGATTACCATTAGGCCACACGACTAGTTCAGACCATACTTAAATGAAAATTGCTTATGCTGCAACTTACTCTGGGATTTTATAATGATGCTATGTCCTACTTAGGATGACATCCTCTCATCCTATTTACTCATGTTCCTATGATATGAATGCATGAATTCTTCATTCTTCTTTAAAATCATGCGTGTACATGTGTCATCATGTAAACCTTAACTTAGCACGCGTGCTTATGCGATGATATGCTATGTATGCAGTGCTATGCATTCTAGTTAGACCTTAATGAATGCATGAGCGGCGTACACATTAAATGTTATGCATCCCATACTCCAAAAAATCACATGCAACGAGAAAAGAAAATGTGCTAATGGGCATCCATGTGATGGTGGTTATGTATCTCATACTACAAAACCTTCACATGTTGCCTCATATGGTGGATCCATATACGAACACATATTATGCATCCCATACTACATAATATGCCCCGTATACTTCTTACCATGCTATGAGTGTAGTGACTATGATTAGGTTAAGACGTACTGATGACACATCGGTGTGTGCATGAAATGTCACTAAACAACTAACACTAACATGGGAAGGTTGCCCGACCAATTATCAAGCAACCTCTCCTGATACCAACTATCACAACCCACATTTTCACCGCATTTAATAACTTATCAGAGTAATGGAAAATGAACGTCATGATGCCACATCAGCAGGGGATAACTGCGAACGGTCAGGCAAAACTCTTGTTTAATGCAAAAAGAAAGATCTTATGGTTATTTAGAGGAAAATCCAGTTTAAGTTAAACAGTTAGCCGTATCCCTCAGCTTAGTTGATCAACTAGTCCGCGAATCAAAATATAATTATATGCTAGGGAAGATACTTGTTTAGATTGACTCCAACATCCTACATGAGTATAAACGTCCCCCAAAGGACAACTCATGCTATGCAAGGTCCTAGATTTATAAAAGTAGTAAAGATAGCTTTTACGGTCGCTAGATATAACAAGTTAGAGTTTTAAATTATGCAATGCATGGAGTAATAATAGTAGATTTTATACTTGAAAATACCTATCATGCATTCCTAGCATAAATCATCCCAGAGAGCAAGTAATCCATCACAAAGAAATATAACTAGCAGCTAGCAAGGTATCCAAAACCGTCTATCCTGTGAGCGTCAACAATCTGACATGAACTCACATAAAATAGAAGTTTGTCCAAACTAAACAAACAAACTAAAACAACAAACTACCTTGCTATGGCGAGGTGAAAACCACAGCCAAAACTACTGCCCAGAAACTCCAAAACAAGCTACACTATCTGCTACTGCTCTGAACCTGAGGCATTCCAAAGACAAAACACCTCAGCAAGAATGTACAAATAGTGGCAGAAAGGTAAGCCAAAATAAACAAAGGTCAAAAGTTGTTATAAGGAAGATTAATTTCTGTGATACCTTGGGGGGAAAAAGTAGAAATTTAACAAACATGAAGAACTTAATAGTTACAATTAATCGAAGAAGAGGAAACGAGGATAAACCACCACTTGCCTTGGTTTTACCGGAAACATTCACCGAATTACTCCACGTCGCAGATGGGGGTAAAAGAAGACGGGAGGAGTCGAAATATGAACAAAAATGGCCGAAATAGAGGTTAGGGCCGAAAAACCCTAACGAGAAAACTCAAGGAATGGGGAAAGTTTTTCCACGATGGCATAGCTTACGACGAGAGCTTTCTGGATCAACGATCGGTTCACGATTTGGAGCACCAGAGCACCGTCGATGGTCATCGGAAGGAGTACAGACGGACAACCTCTTACTCACTCACGCCGCTCTAGTTCGGGAGGTCGACAATAATTTCGGTCGATTAATAGATGAAGAAGTAGGAATTTGTACTTAGGTTCAAATCAGAATAACCGCACTTAAAGAAGAATTAGTGTCGGTTGAACTGGGTTTCTCGAGAAGGAAGAAGGGACTACTCGAGTACTGGAAGGACTACTCGAATACCAGGTAAGGACTACTCGAGTACTGGAAGAACTACTCGAGTACTGGAAGGACTACTCGAGTACAGCAAGGGCTACTCGAGTACTACAAGGGCTACTCGAGTAGAAGAGAAGACCTTACTCGAGAACAGGATAAGGCCTTCTCGAGAGCTAGAAGATTACTTGAGTACTAAGGGACGATTACTCGAGTACTAAGGGACGATTACTCGAGTACTAAGGGACGATTACTCGAGTACTGGAAGAAGATTACTCGAGTACTAACAAAAATACCTCTCGAGAACCAGGCACGCTCTACTCGAGTACTGAAGATAGGTATCTCGAGTACTAGAGGATAATTCTCGAGAACTTTAGGTCCTCTCGAGAACTGAACAGGAAAATTTCGAAAATTCCGAATTATCTTAAATTCTGGAAGAGAAATGCAGACTCTAAGAATTTAGCGGGAGAGACGACTCTAGATTCTAACACACTAATCTTGAGGCACTATCAACAAATGCTTACTTAAGCAAAGTCATCACATGGATTAAAAACACATGCCGAGACCCAAGGATGCTCGGTTTAGAATAAAACTAGATGAGTTCAAAACTTCAAAACTCAAAGCTTCCAACATGGAAACATTCAATCTCTTAAAAACCCAAAATTTGCCAAACAGACCCAATGGACATGAAAACACACAAGCGGTGCAACGCTGTTAATAAAAAGAAAGCTCGGTAATGCCCTAACATTATAAATATGATGATACCAAATCAAATAAATTCATCGAAAAATCAGAGGCATTACAGTCACTCCCCCAAAAAAGAAGTTTCATCCCGAACTTAACACAACTCCAACATTAAACCAAAACGAGAATATCAAACATGACTGAAAACATAAAGACATACCTGAAACTAAGAGAAGAGGTACGAATGAGATTCCCTCATCGCCGATTCCAATTCCCACGTTGCACTCTCGATGTCTTGATTTCTCCAAAGAATCTTGACCATGGGGAAGGTCTTTCTCCGCAATAAATGCTCTTGAGAATCCAGAATAAAAACAGGTTCTTCCACAAATGTAAGGTTTGGCTGAATCTGGGGCACTGAGTAGAGGACTTTACGATCATTTCGAATACACTTCCGCAACAAGCTCACATGGAACACATCATGGACACCAGGGAAGGTAGCAGGCAATTCCAGCCTATAAGCTGACACTCTGATGCGCTTAAGATTATGGAAAGGTCGCACATACTGGGGGTCTTACTTGTGGTTCCTTCCAAACCTTTTAACACCAGACATCAGAGAAACCTTCAGAAAAACCAAGTCTCCAACGGCAAAATCCAGATCGACCCTTCGTCGATTATCAATCTTCTCATAATGCTCTTGAGCTACACGGTGCTTTTCTCGAATATGAGTCACGATACAATTCATCTCCTCAAGGGCTTCCGGACCTAACAACGGTCTCTCACCAACTTCATCCCAAAACAAAGGAGTTTTACAATGCCTCCCATATAAGGCCTCAAATGGGGCCATCTGCAGACTCTCTTGATAACTGTAATTGTACGCAAACTCCATGAGTCTGAGATGCTCGTCCCAAGCACCACCGTGATCAAAAATATAACACCTGATCATATCTTCTATGATCTGATTCACCCTTTCCGTCTGACCATTTGTCTGTGGATGATAGGTGGTGGAATACCTTACATCGGTACCCAACTCCTCCTGTAAACTCTTCCAAAAGCAAGACGTAAATCTAGAGTCTCGATCCGATACGATGCTAACTGGCACTCCATGTTATCTGATGACTTCATCAATATATATCTCTGCTATCTTTTTCATAGAATACCCAATCTTAAAGGGAACAAAGTTAGCACACTTTGTCAATCAATCGACTATCACCCAAACCGAGTCGTGCCCACAAGGAGATTTTGGTAGACCAGTGATGAAATACATTGAAATTCTCTCCCATTTCCAACTTGGAATATTAAGCGGTGTTAATTTACCTCCCAGCCTTCTATGGTCAGCGTTGACATGCTGACATGTATAACATTGCGATACAAACTTCGCGATATCATTCTTCATCCCATACCACCAAATAATTTGCTTTAGATCTTTATACATCTTAATGGAACTAGGGTGGAAGGCTATACTGGAACCATGAGCTTCAGCCCAGATCTTAGCCCGAATGTCGCCAAAGACGAGGTTGCAAAATCTACCCCGATACTTCAAGGTATCCGACTCATCCAAGGAGAAATCAGGTAGCTCTCCCTTCACAGTTCTATCCCGGAGGTGTAACAAATCCGAATCATCATTCAGATGTGCTAGAGTAAGGGAAATCAAAGAGGGCTCTTCTACTTCAAGACTAGATGGAACAGTACTACTCCCAACCTCAATATCCATCAACAGGAATTCTTCCACTAAGGACTGTACCGACTGATTAAAAATTTTGGCGGTCTTTCTACTCAAAGCATCGGCTACTACAGTAGCCTTTCCTGGATGATAAAGAATTTCAACTTCATAATAAGCCACATATTCTAACCACCGATGCTGGCGCATATTTACTTCCTTCTGAGTGAAGACGTATTTCAAACTCATATGGTCCGTATAGATCCTGCACAATGCGCCATACAATAAGTGTCACCAAAGCTTCAGTGCATAAATTACAACAGTAAACTCCAAATTATGCGTAGGATAGTTTCTCTCATGAATCTTTAGTTGCCTCGATCCATACGCGATCACCTTACCATCTTGCATTAAAACACAGCCAAGTCTGATGTGTGATGCATCAACATACACAATATACTCAACTCCTTCAGGAGGTAAAGTTAAAATTGGAGCAATATATAATCTCTTCTTTAATTCTTGAAAAGCTTCTTCACACTTGTCGCTCCAAGTGAACACAGTATTCTTCCGGGTAAGTTTGGTTAGAGGAGCAAAAAACACCGAAAACCCTTCCTTGAATCTTCTATAATAGCCTGCCAGGCCTAAGAAACTCCTAATCTCCTTAGGGGTAGAAGGTCTCTCCCATTCCATCACATCAAAAATCTTAGTTGGGTCTACAGAAATAACATTCTTGCTTACAACATGACCCAGAAAGGATACCTGAGGTAGCAAGAACTCATACTTGCTCAACTTTGCATATAACTTATGCTCCTTCATGGTCGACAAAAACAAACGCAAATGCTGAGTATGCTCCTCAACATTGCGGGAATACACCAAGACATCATCTATAATCAAAATTACAAATCGGTCCAAGAAATCCTTAAACACCCTATTCATCAAATCCATGAAAGCAGAGGGTGCATTAGTCAACCCGAAGGACATCACCAAAAACTCAAAATGTCCATGTCGCGAACGAAAGGCGGTCCGGGGAACATCTGCCTCACGAATTCTCAACAGGTGGTAGCCTGAGCAAAGATCGATCTTTGAAAATACCGAGCTACCACACAACTGATCGAACAGATCATCAATCCTTGGCAGGGGATATCTATTCTTAATGGTCACCTTATTCAATTCTCTGTAATTGATGCAAAGCCTCATCGATCTATCTTTCTTCTTGACGAACAAAACAGGAGCACCCTACAGAGAAGAACTTGGTTTAATAAAACCACACCTCAGCAACTCATCGAGCTGAGTACGCAACTCCTCCAACTCATGCAGATCCATACGGTACAGTGTTTTGGAAATAGGACGAGTAGCTGGCTCGAGGTATATCACAAACTCTATCTCCCTCACAAGAGGAAGTCCTGGAAGACAGTTAGGAAAAACATCTGGAAACTCTCGCACCACCGAGATATCCTCAAGACGTGGTGTAACAAAATTAGTTTCCAAAGCAGAAATAGAAACCGAAAATACCTCGCAACCAGACTCTATAGCACGACAAGCATGTACTGCAGAAATGATATTGGAAACCCTGTCCTGAAATCCATAAACACTCATAGGTTTGCCATTGTCTATCCTGAAAGTCCAGTCGCTTTGCCTTGCACTGGATGACCGCATCATACTTGGACAGCCAGTCCGTGCCCAAAATCACGTCAAAGTTCGCACGATCCAACACCATCAGATCTGCAAAGTCGAGGAAGTCGCCTAGGTAGATAGGGCATCTCATAACTCCTTGATTATATATCAACAAATCACCGGAGGGAAGCCTTACATTGAAGGAGTCTCCTAACTGATCCATGTTCAAACGATAACTATCTACGAACCTCCGGGCCACAAAGTAATGAGTGTCACCCAAATCAAAAAGAACGCACGCCCACCTATTCCACACCTTAAACTCCCTTAAAACCGTAACATACGTTACTAAACGAACGAACTTGGGCAAACAAAGAGAGTAAAGGAATTTAAACTATGGTCTAACCTTATATCACTTGTATATAGGTTTGAGCTTCTTCCCTGGTTACCACGTTTATCTTCCCTTTTCCTTTGTCCTGGTTTGGTGGCAGCGGCAGAGCTCGAAGCGGGGCAGGCTGTAGTGGGGACTGAGCCTGGGAGCACGAAGACTTCTGATGCCCCGTCTGCCCGTACTGGAAGCAAGCCTTATCCTTTGTCCAGTAACGAATCACGTCACATCCTTTCCTAAAACAGAATGTGCCTACCAAATCTCCCTTGGGTGCACCTTGAATGGCGTGCACTTACTACTACTTCAGGGTGGCAGTTGTTTTGAAACACCTTTCGTAAGGGTGGCCAGGTCGACCATAGAAGCTATATATTTCTCCACTTTTCTTTTTCGAAGAAGGGCTGGATGCCCAAGATCCCCATCCTCAACACCCTTCCTCTTCTCTTTCCTCGCCACAACACCTCGATTCTTGGCGTTTTCAATCGCCTCCACTTTCAGTGCGGCTTCCACTGCCACAGGATAACTGTTAGCTCCATAAGCACATGGCATCGCTTCTTAGTACTCCCAGGAAATGTTTCACTCTACCCTCCTCCGAAGCTACCAAATCAGGAGTAAACCTACTCAGTTTGCTAAACTCAATCTCGTACTCTCTCACTGAGAGCTGTCTCTGCTTCAGATGCAGGAAGTTATTCTTCAGGCAGTCCTGCTTGACCGAGGGTAGAAACTTCTTCAGCAGCATCTTTTTAAAAGATTCCCAAGAACATTCCTCCTTTAGACTCTCCCTTTCTCGAATCCACCAACTCTTTACCAGGCCTTTTAATTGATAGGCTGCAATAATTACCTTCTGGGCTTCTAGAATTCCTAAATACAAAAACATCTCCTTGATGGAGATGATCTAATCATCTAAAATCATAAAGTCAGCACTCTCGTAAAAAGTAGGAGGTCTCAATCGCTAGAAATGCAAGATGAAATTCATCTCTGGTGGTAGCATCACCGGGGGGAACCAAAGAAGCAGGGGCATCGGGTACAGCTTGATCCACGGCAGGATCTTGCACTAAGGGTTGCTGCGTGGGAGCGGCAGACAACAAAGTCTTAATTTGCAATTTCATCGCAACTACTTGCATCGACAGAGCCTCGTTGCTCTGGCGCAAACTCTCGATCAACGCATCACTCTGCACACCTGACGACTCACCCTCTGACTGGGGAGTCGACCTCATCACAATACACTTTGGCTTATTTCTAAAAAGGAAAACAAACAAGCCATCAAAATCCTAGTTTACCACTAGGCCACACGACTAGTTCAGACCATACTTAAAAGAAACTTGCTTATGCTGTAACTTGCTCTAGGATTTTATAATGATGCTATGTCCTACTTAGGATGACATCCTCTCATCCTATTTTCTCATGTGCCTATGATATGAATGCATGAATTCTTCATTCTTCTTTAAAATCATGTGTGTACATGTGTCATCATGTAAACCATAACTTTGCACGCGTTCTTATGCGATGATATGCTATGTATGTAGTGCTATGCATTCTAGAAAGGCCTTAATGCATGCATGAGCGCGACGTACACATGAAATTTTATGCATCCCATACTCCAAAATATCGCATGCAATAAGAAAAGAAAACGTGCTAATGGGCATCCATGTGATGGTGGTTATGCATCCCATACTATATATAATGGTCACATGTTGCCTCCTATGGTGGATCCATATATAAAGACATATTATGTATCCCATACTACACAATATGCCCCATATACTTCTTACCATGCTATGAGTGTAGTGACTATGCTTCGACTAAGACGTACTGATGACACATCAGTGTGTGTATGAAATGTCACTAAACAACTAACACTAACAAGGGAAGGTTGCCCGACCAATTGTCAAGCAACCTCCCTCTGATACCAACTGTCACATCCCGCATTTTCACCGCATTTAATAACTTATAAGAGTAAGGGAAAATGTGCGTCATGATGCCACTTCAACAAGGGATAACTGCGGACGCCTAGGCAAAACTTTTACTTAATGCAAAAAGAAAGATCTTAATGTTATTTAGAGGAAAATCCAGTTTAAGTTAAGCAGTCAGCCGTATCTCTCGGTTTAGTGGATCAACTAGTCCGCGAATCAAAATATAATTATACGCTATGGAAGATACTTGTTTAGATTGACTCCAACATCCTATATAAGTATAAACGTCCCCCAAAGGACAACTCATGCTATGCAAGGCCCTAGATTTATAATAGTAGTAAAGATAGCTTTTACAGTCGCTAAATATAACAAGTTAGAGTTTTAAATTATGCAATGCATATAGTAATAATAGTAGATTTTATACTTGAAAATACCTATCATGCATTCCTAGCATAAATCATCCCAGAGAACAAGTAATCCATCTCAAAGAAATAAACCTAGCAGCTAGCAAGGTTTCCAAAACCGTCTATCCTAGAGGCGTCAACAATCTGACACGAACCCATATAAAACAGAAGTATGTACGAATTAAAAAAGCAAACTATAATAACAAACTACCTCGCTACGGCGAGCCGAAAACCACAGCCAAAACTGCTGCCCAGAAAATCCAAAACCAGCTCCACTATCTGCTACTGCTCTGAACCTGAGGCATTCCAAAGACAAAACACCTCAGCAAGAAAATACAAATAGTGGCAGAAAAATAAGACAAAATAAACAAAGGTCAAAATGGGTCACAACCCAAGACTAACAGTACTGAAGTAAAGTACAAAAGTAAAGGATCGAATAGAAAAAAAAGAAGCTTACGTGTATCGTCATGTACATCGACAAATATACCAGATGTACAAGGCTATAAGGTGACAAATATAAGTAAATAACACTGAAGAAATTGCACAACCTTTATTAGGCACCTGTGGTCGACTCTACCAGAAAACACAGGCGAGGTGGTCACTCAACTGGACACACCCCTCACAAATATAATATTCTTCTAACTACGGGGAGTCTCATACCCTCCACCATACACCGCAGATACCCAAAAACCCGATAGACTTCCACGAGTTACCAATAAAGGGAACAAAGCCTGCGGAGGTGGTTATCTCCACTAACTCCTGCAATCATGAAAAACCTAAAAAAACCACAATATATATATCTCGAGACTTGGGACATCGAATTCCACTCAACATTATAGACTAAAGACGCGGTTGGTTGACATCTAGGAAGTTTTACAAGGCCTAGATAAATTCTAACACGATCAATAACGATGAATAATGCGATTAGAGACTCTAATAAGACACTTCAAGAATGAATAAACATGGCCTGACAAATTTTTGGTTTACCATGAAGAGATCTTATAACATCAAGTGACTATTAAGGAAGATTAATTGCTGTGATACCTTGGGGGGCAAAAAAAGTAGAAATTTAACAAACATGAAGAACTTAGCAGTTACCATTAACCGATGAAGAGGAAACAAGGGTAAACCACCACTTGCCTTGGTTTTACCGGAAACATTCACTGAATTACTCCACGTCGCAGATCAGGGCAAAAGAAGACAGGAGGAGTCGAAATCTGAACAAAAATGGCCGAAGTAGAGGTTAGGGCCTAAAAACCCAAATGAGAAAACTCAAGGAATGGTTAAAGTTTTACCACGATGGCGTAGCTCTCAACGAGAGCTTTCCGTATCAACGATCGGTTTATAATTTCGAGCACCGGAGCACCGTCGGCAGTCACTGGAAGGAGTACAGACGGACAACCTCTTACTCACTCACGCCGCTCTAGTTCGGGAGGTCGACAAGAATTTTGGTCGATTAATAGATGAATAAGTAGGTATTTATACTTAGGGTCAAATCAGAATAACCGCACTTAAAATAAGAATTTGGATCGGCTGAACCGGGTTTATCGAGAAGGAAGAAGGGACTACTCGAGTACTAGAAGGACTACTCGAATACCAAGGAAGGACAACTCGAGTACTGGAAGAACTACTCGAGTACTGGAAGGACTACTCGAGTATAGTAAGGGCTACTCCAATACTACTAGGGCTACTCGAGTAGAAGAGAAGACCTTACTCAAGAACAGGATAAGGCCTTCTCGAGAGCTAGGGGATTACTCGAGTACTAAGGGACGATTACTTGAGTACTAGAAGAAGATTACTCGAGTACTAACAGAAATGCCTCTCAAGAACCAGGCACACTCTACTCGAGTACTGAAGATAGGTATCTCGAGTACTAGAGGATAATTCTCGAGAACTTCAGGCCCTCTCAAGAAATTAACAAGAAAATTTCGTAAATTCTGAATTGTCTTAAATTCTGGAAGAGAAATGCCAACTCTAAGAATTTAGCGGGAGAGACGACCCTAGATTTCGACGCACCAATCTTGAGGCACTATCAACAAATGCTTACTTAAGCCAAGTCATCACAAGGATTAAAAACAAGCACCGAGACCCAAGGATGCTCGATTCCGAATAATACCAGATGAGTTAAAAACTTCAAAACTCAAAGCTTCCAAAATGGAAATATTCAATCTCTTCAAAAACCCAAAACTGGTCAAGCAGACCAAATGGATGCGAAAATGCATGAGCGGTGCAACGCTGTTATTAAAAAGAAAGTGCGGTAACGCCCTGACGTCATAAATATTACGATACCAAATCAAATAAAATCATCGAAAAATTGAGGGCGTTACAGAGACCAAGGAGGAACTCATCTGGAACCTTCCAAGGTGACTGAAGGAGTTCCGATCATAGATGGAGAGGAGAGGAAGCTCTCCATCAACTTAGAGCTGCCTAAAGAGTAGAAAGAAGAGTTGATCGCTTGCATGCTAAAGAATCTTGGATGTCTTCGCCTGGTTAGTGGAGGAAATGTTAGGAGTGGATCCAAATGTTGCTTGCCATCATCTCAATATCAGCTTCGAATTCAAGCCTATTCAGTAGAAGAAGAGGGAGGTGGCAACATGATAAGTTGCAAATATTCGTATTTTTACATAGTTTATTTATGTAGTTTTAGTTTATTTTTTTGTTGTTTTTAGTTATTTTTGTTCAATACATTGTTTCTTTTTTGATATATCTTCTAACTTAGTTTCTTTTTATTTTCTAGAATTTTTCAGAAAATTGTCAACATTTCAAAGTACACGCCCGTGTCAAATTTGTCACGCCCTTGACCTGGGCATGTTACTTTGATTCCAGTGGAAAAGTGATGTCTGCAAAGAAATGATCAAGACACGCCGGTGTTATATCTGACATGTTCGTGTTTAGACCCAACACGCCCCGTATCGCACCACTCAACGCTCGACGCATTCAGTTCGATGATCCCAGCTTGACGCTTCGTATGTCATGCTCGTGACAAATCAAACACGCCTGTGTCATTCCCGATCGATGTTCGTCGATCCCAGTTTGACGTTTGTTGAACCTATCTAAACACCTCCACCAGGCATACCTTCGCGACACGCCCGTGATAACCCTATCACGCCTATGACAACCCTGTCATGCCCGTTAGCAACACGTGTCCCATTCTAGATTCTTTCAGAACTAAGCCAGCTCATCGGGATTTTGACTTCTCTAGCACGCAGGCCCGTTACGCCCCCTGTCACGCCCGTGACCAGGGCATCTCGATTCTTTTTTCTTGTTTATAAATGTAAATTTTCTTTAATGTCCAAATATTAACTTTTTTGGAACCATTTTGCTGTAGGTGGGCTGTTTAGGTGTTTTCCATGCTTTGTAAGGAAAACTTTCTCCCTCCCTCTCTTAGTTTGTTTTAGGTTTCAGTGTAACTCTTTTTTTAGCTTAATAAATATGTAAATTTTCTCTCCTTATGTTTTTTTGGAATGCATTGGAGTGCCCAACTTTCAGCGATCTTTTATTTTTGTTTTTTCTTTTTAAAATGTGTGTGTGTGTATTAGAGTAATTTTAGTTTTTAGCTTTTTAGTTAGCCTTTTTTTGTGTGCTTTTTATTTTCATTCTTATGAGTTTATAAAAACATTTTCAAAGTGTTTTTTTGTTTTATTTTCGTAAAAATTTTTGTTGCTTTTTTACTTTATTTCCACTTTTTATGCAATTTTATAAAATTATAAGAATGAAAATGTTGTCATTTTAATTTTTGGAGCACTTTGCTCTTTTCTATTTTTATAGAGTGTGTGCGTGTAGGAGTTAGATTTTATTGTTTTCTTTTATCGCTTTCTTCAATTACGTAGAGTGCGTGCGTGTATGAGTTAGCTTTTTTGCTTTCCTTTTCATGATTTCTTCAAATTATGTAGAGTGTATGTGTGTGTGCATTTATTTCCTGCCTACTCATTCGAGTAGGACTCGCTTTCATTTCCCATTTACTCGTTTGAGTAGGACTTGTCATTTCTTGCCTACTCGTTTTAGTAGGACTTGTCATTTCCCGTCTACTCGTTTGAGTAGGACTTGAATTTTAATTATGCAATTTATTTCCTTAAGCCGTCCCCATTCCGATGAGTCGCTAATCGCTCTTAGCCCTCAGTATCGAAGAGCATTGAGACAGATAAAATCGCTTTAAATAATTAAAGATCCTCTTTTTCTCTTTAATTAAAGCACTTAAGGTTTGCCCTATGACCACATATCGATGTGTGGGCTCTATTTCCATTGTCCATACGCTAGCTAGCCGAGAAGCCATGCGTATGGACCAATCACCCTTAGGTAAAGAGAATTGCGTGCATAACCTCGAGAGAGGAGAAGCGTAATTCTGCCGGATTAGGTTCCCTACCCAATAGCATGGTTCTTAGCATAATGAAGGCATTAAGTGGAATCTTCGTCGGACGAGAGTTTGGTCGAATAGTCTTAATGTTAAGGTGAGCGATATCCCTATAGCTATGTGAACTCATTCTTTTGGAACCTCCACGGCCAAGTCGCCCTTTAATTAATTTGAAATTTAAGATCTCTAGTTATTAAAAGTTATTTTAGTTCAAATTCCTTCAGTACCGTTGCGCTATTTCTTCATCGACCTTTTTCTGCTTTTATTTTCTGCCTTTTTTATAACCGCGCTATTTGATTAATCACCCGACAAAATTATTATCGGTAAAATAATAGTCCCTCCAGTGAAAGAGTAGAAATAGTCAACCCATCCCCGAGAATAATACGACCACGATATTCCCCACCGGAATATCCTGTACTACACGCAATAGGTGCACTTGCCTCCTTTTGTTAAAACTCGGTTTCAACTTTTTTATATCAAATAAATCTGCGCCCCCCATGCTTTCAAATTAAATAAACCTTTTTATAAACAAACCACTCGGGGCATCTCGAGTTTTAACCATCAAGTTTTTGGCATCGTTACCGGGAAAATTCTGTGTTGTTATTTTGAATCTTTGAAAACTATTATTTTTACCTATATATATATTTATCTAAAAAACAAAAACTAAGTTAAAAGTTAAAAATAAAAAAATCTTCTTAAAAAAACTTATCTTAAAAACAAAAAATATCTAAAAGAAAAACTTAAAAACTCTACTTAAAAACCAAAAAACTTTTCCCCCTTTGTCTTAATATTTTCTCTATTTAAAAAATCAAAAAAATCAAAAAAAAATTATTATGTACTTTAATTTTAAAACTAAAAGGTCGGCCGCCTGCTTTTTCCCTTTTTTTCTCTTAACAAAATCCAAATTCCAAAAATATTTTATTTCGAAAAACCTAAAAAAAATCTCCCCATGTCTTAATTTGTTTTCTTTTCTTGCAAATCAAAAATTGTAAATAGTAAAAAAAATTATTTTCTCGCCTCGGCTTCGCCTCGCAATATTGTGAGCGATAGGGGAACGCAGTTCTATAACGCCCAAATGACTAAGACATTAGATCAATATGGCGTTACACACATACTTGCCCCTACACCCGCAAACTTCTGGCCGAGTTAATCTTTTTTGATTTTCTGTTATATTTTTATTATTTGTTATTAATAATACAGGGTTTCTCAAAACAGGCCTCCCCAAACTCATTTCACGGAAGCTTCTACCCTCCCTTTTTATTTTGTTTGTCAATACTGCATTTTATTCCTTTTCGTTCTGCATACTTATATTGCAACATTGGGGACAATGTTGGAATTAAGTATGAGGGTGTTTTCCTATTTTATGCACTTTCATTTTCTGAACTTATTTTCTGCACCTCTTAACAAATTACAAAAAAAAATGAAAACAAAAAAAATTATAATACAAAAAATACAAAAAATATTTTTTTTCCTTTGTAAATAATTTTTTTGTAAATATTCTCTTTCCCCTCTTCTTTTTCTCTTCCCTCTCTTTGCAAATATTTTTTATTATTATTCTCTTTCCCCTCTTTGTTTCTCTCTCATCTTTGTAAATAATTTCTCTCTCTTCCCTCTCTTGTAAATATTTGTTAAAAAAACTCAAAAATTCAATTTTTTTTATTTATTAAGAAAAGATGGAAATTCCAAAAAAAGGTAGTAAATAAAAAAAATAATACAAAAAAAGTAGATAACTCTAAAAATACAACAAAAAAGATAATAACTCTAAAAAAAATCAAATTTTTTTTATTAAGAGATAAATAAATCGGATACACCATTCTTAACCTCCCTGCTTTCCAAAAATTTTGTTTCGAGTTTTATTTATAAGCGAATTTTATTAATCCTTATTTACTATTTGTTTATTAATTAAAAATCGATAGATTTAGATATCCCGGGGTTAAGTTTTAATGAATTTATTATACTTTGTTATTAAGATAGGGGAATTATTTTAGGCTCTACTTCTAATTTATCTAAAATAAGGCACATGCATTATGTTTGAAAATAACAATCTTGGACTTCATTTATGTTTACTTCAAGATTTTTTTGAACCATAGGAACGTTCAATTTATCAAAGGTTGCTCTCAATTTTTTTTTATTAAAATCTAGTTTTCTTCTTGAAAAAATAAACCCATCTCCAATTTTTTTTCATGTCTTACTTGACATGATTAATCCCCTTTTATCCTTAAAAAAACCTATGTTAATGAGAATAAGATTTCATTCTGTAAATATAGGCATCCAATATTTTAAAAGATTATATGTTACAGAGTAAGAGGATAAAATTCATTACTCTTACACATATACATTGGGTTAAAATGAAGTTGATTTAAAAAATTCATGTTATGAAAAATAACATTTCGTTTTCCTAAACATACAACAATGATAAAAAAAATTGTAGAGGTTTGAGAAAAAAATACCTCACCTCTAAATTTAAGCCCTCTTCATAAACCAAAACAAACTCTTAGCCAATTTCGACGATTTTAGACTTAATTTAAAAACTTTTTGAGTGCATAATTTTTAAATTGCATTATTTCCTTTAATTTTTACAAGCTAAAATTTCTATAATTCAAGTCTATTCTTGTTAACCTAATAAATACACATTTTGCTTTCTATTTGATTATAACGAGAAGTTTTTAGCTGAAACTTTTCCTCCATTTAAAACATTTTCATGATTTAGGAGTTAAATCTTATACCCCGGATGTTTATTTTGATCTTTCTTTCTTTTAATTAATTCATGTGGTAGCTAAATATAGAATTTTTTCAATTCCTTATAAGTTCATCTCAAACTTTTGCTCTGGAATAGCAAAAGCTTAAGTTTGTGAGTATTTGATAAGTTGTAAATATTTGTATTTTTACATAGTTTTTTTAATGTAGTTTTAGTTTATTTTTTGTTGTTTTAGTTATTTTTGTTCACTAAATTATTTCTTTTTTGTTATATCTTCTAACTTAGCTTCTTTGTATTTTCTAGAATTTTTCAGAAAATTGTCAAAATTTCAAAGTACACGCCCATGTCAAATTTGTCACGCCCATGACCTGGGCATGTTACTTTGATTCCAGTGGAAAGTTATGCCTGCAAAGAAATAATCAAGACACGCTCATGTCATATCTAACACGCCTGTATTTAGACGCGACACGTCCCGTGTCGCACCACTCGATGCTCCACGCATTCAGTTCGACGATCCCAGCTCGATGCTTTGCATGTCAGGCCCATGACAAATATGACACGCCCGTGTCAATCTCGATCGATGTTCGTCGATCCTAGTTCGACGTTCGTCGAGCCCAGCTCAACATCTCCACCAGGCATACCTTCCTGATACCCCCATGACAACCCTGTCACGCTCGTGAGCAACACGTGTCTCATTCCAGATGCTTCTAGAACCAAGCCAGCTCACCAGGATTTTTACTTCTCCAGCACGCCAGACCTGACACGCCCCCTTGTCACACCCGTGACCAGGGCATGTTGACTCCTTTTTTGTTTATAAATGTAAATTTTCTGTAATGTCCAAGGGTTCACTTTTTTGGAACCATTTTTCTATAGATGGGCTGCTTAGGTGTTTTCCATGCTTTGTAAGGAGAACTTTCTCCCTCCCTCTCTTAGTTTGTTTTATCTTTCTTTATAACTCTTTTTTAGCTTAATAAAATTTGTAAATTTTCTCTCCTAATGTTTTTTGGAATGCATTGGAGCGCTTAACTTTCAGTGATCTTTTATCTTTGTTTTTTCTTTTTAAAATGTGTATGAGAGTGTATGTGAGTAATTTTAGTTTTTAGCTTTTTAGTTAGCCTTTTTTGTGTGCTTTTCATTTTCATTATTATGAGTTTATAAAAACGTTTTAAAAGTGTTTTTTTGTTTTATTTTCTCTAACTTAGTTTTTATTTTCGTAAAAATTTTTGTTCCTTTTTACTTTATTTCTACTTTTTATGCACTTTTATAAAATTATAAGAATGCAAATGTTGTCATTTTAAATTTGGGAGCACTTTGCTCTTTTCTATTTTTGTACAATGTGTGCGTGTAGGAGTTAGATTTTATTGCTTTCTTTTATCGCTTTCTTCAATTACATAGAGTGTGTGCGTGTATGAGTTAGCTTTTCTTGCTTTCCTTTACCGCTTTCCTTTTCATGCTTTCTTCAAATTATGTAGAGTGTGTGCGTGTGTGCATTTATTTCCCGCCTACTCATTTGAGTAGGACTCGCTTTCATTTCCTGCCTACTCGATTGAGTAGGACTTGTCATTTCCCGCCTACTCATTTGAGTAGGACTTGTCATTTCCTGTTTACTCGTTTGAGTAAGACTTGCATTTAAATTATGCAATTTCTTTTCTTAACCCCTTTCCGATGAGTGGCTAATCACTCTTATCCCTCAGTATCGAAGAGCATTGTCACAGATAAAATCTCTTTAAATAATTAAAGGTCCTCCTTTTCTCTTTAATTAAAGCACTTAAGGTTTGCCACGGGTATACGATGCGTAGGACCACATATCGATGTGTGGGCTCAATTTCCGTTGTCCATATGCTAGCTAGCTGAGAAGCTGTGCGTATGGACGGATCACCCTTGGGTAAAGAGAATTGCGTGCATAACCTCGAAAGAGGAGAAGCGTAATTCAATTGGATTAGGTTCCCCACCCAATAGCGGGGTTCTTAGCATAATGTGGGCATTAAGAGGAATCCTGCGTCAGACGAGAGTTCAGTCAAATAGTCTTAATGTTCAGGTGAGCGATATCCCTATAGCTAGGTGAAATCATTCTTTTGGAACCTCCACGACAAAGTCGCTCTTTAATTAATTTGAAATTTAAGATCTCTTGTTATTAAAAGTTATTTTAGTTAAAATTCCTTCAGTACCGTTGCGCTATTTCTTCATCGGCCTTTTTCTGCTTTTATTTTTTGCCTTTTTTTAACCGCACTATTTAATTAATCACCCGAAAAAATTATTATTGGTAAAATAATAGTCCTTCCAGGAAAAGAGTAGAAATTGTCACCCCATCCCCGAGATCAATACGACCCCAATATTACCCACCGGAATATCTTGTACTACACGTGATCGGTGCACTTGTCTCCTTTCGTTAAAACTCTGTTTCAACTTTTTTATATCAAATAAATCCACGTGCCCCGTACTTTCAAACTAAATAAACCATTTTATAAACAAACCACTCGGGGCACTGTGAGTTTTAACCATCACAACAAAATTAGAAGAACCCATCAGAGAGGAAGTCGCTAAGCTCCTTAATGCAATTTCATTCGTGAAATTCAATATCCTACCTTAGTGTCAAACGTTGTAATGGTTAAAAATAGGAGGTACATTGTGTATTTGGGATGATTTCACCAAGTTAAATAGAGCATGACCAAAAGATTATTGCCCCTTTCCTCAGATAGATACTTTAGTTGATTTTGCAGTCGAGTTTCCTTATGAGTTTTTTAGATGCATTTTTTAGTTATCACTAGATTATAATGCATAAGCCTGACAACCCTCGCACATCCTTCATCACAAATGATGGTTGCTATTGTTATCTTGTGACGCTTTTCGGGCTCAAATACACAGGCACCACAAATCAGCGAATGATGGATTTTATTTTTAAGGAACAAAAAGGGTGAAATATTGAAGTTTATGTAGATGATCTCCTTATTAAAAGTAAAACCTTTGTGTTGCATTTGAAAGACTTTGCAGTGACGTTCGCTACTCTGTAGAGGTATAAAATGAAATTAAACCCGATAAAATGTGTTTTTGGGGCGAGTAAGGTGAAGTTTCTCGGTCATGTCCTTACACCTGAGGGACCTGCTCCCAATCCAGATAAAATAAAGACGATTCTTGATATGACACCTCCTCGATCCCCTAAGGAGGTTCAATAGTTAGGAGGAGGCTAGCAGGCATATAGAGATTTATTTCAAGACTATGGGACAAAAGTGCTTCCTTTTTCAAAACTCTTCGACATGAATCCAAATTTGAGTGGACTAAAGAGTATGATGAAGCCTTTGAATAGCTAAAGAAATATCTCACCTCAACCCCTCTCCTCCAGAGTCCTCGGGCAGGAGAAATGCAATACATCTACCTAGAAGTGGTCCTAGAGGCAGTCAGCTTAGTTATAGTCAAAGAAGAAGGAAGAAGGAAGTATCTAGTGTATTATGTAAGCCACATCCTTAAGAGTGCAAAAACAAGTTATCTTATTCTGGAAAAGCTGGCTCTGGAACTAGTAATGTCTACTCGAAATCTCCGACCATATTTCTTGGCACACTCAGTTAAAGTCCTAGAAAAGCATCCTAGAAAAGCGTCCTAGAAAAGCTGGAACATTCGGTAAGTCTAGCCAAATGGGCGATCGAGCTTAGCGAGTTTGAGATCTCATATGTGCCCAGGATAGCCATCAAGGTGCAGGTGTTGGCTATTTTCTTGTGGATACAGTAGAATCAAGTTCTGATGAGGCAGAGCGATCTTCTTTGGCTTGGACAATTTATGTAGATGGGCTTCAGGAAGAAACTCCTCTGGGGCAGGAGTAATTCTCATTAAACCTAACGGAATCAAGCTGGAGGAAGTTGTAAAGTTCTCGTTTCCGACAATGAATGACCCGACAGAGTATGAAGCACTCTTAGCCATCTTGAGATTTGCCAAAGAATTGGGAATTGAACATGTGCATGTTAAAATGGATTCTTTGGTGATGGCCTCCCAAGTACTAGGTAACTTTGAGACCAGGGAGATGATCTTGAAGAAGTATTTAATACTAGTCAAGGAAGAAGTTAGGAGATTTAAAAGCTTCACAATCGAGAATATCTCGAGAATACAGAACACGAAATCAGATGAGTTGTCAAAGTTTGGTCTTCCTTCGGGAGGGATGACCTCCGAGCTTTTTGATCAGTGTCCCTCTTGGATAGACCCATTCATATTGTATCTATCAACAGGAGAAATCCATCAGTCGGTGAAGGATAAGAGAAGATTCAAGATTAAAGTTGCAAATTATTATATCAACTCTAGGATTCTCTACCGAAGGAACTTCTCTCGCCAATGGCATGGTACGTATCTGAAGAAGAAATTCCAGTCGTGCTCCAAGAAATTCACTCCGGGGAATGCGACAGTCATTCGGGAGCAAAAACTTTGGAAACTAGAATATTGCGGCAAGGGTATTTTTTGTCCACGATGAAGAAAGACACTGAGTCATATGCGAAGAAATGTGTTCAAATAGTGAAAAACTTTGTTTAGGGAGAGATAATTTGCAGCCACGGAGTCCCGATGGAAATAATCACAGATAATGGGCCCCCTATTCAACAACGAGGAAATGATTAGCTTGCACAGTTCCATAGTAATGGGCCATAGTTCTGTGGACCTTGAGAATGACACCATCATCTGCCACTGGGGAAATTCCCTTCAAACTCTCTCATTGCTCGGAGGCTCTCATACCTGTGGAATTTGAAGTCCCAACCCTAAGTGTCTTGCTTGCTAGATAAAGTTGGGAGGATTGGCTCGAGATCAATAGCGAGAAGATGAAGTGTAGTCAGGATCAAATTGAGGAGATTCGGGATGAAGCCACCATCAAACAAGAGGAAGTCAAGTGAAGGGTGGCAAGTTTTTTTTGATAAAAACATTAGGGTCAAACATTTTCTGGTGGGGGATATTGTTGATGCAAATGCACGAGCCAGTTCAGTAGGAAAGTTGAATCCAAATTAGGCCAGACCATTCATTGTTAAAGAATTTCTAAAGAGTGGAGCGTATCGACTACAAATCTATGAAGGAGAAGACATATCTCACACCTGGAGAAGGATGGCCAGATACTTTGATAAGAATGTAAGGATCAAACACTTTCATGTGGGAGACCTTGTTCTTAAAAAAGTGGATGTTGCTGCAAGAACCTGCTCAGTAGGGAAGCTGAATCCGACTTGGGCTAGTCCATTCGTCATCAAAGAAGTACTAATGAACGGGGCTTATCATCTACAAACTTACGAAGTAAATGATGTACCACATACATGGAGTGGGGATTATGTTAAACGGTTCTATTCTTGAACCAACTCCTCTCCTAATCTTCCTTTGTAATTTTTTCAAAGATTATCATTAATCAAAGGCCCCTTACTGACATTTTTTGAGTGTTTTCTATCTCATGAACAATTCAAAAAGCAAGTATAACTTCCTCTTGGAGACATCACCGTGATAAGCTTGGACCCCCCTTAATCGTTGTCATTAGCGTAACACCACCATGGCCACGTGTAGCGGGGAGATTTTGCACCGTGTAGTGGGAGCTTGCAGATTATAGAATGGTGGGCTACTGAATTTCGGATCCCGGCTAGTATCTAGCCTCACCTCTATATTCTGGAGGGATAGGGTGGGTGCTAGCTCTACCTTGCCTTGTAAGGGATATCGTTACAACTTTAATGTTCACGTGAGGAAAGCAATATTATATGCACCTGCCCACAGATCATTCTAGCTTGTGACCCTCAAATACTCTTTGGAAACCTTGAGAAGTGCCTGTAGGAGACCCACAGCCATGTTGATCTCAGAGTAAAGCAATGCTATATGCACCTACCCGAAAGATCAATCGGGACTGTACTCTAGGAAAGAGGCCAGTAAACCTTTCTCCTCTCTTTTGGGTGAGGATAAATTGTACAGCTTTTGTGACCATGTGAGGAAAGCAATGCTATATGCACCTGCCCGCTTGGTCACCTAAGTCTGCAACTCATTTTTTCTTGCAGAAAAAATTCTGGCATGGTGCAGACTGCATCTTTTGAGTCCGCTCAGTCTGCCAGTTCTGGCTTAATCTTACAACTCCTATGACCCTGCGAGGAAAGTAATGGGCTTCGTGCGCACATGCCCGCTTGGTCACCTATGTTGTGAATCATTTCTCGTCACGGACTGCATTTTGGTATCCACGTAATCCGCCGATGTTTGTAGTGGGTTGTTCTTACAGCTTTTGTGACCCTGCGAGGAAAGTAATGGGCTTCGTGCGCACCTGCCCACTTGGTCACCTAAGCTGTGGATTATTTCTATTTAGTCTAACTCAATCCTAGTAGTTGTAGCAGTCCGCAAGGCATGATCTTTCAGGCCGCCAAGTTGGGTGATGTGGTTTACAGCTCCTGTGACCCTATGAGTGAAGTAATGGGCTTCGTGCGCACCTGCTCGCTTGGTCGATTAAGTCTGTAACCCATCTTTCTTAGTCCGCAGAAGTTTATTTATAATTCTCTCAGTTCGCAACGTCAACTGTCTATATTTTCTTAGCTCGCGAAAGTTTATTATCAGAATATTGGTTAATAAATATGCGGACTGGAATTGGTATTCGTCAGAATCCGCCAAGTATCTATATCTTTTTGGCAAGATGAGTCATGTTATATGAATTTGGCGAGCTACAAATCAAGTATCGTGGACTGGATTGTTGTCAATCTTGGTTTTTTTCAAACTAAAATTATCTCTAAGCATGAGGCCTAAAGTCTAAGAGGCGCAGACTAATTTTCATTAAATAACGAGGGCTATTATTGATGATATACATTGTAGACAGCAAGTCTTAACAAAGCATTGCAGAAAACAAGAAATGAGCAACAAAAAATGGAAGAAGACGCGAGCTGATCAAAATACCTTTGTATTCATTGAAGTCAAAAATTTACATCTATTTCATAATTGGCGACCTCTGACCGAGTCCGCCCCTTTAGAAAAAATTAAAGCAAAATACATCATTTTATTCTGTCATCTTTCGCTTCTTCTTCGCAGGAGCATCAAGGCTTGAAGATTCATCAACGTTAACCTCAGGAGAGTAGCCTCCCGATTCACTACCGCTGCCATCCAAACTCTCGCTATCCGCGAACTCGCTCTGCAGACTGCCTTCATCAGAGCTTGATGAAGAAGCAGACTCGTTGGAGTGGCTCTCCCTCTGCTGGCTTCAACCAGCATCCTCAGCAACCTCATCTTAGGCTAATCCCTTTTCAATCTCCTCTTTTTTTTCATCTTCAGCTACTGCCTTTCCTTTTGTAGATTGCTCCATCTCTGCGACCTGCTCTTTTAGCTCTAGGAAGAGTCGCACAAAAGGGACTGTCTCCACCCCATCCTTGGCAAAGTCGCCTTCAATGAATCGCTCAATAGCGACCTCGACGCTCTCCTTCATATGGTGAAACATCGCGTCTTGGAAGCTGTTGTTTGCGATATCATATGCGGACTGAAGAAAATCAAAACGAGTCAGTTTGCCGCGGACAAGCAATGGAGATCGCTGCGAATATAGAAACATACCTCTTTGTTCTCTTTATGGAGATTGATCCTCTTTCCTAATTCTTGTTTCTTTCCTTCAACAACTTATTCTCTTGCTAAAGTTTCTCGTTCTCTTTGAGCAGGTCGCGTGTCAAACAGCCCATGAAGTGGCTCGTCACGACGCTGTTCGCATTGGCTTGGGCGGCAAGCAAGGGGAGATCGGTAGGCGGGACACTCTTCAGGTCGCGCAAGTTACGTTTCCCATAAAGCACAGAGATCGCCACATGGGCGTGGCGAGATATACGCGAACTATTCTAGGAGGGAAGAGGAGTGGAAAGGAAGACATGTATGTTCTTATTGTGCCAATTGATCATCGGGTTTCCCCTCAGATCCTTCTGGCTTTTTCCAAAGCCATGCATATCAAAACTTTAAGAGGAAGAGTAGTCTGCGGCTGGATCCCGCTCCTCTTTTCTTTTCCTTGCTCTCTCTTTTTTCCTTTCCCCTTGTGTAAGAGTAAGGCCGCCTGGTATTTGAGGAAGATTCACGGACACCGCCAAGGTAGCTGCAATAAAAGGAAATGGCAATCAATTGCAGGTCGCGCTGGAAACATTACAGGTCGCGGCGGATACAAAGACAGGTCGCAGGACTTACTTTCCTGGCAAGCTACGGTGTCTAAGCTGGGCAAGAGCAGGATGTATTGCTCGATGTCAAGTCTTTCTCCCACCAAGAACTCAACAATGGCGGTCTCCACCACATCAAGCATCACACTCTTGAAGACAGAGTCCGGGCACTCTTGCGGATGAGTATGCGCAAACCTTATACGGTAAGCCCATAACCTTCATTCCCCGGCAGTAGAAATATGTAACACCCTTATACGGGTGGCCTCCGGATGATGTTATCGAGCGGACTGAGAAAAGTTTCCTAAAAATATTTAAAGAAAAATCAATCTTTTCAGATCGTAGGTAAGACAGGTAGTTGAAAATTACGGCTAAGGTATTCGGTGTGAGTTGCCCCGGAACCATGCCATAGTGTTCAAATATCTCGGCGATCTCCCATAGCAGAGGAAATTTGAATCCGTAGTCGAAGTGATCAATCAGCACTTCAATCTGGGTTGCAGTGGAGAAGTTGATCCTTTCTTGGTCTTCAGGAAGGAGGACAAGAACTGGCAAGCCCGCCATATGCTTCTCAACAAAAGCCTCTAGATCGGCCTCTGTCAACTTGCACTTCTTGTGGTTGGCAGAATGAAATGCAATCGCTGCATCAGTTTGAGCGGACACCATTATCTCAGACCGCAAGGACTTCTGCTTCGATCTCATTTCCTATAGAGAACGAAGACTAGAGCTCTATTTATAGAAATCTGGTCTGTCAGCTTTTTCATCCAGTCCGCAAAGATTAATCGCTCAATCCGCGCGAACCTAGCTTCTCTTAGTCAAAGATCGGGGACTCAAAGGCAGTCCGCCCAGCTCGCTCTATTTTCAGTGTTCCTGAACAATTTTAAAGCAATCTATAAATCAAAATATGCGGTCATGAAGTTAGTTCACATAGCTCGTATTCAAAATCAATCTGCAGAAAGATTTTCAACACACATATCACACCATTGTTCAAATCATAGTGCAATATACAGATAAAATAAAGTTCACATCACAGTTCGATAAAAGTAATAAGCAATGTTCAAAGCGCGCAAAATATACATCAAACATCAAATCAAATCAAATTGTCTGCATCTACAAGCAGACTTAGCGGCCTCTACGGGCAGGTCGCTCCTGCCAATCCCTGCCAAGATGTGCCGCCTGGTCGCTTCCCTCCAACACTTCTCCGTATAGCTGGTGGATAAGATGGTGCATCGAGTAGAAAGTGAGGTCCATGTGCGCGGCCTCCCGGTCTATTCGGCTCTGAAGAACCACAGGCTCTACTGCCGGCCTCTGCACCTCGTCCGCCGCGGACTGCCCACCTACTGCTGGAGCTGGAGCCTCTTCTGAAGCAGGCCGATCTGGCAGTTGCGGCCACTCCGCGGCGACCTCGGCACTTTGATTGTTCTTTCCTTCCCACACTAAAGCCAAGTATCTTCCTCTATAATGGCGGGAATCCTCGCCAAGTCACCGCTTCTCCTTCTCGCACATCACAAGCATCGTTGAGATGCTGGCTACCTGGTCTTCCAGAGCCTTTTCTCGCTCTATCCGCCACTTTAACTCTACTTGAACATCTTTATGTTTTTCTTCATACTTCTTCCTTTCTAATAATATCGCATTATCCAGGTTGGACTTCTCGCCTTATGCGGACTAATCAAGAGAGATCGTGCCAGACCGCCCTGGAGCATTTACTTTAGGAGACGACATGATCTTGCTAGCTTCAACAGAACCAGGTGGCGACCTCCATCCTGCAACAAAGAAAGCAAAAGTTCATATTCAAATCTAGGTCGCGGCAGGCTCAAAAGGTAAAGTGTAAAGTCAATTTTTTTGTAATCATCGTAGCAATGTGGCGACTATCAAAGAAAGGCCACCTCACACGCTCTGGTTCAAAAGCACTTAGACGTTTCTTCCATTCTCGATGGACTCTTTCTCTCGCCTCGACCATCGTTCTACTTGAAACGACTGTCATCAGTCTCTGTGATTATCTTGATCGGCCTCGACTTCCGTAGGGGAGACTTATAGAGCCACTGACGCTGGAAATGCTTGGGGATCGGTTGTAATTTACCTGACCGCATCAGCTCGCGGCTATCCGAAAATCCTCAGCACACTTGTCCGTATCGAGCTTCTCCGAGACCACCTCGACCTTGGCCTTCATGATGGCGAGCTTCTCTTTCACCGCTGTCTGCTCTTTTCCTTCAGTCGCATGTGCAAAGGTGGAATTAGCAATTTTTTCTCCCGTTATCTTAACATCAGACTGCAACACCTCTAGCATAGATTGATTCATGTCAGCGAGCTGCTCATTATCGATGGTGTTGAGTATTTAAGTAGTGGACAAATTGACCGTTGACAGGGAATCACTTCCCAGGATCGGAGCGTCTGGAGTGACAAGGCCGGCATCTGGAACCTCCTTTTCTCATGGCCTGTACTGCAAGCTCGTAGCACCAGTCTGCACAAAGACATTCTTCTCCTTTCCAGGCCACAGTTTCTTCTCAACTCACTCGGCGATAGTGGACTTGTCCCTCTTCCTCTTCTTCTCAGGTGCTCTTTTCTACAAGTCAGCGACGACCTACTTTGAATCTGGCAGACGCTCACGAACTACTTCCGGGTCAACGACGACCAGAGCCTAAGAAAGCATTTGTTCCTCAGCTTGTTCTTCAGCAGGCTGCTTCTGTTCAAGATCATCATTTTGCTGTAAAACCTCCGATGACGAGACCTCCTTATCCAGGTCTATCCTCAGCATAAGTGTTCCCGAAGCAGAGTGGTGTACCTCCATACCTACTGAGTTTACGTTGTTCTGGTCAGAAATCACGGGCGGATTTGATATCCTTTCTGTGCTTTTCAGTGGCATGTTTTGAGAAGTAGAGGCATCTGCGGACTTCTCGCATTCAAACTCTTTGGAATTGCGGACTTGGTCAGCCTTCTCTTGTTCCCTCTATGAAGTTTCGCTTATATGGCAGATAGGCGTTCCAATCCTATGGACTACTTTGTTAGTCCTCGTGTGCGGCTTAGGCTTCTCTGTCCTTAAAGAGATATTGCCAAAGAATGATCCAAGCCTTGCCATCCCCGGTCTGAAAAGCACAGACCGTAAGTGGTGAAAATTGACCTGTGGCGCAAATAGTTTTTGGCAAAATCAGAGTTTCTAGTGATATTTATAACACTGACAGCATTAATGAGGGGTGCGGACTCGAGAGTTAAGGAAAAATTTTCGAAGTTTTCTAAAACTTTAAAAATGTGCGGGGATTATGTTAACTCCGCAACATGTTCAGCAAGACAGGTCTTCCTCCGCTTTCGGTGGACTCAGATACTTCAATCCGCTCAGATCTTCAAGACCATTCAGACCCAGGACTCCTCCAGTGATGGACTCAGTTTCCAGTCCGTCCAGGTCGCCCAGTCGGGATTCCAGTACCAGCCTCCTTAAGCGGCGGACTCAACCCTCCAGTCCGCTCAGGTCGTCCAGCCTCAGATGATCAGCTTCCCAGATCATCCACAAACTCTCTTTATGTGGACTCAAGAATCACCCCGCACAGGTTGTGGCCCTTCAGCCAGGATCGCACCCTGTAGCTAGACGGAAGCTCAAGCTTGCGAGCCCAGTCCGCCCTCTTGTGCAGACTTGCTTGTCTTTTCATTTTTGTTTCCTATCACAGTATCCCTGTTCTCCTGTACCCTGGGCAGCCGGTTATTTTAGCACTGCCCGTTTGGGAAAGCCCCCGAACCTATAAATAGGCGGAAGCGGTGCACCCAAACCACACTGAGCCCAGGAGCCTACTTATTAAAGGCTGCGGACTCGAATCTCAGATATTGCGGTCTCCAGCTTGCTCTTCTTTCAGCTCTCTTCCTCTACGTGTAATCAACAATTTTCAATCAAAGGAAAGCCCGTCGCAAGAGAGGAATTTAGGCCACGACAGGCAAAGTCTTGTGTTGTCGTTGCTCACGGCTCTGTTTTCTTTCTCTGATCCTCTAGTAGATAGTGGCTTGTAGTCTCCTCTTTTCCCTTCTTTTCCCCCGTGTTTGAGCCGTTAACTGGTGGTGTCCGTTTTCGCGCATCAAAAATTACAATGGTACCTTACAATGGAAGAAGAGAGGTCATGGGATTGAGTGCATAGAAGGGTCCCCAAGTAGAATTCCAAAAGGCCCAACCTGGACCTTTTGTATTTGTTGCCTCAGCACCCTCATTCAAGGATAAGGATGTGCCCTATTCTAAGGTTCTTCAAGCAAGAACGCAACCAAAAAGTGCTTTCATCAGTAAGGTTGACTTAGCTGCCTCTGAAGCCATTAAGAACATGCCAACTACAAAGAAGGCTGGTACCAATGAAGATCAGAGCAAACCAAGTGCTCCCACTAGCAGATTCACTTTTGGTCAAACTCCTGCCGAAAGAAACATGAAGAAGGCCACAGTTCTCCCCACTAAATAGGCAACTAGAAATGGCTTGCACACTTCAAAGTATGTTTAGAAAAGGAGATATAACATCCATGAATGTTGGTGCTGTAGCAAAGTGGGCCACTTTGCCATAAATTGTTGGCACAACCCCTGTGTGCAAAAGGCAAGGCTATGTCTTCTTGACATGACTCCTGTAAATATGCATTCTTATGCTAACAGGAACCTAGGACCCAAGTCAGCTTGGGTTTCTAAGGTAAGGTAATTTTTGTTTTGTAGGAGAGTCCAAGTGGCCTTGCCCAATTATGTCCTTGGACAGAGATGTACCAAACCTAAGTCTTGGTACAAGGAATGATTCAACTAATCATCATGCACAAGATGTCAAAGACAAATGCAATTGTTGAGGGGGAGCTAGCAAAAGGAAAGCCCGATGCACATCAAAGGCTAAAGTTCAGGAGCAAGGATGCTGATGTGTTCAGAAACTATGAATCCAACCTCTGCTTCCAGTCTACAGGGCCAAAATAAGTAGAATTCATCTTGTTCATGAATCTACTAAATGTTCTCTTAATTGCAAGAGCTCTACTTTTTAGAGATAAGATAGTTGAAACTAAAGTTTGAAAAGAAGTAAGAAAATTATCTAAATACTTGTCTCAAATAACTAAGTTAGTGGCTCTCTTCCTCAGCATGCCACTAAATGTAACTAGATTCAACATCCTCAAATTAACATGAGAATGTTAAATTTAGTTCATATTTCACTTCACTAAGACACATACTACATGTGCAATACAAGTTGAGATAAATTAGTCGAGGAAAAATGTTAGACAAGTATCAAAATTTGTCTTAGCAATTGAGTTTTGGGCTAACTCACTCATTGTGTTACATGATGTAACGAGACCCTACAACCTCTAATAAAATTTAGGGTGTTGAAATTATGTCTTATCGCACCCCTCTAGGACACATATTATAATATGTATTGAAGGGCACTCTAATCCCTGCAGGTTAGATCCGTAAAACAAGAATTAGGGCTAAAAGGCAATTTCGTCGGACTTTGGCTAAACAGCGGGATTCATTCCTGACCATTGATGATGTAGGCTTAACCTTTTGGCGTTATGGTGATGAACATAACGAATGCAACACTCTCCAGTAACCCTCACATCACGTTCAAACAAAAGACGCAGCATCATCTAAACTCGGATATTCATTATATTTAGATTACGGAGGGTTCGCAAAGCCCTTCAAGGTAATACCAAGGCGATAGGCCAAGGTCCTATCAAGCGAAAGGAACCCACACGGTTCGGTCGAGAGTTGTTGTACCAAAAGAGAATCCACCAAAAAACAAAGATTCGGACAAGGGTGGTTCTCTCCCAACAAAATAAAAATGAGGGCCACCACGCCTCACAAACTTAAACGGAATAAGGTAAACAACAACAATATCTATGAAGAAATTAAACACGAAATTTTTAATGTTTCACAAACCACGCAACATGCATATGCCACAAGATCTATCAAGAGGGAAAAAAACATAGTAGAAGATATATTCGTTACCCAATCGGAATGGATGATTCCGATTACTCTCTACTTGGATCGACCTTCAATGGCTCCGCTGGAGTCATGTCGAGTGGAGAAGAACTTGTCCTCCTTCGTCGCTTCATGCCGGGATTTTGGATACCACAAAAGTAGGCTTCTTGCCTTGGCCGAATTTCTTCAAGGCAGGGGCTTATTTGGGTTTACTTGAGGGTGGTCTGATTTGGGAGAGGAAATGAATGTGGTCGGTTTTTGTTGCTTGTATGGGAAGTCGGGTTTGATGAAGATGGTGAAGGGTGGCCGATTTGTTGGAGAGGAGGAAAGGGTGGTTGGCGGCTTGGTGTTGGCCGAGCTTGTTGATGCAAGGAGATGGTTGGGTTTCCTTTGAGTAGAAGGGAGAGGAAGGAGGTAGGAGAGAGGAGGCCGTGTAGGAGAAGGGGAAGAGAGATGGCCGAAAATTGCCAAGGAGGAGGGCAAATCTTAACAAGATTAGGGTTTCTTCTTTTTTTCATTCACTAATCAAAATATGAAACATACATGCCTATATATTGGCTACAACAAGTGACATGGCTACATGTAGCCCAAAATAAAAAGAAACATAAACCCATGGTTCAAAACATAACCATGAAATTAGAAGTGCATGAAAACTAAATAACAATACCAAAATAAAAACACAACATAACAATGGATTAATAATTAATACAAATTTGTTAATAATTATTATTAATTATTAATATATTAGTTTGCGTTTAGGACGCCTATTTTGGCGACGCTCCACATGGTCATCACGGCGCCGCAAGTCTTTATTTGGAGGCGGAGAAATATCTTCTATAAGCACGCCATCATCGTCTTCAACATGTTGAGGGCCGTTGTCTCCATCAATCCTCCCCCGCTCAAAAGTACTCATCACCGATGAGTAGATCCGATTGTACCAATGCGGGAAAGCATCATCCATTAGAACCACAAAGCGACACACAGCACCACTTGGAGAGGAGAGCACAACAACCTGGAGTATCATGTCATGCAAAAATATGTTCCTGGGGAACCTTGGCAACACATTAGGCAAAAAAGGAAAACAAAATTCATCTTCAACAACCAACGTACCTCCAGTGAAGACCGATGAAGATAGCGATCCAAGCACACTCACTACCCAAACCCAAAGAGAATAAAGTGGAAAATATGTACGGAGAGGTAGATATTTCAAGTGGCATATAAGCATGACGCGTAAAATATGAAACAAAGAAAATAGAAGCTATGCCCCAATCAGTGGAAAATTCTAAAAGAAATATCATGTTTCTAAACTCCCTTATGGTTCGCAACGGATGGAATTGCCAATTCATTAATATTTTTAAGGTGCCTGGGGGCATCCGTTCAGGGGTGAGACAAGCTAAAACCAAATCATCCATATAACGGTGGGAGACTCTCCGAGACAAACTAGCAAATAATTTAAAGGACGCATTTTGATTGACTAAGATGTTTAGAATGCGCCTAATTAAATTAAAACCGTGAGGGATGAACCCATGTGCAACATGACTTGAATCAACAGTAGAAAATAACGGGACTAAGTCAGGGTGCACGGGTGCTTTACATTCCGTGGAGTTCAACGTCATAGTTTTAAATTTTGATTTAAATTTGGATTTAAAAATTTCATAAGGAAATGCCAGCGAAAAACGCTCACCACCAACTATAGAGTTGGACGCTACCGGATTCGAAAGGAAATGCGTGCGACACAGCTCAACATACCCAACTACGTTCACTAACGTGTGCATGCACGAATTATAAAAAGGTGGAGGATAAATGCGTGCGACCGGGCTTGGCAAATAAGTGTGTCTAGGGGACACCTCATCAAAAAGTGCCATATAGCAAAGGAATCACTAACAGTCCAACACGAAACCTTACCCAATGCCAACCGGTCAGTTGAACGGTCCATCCTAAGAAAAGCTTAGTCAGATCTACGAAATGGAATGGAAAGACCGAACACGACAACTAACAATTCTCCCACACACATTCGTCTAGGTAAGCCTAACGGGGGAGCTAGATAAATACGCATCTCCCAATATCTTGGACTAGAAATGACAAGCTCGTTTCCTAAAAAGTCATCTAATCGAGTTAGGTGAAACAGAGGGAGAGTCGACATGGACGATTCCAGAGGAGGAGATAAGTCATACTCACCGTCAAAAAACGGATTTAACGTCCAGGAAAAATCCTCCGGTAAGCCATCAAAATCAACGGGAAGATCAAACAGCGGATTCTTCCTCACAGAAAACTCGGCTGGATCGTCATCACCTAACTCACTCTAAGATAAACTTTCATCAGAGGATGCCTTTACCAACTCAGCCAAAATGTCTTCCAACCCACTAGATATTTCATCCAAATCAGGATCAGTAACGGTCTCAATAGTAGGCAAAATCGAACCTGACAAAATTTCTAATCCACATTGGGCTTCAGGCAAAGGAGATAACATCATAGAACTATCTTTCGGGTCCTCAGCGCTACCGTCATCCAAAAGTATCCCTCTTACACAGGGAAAATCTTCCAAAACAACACAACCTTTGCTAACCAAATCTTCCCATGAAGTAGGTACATCGTCTAAATCAAGATAGAGGATTGGGCAATCGAATCCCGGGGAGAATCTAATCTAGCTTGAACCTCAAGCAATGATGATAATATCAAAGAACTATCTCTCGGGTGTGCATCACTAGGATCATCCAAAGGTGACTCTTCAGATAATGGTGATAACATCAAATAACTATTGTTCGGATTCACAGCGCTAACATCTTCCAAACATAACCTCTTCACATAAGGTAAGTCTTCCAAATTAGTTGGAGCATCCTTTAAGTCAAGATAATCACTCATAATAGGGAAATCCAAACTCAACGGCTCCTTAGATAACTTAGATATATTCTCAGTAGGTGTTATAATAAGCTCTAACACGATAGGGATCGTAGTTTGGAGAGGCCTCTCAAAACTAGGGTGATCAGTCACAACGCTAGAAGGGCTAATAATAGGCAACGTACTATTCTCACAGATCAAAATATAATCATCCCATACATCGTCTTCTAAATCACTAGGTATTCCCTCACTATCAAAATCATCAGACTCGTCGGGCACTATCGTATGTGAAGGAATACTCTCGCATAGCTGGTCATCTTCAGAATCCAGAGTTAATATATCAACATCAGCATCTTCAGGATCAATAGATATCACATCTACATCAGCATACTCATGGGTATCAGTCACTATATCAGGGGGCTTAGACGTCGAGATTAAAGGAGGCATAACCCTAGTAGTAATATTTTTCGATTCCAAAACATAAGGTCCAGACTGCGTATTTTCCCTAGGAGTGGAATTAGGCACACTAGGCGTAGTCCTATCGTTGTGGGGAAATGATCTAACTTGAGGCATAGGGTAACTCCTATGAATAGCTACGAGTCTTGCTCCACAACAATACTCACTCACAGGCTTGGTCTTAGTAGTGCGGAGATAGGCGGGATCGAATTGATCCGTGAGTAGGCTGCGCATTGCCGGCCAAGCATGTTTATAACTACCAACACGACGCTCTTCGTTTAGCCAAAAAACGCAGGCTCGACCTACTATTCAATCTCGGGCTATGTTAACCTTTTGGTGGTCGTCCCATACGTGACACTAATTTTCTAATCCCTTAAGCCAGTCTCTTAAATTTTAGGGATACCCTAAACCGTCATAAGTAGGATAAATGTGGTGTGCCCTAGGTGTGTGTTTATCCATATCCTTAGCATAGGAATAGTCTAACCGGGCAACATATACATCATATGCCATTTTAGTGAGAACCGAAGAGAAGAACTCACCCGGAACTTATGCACATGCAATGAACAATTAACCTGGTCCTATTTAATTTCCAAAGATGCAATTGTCCCCGCAAATTACTTAAGATAACAAATGTATTTTTTTTATTTTCTTGCAGGAAAAATTATGAAGATTATTAAATAATTTTTTTTTGATTTTTTTTGCTGAGAAAATAAAAATATAGGCCGCTATTTGCAGACAAAAATTAAAATTTTATAACTATTTAATAAAAATAATGACTTAATGAAAAATATATATTTTTTGCTTTCTTAAAAGAAAATGATGGAGAAATTAAAGAATTTTATTTTTTGAAATTTGAGAAAAAAATTGAAAATTTTTGGCCGCTATTTGTAGACCAAAAATTCAAAAATTTTCTTTATATGTTGTGCAATGAAACGTGCAAGTGCGTGTCGGCGAAAAAATAATAAAAGGGGGACGGTGCCAATTAGGAAATTGACGTGAACCTCCCTCTTATTCCAAATTGATGTAGGCTTATCCTTTTGGCGTTTTGGTGACGAACATAACTAAACACAACGCTCTCTGGTAACCCTCACGTCACGTTCAAACATAAGACACAGCATCATCTAAACTAAGACATTCATTCTATTTAGATTACGGAGGGTTCGTAAAGCCCTTCAAGATAATACCAAGGCGATAGGCCAAGGTCCTCTCAAGCGAAAGGAACCCACACAGTTCGGTCGAGAGTTGTTGTACCAAAAGAGAATCCACCGAAAAACAAAGATTCGGACAAGGGTGGTTCTCTCCCAACAAAATAAAAATGAGGGCCGCCACGCCTCACGAACTTAAACGGAATAAGGTAAACACCAACAATATCTATGAAGAAATTAACCACGAAATTTCAAACGTTTCACAAACCACGCAACACGCATATGACACAACATCTATCAAGAGGTAAAATAACAGAGTAGAAGATATATTCGTTACCCAATCAGAGTGGATGATTCCGATTACTCTCTACTTGGATCGACCTTCAATGGCTCTACCGGAGTCACGCCGGGTGGAGAAGAACTTGTCCTCCTTCGTCGCTTCACGCCGGGATTTTAGATTCCACAAAAGTAGGCCTCTTGTCTTGGCCGAATTTCTTCAAGGAGGGAGCTGATTTGGGTTTACTTGCGGGTGGTCGGATTTGGGAGAGGAAATGAATGTGGTCGGTTTTTGTGTCTTGGATGGGGAGTCCGGTTTGATGAAGATGGTAAAGGGTGGACGATTTGTTGGAGATGAGGAAAGGGTGGTTGGCAGTTTTGTGTTGGCCGAGCTTGTTGATGCAAGGAGAGGGTTGGGTTTCCTTTAAGTATAAGGGAGAGGAAGGAGGTAGGAGAGAGGAGGCTGAGTAGGAGAAGGGGAAGAGAGAGGGCCGAAAATTGCCAAGGAGGAGGAGGGGAAATCTTAACAAGATTTGGGTTTCTTCTTTTCTTCATTCACTAATCAAAATATGAAACATACACGCTTATATATAGGCTACAACAAGGGACATGGCTACCTTGAGCCCAAAATAAAAAGAAACATAAACCCATGGCTCAAAACATAACCATGACATTAGAAGTGCATGAAAATTAAATAATAATACCAAAATAAAAACACAACATAACAATGAATTAATAATTAATAATAATTTATTAATAATTATTATTAATTATTAATATATTGGTTTGCGTTCAGGATGCCTATTTTGGCGACGCTCCACATGGTCATCACGGCGCCGCAAGTCTTTATCTGGAGGCGGAGAAATATCTTCTGTAAGCACGCCGTCATTGTCTTCAACATGTTGAGGGCCATCATCTCCATCAATTGATCAAAAATTGTTCATCAAACAGATAGGTGCCCTTCAACAGTCCTTACTAGAAATAACTATAAATAGAATTGCTTGTGCATAAAGCAAAAACATTATTCCTTGCCCTCTCTTGCCCGTATTCGCCGAATCAACGGAAAGCCGTTCTTGCGAGATATCTAAATTTCTCAAGCAAAATGGCGCCTAAAAGTCAAGAATTTCTCTTTGAGGGAGTAGAGGTTGTTCTAAATAGATTCAAGGATGCTCCAGTAGAGGTACAGTATGTTCTTCATCGTCTCCGCACTTCTGACCTAGAATTCATACTGTCGGAGCCCTGTTTACTCTGGAAGCGGGAGGTTCTAGAATTGTTCTCAAACATCAGGGGAGAGGCTACAACAGAGAAAATTAAGAATACTATTAGTGGAACAAGAGTCAAAATAACTCCAAGAAGGCTGGACAAAGCCCTAAAGATGACTAAGTTCTCCGCAAATGATGACGAAGATGAATTGTCGCAGGAAGACATAAAGTAGGCAATTAAATGGTGCGGATTGTCTAAGCACACCTTCAGCTCCATTTTGAGAAAGGAACTGAATCTAAAGATAAAGTTCCTGGCCGATGTCATTGGAAAAGCCCTGCTCTACAAGACATGCTCACATGACAAAATTTCAAAGAAGATGTTTGAGTTGATGGCACGGGTCATTCTGATCAAGAGGACTTACTTGGGCAGGATAGTGTTTGATCGAATTGTGGACTGCAAGGCTGAACCAAATTTGGGGAGAATTCGATCTCTATTTATGCGAGAAACAGTCCAAGAAATCATAAATCTAAAGCATAGGGAAAAGATTCACCACATGAGAAGAATGGATATCAGGATGCTTGAGAGATGGGATAGGGTCCTTCTGCCCCGTGGTCTGGTAGCTGCTGAAAAGAAAGGGAAAAAGATAGCTGTTGTAGAGCCTAGCTCCACTTGCAGTTATTCAAATGAGGAAGAACCACATGTTCCAATATCATCCTCTACAAAAAAGTCCAGAAAGGATATGGACATTCAGGTATCAACCTCTTCTAAACAACCCCTCTAAGTCGTGTATGAAGACCTGAGTCAAATATTATCCCTGAAGATGATGAGCCTGCTACTGAGTTGGCTGAAACAGTTACAAAGGAAGCTGTTGATAGGATATCTACAAGAATGGTTGAAGTTGCCTCCAGACTTGATGATGCAGATAGACATATGCCTATGTTTGATGATGATGATGCCCCTAGGCCTCAGAGTGAGGGGGAGGTCAAACTTACTTCAGATAAAGAGACTGTTATGTCTGAAGAAGAACATTCACTGGATAAAGATATGAAAATTCCAAGTGCTGAGAAAAAGAATGCTCCAATTGAGGGGGAGATGCTGATATAAGAGATAATACAAGATGCATTATTTGTAGGAAGCAACTAAAAGTTCCTCCAATAGTGGTACTGCCTGCTATAACTGATAAAGAGGTTACCGCTGCTGCTGACCTATATGCAAATGAAAGCATGGCAGAGGTTGAGGGGGAGATACCATCTGATCTCCCTTCTCATGAAGTATATGAGTTAGTTTCCTCAAAAACTGAGAAAGAGGAATATAGTCATGAGAAAGCACACTCATCACCACATCCAGAAAATGAACAGCTCAAGGAGGGGGGAGCAAGCCTGTACAAGAAGCTCTGAATGAAGGCACATCAGCTGGAACCGATCAAATTTAACCAATGCTCCTGGCCTAGCTGAAAAGCTTGTTAGATGAGCAAAGAAGAACCCGGGAGACTTTTGTAGATGATGCTTTAAAGAACATCAGGAATGAGCTGGGTACAGAAATAAAATCAATTCGATTTGAAGTAAACTTACTAAAGGGTGAAACTGTGAAGTTTTTCACCAGGGCTGCACCAGCTGTAGACTATACAATGGAAGAGATCGATGAGGCAAACAAGAATGTGGTCATTACAATAATGAATCAAGAGTTTCAGGCCCAGAACGCACTGGCTGTACACAATGCTACCCATGAATTATTGAATAAGCAGACTGCTGCTATAAGAACCAAAGTAGATGAATGCACCAAACTACTAGATGACCATTTACTAATGGTGAAAAATAATGTAATTGCAGGAGTTAATCATCTGTAGCTCAAAAGAACTGAAGCTAGAACCTCCCAGACTACTCAAGTAATTGAAGAACTCAAAAAGGGGGAGAGTAATGTCATTAGAATAAATATTAAAAATATGGTCTAGGCCACAAATGTTGTGAGAGGCTCATTGGGAATGGAGCCACTACAATCTAATAACATCCCAATGATGCCTGCTCAAATGGGAGAAGCCTTGAACAATATGTATATTACTGCCCAAGTTCAAGACAATCAAGAATATGTTCAGTACATTGAAGAGGGTGACAGTGCTGATGCTTAGTGGGGGAGAGAAAACTACTGTTGCTCAGAATCCTTCCTTCAGCCCCACTGTAGATTAGTCACTACAGGTTAAAGAAAGAATCACCGCTAATGCTGAAGAGGAGGCCATGCTAAGAAAAAAGAGATATAGGGAAGAAATGGAGTAAAGGACCGACTTCGAACAATGGAACCATGAGTCTAGATCGATCATTCTGCTTACCTGGGATCAGGTCAAATCCAAAAGATCTGATAGTGGTAAATGGTATAGCTCCATGGAATGGGAGAAAATGGAACAGAGGGAGTCAATGAGAAGAGCATACTTAAAAAACAAAAATGCCAACCTTCTGAAGCATGGTGAGGAAGAACAAATCAAGTACTTTCCAAAACCTTTCAGTTACATCCAAAGACAGAAATATAAAGCTGAAGTTGCAGCCAAAGAATCAGACAGGGCCAACAAAGATAAAAAGGGAAAGAAGCCAGCTGATGCAGAAGACAAAATGGCAAAGAAGACCAACGGCAGTGGAATAGTTATAAGGAAACCTAAAACTTTAAAAGTTTCAGGTTCTTCTTATATGGCTTAAGGAACATGTTATTTTGTTTCATGCACAAACAATATAATTTTTCATATGATAAATGAAATAGCTTTTGTTTTGTCTGTGTTCATTTTATATCTAAGATATATAGTTTAAATTGCATATTATATAGATTGTATAGGTGTGTTAGTGTATACATTGTCTTAGGGTTTTGACTTCTTCAAATAGGGGGAGATTGTTGGGTCCATTGATCCTAATGTCCTAGATTTGAAGAAGGCCTACCAAATAATGTATACACATGTGGTAATCTAACTTGTGTTTAAGTTGAGTGATTGCAGGATGAATACTGTCCATTGATTGGACAGGTTGCTTATATGGCTAAGTCAGGTAAACACTTACCTAAGATGTGGGCTAACAGAAATCTATCTAAGTCTACAGGCATTGAGTGAAGGTGACTCACTCAATGCCAGATGACTTATAGCGTTGAGTGAAACCTATAGAGTAAAAGACAAAGCAATGGAAAGCTGAGAAAGTGGCTAAGTCCATAGGAGTTTAGTGAAGTCAACTCACTCAATGCCATGCAGCTAAAGGCAGATATATGACTAAGTAATTTGGAATTGAGTGTTGAAGATACACTCAACGCCACATAGCAAAAAGCTGTGAGTCAAACTATGTTCAGAGTTTGTCGAGCTGAGCTCATCATTCATCGAACAAAGCTCAGAGTTTGAGAATCTGAGTTCGTCGAACTCAGTTCAGTATTCGTCAAACTCAGGACAGAGTTGAGCGAGGCAGGCGGATACAAAGACAGGTCGCAGGACTTACTTTCCTGGTGAGCTACGGTGTCTAAGCTGGGCAAGAGCAGGATGTATTGCTCGATGTCAAGTCTTTCTCCCACCAAGAACTCAATAATGGCGGTCTCCACCACATCAAGTATCACATTCTTGAAGACATAGTCCGTGCACTCTTGCGGATAAGTATGCGCAAACCTTATACGGTAAGCCCATAACCTTCATTCCCCGGCAGTAGAAATATGTAAACCCTTATACGGGTGGCCTCCGGATGGTGTTATCGAGCGGACTGAGAAAAGTTTCCTAAAAATATTTAAAGAAAAAACAATCTTTTCATATCGTAGGTAAGACAGGTAGTTGAAAATTGTGGCTAAGGTATTCGGTGAGAGCTGTCCCGGAACCATGCCATAGTGTTCAAATATCTCGGCGATCTCCCATAGCAGGGGAAATTTGAATCCGTAGTCGAAGTGATCAATCGGCACTTAAATCTGGGTTGCAGTGGAGAAGTTGATCCTTTCTTGGTCTTCAGGAAGGAGGACAAGAACTGGCAAGCCCTCCATATGCTTCTCAACAAAAGCCTCTAGATCGGCCTCTGTCAACTTGCACTTCTTATGGTTGGGAGAATGAAATGCAAACGCTGCATCAGTTTGAGCGGACACCATTATCTCAGACCGCAAGGACTTCTGCTTCGATCTCATTTCCTACTGTTCCCCCAGAAATCGGTGATCCCTCCCAAGGTAGACAGCTTGTAAGTTGCGGCCTGCTCCGGTAGGTCGCGGCCTGCCGGCCTTTTCTTCTAAAGGCCGCGCGGATTGATCTCTCAGGCCGCTCAGTCCGCGCGGCTAGGAGGGTCTCTCTAGCAAGACCTCCCAGGTTGCGCAGCAGCCGCTTGCTCTGCGGGGTCTGCCGACTGCTTCCTCAGTCCGCTCCTGTAGGCAGCGCGGTTAAACCGGTTAACCGTGTGGTGTTTTATTCTTCTTCAGGTGCGAATTGCCCAACGCAGACTCGCATTCCAATCCGCCTAGACCGCTCAGTAGCAACAAGCTCAAAAGGTGGCGGATTCGGTGTTAAGTCCGCCAGGTCATCAGCCCGTCACCAAGCGCGACTAGCCTTCAGCAGGAGGCGACCTATTCATCCTCAGCCGCAGCGGGCTAGGCAGACTCGCTTAGCACTCCCCCAACAGCCAGGCAGTCCCAGACCGCGCGGCCCGGCGCGGACTCAGCGGACTCATCATTCATATTCGAATGACCAGCGGCAACCATCTCCGACTCCAGGCAGTCCCAGACCGCGCGGCCCGGTGCGGACTCTGCGGACTCAACATTTTTACTCGTATAGCTTACCGCCTCACCAGTGGGGACGTTACCAAGACCGTCAACTCCCCGAGCCTATAAATAGGCCCCCAGACCTCTCATTCGGGGGGACGGAAGGGAGAGGGGTCAAGGACCCGTCATTAACTCCTGCAGACTCGGATCCTCAGTCCGCGCGACCTGCCTGCTTTCTGCTTGATCGAGCAGTCCGCTCGGCTTATTCTAGCGAGCTGCCCGATCGTTGACCGCGCGGTCTGCTGACTTTCATTGGTCAAACCGCGCAGCCTCCTGGCTTTATTCTCTCCCTAGCCGCCAGCTTCCCTCTTGTACCTTTTCTTTTTCTTTCAATGTTAAGGTGTAACCTCGAGCTGTAATTTTGATTATAGTCAAAGGAAAGCCTGCCGCAAGAGTGGCATTCAAGCCGCGGTGGGCGAAGTCTGTTGTTGCCGCTGCTAGCGGCCCCCTCTTCTCTTTTCTTCTCTCGGTCTAACCATCAGAGCTAACCACCAAAGTAACCGTCTGATCGACAGATCCCGATCAAACTCCTCCCTTGCTTCGCCAAACCTTCTCCTCTATTCCCCGCAACCCCCTTATTCATCTAGCTTGTGAGATCGAACAATCCGTTAATTAGAAGGCGCATTTCCCGCCCCAACAGTTAACACGCGACCTTCAGATCTCGATCAGATAGCGAAATCAACGGTTACTCATGTCAGACCGTCAGCCAGCCGAGAGCCCTGCTCCAAGTTATAGTGAGGATTCCCTTTGGGAAGCCTTGGAGCTCTCTCGCAAAGAAACTGCACAACAGTTTCAAGTGATCACTTGTACTCTAGATGCTATCGCTCAGCGATTAGAAGCACAATCTTCAGCAGCACCAGCTCCTCCTATCAATCCAGCGCCGACATTCGAGATTCCTCAAGTTTACCCACCGGCCTATCCGCCGACCTATCCTCCTTACACTCCAACCTTTCCGCAAGGGCCTGCAACCCCTTTGCGATCTCAAAATGACGAATTCGCAGCTCGTCAGAATTTTTTCCAAGAAGCTGCTCGAGGAAGTCCTGCAAGATTCCTGAATTTTCAGGGAAGTCATCTCTACCCTTCAGCTCCTGCCTTTGCTCCTCCTGCAGCAACTTTTCCTTTCCATCCTCCAGCTCCTTGTGCAGCTGCAACTTATGCTCCCTTTTTTCCTTATGTTTCAGGAGAACAAGAAGAGCAGTCACCGTTTACAGAGAATATTCAGCATGAACCGACTCCAGTTAATTTCAGAGAGCCACGATTGCCCACTTATACTGGGGAGACTGATCCAGTCAAACATCTTCAAGCCTTTGAATCAGCCGTAGCTCTCAAGACCCTCTCAGATGCTACCAAATGCAAACTCCTTATAATGACCTTCGACGGTCAAGTGAGGGATTGGTTCTATGGACTTCGTGCTCAGTCCATCCCTTCCTTCGCTGATTTGCGGAGAGAGTTTCTTCTCAGATTTTCTACCTCTACAAGAAGGAAGGGCGGTCCAGAGGCCCTCTTTGAGATCAGGCAGCGAGAGAATGAGACTTGGTCCCACTTTGTGGATCGTTTTCAGAAGGAAATATTGGACATTGAGATTGTCGATCAAGAATTATATCGAGTGGCTCTTATCCATGGCCTACGTGAAGGACCACTCAAGTTTGAGGCTAACGTCCGAGCACCAAGGACTTATCAAGAGCTGATTAGTTTAGCCAACTCGTACATCCGCGGTGAGAAGAGCAACCCCAACTTTGTCACCAGGCTCGTAATAGAGAGAAATCAACCTTGCAAGCAACCTCCGAGATCTCCTCGGAAAGATTTTTCATCCCACTCTCGGAAAGCAAAAAGATTCCAGCATCATCATCAACACCTCTTCCCGGGCCAGGGTCGAGCTCAAGAACGACTGCTACCACCAGCCCCATCTCTGCAAACAGCTTCGGTACATCAATCACAAGATGATGACTTATCATATTCTGGACTCGATGAGGCCATGCTAGAAGTCTGCCAAATTATGAAAGATAGAGCAAATTCCAAAAGGCCTTACCAGCCGACAAATCAAAAATCAAAAGATTCAGACCCATTTTGTGAATTTCACAAAGAAAGCGGGCATCTAACTGAAAGCTGTCGAGCGCTTCGTCAACTTGTGCAGAGATTGCTGAAGCAGGGTAAGATGCGCGATCTATTCCCGAAAGACGGCCACTCGGATCCGTCAACCTCAAAAGGCAAAGAAATAGCGGAGTTTCCTTGCAGCTCAAGCGGAGTGAATCAAATCAATACGTATCGTGACCATCTCATGGGCGAGACCTCCGATGTCATTGATGAGGGTTCCCTTGGAAGGTTATTCTAAAGCAAAGAGGGCATCGCAGCTCCTCAAAACCCCTCACAATCTGGGCCGGTTATATCTTCCTTTATGCTCTTCAAACATTCGTCCTTTCTCTAAAAACAATTCTAAGTGCTCTTTCATTTTCATTCAATAAAGCTTACGTCAGAGATCTCATACTGACACAGTTCCCTTTTTGTGATACTTCTCTTCTATATTTTCCTCTTTGCCAAAGAGATCACTGAACCACCGAGATATCGCCAAGTCTTGCTCAGTTCCCCCTCGAGATTGTCCTCAGGCGTAAAACCACAATGACCACATATGATGAGGAGTTTTCTCATATGTGTAGTGGGGGCCGTTCAACTCTCGTGCGGAGGATGACGGGGCTTTGGATCCCGGCCGATGTCTAGCGCAGTGTGAGTGCTTAGGAGAGGCCTCCTGTGATAGTTCTATCGTGCTCCGTTAGGGATACGTTACAGTTACGATGATCTTTGCTTGACAAGCAATGACAATCCAGTGTAGCCTTGTCTCCTCGATCATCTCACAACTATAACGGACGAATACTCGTTGGTACTCTCAATCCGTGCTTTTGCGGGACCCACAACTTTGTTGATCCCTTCAAAGGCAAGCAATACTGTAGACCATTTGGCGCACCTGGTAGAACGGATCAACAATGTTTGTAACCCGGGGCAAGAGGGCAGTGTATCTATCGCTTCCTTCTTAGGGTTTTTTGCGCATGTTTCCCTTTTGTGCTCTGTCAAGGGAATGCGGCCAGCCCGCTTTGATTAGGACTATACCCAGGATGACTTTGGCAAGTGATGCATAAGGCCCACGGGGAACACCTGTGGCAGCATTCAACCTTTTTAGTTCATCCTCGGGATATAGCTCCTCTTTTCTCTTTTTACCTTCTTACAGGTTAGCAGGTTGAATTCAACCTGTTCTAAGGATCTGCAATATCTTTCTTGGCTTATGATCATCTTATATGCGCTGCCTGCATAAGCTTTTATCAAATGATAATCAACAAGTGCTCTCATCAGATGTTAGCCACACATCATTTATTCAAGGTGTATGGTTCTTCTTGACTAACAAGTCATGTCATCATCTAATTTCGGATTTTCTTATCTCGCTGATCTGGGTTTTCATGTCGACATTATACCTTGATCACGCGAGACAATCATTATCGCAGTTTGATCCTAATTCAGTTGATAGCAGAGTGCGGCAGGTATCTGTTCTGTTATCCGATTATATCTTATCATACCAACAGCCAACATTCGCAGATTCCGCCCAGGTATTTACGAACTTAGTTTTCTTGCCTACCATATCTGCTACTTACTTTCTTTTGCAGAGAATAGCAGATATTAGCAAGTTCCCTTTAGGTACTTGCATCTTACTTTTCTATCATATCTGCTACTTACTTTCTTTTGCAGAGAATGACAGATATTAGCAAGTTCCCTTCAGGTACTTGCACCTTACTTTTCTATCATATCTTCTACTTACTTTCTTTTGTAGAGAATGGCAGATATTAGCAAGTTCCCTTCAGGTACTTGCACCTTACTTTTCTATCATATCTGCTACTTACTTTCTTTTGCAGAGAATGGCAGATATTGGCAAGTTCCCTTCAGGTACTTGCACCTTACTTTTCTATCATATCTGTTGCTTACTCTTCTTTTGCAGAGATTAGCAGATATTAGCAAGTTCCCTTCAGGTACTTGCACCTTACTTTTCTATCATATCTGTTGCCTACTCTTCTTTTGCAGAGATTAGCAGATATTAGCAAGTTTCCTTCAGGTACTTGCACCTTACCTTTCTATCATATCTGCGGCTTACTCTTCCTTTGCAGAGATTAGTAGATATTAGCAAGTTCATTTCAGGTACTTGCAACTCAGTCTTATTTCGCATATACCACTCACTCTTCTTTTTGTAGAAGTTAGCAGGTGCTTGCAATCCTCCTTCAGGTACTTGCAAGTTACCATTATTCTTTGTTTCTCCTCTCATCAATGTTTTGCAGAGCCCATTAAGAGACATTCATGTCTTCTTCATTCTGCCAAAGCGACCCAGGTACGTATAAGATGTACCTATTTCCACCTATGACAACTCTTTCCTTCGCAGGAAGAAGCTAGGCATTAGCAAATTTTCTCTATGGAGTGGCATCAGGTTCCATCTCTCCTTGCCCCTTCCATTTCTCTAGGGAAGGATCACGATTTTCGTGGGTCTCCAACTTTTTCGAAGTTCTTCTCGGAACTTAAAAAAGTGCGGGGATCATGTTCCCCCAGAAATCGGTGATCCCTCCCAAGGTAGATAGCTTGTAAGTTGCGGCCTGCTCCGGTAGGTTGCGGCCTGCCGGCCTTTTCTTCTAAAGGCCGCACGGACTGATCTCTCAGGCCGGTCAGTCCGCGCGGCTAGGAGGGTCTCTCTAGCAAGACCTCCCAGGTAGCGTAGCAGCCGCTTGCTCTGCGGGGTCTGCCGACTGCTTCCTCAGTCCGCTCCTGTAGGCAGCGCGGTTAAACCGGTTAACCGTGTGGTGTTTTATTCTTCTTCAGGTGCTAATTGCCCAACGCAGACTCGCATTCCTATCCGCCTAGACTGCTCGGTAGCAACAAGCTCAAAAGGTGGCGGATTCGGTGTTAAGTTTGCCAGGTCATCAGCCCGTCACCAAGCGCGACTAGCCTTCAGCAGGAGGCGACCTGTTCATCCTCAGCCGCAGCGGGCTAGGCAGACTCGCTTAGCACTCCCCCAACAGCCAGGCAGTCCCAGACCGCGCGTCCTGGCGCGGACTCAGCGGACTCATCATTCGTATTCGAACGACCAGCGGCAACCATCTCCGACTCCAGGCAGTCCCAGACCGCGCGGCCCGGTGCGGACTCTACGGACTCAACATTTTTACTCGCATAGCTTACCGCCTCACCAGTGGGGACGTTACCAAGACCGTCACCTCCCCGAGCCTATAAATAGGCCCCCAGACCTCTTATTCGGGGGGGACGGAAGGGAGAGGGGTCAAGGACCCGCCATTAACTCCTGCGGACTCGGATCCTCATTCCGCGCGACCTGCCTGCTTTCTGCTTGATCGAGCAGTCCGCTCGGCTTATTCTAGCGAGCTGCTCGATCGTTGACCGCGCGGTCTGCCGACTTTCATTGGTCAAACCACGCGGCCTCCTGGCTTTCTTCTCTCCCTAGCCGCCAGCTTCCCTCTTGTACCTTTTCTTCTGCTTTCAATGTTAAGGTGTAACCTCGAGCTGTAATTTTGATTATAGTCAAAGGAAAGCCCGCCGCAAGAGTGGCATTCAAGCCGCGGTGGGCGAAGTCTGTTGTTGCCGCTGCTAGCGGCCCCCTCTTCTCTTTTCTTCTCTCAGTCTAACCATCAGAGCTAACCGCCAAAGTAACCGTCTGATCGACAGATCCCGATCAAACTCCTCCCTTGCTTCGCCAAACCTTCTCCTCTATTCCCTGTAACCCCCTTATTCATCTAGCTTGTGAGATCGAACAATCCGTTAACTAGAAGGCGCATTTCCCTCCCCAACACCTACAAAGAACGAAGACTAGAGCTCTATTTATAGAAATCTGGTCTGTCGGCTTTTTCATCTAGTCCGCAAAGATTAATCGCTCAATCCGCGCGAACCTAGCTTCTCTTAGTAAAAGATCGGGGACTCAAAGGCAGTCTGCCCAGCTCGCTCTATTTTCAGTGTTCTTGAACAATTTTAAAGAAATCTATAAATCAAAATATGCGGTCATAAAGTCAGTTCACATAGTTCGTATTCAAAATCAACCTGCAGAAAGAATTTCATCACACATATCACAGCATTGTTCAAATCATAGTGCAATATACAGATCAAATAAAGTTCACATCACAGTTTGATAAAAGTAACAAGCAATGTTCAAAGCGCGCCAATTATACATCAAACATCAAATCAAATAAAATTGTTTGCATCTACAAGCGGACTTAGCGGACTCTACGGGCAGGTCGCTCCTGCCAATGCCTGCCAAGATGTGTCGCCTGGTCGCTTCCCTCCAACACTTCTCCGTATAGCTGGTAGATAAGATGGTGCATCGAGTTGAAAGTGAGGTCCATGTGTGCGGCCTCCCGGTCTATTCGGCTCTGAAGAACCACAGGCTCAGCTTCCGGCCTCTGCACCTCGTCCGCCGCGGACTGCCCACCTACTGCTGGAGCTGGAGCCTCTTCTGAAGCGGGCCGATCTGGCAGTTGCGGCCACTCCGCGGCGACCTCGGCACTTTGATTGTTCTTTCCTTCCCACACTAAAGCCAAGTATCTTCCTCTATAATGGCGGGAATCCTCGCCAAGTTGCCGATTCTCCTTCTCGCACCTCACAAGCATCGTTGAGATGCTGGCGACCTGGTCCTCCAGAGCCTTTTCTTGCTCTATCCGCCTCTTTAACTCTACTTGAACATCTTTATGTTTTTCTTCATACTTCTTCCTTTCTAATAATATCGCATTATCCAGGTTGGACTTCTCACCTTATGCGGACTCATCAAGAGAGATCGTGCCAGACCGCCCTGGAGCATTTACTTTAGGAGACGACATGATCTTGCCAGCTTCAACAGAACCAGGTGGCAACCTCCATCCTGCAATAAAAAAGCAAAAGTTCATATTCAAACCTAGGTCGCGGTGGGCTCAAAAGGTAAAGTGTAAAGTCAAATTTTTTGTAATCATCGCAGCAATGTGGCGACTATCAAAGAAAGGCCACCTCACACGCTCTGGTTCAAAACCACTTAGACGTTTCTTCCATTCTCGATGGACTCTTTCTCTCGCCTTGACCATCGTTCTACTTGAAACGACTGTCATCAGTCTCCGTGATTATCTTGATCGGCCTCGACTTCCGTAGGGGAGACTTATAGAGCCACTGACGCTGGAAATGCTTGGGGATCGGTTGTAATTTACCTGACTGCATCAGCTCGCGACTATCCGAAAATCCTCAGCACGCTTGTCCGTATCAAGCTTCTCTGAGACCACCTCGACCTTGGTCTTCATGATGGCGAGCTTCTCTTTCCTCGCTGTCTGCTCTTTTCCTTCAGTCGCAGGTGCAAAGGTGGGATTAGCAATTTTTTATCCCGTTATCTTAACATCAGACTGCAACACCTCCAGCATAGATTGATTCATGTCAGCGAGCTGCTCATTATCGATGGTGTTGAGTATTTAAGTAGTGGACGAACTGACCGTTGACAGGGAATCGCTTCCCAGGATCGGAGCGTCTGGAGTGACAAGGCCGGCATCTGGAACCTCCTTTTCTCACGGCCTGTACTGCAAGCTCGCAGCACCAGTCTGCACAAAGACGTTCTTCTCCTTTCCAGTCCACAGTTTCTTCTCAACCCACTCGGCGATAGTGGACTTGTCCCTCTTCCTCTTCTTCTCAGGTGCTCTTTTCTACAAGTCAGTGACGACCTGCTTTGAATCCGGCAGACGCTCACGAACTACTTCCGGGTCAATGACGACCAGAGCCTAAGAAAGCATTTGTTCCTCAGCTTGTTCTTCAGCAGGCTGCTTCTGTTCAAGATCATCGTTTTGCTGTAGAACCTCCGATGACGAGACCTCCTTATCCAGGTCTATCCTCAGCATAAGTGTTCCCGAAGCAGAGTGGTGTACCTCCATTCCTACTAAGTTCGCGTTGTTCTGGTCAGAAATCATGGGCGGATTTGATATCCCTTCTGTGCTTTTCAGTGGCATGTTTTGAGAAGTCGAGGAATCTGCGGACTTCTCGCATTCAAACTCTTTGGAATTGCGGACTTGGTCAGCCTTCTCTTGTTCCCTCTATGAAGTTTTGCTTATATGGCAGATAGGCGTTCCAATCCTATGGACTACCTTGTTAGTCCTCGTGTGCGCCTTAGGCTTCTCTGTCCTTAAAGAGATATTGCCAAAGAATGATCCAAGCCTTGCCATCCCCGGTCTAAAAAGCACAGACCGCAAGTGGTGAAAATTGACCCGTGGCGCAAACATTTTTTGGCAAAAGCAGAGTTTCTAGCGATATTTATAACGCTGACAGCATTAATGAGGGGTGCGGACTCGAGAGTTAAGGAAAAATTTTCGAAGTTTTCTGAAACTTTAAAAATGTGCGGGAATTATGTTAACTCCGTAACATGTTCAGCAAGACAGGTCTTCCTCCGCTTTCGGTGGACTCAGATACTTCAATCCGCTCAGATCTTCAAGACCATACAGACCCAAGACTCCTCCAGCGATGGACTCAGTTTCCAGTCCATCCAGGTCGCCCAGTCGAGATTCCAGTACCAGCCTCCTGAAGCGGCGGACTCAACCCTCCAGTCCGCTCAGGTCGTCCAGCCTCAGATGATCAGCTTCCCAGATCATCCACAAACTCTCTTTATGTGGACTCAAGAATCACCCCGCACAGGTTGCGGCCCTTCAGCCAGGAACGCACCCTGTAGCTAGACGGAATCTCCAGCTTGCGAGCCCAGTCCTCCCTCTTGTGCAGACTGGCTTGTCTTTTCATTTTTGTTTCCTGTCACCGTATCCCTGTTCTCCTGTACCCCGGGCAGCCGGTTATTTTAGCACTGCCCGTTTGGGCAAGCCCCCGAACCTATAAATAGGGGGAAGCGGTGCACCCAAACCACACTGAGCCCAGGAGCCTACTTATTAAAGGCTGCGGACTCGAATCTCAGACTTTGCGGTCTCCAACTTGCTCTTCTTTCAGCTCTCTTCCTCTACGTGTAATCAACAATTTGCAATCAAAGGAAAGCCCATCGCAAGAGAGGAATTTAGGGCACGACAGGCAAAGTCTGGTGTTGCCGTTGCTCATGGCTATGTTTTCTTTCTCTGATCCTCTAGTAGATAGTGGCTTGTAGTCTCCTCTTTTCCCTTCTTTTCCCCCTTGTTCGAGCCGTTAGCTGGTGGTGTCCGTTTTCGCGCATCAACAATTACAATGGTACCTTACAATGGAAGAAGAGAGGTCATGGGATTGAGTGCATAGAAGGGTCCCCAAGTAGAATTCCAAAAGGCCCAACCTGGACCTTTTGTATTTATTGCCTCAGCACCCTCATTCAAGGATAAGGATGTGCCCTATTCTAAGGTTCTTCAAGCAAGAACACAACCAAAAAGTGCTTTCGTCAGTAAGGTTGACTTAGCTGCCTCTGAAGCCATTAAGAACATGCCAACTACAAAGAAGGCTGGTACCAATGAAGATCAGAGCAAACCAAGTGCTCCCACTAGCAGATTCACTTTTGGTCAAACTCCTGCCGAAAGAAACATGAAGAAGGCAACAGTTCTCCCCACTAAACAGGCAACCAGAAATGGCTTGCACACTTTAAAGTGTGTTTAGAAAAGGAGATATAACATCCATGAATGTTGGTGCTGTAGCAAAGTGGGCCACTTTGCCATAAATTGTTGGCACAACCCCTGTGTGCAAAAGGCAAGGCTATGTCTTCTTGACATGACTCCTGTAAATATGCATTCTTATGCTAACAGGAACCTAGGACCCATGTCAGCTTGGGTTTCTAAGGTAAGGTAATTTTTGTTTTGTAGGAGAGTCCAAGTGGCCATGCCCAATTATGTCCTTGGAGAGAGATGTACCAAACCTAAGTCTTGGTAAAAAGAATGATTCAACTAATCATCATGCACAAGATGTCAAAGACAAGTGCAATTGTTGAGGGGGAGCTAGCAAAAGGAAAGCCCGATGCACATCAAAGGCTAAAGTTCAGGAGCAAGGATGCTGATGTGTTCAGAAACTATGAATCCAACCTCTGCTTCTAGTCTACAGGGCCAAAATAAGTATAATTCATCTTGTTCATGAATCTACTAAATGTTCTCTTAATTGCAAGAGCTCTACTTTTTAGAGATAAGATAGTTGAAACTAAAGTGTGAAAAGAAGTAAGAAAATTGTCTAAATACTTGTCTCAAATAACTAAGTTAGTGGCTCTCTTGCTCAGCATGCCACTAAATGTAACTAGATCCAACATCCTCAAATTAACATGAGAATGTTAAATTTAGTTCATATTTCACTTCACTAAGACACATACTACATGTGCAATACAAGTTTAGATAAATTAGTCAAGGAAAAAGGTTAGACAAGTATCAAAATTTGTCTTAGCAATTGAGTTTTGGGCTAACTCACTCATTGTGTTACATGATGTAACGAGACCCTACAACCTCTAATAAAATTTTGGGGTGTTGAAATTATGTCTTATCGCACCCCTCTAGGACACATATTATAATATGTATTGAAGGACACTCTAATCCCTGCAGGTTAGACCAGTCAAATAAGAATTAGGGCTAAAAGGCAATTTCGTCGGACTTTTGCTAAACAGCGGGATTCATTCCTGACCATTGATGATGTAGGCTTATCCTTTTGGCGTTATGGTGATGAACATAACGCAACGCAACACTCTCCAGTAACCCTCACATCACGTTCATACAAAATACGCAGCAGCATCTAAACTCGGACATTCATTATATTTAGATTACGGAGGGTTCGCAAAGCCCTTCAAGGTAATACCAAGGCGATAGGCCAAGGTCCTATCAATCGAAAGGAACCCACACGGTTCGGTCGAGAGTTGTTGTATCAAAAGAGAATCCACCAAAAAATAAAGATTCGGACAAGGGTGGTTCTCTCCCAACAAAATAAAAATGAGGGCCACCACGCCTCACAAACTTAAACGGAATAAGGTAAACAAAAACAATATCTATGAAGAAATTAAACACGAAATTTCTAATGTTTCACAAACCACGCAACACGCATATGCCACAAGATCTATCAAGAGAGAAAAAAACAGAGTAGAAGATATATTCGTTACCCAATCGGAATGGATGATTCCGATTACTCTCTACTTGGATCGACCTTCAACGGCTCCACTGGAGTCATGCCGAGTGGAGAAGAACTTGTTCTCCTTCGTCGCTTCATGCCGGGATTTTGGATACCAAAAAAGTAGGCTTCTTGCCTTGGCCGAATTTCTTCAAGGCAGGGGCTTATTTGGGTTAATTGAGGGTGGTCTGATTTGGGAGAGGAAATGAATGTGGTCGGTTTTTGTTGCTTGTATGGGAAGTCGGGTTTGATGAAGATGGTGAAGGGTGGCCGATTTGTTGGAGAGGAGGAAAGGGTGGTTGGCGGCTTGGTGTTGGCCGAGCTTGTTGATGCAAGGAGATGGTTGGGTTTCCTTTGAGTAGAAGGGAGAGGAAGGAGGTAGGAGAGAGGAGGCCGAGTAGGAGAAGGGGAAGAGAGATGGCTGAAAATTGCCAAGGAGGAGGGCAAATCTTAACAAGATTAGGGTTTCTTCTTTTCTTCATTCACTAATCAAAATATGAAACATACATGCCTATATATAGGCTACAACAAGGGACATGGCTACATGCAGCCCAAAATAAAAAGAAACATAAACCCATGGTTCAAAACATAACCATGAAATTAGAAGTGCATGAAAACTAAATAACAATACCAAAATAAAAACACAACATAACAATGGATTAATAATTAATACAAATTTGTTAATAATTATTATTAATATATTAGTTTGCATTTAGGACGCCTATTTTGGCGACGCTCCACATGGTCATCACGGCGCCGCAAGTCTTTCTCTGGAGGCGGAGAAATATCTTCTATAAGCACGCCGTCATCGTCTTCAACATGTTGAGGGCCGTTGTCTCCATCAATCCTCCCCCGCTCAAAAGTACTCATCACCGATTAGTAGATCCGATTGTACCAGTGCGGGAAAGAATCATCCATTAGAACCACAAAGCGGCACACTGCACCACTTGGAGAGGAGAGCACAACAACCTGGAGTATCATGTCATGCAAAAATATGTTCCTGGGGAACCTTGGCAACACATTAGGCAAAAAAGGAAAACAAAATTCATCATCAACAACCAACGTACCTCCAGTGAAGACCGATGAAGATAGCGATCCAAGCACATACTCACTACCCAAACCCAAAGAGAATAAAGTGGAAAATATGTACGGAGAGGTAGATATTTCAAGTGGCATAGAAGCATGACGCGTAAAAAATGAAACGAAGAAAATAGAAGCTATGCCCCAATCAGTGGAAAATTCTAAAAGAAATATCATGTTTCTAAACTCCCTTATGGTTCGCAACGGATGGACTTGCCAATTCATTAATATTTTTAAGGTGCCTGGGGGCATCCGTTCAGGGGTGAGACAAGCCAAAACCAAATCATCCATATAATGGTGGGAGACTCTCCGAGACCAACTAGCAAATAATTTAAAGGACGCATTTTGATTGATTAAGATGTTTAGAATGCGCCTAATTAAATTAAAACCGTGAGGGATGAACCCATGTGCAACATGAATTGAATCAACAGTAGAAAATAACGGGACTAAGTCAGGGTGCACGGGTGCTTTACATTCCGTGGAGTTCAACGTCATAGATTTAAATTTTGATTTAAATTTGGATTTAAAAATTTCATAAGGAAATGCCAGCGAAAAACGCTCACCACCAACTATAGAGTTGGACGCTCCCGGATTCGAAAGGAAATGCGTGCGACACAGCTCAACATACCCAACTACGTTCACTAACGTGTGCATGCACGAATTATAAAAAGGCGGAGGATAAATGCGTGCGACCGGGCTTGGAAATTAAGTGTGTCTAGGGGACACCTCATCAAAAAGCGTCATATAGCAAAGGAATCATTAGCAGTCCAACACGAAACCTTACCCAACGCCAACCGGTCAATTGAACGGTCTATCCTAAGAAAAGCTTAGTCAGATCTACGAAATGGAATGGAAAGACCGAACACGACAACTAACAATTCTCCCACACACATTCGTCAAAGGTAAGCCTAACGGGGGAGCTAGATAAATACGCATCTCCCAATATCTTGGACTAGAAATGACAAGCTCGTTTCCTAACAAGTCATCTAATCGAGTTAGGTGAAACAGAGGGAGAGTCGACATGGACGATTCCAGAGGAGGAGATAAGTCATACTCACCGTCAAAAAACGGATTTAACATCCAGGAAAAATCCTCCGGTAAGCCATCAAAATCAACGGGAAGATCAAACAGCGGATTCTTCCTCACAGAAAACTCGGCTGGATCGTCATCACCTAACTCACTCTAAGATAAAATTTCATCATAGGATACCTCTACCAACTCAGCCAAAATGTCTTCCAACCCACTAGATATTTCATCCAAATCAGGATCAGTAACAGTCTCAATAGTAGGCAAAATCGAACCCGACAAAATTTTTAATCCACATTGGGCTTCAGGCAAAGGAGATAACATCATAGAACTATCTTTCGGGTCCTCAGCACTACCGTCATCCAAAAGTATCCCTCTTACACAGGGAAAATCTTCCAAAACAACACAACCTTTGCTAACCAAATCTTCCCATGAAGTAGGTACATCGTCTAAATCAAGATAGAGGATTGGGCAATCGAATCCCGGGGAGAATCTAATCTAGCTTGAACCTCAAGCAATGATGATAATATCAAAGAACTATCTCTCGGGTGTGCATCACTAGGATCATCCAAAGGTGACTCTTCAGATAATGGTGATAACATCAAATAACTATTGTTCGGATTCACAGCGCTAACATCTTCCAAACATAACCTCTTCACATAAGGTAAGTCTTCCAAATTAGTTGGAGCATCCTTTAAGTCAAGGTAATCACTCATAATAGGGAAATCCACACTCTACGGCTCCTTAGATAACTTAGATATATTCTCAGTAGGTGTTATCATAAGCTCTAACACGATAGGGATCGTAGTTTGGAGAGGCCTCTCAAAACTAGGGTGATCAGTCACAACGCTAGAAGGGCTAATAATAGGCAACGTACTATTCTCACAGATCAAAATGTAATCATCCCATACATCGTCTTCTAAATCACTAGGTATTCCCTCACTATCAAAATCATCAGACTCATCGGGCACTATCGTATGTGAAGGAATACTCTCGCCTAGCTGGTCATCTTCAGAATCCAGAGTTAATATATCAACATCAACATCTTCAGGATCAATAGATATCACATCTACATCAGCATACTCATGGGTATCAGTCACTATATCAGGGGGCTTAACCCTAGTAGTAATATTTTTCGATTCCAAAACATAAGGTCTAGACTGCGTATTTTCCCTAGAAGTGGAATTAGGCACACTAGGCATAGTCCTATCGTTGTGGGGAAATGATCTAACTTGAGGCATAGGGTAACTCCTATGAATAGCTACGGGTCTAGCTCCACAACAATAGTCACTCACTGGCTTGGTATTAGTAGTGCGGAGATAGGAGGGATCGAATTGATCCGTGAGTAGGCTACGCATTGCCGGCCAAGCATGTTTATATCTACCAACACGACGCTCTTCGTTTAGCCAAAAAACGCAGGCTCGGCCTACTATTCAATCTCGGGCTATGTTAACCTTTTGGTGGTCGTCCCATACGTGACACTAATTTTCTAATCCCTTAACCCAGTCTCTTAAATTTTAGGGATACCCTAAACCGTCATAAGTAGGATAAATGTGGTGTGCCCTAGGTGTGTGTTTATCCATATCCTTAGCATAGGAATAGTCTAACCGGGCAACATATACATCATATGTCATTTTAGTGAGAACCAAAGAGAAGAACTCACCCGAAACATATGCACATGCAATGAACAATTAACCTGGTCCTATTTAATTTCCAAAGATGCAATTGTCCCCGCTAATTACTTAAGATAACAAATGTATTTTTTTTATTTTCTAGCAGGAAAAATTATGAAGATTATTAAATAATTTTTTTTGCTGAGAAAATAAAAATATAGGCCGCTATTTGCAGACAAAAATTAAAATTTTATAACTATTTAATAAAAATAATGACTTAATGAAAAATATATATTTTTTGCTTTCTTACAAGAAAATGATGGAGAAATTCCAGAATTTTATTTTTTGAAATTTGAGAAAAAAATTGAAAATTTTAGGCCGCATTTGTAGACCAAAAATTCAAAAATTTTCTTTATATGTTGTGCAATGAAACGTGCAAGTGCGTGTCGGTGAAAAAATAATAAAAGGGGGAGGGTGCCAATTAGGAAATTGACGTGAACCTCCCTCTTATTCAAATTGATGTAGGCTTATCCTTTTGGCGTTTTGGTGACGAACATAACTAAACACAACGCTCTCTTGTAACCCTCATGTCACGTTCAAACATAAGACACAACATCATCTAAACTAAGACATTCATTCTATTTAGATTACGGAGGGTTCGTAAAGCCCTTCAAGATAATACCAAGGCGATAGTCCAAGGTCCTCTCAAGCAAAAGGAACCCACACAGTTCGGTCGAGCGTTGTTGTACCAAAAGAGAATCCACCGAAAAACAAAGATTCGGACAAGGGTGGTTCTCTCCCAACAAAATAAAAATGAGGGCCGCCACGCCTCACGAACTTAAACGAAATAAGGTAAACACCAACAATATCTATGAAGAAATTAACCACGAAATTTCAAACGTTTCACAAACCACGCAACACGCATATGCCACAACATCTATCAAGAGGGAAAATCACAGAGTAGAAGATATATTCGTTACCCAATCAGAGTGGATGATTCCGATTACTCTCTACTTGGATCGACCTTCAATGGCTCTACTGGAGTCACGCCGGGTGGAGAAGAACTTGTCCTCCTTCGTCGCTTCACGCCGGGATTTTGGATTCCACAAAAGTAGGCCTCTTGCCTTGGCCGAATTTCTTCAAGGAGGGGGCTGATTTGGGTTTACTTGCGGGTGGTCGGATTTGGGAGAGGAAATGAATGTGGTCGGTTTTTGTGTCTTGGATGGGGAGTCCGGTTTGATGAAGATGGTGAAGGGTGGCCGATTTGTTGGAGAGGAGGAAAGGGTGGTTGGCGGTTTTGTGTTGGCCGAGCTTGTTGATGCAAGGAGAGGGTTGGGTTTCCTTTAAGTATAAGGGAGAGGAAAGAGGTAGGAGGGAGGAGGCTGAGTAGGAGAAGGGGAAGAGAGATGGCCGAAAATTGCCAAGGAGGAGGAGGGGAAATCTTAACAAGATTAGGGTTTCTTCTTTTCTTCATTCACTAATCAAAATATGAAACATACATGCCTATATATAGGCTACAACAAGGGACATGGCTACATGGAGCCCAAAATAAAAAGAAACATAAACCCATGGCTTAAAACATAACCATGACATTAGAAGTGCATGAAAATTAAATAACAATACCAAAATAAAAACACAACATAACAATGAATTAATAATTAATAATAATTTATTAATAATTATTATTAATTATTAATATATTGGTTTGCGTTCAGGACGCCTATTTTGGCGACGCTCCACATGGTCATCACGGCGCCGCAAGTCTTTATCTGGAGGCGGAGAAATATCTTCTGTAAGCACGCCATCATCGTCTTCAACATGTTGAGGGCCATCATCTCCATCAATTGATCAAAAATTGTTCATCAAACAGATAAGTGCCCTTCAACAGTCCTTCCTAGAAATAACTATAAATAGAATTGCTTGTGCATAAAGCAAAAACACTATTCCTTGCCCTCTCTTGCCCGTATTCGCCGAATCGACGCAAAGCCGTTCTTGCGAGATATCTAAATTTCTCAAGCAAAATGGCGCCTAAAAGTCAAGAATTTCTCTTTGAGGGAGCAGAGGTTGTTCTAAATAGATTCAAGGATGCTCCAGAAGAGGTACTGTTTGTTTTTCATCTTCTCCGCACTTCTGACCTAGAATTCATACTATCGGAGCCCTGTTTACTCTGGAAGCGGGAGGTTCTGGAATTGTTCTCAAACGTCAGGGGAGAGTCTACAACAGAGAAAATTAAGAATACTATTAGTGGAACAAGAGTCAAAATAACTCCAAGAAGGCTGGACAAAGCCCTAAAGATGACTAAGTTCTCCGCAAATGATGACGAAGATGAATTGTCGCAGGAAGACATAAAGTAGGCAGTTAAATGGTGCGGATTGTCTAAGCACACCTTCAGCTCCATTTTGAGAAAGGAACTGAATCTAAAGGTAAAGTTCCTGGCCGATGTCATTGGAAAAGCCCTGCTCTACAAGACATGCTCACATGACAAAATTTCAAAGAAGATGTTTGAGTTGATGGCACGGGTCATTCTGATCAAGAGGACTTACTGGGGCAGGATAGTGTTTTATCGAATTGTGGACTGCAAGGCTGAACCAAATTTGGGGAGAATTCTATCTCTATTTATGTGAGAAACAATCCAAGAAATCATGAATCTAAAGCATAGGTAAAAGATTCACCACATGAGAAGAATGGATATCAGGATGCTTGAGAGATGGGACAGGGTCCTTCTGCCCCATGGTCTGGTAGCTGCTGAAAAGAAAGGGAAGAAGATAGCTGTTGCAGAGCCTAGCTCCCCTTGCAGTTATTCAAATGAGGAAGAACCACATATTCCAAAATTATCATCCTTTACAAAAAAGTCCAGAAAGGATATGGACATTCAGGTATCAACCTCTTCTGAACAACCCCTCTAAGTCGTGTAAGAAGACCTGAGTCAAATATTATCCCTTAAGATGATGAGCCTGCTACTGAGTTGGCTGAAACAGTTACAAAGGAAGCTGTTGATAGGATATCTACAAGAATGGTTGAAGTTGCCTCCAGACTTGATGATGCAGATAGACATATGCCTATGTTTGATGATGATGATTCCCTAGGCCTCAGAGTGAGGGGGAGATCAAACTTACTTCAGATAAAGAGACTGTTATGTCTAAAGAAGAACATTCACTGGATAAAGATATAAAAATTCCAAGTGCTGAGAAAAAGAATGCTCCAATTGAGGGGGAGATGCTGATATAAGAGATAATACAAGATGCATTATTTGTAGGGGAGCAACTAAAAGTTCCTCCAATAGTGGTACTGCCTGCTATAACTGATAAAGAGGTTGCCGCTGCTGCTGACCTACATGCAAATGAAAGCATGGCAGAGGTTGAGGGGGAGATACCATCTGATCTCCCTTCTCATGAAGTATATGAGTTAGTTTCCTCAAAAACTGAGAAAGAGGAATATAGTCATGAGAAAGCACACTCATCACAACATCCAGAAAATAAACAGCTCAAGGAGGGGGGAGCAAGCCTGTACAAGAAGCTCTGAATGAAGGCACATCAGCTGGAACAGATCAAATTTAACCAATGCTCCTGGCCTAGCTGAAAAGCTTGTTAGATGAGCAAAGAAGAACCCGGGAAACTTTTGTAGATGATGCTTTAAAGAACATCAAGAATGAGCTGGGAACAGAAATAAAATCAATTTGATTTAGAAACTATGAAGTTTTTCACCAGGGCTACACCAGCTGTAGACTATACAATGGAAGAGATCGATGAGGCGAACAAGAATGTGGTCATTACCATAATGAATCAAGAGATTCAGGCCCAGAACGCACTGGCTGTACACAATGCTACCCATGAATTATTGAATAAGCAGACTGCTGCTATAAGAACCAAAGCAGATGAATGCACCAAACTACTAGATGACCATTTACTAATGGTGATAAATAATGTAATTGCAGGAGTTAATCATTTGTAGCTCAAAAGATCTGAAGCTAGCACCTCCCAGACTACTCAAGTAATTGAAGAACTCAAAAATGGGGAGAGTAATGTCATTAGAATAAATATTAAGAATATGGTCTAGGCCACAAATGTTGTGAGAGGCTTGTTGGGTACATTGGAAAATGTGTACCTGATTTGAAGAAGCCCAACCTAGCTCAATGGTATACATCAAGGTGTATTTGATGTTGTTTTAAGTTGACATGTGCAGGTGAAGAATTGATTAAGTATGCAGAAAAATTCTAAGTCCAAGTGTCGACACAAAGGAAGCAGTGTCGACACATAGAAGAAAATTGTCGACACAACACTGGGAAAAAGTGTCGACACAGAAGAAGTAAGTCGACACAACACTGGGAAGCAGTGTCGACACATAGCAGTTAGTCTACAACTACACTGGGAATTTGTGTCGACACAGAAGAAAAGCGTCGACCTCAACATTGGGAGAATGTGTCGACACAGAAGAGTATAGTCGATCTCAAGATTGTCGACATTATCTGAATGTGTCGACACAGAAGAAAATAGTCGACCTCAAGTTTGTCGACACCAGCAGAATGTGTCGACACATTGTCATTAAGTCGACACATTATAGCAGAGTTAAAAAATGAATGTGTCGACACCTGAAGGCTATGTCGACACTTACTAAAGTTATGATTCTACAACAACTGTGTCGACACACAGGACTTGTGTCGACACACTGAAGAGTCAAGATCAAGTTATTTGCAGAAGAAGCTGTGTCGACTCAAAGGCAACTTAGTCGACATCACTGAAGACTGTGTCGACACCAAAGTCAATTATGTCGACATAGATAGACAGATGGTCTCGACACTTTCTGACAGACTGTTTCAACAACTTGTGATTCAAGACTAAAGGACAGGACTTGTTTGAAGACTTGACAGCTGTGGGTTACCACCGGTTAACTGAAGCTGTCAGACTTGTCAGAAAACAGTTAGAAATCGGATCAGCCGGTTACCATGAAGAATGTCTATAAATAGATGGATTCAGAAGGAGAAAGCAACTGTTGAAAAAACATTGTTCAGAATCAAAAAAAAAGTTTGAGAAGGATTACGATCCAATTCATTTCAAGAAAGTGCTAGGCACTTAAGAAGATCTTCTCTGGGAGATCTAAGAAGACTATCTAAGGATAGATCTAAGAAGAGTTCTAATCAGAATTCAGAAGAATCATTCAAAGTTCTGGATAGAGAGAGATCAAGTCAGAATTTGAAGAAGAAGAAAGAAACCACCAGTGGATTCTCAAGAAGCTGTTTGGAATCAACTCAGCTAAGTACATTTTCAAGAAGCTTTGAAGAAGGCTAAGAAACAGTTGATTGCATCAGCTGATCAAGAATTGTCTTTGCCTTTTCTCTCTCAACTTTGGCAAGACTGTTAAACAATCTTTTCTATATTTCTGTAGGATCTGTTTACACAGATCTGAGTTGTAAGCCTATGTTATAAAGGCTGAGTGTAGGAGTGTTGAACTCTGAGTGGTAGGGCTGTTTGCCTGAGTGTAGGAGAAGGACATTCTCTGAGTTGTAGGCCTTGGGGCAAGGCTGAGGTAGGGCAGTTGTGCCTGAGTTGTAGGAACCAGTTGGGTTCTGAGTTGTAGGATCTATTGATCTGAGATAAGTGGAAGTTTGGCCGAATCTAGCATACTGCTAGATAGGTGAAGGGGAAAGTGGATGTACCTAAACCTTGGGGAACCACTATAAAATATTGTGCAATCTGTGATGTTTTATTTTCTGTGATTGCTGTGTAAATTGTGTTAGCTATTGAATTGAATTCTGCCTAGAAATTTTTATAAGTAAAGCAGAACCTATTCACCCCCCCCCCCTCTAGGTGTTTAGGCTGCCTTGAAAGTTAAACTATCAAGTGGTATCAGAGGGAGGTTCCTCAAAAAGGACTTAACAGTCTGAGGTAGATCTGAAAGGCAGATTCAAGATTCAAGAAGATGGGTTCTGGAGAGAATCATAAGGAGCTAGGGTCTATGAAATTACCCATATGCAAGAAGGAAATCTTTGGGATCTGGAAAGAGAGAGTCAGATTGTTTATGGAAGCATCTGACCCAAGGATTTACATCACAGTACAGGAAGGGCCCTTCACTCCAATGAAGATATCTGTTCTTGATGCAAATATCCAAATACCAAAGACTTATTCAGAAATGACCAAGGATGAAATCATCTTGGCAACCATGGATAAAAGGGCACAGAACATCATTGTCAGTGCCATAGATGATTCAACATTTCAGAATCTGATTCACTGCAAGACCTCCAAGGAGATGTGGGACACATTGATTGTCTACATGGAGGGATCTGAAGAAGTAAGGCTGGATAGAAAGTCTATGCTAAATCAGGAGTATGAAAGCTTTAGACAAGGAAAATCTGATAGCATAACTGAGTGCTATAAGAAATTCTATAGAATTGTGAATGAGTTAATATCCTATGGAAGAGTCTTCAGTACCTATGAACTGAATGACAAATTCTTAAGATCCTTATCAAAGGATTGGGATACAAAGATCTGTGCCATAAGAGAAGTGGCTAAATTGGCAGAGATATCTCCTCCAACCCTGTTTGGAAAGTTGCTATCCTATGAAATGCAACTTATGGTAAGGAAGGAGGAGGAAAGAAACTCAAGAGGAGAGCATAGAGAAAAGACTGTGGCATTTAATGCTGAAGCCACAGAAAGAATAGGAGGAAATCACCATCTCCTCCTAAGGAAGTTGAAGAAGATAGTTCTGAAAATTCAGATAAGGGTTCAGTTAGCTGTGAGTCAGATGCAGACTTTGCTGCATTCACTAGGCAATTCCAAAGGTTCTTGAAAAAGAAGCAATGGAAGTCTAGGCCTTCCACATCACAGCAAGTTGATGACTATTATCAGAAGAGAAGGTCATCAAGGAAAGAGAAAAGTAGATCAAAGCCCAGCAAAGCCACTACTTCAAAGATTGTCTGCTATTGTTGCAATAGGCCTGGACATATAGTGGCTGATTGTCCTGACAAAAGGAAGGAATCTTCAGAAAAGAAGAAACTTATCAGAAAGGCAAGAAGGAGAAATCCTTTGTAGCTAAGAAAGACAAAAGTCTGTCAGACCAGTCAACTTCAGAATCAGGATCTGAAGCTGAAGCATATATTGGACTATATGCTGCATCTGAGGAAGAAGAGTTTTATGCAGTTGCTAGACTCCATCAATGAACATCAATGCATGGGTTTGATGACAAGATCAGAAGAGGACATATGCCAGAATCAGTCTGGTCCTAATGAGATAAACTGTCCTTCCTGTACATCTGTTTGTAGTACAAATGAAGAATCAGCTACATCTGCATCAAGTGATGAAGATGCATCTGGATCTGAAGGAGATCTCTATCAATTGAAAGACAAGTATGGGGACTTGTTGCAGGCCCTTAAGAAAAGCAAGAACCTGGTTAAAACACAGGCTCAGGAAATTGCTGAACTAAGGGTAGCAACAACTGAGTTAGAAAAAGTCCTTGATCAAAAATTAAATGAAATTGCCAAGCTGAAGAATATAACTATTATTCAGATGGGCACAATTAATTATACTAATGATCAAGTAAAGAGTCTGGAGGCCAGACTTAGAATTGAAAGGGATTTAGTGGCTAGTTACTCTAAGCCAAAATCTGTCTTACCCTTGATAGATGAATTTGTCACTCAGAAGGGTAAGGCTGGATTAGGATTTAAGGTAACTCCAGGGCTGGCAGATTCAAGAGGAAAGGCAAAGCCCTATTCAGCCACTAAACCTTTCAGTCCCCATAAAGTTTAGTAAGGAGAAAGTGCCTTCTAACATATATGATCATGAAGACATTCAAGGTCATATTAAGACAAATGTTCTGAAGAACAAGGGTGTTAAGGCAAGCAGGCCTACCTATGGTCATAAACCCAATGGTTTTAAGAAATCAGTAGGTGAAGTTGCAACAGCACCAGCAATGAACAGAAATTCTTCTAACAAGGATGTATCTAGATCTAGATACAATAAGTTTGAATGTTGGTGCTGTGGCAAGAGGGGCCATTTTGCATTGGACTGCTGGTATAACACAAGTGTTATAAAGAATAAGAGTCTACCTGTTAGAAGAGGTTATGATAACTTTATTAATGCTAACCTGAACCAAGGACCCAAGACTTACTTGGGTTCTAAGGGTAAGTAATTCTGTATTGCAGGTGAATCCAAGTACCATGCCCCTATATGGTACTTGGATAGTGGTTGTTCCAGGCACATGACTGGAACAAAGGGGCTGCTGAAGGAGTATTCATCTGTCAAAGATGGACATAAAGTGATCTTTGGTGGATCTGAAAAAGGAGTCATCAAAGGATTTGGTAACATCTCTTCTAACCTAATTACTATCACCCAAGTGGCCTATGTAAAAGGTTTGAAACATAATCTAATAAGCATAAGCCAGCTGAGTGATTTAGGATATGACATTTCATTTGGTAAGGATGGATGTCATATCAAAAGGTCAAGTGATCAAGAGATCATATTGACTGGGTATAGGAAGAGAAATGTGTATTGCCTTAATTTTGAATGTGAGAATAAGGCTTCCCCCATTTGTCTTGTAGCTGATGACAATGCTTCTCATTGTGTTAAGTGGCACAAGAGATTGGCTCATCTAAACTACAAGACAATTGGCCAACTCTTTAGTAAAGAACTAGTGAGGAATGGGCCTCAAGTTAAGTGTATAAAGGAAGGGGTATGCTCAGCTTGTCAAAAGGGCAAGCAGACAAAAACCTCATTTCAAAGCCTTGAAAACAAGGATTCTGTGAGGTGCTTATACCTCTTGCATATGGATCTTTTTGGTCCTATGCCAGTTCACAGTCTAGGTAGGAAGGTCTACACTCTAGTGGTTGTAGATGACTATTCTAGATTTACATGGGTGTTCTTTCTGAGACAAAAATCTGAAACCCCAAGTGTATTATTTAATTTTGTAAAGCAAATTCAGAATGAACTGAATAGTACAGTGGTCAAAATCAGAAGTGACCATGGTACTGAGTTTCAATCTGAAAGCATAACAAACTTGTGTATAGACTTTGGGATTTTCCAAGAGTTCTCCTCACCTAGAACACCTCAGCAAAATGGAATTGCTGAAAGAAAGAATAGAACATTAATTGAAGCTGGTAGAACTCTATTGAGTGACACCTCTCTCCCAGAATATTTTTGGGCTGAGGCAGTTAACACTGCTTGTCATGTCATCAATAGGGCTTCTATCACCAAAAGCCACAGAAAGACTCCCTATGAGATTGTGAAAGGCAGAAAACCAAATCTATCCTATTTTAGGATCTTTGGTTGCAAATGCTATATACTTAACAATGGCAAGTCATATTTGACTAAGTTTGCTGCCAAATCCCAGGATGGGATATTTGTTGGGTACAGCACAAATAGTAAGGCCTATAGAGTCTTCAACTTAACTACTCAAGTTGTTGAAGAATCTGTGCATGTTGTATTTGATGAAACAAGATTAATCAATTGTGAGTTGTCTTGTAGATCAAATGACTCAACAGGTATAAGCAAGAAGATGGACAAGCTCTCCATTGCTGAAGCTTCAAAGGAAGATGGAGCATTGGAAAATGAAGGCTGCTGTCCAGGGGGAGTACAAGAGATAATGGAAGCTGATGAAAACCAAGAGGAACAGCAGAATGAAGAAGCTGGAGATGCTCAACCTGAAGGGAATCTACCTCCAGCTATAAGATATCTAAGAGATCATCCTACTGATCAGATAATTGGTGATCCAAGACAAGGAGTCAAACTAGAAGCAGAAATCAAAGCACAGTTTTGCATTCTAGTTTCTTGTCCCAAATGGAACCTAAGAAGTTTGAAGAAGCTATCCAAGACCAGCACTGGATTGATGCTATGCAAGAGGAGCTGAATCAATTCAGAAGGTGCAAAGTCTGGGAGCTTGTTCCTAAACCAAGAGGCCACAACATAATTGGCACTAAGTGGATCTATAGGAACAAGCTAGATGAAAGTGGAATAATAGTAAAGAATAAAGCAAGATTGGTTGCAAAAGGATACAGGCAGGAAGAAGGGATTGACTTTGATCAAACCTTTGCTCCAGTAGCAAGGCTGGAGGCAATCAGAATGTTCCTTGCCTATGCAGCCTACCAAGACTTCAAAGTATACCAGATGGATGTGAAGTCAGCATTTCTGAATGGTGATCTTAAAGAAGAAGTATATGTAGAGCAGCCATCAGGTTTTGTAGATCCTCTTAAACCTGATTCTGTGTATAAGCTTAGGAAAGCTTTGTATGGGTTAAAACAAGCTCCAAGGGCTTGGTATGAAACCCTGTCTACCTTCCTCATTGAGAATAAATTCTCAAGAGGAAAGATAGACAAAACTCTATTCCTTAGGGAATCCAAAGGAAAGATCATCTTAGTCCAGATCTATGTTGATGACATAATCTTTGGATCTACTAAAACAACCTTTGTAAAAAGTTTGCCAAACTTATGCAAGGGAAATTTGAGATGAGCAGTATGGGAGAACTTAAGTTCTTCTTGGGACTCCAAGTAAGACAGACTGATGATGGATTGTCCATATCCCAGTCTAAGTTCACCAAAGAATTAATTAAGAAATATGGTATGGAGTCATCCTCCTCCAATGAGAACTCCTATGGGAACAAGTATGCCTATATGCAAAGATGAGGCAGGTAAACCTGTTGATGAATCATTGTATAGAGGAATAGTTGGGTCTCTACTATATCTCACTGCTAGTAGACCTGACATTATGTATGCTACATGTGTCTGTGCTAGGTACCAAGCCTGCCTAAAGAATCTCATTATACTGCAGTCAAAAGGATTCTGAGATATCTAAAGGGCACTCCTACTCTAGGTCTTTGGTACCCTAGGAATAGATTTTTTACTAACAGGCTATTCAGATGCAGATTTTGCAGGATGTAGAGAGGATAGAAAGAGTACTACAGGTACTTGTCAATTCCTGGGAGGAAGACTAATATCTTGGAGTAGTAAGAAGCAGACCAGTGTGGCAATTTCCACAGCTGAGTCAGAGTATGTTGCTGCTGGAAGCTGCTGTGCACAGCTATTGTGGATGCAGCATCAGCTTAAGGATTATGGTATTCAGGTAAGTAGAACACCCCTTTTATGTGATTCTAAGAGTGCTATTTCTATTGCTAATAATCCAGTTTCTCATAGTAGAACTAAGCATATAGAAATCAAATACCATTTTCTTAGAGAACATGTAGAAAGAGGAGACATCTCATTGGAATTTGTAAAAACAGATTATCAAATAGCAGATGTATTTACTAAGCCTTTAGATGAAACCAAATTCAATAAATTCAAAATTGAATTAGGTATGTTAACCATTGATTAATGTATTAACAAAATCATTAACAATGCAATTGAAGTGGCATATAAATAAGTAAAGGTAATAACAACAACATAATCAAGTGTTAAAAAGGACACATTGAAGTTACAGAAATTGGCTAAGTAAGAATGTGTCGACACATTCAGTAGTAATGTGTCGACTCAGAGAAATTATGTCGACAAGTCAGAAATATTGTGTCGACACAGAGAATATGTGTCGACACTTAAGAGTTATATTGTCGACTTAACCAGAAATGTAATGTCGACTCAACCAGGAAAATGGTGTCGACACTTACAAATATGTGTCGACACTTATCCTTAGAGTCGACACAGAATTTCTGTTTATCTAAGGTGTCGACATAACCACAAATTGGTGTCGACACATAGTAGGCTGAAGTAATGTCGAGACGGTAGAAGTTTGTGTCGACACATTCCGTCTGTGTCGACACATTTTGACTGATTTTGGCGCCTTTTGAACTTCTTTCAACTGCGGCTATAAATAGGTCAAAATCTCATTCTGTCGACACGCTTCCAAGGTTTTCGAGACTAAAACCCTGTGTCGACAGTCTATCTTTCTCTCTTCTCTCAAGCTTTCTCGACAAACGATGGCGCCAAAGATTGAAGATAACATCAATGAAGGGTATGAGTTGGTGCGCCAGGCCTTTGCAGAGGCGCCGCCAGATGTTCAAGGAGTTATCACCCTCCTCTCTGCATCAGGGTTAGAATTTCTCATTTCAGAACCTACTAAAATCTGGAAGAAGGAGGTGCACGAGTTCTTTATCTCTGCATCAGTCCATTCTACTGGCCTCAAGATTAAGTCCACTGTTCAAGGGACTAAGGTAAAGATTAACCAAAGAAGTTTAAGAAAGATCTTCCAATTGCAAGTAGTTGAGAATGAAGAGGAAGTTCCTATATCTAAGACAAGGGAAGCCCTTCAATGGTGTGGACTGGATTCAGGATTGAAGATTGGAGCTGCATTCAACAGGAAGGGAATGAATCAGCAAGGGAAGTTCTTGTCAGAAGTAGTTGGGAAGGTAATCCTCTGCAAGACAGGTGGACATGATAGGATTTCAGCCTATATGTTCAGCCTGATGACCAGGATTGTATTTACAATTCCTACTGATTGGTCAGGAGTGATCTTTGACAAGATCAAAGAAGGAATCAAGAAGCCTAACATGGCTAGGATCATGACTGTACTTCACTGGAGTGATTCCTGATGTGATGCAGCAACTGCAAGGGAGTAAGATCAATCATATGAGAAGAATGGATATGAGACTATTCTCTAGGTGGGATAGGGTGCTGTCCAAGGATGTGCTTGAAGAGAGCAGGCCAGACACCCCTGTGCAATCCCCTACACAAAATCAAGAATCTGAACAAGTACAAGAAGATCCACTGAGACACAGCTTGACTCAACTGTGGTCCAGGAAGTATCAACACCTGCACAGATGCAGGGGGAGCCAGTTTCCACTCCTGCTCCAAAGGTATCTACTCCTGCTCAGGTATAGGGGGAGCTAATGTATTTTACTATAAAAGACATTGCTCATATTCTTATTACTGCACAGGTTCAGGGGGAGCTAGTGTCCACTCCTACTCCTGACACTACAAATACTGAAGTGCAAATACAAGAGGAAGCACAGTTAACCTTATCTCAAGATTTAACTACTGCAGAAGAGGCAGCTCAACTAGAATTTACTATGGAGGAGCTATTCCCAGATATTGATACTACTGCTGATAAGGTAGGAGGTGGACCAGATATTGAGAAGTCCATAGGAATGGACATTGATCAGGAAGCTGCAGTTGAGCCACAGGTTGAGGATGAGCCAGTGGATGTTGAAGCTGAGCAACAACCCCCCTGGAACTGATACAATTCATCATCCACAGAAAGAATTCAAGTAGATACTTCATCTGAAACAGAAACTGAAGAAGCCAGGGTGGCAAAGAAAAGAAAACTTGTTGTCTTTAAGAGAAGAAGCAAGAACTATAGGCAGGCTTTACAGACCACACCTCCACAAGTTTCTCCAGCCTTTGATTACAACAAATTTATGATAGATCTACAAGTCAAATTGGATGAACAAAGGTGGCTATGGAAAAGTATGTTGATGAGAATAGCAAGTCACTTCAGTTTGACTTAGCTCAGGATATCAAGTCCATTCAGTTTCAGGTCAACTTGCATAAAACTGAAATGACAGATTGCTTCCACAAGGGTGGCAATGCTGTGGTTTATCTAGCTAAACAACAGGAGGCTATCACTACAAAGGTGGATGACATTGCTTTGAAGCAAAGTTATGTTTTGGAAAATCAGATCAGAATGAATGATAATTTAACTGAATCTCATAATGAGATCATTGGAAGAGGTAAAGAAGATTGTTCCAGGTCTGCCTGCAGATACAGCCAAAGAAAGGGAAGATTTTGATAAGAATTTTCAAGATGCCATTGCATCTGTTAAGACTGCCATCACAACCTCTCAAAAAGAAATATCTGACAAGCTTCAAAAGTTAAGACCATTTTTCAAAGAGGGAGTGAATTATTTGGATGGCCAAATTCGATTTCAAAAGGAAGATCTAAGAGATCATATATCTAGAGAAGCCATAAAGGGGGAGAGGATGCTAATTCATGCAGGCTCAGAGCACTCCAAATGGGTGACCAATAGCATTCGAGCCACTTTGGGATATCCCCCATTGTGTGATGATGCTATGGTAGCTGAATCAGGAATACAATCAAATCTACTTGAAGGCACTCAACCTGAGGTTGCCCAAGTCATTTACCCCCCTCCAGATTTTGACTTGATTGATCAGAAAGTTCAAGGAATGTATAGTCCTCCAAAGGAGGTTACTAATATTGTCTTTGGAAAGGTTGATAAGCCTGAGGCTAATCTGAAAGAACAGCAGGATGCTCTATTGGCAAAGAAGAAATTCAGAGAGCAGGCTGTACTTAAGCCAGATTATGAGCAGTGGAGTCCTACTTCAAGGAACATAATACTCACTGCATGGAAAGCTGTACAAGATAAAGTTCATGAGAGAGGGAAGTGGTACAATGAAATTGAATGGCAGAAGTATGAGGCAAGGCAAGAGGCAATAGTACAATTCAGAAGGAAAGCCAAGCTGGGAAGACTGCCATCAGATGCTAAGGAGCCAAGCAAATACTTCCCAAAGCCTTTTCATTATTTTGAAAGGCAAAGGATCAAGGAAGAAGCTCAGAAGAAAGCTGATCTTAAAGGAAAGAAGATAGCTGAAGAATCAGAAGCTCCTGTGACAGCTATAATTCAGTCTGGCAAAGGGATTATACTTAAAGAGCCTGATCAATCCTGATTTTGTTTTAAATATTTTGTAATGTTGTGATGTAATCATTAAATGTAAAACATTGTAATCAAACATTACCCAGTTATAAACAAAATATTGTTTGGTATATTTTAATGTGCATTCTGTGATGAATGATTCTTTGTTATGTTTTGTTTATATTAAGTATTCCTGCTATGTCATTTAATCATCATTTAGTACTGTTTATAAATGGTGTATATCATTGGCTATAGGGGTTATGACTTCTCCAAATAGGGGGAGATTGTTGGGTACATTGGAAAATGTGTACCTGATTTGAAGAAGCCCAACCTAGCTCAATGATATACATCAAGGTGTATTTGATGTTGTTTTAAGTTGACATGTGCAGGTGAAGAATTGATTAAGTATGCAGAAAAATTCTAAGTCCAAGTGTCGACACAGAGGAAGCAGTGTCGACACATAGAAGAAAATTGTCGACACAACACTGGGAAAAAGTGTCGACACAGAAGAAGTAAGTCGACACAACACTGGGAAGCAGTGTCGACACATAGCAGTTAGTCTACAACTACACTGGGAATTTGTGTCGACACAGAAGAAAAGCGTCGACCTCAACATTGGGAGAATGTGTCGACACAGAAGAGTATAGTCGATCTCAAGATTGTCGACATTATCTGAATGTGTCGACACAGAAGAAAATAGTCGACCTCAAGTTTGTCGACACCAGCAGAATGTGTCGACACATTGTCATTAAGTCGACACATTATAGCAGAGTTAAAAAATGAATGTGTCGACACCTGAAGGCTATGTCAACACTTACTAAAGTTATGATTCTACAACAACTGTGTCGACACACAGGACTTGTGTCGACACACTGAAGAGTCAAGATCAAGTTATTTGCAGAAGAAGCTGTGTCGACTCAAAGGCAACTTAGTCGACATCACTGAAGACTGTGTCGACACCAAAGTCAATTATGTCGACACAATAGACAGATGGTCTCGACACTTTCTGACAGACTGTTTCAACAACTTGTGATTCAAGACTAAGGCACAGGACTTGTTTGAAGACTTGACAGCTGTGGGTTACCACCGGTTAACTGAAGCTGTCAGACTTGTCAGAAAACAGTTAGAAACCGGATCAGCCGGTTACCATGAAGAATGTCTATAAATAGATGGATTCAGAAGGAGAAAGCAACCGTTGAAAAAACATTGTTCAGAATAAAAAAAAAAAGGTTGAGAAGGATTACGATCCAATTCATTTCAAGAAAGTGCTAGGCACTTAAGAAGATCTTCTCTGGGAGATCTAAGAAGACTATCTAAGGATAGATCTAAGAAGAGTTCTAATCAGAATTCAGAAGAATCATTCAAAGTTCTGGATAGAGAGAGATCAAGTCAGAATTTGAAAGAAGAAGAAAGAAACCACCAGTGGATTCTCAAGAAGCTGTTTGGAATCAACTCAGCTAAGTACATTTTCAAGAAGCTTTGAAGAAGGCTAAGAAACAGTTGATTGCATCAGCTGATCAAGAATTGTCTTTGCCTTTTCTCTCTCAACTTTGGCAAGACTGTTAAACAATCTTTTCTATATTTCTGTAGGATCTGTTTACACAGATCTGAGTTGTAAGCCTATGTTATAAAGGCTGAGTGTAGGAGTGTTGAACTCTGAGTGGTAGGGCTGTTTGCCTGAGTGTAGGAGAAGGACATTCTCTGAGTTGTAGGCCTTGGGGCAAGGCTGAGGTAGGGCAGTTGTGCCTGAGTTGTAGGAACCAGTTGGGTTCTGAGTTGTAGGATCTATTGATCTGAGATAAGTGGAAGTTTGGCCGAATCTAGCATACTACTAGATAGGTGAAGGGGGAAAGTGGATGTACCCAAACCTTGGGGAACCACTATAAAACATGTGCAATCTGTGATGTTTTATTTTCTGTGATTGCTGTGTAAATTGTGTTAGCTATTGAATTGAATTCTGCCTAGAATTTTAATAAGAAAGCAGAACCTATTCACCCCCCCCCCCTCTAGGTGTTTAGGCTGCCTTGAAAGTTAAACTATCAAGGCTCATTGGGAATGGAGCCACTACAATCTAATAACATCCCAATGATGCCTGCTCAAATGGGAGAAGCCTTGAACAATATGTATATTACTGCCCAAGTTCAAGACAATCAAGAATATGTTCAGTACATTGAAGAGGGTGACAGTGCTGATGCTTAGTGGTGGAGAGAAGACTACTGTTGCTCAGAATCCTTCTTTCAGCCTCACTGTAGATCAGTCACTACAGGTTAAGAAAGAATCGCCGCTAATACTGAAGAGGAGGCCATGCTAAGAAAAAAGAGATATAGGGAAGAAATGGAGTAAAGGACCGACTTCGAACAATTGAGCCCTGAGTCTAGATCGATCATTCTGCTTACCTGGGATCAGGTCAAATCCAAAAGATCTGATAGTGGTAAATGGTATAGCTCCATGGAATGGGAGAAAATGGAACAGAGGGAGTCAACGAGAAGAGCATACTTAAAAAACAAAAATGCCAACCTTCTAAAGCATGGTGAGGAAGAACAAATCAAGTACTTTCCAAAACCTTTCAGTTACATCCAAAGACAGAAAGATAAAGCTGAAGTTGCAGCCAAAGAATCAGACAAGGCAAACAAAGACAAAAAGGGAAAGAAGCCAGCTGATGCAGAAGACAAAAAGGCAAAGAAGACCAACGGCAGTGGAATAGTTATAAGGAAACCTTAAACTTGAAAAGTTTCAGGTTCTTCTTATATGGCTTAAGGAACATATTATTTTGTTTCATGCACAAATAATATAATTTTTCATATGATAAATGAAATAGCTTTTGTTTTGTCTGTGCTCATTTTATATCTAAGATATATAGTTTAAATTGCTTATTATATAGATTATATAGGTGTGTTAGTGTAACGTCCCAATTCGCGCTAGGCCCCTCGCACGTGTTCTGAGTCAAGAGACTCAACTCGGGCTCGGGGTGCACCGACGCGAGGTGTCAGGTGCATAGAATAAGTGTAGGGTTGGGTTCAAGGATACCCCAACCAGTAGCCGAGATGAGGGAACTCGGCTAAGTAAAAGTCGTCTAGAATTGAGGTTGATGCTCGTCGATCGTCGAGAATGGAGGACTGATTCTCGCCGATTCAACGGGTATCGGTGGCCGATACCCGCTGGACTCAGAACTGCAGTAGGCTAAGGGAAATCGTCAAGAATGCCTGACGATTCTCACCGATCGCCGAGAATACCCAGTAATACCCACCGACCGTCTAGTATCAACAAGGGAAAATCGTCGAGTATCATTGTTGATACTCGACGGATTCGTCGAGAATGACCCGCCAATACTCGCCGATTGACGGGAATCACTGGCTGATTCCCGCCGAATTTGACTTGGGCGTTTTCTGCGCCCAGGCCGATCCACCGGTTTGTACAGGCGAACCGAACTGGACCTCGGGATTCGTGCTGAGTGATCCTTGGACCGGTCACTTCAAATGAAACCTAATTTGGGCGGTCCAATTAGAGAGTGACACGTGGCGGAAGGGATTTAGCCTAATATGTAATATAAAAAGGGAGTAAACCAAACTCTAACCACCACATCCGATCCTTCTTGCCGAGCCGTCACCGTGCAAACCGTCGGGAGCAAGGGTTAGAGGAGAATACCGCAGATCGCCGGAGGACTTCTCTCTCTCCGCAGGTCGCTGGTGCGAGCTTTGGAGGCGGACTTCTCCTTCCTTTGCCGTGAAGAACAACCGCACCAAGGATGCCGCCACGAAGAATAACGCGATCCATGGCCGGCAACAGAGGAAACGCCGAAATGATGTGAGTTTCCTCCCCTCTCCCTTGGTGCTAGATCTATAGTTATTCTTAGGCGAGACATCGACACAAACGAGTCTTGATGTGTGAGATGAAGCTTTCTAGGAAGGCCATGCTAGAGCTTGTGCTCTAAAGCTTAGTCGTCTTCAACCTCCCCTCGCTTCAAAGTGATGATAGGGGTGGTCTCGTGAAGAGGAAATGGCCTCAAGAGGGAGAATCAGGGTGGAGGAACTTCTGGCTGCGATTTGGGGAAAATCGCTTGAGGAGGAAGATGAACGGATGTCGTTCACTTCGCTTCAAGATGTGTGCAGAATCTGTATTCTGCACGCAGCGATCTTCTTGGCTATTTTTAAGCAAGAAGGGGGCGGATCTGGGCTTTCGACTAAACACTAAAGTTGTAGCCCTTGAAATTACCTTTCCAAAGAGTGGTTGCAAGTTTCCATGCGATACCTGTAGCCACGGGAAAGTCCGTTTGAATCTGCTGCGGTTGGAAGTTAATGCCCAGGAATTCTGTATCCTGTACGCAACAGACTTCGAGTTGCATTTCTGGTATGATGTGACCAGATCTGGGCTTTTGACTAAACACAAAAGTTGTAGCCCTTAAAATTACCTTTCCAACGAGTGGTGGCACGTTTTCGGTCGATACCTGTAGCCACGGGAATCCTCAGTCAAAGTTGCTGACCAGATTACATACAATTCTAGGTGATTATAATATGAACTTGGATTCGATGGAATAGATGTTGCAATTCATCTCGAGGTTGGGTGAATTCTTTTGTGTTAATCACCGAGGTAATGTGAAGATTGATGTTTGAGGACTTGAATTCCTATGTCGAGATGTGAATCAAGCCTAAGTGAATGAAAGGCTTTGTTATATTTGGTAGATCACCATTATGTGCATTATCTATAATATGTTGAATTCATTTGGAAGAATTTGTAAATGGTTAAAACTATGGCCAGGATGTGTAATGGATTGATAGAAGGGAATGGATAGTCCAATGCTTAGAGTGTCGTCTCCCCACGGGTAGCATTGTGAAAGTTAACAAGTGCGGTGCTGACCGTCACTAATGGGAATGAGGTTGAGTTGGATAAAATTGGACGGTTGGGCTTGGTCCTCGGTGTTCACGTCCCGAGGCTCCTTCCGTATTTGATGGATGGTTGGGCTTGGTCCTTGTGCTTTCTCCGAGGCTCCTTCCATGCCACGAAATTGTGGAATTGCATGTGGTGTGAGTCGACACGCGGTGTCGTAATCCTGGGTTAAGGATAGTGTGGCAGGTCTACGGGCTCGCCAATCATCACACCGATGGGAGTTGATAGTTGGACCTTGGGCGGTTGGGCTTGGTCCTCGGTGTTCACGTCCCGAGGCTCCTTCCGTGCCAAGTGAACGGTTGGGCTTGGTCCTCGTGCTCATTTCCGAGGCTCCTTCCGTGTCATACCATAAACCAGTCAGGGGCTAGGATCTTGGTGCATATTTACCCGAGAGAACCAGCTGAGCCGTAGTACACATGTGAGCTCCGCTGTTGTGTTCCTAGCGTGGAGGCGTATGGAGGCCTAGGCCAGGTAGTGTGGAGACCAGCCTAGTAGTGGAGATGCCCGCTCCACTGTCACCGTTTGGCCACGACGGTTGATGCCTGAGGGGTTAGCTACCTGCTCGAATAGTGGGAACTATAAGTCTGTGTCGACATAGCGATTGCATGTGCTTGAGCATGGGTGTGTCATTGCATTGCATACATAGCATTGCACTTCATTATATACACAAGACCCTCATCGTATAAGTTTGTATGGGCACTCTTATACGATGAGTTACTTTCTGCTGAACGACCCTCAACATTTATGCTTGTATGGGCATCCATATAAGTTGAGTTACTTACTGTTCTAGTTATATACTCTCTTGCTGCTGTAGTTCCTAGATTTGAAATAAGAGCTTGTTTATTATACACTACTGATGTTGCTGCTTATAATATGTATACTCACTTCACCTGTTATACTACTGTTATTTATATATTGTACCTGTTCCTTTCTCCGCCCGGTGCCGAGGAGTCGCCGGGGGAGCGGATGTGAAACCACTTAGTCTTTTTGACTAACGGTTGCTACGTCTTCCTTTTTAGGAGGAAACCCCGCAGGTGGAGCAGCAGGCTATGCAGACGGACAGCCAGGCTAGGGTGACAGGGCCTGAAGGGACGGTACCGTCGCTACCGTCGGTTACAGATGTGAGTGAGAGAGAGATTTTGTTGTAGCCCTTCAGGGCAATTCTGTTTACGTACTCTGATATTAGAAGCTTGCTGTAGCTTCTTTATTTATGATATTATGGACATATGATTGGTGTGGATTTGACTTTCATATTATTATGGTTGGGTTGGCATTTATCTGTTGATATTGTTGGTAGCCGGCAGAATAGGCGTCTTGTGGTACAGGCTAGCCTGAGTGCTAGTGTTACCACAAGGTGGCTGTTTTGGGCATAAGACCCCTCTCGTGCCATGTCTTGTATTCCGGGAGGGGGGGTCTTACAGTTAGTGTATACATTGTCTTAGGGTTTTGACTTCTTCAAATAGGGGGAGATTGTTGGGTCCATTGATCCTAATGTCCTAGATTTGAAGAAGGCCTACCAAATAATGTATACACATGTGGTAATCTAACTTGTGTTTAAGTTGAGTGATTGCAGGATGAATACTGTCCATTGATTGGACAGGTTGCTTATATGGCTAAGTCAGGTAAACACTTACCTAAGATGTGGGCTAACAGAAATCTATCTAAGTCTACAGGCATTGAGTGAAGGTGACTCACTCAATGGCAGATGACTTATAGCGTTGAGTGAAACCTATAGAGTAAAAGACAAAGCAATGGAAAGCTGAGAAAGTGGCTAAGTCCATAGGAGTTTAGTGAAGTCAACTCACTTAATGCCATGCAGCTAAAGGCAGATATATGACTAAGTAATTTGGCATTGAGTGTTGAAGACACACTCAACGCCACATAGCAAAAAGATGTGAGTCAAACTATGTTCAGAGTTTGTCGAGCTGAGCTCATCATTGATCGAACTAAGCTCAGAGTTTGAGAATCTGAGTTCGTCGAACTCAGTTCAGTAATTGTCAAACTCAGGACAGAGTTGAGCGAGGCAGGCTGAGACATTCAATGCCTAAGGTTTAAGAGGCAGAAAAGTGGCTAAGTACACATGCGTTGAGTGAAGGTCATTCACTCAACGCCATAGCCTCATATGTGTTGAGTAACACTCAGTAAGTCAAAGCTACTGTTTCTAAACACGGAAATTTGGCCAAGACCAAAAGCTTTGAGTGAGTCATGTTCACTCAATGCTCTCAATGCTCTCAATGCTCTCAATTCCTAACTTACAGAATGCATAGGCTAAGGCATAAGGTGTTGAGTGAGGTGTGCTCACTCAATGCACTGAATGCCAGACAAGTAGAAAAGGCTGCAGAATGGATTAAGGCTAAAAGCATTGAGTGGAGCTTGCTCACTCAACACTGTCAACGCCTAGATAATTCACTCAATGCCTATACTACTAATTCTTGAATTTCTACCAAGTCTTTAGGAGCTGTGTCACAAAGTCAAAAAGTCAACCATATTCAAATTATGAGCGGCAAAGCCACAGTATAATACAAAAGGCGTCGAGGCCTGCTGTACAATAGTTAGGCATTAAAGCAAAAATGCAGCCAACATTAATTATGTGGGACCCACTGCTTAGAGAGTCGTTGGGTTACAATAAATAAAAGGAGAAGCTCTTTACAGAAAGAGCAGCTGTTACAGTTGTCCTTCAAAATCGGCATTATTGTGGCTGTAGCTGAAGAACAGAGAGCCCAAGACAAGCAAGTTTAGAGGCATATCAAGTTAGTTGTTGCTATCAATATCTTCAACAACAAGATTGCTGGTGCTATCTTCATCTGTACCCTTCAGCAAGCTTAGGGTGATTCACTGATAAAGAGATATCAGCTAGGGCCGACCCTTGCTGCAGGTGTTTCACAGATCCAACCAACAATTCCTAAAAGAACATTTTCTCGGGGAGCTGTGAAGAAGGAGATAGGGCTGAACAGTTAGCTAAGTTCAGAAAGGTGCAGAGAAGATAATCTGCAAGTTGCTTTCATCATAAGACAAATCATCTACATCATTGTTGCTATGAAGAAGAGAGGGCTGAGCTTTTGGTTCAGTTCAAAAAGGGACAGAACAATGTTCTGCAAGTCATTTCTAGCTCAAGTGGATATATTTGTTATTGTGAAGTAGTTGGGGCTAAGGAGTTCTTAGTCCAGAAAAGTAGATTCAGGAAAATCATTTCTGGAGTCAAAGTTGGGCTGAGTCTAACTCAATCAAGGTAGATTGGCATAGAGAAATTTCTCTTGTGTCCAATCAAGAACCTCATCAAGAACCTCACCAACCCACTTCCACCTTGTAGGATCCTTTGTGGATCTGAATGGTAGGTGAAAATTTGTGTTGAGGTAGGATCCATAAGTGGATTTGAGTTGTAGGGCTATTTATCCTGAGCTGAAGGATCCTTTCTGATCTAAGGTAGGACCTTTAGGTCTGAGCTGTATTCTCTCTGAGGTAGGATGCCTTGTGGATCAAAGGTAGGGCTATCCTCCTAGCCTGAGTTGAAGGGCCTTTGGGCTTGAGGTAGGTGATCTTCGGATCACTCTATTGTATGGCCTTGTGCCTGAGCTATAAGTCTTGGAGGAGACTAAGAGATCCTGAGGGATCTGAGGTGTAAGCTCTTTGAGCATAGTTTTGGAGAAGTGTCTTGACCAACATGAAGTTGGCAAGGTGGGAGGAGAGTGGATGTACACAAAGTTTAGGGAACCACTATAAATTTGTGTGTATTGTATGTGTTACTTTTCTTTGTGCAGGTAGCTTATCTTGAAAGCAAAACTTAATCTACCAATAAAGCAGCTAACTAAAAAAGAATCAAAGATAGTCACTAGGGACTAAGAAACCTATTCACCCCCCTCTAAGTGATTTAGCTATCCTTAAAATAAAGACTTTCAAGGATTATCTACCCAATTTCAGACAGTACGTTTGTTAGTCCCTTGCATGTCGTACTGTTACGGGTTGGAGGATGTGCATCGACTACAAAAAATTATTTGATGCCACCCAAAAAGATCACTTTCCACTACCATTTCTCGATCAAAATTTGGGCGCCTCTCTGGCCACTTATATTATTGTTTTCTTTATGGTCTGTCGGGGTATTTACAAATCCCTATCGCCCCAAAAGATGAGGAGAAAACCATATTTACTTGCCCCTTCGACACCTTCGCATATAGAAGAATGTCATTTGGCCTTTGCAATGCACCGACTACATTTCAAAGATGTATGTTGGCAATTTTGGCAAGTTAGTAGAGGATCTTATGGAGGTGTTTATGAATGATTTCTCCATATTCAGATACTCGTTCCATATTTTCTTAGATAACCTCGCTCGTGTTCTTCAACGCTGCGAAGACATGAATTAGCACTAAACTGGGAGAAATGTCACTTTATGGTTCGAGAATGCTTAGTTCTCGCTTATAAAATTTCTAACCAGGGAATCAAGGTTGATAAGGCCAAAATAGAAATTATCGAAAAACATCACCCACCTACAAACGTAAAAGCTATATGAAGTTTTTAGGCCACACGGGTTTTTATATATGGTTTATTCAAAAAATTTCCAAAATTTCTGAACTGTTAAACCACCTCCTAGAAAAAGAATCCCCCCTTTATTTTCGATAGCAAATGCTTATTAGCATTCAATTTTATAAAAGAAAAACTGATTAAATCCCCTATTCTAGTAGCACCAGATTGGTCCTATCTTTTTGAAATAATGTGTGATGCGAGAGATTATGCAGTAGGAGCTGTATTAGGACATCACGTAAACAAGTATTTTCATCCTATTTTTTACTCAAGTAAAACGCTCACATCTACACAAGCTAACTACACCACTATGGAAAAGGAACTGCTGGCAATTGTACTCGCTTTTGATAAGTTTCAATCATATATAACGCTATCTAAAGTTATAGTTTTTACTGATCATTCTTGCTTTAAAATATCTATTAAATAAAGTAGAAGCCAAACCCCGTCTACTACGTTGGATTCTCCTCCTACAAGAATTCGACTTGGAGATCCGAGATAAAAAAGGCGCAAAAAACTTGGCGGCTGATAATCTTTCTCGAATAAAGAATACTACTACGTATATGCTAGTGGAGGCCGAAATTCAGGACTGTGAAAAGTACTGAGAAAATTACATAAAGTAAATAACAAACAAATTTTATTACTCCAAAAAGATAATCAAAAAATAGGTATGCCACCATATTTATAGAAACTAGGGGAGATAAGAGAATACAATATATGATGTGGGACTAAAAAATTAATCGAGCGGCTAGGCCGGTTTGACATAGTCTAACTGCCAACTATACAGATACATATAAGAGAGCCTCTGAACTCCACCGACAACTATTACGCAAACCGCAGTCGCGGTTAGCATCCTGACCGCTAAAGCACCAAACTGCCTAATCACAGTTGCGACTAATATCCAGAGCACAGCAGCGGCACACCACTAGACCGCTGCTGAGGATAATCCACCAGGATGCAGAGCCTAACCTCCTGATCGCTCAAATATGCTGACCGTTGTGGCTAACCGCTAGAATTCTGCTACGACTTACTAGTCGACAACTACTACTGCAAATCCTCTAACCGACCACTGAGGTCCACAAGAAAACTGTTGAACTAAACCGCCAGACCTCAACGACAAGCAAACCGCCCGACCAGATGGTCAGAATGCCAAATTCCAACACTCCCTCTCAAGCTGGAGCGTATATGTCAATTATGCCCAGCTTGCTACAAACATCTGAGCGAAAAATTGTTTTGTGAAGAAGTCTGTCAGTTCTTTATCAGAAGTGACGAATGGAGCACAAATTTGATTCTTTAAAATCTCCTCTCTGATAAAGTGACAATCAACCTCTATGTTCTTTGTACTCTCATGAAAGACAGGATTCTTTGATATGTAAATTGTGACTTTGTTGTCACAGAACATAGGAAGAGGATGATCATAGACTTCTCCCAAGTCCAGCATAAGCGCCCATAACCACTTCAACTCACAAGTAGTTAAGGCCATGCTCCAATACTCAGCTTCAACACTAGACCTTGAAACCACTGCCTGCTTCTTGCTTTTCCAACTAACAAGGTTTCCTCCTACAAAGGTGCAAAAACCTGACATAAACTTTCTATCTTCCTTAATATCAACATAGCTGGCATCAGAATATGCTTCAACTTTCAGATGACCATTCTTCTGAAACAACAATCCCTTCCCTAGAGACCATTTCACATACTCCAAAATCTTCATAGCAGATCGAAGATGACACTCTCTAGGATTATGCATAAACTGACTGAAGTTCCCAACAACATATCAGATATCTGGTCTAGTAACAGTCTGATATATGAGTTTTCCTACAAGGCATCTGTACATAGTCAAATCAGGAAGAAGAGGAGAATCTTCAGTCTACCCTTTATCATCTCCAACTGCCATCAAACAACGAGCATGTTTCGTGCCAAGAAGACTGGTTTCTTTCAGGAGATCTAGCGCATACTTTCGTTGTGAGAGAACCACCGAATTCCTCTTCCGGAAAACCTCAATTCCCAGAAAGTACTTTTGATTTCCCATATCCTTAGTCACAAAATGTTGTTGAAGATGGCGTTTGGCTAGATCAATGCCTTCTTTATTATCACCAATAAGAAAAATATCATTAACATAGATAGCAAGAACCACAATGTTGATGCGCGAAAAGCGACGGGGAAAATGGGCACCACCAGTTAACTGTTCGAGCACTCGGGGGAAGAAAAGAAAAACAAACTGTGAGCAGCAGTCTACTTGGCGGACAGAAAAGCAAGAGCCGTGGAGCACGGCAACACCAGACTTCGCCCGTCACGGCCTGAATGCCTCTCCTGCGACGGGCTTGCTTTTGATTCCAAAGAAGGGATTACACGAAGGGAAAAGGAAAGTAATGCAGAAAGCAAGTTGGAGATCGCAAAGCCAGAGATTCGAGTCTGCAGCCTTTAACAAGTGGGCTCCTAGGCTCGAGTCAGTGTGCTTTGAGTGCACCACTTCCCCCTATTTATAGGCTGGGGGCCTGCACAAACGGGCAGGGCTAAAATAACCGGCTGCCCGGGGTACAAAGGAGCCAGCAGCGGTGACGGGAAACAAAAAGGAAAGAAGAAGCAGTCCGCGCGGGACCGACGAACTGGGCCAGCGAGCTGGAATCCTCCCTTGGCCGCATCGAGCGCGATCCTGGCAGACTAGTTGCGACCTGAGCGAGCTTGGCGACCTGAGCGAGGTTGGCGACCTGAGCGACCTGGGAAACCTGACTTGGAGCTCGCCGATCTGAGCTTGACTCGTCGATGGGAGGTCGACGATCCAACTGAGATGAAAATCAAGGGCGACCTTGGCGGACTGATATCTGGAATCCGGCCAAGGAGGAACGAGGCGTCTAGCTGGATACGTTGTGGATTCTGGGGTTAACATAATCCCCGCACATTTTTGAGTTTTGGAAAATTCCGAAAATGTTTTCTTAACCGCCGAGTCCGCAATTATCATTAATGCTGTTTGTGCTATAAATACCGGTGGAAATCCTATCCTCTGTCAGAATTGGCTGCGCGACGGGTCGCTACTCACCTCTTGCGGTCTCCACTTTCCAGTCCGGCATGGCGAGATTAGGGGATTTCTTTGGAAACCTTGCTACTTCGACTGAGAAGCCCAAGGCCAGCTCCCGCCCTAAAAAGACCAGCCGCCGTCACGATAACCCACCCCGCAACCGAGGAGAGAGCTCAGGCCAAGAGAAACCAGACCCAGCCCGCGACATAGAGTCTGAGAAAGTCGCGACTGTTGTTCCTCCAAACCCACCAAATGAGAAATTGAATCCGTCATCTATTTCCGACAAGAATCCTGCGAGCTCTTCCAGCATGGAGGTACACCGCTCTGCTTCTGGGACTATTATGCTGCGGATAGATACGGGCAAAGAAGTATCGTCGCAGAAAATCCATCAGCAGATGATCGAGGAGAAGCTTCCTGCTGACGAACAGGTAGAGGAAAGGGCAGAAGAGGCTGCTGAGGAACGAGTTAAAGAGTCCGCCGAAGTCGCAGCTAAAGATTCCATTGAGCAAGCTAAGGAGCCAGTGCCTTCCCCAGCTCTGGTTGTCGCACCGACATCAGTCCGCGAACAGCAGCAGGTCGTCATTGACTTGGATGAAGCGCCTGAAAAAAAGAGAAAAAGAGACAAGAGTACTGTTGCGGAGCGAATAGAGAAGAGGCTGAAGGTTAGGAAGGAGAAGAATGTCTCCAAGCGGACTAGAGCTGCGAGCTTGCAGCATAAGCCGAGAGAAAAGGAGGTTCAAGATAGCGATCACGTCACCCCTGCCCCTCTGTCCACAGAAGGTGATCCCCCTTCGACGCTTAGCCTATCAACTACTGAGATCCTTGACTCAATAGATGACGAGCAGCTCGCGAGCATGAATCGCTTTCTGCTGGAAGTGTTGCAGCCCGATGCCGAGGTTAGAGGAGAGAAACTCGCTGATCCTTCTTTTTCTCCAGTTGTAGAGAGGGAGAAGACTAAGGAGCAGCTTGCCGTAATGAAGGCAAAGGTCGAAGCGGTCTCGGAGAAGCTTGCCGCGGATAAGGGGGCTGAGGATCTTCGGATCGCTGCCGAGCTAATGGGGTCAGGTAAGTTGCAGCCGGCACCCAAGCGATTCCAGAGCTCATGGTTATATAAATCTCCTCCCCGTAAATCGCGGCCGGTCAAGACCATTACAGAAACCGGTGACATAGTCGCCTCAAGCAGATCGCTGGCCGAGACGAGAGCAGTAGTCCGCCGAGAATGGAGGCGTCACCTAGACGCTTTTGATCCGGAGCGCGTGAGGCGACCTATCCTTGATAGTCGCCAGATCGCCGCAAGGATAACCAAAAGTGAATTGAACTTTTTTATTTTTTACCTTTCTGGGCCTATTGTGACTTGGATACTGAAGCGAATTTTATTCTTTGTTGCAGTTCAGAAGTCAACACCTGATTCCGTCGAGGACGGTGAGATCGTGCCCACGCCACCAGATATGTCAATGGAAACTGCGGCGCGGACTGATGCTGAACTCGTACAGGAGGAGCGACCTGCTAAGGAAACGTACACGTTATTAGCGATAAAGTATGAGGAGGAGTTATGCGAAATTCGGGCCGAATTAAAGAAAAGTAAAGAGCGAGAAAAGATCTTAGAAAACGAGGTCGCCAGCCTTTCATCTGCGCTCGAAGGAGTGAAGAAAGAGAAGGACCGACTAAGCGGAGATGCCAGCCACTACAGAAACAAGTACTTGGTCTTGGCGAGGGAAGGGAAAAGACAAATGAGCGAAGCTGCTGGGATAAGGCCACAACCGTCTTCTCAACCTGTTGCTGGAGAGGGGTCAGCCCGGCGACGAGCGGGCAGGCCGCGGTGGTCGCAGATCCGACCCCGGCAGGTGTTCCCTTAATTCTGTTCCCGCGGGTAGCCAGGGATGTCGCTCATATGCACCGCACTTTTAACAATATGCACCACCTAGTTTCTCAACTTTATTGTGAGATCCTGCGAGGGAGCGACCAAGCGGCTCATGTTGGGATGGAGGAGGAGGAGCGGCCTGCCCCGCGAGACCGCAGAAGGCGCTGAAGCCGAAAAATTGTTGTATGATTCGATGTTTGAATATCTTGTATAACTGTATTTGTGATGTGATGCTACTTCTGTTTGTTGTATGATGCAATTTTTTACACTTTGGATAACCTTATTGCTGAACTTAAATTCTGCAGGCTGGCTTTATGCTCGCTTATTTTGTTTTACTGGAGAGAAGCGAACTGCGCGAACTGCCTTTGAATCCGCAAAGCCCTTAGAATTGTTCTGAATTTGTAGGAAAAACAGGGAAGAAGCGAACTGCGCGGACTGCCTTTGAATCCGCAAAGCCTTTAGAATTGTTCTGAATTTGCAGGAAAAACAAGGAAGAAGCGAACTGCGCGGACTGCCTTTGAATCCGCAAAGCCTTTAAAATTGTTCTGAATTTGCAGGAAAAACAGGGAAGAAGCGAACTGCGCGGACTGAGAAATCGGTCTGGACGGATTAACTGCTGTCATGTCAGACGGTTTTCTATAAATAGGGTCTTAATCTTTTCTTTGTATAGGAAACAGTTAGAGCCGAAGCCCTGCGGTCTGTAATCATGGTATCCGCGCGCACTGATGCCGCAGCCACCTTCCATGCTGCCGAGCACAAACGAAGCAGGCTAACCGCAGTTGACTTGGAAGCATTTTTGGAGAAGCACATGGCGGGCTCTCCAGTACTTGTGCGGCTTCCGGAGCATCAGGAGCGATTGAACTTCTCCACAGCCACCCAGCTTGCGGTGCCAATCGATCATTTCGATTGCGGGTTCAAGTTCCCCCTGCTTTGGGAGATCGCAGAGATCTTCGAGCATTATGGGGTGGTTCCAGGTCAGCTTGCGCCGAACAGCATGGTCGCCATCTATAGCTACCTTGCTTACCTGCGAGCTGAGAAGGTCGAGTTCTCCTTGAAGGTCTTCAGGAAGATCTTCTCTGTCCGCTCTATAACCCCGCAAGGAGACTGCGAGTACAAAGGTATCATCTACTTCTACTGCAGGGGGATGAAAGTTGTGGGTCTGCCGAATAAGATCCACAACTGGACTTCTAGGTATCTTATCTTTGAAGGCGACCTTGGATTCCTTCACACCAACCCGCAGCTGCGCCCAGACGCCGACTTCAAAAGCGTGCGGCTGAATGACACCGAGACCGCCATCGTCAAGTTCCTTGAGGGAGCGAGGCTTGACATTGATTCTATATCCCACTGCTGCCCGGACTGGACGCCGTAAACCGTCTGGAGAGTAAGTTTCGCGACTTTCATTTGTATCCGCCGCGACCTAGAAGTTGCTAATTTTTTCTCTTGCAGTGACCTTGGCGGTACCCGCAAATCTTCCCTTCGCGCCGGCTGGACAGACTCCTACACAAGGAGAGAGAAGAAAAGAAATTGCGAGAAAAAGGAAAGAAGACGGAGATCCTGCCGCAAGTTATTCTTCTGATGATAGCTTTAATATCGCGGGCTTCGGCGAGAAGCAGAAGGATCTAAGGGGTAAACCTATGATCCATTGGCATGAGAAGAAAAAATATGTTCGTCTATCAACGGCTCTTCCCTCCTGGAGGAGCCCTCGCCCATCTCGCCATTCCCATGTCGCCCTCTCTGCCCTGGACGGGAAGCAAAACCTTCGCGAACTGCAGAGTGTGGCTCCTGATGACCTTCCACTTCTCGCCGCACAAGCCAGTGCAAACTGCGCCATCACTCACCACTATATGGGCAGGCTCACGCGCGAGCTGCTTAAGGAAGATGCGCGGCATAGGAAAGAAAGCAGCTCGCTGAAAGAAAGAAATAAGAGACTTGGTGCAAAGATCAACCAATATAAAGAGGACAAGGCTGTAAGTGTCAGTTAATCGCCGTTTATCTCGCTTATCTTTCGCGGACTGACATTTTTGGATTCTTCTCCAGACCGCATATGAGATAACGAATCCCGCTTTCCAGAAGGCTATGTTTCCTTTTGTTAGGGAAAGCGTGGAGGTGGCCATTGAACGCGTCATCAGCGGAGGGTATGCAAAAGCAGGGGTGGACTCCATTCCCTTCTTGGAGCTTTTCCCGGAGCTAAAGGACAAGGTTGCCGAATTCGAGCGATCGGCTAAGGGAAAAGCGGTTTATGAGGACGACGAGGAGGAATCCGCTGATAAGGAATCTCCTGAAGACGCGGCCTCCAGTCAGCAGCAAGGAGGCCAGTCTGACCAATCCTCCAACTCTGGATTTGATGAGAGCAGTATACGGACAGAACCCTTGGCCGCTTCTCGTTCAAGCGGCAGCAGTAGCGGCGAGTCGGGCGGCTATTCGCCCGTGGTGGATGTAGACGGGTTAAGCCCGGAAGAGCCTGCAGACAAGAAGCAGAGGATCGAATAGAAAGACAAATTGTAATAATTTATTTTGTTTTCAATGTAAAAAAGGGGTGGGGGGCGGACTCTGCGTGAGTCCGCCAGGACATGTATGTAATTCTGGATGAATAGAAAAAAGGATATTTTTTGACTTCTGAGATGCTCTGCTTATTTCTTGTTTATACTTTAGAGGTCGCACTTCTTATATCAATCCTCGTTATAGCTTTGTTGCCTGTTAAAAACTCTGGCTGAAATTGGCTAACCACATCTCGCTGCAATATGAACGGAATGCCTTCTTAGCGAAGAGAACGAATGATGCAGACTTGGGCGAGTTCGGTTTGCAGTCCGCATCTTGCAGAACTTCAGTTTTTGCGAGAACCAAGATGACGAAAATCATACTCTGCTAACTCAAATAACGTGAATAAGCGAACTGGGCGGACTAGGGTCCCTTCCCGCAGATATTTGCAGTGAATCTTTTCAAAGTAATCATTAAATTATATAAGTTGAATGAATCCTGCGGATTACGCAGATAAGATAAATGGAGTCCGCCCTGCGTTAATAATATCAGAAATGACCCGTAATTCATAACCAAGCGGGTAGGTGCGGCCGGGGCGGCATAGCTTTCCTCACAGGGCTATGAATTACCGAATCAACCCAAGGACCGGCGGACTGAGCGGATGGGATATATGGAGTCCGCACTGTATTAATAATAATATCAGAAATGACCCATAATTCATAACCAAGCGGGTAGGTGCGGCCGGAGCGGCATAGCTTTCCTCACAGGGTTATGAACTACCGAATCAACCCAAGGACCGGCGGACTGAGTGGATGGGTTAATTGGAGTCCGCACTGTATTAATAATAGTATCAGAAATGACCCGTAATTCATAACCAAGCGGGTAGGTGCGGTCGGAGCGGCATAGCTTTCCTCACAGGGTTATGAACTACCGAATCAACCCAAGGACCGGCGGACTGAGCGGATGGGTTAATTGGAGTCCGCACTGTATTAATAATAGTATCAGAAATGACCCGTAATTCATAACCAAGCGGGTAGGTGCGGCCGGAGCGGCATAGCTTTCCTCACAGGGTTATGAACTACCGAATCAACCCAAGGACCGGCGGGCTGAGCGGATAGGATAATTGGAGTCCGCACTGTATTAATAATAGTTAAAGACCCCTGTGAAGAAAAAAGCTGCAGTCTAGAGGCCAAGCGGGTAGGTGCGGCCGGAGCGGCATTGCTTTCCTCACAGGACCTCAAGATCTGAAGACTCAACAACCCAATTCACTGCCCTCTTGCCTGGAGTACAGTCTAAGTCAATCTCTCAGGCAGGTGCGACCGGAGCGGCATTTCTTTCCTTTGAGATCGACAAGACTGTGGGTCTCCTGCAGGCACTGCTTGAGGGTACCAAGGAGTGTTCGAGGGTTATAAACTTAAGATGATCTAGGGGTAGGTGCGGCCGGAGCGGCATTGCTTTCCCCGCGCGATCATCTGGGTTGTAACAATATCCCTTAAGTGGCGTGGTAGAGCTGACCACCACTTCGCTCCTCCATAATGCAGAAGTGGGGTTAGGTACTAGCCGGGATCCGAAATCCAGTATCCTGCCGCACTAGAGTTGGTAGGCTCCCACTACACGGTGCGAAATCTCCCCGCAACACGTGATCTTCGTGGTGTTACGCTGACACCAACGGTTCTAGGGGAGGTTTTTGCTGAACTCGGCGATATCTCTTGGCATTAAGCAACTGTCGGGAGTTGCTCGAGGAGGTAAGAGAGAAAGAGGCACTTGAAGAAGTGTTAGTATGAGTATTTAGAAAAATACCAATTTAGAGAGATTCGTATAACATAGAAGAGAGAGTTCAGAAATAGAACTGTTTAGCGTTGTCTTTGCTCAACACATTAACTGTCAACACTTGAAACACAAAGACACTTGATGAAGCGTTAGCAAGGAGATTTCATTAATAATGAACCTCTTAAAGAGTTTACATAAGAAGGAAAGAAAAGAAATTCAGGAATAGAACCGTTTTAGGTCATCTCCACTCCACGTGTGCGGCATATCTTCTCCTTCAAATGTTTGTAACCGGTAGGCTCCATTCTCAAGTGCTTCCTTGATAATGAAAGGTCCCGCCCAACTAGGATTAAGCTTCCCAACTGAGCTGGCTCTTGCAGCAGCGTCGACCTTTTTAAGAACTAGATCTCCCACTTGAAAGTGTTTGATCCTTACATTCTTATCGAAGTAACGGGTCATTCTCCTTTTAACTTCTTCCTGTCTGATGGCAGCCTTGTCTCTGACCTCTTCAACATATTCCAAACTGAACCTCATCTCCTCGTTGTTCAGCTCAAGCCAATCCTCCGTACTTTGCCTAGCAAGCAGCACTCTAGGTGACAGAACATCGAACTCAACAGGAATTAATGCTTCGGACCCGTGAGAAAGCTTGAACGGGGTTTCCCCTGTTGCAGATGAGGGCGTTGTTCTCAGGGTCCAGAGAACTGAGGGAAGTTGATCAACCCAACTGCCCTTGAGATTTTGAACTTTCTTCTTAAGTAGTTTGAGGATTTGATTATTAGCTGCTTCTACTTGACCATTGCTTCTGGGATGATGAACTGATGCAAAGCGCAGCTCTGTTCCGATCTGTCTGCAAAAGTCTATCATCTCTGCATTATTGAACTGTGGTCCATTATCAGTGATTATTGCCATAGGGATTCCATGCCAGCAGACTATCTCCCCCCAAATAAAATTCTTCACGACCTGGGTTGTTGTCTTTGCCAGTGCTTTAGCCTCAATCCACTTACTGAAGTAGTCGATCATAACGATAACGAAACGCCGCTGCCCACTAGCCATGGGAAAAGGACCAATGAGATCCATTCCCCAAACAGCAAAGGGCCAAGGGGTTGCAATCGATCTGAGAGATTGAGCTGCTTAATGCTAAAGAGGAGCGAATTTCTGGCATTGAACACATCTTCTCACATAGGTCTCCAAATCTTTCTTCATTGTAGGCCAGAAGTAACCTTGCCGCAGGATCCTTTTTTCCAATGTCCTTGCTCCCGAGTGACTCTCGCATTCGCCAGAATGCACTTCTCGAAGGACAGTAGGAATTTCACTTTCTGAGACACATCTTGCCATTGTAGACAAGAAGGTTTTTCTATAGAGGATATCGGATATTAAGTAATAATGTGCTGCTTTCAACCTGAATTTCTTCTTATCTTCTGCCGACTGATGCAGGTTCCCAGTCGATAGGTAGAGAACGAATGGGTCCATCCAAGAGGAACACTGATCGATTTGCATTAGCCCCTCCTCCTCCACTGTTGGGTGAAAAAGTTCAGAGATGGTCCCTCCTGACGGGAGCCCATATTTGGCAAGAACGTCAGCCTCCTCATTTTCTGCCCTCGGAATATGCTCAATAGTAAAGCTTTTGAACCTGCCGACCTCAACTTTTACCAGCGCAAGATACCTTTTCAACACCAGCTCCCTGGTCTCGTAGTTACCAAGAACTTGTGAAGCCATTACCAGAGAATCTGTCTTAATATGGACATGATCAATTCGAAGCTCTCTTGCAAGCCTCAAGTCGGCCAATAAAGCTTCATACTCTGTCTGATTGTTAGTCACTGGAAAATAGAATTTGATGGCCTGCTCAAGCTTGACGCCATTTGGGTTTATTAGAACCACCCCTGCCCCCGAAGAGTTTCTTCTAGAAGCTCCATCCACGTAGATGGTCCAAGCTAAAAAATATCTTGCTGCCTGATCTGAGCTAGATTCTGTTGTGTCAATCAGAAAATCTGCAAGTACCTGTGCCTTGATAGCTGTCCTGGGCACATAGGAAATTTCAAACTCGCTCAGCTCAATTGCCCACTTAGCTAGCCTGCCTGAATGCTCTGGTTTCTCTAGCACATTCTTCAAAGGTTAATCAGTAACCACTTGAATTGAATGAGCCTGGAAATATGGACGGAGTCTGCGGGCAGACATAACCAATGCCAAAGCTAGCTTCTCAAGGATGGGATATCTTGCCTCTGCATCTTTCAGAATGTGACTGACATAGTAAACGGGGAACTGCCTCCTGCTCTCTTCTCAGACCAGGATGGAACTAACTGCCTCGGGACCAACTCCCAGGTATAGGAACAACATCTCCCCTGCTCGGGGGCTCTGGAGTAAAGGTGTTGAGGTTAGCTATTTTTTCAACTGCTCAAAAGCCAAAGAACATTCTTCTGTCCATTGGAACTTGGATGCTCCCCGCAGAGTCTTAAAGAACGGCGCACTCTTATCCCCAACTCGAGAGATGAATCTCCCGAGTCCTGCCAACCTCCCCCCCAACTGCTGAACCTCTTTTGGAGAACGGGGAGGAGCCATATCAAGGATGGCTTTGACCTTGTCAGGATTGGGAGCAAGGCCCTCAGGGGTAAGAAGATGGCCGAGAAACTTCCCCTTACTCGCCCCGAAGATGCATTTTAACGGGTTAAGCTTTATTTTGTGTCTTCGCAGAGTGGAAAAGGTTTCTGCTAGATCTATCAAGTGTTGTGGAAGAGACCTACTCTTAATCAAAAGGTCATCTACATACACTTCGAGGTTTCTACTTTTTTGCTCTTTAAACACATGGTCCATCATGCGTTGATAAGTCGCGCCAGCATTTTTAAGCCCAAAGGGCATTACAAGATAACAATAGCAACCATCATTAGTGATGAACGATGTGCAAGGGATGTCAGGTTTGTGCATTCTTATTTGGTGATAACCAGAGAACGCATCTAGAAAGCTCATAAACGGATACCCTACCGCAGAATCAACTAATAAATCTATCCGAGGCAAGGGGTAGAAATCTTTCGGGCATGCTTTATTCAAACGGGTGAAATCTACACACATACGCCACTTCCCCCCAGGTTTCTTAACCATTACAACATTTGAGACCCACTCGGGATACTGAATCTCTTGAATGAAGTGCGCTTTGAGGAGTTTGGCAACCTCCTCTCGAATGGGCTCTGCTAACTTGACAACTACATCCCTCTTCTTCTGCTGGACGGGCTTGGCAGCTGGATCAATGTTGAGATGATGGCAAGCCATGTCTGGATCCACCCCTGGCATGTCCTCCGCTGACCAAGCGAAGACATCCAGATTCTTCAACAGGCAAGATATCAACTCCGCCTTCTGATCTTCTGGCAACTCGGAGTTGATGGAGAGCTTTCTTTCTTCCCCTTCTGCAATGGGGACTTCTTGCAACACCTGGGCAGGTTCCAGGTGAGCACCTTCTCTATCCACAACAGCTTCTGATGGAGGAGTGGCTTCTGCTGCTGCTAGAAAAGCTGGGGGGGAAACCTCAGTCATGCTGACTATTCGGAGGTAACACTCTCGAGCCTGCCTTGGGTCGCTCCTGACCCTGCATTGACGTCCATCTTTGCAGAACTTGATGGCCAAATGGTACGTTGAAATGATGGCTCGATACTTGTTCAACAACGGTCTTCCAAAGATAGCATGATAGCTGCTTGGAGCATCCACCACTATGAACTGGATCTCTTTGACCACCCCTCCGAGTACCACCGGGAGTGTGACATTCCCTTCAACCTTCTTTCTTTCGCCTGAGAAGCCATAAAGTGGCCCCCCGGTGGGAAGCAGAGACTTTCCTGTCCTCAGGGCTTCAAAAGTTGACTTGAAGAGGAGATTCACGGAACTGCCAGTGTCGATGAGAATTCTATCGACCGTGAAATCTCCGATGGCTGCTTGAACTACGATGGCATCATCGAAGGGATTTGCGGTCATAGGAAGGTCTGCAGGGCCAAAGGTGATGATTTCAGAAGGTGGGGCCGAAGAAGAAGTAGAAGCAATCTCAGTTCGGGAAAGCCTTGACAGAGAAGACTTCCGAGTAGACTCAGTCCCTCCTCCGGCATGGTTGAAAAAGAGTCTTCCCAGGGCCCCCTCATCGACAACGTCAATACATTCACTTGGTATATCAACAAGCCCCAGATGGCCCTCATCCCTTATCTCTATACACTCCTGCTGAACTTCAGCCACCTCCTTGCCCTTGGAGGTGGAAGGCTTTGAAGAATCACCCTTCCTGCCCAGGTCCTCGAGTTTACCCTCGGTGAGCAACCTCTCAACTAGCTTCTGAAGTGCCTTGCAATCTTTAGTCAGATGACCCTTCTCCTTGTGAAAATTACAGAACTGAGAGTTGTCCCTGGGCTTCCAGTCTCTCTGAGGCCCTTGCCTCTTTTCTTCAGCCTTCCTCTGGATTATCTGGACGACCTCTTCAAAATCGAGGCCCAGATCTGCAAGCTCTTCCATAGGGCTGCTCTCATGAGGATTTGAAGCTGGCAGGGCGCTCTGAAGAATGTGGAGCGCTTGAAGGGGGATGGCGGGAGCGGCGGCCAACGGCAGTCTCTGACCATGAAACTGTTGATGGCCGAGGAAGGGTTTCTTATGGCGGAGGTTACGTCCCCTCTGAGATGGAGGTTGGAAATCAGGCCGAAGAGGCTTGCTGTGATATTGATTGCTGGAGAAGTTGGAGGCATCCCTTCCTCCAGCTTTGGCTATCAGGGATGAGATATAGGTCGGGTTGGCATTTTCCCCCTCAATAAAGCGATTAGCCATTGCTATGAGCTCCTGATAAGTTGATGGTGCCTTTGTTGTCACTTTGAATTTCAACGGGCCCTCCCGGAGGCCGTGGATCAGGGCAACTTTGTAATAATCGGGGTTCACATTCCTTACCCCTTGAATTTCTTTTTGGAACCGATCAACGAATCTTGCTACTGATTCGTTGTCTCTCTGCTTGATGTCAAAAAGGGCTGCCGACCCATCCTTTCTCTTCTTAGAGGTTGCAAACCTCAGGAGCAGCTTGCTGCGAAGCTCAGCGAAGGAAGAAATCGTGCCCGAAGGCAGCTCGTAAAACCATTCTCTTGCTTGACCATCAACAGTGGTCACCAGAAGCTTACATTTCAAGGCATCGGAGAGGCTCCTTAATGCAACTGCCCCTTCGAATGCCTGCAGGTGGGAGACCGGATCAGTCTCCCCTGAATAAAAAGGGAGACGAGGCTCTCTGAAATTGCTCGGCGCTGACTCCCACCGGATTCGATCGACGAAGGGAGAGGGAGTTTCTGAATCAGGAGAAGGGCGGACTGGAGGATGGAGCTCTGCGGGCTCTGCGGACTGTCGATCAGCATAATCTAGTCGGCGAGCCGAAGTTCCTCGGGCTGCCTCCCTGAAGAAATCTATCAGAGGGGCGAACTCTCCAATCTGAGGTCGCCGGGGAGTTGCGGACTGGGCTTGGTGGAGAGGCGGAGGTACGGTTGCAGGCGACTGCTGAAGAGGGGGGTGGCGAGCTGGAGTCCGGCGAACCGGAGTCTGGCGGACAGGAGTCTCAGCAACTTCTTCTACGACCTGAGGAGCAAGTCGCTGAGTTAGTGCCAACAGGGCCTGGCTGATCGTGTCGAGCCGCTGGTCAGTCTCCCTTCGAGATACTTCAGCTTCCCAGCGGGACTGCTCCAACGCTTCCCACAGCGAATCATCAGGCGAGCTGGAGCGATCATCGGAGCGGTGAGCTCGGCGGTTCGACAATTCTATCCGCGGTTTCAAAAAACTGCTCGAATCTGAAGGCCGCATGTTAACTATTGATGCGCGAAAAGCGACGGGGAAAACGGGCACCACCAGTTAACTGTTCGAGCACTCGGGGAAGAAAAGAAAAACAAACTGCGAGCAGCAGTCTACTTGGCGGATAGAAAAGCAAGAGCCGTGGAGCACGGCAACACCAGACTTCGCCCGTCGCGGCCTGAATGCCTCTCCTGCGACGGGCTTGCTTTTGATTCCAAAGAAGGGATTACACGAAGGGAAAAGGAAAGTAATACAGAAAGCAAGCTGGAGATCGCAAAGCCAGAGATTCGAGTCCGCAGCCTTTAACAAGTGGGCTCCTGGGCTCGAGTCAGCGTGCTTTGAGTGCACCACTTCCCCTAACGGGCAGGGCTAAAATAACCGGCTGCCCGAGGTACAAAGGAGCCGGGCAGCGGTGACGGGAAACAAAAAGGAAAGAAGAAGCAGTCCGCGCGGGACCGGCGGACTGGGCCAGCGAGCTGGAATTCTCCCTTGGCCGCATCGAGCGCGATCCTGGCAGACTAGTTGCGACCTGAGCGAGCTTGGCGACCTGAGCGAGGTTGGCGACCTGAGCGACCTGGGCAACCTGACTTGGAGCTCGCCGATCTGAGCTTGACTCGTCGATGGGAGGTCGACGATCCAGCTGAGATGAAAATCAAGGGCGACCCTGGCGGACTGATATCTGGAATCCGGCCAAGGAGGAACGAGGCGTCTAGCTGGATACGTTGTGGATTCTGGGGTTAACACACAAGCCCTTTAGTGGTCTTCCGTGTAAATTGAGAATGATCAGCATAGCTTCGATTGAACCCAATAAGGGAGAAAACTCCACTGAACTTGTCAAACCAAGCTCGTGGACTCTACTTTAAGCCATAGATCGCCTTTCGAAGCTTGCATACCTTTGACTCCCCCTGAGTAACATAGCCTGGAGGTTGCTCAATGTAAACCACTTCTTGCAAATACCCATAGAGGAAGGCATTCTTCACATATAACAGAGACATCTTCCAGTATCGATTAACTGCTATAGAGAAGAGAAAACAGATAGTGTCGATACGAGCAACAGAGAAAAAAGTATAAAAGAAGTCTACCCCAGATGTCGAGCTGATATAAATACTTCACAGAATTCTTCTGAGTCTGAATCTTGAGTCCACTGCAATGCTGGTCTGATGAGACCTTACCTAAATGGAACTAACTTAGATTAGACAAAGACCCTTGCTATACAGGTGGGTCAAAACATCTTAAGAGTAGACCTAGCACAAATCCAAATAAGAGTTCCAACAATCTCCCTCTATTTGTGTGAGGTAACTCAAGAATAAAATAAAATAAACTGAAATGAAACAAGAACACAAAGACCATAAATATCTGATAGGTTGAAATAACATCAACAGATATACTATAACAATGCATTATACATAGTTCAGCTAATCATTTAAGAATAAAAGAACACAAACTAAAAATTATCAGAAGGAGGGCCAGAGAAGTGTTTAGAGAAAATTATCTTTCTTTTAGGATCTAGTGCTTTCTTCTTAGATGCCTTCAAGTCCCGCTCACCATGAATTTTCTGAGATCCTGTTCTGGGCACAACCGCTTCAGGGTGCAGTGCCATATACTCAGCTGGATTGAAAACATTCTTGCTTACTTGTAGCTTGTCAAGTTTCTTTTCCCTGAATGATGACATAGTAGTGAACTTGGATGGGTCTTCACCTTCTTCTCTAGGTTTCCTTATCTAAGATAGGACTATCAGCTCTTGCAACCTGGCCATCCTGAAGTTTGGATCAACTTCCTTATCATCAGGTGGCTGATCATCTTGAGGAGGTAATTGGGTAACAGATTTGAACTGAGTAGACTGAGCTTGAAAGTGTGGCACACTTTGATTTTCATCATCTTGAGAATAGAGAGATATTGGAGGAGCAGCTTCACTGTACTTTCCTTTAGGCTTGTGAGATTCATCATGCCTTATGGATTGATTATTAGCTGTCTTCTGTGCTTTAGGTGGAGCTTGCTATTGAGGAGGGGAGAATGTTGGCTTTTGATAAATGACTTCCTTTACAAGCTAAATTGAACTTAGATTTCTTTGCTGCTGAATACCTCCTTAGGATTGAGGTCTAGATGATCTGTACTGCCTTTGATAAGTTCTTGCAAATGAAGTAGTCTTTGAAGATACATTAGAAGAATGAGAAACATTTCCTAAGGCTCCAACAACAGGAGGAGGAGGAGGAGGACCTCTCTGACACTTTTGAGTCAGAGGAGAATACCTCCTGCTCTTCTTCTAGGCCTTTTGCTCATTCTTTGACAACCACTTCTAGCTTTCATGCCTGGATATGGTGTAATCCCTTTCAGAATGTAATAAGGGGTGTCATTTATGTTTCCTGGCTTAGGAGCAGCTTTTGGAACAACCTTCCTTTTCCTTTACACTTTCTTCTTCTTAGGAGTTGAATCCTCTGAGTCATCATCCTTTTCATCAACAGATGAATCAGGAGGATTGTCATATAAACCATTTGAAAGACTTGATTTCAAGAGCCTAGACACCTAGAAGGGGGGGAATAGGTTCTAATTATCTTTTAGAATTTTAGGCAATTATCTTATTCTAACTTAGCACAGATAATATAATTCAATACACAGTACAATAATCACAGCACAGCATACACCAGATTTATAATGGTTCCCCAAGGTATGGGTACATTCACTTCCCCCTTCGCCTATCATGTAGAGAAATGGATTCAGCCCAACTTCCTTACGCTTACTCAGATCCACAGATCTTACAACTCAGAACCAGATTGGTTCCTACGGCTACGACTTATACAAGTCTTATCTCAGATTCTTCCCAATAATTCTTCCTTAGGCCTCAGCCCTACCTCAGCCTTTATCACTAGGCTTACAACTCAGACTTTCACAAGTCCTACACCTCAGGCACTCAACCCTACCTCAGCCTTTATAATTATAGGCTTACAACTCAGATCTTACAAAAGATCCTATAAGAAATTAAATGTTTTAAAGGTTACAGAAATTTTACCAGATAGATCTCTCTATTAGTGTGAGCTTCTTGATCAGTTCTTGAATAAACATAATCTTCAGATCCAACCTGACTTAGCTGTTTTAAAGCTTCTTGATTGAATAAAATAAGGTGGATCTTCTCTTGATGTAGAAGTTGATCTTCAAAAAACTCTTTCCTTAAATTCAGAATTAAATCTGAATCTTTCTTACAGACTGTTCTGGATCTGCCTTCTTAAGGGTTTTCCCTTTTCTTGTTGTCAAACTTTCTTTCCCGTAATCACTTGATTACTTCCTTAGTTCATTTCATACCTATAGTTGTAAAGGATCAGTCCCTTTTATAGAGTTTCCTCATGATTACCGGCTGATCCGGTTTGTAACAACCTTCTAACAGTTTTGACAAAGGTGTAAGACCTGTTGGTTATGGTAGTTTTCGAGTCAATAGTCATGATAGTTGAATCCTAAAAGACTTAACAACTTAGCATGAACCACTCAGCAAACTACTTTACATGTGTCGACACAAATAGACTAAGTGTCGACATAAGTCTTGATGATGTCGACATAACACTCTATGTGTTGACATAGTCATTCTTCTGCTACTCGACACAACTTTTGTTTGTATGTGTCGACACAAGTCCTGTGTATCGACACAAGTCCTGTGTATCGACACAACTGCTCCTGGCCTCGACATAACTGATGCATACAGATGGCGTTGAGTGTATTTCCAGCTATTGTTGAGTGTGTGTCGACAAAAGTCCTGTGTGTCGACACAACTGCTTCTGGTCTTGACATAGTTGATGCTGCAAAATGATGTTTAATATGTGTCGACACAAGTCCTGTGTGTCGACACAAACCTTCTTCAGGTGTCGACACAATTCCTGAGTGTCGACACATGCCTTTATTCTGGTGTTAACATAACTCCTAGGTGTCGACACAGCTTCTGCTTTAGGTGTCGACACAATTCCTGCCTTAGGTGTCGACACAATTCTGGGTGTCGACAAAACTTCTTCTTCAGGTGTCAACACAATGCTTGGGTGTCGACACAGCTTGGATTCTAGTGTCGACACAACTTCTGGGTGTCGACACAATTCTTCACAAGTGTCGACACTTGTGCTTAGAGAATTTTCTTGTAAACCTTACACCTGCGCAATGAATCTCAAACATCCATCAAATACAAATTGATGTATATCATTGAGTAAGATGAGGCTTCTCCAAATCTGGTACATATTTTTCAATGTACCCAACAATCTCCTCTTATTTGGAGAAGTCATAACCCTTAGTCAAATATATACATCACTCATAATAAAGCACATAAAAATAGATGTACATACATTTCAGTGCAAGATAACATACAAACAATTTAAACATCTAAAATCAATAGTGAAGTTGATTTTATTTATTAATCAGAAAATTCTGGGTTTACATGTTTTTCCTTAGAATAAAAGAAAAAAGTTACATTGTTCTATACATAAGCCTATCTATCCTATGATTGACTAGGCTTCTTAATTATAATGGGTTTTGCAGATTTAATCTTTGCCTTCACAGTAGGTTCTGTATAATCAGCAGGTTTCTTCCCTTTGAGATCCTTCTTCTTTTGTTCTTCAACCTTTATCCTTTGCCTTTCAAAATAGTGAAAGGACTTGGGGAAGTACCTGCTAGGCTCCAGAGCATTAGCAGGTAACTTCCCAGTTTTTGCACTCCTTTTGTACTGAAGAATGGCTTCTTGCCTAGCTTGATACTTGTTCCATTCTTGCTCAGAATACCATTTACCCCTGTCATGGGTCTTATCCTTTACAGCCTTCCTGACAGTCAAAATAATATTCCTGGAAGTAGGGCTCCATTGCTAAAAATCTGGCTTCAACTCAGCCTGTTCTTTGAACCTTTTCTTGGATAGTTGTGCTTCCTTCTGAGCTTCCTTGGCAGCCTCTGACATTTCTACTTTTTCAATAATAATATTTGGTGCCTCCTGTGGAGGGTTGTACATTATCTGTACTTCTTGTTGAACCATGTCAAAGTCAGCAGGAGGGTAAATAACCTTTGCAACTTCAGGCTGATCTCCTTCAATATAAGCAGGTTGCACTCCAGACTCAGCAATATTATCATCATCATACAAAGGAGGAAAGCCAAGTGTAGCTCTGATGGTATTAGAGACCCATTTTGCATGATCAGAGCCAGCTTTGACTAATAATATCTCCCCCTTTATGACTTCTCTAGCTATATGATCCCTCAGATCATTCTTTTGAAATATTATCTGATCAGTTAGATATTCTTTACCTTCTTTATAATAGGCTTTGAACTTAGTCAGGGTGTCAGAAATTGTCTTTTGAGATGCTCCAATGACTGTTTGGACAGAAGCTAGATCTTCTTGTATTTGCTTTGATATTTAAGTTTTCAATTCAGTGGAAATACTTCCCAGTTTTTTGAGAATTTCTTCATGGGAGTCTTTGAGATTTTCATTAGACCTGAATTGATTTTCTAAAATATATCCTTGCTTGGTGGCAATGTACTCAACCGTAGTCTTTATTAGCTGTTGTTGCTCAGCCAAATATTCTACAGCATTGCCTCCCTTATGGAAGCAATTTGTCATCTCTTTCTTATATAGATTGACTTCAAATCTGATTGATTTAATGTCTTGAGCCAACTGAAACTGCAGTTCTTTATTTGACTCATCCACATATTTCTTTAAAGACTGTCTTTGTTCATCCAATTTAACTTACAGTTGGACCAGTAATGAACTAAAGTCCATGCTTGGAGCAGGGGGTGGTGTGATAGTTTGCAAGGCTTTCTTATAGCCTGAGCTCCTTTTCCTAATTGCAACAATCTTCCTCTTCTTAGCCATAGAGGCTTCCTCATCATCAGAGGGTTGTGATGAGCTTTCTATATTAACTGTTTCATTATTAGATGGGGCAGTTAGTAGTTCCTCCCCCTCAGTTCCTGGCAGTTCCTTTTCTATCTATGATTGCTCCCCCTTAGTCCTTGTAGCTGGTAAATCAGGAAACAGCTCTTCCATAGTTACCTCTTGCTGCATCTGTACAGGATGAACAAGATTAGTTTGGAAAACAAAAGGTTCTCCGTGGACATCAAAATTTTTGTCCAGGGCTTTCTCTATGAAGGAGATACTTACTTGCTCATCTGGAGCTGTTTCTTTTATCTGCACATCTTGTGCTTCCTTCTCAAAAATTTTCAGTGCTTCTTTGTTTATATCGAATACAATGTCCATTACTATATTAGCAGCATACTCACTATCAAGAGTAGCTTCAGCAATACCTCCCCCTTTGGCAGGCAGCTCAGATAATTCAGTGTCTTGTGCTACTGGTTCAGACTGAGCTCCCCCTGGAGTGGATTCTATCTATTGTTTGGGTTGCTGACTGCTCTCTTCTTTATCTTGAGCTTCTTTTTGTTGTTGGTCTTCATCTGTACTGAAGACTACCTCCTCCTCAGAATCAATGGAGGATTCTTCTTGCTAAACATTTTCTTTCTTTTTCTTATCTTTCTTGACCTATTTTTGTGGAGTAGAAACCTCTTTGGTCAATACTCTATCCCATCTGGATAGAATCCTTACATCCATTCTCCTCATATGGTTGATCTTGGATCCTGCTAGTTGGTTCATTATATCTGGTATTGTATAAGCTAGACATAAGCTTAGTATCCTTCCCAGATTTGGCTTCTTTACTCCTTCTTGGATCTTATCAAATACTATTGATGCCCAATCTGTTTTTACTGTGTATATGACCCTTGTCATTATATTGAACATGGATACGAAAACTCTGTCATGTCCACCAGTCTTACACTGAATTACCTTTCCTACGATTTCAGACAGAAACTTTCCTTGTGAATTCATCCCTTTCCTGGTAATAGATGATCCAACTTTGGTATTATGTTTTAGCCCACACCAGCTTAATGCATCTTTTGTCATGGATGGACTTAGGTCATCATCATCCTTAACCTTAGGAAGTTTGAGTGACTTCCTGATCGTCTGCAGTGTAAGTTTCACTCGGGAATCCTGAACTGTGGCTTTGATCTTCTTCCCATCAGTGTCCACAGTTGCTGATGAATAAAATTCCATTACTTCCTTTTTCCAAATCTTAGTTGGTTCTGAAACCAAGAACTCCAACCCATTTTTCGAAATTAGGGTAATTACACCATGGATGTCTTGTGAGGCTATCGTGAATCCCCCACGAACAAGCTCATAACCTTCATTCACCTTGTCATCCTTGTGGGGCGCCATTGACGAGAGGGAGAGAGAGAAGAGAAGAGAAGTGAATAACTATGTCGACACAAGGTTTAGAGTCGAGAAATCTGAAGGCGTAGTCGACTAGATTTTGTCTTCCCCTATTTATAGTCTACTGGTAAAGGGTAGGTCAAAGGACGCACCTTACTTAGTAAAAATTCATGTCGACATAGTTGTACATGAGTCGATATAAAAGGCTTAGGTCACGACAAAACTTAATTTTAGTCGACATGTCTATGTGTCGATATATCTATGTGTCGACATACTTGTGTTAGTATCGATACGGGCTGCTCAATCTCGACATTGTTGTGTCAACACCTATTCTTCTGTCGACACAGATACTATTTCTGTGTTGACACATCCTTTTTCTTTGTCGACACAACATACTGAGTGTGTCGACACAATCTGTTTGTGTCGACACAAACTTTGTACTTAGACAAATTTCCTGAGAAATTTTGTGCTAACATATTTACTTAGAAGTGTTTGTACTGACCTACTTTTGGTTTAATATACCTAATTCAATTTTAAAATAATTGAATTTAGTTTCATCCAGAGGTTTTGTAAAAATATCAGCAATTTGATTATTTCTGTTAATAAATTCTAGACTAATATCTTCCTTCTCCACATGTTCTCTTATGAAATGAAACTTAATTTATATATGCTTGATTCTACTGTGTGATACAGGATTCTTAGCAATAGAAATAGCACTAGTTCAATCACAGAATAGTGGAATTCTACTTACCTAATGTCATAGTCTACAAGTTGATGCTTTATCCACATCAACTGTGCACAGCAGCTACCTGCAGCTATATATTTTGACTCAGTAGTTGAGATAGCTACATTTGTTTGCTTTTTTCTGCACCATGACATCAGCCTTCCACCGAGGAATTTACAAGTTCATGTAGTACTTTTTCTATCTTCTTTACATCCTACAAAGTTTGCATCTGAGAAGCTTGTTAGTAAGAAATCTCTATTCTTAGGGTACCAAAGACCTTGATTAGGTGTTCCCTTAAGATATCTCAAAATTCTCTTAACTGCAGTATAATGAGATTTCTTTGGGCAAGTTTGGTACCTAGCACAGACACATGTAACATACATGATGTTAGGTCTACTAGCAGTCAAGTAGAGTAGGGAGCTAATTATCCCTCTATACAAAGACTCATCAACAGGTTTCCCTGTCTCATCTTTTCCTATAGGCATACTTGTTCCCATTGGAGTTTTTATGGTGGAGGCTGAGTTCATTCCATATTTCTTAATCAACTCTTTGGTGAACTTAGACTGGTATATGGACAATCCATAATTAGTTTGTCCTACTTGAAGTCCCAAGAAGTACTTCAGCTCACCCATACTGCTCATCTCAAACTTTCCTTGCATAAGATTGGCAAACTTTCTATAAAGGTTATTTTCAGTAGATCTAAAGATAATGTCATCAACATATATCTGGATTAGGATTATCTTGCCTTTAGATTTCCTAAAGAATAGATTTTTGTCTATCTTTTCTCTTGAGAATTTATTCTCAATAAAAAAAAGCAGACAAAGTTTTATACCAAGCCCTAGGGGCTTGTTTCAAACCATATAGAGCTTTCCTAAGCCAATATACATAATCAGGGTAATGAGAATCTACAAAACCTGATGGTTGTTCAACATAGACTTCCACTTTTAAATCACCATTCAGAAATGCTGACTTTACATCCATCTGATATACCTTAAACCCTTGATAGGCAGCATTGGCCAAGAACAACCTTATTGCCTCCAGCCTTGCCACTAGGGCAAATGTTTGATCAAAGTCATTCCCTTCCTCTTGAATATAGCCTTTTGCTACCAGTCTTGCCTTGTTTTTGATTATAGTGTCATTCTCATCAAGTTTGTTTTTGTAGATCCACTTGGTTCCTATAATATTGTGATCCTTTGGTTTAGGAACAAGTTCCCATACTTTACATCTTCTGAATTGATTCAGCTCTTCTTGCATAGCATCAATCCAGTTTGTGTCTGGCATGACTTCTTCAAACTTCCTGGGTTCTATCCGTGACAAGAAACTTGAACATAAAACTGTGTTCATGTTCTTTCTCCTAGTTAGTACACCTTGACTTGCATCACCAATGATTTGATGAGCTGGATGATCCTTTAGGTGTCTTCTTGTTGGAGGAAATCTGCCAACCTCTTGGCCTTCTTCATTTTCCTCAACCTGATGCTCCTCATTGTCTTATTCATCCAGTGAGTCTTGTTCACCCCCTGGACAACATGCATCCTTTTCTTCATCCAGCCTAGCAGGTGCTTCTTCATTGATAGTCAGCTTGTCCAGCCTATCTTTTAAACCTGTAGAACTACCTGAAGAGCTAGACAATTCACTGTTAATCAACTTAGACTCATCAAATACTATATGGACAGATTCTTCTACAACTTGTGTAGTCAAGTTGTAGATCTTGTATGCCCTACTATTATTATTGTACCCAACAAATATCCCTTCTAGGGATTTGGCAGCAAACTTAGTTTGGTAGTGCTTTCCATTAACTAGGACATAACACCTGCTACCAATGATTCTAAAGTAGGAAATGTTTGGTTTTCTACCTTTCAAAATCTGATAGGGAGTCATTTTATATTTCTTATTGATGGAGGCTCTATTTAGTACATGACATGCAGTATTTACTTCCTTAGCCTAGAAGTACTCAAGGAGAGTAGTGTCACTAAGTAGTGTTCTACTTGCCTCAATTAGAGTCCTACTCTTTCTTTCAGCAACACCATTTTGCTGAGGTGTTCTAGGTGAGGAGAACTCCTGATGAATCCCAAGTTCTTCACAGAACTTTATTATACATTCAGACTGAAATTCAGTTCTATGGTCACTTCTAATTTTAACCACTGAATTGTTAAATTCATTCTGAATTTGTCTAACAAAGGTCTGGAAAACAGTAGGAGTTTCAGATTTCTGCCTCAAGAAGAAAACCCATGTGAATCTAGAATAGTCATCCACAATAACTAAAGTGTATACTTTCCTACCAAGACTATGAACTGGCATAAGACCAAACAAATCTATATGCAAGAGATATAAACATCTCTTTGAATCTTTGGTATCTAGTGCATGGAAAGAGGACTTAGTCTGTTTGCCCTTTTGGCAAGCTGAAAACACACCCTCTTTAATGAACTTGACTTGAGGACCATTCCTCACTAACCCCATGCTGAACATCTATCCTATTGACTTATAGTTCAGATAAGCTAGCCTCTTCTGCCATTTGGCACATAGTGAAGCTTTCTCTCCTACAACTAGACAAATGGGTGAGATGTTAAACTCACAATCTAGGTTAAAACAATATACATTCCCTTTCCTAGTGCCTGTCAAAATAATCTCTTGATCAGTTGACCTCCTTATTTGGCACTCCCCTTTGAGGAAAGAGATGTCATAACCTAGATCACTAAGTTGACTTATGCTTATCAAGTTATGTTTTAGACCCTTCACATAAGCCACTTTAGTGATAGTAATTGAATCACTAGAAATATTTCCAAATCCTTTGATTATTCCTTTTTCTGATCCACCAAAGATTACTTTCATTCTCTATGGGTGCATAGTTCCTCAACATTCTTCTTGTTCCATTCATGTGCCTGGAACATCCACTATCCAAGTACAATATAGGGGTATGGACACTTGGATTCACCTTACTTGGACCAGGCTGATCCTGGCACTGATCATCTTCTGATAGAGCCATCAGCCCTCTACAACAATAATCTTTAACTCAATTTATGGAGTCCAGCATTTGTATGAATTCTAGTTCCCTAGAATCCTCTTCTATTGAGAAAAGCCCAACATATGCTTCTGCATCATCTTCTTCTCCTAATCCTGAAGATGAAGAGTCTGTCCAACTCTTCTGCTTTTGAGCAAAAAAAGGATTTCACCTTCTTGCCTTTCACTTGATGCTTCTTCTTGTACTTGGATTCAGTCCTCTTGTCTGGATAGTCAGCTATGACATGTCCAGACCTGTTGCAATAATAACAAACAATCTTAGAATTAGTATGTTTACTAGGTTTTGAGGCATACCTGTCCTCCTTTGGAGTCTTCTTTTTCCTGTAATACTCATCCTTCGAGAAAGATGTAGATGGCCTGGTTCTCCATTTCTTCTTTTTCATGAACATTCGAAACTGCCTTGTAAAGGCAGCAAATTCCTCATCAGAGGTGTGGCTATCTGATGTGTTATTGTCAGGATTTTCTTCTTCTGCCTCAACACACCTTTTGGGTGGAGAAGGAGACTTTCTCCTACCCTTTCTTGTGCCTTCAGCCTTGAAAGCTACAGACTTCTCTTTGTACTCAGACCTACTGCTTTTCTCCTCCTCTTTTCTAGCAGTGAGCTACATTTCATAGGATAGCAGCTTTCCAAAGAGTGTTCGTGGAGGTGTATCAACAAGCCTGGCCACCTCTCTGATGGCACATATCTTTGTGTCTCAGTCCTTTGTTAGTGATCTGAGAAACTTGTGATTCAGTTCATTTGTGCTGAAGACTCTTCCATAGGTCATCAACTCATTTACTATCCTGAAGAATTTCTTGTAACATTCAGCTATGCTGTCAGACTTGGCTTGTCTAAAGCTCTCATATTCTTGATTTAGCATAGATTTCCTGTCTTCTCTGACTTCTTCAGTTCCCTCCATGTAAACAATCATGGTGTCTCACATCTCCTTAGAGGTTTTGCAATGCACTAGATTCTAAAATATTGCATCATCTATAGCACTTACAATAATGTTTTGTGCTCTTTTATCTAATGTTGCTAGGATGATCTCATCCTTGGTCATCTCAGAATAATTCTTTGGGGTTCTAACATTTGTATCCAAAACTGATACCTTCGTTGGAATGAAGGGGCCTTCTTGTACTGTGATGTAGATTCTTGGATCAGATGCTTCCATAAATATTCTGACCCTTTCCTTCCATATGCCAAAGCATTCTTTCCTGCAGATAGGCAGTTTCATAGATCCAAATTCCTTCTGATTCTCATTTGAACCCATTCTTGAAATCTGTTAATTGCCTTGGAGATTCACTCACACTGTTAGGTCAATCTTTGAGGAACCTCCCTCTAATACCACTTGAAAGACTTGATTTCAAGAGAGTAGACACCTAGTCGGGGGGTGAATATGTTCTAATTATCTTTAAGAATTTTAGGCAATTATCTTGTTCTAACATAGCACAGATAATACAATTCAATACACAGTACAATAATCACAGCACAACATACACCAGATTTATAGTGGTTCCCCAAGGTATGGGTACATCCACTTTCCCCCTTCGCCTATCCAGTAGAGAATTGGATTCAGCCCAACTTCCTTCCACTTACTCAGATCCACAGATCTTACAACTCAGAACCAGATTGGTTCCTACAGCTCAGACTTATACAAGTCTTACCTCAGATTCTTCCCAAGAATCCTACCTCAGGCCTCAGCCCTACCTCAGCCTTTATCACTAGGCTTACAACTCAAACTTTCACAAGTCATACACCTCAAGCACTCAGCCCTACCTCAGCTTTTATAATTACAGGCTTACAACTCAGATCTTACAAAAGATCCTACATGAAATTGAATGTTTTAAAGGTTACAGAAATTTCATCAGATAGATCTCTCTATTGGTGTGAGCTTCTTGATCAGTTCTTGAATAAACTGAATCTTCAGATCCAACCTGACTTAGCTATTTCAAAGCTTCTTGATTGAACAAAATAAGGTGGATCTTCTCTTGATGTAGAAGTTGATCTTCAGAAAACTCCTTCCTTAAATTAAAAATTAAATCTGAATCTTTCTTACAGACTGTTTTGGATCTGCCTTCTTAAGGGTTTCCCCTTTTCTTGTTGTCAAACTTTCTTTCCCGTAATCGCTTGATTACTTCCTTAGTTCATTTCATACCTGTGTTTGTTAAGGATCAGTCCCTTTTATAGAGTTTCCCCATGATTATCGGCTGATCCTGTTTGTAACAACCTTTTGACAGTTCTGACAAAGGTGTCAGACTTGTTGGTTATGACAGCTGTCGAGTCACCAGTCATGACAGTTGACTACTTAAAGACTTTATAACTCAGCATGAACCACTCAGCAAACTGCTTCACATGTGTCGACACAAATACACCAAGTGTCGACACAAGTCTTGATGATGTCGACACAACACTCCATGTGTTGACATAGTCATTCTTCTGCTACTCGATACAGCTTCTGTTTGTATGTGTTGGCATAAGTCCTGTGTGTCGACACAACTGCTCCTGGTCTCGACACAACTGATGCAGACAGATGGTATTGAGTGTATGTCCAGCTATTGTTGAGTGTGTGTCGACACAACTGCTTCTGGTCTTGACATAGCTGATGCTGTAAAATGGCGTTGAGTGTGTGTCGACACAAACCTTCTTCAGGTGTCGACACAATTCCTGAGTGTCGACACATGCCTTTCTTCTGGTGTCAACATAACTCCTGGGTGTCGACACAGCTTCTGCTTTAGGTGTCGACACAATTCCTGCCTTAGGTGTCGACACAATTCTGGGTGTCAACACAACTTCTTCTTCAGGTGTCAACACAATACCTGGGTGTCTACAAAGCTTGGCTTCTATTGTCGGCACAACTTCTAGGTGTCAACACAATTCTTCACAAGTATCGACACTTGTACTTAGAGAATTTTCTTGCAAACCTTACACCTGCACAATGAAACTCAAACATCCTTCAAATACAAATTGATGTATATCATTGAGTAAGATGAGGCTTCTCCAAATTTGGTACATATTTTTCAGTGTACCCAACACCATTAATTTCTTTTAACTGCTTATAAGAAATCTTCTTGGCATCTAATTCTTTAGCTTCTTCTTGAATATCAAGAGCTGAGAGTTCATCCAAGGAAAGAAAGGGGCTTTCATCTATGGGATACGATGGTCCAGACGGACTTGAAACTGGATCAACAACTGAATCAACATGTTCTGTTATAGCAGCAACAGTATCAATATCCATAGAGGATGGAATCAATTCAACACAAGGAGCTTTTGGCTCACAGAGGTTTATTTATTCTGTCTTTAGAGCTGAATCAAGATTTTTAGAGGCCACTAGACAAATCAGTTCTTCAATAATCAAAAGAGCATCTAGCTCAACCTTATCTGTTATAATAGATGTAGGTTCAACAGCCATAGGATATGGCACTTCTACACAAACTAAAACAGACATAACAACTGATTCTGCTGCATATTCTGATACTGAAATACTAGGCTCAACAGAATTTTGCATAAGCTGTTCCACAGCTTGAGGGATCATGGGTTTGGTATAAATGACCATGGCCTTGGAGAAGCTTAACTCAACTAGAGACAAAACTGATCTAAACAAAGAAAAATAATGCAAAAGAGACTACAAATCAATAGTGGGATTTAAAAAGAAATCACCACTAGATATATTACGAAATGACACATCAGTGTCCTCTTCTGAATTCAGAAAAGCAAACAGATCTGAATAAGAAACTATATCTGAACATGACATTTCAGAGTCTTCTACTTCTTGAGCTGTTTCTTGAACTGCTTCTAGAACTGCTGGAGGAGATAGGGCTGGAAGATCTGCTGAGGCTAGACCTACTGCATCTTCATAGGACATCTCCCCCTGCCTGGTTTCAGTAGGAACTGGAACCGGGTCCCTAGATGTAGAAGGGACAAAAAAGGCAATAATGGAAGCAGCAAGAGTTGAGATAGATTGAGTAAGAGGGGAAATAACCTCTGCTATTCAAGATTTGAGGGATTGAGTGATGAGCTCCAAAAGATGAGCAATGAAAGGGGAATCAAAGTGCAAAAACTCAGAAGGTGTCTTAGTTTATACAGAATGATGAGAGGGTGGTGGAATGAAATCAGTCATGATTTCATCCTTGGAAGGTGAATTATGTGGAGAGTTTTGTGTTGAGACATCAATGTGGATGGGGGAATCATGATGATGGACAGGTGAGAAATGAGGTGAGAGGAGGGTAAAATTTGGAAGGGACATAATGTTGAAGGTTTGAGTTTCAACAAGATGTTGGGGAATTTGTGACTTTGGACGAGAAAGAGGTATAGCTGGGGATGATGGAGGAGTAGGAGGAAGAATTTCTTCACTAGGGTGAGAAATGACTGTTACAGCCCTTGTGTCCTAAAATATGTTGGAAGAAGATCCAGCCTTGGAGGGATTTTGGATGGTCCTCTTCCACTTCCCAAACAGAGAAGAATCCAATCTCTTGCTTGCATTTATAGCTATTGTTGAAGAAACCAGTAGCTCAGGAACTTTCTTCTGCAGAAAAATTCCCAGAATCCTTCCTAAACAAACTTCCTTCTTGCTGTTTTTCCTCTTTATCAAATCGAAGAACAAACCAGCCCAATCTATGGACTTTTTGTTAACCAGAGCAGACATGATAACAAACTTTTGCCTATTAATATTATCCTTAGCAGAATGCTTGCCAAGCAACACTTTGCCCACAATATCAGCAAGAAATTTAAAACCAACAGATAAGTTCTTTTTCAAAAGCTTAGATGGGATGCCCTCAGCATGACCCATCTCAACTAATATCCTACTGTATTAAGCACTATCTTGATCTTACACTTCTTCTCCATTTTTCAATTCAAAAATCTCAGTAAGAATTTTAGGGTTTAGAGTCACCTGCTGCTTAGAAATAAATCCAATCATGGAGGGGTCATCGGTTGAGGAGGAAGAATACACCCATTCTTTTATCTCTGAAACAGATAGCTTAATCCTTGTTGTCATAATTTTCTTCAGACCCTGATCTTCACAGAGTTGCAGCATCTCTTGGAATATTTGATCACAATGGATGAAAGATTAAAAGTCGACATCAAAGCCGGTGTCTAATTTCATTGCAGATAGAGTCGCCGCTGGAATCGCCATTGAAGTTCTATAGACTCATGAGAGAAAAGATCAAGTGCAAAGGGAAATTCTGAAAGCGCGGGATAGAGATCGAAGAAAAACCTACATATAGGTTTTTGGAATATGAAAAGACGATCTCTGTCTGACGATAAAACCAAAGTCGTCGATCTTAGTTCAACGATTAATTTATAAAAAAATAATATCGTTGGCCTCTGATTTCAGAAGAGAAAATCGATAGTCGATTGTATCTTTTTCTCTAACTATCTGATTGACTGTATTGCTCTAACTTTTTTATCTCTATTATAATCATCAGAAAGAAAATGACCTTGTATTTGAATTTTTCAAGGCAATACTTAATTCTCTGCAGGAATCTAGGAGCTCATACGGCTAGAATGGCTGGCAACATAAATGCACTTTCATAACTGTCTTCTTAAAATATTCTGTGAATACCATAATAATTGATCATAGAGAGAATATAATTGCCATAAAATAATTGATCATAGAGAGAATAAATACTTCAGACAATTTCTATAAACTGATATCTGTAAGCAGCGTAAAATCGTCGACCTGAGTTCAGAGATCGTCGAACTCATTTAAGAGATCGTCGACCCGAGAACGACTATCGTAGATCTGAGATAACTTCTGAGAAATAAGAGATCGTCGATGGGAGATCGACGATCGTCGAGCTGTGTTCGACTATAGTCGAGCTGATATAAATACTTCATAGAATTCTTCTGAGTCTGAATCTTGAGTCCATTGCAATGCTGTTCTGATGAGACCTGACCAAAATTGAACTAACTTTGACTAGACAAAGACCCTGGCTATACAGGTGGGTCAAAACATCCTAAGAGTAGACCTAACACAAATCCAAACAAGGGTTCTAACAAGGTCACTGTTGACCGGAGGAGGCAATGTACTATCAGAAGTAACAGAAGGCCTTGGAACAGGCACAGAAGTCTCCAAAGGCCACACATCAGGCTTCAGAGAGAGAGATACAGAGCAACAAGAGCAGATGTGGAAAGATCTGGTTCTGGCAGAGGTGCCGAATAATAGGCAGAGAAGAAGAAGCATCCGAGGTGAAGAGAGAGGCAGTATGAGAGAAATACAGAGTATCTTTTAAAAAGGTAACATCTGCAGAAACGTACTATTTGCGCAGAAGTGGATCAATACATCGATACCCCTTTTTACTAGGACAATAGCTAAGAAATATGCATTTAACTGAATGGGAAGAAATTTTGTCACATCTAGGAGAAGGTACATGGACAAATGCCATACATCCAAAAGTTTAAAGTGGTAAAGGAAATGGTTCGGCCGCTGGATAAAAAATAGAAAATTGAGTCTTTCCTTGAGAACAGACGAGGGAATAAGGTTAATGAGATAGCAAGAGAGAAGAACCACATGACCCCAATAAGACCAATGTACATTCATTTGTAAGGAAAGACTCCGAGCCACATACAGAAGATGACAATTCTTACATTCAACAACGCCATTCTGTTGAGATGTATAAGGATAACTTGTTTGATGAACCAAACCTTTGCTTACGCAGAAGTCAGAGAATTGACGACGAACATAATCATTTGCATTATCAATATGAAAAACCTCAATAGGCACACGAAATTTTGTGGAAATCTCATTAAAAAAGGTAACAAATACATAGTATAGCTCTGACTGGTACTTCAAGAGATACAGCTAAGTTCTTCTGGAGAAATCATCAATGAACGTAACAAAGTACAAGCTTACTCTACCAAAAGTGGTAGTAGGAGAAGGACCCCAGATGTCAGAGTGAATAAGTGAGAAGGAAGCGAAGAACTACGTCCCTTCTGAGCTGGGAAAGAAGATCGATGATGTTTACCAAGCTGAAAAGCCTCACAATTCAAAGGAAGATCCCTCGAAGGTAGTGTTGGAAAAAGTTAATGAATGAGGCGAGAATGAGGATGGTCAAGACGACGATTCCATAGTTGAACAAATGAAGAAGCAGAAAGAGCAACGACGTGGTCAAGAAAAAAGAGACCACCGCTTGTAGTCCCAGTAGCAATCAGAGCTTTGAAGACAGAATCAGAGAAAGAATAAGTGGTGCCATTAAAAGTAATCATGCAATTCATCTGAGTGCAGAGAGCATGAACAAAAAGTAAATTTCTCGTGAAATTTGGTACATAAAGAGTGTCTTTGAGCAACAAAGACGAGGAGAGATGCATAGTCCCACTACAATGAACAGGAGTAGAAGTCCCATCCGCAATCACTATAGGAGATAACCTGTTTTGTCCATTGAATGAGGAGAACAAATGAGGGTTGTCGGTCATGTTACAAGTGGAACCAGAGTCAATAAGCCACTTATCATAGGAGGCCAAAAGAGCATGAGCCGAAGAGGAGAGAAGGGAAACCATCTTTAAAGGGGATGAAAAATGGTCAGAAGAATTCTAACCGTACGGTTAGAAATAAGTCGGACAAGAACAAGCCGACAAATGGGTTATAGAAGGAGAGCGACCACAAGAAAAGACCAGCAGAAAAACAAACTGCACGGTTTGTTGAGAAGCTGGAAAGGACAGTCACAGCGAGAAGTTAAGGAGCTACGAAAAAAAAGCAAAGAAACCCTGCGAGATGACCACACGGTCTCGGTGTCAACACACCAGAGGCAAGAAAATAAGTCACGACAACGATGTAGAGCTTATGATGGTCAGAAGACAAAACACCAACAGTAAGAGAGACATCGCGACTTAAATGCAGAACTCAGAGCAGGGAAGAGAAGCCACGTGAACAAGTACGAAGTCGCGCGGACACGATAAGCCGCAGGAAGACAACTGACAGGAAAGGAGAGTAGAAAGTGCGAGCAGCAAAAGAAACCACAAAGATGAAAAGCGAAAGATAAGGTGACCACACACCAGCGACAAGGAGGAGGCTACACACAAAATGCGGAACTCTAGAAAGATCGCGAGAACAGGCAATGAAGTCGCGCGACTGATAAGTCAATTTATATAGTTATTTTAGTATAGTTTTTATTTAATAAAAGAGTGTATTTTATATAGTTTTAGATTAATATTAATATTAATTCTTTTCATTTCTTTTTCCGGTAAATTTGGGCTTCAAATATAAATTTTATATCTATGCGCAAGATCTGGAGGCATTTTCTAAAAAGTCATGATTTTTGTTCGCGGATAGCTGAACTTCAAATGGTCATAACTTTCAAACCAGAAAGAGTTACAAAACGTGCAACCAGTCAACGGAAAGATGACGATGTCCTCTACAATTCTAGTGAGTTTCAAAAGCACATGCCCAAAATACACGGGCGTGTATAGGGCGTGAACACGAGCATGTCCAGTTCAAAAAAACTGTTTTCTCCAGAACTCTTCCCGGGAAAATTCTGGAACATTTCCCAAGTACACGCCCCCTATCATAGGCGTGCCCAAGGGCGTGACCTACCCAGAACTGCTAAATTGATCCAAAATTGTACTGTTTCCAACCGTTTACTGACCCAGTTAGTACACTCCCTAGGTCACGGGCGTGATTAGGGGCGTGACCTCTTTAAAAATGCTAGAATTACTTCCCGCCGTTTCCCCTTCTCGCCGTTTCTAGTTACAGACTTAACACGCCCTAGGTCAAAGGCATGACTTGGGGCATGACACGCAAAACGACGACTTTTGGCAGTTTTTCTTCAACGTTCCCGGGCGTGACCACGGGCGTGACTCCCAAGCAGAAAAATCTATAAAGTCTAGATGAGTTCAGAAGCTCAGGAGGAGGATTAGGATCCAGTTTTAGGAGTATTTTATAGCTTAGTTTACTATTTTTCAGCATTTCTTTTAATGTAATTTCAAATTCATAGTTTAGATTTCAATTCAAGCATTTCATTTTTGCAAACATGTTCTTGTTTCCCTTCTTTTTATGTATTTTCTTTATCACGTCAAGTAGCTAATTTACATTAGCACTTGATCTTGATGAATTTTGAAATTAAATAAAACTATTTTGTCAAACTCTTTATTTATCGCTTTGATCTAACTTTGATTTTATATGTTTAGAATTCGTAATTCATGAATGCATTTTATACCCTAGATCCATGTCTTAAATGACCGAGAGGTTGCGGATACGAGTAGATCACTCAAAGATAGAAGGAGCTGCATGTACTCTTCGAGAGAGGATGACATGGATCTTTCGGATTAGAGTCAAATCCAATAGCAGGGTTCACCGCGTAAAGCAAACTTAGGTGTTTCGACTGGCCGAGAGGTCTTAATCGATCAACCTAAGTTTAGTCAAAAGCATGAGCTCGAAAGAGACGCTTTTGTACCTTGGGAACCTCCACGGTCGAAGTAGGTAATTAAAAGTTTGCATTTTATAAGTTTATTTGATTTCAAAGGGAGTCTTGATCAAGTGCTGGTTTTATTTTCATTTTCGTCATTTATTTTTAATTTACCTTAAATTTATTTTTCAATAAAATAATATTAATTTGCGTGAGTAGAAGTAATCAACAGGCCCTGAGTCTAATACGACATTTCTATACTATATTTCGATAGGTACACTTGCCTATTTGGGATATTAGTTTGAAATATATATTTAAAACTATAGAAAATCAACAGGCCCCGAGTCTTTGTTGATATTTTGAAAGCGCAAATTTTATTACTTTTATCATTCTGTTTCTCCACCTCCTTTTCTACTCTTCATTTTCTTTTTCAAATTCATTATTATTAGGTAACGGTTGTTTTATTTTCTTTCTTAAAAAATGTTGATTTCTCAATTGGCCGCTAAAATTACCGAGCTTACGCACAAAGTTAATCTTTTGCAAGCCGCAAGAAAGCGCCAAATTTTATGTAATTTTTGCGGTGCCCCTCATCGGAGTGAGGAATGTTATCATTTTTATTATCAAAATTATTCTTATAATTTTAATAATACTTATTCCTATGTTCATGAGAGCACTTTATCTAAATTTCATGAAAAATTTTATAATGATTTTTACTATTTTAATGAAATTAATTTTTCAAATTTTGATGAAAATAATTTTTCGAGCATTAATGCGAACGATTTTTCTGATCTTAGTAATTTTCCCTCTTCCTCGCATGTTGATTTCCGGCATGATCACCCGGAAAGATTCCCGAGTCCTGAGGCTATTTCTTCAGATCTGACTTTTTGTTCTTCGTCTTTCGCACCACAACTTTTCTTTCCTAATTTTTGGGATTGTTCTTCATTTCCATGTGATTCTTCTCCCAAAAATTTGGAAGCAAATTTTATTGCTCTTACTGATTTTTCTCCTTCTTCGAAAAATAATTCTAATAAGGAACATGACTCTTCATGTTCTCCTTTAGATTCTTATTCCGAAGAAGAAAAAGAAATTTTATTTAAAGAGTTTGTTAGGTGTATTGACGCTCTGGACGAAGTAGAAGAAGAACATGTATCTCCTCCTACGACTTCTAATTTTTCTCCTATTAATAAATCTTCATGCACAATTTATGACTTTTTAGGAGCAAAAATTTTTGATCCTGATGTGTCTGATGATTTTATTTCCACTAAACTTTTGGATAAAAAATTATTTTTAGAAAATAAACAACCAGAGCCTACTCTTATATCTTCGCAAGAGCCTCCTCCTTGCGAAGATTTTTCTGAAACCCTTACTTTTTATTTTCTTTATACTAATGATTTTCATGTAGAAGAGGAGCCGTTGCAATTACACGTCTTCCACGATCCATTCGTCGCTCCTCTACAAAAATTCAAATCACCTCAGGTATGGATAGGTGATTTGAATTTACATTATCAAGTCGACCATTCAAAGAAGAAAAATCAAGAAGAAAGCGGAGGAGTAGCCGGGAGAGCGACTTTGGCATCTTTGCCGAAGCGAGAATTAAGGGAGTTGCCCTTACACTTAAATTTTTATTTCCCTTTTTCCTAACCCAAACTGTCTAGCTAAAAGACGGGAAAATGAAAAGCGCTCTTGGGTGACACCCCTTGATTATCTTATAATTATTACAATTTACTTTTTTTTATGCATTTCCCCCTCCTACTTGGCTTGTAAACATTGGGGACAATGCTAATTTTTAAGTATGGGGGTGGAATCTCATTTCTTGCTTTTATTTAAATAAAACTGAAGAAAAACTTTAAAAATACAAAAAAAAAATTCTTTTTATTATCGAAAATACAAAAAAATAAGAAAATCGAAAATTAATTTCTTGGAAAGGGCGGTGTTGAGCTTTCATCACACAAAACCGTCTAGTACCTTGCGAACCCGTCACTGGGTAGCCCTCAGGAAGTCCAAGAATAAATAAATATACCCATACTTAATTTTATGTAATTTTCATCAATATAATTGAGTTTATTTATAGAATTTTTATAATTTTTAAATTGCTAGTCTTTTATTTTATCATAGTTTGTTAGATTAATTTTAAGTGGTTTAATTTTGAGAAATAAACTTATGAATTAATTTTGTTTAGAGTACTTTATTTACTTCTTTTTCTCTTTATTCTAATTAGTTTCAATTTTATAGTGCTTAGTTTAACAATTTTTATATTTTAATTATAAACACTTATGCTTAAAGATTTTTAGGAAATTCTAAATTTACTATAGTTTCTCTCTAATTATTTTAATTTAATCTAAATTTTTTGTAACTTTCCCTTTGTTTTAAATTTTCTTGTTAGCTCATATGTCATAGGGATGAGAGGATAAAATTCATCATCCCTTTGTACACATATGCATTTTTTTTCTTGTTAGATCATATGTCATAGGGATGAGAGGATAAAATTCATCATCCCTTGGTACACATATGCAATCCCAAAAAAATAAAAAATAGGAGTAAGAGAATAAAATTCATTACTCCCATTTAATTTTTGTTTTTTTGAAGAGAAAAAAATATTTGTTCATATGTCATGCAAAATGAGAGAATAAAATGCATCATTTTCTTAGTAAACATATGCAAATATCAAAAGAAAAAAAATTTTGTGGGGTGAGGATAAAATTCATCACCTCCAATTATAAACCTCTTCTTTATTCTTATCTCCTTAACCTAATTTTTTTTGGCTTTAGAAGTAAATTAAAATATTAGGAGAGAATAAATAGTAGTGTGAATTCTTCCTTCAAGCTTCTTTTTAGTTACAAGTGTTAATAATTTTTATTCTAATTTTTTTTGCTAAATTACTTAATTTTGAATGCTAATTAATTTGTTTGAGAATTTTTTGTTAAATATCTTTGCTCTTCACATTTTAATTTCATAATTTTTGACTTAATATTTAAATCTCTAAAACTTATATTTAACTTTCCTTTGATTTAATAAATTTTTAGTTAAATTATAAAAATTATATTAATTTCTTATAAGTACTTCTCGAAGTTTTGCTCTGGAATAGCAAAAGTTTAAGTATGGGGGTATTTGATAAGTCAATTTATATAGTAATTTTAGTATAGTTTTTATTTAATAAAAGAGTATATGTTATTTAGTTTTAGATTAATATTAATACTATTTTTTTTCTTTTCTTTTTCAGGTAAATTTGGGCTACAAATATAAATTTTTTGTCTATGCGCAAGATCTGGAGGCATTTTCTAAAAAGTTATGATTTTTGGTCGCGGATAGCTGAACTTCAAATTGTCATAACTTTCAAGCAAGGAAGAGTTACGGGACGTGCAACCAGTCAATGAAAAGAGGACGATGTCCTCTATAATTCTGAAGAGTTTCAAAAGTACACGCCCCTAAGACACAGGCGTGTCTAGGGCGTGCACACGGGCGTGTCCAGTTCAAAAAAAAAACAGTTTTCTCCAGAAATCTTCCCGGGACAATTCTAGAACATTTCCCAAGTACACGCCCCCTATCACGGGCGTGACCCATGGCGTGACCTACCCAGAACTGCCGAATTGATCCCAAATTGTACCGTTTCCAACCGTTTACTAACCCGGTCAGTACACGCCCTAGGTCACGGGCGTGACTTTGGGCGTGACCTCTTTAACAATGCCAGAATTACTTCTCGCCATTTTCCCTTCCCGCCGTTTCAAGTTACAGACTTAACACACCCTAGGTCACGGGAGTGACTTGGGGCGTGACACGCAAAATGACGACTTTTGGCGGTTTTTCTTCAACGTTCCCGGGCTTTCAAGACAGCAGTTTCTGAGGCTTACACGCCCTAGGTCACGGGGGTGACCAAGGGCGTGACTCCCAAGTATAAAAATCTATAAAGTTCATATGATTTCAGAAGCTGGGGAGGAAGATTAGTAGCTAGTTTTAGGAGTATTTTGTAGCTTAGTTTACTTTTTTTCAGCATTTCCTTTTATGTAATTTCAAATTCATAGTTTATATTTCAATTCAAGAATTTCCTTTTTGCAAACATGTTCTTGTTTCCCTTATTTTTATGTATTTCCTTTATCATGTCAAGTTGCTAATTTACAATAGCACTTGATCATGATGAATTTTGAAATTAAATAAAACTATTTTGTCAAACTCTTTATTTATCGCTTTGATCTAACTTTGATTTTATCTGTTTAGAATTCATAATTCATGAATGCGTTTTCTACCCTAGATCCGTATCTTAAATGACCGAGAGGTTGCGAATACGAGTTGATCACTCAAAGATAGAAGGTGACGCATGTACTCCTCGAGAGAGGATGACATGGATCTTCCGGATTGGAGTCAAATCTAATAGCGGGTTCACCGCGTAAAGCAAACTTAGGGGTTTCGACTGGCCGAGAGGTCTTAATCGATCAACCTAAGTTTAGTCAAAGGCATGAGCTCGAGAGAGACGCTTTTGTACCTTAAGAACCTCCATGGTCGAAGTAGGTAATTAAAAGTTTGCATTTTATAAGTTTATTTGATTTCAAAGGGAGTCTTGATCAAGTGCTTGTTTTATTTTCATTTTCTTCATTTATTTTTAATTATCCTTAAATTTAGATTTCGATAAAAAAATATTAATTTGCGTGACTAGAAGTACTCAGCAGGCCCCGAGTCTAATACGACATTTCTATACAATATTTCGATAGGTACACTTGCCTATTTGGGATATTAGTTTGAAATATATATTTAAAACTATAGAAAATCATCATCAGCGACAAAGAACTAGTCGTAATAAAGAGCGACTAGATCAGGGAATGAAGGGGGGAAGCGAACAGCAAGACTCCAGTACGGGAAGCAAAACGAATGAGACTGCGTGGTAAGATAAAGAATCCGCGTGGGAACAATCATATTGGAGCCAAGGATCGAGTTGTCTCTCTGATACCATGTGAAAAGTACCAAGAAAATGACAAGAAAGTAAATAACCGGCAAATTTTATTGCTCCAAAAAGATAATCAATACATAGGCATGCCCCCATATTTATAGAAACTAGGGGAGATTATAGAATACAATATAAGATGTGGGACTAAAAAACTAATCGAGCGGCTTGGGCAGTTTGACACATTCTAACCTCCCTCTATATAGAATACATATAAGAGAGCCTCTGAACTCCACCTGCGACTATCACCTAGACCGCAGTCGCGATTATCACCCTAATCGCTGAAGCACCAAATCGCCTAACCGTAGTTACGACTAATATCCAGAGCATAGCAGCGATATACCACCAGATCGCTGCTGAAAATAATCCACCATGCTGCAGAGCTTAACCGCCTGACCACTCCAATTTTCTGACCACTCCAATATGCTGACCGCTATGACTAACCACCAAAATGCTGATATTGCTAACTAGTTAACCATTATTGTTGCAAAGCCTCTGAGGTCCATAACAGAACTATTTAACTAAACCGCCAGACCTCAACGACAAGCTAACCGCCCGACCATAGGGTCAAACCCCAAAATTCCAACAAGGAAAAATTCCCTGAAGAACACCTTCTCGCCATAGAAACGGTAATAAATTCCTCTTCTCCTTAGTTTGCAGACTTGACCAATTATTTAGTGGCTCGGGTCATTCCAAAACGTTTTTCAAGTCAGCAAAAGAAGAAATTCTTTTCTGACCTGAAAAACTATTTTTGTGAAGACACGTTTTTATTTCGAGTTTGTGCGGATCAAGTGATTAAAAGATGTATTCGGGTGAGGAAGGTGTCAAAATCTTGCGGCACTGGCATGAAGGACAAACCGGCGAACATTATCAAGCAAACCAGACTGTGTGGAAGGTGCTTGAAGTGGGCTTCTTTTGGCCCACTTTATTCAAAGATGCTCAAAAATTAGTAAACACTTGCAATAGCTACCAACGATCAGGTAATATTTCTCGCCGAGACAAAATGTCCCATAACTTATGTATAGAATATGAAATATTCAATCTTTGGGGAATAGATATTATTGGCCCTCTACCTCCATCTTATAAAAATCGTTATACTTTTGTAGCGGTTGACTACCTTTCAAGGTGGGCAGAAGTGCATGCTCTGCCCACTAATGACGCGAGAGTTGTTGTAAAATTTTTAATAAACTTATTTTGTCATTTTGGCACGCCACATGCAATTGTGAGTGATCGCGGCACACATTTCTGTAATACCCAGCTAGATAAAATATTAGATAAATATGGTGTCCATCACAAACTTGCCACCGCTTATCACCCACAAACAAACGGCCAAGTGGAGGTAGTTAATAGTGAACTGAAGCGTATTCTTGAGAAAACGGTTGCCACCAATTGAAAAGATTGGTCGCTTAAGCTTGATGACGCACTTTGTGCTTATTGCACGACATACAAAACCTCTATCGGTTGTACACCTTATCGTTTAGTATACGGAAAAGCATGTCGTCTTCCGGTAGAATTAGAACATTGCGCATACTAGGCGCTAAAATTTTTAAACTTAGATATAAACTTAGCCGCCGAACTAAGAAAATTTCAACTAAAATAACTTGATGAATGACGTGCTAACGCCTATGAAAACAATAAATTCTATAAGAAGCGTTCTATGTTTTATCATAATACAAAAATAAAATTTCAAAAATCTTTTTCACCGGGTGATCTCGTCCTTCTTTATAACTCACGCCTTAGACTTTTTCCGGGGAAATTAAAATCCCGATGGTCTTGCCCCTTTACTGTTAAAGAGGTTTGGTCATATGGGACTGTTCTTATTTCTCACCCCGAACTAGCTTCTTTTAAAGTAAACGAGCACCACTTAAAACTTTATCTTGCTGGGGACTCGTCAAATAAACATATAGAATCCCACATCCTTCATAACATATAAATAATCCCACTAAATAAGTCAAGCTACGCGACAATTAAACAAAGCGCTTATGGGAGGCACCCCATATTTATCTGCATTATCTATTTGGTTTTACTAAATATGCAGGTTTTTATTTACAGCCTCCCCAACCTCCAAAAAGGAAAGCCTCTTTATCTTTTTGTACTTCACATTTTTGTATATATTTTTTCTTTTTCTTCATTCTTATGCACAACGTAAGTATGGGGGAGTGTATTTTCTTTCTAAAAACCGCAGTTATTTCTTCAAATACTTTATAGAATTATTTTTTATATATATAGTCTTATACAAAATATTTTCTTTTCAATAGTCATGTATATATATTGCATAAAAAACATCCACCTAAAATATATATTTTTGCTTAGTCAATCATCCAAAAATAAAATTAAAACTACTACTTTATCTAGCTCTTTTCCAAAAACCATAAAAAAATGATGAGTTGAAATATACGTAGTTATCTAAAATTACAATTTACTAGTCATTTTTGTATCATAAATTGATAGATCTTAATATCTGGCGTTAAGTTTTAAAGAATATCTTGTGTATTTAATTTAAAGTTAGAAGATTTGTTTAGAGCACTACCTCTAGTTTACAATAAATAGAGGCATATGAATTATGTTATCTAAACATCTATATAATGTAATTATCTTAACTTCACTCATATCGAAATATAGGAATTTTCAAGCTATTACAGTTGCTCTCAAAATATTTTATCAAAATTAATTTTGACACCCCCTACCTATCTACATTTTGCTTGGCATGTTTTCTTACGCAAGCAAGCATCTAGGAGTAGTGCTCCTAGAAAAGAAAAGATCTTATGTCAATGGAAATAAGATTTCATTCCGTAAACATAGACATCAAATAATTTTTAAATGACTATATGAAATGGAGTATGTGCTCCTAAATATATACATTGGATTAAATTAAAATTTAATTCTACTATGTTTTTTCTGCCTTGGAAAATATTTTCTTAAGAAATTATAATAAAGCAAGAATAAGGTTAGAGGATAAAGTTCATTACCTCCTATAACAAATCCTACTGTATAGGCAAATGCCAAGTTTGTGCCCCATAAAACCATTATAAATTGATCTAATTTTGCTTAAAATTTTGAGAGAGCATATTTAATAGGTTGTCTGTTTTCCATTATATCTCTTTTAAAGTACAGTTTTTATAATTCCAATCTAACTTGTTACTAATGATTACAATGTTGCTTGCTATTTGGTTTTCTTAAGAAGTCATATGGCTACGAACATTTATTTCTAGCAAAATCAAATGCAAAATGTAGGACTTAACTTTTATTACTCCATATTTTTATGTCTAGCTTCTCTTGATTTAATAAATTGATAGTTAAATTCAAAATTTTATAACTGTTCGTATAGTCGGCTCATACTTTTGCTCTAAAATTACAAACCTTAGATATGGGGGTATTTGATGTGTAGCAATATATATATATATATATTTTAGTGTATTTTTTTGGTTTTGTTTTAACAAAAAATGTAAATATATTGTATAAATACCTAAATAAATAATTTTTTGTTTTTCTATTCTAACTTTATCTAATTTTGTGCCCTATAGGTATTTCAGGACAAAATGGACATTTCGGGAAAATTTCCTAAGTCACGCCCTAGGTCACACCCTTGATCTAGGGCAAGTAATTTTAAAGCCAGCAATTTCAGCATTTCACGAGATTTTGGCCAGCCAATTGAAGTCATACCCTAGAACACACACGTGTTCCACCTATCACGCCCGTGACATCACCCGTAACCAAGCAATGAGCCCGCCATCGAGCCAATGCAAAATATTATTGCTAGCCACCACGAGTCACACCCGACCTACATGCCTGTGTGCTAAGTGTCACACCCATAACGTAATTCATGACTTAGCAGAATTCTAGCTGTCGCTCCCTGAAGAAGCCAAGCTGTCACGCCATGTAGGCACGCCCAGATGTCACGCCCATGACCAATAAGTCACGCCCGTGTACTTTCAACCCATTGCAGAAATCAAATGAAATTCTATCTACAGATGCTACGTTAGCATCACTCCCAGGCGACACTCCCGAGTGGGGCGTGTAAGGGGGGAGTGTACTTCAAATATTTTGGCAGTAAAAGGAGGACCAAGGCATAGGTTTAGGGATAACTTGTAGAGTTCAAAATAGTTCTATATAGTGTTTATAAGTAGCTTTTGAGTGATATTTTTCTAACCTTAGTTTGGGTTTCCTAGTGTGTAACACTTTTTTATGTAATAAAATTTCAGTTTTCAAGTACTTCTTCATATCTTATTGCTTTTAACTTACCATTCATTTCTGTTGAGAAAGAGTGTGTGCGTAAGTACTTTTCATTTTTTTCATTCTTTTTACTACCACCCCCATACCGGATGAGAGGCTAAGAACTTTTGAGCGATTAATTAACATGGTTTGGGCGGATACTATTTCTACACTTTTATAAGTCTTTTAATTTTATTACTACCACCCTTATCCCAATTGAGAGACTAAGAACTTGTTAGCATCAACTGAGATACTTTGGGACGGATATTATTTTTTCACTTTTATTATAAGTCTTTTAATTTTCTACAACCACCCCCATCCCGATGAGAGGGTAAGAACCTTTTAGCACTCAATTGAGATGAGCTTTGGGAAGGATATTAGTTTTGCATTTGAAAAACCCTATTTTCTAAATAAAAAACTTAAGATTTACCAAGAAATTGAACATTCTCAGGTAAAGAAAAACAATGCCTCATTGTCAAAAGAGATGAACGCAAGTCTCCCGAGTTGAACCTTCAAAAACTAGTAGGAGGTCAATAGTGGGGTTCACAATGTAAAGCGTGAATTAAGGTATTTTTGATTAGATAGGAATGTTCAGTCAAAGAACGTAATCACAGGTGGATGTATCCTTGATAGAGGTATACTTATATTTAGGGAACCTCTACAGTCAAGGTTTTTAATTAATTTAAAGTATAGTTTATCTTATTGAAAAAAGTATTTTCCAAAGTAAATCAAAATCGAGGGATCTCTACCTCATATATTTTCAAAACCCTACGTGTTTCTTTCATCTTCATTATCAAAACAAACCATTAAATCTTTTCGATAAAATAATAGTTCTTTTCCTTTAAAGAGAGTACTCAACAAAAGCAAGAAATTGTTGAATCGGCAAAGATACCATAATTTTGAAAGGGAAGTTCTAAAGTAAGAAATTGGTGAATCGGCAAAGATACCCATAATTTTGACTAGAAGGAGCTCTTACTATTTTCACTACTCTAGATGTTATCGAATCGGAGTGTTTCTTGGAGGGAATAATAGAGGGCGCAACTCAGAGTGATGCAGGAGGAGTAGATGCATTGATAAATCTGATGTTAGCAAGAACTAGTACGACTGGCATTGATGCATCGAATGCCCTCTTTGACTGGGTTGTGCAGTAAGCCAATTATACGACCAGTGTTGATGATATCAAAGAAGAAAGAAGGCTCAGAGTACAAAATTGACTGAGAAGCATCTATCTCATGCCTTTCTTTCTGAATTTCACGACTGAGAGAACCTGCTACTCTAGAGGAAGGATCAAGAGTTTAGCTAGCCACGCATACGAGGAGGATTCATCTTTCAATAGTATTTGTGATCTTAGCGCTTTCGACTTCTCATAGAAGAAGTCATCCAAGATTCTTTCTTATCTTACTTCTCGAGCTACCTTGACTTCCTTTTCATATCGCTCTGTGCCTCACCTTCCCACTCAATCATAGTTCAATCTAACCCTGATTTGGTACACCACTGGTTAGTGGCTTCAATTCGATGGAGAAAAGGAAAGGATGGTCTTTGGTAAAGAGAGATTGATAGGGGCTTTTCTTGTTAGTAATTAATCACTTAATTCATTCTTTTGCCTCTCTTTTCTTTCAAAATTTCTGAACATCTATGATATAGATGAATTATCCGACTAATATGTCATAACTATAATGTGCTTGACAAGTAGTTCGAATCTCCGGGAACCAGACCCGAAATTGAGGCAAGATGTAGTGCCAAACCGATCTCGAGTCAAGTACCCCGCTGAAATGTGCAGTGTTAAATAGATACCTGGAGTCCGCTAGCACTCACTCTAACTGTTAAAAGGAAGATTGGTTTTGAAGTTCCCGTATATATCTATTCTCTTGTTGTAAATGGTGAATAGTCTTCGTTGTACTCTTCTTTATTGAGCAAGCCAGGAACCCGAGAAGCAGATCTTTCTTCTCTTTGTTTGTTAGCTTTCTTAGAACTCAAATAAATTTTTTGGATGCCTCTTCACGCTTCACATATGAGACTCATACAAATAGAAATGTTTGCCTTCTTATTTTTTTCGCTTTATGCCTTCTGTCAAAGTCTTATCATACTTAAAAAAAGATAGAAATTGGATGAAGAAGTTTTTCACACCGGTTTGACTAACAAAGACTTTCTTCTCTTCATATAGATCTATCCCTATCAAAGACCAGATATTCCACTTCCTTCCGCCATCCACCGCCCAGGGTTTCAAAGCATTTCAATAAGAAAATACAGGGTGTGGAGTGAGCCTGGAGTATAGGCAAACTCCATCTTCGCTTTGCTCGCTTCACTAGCATTCACCTTTCCAACTACGTCGAGTGATCCCTATGGATCACTCCTTCCCCACTCAACTCATACTGAGTGAAACTATGACATTAATCGAGGTTGAAAGAGCACTTTCAAATACCCACATTTCCAACATACCAACAAAGGCTCGAGAGACCTCGATCCGATTCAAATATGCCTAGAACCCTTACATCACGATTTCATATATAGAAAACCTTAGTGATGGTTATGATCTCAGCATCAAAGAACACAATGATAAGTGCTCGCCATCCACTGCTACCTATGTCTAATCATCCATGGAAATCGTCAAGCATTCAAACAACTATTCTCTTCTTAATGAACTCCTCTTCACATCAAAACAAACGAGAAGACGAAGTGAAGGAACATTGAAGCTTCAAAGTGACCGGAGGAAGGCCATGAAGCAAGACATGTATTTATTCATAAACTAAAAGCTTATAGTATTTCGATAAATTCAAAGTTTTTGAAGAAAGAAGATGTGCTAAATCATTCTCTATCAAAAAGTAGTCTAGAAAATCCACTTGAGCAGGAAAAGAAGATGACTCTTAGTATGCTGACAACGGATAATAAGTCCCTAGCTCATGGTATCGGTCCTAAATTACACGACGGGAACTCCTACTACTGAGATTTAGTCTACCTACGCCATTCTTTCAAAAGAAAATAGACCACAGTCAAGCCTACTAGAGCCCCTAGTCCGACTAGACTCGTAAAGATCATTCAACATGTTATCTTTTTCACAACTAAAAAGATTGCTATGACAGAAAGGAAGGGAAAGAGAACCACAGATAAAGTCAAAAGTCAACTCTTCCTGATAGTTTCAAAATGAATAGAATATGTCGATGACAACAACACATCTTTTTCCTATTCAATTTATGCATGTGGGAATCTTCCTGATACTAGTGATTCACTTTGCATTTAATCCATGGCTCGCACGTGATATGCTCTTGAGAGATATAAAGGTAAATAACGCTATTACTTTGACTTTCTTATTGATTCTTGCAAAGATAACAACATATTCTGGGCAAGAAAAACAAATGACTAGCAGGTCGCTACGCACCTCTACATCCACCGTGGTAGCTAATGCTAGAGTATCTAGAAAATGTTTGGTTGATTCCTCGACTCTCCTTGCTTCGCATAAACTCACATTCTTAGATTCCTTTCCATAGCTGCAAGTCTATTCAATTTCACTTGCCCATAAGAGCGTATTCTAGATTAGTGAGAGTCATCACCCTTTTCATGTGCAGCATAGAAGACTCTCATTATTCTACTCCATCACTTCACGCTGCATCAAGATCGACCCTTGAAAAGATCGCATAGTTTCCTTAGTTTTTGACTTTAGTAACGTCTAAGACATCAAAAAAAAATGTTATGCTAGCACATGCAGTTTGAAGAACTACTTTCCAAGATAATTGACAATGGAGAGTACTCGTATAAAAAAAAGTCCAGAGTATGGAGCAAATGAAACAAAGGCATGGGGATTCCGGTTACTTGCATTTGTATCAGAGTACCTTTTTTTAGCATACATTTAATTTTAAGAGGCAGATTAGGAACCGTTCAAAGAAATATGAATGAGAAATGAACAAAGTTGAGCTGTATATCCTTGCTTAATGAAAAATTAAAAATATTTAATTACGATGAAAAGGAAAAGGCCAATTTGAGGTTCTTGGTTCACCATAAGATCTTCGATCCCATTGCTAAAAAATGATATAGGTGTGTAGCGGCAAGCCTGACACTTCTTTTTTGGGGGGTGGGAAAGCTGTTGTCATTCTTTGGAGCCAGGTTCTCTTTATCTTCGAGCTTTCATTCCACCCTTGACCCTTTTCAAGGGCATACTAATTAAGGGGAGTGATCCATGTGGATCACCTCAAACCACTTATTTTTTCTTCCATATACCTCCCTACCAATAGATAGAGAGACAAATGGGAATAATTGAACCACATCTATATAATGCCAGTACCATGCAGCTGCTTTAAATCCAACGTGATGCTCCTTGGTCAGATGACCAAGTTATTGGAGAATACAACATATGATCAAGAAGAGAGTACCTATAATCACATGAAAACCATGAAAGCTAGTTGCTAAGAAAAAGGTAGAACCATTAATACTATCCGAAATAGTGGAGGGTTCTTGGTAATATTCCATTCCTTGAAAGCCAGTGAATACTAGATCCAGTGAAATGGTAGCTACTAAAGCATAAAATACTCATTTTTCCTTCCCTGTGAGTGGAGCATGATGATCCCAAGTTATGGTAGCTCTGGATGATGGGAGAATAAGAGTATTAAGAAAAGGGATTTCCCGAGGATCTAAAACCCCATCCCGTTTTGGAGGCCAAAGACCTATGATATCTACGGTAGGTGCTAAAGAAGAATGAGAAAAGGCCCCAAAAAAAGCAAAAAGGAACATAACCTCTGAGACTATGAATAGAATAGAACCGTATCGAGGTCCTAATTGTACCGCTTTTGTATGATGTCCTTCCAACGTGGATTCATGTAGAACATCGTGCCACCATACGAATATGGTATATAGGAGAAAGATTCAACCCAAACTCAGAAGTGGTGCACCCCCTTAAAATGGGTGCATGTACATCACACCTCCTACAGTTGTTGTCAATGCTTCGAGTGAACCCAAAAGAGGCCATGGAATTGGATCTACCAAATGATAAGAAAGCCTAATAGATTCCATTATGAACTACTTTGAACTGGTGGTCTTGAAACTCCCCTTCACCCCCACCCCTTCCAGTTTTAAAGAAGTGGGCTTGGTCTCATTTCATTGATATCAGACTGGACATGAAGGAATATTTCTTTTGTTTCATTTATCGAATCCCCTTTGGAGAATAAAGAGATATAAGGTGGGTGGTTCACTCAACAACTTTGATGTTATGGGATGGTGAACTTTTTCATTCATCTCGACTCTTTTGCTCTACGCACCCCTCAACAAAACAGTGTCGTGGAGATGAAAAAATAGACCCTTTATGAGCTTGCATGCACTATGTTATCCGAGTATGGGTTACATATATCATTTTAGGCCGAAGTAGTAAGCACATCCTGCTATATAATAAATTTAGTCATGCTTTGCCCAATGATAAAGTTAACACATTATGAACTTTACTACCAAAAGAAACCTAGTGTGTCCTACTTTCATATTTTTGGGTGTAAACCCCTAGCTTGGCATATATATAGATCACTTGTGGGCTAACTAAAAGATACTTTCAAAACCAACAACCACTCGAAAAATACCTGGGGTTTGACTTTTCTGTTAAGTCTTGGGACAAGCTCTCAAAGAGCGGGGATTTTGTACAACCCGTATTCGGCAAGTGTGGCCCTCAGTTGGGATCAAGGCTAGAAGGGGCCATTCAGATCTAGGTGAGCTAAATGGGCTGGTGGGGTACCCGACGTGTGCATGGTGAATGCCCAGAATATTCAATGAGTGGGGAATTTTTGCTTGTACTCACTGTTGGAACACCCTATTACTATTTGGATCAGGATGACTATATTTCTATAGGGATTTTGTGTTGTGACCTCCTTGTTGTTATAAAGGTCACATAGGCTAGTTAGAGTAATCTTCAGCTCGACGCTTAGTCGACTTCAGCTCGATGCTGAGTCGACCTCAGCTCGACGTGGAGTCGACCTCAGCTCGACGTGGAGTCGACCTCAGCTCGACGTGGAGTCGACCTCAGCTCGACGTGGAGTCGAACCCAGTTGTGCTTACAGAAAACCTCTCTGACAGACGTGTGTCGTGCTTAGATCGACGTTTTACTGTGAGCTCGACGCTTTCCAGACTTCCGTCAGTTTTGAATAGGAATTCAAATTGCTTCTGTCAGATAATTAATGCTGAAGATTTATTGGCCGTTACAGCATATCTAGTGCATGGCTCAAGGAATTTTCTAAGGAATGTCTGCCTGACATTTCCTTTGAGGCATGGACATTTAAGGAAAGCATTTAATGCTGACTGCCAACGGCTATCAAAGAAAAAGGAAGAAGAAGACTCAGATTTTTTATTCATTCAGCTAGACAGAGATATAGAGAAAAAATAACACAGGACTTTAGCAGCTCTCTCTCTGTGATATTGTTTTTTGAAAGCTCACTCACAGGAATTCTGATTGCTTCAGACACAACCATCCAACTTTCTTGGATCATTCCTTGCTGGAGCAAATCAGATCTTTGAAGACCTGTCACCCTTGTGCAGAGCTCTCCTTCCTGAACTTCTTCTTGATCTCAGGGGGAGCTTTGACAACATCTACAGATCCACTTTGCTTCTCTCTACTTGTTGATAGAGAAGACAACATCACCCTTTTTCTTTTTCTTTCTGTACAGGGTTTTAACTCCCTTCAAAAGTTACCTTTGGTTTTGCTGAAACCTGGTCAAAATCAGCTCCTTTGGTTTGTGAGAACCTGGTCAAAAACTCTCTGGTGCTCAAGACACCTGATCAACTCATCTTGAAGTGGATTCCTATCAAGGGTGATAGAAGAGTGGACTACCCAGGATTTTGGGGAACCACTATAGCTCCTTGTGTCGTCTGGATTGCTTGTTTCTTTGTGTTTTGCTTTGTGCTGTGAATTTCTTTTTTACTCTGATTATTTGGCATAGCACCATACACTAAGTAAATCTAAACTTTCTCTCCACTCAAGTTTTTATTTGCAAAACTATTTTAAATAACTCTATTCACCCCCCCCCCCCTCTAGAGTTAGGATTGATCTTATCCTGCACTTTCAATTGGTATCAGAGGCAGGTTGATCATTCATACAGGCTAACACCTGGATCAAAAGATCCCTGATAAGACCATTTCTCTCAAAGGGTTATTTTCCTTAGTTTTACTTATCTTTAAAACTCATGGCACAAAACAAGGACTTTGCTAGCACCAGACCTCCTATGTGCAATCTCTCTAAGTTTGCACTATGGAAGGCAAGGATTAGACTTTACATGAACTCTTTTGATGAAGACATTTTTAATTCTGTGTTGACAGATTGTCCAAGACCTCCTATAGGAACAAGTACATCAGCTGTTCCTCCTCCTTCTGGAACTGATGCTGACATAAAGAAGTGGAAGGCAGCAGATGCTAAAGCCATGAACATCTTGGCTCAAATCATGTCAGATGACATTTTCCAGAAAGTAGCTGATTACAATACTGCCAAAGAGATCTGGGAAAAACTTTCAGAAATTATATCAGGTTCTGTAGATGAAAGAAAGGATAGGAGATCCTACCTCATCACCCAGTATGAGAACTTCAAAAAGGCAGAGTCTGAGTCAGTTGCTGACATGTACAATAGACTGAGCCTAATCATCAGTGAGCTTAGATCACTAGAAAAGGACATATCTCTCACTGAGATAAATGACAAGATACTGACTTGTTTCCCTAGCTCTTGGGACTCAAGAATCTGGTCGATTAAAGATGGAAGAAATGTCTGTGAGTTATCCACAGAAGCTCTTCTAGGAAAGCTCAAGAGTTATGAGCAATTCATTAAGAAGAGAGAAGAAGAGCAGAAGACATCCACACCAACAGACAAGGTTGAGAAAACCATTGCCTTCAAAGCACAGGAAGAAGAACCTAAAGAAAAGGTGTTGGGAAATGAAGAGCTTATGATCCTACTGGTCAAAAGGTTCAATAAGCTGAATAAAAGGAACTTCAGAAGATGGTCATCCAAAGACAAAGACAAGCCAAGGTATGACAGATCTACTAATAAAGATATTATCTGCTTTGGCTGCAGGAAACCAGGACACATTTTCCCCAACTGTCCAGAAAATCAAGATAAAGACAGAAGGGACAAGAAGGAAAGAAAAGATAAAAGGAAGGATAAGGAGTCAAGGAAATACCATGACAAGCCTTCCTCCAGCAACAGCAAGCACACCAGAAAAGGATTTGTGGCTGAATCCTGGAGTGACTCTGATGAGTCTGATTCATCATCCAGCTCTAGTGATGATGAGGATGATGCAGAAGAAAAAGGATTCTGCATGATGGCCATCAGTGCATCTCAAAAGAACACTGATTCAGAGCCTGATGCTGACTACCTATCTGATCAGGAACTTACTGAGGATCAGGTAATAGATTCATTTGATTTTACTTCTGATGAATTTAAATCTGAGTTCAAATCTATGTGCATTGACTTGATTGAATCTCAAAAGTTGATTAAAGCTCTCAGAGAACAATTAATTGAATGCAAATCCATTAACTCAGATAATCTTAAACTCTTAGAAGAGTTGAAGCAGTGTGGGGAGGAGATAGCTTCACTGAAAGGTGAGCTATCTAAGGCCAAACAATTTGAAGAAACCCTTAATGGGAGAAGTATCAAATTTGAAAGTGAAGGGATAGATACTACTCTAGAGGGGGGGTGAATAGAGTTATCAAATTTTGCACAGACAAAACTTAATAGTCTACTCAACTCCCTTGGAGTGAAGTGCGGAATGAAAAGATTATAGATATTGATTTAACCTTAAAGCCTAACACAAGTGTTGTGTACAAACACAAGCTAACTGTAATTACAGTTGAGCTTGGAAAAACCTAATCAGCAACTAGCAGCCTAGTTATATCTAATCACAGCCACAATGCAGGAAATTAAACAATTGAATCCAGACGACACAAGGAGATTTATAGTGGTTCCCCAAACAACTTGGGTACGTCCACTCTTCTACCCACACGGTAGGAATCCACTCAGGTTTTTGATCAGGTGCCCTGCCACCAACAGAATCTGATTCAGGTAGATTCAGAAACCCTTTAGACTTTTGATCAGGTGTCTAAAAACTAAGCACAGGTTTTTGATCAGGTGCCCTGCCACCAAGGGATACTTTTGAAGGGAGTAATAACCCTGTACAGGAGGGGGAAGAAGGTTAAGATGTCTTCTCTATTTTTCAATAGATTAGAGAAGCACAAAAAGCTTGCACTGAGCTAGAATGCTCTAAAGAATCAAGGCTCCCCCTGGCTCAAAGATGTCCAGGTGAAGTATTGCTTTAGTGCAGAAAACTCTTCAGAAAATTCTGAAGGAAAAGCTACAGGAAGAAAGTAAACAATAAAAAGGAAACAGTCTTCAAGCAGCAATCTTCTTCTTCTTCAAAGAAACTCTGAGTTGAACTTCCTGAAAGCAGGAGAACTCAGGTGAAGAAGAGATGAAGATCTTAACACTTCTCAGTTAGATGGAGTTTGCTGAGAGCAGGAAGCTTGAGCTGAAGAAGGCTTGAGTGCTTTTGAATATGTGTGTAACACTAGCTTCAATCCTTCTGCAAAGGGTTCTTTTTATAATCATCAAGCAACGGCTCTCTTCCATTTGAATTCTTTGTCTTCTTGTGAGCCTTGAGACCTGGGCTGTAAATATCAAGAAGACAGAAATATATCTGCAGCCAAACATTCTATAAAAAGGAATAAATCTCTTTCTAAGAAGCTGCAGGCTTAAATCAAATAATCAGAAGACTAAATAAAATCACATCAGAAACAATCTCTTTATAGTAAAAGAAGACTTTTCAGTCCAACGGCTATAAAGGGGTTGTCAGCAGATAAAGTAATTTAAATAGACAGCTAATAAGACAAACAACTTTATCTTAAAAGATTTGAACTCAGGCAAATAGAATGAAGCAAATAATGCCTGGAAACTTTATCATACAGCTTGAAATAATGTGCCAGAAAATGTATTAAATAATTAAATATAATAAATAAATACAAAATACAAAGGCAGGCAGAAAGCGTCGAACGACCTTCGGAGATCGTCGACCGACGCACGGAGATCGTCGATCTATCGGGCAGATAGTCGAACGATCCAGATAGTCGACCTATCGAAGAAGATAGTCGAACTACCAGATAGTCGATCTATCAGGACAGATAGTCGAACTATCAAGCGCACAGAGATAGTCGACCTATCAAACAGATAGTCGACCTACCTCAGAAAACAGATAGTCGACCTATCAACAGATAGTCGACCTATCAACGCAGAACAGATAGTCGACCTATCAACAGATAGTCGAACTACCAGCGCAGAACAGATAGTCGACCTATCAACCGATAGTCGAACTACCAGCGCAGAACAGATAGTCGACCTATCAACCGATAGTCGAACTACCAGCGCAGAACAGATAGTCGACCTATCAACCGATAGTCGAACTACCAGCGCAGAACAGATAGTCGACCTATCAACCGATAGTCGAACTATCAGCGCAGACCAAAACGTCGACCAACTGATAGACGATCGTCGATCAGTCGATAGACGATAGTCGAACGGCGTTCGACTATGGTCGAACGAAAAAACTACTTAACCAAATTCTCAATTTGGAAAAGCGAGGACTCTACAGCTAGACTCCTAACCATTGACCATAGATATTTCTTGGGTCAAGGAGCACAAAGGAGAGGACTGAACTCAAATCAAACTAGGGTACCAACAATCTCCCCCTATTTGAGTTAAGTCTCTCACAAACTAAAAACAGCTAGCAATAGAATACTAAAAATAATTTAAGCAAAAATAAATAACAATAAACTGGCAGATTATCAATCAGATAGATAAATATAACACAGCAGTTTAATTAAACTATTTATGAATCTTTAGAGTCAGGTAATGGATCAGAAGAACTAGAGACAAAAGAAATTTTTCTAAGCGGGTCATCTGATTCCTTCTTTGACATCTTTAAATCCTGCACTCCAAGGATCTTTAGTTCTGTAGCTCTGTGGACAACAGCTTCAGGATGTTTTTCCATGTACTTTGCTGGATCAAATATCTCAGGATTGACTTGGAATTTCTCAAATTCTTTCTTTCTATATGCTGACATTGTAGTAAAACCAGTTGTATCTTTACCTTCGGCTCTTGCTTTTCTTATTTGGGCTGCCCCTACAAGCTCTTGAAAGCGAGCCATCCTAAAATTAGGATCGAGCTCGGGATTTTCATATACGGGCTCTGGAGAAGCAGCATCAGCTATTATATCTAGATAAAAACATTAGAGAACTTAGCAAAAGGGACTTGCTAGAAGGTTTTAAAACACTGTAAACTATTTACCTTTTGAAATACTTTTCTCAGATTGAACTGGAGAAGGAGGTGGGGAAAAAGTTGGTCTTTGGGCCACAACCTCCTTCATTGGTCTTTGAGAACCATAAGATGATTTGCTTTGTGAACTTTGATGACCTTGTCTTGGTTGGGGCTGAGCGGACGCAGATTTTGCAGAGGCGGCAGATCGATTAGCAGGTAGATTCCCAGAGGCTCCTGCACCTGGAGGTGGAGGAGGACCTTTGGGAGTCCATCTGGAGACTGGACTGTCATACCTCTTAGTTCTCTTCCTTTCTTTTTGCTGATTTTTCGAGAACCACATCCAATGCTTAAAATCCTTAGATTTGGGGTCAATGCCCTTCAAAATGTAATACGGAGTGTCATTATCCTTATTTGGAGGTGGAGGAGCAGCTTTTCTCTTCTTTGCAGCAGATTTCTTTCTCTTTGATTTTTCAGAAATATCAGACTCATCATCATCATCAGAATGGGATGATGGAGGATTCTCATAGGGATCATAGGCTTCTGAGACAGCCTTTTCTTTAAGCTTTGAAGCAGATTTCTCCCTTTCTTCTTCTATGGCATCCAAAGCCAGAAGGGAGTCTAAATCTAATCCAGGAGAGTCATCCCAGATGGATGACTTCTCAACTTGCAAATCTTTCTCTTTTTCTTTTAAAGATAAAACTCTTAAGTCCCATGCAGCTCTTGCTTGAGTTTCTTCCATACTCAGAACTGGAGAGTCAACTTTGACTTCCTCTTTTTCAGACTCATCTTCTTTATTATCCAAGAAGGATTCCAACTCAGGGTCAACTTGAATATTGGGAATACTTGGTACAGCCTCAGAAACAACTTCTATTACTTGGGCAGCTAAATCTTCTCTAATAATATCTGTAAAATTATGAATATAGATCTGCTAAATAAACAGATATCATTCCTTCAATGTATTCACAGACTATCAAATCAATAGACTCATCAACAAAACGAATGAAAGATTTACCTTCATATTTAACCATCTCCCAGCAGTCATTCAGATAAGAAGTTACAATTCCTTCCAGGAATCTAACTATCATAGGAGTGGTTAGATCTTCTAAGCATACTTTCACTGCAATTTCAGATAATAATATTCCATCTGCTATTTCTTTCTCAGTCAAAACTGGAGCTACAACTTGCTCAACTGGAGCAATCTCTTCCTCAGCTGGAGTTACCACTTCCTCAGCTGGAGCTGTCTCTTCCTGATCAGTCATAACAACATCTGGAACTTCTTCTGGCTCAACTTGAGCAGATTCTGGCTGGGCAGACAAGACTGAATCTTTCACAACTGGAGGAGAGGCAGGAAGGCCTGAGACATCTTCATTGAACATCTCCCCCTGCCTGATTTCAGTAGCTACTGAAACCAGGCACCTAGAGGTAGATGGCTCAGCAGATTTTGAGATGGATTGGATGGAGGCAGTCAAACGATCAATGGAGGCGGCAAGGGGAGCGATTGCCTCGTCAATCATGGTTTTGATTGACGGGGTAATCAGCTCCACAATGCGGGAGATAATCTCTGGAGAGATTTCAAAAGATGATGGATGAGAGGAGGATGGAGCAGCAGCAGAAATGGTAGAGATGCTGGGATGAGAAATAATGGGGACAGGAGATCGAGCTGGAGATACAACAGGAGAATGAGCAGGAGAATGAATGGGGGAATGAACGGGAGATACATGAGGAGTAAGAAATCTCTCTGATCCTAACAAATCGAAGCTAGGAGCAGATATCCTAGCCAGATATGTAGGTAGAGGAGAGGCTGGAGGAGACAGAGGAACAACCATAGTTGTTTCAGGTGCAGCAGAAGAAGAGGGTCGTACCTCAGTTGAAGTTGATGGTACTTCACCTGAGGCAGACGGCAAGGCAGAGGAGGAGGAAGGGAGAGCTGAGCCAGCTTCACTAGGTTGAGGAGCGACTGATTCAGTCCTTGTGTCCTCAGATTGTGCTGGAGCAGATTTCACGAACGTCCTCTTCCACTTGGAGAACAGATGGGGGTCCATCTTCTTGCTGGCATTGATGGTTGTTGCAGTAGAACTCAGCAGCTGGGGAAATCTTTCCTTCAGAAAAATACCTATAACCCTTCCGAGGGTAACTTCCTTCTTTCCATTCTTTTTCCTGATCAAATCAAACAGAACAGTAGCCCAATCGATCCTTTTACGATTAACAATTGCACACATAAGTGCGAATTGCTGCCTTGTTATGTTATCATGGGCAGAGTGCTTGCCCAGAAGCACTTTTCCAACTATCTCAGCGAGGAACTTGATCTTGAAGGGGAAGTTTACCTTGAGCAGCTTGGTGGGAATGCCCTCGGCATGTCCCAGCTCGACCAACATTCTTCCAAACTCCTGAGCGTCTTGCTCATAATCTTCGTCACCAATAACTAAACCAAAAACATCAGAAAGAACGGCCGGAGTCAGGATAGCTTCTACTCCGCCGATGGTACCGATCATCGCTTCGTCTGTGGAAGACGACGTGAAAGCCCATTCTTTTATCTCTGGAATGTTGATCTTGATCCTTTCAGACATCAGCTTCTCTAGACCTTGATCCCTGCAGAGCTGGAGAACTTCCACTATTCCGGCATCGCAACTGCTGAAAGCTTCAAAATCTACACTGAAACCTACATCGAACTTGACTACGGCTAGAACAGCTGGGGAAATCGCCATAGAATCGCTGGAGAAACGCGAGAAGGAGGAGGAAGACGAAGGGGACGGAGCAGCAGAAAATCGCAAGCGGGAAAGCAGAATGCGAAAGGGCACGCTCCGTCGACGATAAAGCAACAGATCTTTTAACCTAGGTCGACTATCGGCTTTATATTAAACCGGATATAGTCGGTCTATTAAAAAGATCTTGACCCGATGGTCGAACGGTCGTTCGACGATCGGCTCAGAAGCAGAGTAGTCGGACAATCGTTCGACTATTTCTGGCTTCTCAAACAACAGGCTATCGTCATCCAGAGATCGACGATGTGCCCAACCTGTTCGACGATGGTCGAACGTCGATCGACGATCTTCAAACAGATAAGCTATCATTAACCAGAGGTCGACGATAGGCTTAAACCGTTCGACTATCTTCGAACGTCGTTCGACTATCTTCAAACAGATTTCAACATAGGCAGATAAAGTCACACTTAGTCTCGTCCATTGATCATGCCTAGTTGAACTAAAAAGAACAGATGCTTCTGTTCATCTAAAGGCTTGGTGAATATATCACCTCTCTGAAACTCAGTGGATATGAACTCAAGACAGATCTTGTTCTTTTCCACACAATCTCTCAGGAAATGGTGCCTAATCTCAATGTGCTTCGTTCTAGAGTGGTGCACTGGATTTTGTGCAATTGAGATAGCACTGGTACTATCACACATGATCTTGGTGTTCTTGTGTGAGTAACCATAATCCACAAGCTGGTTTTGAATCCACAGGATCTGTGAACAACAACTAGCAGCAGCTATATATTCAGCCTCTGCAGTTGAAGTTGAGACAGAAGCCTGCTTCTTACAGAACCAAGAGACCAATCTCTCTCCCAGGAACTGACAAGTTCCTGAGGTGCTCTTCCTGTCAACTCTGCAACCAGCATAATCAGAATCAGAATATCCAATTAATTCAAACTCTGACTCAACTGGGTACCAAAGTCCTAGATCTGGACATCCTTTCAGGTATCTCAGGATTCTCTTTAGAAGAATCAGATGAGATTCCTTGGGGTTGACCTGGAATCTAGCACAAAGGCATGTAGCAAACATTATATCTGGCCTACTTGCAGTTAGATATAATAGGGAACCAACAATGGCCCTATAATTCTTTTGATCAACTGGCTTGCCGTGATCATCAGAATCAATAACTACATTAGTAGCCATGGGTGTAGGCATTGCTGAAGCATCAGCCATCCCAAATTTCTTTACCAATTCCTTGGCATATTTGGATTGGGAGATGAAGATACCATCAGCATCTTGCTTAACTTGGAGACCAAGAAAGTAAGACAGCACACCCATGCTACTCATCTCAAACTTAGAGTGCATCAAGTTGGAAAACTTTTTGCAAAGTTTGGGATCAGTGGAGCCAAAGATAATATCATCTACATACACCTGAACTAACAGGATTGTGTCCTTGTGATGCTTAACGAACAGGGTTCTATCAACTACTCCCCTAGTGAAGTTGTGCTCTAACAGGAAACTAGCTAAGGTCTCATACCAGGCCCTAGGAGCTTGCTTTAGTCCATAAAGAGCTTTCTGTAACTTAAAAACATGAGAAGGCTGAGTTGATGAAACAAACCCTGGTGGTTGTTCAACAAACACCTCTTCCTTAAGCTCACCATTTAGGAATGCACTTTTGACATCCATTTGGAACACCTTAAACTTCATGAAGGCTGCATAGGCCAAGAAGATCCTTATTGCTTCCAGCCTTGCAACAGGAGCAAAGGTTTGGTCATAGTCTATACCTTCCTCCTGTCTGTAGCCCTGAGCTACAAGCCTAGCTTTATTCCTTACTATTATTCCATTTGCATCTAACTTGTTTCTATACACCCACTTGGTGCCTATGATCAGTTGGCCTTTAGGTCTTGGAACCAAAGTCCAAACTTTACATCTCTCAAACTGATTGAGCTCCTCTTGCATTGCAATGATCCAGTGGGGATCTAGCTCTGCATCTTTAAAGGTGAGGGGTTCAACCTGTGAGAGGAAACAAGCATGCATCACATCCTGTCTTAATTGATGTCTTGTTTGCACACCAGCTGATAAGTCTCCAATCACTTGAGATGTGGGGTGATCTCTAAGTGTGACAATATCAGCAGGTGGGATGTGATCTTCAGCAATAGTTGGGATTAATTCCTCAGGAGGAATTTGATCTACTGTTGGTGGAACAACAACAGCTTCAACAGCTTCAACAATGTCTTCATCACTGTCTGATTCAGTGATCTGAAGAGTTGAAAGTTGAAGGATTTCTTGAGGGGCATCATGTACCTGCAAAGAACTGGAGGAAGGAGAATTTTCTTTCTCCTTGTAAAACATCTGATGCTCATCAAATGATACATGCACAGATTCTTCTATCTTACAGGATGATTTGTTATAAACCCTATAAGCTTTGCTTACTTGGGAATATCCAAGCATGATTCCCATTGAAGCTTTTGCTTCAAACTTTCTAATATATTCTTTATTATTATTATGAATATACACAATACAGCCAAAAACTCTAAAGTAATTAATTTTTGGTTTCTTTCCTTTAAGCAACTCATAAGGAGTTTTACACTTAAGTTTGTGTATCAAACTTCTATTTAAGACATAGTTGGCTGTACTAACAGCTTCTGCCCAATAGGATAGAGGCATGTTAGCATCTGCCAACAATGTGCTAGCAGCTTCAATTAGTGTTCTATTCTTCCTTTCAACTACCCCATTTTGTTGGGGAGTTCTAGGAGCTGAAAAGCTATGTTTGATACCTTCTCTCTCACAGAATTCTTGCATGAGAAGAGAGTCAAACTCAGTACCATGATCACTTCTGATCAAGGCCACATGAGTAGAGTACTCAGTCTGCACACAAAGTAGAAAGTCTGTAAGGGCTTTGAAGTTATCAGACTTAGTTCTCAAAAAGAAAACCCAACTGAACCTAGAGAAGTCATCTACAATTACTAAAGTGTAATACTTCCCTCCTAGACTCTGTACATTTATTGGGCCAAAAAGGTCCAAATGTAATAAATATAGGATCCTAGGAGAATCACTTTTATTTACAGATTTAAATGAGTTCTTGGTTTGCTTGCCTAGCTGACAAGCCTTGCATAGGCTCTCCTTCTTGTAGGGGCAAGAAGGTAAACCTCTAACAAGGTTGTGCTTAGATAACCTAGATATATTTTTAAGGTTTACATGACTAAGCCTTTTATGCCAAAGGGAATTATTATTAAGGGTTAATTCATTAAACAGGCAGATTTCAGATTGAGATGAATTAAAATCTACTAAATATATATTGCCTATTCTATTACCTATTAAAACAACATTATTATTTAAAGTAATATTGCAAGAGGAGTTAGAAAAAGAAACCTGGTAGCCAGCATCACATAGCTGGCTAACTGAAATCAGATTGTGCTTCAGTCCATTGACATAAGCAACTCTCTTGAATGTAACAGCTCCAATTGTGATCTTGCCATAGCCTTCTGTCTGACCACAGCTGGAGTCTCCAAAGATAACCTTTGGGCCGAGCTTAGCTTTGTACTTTGACAGAAGCTCTTTGATTCCTGTCATATGCTTAGAGCATCCACTATCCAAATACCACTTGTTTTGAGTGATTGGATAGGCCTTCACCTGCAAGACAATTATTTAGATAGAGTGGACCCAGGTAACCTTGGGTCCCTTGTTTTTCACATAAGAAAAACTGGAAATGTAAGAGAATGCAGGCTGAGGGTGATAACCTAGTGGGTGAGATCTCCTAGGTGGGATTCTCCATGCTGATGATGGGTCAACAAACCTAGGGTTTCTATTCTCATTTAGGTTTCTATGGAATGGATTATGATTTTGAAAATCATATTGAAAACGTCGATCTACGTTCGACGATGGGCGCTCAGATCGTCGACCTTCGTTCGACCATGGAGCTTCCGATCGTCGAGCTTCGTTCGACGCTCTTTGCATTTCTTTGAAAAACTTCTTTCTCTTTTCTCTCTTAGCCTTATTTAATGTTTTATTTACAAGGTTTACTTGCTCAGTGTTCTTCTTTCCACTAGCTGAAATGAAGTTCACTGGAGTTGAAAGATTATTTTTAAGGAGGACTGGGGGTTCACTGGGAGAAGCTCCTAAGCCTAGTTTATCATTACCTAACCTAGTGTTAGTCATGCTGGTAATTTCTAACAGCTTAAGGCTTCTACCATTGAGGGATTCTTCTAATCTCTTAGACTTAGCTAATTCTATTTTAAGAAATTTAATTTCTTCACTACAAGTAGTGAGATCTTCCTTTAACTTAATGTTTTCAGAGGCTATTGATTCAGAGTCAGCTAGCCTATTTCTAAGTTCTTTTATCTCCTTTTCTGAACTAATTAGATCTAAACATAAAGATTTAAATTCTAACTTAAATTCTTCAGAAGTAAAATCATAAGAAGAAAGTACCTCATCTTCAGTGGGCATTTCTTCATCAGAATCAGAACTCTCTGCAGCAGAGTGGTTGCTGCAGGCATCTATTGCCATTAGGCAAATTTCTTTTGCCTTCTTCTCTTCCTCATCTTCACTGGAGCTTGATGAGGAGGATTCTTCATCAGAATCACTCCAGGTTTCAGCAATGAAACCTCTCTCCTTCTTCTTGTTTTTGTAGGAGGATGGCTTGGAGTGCTTCCTGTGTTGTTCTTTATCTTTTCTCTTTTCCTTGTTCTTCTCCTCTGGACACTCTGGCAAAATGTGTCCAGGCTTCCTGCAACCATAGCAAATAATTTCTTTAGCAGGAGAGCGATCATACCTTGGTTTGTCTTCATAACGTGAAGACTTCTTTCTGAACTCCTTTCTCCCCATCTTGAGAAATCTCTTGGCAAACAGTGCCATGAGTTCCTCATTGGATTGGCTGCTTTCAGAAACATCTGCAGCCTTAAGAGCTAGAGATTGCTCTTTTCTTGTTGGAGTGGGGGTCTTGGCTTCAGCTTCTGCTTCTCTGGTCTTCAGCACTTGCTCAAAAGACTTGAGCTTGCCGAGGAGAGCTTCAGTGGATATCTCATTGGTGCTTCTGGCTTCTTTGATGGGCCAGATTCTTAGATCCCATGTGCTAGGGAAGCACATAAGAATCTTATCATTGACCTCTGTCAATGATATGTCCTTATCCAGGGTCCTCAGCTCATTGATGATTGAGCTGAGCCTGGTGTACATAGCTTCAACTGATTCAGCATCAGTCTTCTTGAAGTTCTCATACTGAGAGATCAGGTTGGACCTTCTGTCCTTCCTTTCATCAGCTGAACCAGCTACAATCTGGTTCAGTGTGTCCCACATGGCCTTTGCTGAGGAGCAGTCAGCCACCTTCTGGAACACCTCATCAGACATTGTCTGAGCCAGTATGTTCATTGCTTTGGCATCAGCAATTTTGGCCTTCTTGTACTCATCATTATAGTCTGGAGGAGGCACTGCACTCATATCAGATGATGAGGCAGTGGCAACAGCAGGTGCTCTTGGGGGACCTGACAAAATAGAAGCAAAAATACTTTCATCAATAGAGTTCATATAAAGTTTGATCCTTGCCTTCCAGATGCCAAACTTTGCTAAGTTGCATGCTGGAGGTCTGGTGCTTGAATAATCCTTAGACTGGGCCATGATAGTGAATATCTATAAACTCTTGGTATCTATCAGGATCTTGTGACTTAGGTGTTAGCCTATACAGTCAGTCAACCTCCCTCTGATACCAATTGAAAGTGAAGGGATAGATACTACTCTAGAGGGGGGGTGAATAGAGTTATCAAATTTTGCACAGACAAAACTTAATAGTCTACTCAACTCCCTTGGAGTGAAGTGCGGAATGAAAAGATTATAGATATTGATTTAACCTTAAAGCCTAACACAAGTGTTGTGTACAAACACAAGCTAACTGTAATTACAGTTGAGCTTGGAAAAACCTAATCAGCAACTAGCAGCCTAGTTATATCTAATCACAGCCACAATGCAGGAAATTAAACAATTGAATCCAGACGACACAAGGAGATTTATAGTGGTTCCCCAAACAACTTGGGTACGTCCACTCTTCTACCCACACGGTAGGAATCCACTCAGGTTTTTGATCAGGTGCCCTGCCACCAACAGAATCTGATTCAGGTAGATTCAGAAACCCTTTAGACTTTTGATCAGGTGTCTAAAAACCAAGCACAGGTTTTTGATCAGGTGCCCTGCCACCAAGGGATACTTTTGAAGGGAGTAATAACCCTGTACAGGAGGGGGAAGAAGGTTAAGATGTCTTCTCTATTTTTCAATAGATTAGAGAAGCACAAAAAGCTTGCACTGAGCTAGAATGCTCTAAAGAATCAAGGCTCCCCCTGGCTCAAAGATGTCCAGGTGAAGTCTTGCTTCAGTGCAGAAAACTCTTCAGAAAATTCTGAAGGAAAAGCTACAGGAAGAAAGTAAACAATAAAAAGGAAACAGTCTTCAAGCAGCAATCTTCTTCTTCTTCTTCTTCAAAGAAACTCTGAGTTGAACTTCCTGAAAGCAGGAGAACTCAGGTGAAGAAGAGATGAAGATCTTAACACTTCTCAGTTAGATGGAGTTTGCTGAGAGCAGGAAGCTTGAGCTGAAGAAGGCTTGAGTGCTTTTGAATATGTGTGTAACACTAGCTTCAATCCTTCTGCAAAGGGTTCTTTTTATAATCATCAAGCAACGGCTCTCTTCCATTTGAATTCTTTGTCTTCTTGTGAGCCTTGAGACCTGGGCTGTAAATATCAAGAAGACAGAAATATCTCTGCAGCCAAACATTCTATAAAAAGGAATAAATCTCTTTCTAAGAAGCTGCAGGCTTAAATCAAATAATCAGAAGACTAAATAAAATCACATCAGAAACAATCTCTTTATAGTAAAAGAAGACTTTTCAGTCCAACGGCTATAAAGGGGTTGTCAGCAGATAAAGTAATTTAAATAGACAGCTAATAAGACAAACAACTTTATCTTAAAAGATTTGAACTCAGGCAAATAGAATGAAGCAAATAATGCCTGGAAACTTTATCATACAGCTTGAAATAATGTGCCAGAAAATGTATTAAATAATTAAATATAATAAATAAATACAAAATACAAAGGCAGGCAGAAAGCGTCGAACGACCTTCGGAGATCGTCGACCGACGCACGGAGATCGTCGATCTATCGGGCAGATAGTCGAACGATCCAGATAGTCGACCTATCGAAGAAGATAGTCGAACTACCAGATAGTCGATCTATCAGGACAGATAGTCGAACTATCAAGCGCACAGAGATAGTCGACCTATCAAGCAGATAGTCGACCTACCTCAGAAAACAGATAGTCGACCTATCAACAGATAGTCGACCTATCAACGCAGAACAGATAGTCGACCTATCAACAGATAGTCGAACTACCAGCGCAGAACAGATAGTCGACCTATCAACCGATAGTCGAACTACCAGCGCAGAACAGATAGTCGACCTATCAACCGATAGTCGAACTACCAGCGCAGAACAGATAGTCGACCTATCAACCGATAGTCGAACTACCAGCGCAGAACAGATAGTCGACCTATCAACCGATAGTCGAACTATCAGCGCAGACCAAAACGTCGACCAACTGATAGACGATCGTCGATCAGTCGATAGACGATAGTCGAACGGCGTTCGACTATGGTCGAACGAAAAAACTACTTAACCAAATTCTCAATTTGGAAAAGCGAGGACTCTACAGCTAGACTCCTAACCATTGACCATAGATATTTCTTGGGTCAAGGAGCACAAAGGAGAGGACTGAACTCAAATCAAACTAGGGTACCAACAAAATTAATGGACATCACAAGTACAGTGAACTCAAGATTGAATGGTTCACTGGGCTTGGGTGCTTCATCCAGCCAACCCATAGTGCTGACAACTCCAATCAAATTTACCAGTGAGAAAGGTAAAGGAGTCTTGATAGTGGCTAGGAAGAATGCTGACTTAACCCAGGAAACTGGACAAAAAGCGTCGAACGAAGCTCGACGGACGTCGAACAGAGCTCGACGTAATCGCAAGAGAACGTCGAACTCAGGTCGACGCCCTGTACCTTCTGAACAAAGCAAGCCTTTGCCGTCGAATGGAGCTCGACGCACTCACCAGAGTCCGTCGACCGAAGCTCGACGTGCGTCGAGCCAAGCTCAGAGCAAAAGTCAGTTCTCAGGGGTTAATTCAAGATTTAATCCCAGCTCCACATCTCATCACTTTAACCCTTATGCTGAATGGATAATACCTCCTAGGAGATATCATCCTGTAGGCTATAAGAGCCAACCTGAGGTGTCTTTTATTTCAGAATTTAAAGGATATCAAGAAAGGCCCAAGGTAAACTGGGTCAAAAACAATTGATTTGTTGTATGTGCAGATAAAGACCTATCCAATTGAGAACCAGCAGTGGTACTTGGATAGTGGGTGCTCAAAGCACATGACTGGCAACAAGGAGAACCTTGTGTCCTTCAAAGCCAAACATGGACCCAAAGTAATCTTTGGAGATTCAAATTTTGGACAAACAAAAGGCTATGGCCAAGTCAAAATAGGGTCAATTACATTCAAGAAAGTGGCCTATGTGGAAGGACTAAAGCACAACTTAATCAGCATCAGCCAGCTATGTGATGCTGGTTATCAGGTTTGGTTTACCAACTCAGCATGTAATATTGCATTAAATAACAACATTGTTTTAATTGGTAATAGACAAGATAACATATATCTAGTTGATTTCAATTCATCTAAAGTAGATATTTGTTTATTTAACTTTCTTAGTAAACCTAATGAACTTTGGCATAAAAGACTAGGACATGTGAACCTTAGAACCATTGCTAAGTTATCCAAAGACGACCTTATTAGAGGACTACCTTCTGGTCCCTACAAGAAGGAAGGACTTTGCAAGGCCTGTCAGTTAGGCAAGCAAACTAAAAACAGTTTCAAGTCACTTAATAAGAGTGACTCACCTAGAGTTTTGTACTTATTGCACATGGACCTTTTTGGACCAATTAATGTACAAAGCCTAGGAGGGAAATCTTATGCTTTAGTAGTTGTAGATGACTTCTCAAGATTCACTTGGGTGTTCTTTCTGAGGAAGAAGTCTGATAACTTCAAGATTTTGACAGATTTTCTCAAAGGCATATAGATTGAGTTCAATACTCACATTGCCCTGATCAGAAGTGATCATGGGACAGAGTTTGATTCTCTTCTTATGCTAGAGTTCTGCCAGAAGGAAGGTATCAGGCACACTTTCTCAGCTCCAAGAACTCCTCAACAAAATGGGGTAGTTGAAAGGAAAAATAGAACCCTTATTGAATCTGCCACAACATTGTTGACAGATGCTCACCTTCCTCTAACCTTTTGGGCAGAGGCTGTGAACACCTCCAACTATATTTTGAATAGAAGCCTGATACATAAACTAAAGGGTAAGACTCCCTATGAGTTACTCAAAGGGAAGAAACCTAAAGTAAATTATTTCAAAATTTTTGGTTGCATTTGTTTCATTCACAATAATGACAAGAAATACCTACCTAAATTTGAAGCCAAAGCTGATGAAGGAGTGTTTCTGGGATACTCCATGACTAGCAAGGCTTATAGGGTTTTTAACAAGTGCTCAAATAAAATTGAAGAATCCATGCATGTTACATTTGATGAAACTAACATGTCTTATAAGGAGAAGGAGACTTCTACCATAAGCAATTTGCAGGAACATTCAATCTCAGAAAATCTGAAGCAGCTTACCATCACAGAAAAGGATTCATTACCTTCAACAATTCAACAAGACACTGAACTTAGTGACAATGAAGAGGAATCTCAGATTTTGGAAAGTTCAAAAGGCCAACAAAGTGAAGAACCAGTTGTTGTTCCACAAGAGGAAATAACAACACAGGTTGATGCATCATCAACACCCCTTGTTGACTTTGCAACAGCAAGAGATCACCCAATTTCACAAGTAATTGGAGATATCTCAGTAGGTGTGCAAACAAGGAAACAAGTTAATCAAAACATTATGCACACTTGCTTTCTTTCTCAAATTGAGCCTCAAAACATACAAGATGCAGAGCAAGATCCAAACTGGATCATTGCAATGCAAGAAGAGTTGAATCAATTTGAAAGGAATAAAGTTTGGGAATTAGTACCAAGACCAAGGAACCAGCAAATTGTTGGAACCAAATGGGTATTCAGGAACAAGTTGGATGATCAAGGAATAATTGTGAGAAACAAGGCAAGACTTGTTGCACAAGGATATTGCCAAGAAGAAGGAATTGATTATGACCAAACCTTTGCACCAGTTGCAAGGTTGGAGGCCATAAGAATCTTTCTTGCATATGCAGCTCACAAGAGATTCAAGGTATATCAGATGGATGTCAAGAGTGCCTTTCTCAATGGAGATATCAAGGAAGAGGTTTATGTAAAGCAACCTCCAGGTTTTATCTCTCCAACCTCTCCTGATCATGTTTTTAAACTGCATAAAGCTTTATATGGTCTCAAGCAAGCCCCTAGAGCATGGTATGAGACCTTAGCTTGTTTTTTGTTGGAAAATGATTTTAAAAGGGGTAGAGTAGACCAAACTCTCTTTGTTAGAACCCATAGGTCCCATACCCTACTAGTACAAGTTTATGTAGACGATATCATATTTGGGTCTACTGATTCAAACTTATGCAAAAAGTTCTCACAACTTATGCACTCAAAGTTTGAAATGAGTAGCATGGGTGAGCTTGCTTTCTTTCTAGGATTGCAAGTTAAACAACATGTGGATGGCATTTTTATTTCTTAAACCAAGTATGCAAGAGAACTGGTTAAGAAATTTGGAATGTCTGAAGCATCCTCTATGAAAACACCTATGCCTACAAATGCTGTTTTAGATGCTGATGAATCTGGAAAACCAGTTGATCAGACAAGCTATAGAGCAATCATTGGCTCATTACTTTATCTAACAGCTACTAGACCAGATATAATGTTTGCCACATGCATTTGTGCTAGATTCCAAGTAAGCCCTAGAGAGTCCCACCTCACATTAGTTAAGAGGATTCTTAGGTATGTAAAAAGTTGTCCTAATCTAGGTCTCTGGTATCCACATGACTCAGGATTTGATCTAAATGGATTTTCAGATTCTGATTATGCTGGATGTAGAGTAGACAGGAAAAGCACCAGTGGAACTTGTCAATTCCTTGGTGATAAACTTGTCTCCTGGTTCTGTAAGAAACAAACTTCTGTGTCCACATCAACTGCTGAAGCTGAATACATGGCTGCAGGCAGTTGTTGCTCACAGATTTTGTGGATTCAAAACCAGCTCCTAGACTATGGCTACAACTTAGAGATGTCTAAAATCTTTTGTGATAATACCAGTGCAATATCAATTGCTCAAAATCCAGTTCTCCATAGTAGGACCAAGCACATAGAGATCAGACATCACTTCTTAAGGGATAATGTAGAAAAGAAGAAAATTGCACTAGAATACATTTCCACTGAACTATAAAGAGGAGATATTTTCACCAAGCCCTTGGATGAAAAGAAGCACTTCTTGTTCCTCAATCAGTTGGGAATGCTAAATGGAGACAGCATAAACTAAAACTCCTATATTTTGAAACCCCTAATTAACAGGAATAGGAAAAATTTCATTTTAAAATTTCCCTGTCTGAGTGGTTTTTCTGAGCTCTGAACTAAGCTCGACGCTGCGTCGAACGGAGATCAATGGTCCGTCGCCCTCAAAAGCGTCGAACGTCGAACTCAACTTCTAGCGTCGAACTAAGTTCACAGCTCCCTGGCTTCTTGAGTTTCTCTCTCTCCGGTCGACGTCTTCGTTCAACGTCGACCTGAGCTCGACGTATAGCATCAGCCCAAGCGTCGAACGTCGACCTAAGCTGCACGCTGTTGAGTCGTTTCAGTTCTCCTAGAGCCTTAGAGCGTCGAACTGAGCTCGACGTTCTTTCCATTTCTGCGTCGAACCCTAAATATAAAATCATTTTTCTCCGTCGTTCGCAGTTGCGCTTTCATATTTTCTGCTCAAGCTTTCTCCCTCCAAATACTTTACTCTTGATCTTGGAAGGTATATTTGTTTTGCAGGAAAATGGCAATCACTGCAGGTGCTTTGGCGGCCATGAAGTTCGATTCAGGCTTCGACATCGACTTCGACTCATTTGATGGATCACCACAGTACCTTCTAGATATTCTGGAACTTTTCAAGGAGCAGCACCTGGTCAACTTTATGACAACCAGGATCCCTCTTCCAGAGTCGGAAATCAAAGAATGGACTCTTACAGCAATTAACTCAGATAACAATACATTGACCGGGAAAATTTCAGGGAATGAGGTAGCCATCTCACCTCAAATCATCTCAGAAGTTTTCAGTTTTGCTGCTGTAGATGATGGAATAGAACTCTCTGTGGAAGAGTATGCTTTGATGCTGGACAGGATGGGGCATGCTGCTGGTAACCCCTCTAAACTCCTAAAAGTTAACCTAGCTATTGAGTATAGGTTGTTAGCAGACATCACAGGCAAAGTAATCTGTGCAAAGAGGACTGCACATGATGCCATTACTAGGCATCAGTTTTGCCTTATGGCTGCAATCTTGGATAAGAAACATCCCAACTGGGGATTGATTGTTTTTGAAATGATTAAGAAGAAATTGGATAAGAACTCTGTCCACTTTGGAAGGGTTCTTGGGTTGATTCTGAACCATTGCTGCCCCCAGCTGCTTGTGTCCTCAAAGAAGCACATCAATGCTTCCAAGAGGCTCACTTGTGCACTGATTGGCAAGTGGGACAGAAAAATTGTGAATCCCAGGGCAGCAGCAGCAGCAATGAGGACTTCTGCAGGCACCAGGACTGTAGAGGTCACTCTCCCTCAGTCCACTGGTCCAGAAGCAGGGATTTTGCCATCTCCCTCCCTCTCCCTCCCATCCACCTTCATCCCCTCAACCACAATCCTCTCATCCACTCAACCCATACCTTCATCCATCTCCACTATTGCATCCTCCCTTCCTCCACACACAACTTTCCTTCCCATAAGCTTGGATTCCTCATCTCATGAGGACCTCTTCTCCTTTGACATTCATGAAGACTCCTTCATGGATGCCTCTACCTCCTCTCCTCATGACTTCCACCATTCATCAACTTTTTCAGAACTGCTCTTTTCCTCCATCCATGAACCAGTTACACCTCCCTTGTCTGCACCACCCTCAACATCTTCCCCATTTACATTTTCTGCTTTTCCCTCTACCTCTACTCAAGTCCCACTTGAGCAAGTAACTCTCCTGCCCTTGGCCAATCAGATTTTTGACCTTTTGGCCCCTAGGCTCTCCTCCCTCTTGGATGCCAAACTGGCTCCTCTCCTCCTTTCCCTGAGAACTCTCTCTGCATCTGTCTCTTCCCTCTCCTCTCTTCTGGCATGCCCTTCTTCTGGGGGCCTAGAGTCAGCTACCACTGATTCTATGCAGGGGGAGATGTCTGCAGAAGAAGAGCTGCATCCTTCATCAGTTCAGTTTGTACAAACTTGTTCAGAGACAGTCTCAGCAGCAGAAGTTCAGATAGCATCTGAGGCTCCTCCTCAAAATTCAGAACAGCTTCAAGAAGACCTGTCTAGGGCTATTATCCCTTTTCAGAAGACCATGATCCCTGATGTAGCAGTGGTAGCAGTGGCTCCTGCTAGTGATGAAGTTGAAATAATAGTAGCTGCTGAAACTTCAGGTGAAGTAATTGAGACACCTGATGCAGTTGAGACCCATGTCTCCCAAGGCCCTCAGGAACCAGGCCTTCAGGAACCAGCCTCTTTAGTCTCTATGGCTCCTGAGGCTATTCCCTCTCCTGTAGTGGTAGACTCCTCCTCCCCACTGACAGCAGATCTTCCTCCAGTCACCTCCTCAGCAGCCCCAGCCTCCATCACCTTTCCGATCTCCAAAAGAAAGTACATAGATCCCTATGATGACTCTCAGAGTTCAGAAGATGAGTTTGCTACTGATTCTGATGACTCCTCTGCAACCATTGCAAGGAAGAGGAAAGCAAGATCAAAAGCTTTGAAAAGAGTTCCAATGGCTAGAGCCACAGACCATGACATCCCCTACTACATCAAATACAACTGTGAAATTACAGAGCCATGGATGCAGTTTTCTCAAAATCAAAGAAAGGCAATGAAACAGAAAAGAAAATTCAATGAAGGACCCTCCAAGCCTGTCCATCAGCCTCCACCTCCACCTCCTCCAGATGCAGGTGCCGGTGCAAGTCTATCTTCCAATCCAGCCCCATCATCCCTACATGGAAAGACCTATCAATCTAGAAGATCTCAAGGAGATAGTCAGCAAAGGGGATATCAGCAAAGAGGACACAACAGAGGTAGGCAGTCCAGAGGAAGATCAGGTTCTCAACCTTATCAAAGGGGAAGATCCATTGATCCAACCTCTGGTCCATATCCTTACAGACCTAGAGCTGACCTCACCCCAAGAACTACTCAAGAACTCTCCTCCAACAGATTTGAACCAGCAGTCCCTTTTGAAGATCCCACCAAAACTCCAGCTTACTGGAAAGCTAGAATGACTGAGATGGCTGCTCTAAATGAGATTAACAAAGCTAGAGAAAAAGGTCTGGACACCTCTCACATCAGCACAATGTCAGACCAAAGGAGAGAGGAATTGGAGAAATATAATTCAAAGAAGTTCTTTGACTCAGACAGATATATGCAACTCCATCCTGCAGCTGTACCACCTAGTGCAAGTGATCAGAAATCCTTAGGTGCAGCTGATGATTACAGATCCAAGAAGGAGGCTTCAAATCCTAACAGAGAAATTATCTTCAAGAAAGGTGATCAAGACAAAGCCCCACAGGAAAAGTAAAGTAAGGTGTTTTAATTCCTTCTATCTGCTGGACACAGGACATTTAAATATTACTGCTGCTATATAGTGTTATATATATGCTGCTTTTTATTCTGTCATATGTCTGGTTGTATTGTATTGTATTTTTGCTTTACTTCTCTTTGAATCCCTAAATTCATGTAAATAGTAATTCTAATCCAAATAGGGGGAGATTGTTGGAACACCCTATTACTATTTGGATCAGGATGACTATATTTCTATAGGGATTTTGTGATGTGACCTCCTTGTTGTTATAAAGGTCACATAGGCTAGTTAGAGTAATCTTCAGCTCGACGCTTAGTCGACTTCAGCTCGACGCTGAGTCGACCTCAGCTCGACGTGGAGTCGACCTCAGCTCGACGTGGAGTCGACCTCAGCTCGACGTGGAGTCGACCTCAGCTCGACGTTCCGTCGAACCCAGTTGTGCTTACAGAAAACCTCTCTAACAGACGTGTGTCGTGCTCAGATCGACGTTTTACTGTGAGCTCGACGCTTTCCAGACTTCCGTCAGTTTTGAATAGGAATTCAAATTCCTTCTGTCAGATAATTAATGCTGAAGATTTATTGGCCGTTACAGCATATCTGGTGCATGGCTCAAGGAATTTTCTAAGAAATGTCTGCCTGACATTTCCTTTGAGGCATGGACATTTAAGGAAAGCATTTAATGCTGACTGCCAACGGCTATCAAAGAAAAAGGAAGAAGAAGACTCAGATTTTTTATTCATTCAGCTAGACAGAGATATAGAGAAAAAATAACACAGGACTTTAGCTGCTCTCTCTCTGTGATATTGTTTTTTGAAAGCTCACTCATAGGAATTCTGATTGCTTCAGACACAACCATACAACTTTCTTGGATCATTCCTTGCTGGAGCAAATCAGATCTTTGAAGACCTGTCACCCTTGTGTAGAGCTCTCCTTCCTGAACTTCTTCTTGATCTCAGGGGGAGCTTTGACAACATCTACAGATCCACTTTGCTTCTCTCTACTTGTTGATAGAGAAGACAACATCACCCTTTTTCTTTTTCTTTCTGTACAGGGTTTTAACTCCCTTCAAAAGTTACCTTTGGTTTTGCTGAAACCTGGTCAAAATCAGCTCCTTTGGTTTGTGAGAACCTGGTCAAAAACTCTCTGGTGCTCAAGACACCTGATCAACTCATCTTGAAGTGGATTCCTATCAAGGGTGATAGAAGAGTGGACTACCCAGGATTTTGGGGAACCACTATAGCTCCTTGTGTCGTCTGGATTGCTTGTTTCTTTGTGTTTTGCTTTGTGCTGTGAATTTCTTTTTTACTCTGATTATTTGGCATAGCACCATACACTAAGTAAATCTAAACTTTCTCTTCACTCAAGTTTTTATTTGCAAAACTATTTTAAATAACTCTATTCACCCCCCTCTAGAGTTAGGATTGATCTTATCCTGCACTTTCATTTTTCGCTGAGGTAGGAGACTATCATTTGTCGCTGAGGTAGAACTGTGAGTAGTCTAAGTTGTAGGAGTGGAGTGCACTCTGAGTTGTAAGATCTAGGGAGGGATCTGAGGTGTAAGATCTATTTGATCTGTGTACTGGAGGAGTTGGTTGAATCTACCTCATAGATAAAAAGGTGAAGGGGAAGTGGACGTACCCTAGCAAGGGGAACCACTATAAAATTCTATGTGTTACTTGTATTCTTGAAAACTAACCTACTAACATAAAGACACAACAAGATCATTCTCTAAAAGACTTAAAAGATTCAAAAAGAAACCTATTAACCCCCCCCCCCTACGTGTTTAGCTATCGTTAAAAGACTTTCAAGTGGTATTAGAGTGAGGTTGTTCAATAAAGACCTAATAGTCTAAACAAGATCTCCAAGGGTAAAAGAGTATATCATCATGACTTATGGTGAGAACCATAAAGAGCTCAGTTCAATGATGCTTCTAGTATGCAAAAAAGAAAACTTTGGAATATGGAAAGAAAGGGTGAGGTTGTTCATGGAAGCCTCAGACCCTAGGATCATCATTACCGTGGAAGAGGGACCATTCATTCTATAAAGGTCTCAACTATTGATGCAAACATCAAGACTCCAAAGAAATATTCAGAAATGAAAAAAAAGATAAGGTGGTTCTAGCCACTATGGATAAGAGGGCCCAAAACATCATAGTGAGTGCAATTGATGACTCAACCTTTGAAATCTTGTTCACTATAGGAATACAAAGGAGATATGAGACTCTGTGGTAGTCTATATGGAGGTGATTGAGGAAGTAAGGGATGACAGGAAATCCTTTCTAAACTAGAAGTATGAGGCCTTCAAACAATACAAGAAGGATTTTATAGTAGAATGTTATGAGAAGTTCTTTAAGATTGTGAACAATCTGAAGACTTATGGCAGACAGTTCTCTAATTATGAGCTAAATGATAAGTTTTTGAGATCGCTCTACAAAGAGTGGGACATCAAGATCTGTGTCATAAGGTAGGTAGGCAACTTGGCCAACACAATGCCATAAAATTTGTATGGTAAGGTTTTGTCACAAGAACTTCAGCTGAATTTCAGAGAGGCTGAAGTGGATGTTGCCAAGTCTCTCAGGATAGAATAGACTTTGGCTTCAAAGCTAAAACTTCCAGGAAGAGCAGGGAGAGGAGTGAAAGACATTATTTTTAAGGTCATCTAACACCTACAGGGGGTGAATAGGTTTTAAATCTCTTTTAAAATTATCTAGACCTATACCTTGCTTTGTTGTACTTGGTGATTAGTTATTTAAGATTTTAAGACAATCATCCAGAAGACACAATAATTTTATAGTGGTTCCCAAGTTTATAGGTATGTCCACTGTCCCTCTGCGCCATTCTAACAGTGTATTAGAAAAGGCTCTTCCCCCAATACTCAGCTCCAAGGAGCTTAGAACATGAACCCGCTGGACCACTCAGTATTCTTTAAGACTTACAGTTCAGGAAATATACCATACCACTTAGATCCAAAATGGATCCTACCTCAGCCTTTATAACACAAGCCACCACTCAGATTAAAAAAAGAATCTCACTCTCAGATCTACAACAGATCTTGCCTCAGCCTTTATATCACAGGCCTACACTCAGATTCACTCAAGAATCTTACATTCAAAACCAAGATTGGACCCTATAGAAAATAACAGTGATTTGAAACAATTAGACACGAGTGAAAAATTTCTGTGTCTGTCTTCCTAGGAAGAAATGGAGTCTGCCCTAACCTCTTATTCACAGCAATAAGTTGACAGATATCTTCAGATGAATCACGGTTTGTTCTAGAAGAAGCTTGAAAAAAATCTTTGCCTCTTCTCTTTTAGGAATTAGTCCTGACCCTGCTGTCATAGATGAATATCGTAGCAGCTATCACTTTTAGCTTTCAGGTTCTCTGACCAGAACTGCTGCTTCAGGCTCGACATTAATGGCGAGAAAGAAGACGAAGTTCAACCGCTTTGCGTATTTAGAAAATCCTAATTGCTTGTTGTCGACCAAGTCAATCTTTCCCATTTTTTGATCCTCGATCAATGGCTCTTTGCATTGTAGGGCCCAACCTTAATTACTGATTTACCACCTATCATTTGTAGAATACGACAATAGTTGGTCGTCGGCGCCATCAATGGCAATCTCCATCTTTCCCGCAAATAATTTGAAATACGTTGACTCTGTTGACTTTTGCTGACTCATGCTGATGTCACCATTTGTGTACTTGGCCAAAATCAAGCATCAGTAGTAAAGATGTTGAGTGAGTAAGCATCACTCAATGCCAAAATACTTAGATAGAATTTCTATCACTAGGCGTTGAGTGAGCAACCATCACTCAATGCCAAAACACTTAAAAAAATTTCTCTACCATTAGGCATTGAGTGAGCAACCTTCACTCATTGCCAAAACACTTAGAAAATATTCCAGTCATTATGCATTGTGTGAGTAAGCTTCACTCAATGCCAAAATACTTAGAAAAATCTTTCTTCCTCTTGGTGTTGAGTTAGTAAGCTTCACTCAGCGCCAGACCACTTAGAAATGATTCTAGTCACCTGGCATTGAGTGAGAAACCTTCACTCATCACATTTGGACTTAGATGATTTTCCTTCTTGGGAAGAGTTGAGAGCGTTGAGTGTGTCTTCATCACTCAATGACATATTACTTATATAGATTTTGTCACTTGGCGTTGAGTGAGTAAGCATCACTCAATAAAAAACTTCTTAATAGATATTCTTCTGTTATCTAGCATTGAGTGAGTAAGCTACACTCAACGTATTTGGACTTTGCCAATTTTCTATGAAATTACAGTCTATTACTGACTAAGGTTCAGTCAACGCTTTTTATCACATTGCGTCACTCAATGCCTGTGGACTTAGTCAAATATTTAAACAGATTTTCTATGGCTTTGAATGACTGGGCTATACTCAACGATATATGTTGTATGGCGTTGAGTGAGTAAACTTCACTCAATGCCTATGGGTTAGCCACATTTCAGCCAGTTTTTCATTAGGCTATGACTATCTCAGGCTGTCTCACGGCTTTTTGTTGTATTACATTGAGTGAGTAGACAACACTAAACACCTGTGGCCTTAGCCACATTTTCAGCTTGCCAATTGTTAGGCTTAGACTAACCTAACTAGACTCAACTCTTTTACTTACTTGGCGTTGAGTGAATAGACTTCACTCAATGCCTGTGGACTTAGGCGATTTCCAGCCTATCCAGCATCTTCCCTTTCATCTGGCATTGAGTGAGCAAACTTCACTCAACGCCTGTAGACTTGGTAATATTTTTCTGTCCAGTATTCTTTCTCAAGGCAGCTAGCATTGAGTGACTTCCTCCACTCAACGCATGTGGACTTAGTATAATTTCTGCCTGATCACAAGCTTGCTTGCTGATCACCTGTCCAATCAGTGTAATATGGACTGACATGTATGTATAAACTCAAACACACATAAAATATAACTAATGTGTGTGTCACTGACTTGTTTGACTTCTTACAAATTTGGGTCATGTGGATCAATGAACCCTATAATCTCCCCCTATTTGAAGAAGTCAAAACCCTTATTCAAATTGTTCATATTTCTTAGTCAATGAAAAACAACATAAGAACCAATAAAATGTATTATTATAATAGAGCAGATCTTGGAAGGTTACCACATTTCCTGTCTGTTTGGTGAGCATCGCCGTCTCCCCCTTATTTTGTTATAAGTTGTGTGATACCACTTAAATGCTGCATTGGAGCATTTCTTTCTCCTGCTTACTCTGATACCATTTGATCAGAGCAACATTTCTTTCTCCCCTTGCCGTTGATACCACTTGATCAAGATTTGATGCAACACTTCATGATGCTACGCTTAATCAATCTTTGAAGCCATTTGATATGCCATTCTTTCTCACTCCCTTTTTTATTTCTGAAGATTAGTCAGGGAAGAGCTAGCGTGTTTTGATGTGCTTCTCCCCCTATCTGATTGCAGTTGATACCCTTGGTGCAACTGCTAGCTACCCCTTTATATGAGGCTGATTAAGCTCTTATAGCTACTGGATTTGCTCTCCCTCAGTAGGAGCCACTTTTGCCATCAATTTACTGATGGTCACTTTGATCTTCTTACCACTAAAGGTCTTCATCTCCTGTAATAAAAAAAACATTTTGCACTAAAACTAAATTTATAGAGAGTAACTGAAGCTAGACTAGGTTCAACATACCCAACTCAAATTTGATGGTGTTGAACTTTGCTTCATCTAGTGGCTTAGAAAAGATGTCAGCCACTTGCTTGTCCATGGGGATAAACTCAAGACTGATATCTTCCTTTTCCATATGCTCCCTAATAAAATGATATTTAATTTCTATATGCTTAGTCTTGTTGTGTGAGACAGGATTTCTAGCAATAGAAATAGCATAAGTAGAATCACAAGAAAGAGGGGTTCTACTTACCTTGAGGTCATAATCCTGGAGCTGACCCTGAATCAGGAACAACTGAGAACAGCAACTACCTGCTAAAATGTACTCTGACTCTGCAGTTGATATAACAACACTTGTTTGCTTCTTGCTACTCCAAGACACTAGTCTTCCTCTTAAGAACTGACAGGTGTCTGTAGTGCTTTTCCTGTCCTCTTTGCATCGCGCAAAATCTTCATCTGAATACCCTGTTAGTTCAAAATCCTTATTTCTAGGGTACCATAGGCCAAAGATTTGGTGTGCCCTTAAGATATCTCAAGATCCTCTTTACAGTAGAGTTGTAAGATTCTTTAGGGCAGGCCTGATACCTATCACAGACATATATAGCATACATGATGTCAGACCTACTAGTGGTGAGATATAGAAGGGAGCCAATTATCCCTCTATACAAAGTTTCATCAACAGGTTTCCCTGCTTCATCTTTGTTTAAAGGCATATTTGTACTCATGGGAGTTTTCATAGTGGAGGCATTCTCAATTCCATATTTCTTAATAATCTCCATGGTGAACTTAGACTGGGATATGGACAAGCCATCATCAGTCTGTCTTCAGCTAAAAGTTCATCTTTGTCCCAAGATGAACTTGAGCTCACCCATATTACTCATCTCAAACTTCCCTTATATAAGCTTAGCAAACTTCCTACAAAGGTTGTCATTACTAGATCCAAAGATAATGTTATCAACATATACCTAGACTAGGATTATCTTGCCCTTAGATTCCCTTAAGAATAAATTCTTGTCTATTTTCCCCCCTTGAAAATTTGTTCTCAATGAAGAAACTAGACAAGGTTTCATACCATGCTCTAGGGGCTTGCTTCAACCCATATAGAGCTTTCCTAAGCCTATAAACAATATTAGTAGAGTTAGGGTCAACAAAACCTGGTGGCTGATCCGCATATACTTCCTCTTTTAAGTCCCCATTTAGGAAGGCTGACTTCACATCCATTTGGTAGACTTTGAATCCTTGATAGGCAGCAAATACAAGGAAGAGTCTTATTGCTTCTAATCTGGCTACTAGGGCAAATGTCTGATCAAAGTCTATCCCTTCTTCTTACATGTATCCTTTAACCACACGTCTAGCCTTGTTCTTGACAATAGTGCCATTCTCATCTAACTTATTCATATAGATCCATTTAGTTCCTATGACATTATGTCCCTTAGGTCTGGGAACCAGCTTCTAGACTTTATATATCTTGAACTGGTTCAGTTCTTTCTTCATTGCTCCAATCAAGAATTTGTCTTTGATTGCCTCTTCAAACTTCTTGGGCTCTTCTTGAGACAGGAAACTTGAGTAGAGAGCTATGTTGATACTCTTGTTTCTTATTTGGATTCCATGGCTTGCATCACCAATGATTTGGTGGGCTGGATGGTCCCTCAGATGTCTTACAGCATGAGGCAGTCTAGCTTTAGCTTGTTGATCTTCATTGTCTTCAGCTAATTGTTCTTCAACCACTTCAAGTATGCCTTGTCCTTCTCAAAGAATGATAAGTCCATTAGCTTTTTATTGGGTTATGGGAGCAACTTCCTTGATGGTTAGCTTGTCCATCATCGACTCTATTACGTGCAATACTAGAAGAGGAGCTAGGCAACTCACTATTAATTTTTTGGATTAAACAAAGACAACATGCATTGACTCTTCTAAAACTTAACTTGTTAAGTTGTAGATTCTATATGTCTTACTACTATTGATGTACCCAACAAAGATCCCTTCATGGGACTTGACAGCAAACTTAGTCACATAGGACTTTCCATTGTTCAGTATATAACACTTGCTAACAAAAATCCTGAGGTAGGATAAGTTTGGTTTTCTGCCTTTTAAGATCTTATAGGGAGTCTTCCTGTGGCTTTTGGTGATAGAAGCCCTGTTAAGGACATAACATGCAATGTTTACTACCTCAGAATAGAAATATTCTGGGAGAGACGTGTAACTTAACAAAGTCCTACCAGCCTCAATGAGGGTTCTATTTTTCCTCTCAGCAATTCCATTTTGCTGGGGTGTTCTAGGAGAGGAGAATTCCTGGTGAATCCCTTGCTCTTCACAGAATCTTGTCATGCTTGCAGACTGAAATTCAGTCCCATGGTCACTTCTGATTTTGACCACAGTACTGTCTAGATTTTTATGTATCTGCTTGACAAAAGTCTTGAAGACTTCAAGGGTTTCATCATTTCTCTTAAGGAAGAACACCCAATCAAATATAGAAAAGTCATCAACAACCACAAGTGTGTATACTTTCCTACCTACACTTTGAACTGGTATAGGACCAAACAAGTCCATATGCAAAAAGTATAAGCACCTCACTGAGTCTTTGATCCCAATGCTCTTGAGGGAGTTCTTGGTATGTTTGCCCTTTTGGCATGCAGAGCAGATACCCTCTTTAGTGAATTTTAACTTGGGGTCATTTCTAACAAGCTCTTCACTAAAGAGTTTGCCTATAGACTTTTAGTTCAGATGAGACAGCCTCTTGTGCCATTGGACACAATATGAGGCTTTCTCATCCACAACTAGGCATATGTGAGAGTCCTTACTTTAATAAATAAAATTAAGACAATAGATATTTCCTCTCCTAGTGCCTGTCAAGATGACTCCTTGGTCACTTGATCTCTTAATTTGGCACTCATCCTTGAGGAAAGAAATATCATAGCCAAGATCACATAGTTTGCTTATGCTTATGAGGTTGTGTTGCAACCCTTTCACATAAGCTACTTGTGTGATAGTTATTATTCCATTTGATATCTTACCATACCCTTTAGTTACTCCCCTTTCAGACCCACAAAAGATGACTTTGGGTCCATTTTTTACTGGAGTGTACTCCTTTAGCATTCTCCTTATTCCATTAATATGCCTGGAACACCCAATGTCCAAGTACCATTTAGGGGTGTCACAATAACCATTCCTACCTGCAGCTCTTCTGATAGGTAAGATCTCTCTTTCGCTTGGAAAACTTGTATTGTGATAGCAATCTATAGCATAGTGGCCCACTTCGTCATAGCACCAGCACTCATAAATATTATACTTTCTTTTAAGATCTAGTCTAGTGGTTGTATTGATTGTAGCTCTTGGTCTAGAAGGTGCAGCCGCAGTCTTGTTCTTTTATTTCCTAGCCCCAGTCTAACTAGTGGTGGGTCAGGCAGTAGAAGTGCTTAGGATATCTTGAGCCCTACTAGTAGCTACCTTCTTTTCAGAAAGCACACACTTGATGGTCTCTGAGATGCCCAAATAAGGTCTACTGATAGACTTGCCCTTAGTCTTAGAGTAGGTTAGAATATTCTGAGAACAGTCTGCAGCTTTACCCTTGAGTGAAGGGGCTGGTGCACTAAAAACAAACGGTTCATGGTGGGCAATTTGAATTTCCTCATGGGCTTCCTTGAACGCACTTGCACCCTTGCTATATCTACCACCATAGTATGGAGCATCTTTGCTCACACTAGTGGAACTACCATTCTTCCAGTGACCATAAGTGCTCTCTTGGTCATACCTATTGGAAGGTAGCACCATTCTCTTTAATGGAACAGGAGGCTTTGAGGCCAATGGCTGTGCTGGAGCTTTGTCCTTTCCTTTAGGATTGACAATTCTTGTGGATCCCTTGAATCCCAACCCCTTCTTACCCTTCTGGGAAGTGAAGGTGTCTATCAAGGGAAGCACTGAACTGGGCTTTAAATTGCTAGCCACTATTCTCTTCTCCCCCTCAAGCAGCACTTCCAGGTCCCTTATTCTATTTTCTTGGTACTCTATGGTACCTATCTGAATGAAGGAAATAGTTTCCAGCTCACTGATCTCTTTTATTTTCTGATCAAGGAGTGATGCTGAATCACGATGCTGGGAAGCAGTGAGCTAAAAGGAGGCAATTTTCTTAGCTTGCTTCTTAGCCAGCAGCTTGCTTTCCTTGAAAGCATTCAGAAGGATATCATATTTGTCAATTTCAGAATTGACATCTTCCTCAGACTTAGAATCTCTTTCATCTCTTGATGAATAAGCTTCAAAATCGGGGCTTGTCTCATAGTTTTACTCAGAAGAAGACTTGGATAGAGAATTTACTTTTAGTTGACCAGGTCGTTCCTGACTAGATTCTTCATAAGTCAGAGCCATCAGTCCAGGGCAGCAGTTGTCTTCTTCTTCTTCCATCATAGCAGTAATAGGCCCAATGTAGGCTTCATCATCCTCTTCTCTTTCTAACTCTGAAGAGTAAGAGTTAGTCCAGCTTTTCTTCTTCTTAGCAATGAAGGATTTCTCCTTCTTGCCTTTTTACTTGTGGTTCTTTTTCTCACCAGATTCATTTCTTTTGACAGGGCTCTCGGCTATTACATGCCCTGGATTACTGTAACAATAGCAAACCACTTTAGATGAAATATGTTTGCTTGGTTTAGAACCATACATGTCCTCCTTAGAGGATTTCTTCCTGCCCATATATTAGTCTTCTTTGGGATGAGAGGAGGATTAGGGCCTTCTTTTCCAGTGTTTCTTCTTCATAAACTTCTGGAAATGCTTGGAGGAGGCAGCAAAGTCTTCATCACACATATGATAGTCTGATGTGGTGGTCACTGATCTTTCTGAGACAAATTCAGCATCCCTCCTTGATGGAGAATGTGTCTTCCTTCTGCTCCTCCTTGTGGCTTCATCTTTGTAGGCTAGAGATTTTTCTTTAGCCACAGAATTGTTATTTTTCTCCTCCTCTTTTCTTGTAGTTAGCTGCATTTCATAGGACAGCAGCTTCCCAAACAAGTTTGGTGGCAGAGTGTTAGCTAGCTTGGCCACCTCTTTGATGGTACAGATCTTAGTATCCCAGTCTCTAGTTAGATATCTAAGAAACTTGTCATTCAGTTCATAGGTGTTGAAGACTCTTCCATATATCCTCAGCTCATTGATAATCCTGAAAAATCTTTCATTGCACTCAGTTATGCTATCAGTCTTGCTTTGCCTGAAATCTTCATAATCTTGATTGAGCATAGACTTTCTGTCATCTCTATCTTTCTCTATACCCTCCATATAGATCGCTAATGTGTCCCGCATCTCTTTTGCAGTTTTGCAGTGCACCAGATTTTGGAAGGTGGAGTCGTTTATGGCACAAACAATTATGTTCTGTTCCCTCTTATCCATTGTGTCTAGAATTACTTCATCCATTGTAATCTCAGAGTAGGTCTTGGGGGTCTAGAAATTTTTATCAAGAGCAGAGACTTTCATAGGGGTGAAAGGCCCTTCCTTGACATTAATGAAGATCCTAGGGTCTGCTTCCTCCATGGACAGCCTAGCCCTCTCCTCCCAGATGCAAAACCCTTCCTCCCTGTAGATGGGAAGTTTCATGGAACCCAGCTCCTTATAGTTCACTCCTGAACCCATAAGGAAAGATTTTTTTACTGACCTTGGAGATCTACATAGTCTTTTGAGTCCTTAAAGAACAACCTCCCTTTGATACTACTTGAAATACTTTGTTTTCAAGGTAAGCTAACACCTAGAGGGGGCAGGGAATAGGTTTTAGGTCTTTTTTAAATTATCTAGACCTATACCTTGCTTTGCTGTACTTGGAGATTAGTTAGTTAAGCTTTCAAGACAATAAGCCAAAAGGCAGTTATTTTATAATGGTTCCCCAGTTTATGGGTACGTCCACTATCCCTCTGCACCCTTCTAACTGTGTGTTAGACAAGGTTCTTCCCCCAATACTCGGCTCTATGGAGCTTACAACACGATCCCACAGGACCACTCAGTCTTCTTCAAGACTTACAGATCAGGCAATATGCCCTACCACTCAGATCCCAACTAGATCCTACCTCAGCCTTTATAACACAGGCCTACCACTCAGATTCACACAAGAATCCTACACTCAGATCAATAATAGATCTTACCTTAGCCTTTAAAACACAAGACTACACTCATATTCACTCAAGAATCTTACACTCAGATCCATGATTGGATCCTACAAAAAATAATAGTGATTTGAAATAATTAGACACTAGAGAAAATTCTTTGTGTCTGTCTTCCTCGACAAAAACTTAGTCTCCCCTAACCTCTTCTTCACAGCAACAAGTTGACATATATCTTTAGATGAATCACAGCTTGTTCTGGAAGCATCTTGCAAAAATCTCTACCTCTTTTCTTTAAGGAATTAGCCCTGACCTTGCTGTCGCAGATGAATATTGCAGCAGCTATCACTTTTCGCTTTCAGGTTCTCTGATCAGAACTTGTGTTTCAAGCTCGACATTAATGGTGAGGAAGAAGACGAAGTTCTATCGCTCTGCGTATTTAGAAAACCCTAATTTCTTATTGTCGACCCAGTCAATCTTTCCCTTTTATTGATCGTCGATCAATGGCTCTTTGCGCTGTGGGGCCCAACCTTAATTGCTGATTTCTCTCCTACCATTTATAGAATACTACAGAAGCTGTCCGCCGGTGCCATCACTGGCATTCTCCATCTTTCCTGTAAAGAATTTGAAATGCGTTGACTCAGCTAACTTTTGCTGACTCATGCTGACGTCATCATCTGTGGACTTAGCCAAAATCAAGCATCGGTAGTATAGACGTTGAGTGAGTAAGCATCACTCAACGCCAAAACACTTAAACATAATTTCTGTCACTAGGCGTTGAGTGAGTAACCATCACTAATGCCAAAATACTTAGAAAAATTTCTCTACCATTAGGCGTTGAGTGAGCAACCTTCACTCAATGCTAAAACACTTAGAAAATATTCCAGTCATTATGCATTGTGTGAGTAAGCTTCACTCAATGCCAAAACACTTAGAAAAATATTTCTTCCTCTTGGTGTTGAGTGAGTAAGCTTCACTCAATGCCAGACCACTTAGAGTTGATTCTTATCACCTTGCATTGAGTGAGCAACCTTCACTCATCACATTTTGACTTAGACGATTTTCCTGCTTGGGAAGCGTTGAGAGCGTTGAGTGTGTCTTCATCACTCAATGACATATTACTTATATAGATTTTGTCAATTGGCGTTGAGTGAGTATGCATCACTCAATTCCAAACTTCTTAACAGATATTCTTCTATTATCTAGAATTAAGTGAGTAAGCTACACTCAACACATTTGTACTTAGCTAGATTTCTGTGAAATCACAGTCTATTACTGACTAAGGTTTAGTCAACGCTTTTTATCACATGGCGTTGATTGAGCTTGCCTCACTTAACGCCTGTGGACTTAGTCAAATATTTATACAAATTTTCTATGGCTTTGAATGGCTTGGCTATACTCAATGATTTATGCTGTATGGCTTTGAGTGAGTAGACTTCACTCAATACTAGTGGACTTAGCCACGTTTCAGCCAATTTCTCCTTAGGCTATGACTTTCTCAACCTATCTCATAGCTTTTTGCTATTTAGCATTTAGTGAGTAGACTACACTCAATGCCTGTTGCCTTAGCCACATTTTTAGCTTCCTAATGGTTAGGCTTAGACTAACCTAGCTAGACTCAATCCTTTTTCTTACCTGGCATTGATTGAATAGACTTCACTCAATGCTTATGGACTTAGGAATTTTCCAGCCTATCCAACATCTTCCCTTGCATCTGGCATTGAGTGAGCATACTTGACTCAATGCTTATGGACTTGGTAATATTTTTCTGTCCAGCATTCTTTATCAAGGAAGCTGGCGTTGAGTGAGCTTGCTCCACTCAATGACTGTGGACTTAGTATAATTTCTTCCTGATCACCAGCTTGCTAGGTGTCCACCTGTCCAATCACTATAATATGGACTGACCTGCATGTATAAACTCAAACACACATCAAATACAACTAGTGTGTGTCATTGATTTGTTTGACTTCTTACAAATCTGGGCCATGTGGATCAATGGACCGAACAAAGAGTCCATCTCCCCCAAGAAGATTTGTAATGTCAGAAAGTTCAGAACCCAACACATTAGGAGAAGAACTATCTGATGGAGAACTAACCTTATTCTCCAAGTATTTCAAAAAGATGCCGAGCAGAAGAAGGCAGTGGAAGAATAAGGGCATTGCATACTCAAGATCCTTATCATATAAGTTTGTATGGACACTATTATATGATGAGTTACTTTACTGTTAAGCAAATCCTTAAATTATTTATCTGTATGAGCATTTTAAAAAGTTAAGTTACTTTCTGTGTGCATGTGTGTGCATGTGTGCACTACAACAAACTGCACCTGTTGTAAGGACTGAAATATAACTAAAACACAGTTTGTTACTAATAAATATATTTAATAACGAATTTTTTCTGTTGTTACCAAAAAGTACTTTTTTGTAACTAATATTTTATATTTTGTTACAATAATAATTAATTTGTTACTACAAATGTAATTATTTGTAACAATACGAATGTTACGTTACAAATAGTAAATTTTCCTCACAATATGTAACAATTGTAACAATATCATGAAAGTTTTTTGTGACAAAAAGATTTTCCTTACTATTAGTAATATTTTATTATTAAAGTTTTGTTACAATAAATAAACCATATTTTATTATCAAATTTTGTACTATTTTATAATCATAGTTTTTAATAAATTTTTTTAGAAATAAAAAAAATTGTATACTTGCAACAGTAGTACCCCGCCTTGATAGTGCTTTAACGTGATGACACTCCTACACCTTGCAAACATCTGTATGCGGCTGTCACAGATATGTGGTACTATTGCGATATATGTATTATTACGCGTGCGAGGGTGGTTTGTGAGCTGCACAATGTCATCACGCTGGGACACTATCGAGGCGAGGGTAATTAATGTCGCTCGGGGAACGAGCGGTTGTATGTTTTGTTAGTATAACGAGTGTTCGATAGCTAGCTTTTTGTCCCGTGAGAGCATTTTTCTCCCGAGCACGTGCTTTTCACTCAGACACACATTTTTTCTCGAGCACATGTTTTTTGCTTAGTCGCGCATATTGCACTAGTTCTTTTTGCTCGGGAGAATACAAAATTTTGCAAGTGCACGTTTTTTGCTCGGGAGGAGTTAGCGTTTTCTTGCGAAGCACATTTAATTTTTTCGGGCTTGCTTTTTTCGTACCACTGCTTTTTCGCAATTGTACCTGCGCGACAATACCACCCCCGTCTCGATAATGCTCCAATGCAACAATGCTCTTATAGCTCGCGAACATCCACGCATGGCTGTCACAGACATATGGAATGTAAATATGCGAAATGAGTATACTGACACAGATAGACACAAATACACAAACACAGACCCACACAGATATGGACACAGGCCCAAAAACATATATAAAGACTGACACACACAAATACAAACCGACAACAATACAAACACAGACACATACACATGCATACACACACAGACAAAGACACATAGACACAGACACACATACAACTGCAGACACACACATTGATACTACACAGACACAGATACACATAATTAAACACATAAACACAAATACTCATATATAAGGATGCAAAGACACAAACACAGACACAGACCCCAACATGCAAAGATAGACATATATAGGCACGTAGATACAGAACAGACCCCAAAAGGCACAGACTGAGCTGAAAGGGGCCATATATGTACACCCATACTTGTGCACAAGCACAGAGCTACGGGTGATTATTCTGACCGGGCTCCATTCTGAAATCTCTGTCCGGGTGCGAGGTCGTGTTGCCGCGTTGAGCTGTTAATGGACAAGATTTAGAAAGAATAAAATGACAAAGGTGAGATGCACAAAATGGGGGAGATGGGGTGCGAGTAAAATTTTAGAAAAAAGTTTTTTAAAACAAAATGGGTTACGGATAACAATATGAGAGGTGCGGTTTACAATCCCAAAAATAAATCTCCCATACATATCCTTAATTAAGATGACCTTATTCGTAAAAACAAAAGACCGGCTCCTCCGCTTCCTTTCCTAGCTCCCAAACCCTGCTCTAAAATCCCAAACCCTAATCATGTCATTCTATTACCGGACCCTTCTGAGATCCATCCGTTCTACTGCTGGTGGCACATCCGGCGCCGTTGCCGGATGATTCGAATCTTGCCTCTTATTCTCCAACACATTGTCTCGATCATTCGCCTTCTCCTCGGCAGAGGAAGCTGTCGCCGAGCGCCATCGGCGTAAGCGACAGTTGCGTATAGAACCACCCCTCCATGCCCTAATACCCCTTGTCCCCCGCGCGATCCCAACACCCCGTGCTTGTTAGAATCCACCTCTGCCCTTGTCTTCCCTCGCCTTTCCCTTCATAACCACATGCAAACCCTCATCCGCTGTGGAGAGCTCGTAGCTGCTTCCTCCCATGCTCGCCATGCCGTCTTCTCTTCCATCAGAACCACAGTATTCACCTGCAATGCCATCATGGCCTCAATGCACCGCGCCCGCCGGCTCGAGGATTCCGTCGCACTTTTCCACTTCTTTTATGTTCAGCAGAACATTGTGCCCAATATTCTCTCGAAGCTGCTTCCTACCAAGCCCCCTTGATCTTCATATACTCACAGTCGATCAAAATCCAGCACAGCCTCCTCCATCCACATCCCCCTCCACCAGACCTCTTATCCCAGTTACCTGCAGTAGTTTAGACGTCATCTTGGATTTGTGGCAGGCGGCTGGCAGCATTCGTGAGCCATGGTATACCTCTTACATTACTCAGTATTTTGCTAGTATACTGAAATGCTTAAATTTACTTGTTCTTTAGTTTCCAGAGCTCACCGACATGAAAGCTATTATTTATCATTATTTATATTCTTATGATTTCATTTATTTAATTTGATGTATTAGGAATATGAACTCATGCTTACTCATCATGCAATTGCTAGCCTATTTGCGTGCATTTTACAAACCTGAGGATAAGTATCACTCTCTATTAGTCGATGAGTCTAGCTAGTGTCATTTAATTTAAAAGAGCTCAAATTTATTGTTTTAAATCAAATCTCTTATTTCCAGTTGCATCACCATTATAAAAAAAATCTTTTTTATTTAGAAAGCTTTAAATTTGTTAAAAAAACATAGAGTGCATAATATTTAATTTTAGTGGTGCTAATACTATAAATCAAAATCCATCTTATTATAAGATTAAAGTATACATAGGTTTGATAATTTAAGTATCCTAGATAGTTTTGTATAAAGAACAATTATGTAGAATTAGGATATAACATCTAATGTTAAAGCTTGGTTAAATGCCAAAGTACCAAGTGCTTGCTTTGCGATAAGAGGACCATGGTGGAGACAAAAGGATAAATAATATGTGCTTACAACTAAATTAATAGCTTTGTGTGTATCTCAATGCCATGTGAAAAAACAAATCATTATTATTTAGCTTGGGTGTGACACAAATGAGAATATTAAGATGAATATGTGTTAAATTAGAAGAAAAATATATGATTACATAATAGTTTTATTGAGAGTGATATCTATTTATGAAGCCATGTCAGGATTTTCCTCAAAAAGAGAGAGAAAGTGGACTTATTTTTGTTTTCCATTCACTCTACTTAGCATTGACATTGGTATGAAATCAGGATGTCGGGTTCCAAAAACCACGCGTGTGCCAGTAATTGGATTTTATATTCCTTGTGACAAAGTACACTCCAACTTAAATGTTTACCAATTTATGTATTTGAAGTGTCTGCGAGAACTCCATTTGTGGTATTTATTTATATTGGTTGCTTTTAAGTAATTTTGGCTGAATTTTGATGCAGGGTTCATCTGTAATTAGTCCTGATGATGAACATGACCAAGATATGCATCACTTAATAGAGGAGAGTGATTCCTCTGAATATGAGGTTTTCTATTGTTCTCATTTTGATTCCTCGAAACTGTTTTGTATTTATGTTTACATGATCATTGTACTAATTAGGATGTGTTATACCCACATTGTATAGCTAGGGTCAAGTGTATTAGTCCTAGAGTTTAGGCTAGTCTTTAGGATCATCCTTCATGGACCTGCTAGCAGAGGACTTCAGTAGATTCAAGACTTAGAAGAATTCAGTGTTCAAGTTATCAGTTCAAAATTCTTCGAACTCAGCTCGACGATCATCGATCTCAGATTGACGAACTCAGAAATCTTTCTCTGAGTTGAGCTCGACGATATTCGAGCTCAGGTCGACGATCTCCTCCTCCAGACAGATTCTCTACTCGACGAACTTGGAGCATAGAATTGGCAAGTTATTTTCAGATTACAGTTCGCTGAGCTCAGGTTAACGAACAGAAATTCTCAGTTCGATGATCTTGGACCTCCACTCGACGAATTCTGTTCAGAGGTCGACGATTTTTGTCCCGAGCCAGAATTAGAAGTTTTCCTTTTTTCTGTCCCTATTTATTATATTATTTAGCAGTAATTCTCTAAGTAATTAGTGCTCATATTCTCAAGAATATAACCGTTATTGACGGCATTAAATATGGATTTCATCTGAGTTATTTACTTGTATATTTTATTGGGACAATTGGGGAAACTCATTAAAGCAAATATTCCAGCCATTTCTTTCTCCAGATCAGTCAGCAATTAATGCTTGGAATTCAAATTTCAAAGGAGAATTTTGAAAGCAGAGTATAAAAGAGATTTTTTCTTTTCAGACGGCTCTGCATGCATACACAAACAAGACCAGTAGTGGTAACACAAGAGAAATACAGAGAAGACATATAGAATAACATACAGAACTCTCTCTCTCTCTCTCTGTGCAAAAAACATTCTATTTTCCGTTATTCTTTCTGAAGACTGAAGAAGAACATCCATCACATATCAAGAGTCTTCTTCTACTTCTACTCCAGGAATCTTCAAGGACAACAACTCTGAATCAGTCTACAAGTTCCTGGATCTCTTTAAAGACAAGGCAGAAGACCTAAGACCTGAGCAAGGCTCCAAGCTTTCTGAACCATTCAACATTTCAAAAGGAGTCTTGACAACATAATCCACTAGTCTTCTTTGTTGTATAGAGAAAAGAGAAGACATCATCAACTCTCTCAACCTCTTGTAAAAAGGGTTTATTAACTCCCTTCAAAAGTTTATTGTTGATTTTTGGGCACCTGATCAAAAGCCAAAAGGGTTGTGAGATCTGCCTAGAAATAGATCTTGTGGTGGCAGTCACATGATCAAAAACCTGATAGTGGATTCCTACCATGGTGGTATAATAGTAGATGTACCAAGTTTGGAGAACCACTATAAAATTCTTGTGTTATCTTGTTTATCATTTTCCTTTTGTTTTGCGGTGTTGTGATAGAGTAGCTTCCCTATTTTTATTTCTTTCTATACAATTATTTGGTATCACCTATTTTCTCTGATATAAAATTAAAACAGCCAAAAGTTTTAAATACTCTAATCACCCCCCCCCTACTAGAGTAAATCAGGTCTATCCCCTTTCTTTCAATTGGTATCAGAGGAGTGTTCCTTTGGTTGTATAATCTAACACTTGAACCAAAAGGTCCTTATTAGATCTGGTTTATTTCCTGTATTTTTTTTGTTTTATATCATGCACAGAACAAAGATTATGCAAGCACCATACCTCCAGTCTACAACTTGAATAAGTTTGCTCTCTGGAAGGCAAGAATCAAGTTATATATGAACTCTATTGATGAGGATATTTTTAATTCCATTTTGACAGGACCACCTACTCAGGAGACTGCATCTACTTCAACTTCTAGTACACATACTGTTCCACCACCTGAGTGGACAGATGCTCAAAAGAAGGCCAAAATAGCTGATGCCAATGCCATGAATATTCTGGCTCAGATAATGTCTGATGATATCTTCTAGAAAGTGGCAGAGTGCACATCAGCCAAGGCTATCTGGGATTCTCTTAACCAGATGATGGCTGGATCTACAGATGAGAGAAAGGAAAGGAGATCCAATCTCATCTCTCAATATAAAAACTTTAAGAAAGAAGAGTCATAGTTTGTCAGTGACATGTACAACAGACTAAGCTCAATTATCAATGAGCTAAAGACTCTGGACAAGGACATAACTATCACAGAGATCAATGATAAAATCCTCATGTGCTTCCCCAGCTCATGGGATTCCAGAATCTGGCAAATCAAGGAAGCCATAAGTCTGAATGAGATTTCCACTAAATCTCTACTTGGAAAGCTCAAGTCCTATGAACAATTGATAAAGACTAGAGAAGCTGCTGAGCAGAAGACTCCCTCATAAACAAGAAAAGAGCCGAACATTGCATTCAAAGCATCTGAAGAATCAGAAGCTCAAACAGCCAGTGAAGAATTTCTGAGTCTCTTAGCCAAGAGATTTTACAAGATGGGCAAGAGGGATTTCAGAAGAAAGTCATATAGACAAGATGACAAGACAAGGTATGATAAGACACCAACTAAAGAAGTTGTTTGCTTTGGTTGTAGGAAGCCAGGACACTTCATCTCAGAGTGTACAGAGAATTAAAAGAAGGAGAGAAGAAGAGAATAGGAACCCAGGAAGCAGCACTACAGCAAGACCTCCTCCAGCAAGCATAAAAGGAAGGAGAAAGTCTTTGTGGATGAAACCAGGAGTGAAACTGATGATGAATCTTCATCTTCCAGCTCTAGTGAAGATTAAGAGGAAGCAAAGGCAAAAGAAGTGTGTCTGATGGCCATCAATGCATCAGGCAGCTGTTCAGAAGCAAAAGATGACAAGTTAGAGGGTGAAGACTCTAAATCTGAGGAAGATCAGGCACTGTCTTCTTTTGACTTCAATTCAGATAATTTTAGAACTAAATTTAAATCTTTATATATTTATTTAATTAACAATGAAAAAGAAATTAAACAACTTAGAGAAAAACTAACAGAATAAGAAAATTTCATTTCAGAAAATATTACATTAAAAGATGAATTAACTCTAGCTAATGAACAAATCATCTCATTAAAAACTGAATTAACTAAGGCTAGGCAACTTGAAGAATCCCTAAATGGTAGAAGTATAAAGTTGATAGACATCACAAGTACAGTGAATGCCAGACTTAATAGCAAGCTGGGCTTAAGTGCTTCATCAAGCCAACCCCCATTTATTCAGATAAACATACTAACAACTCCAATAAAATTTGTTTCTGAAAAAGGTAAGGAAAAGATAAATGATAATAATGTTAACCAAATAGAAGTAAACCAGAAGAATAAGAAAAAGAGAAAGAATAAGAAAAAGCCGAACTATAACAATGTTCAGCAGATTTCGTCAAACTCAGATCGATGAAATATTACAGTTCGTCAAACTCAAGTCGACGAACTCCGAGCAAAATTTTTTATTATAATTATTCTCTAAACTGCAATCGAAAAAACCAGTATGGTTCGTCGACCTGAGATTGACGATATTGGGGCCTAGAAAATAAATATTTTTATTCTCTGAGTGGAGTTTGACGAAATCATCCCCATTCGTCGACCTCAGATCGACGAACTTATCAGAATTCATCGACCCCAGTTCATAATAACAGAAACTTTAATTCAAATAGACCATTTAATCAACCAAGAGATTATGTTAATCCATTTACCTAGTGGATAATTCCACCTATATGATTTCACCCCCTAGGTTATAAAAATCAACCAGAATACTCTTATATTTCTAGTTTTAATTATGTAAATAAACAAGGACCCAAGGTGACCTGGGTCAAGAATAGCTTATCTGTTTTATTGCAGGTGAAAGACTATCCCGCTATAGAGCAATAGTGGTATCTGGATAGTGGCTGTTCAAAGTATATGACTGGTAGTAAGGACAACTTAATCAACTATAAGTCAAAGCTAGGACCCAAAGTAATATTGGGTGACTCTAATTATGGCAAGACTGAAGGATATAGGAAGATCAAAATTAGAGCAGTCACCTTCAGGAAGCTAGCATATGTAAGTGGACTGAAGTACAACCTTATATCCATAAGTCAGTTATGTGATGAAGGTTTCATGTATCATTTAACAAAACTTCCTATATTATTACTTCTGTAGATAACCAAGTAATGTTAACCAGTACTTGAGTAGGTAATATCTATATAGTTAACTTTAGGTCTGCTAAACTGAAATATGCTTGTTTAATCAAACTAGTAAAAATAATGAACTTTGGCATATGAGATTAGGCCATCTTAATCTGAAAAATATTGCTAAACTCTCTAGGGACAACCTTGTTAGAGGATTGCCTTCTTGCCCCTACAAAAAGGAAAGCCTTTGCAGGGTTTGTTAATTAGGCAAGCAAACTAAAAATAGTTTTAAGTCACTTAATAAGAGTGATTCACCTAGGATTCTGTATTTGCCTCATCTAGATCTTTTTTTACTTATTGCTGTACAGAGCCTAGGAGGGAAGTCTTATACCTTAGTGATAGTTGATGACTTCTCTAGGTTCACTTGGGTGTTCTTCTTGAGAAATAAGTCAGATAACTTCAAGGTTCTTACAAATTTTCTTAAGAGCATTAGGATTGAGTACTCTACTCCAGTTGGATTGATCAGAAGTGATCATGGTACTGAGTTTGAGTCTCTTCCCATGCAAGAATTCTATGAGAAGGAAGGTATCAGGCACTGTTTCTCTACTCCTAGAACTCCTCAACAAAATGGGGTAGCTGAAAGGAAAAACAGAACACTCATTGAAGCTGCAGGCACATTAATTGCAGATGCTCACTTGCCCCTATCCTTTTGGGCAGAGGCTTTGAGCACAGGAAACTATGTCCTGAATAGAAGTTTGATTCACAAAATTAAGGGCAAGACCCCCTATGAACTACTCAAGGGAAGAAACCTAAAGTAGATTATTTTAGAATCTTTTGTTGTATTTGCTACATTCATAATAACAACAAGAAATACATTAGAAAGTTTGAAGCCAAGGCTGAAATAAGAATTTTTATTGGATATTCCCAATTAAGCAAGGCTTATAGGGTATATAATAAATCATCTACGAAAATGGAAGTGTCTATTCATATTTCTTTTAAAGAATCTAACATGTTTTACAAGGAGAAGATCCCTTCTACCAGTGAGACTTTGCAGGAACCACGTCTGTGTGAGAAGTTGGATGAATTGACCCTCACCAATGAGGCTGTTAAACATCCCTCTCAACATATTGCTGAAGAAAGTGAAGATGATGTCACTGAATACAGTGAAGATCTAACAACAGCTATAATTCCACCAGAGGAATTAACTCCCAAAGATGTTTCTCAACTAGCTCCTCCTACTAAGATAGTCACACTTAGAGATCACCCTGTATCTCAAGTGATTGGAGACATATTGGTGGGTGTGTAGATAAGGCATCAACTCCATCAGGGCATGATGCATGCCTGCTTCATATCTTAAACTTAGCCCCAATCCATTAAAGATGCTGAGCAAGATCCACACTGGCTCATTGCAATGCAAGAGGAGCTCAACCAGTTTGAGAGATGTAGAGTTTGGGATTTAGTTCCAAGACCCAAAGACTATCTAGTAGTTGGAACTAAATAGATATTTAGAAACAAGCTAGATGCTCAAGGTCTTATCATAAGGAACAAAGCAAGATTAGTTTCTCAAGGTCCTATCATAAGGATATATTTGCCCCTATTATAAGGATTGAAGCAATAAGGATATTTCTAGCTTATGCAGCCCTCAAGAAGTTCACATGATATCAAATGGATGTGAAAAGTGCATTCCTAAATGGTGAACTTAAAGAAGAGGTCAATGTGGAATAATCACAAGGTTTTATCTCTTCATCTCATCCATCTTATGTTTTTAAATTGCATAAAGCTCTCTATGGTCTAAAGCAAGCTTCAAGAGCTTGGTATGAAACCTTAGCTAGCTTTCTCTTAGAGCATAACTTTTCTAGAGGCATTGTAGATTGGACTTTATTTATCAAGCATCGTCATGATAAAATCTTGTTAGTATAAATATATGTAGATGACATTATATTTGGTTCTACTAATTCCAAACAATGAAAAAGGTTCTCCAATTTTATGCATTCTAAGTTTGAAATGAGTAGCATGGGTGAACTCTCCTACTTCCTTGGTATCCAAGTGAATCAGTCCCCTGATGGCATCTTCATATCCCAATCCAAATATACTAAGGAGTTGATAAAGAGGTTTGGGATGGCTGTTTCTTCAGCTAAGAAAACACCCATGGCTACAAATGTTGTTATTGATTCTGATTAACATGGGAAACCTGTTGATCAGAAACTATATAGGCCATTGTTGGGTCCCTGTTATATCTCACAGCAAGTAGGTCAGACATTATATTTGCTACTTGTCTTTGTGCTAGGTTCCAGGTGAACCCTAAAGAATCTCACCTTATTTTCCAAAAAAGAATTTTGAGATATATAAAAAGTTGCCCATATTTAGGACTCTGGTATCCAATTGAGTCAGAATTTGAGTTGACTGGATACTCAGATGCTGACTTTGCTGGATGTAGAGTGGACAGAAAAAGCACATTAGAAACATGTCAGTTCTTTGGTGACAGGCTAGTGTCTTGGTTTTGCAAGAAGAAAACATCTGTGTCTATTTAAACAGCAGATGTTAAGTACATTGCAGCTAGCAGTTGTTCACAGATGCTGAGGATTCAAAACCAACTCCTAAATTAAGGTGTCAACTAAAATAATTCAACTCTACTTTGTGATAATACCAGTGCAATTTCTATTGCATGGAATCCAATGCATCATAGTAGGACTTAGCATATAGATGTAAGACATCATTTCATTAGAGAGTGTGTAGAAGAAAAGAAAATTAATCTTACCTTTGTCTCTACTGATTTGCAAAAGGCAGATATCTTCACCAAACCCTTGGATGAGAATAAACATCTGTTCTTTTTGAATCAGCTTGGTATGATAAATGGTGAAGCATTAATATAACTTTCTGTCTGTGGTTGAAGAATTTGCCACAGATCGTTGAACCGAGATCAACGAACTGAGAAAAGTTCTTGAGATAATTCTTCGACCTGAGATCGACGAACTCTCTGTGTGAAGTTATTTTCGTCGACCTGAGAATGACGATATTGCTTTAGAAAATTTTCGTCGACTTGAGAACGACGAAAAGTTTTCCCTTCTTCAGATTGAGATCGACGAACTCTTTTGTCAATAAAATACTTCGTCGAACTCAGATCAAAGAATTTTGTTTATTTCACAGGACAGAGTCTGACGCTTCATATTCTGAAAATCTTATAACTAGGTTTTCTTCGAGCTCCATCCCGTACTTTCTATTTCCCTTGCACTTGATCTTTCTATTTCTTTTTGCAGATGATAAATGACGATTCTGGCGAGCTCTCTTTCTGCAATTAAGTTTGACACGAGATTTGATATAGACTTCGAATCATTTCAACATTCTAATCAAATTTTCCTGGACGTACTTAAATTATTTGAGGAATAATAGTTGAAGAACTTGATTATAACAAAGATAAAGATAGCTGCTATTGAAAATAGAGAATGGTGTTCACCTCCTCTACTATAGACGCCTACACCATGACCGACACAATATTTGGTAATCAGGTTTCTTCTAACCCCTACAGTTTTAACTTAAATTTTTGGATTAGTTGATGGTGAAGAAGTCATAGAGAATGATAGATCTGAATATGATGAAATGCTGAATAAAATGGGTCATATTGGAGAGAACCCTAATAAACTATTGAAAAAAAATTTGTCTGCTGACTACAAGTTTTTAGCTGATGTAGTGGGTAAAGTATTGCTAAGCAAGTATACTGCCCATTATTATATTACCAGGCAACAGTTTCTGTTAATGTGTGCTGTTGTAAATAAGAAACCAGTGAATTGGGATAAAATCCTGTTTGATTTGATAAAGAAGAAGAACTGTAAGAAAGAAGTGTGTTTTGGAAGAATTTTGGTAATTTTCCTACAGGAAAAAGCTGCTGAATCCCTGGTCTCTCAGACCATCTTCATTAATGCTTCCAAAAGGCTAACATGTGCCTTGTTTGGAAGGTGGGAGAGGACAATCCCAAAGCCATCCAAGGCTTCAACCTCTTCTAGAGCATCTAAGGATATAAGAGCTATAACAGATGATCCCCAACCCCCAGAAGATGTCCCCTCCATTAGAATTCCATCCACCCAGATTCCAACACCTCCATCTCAACAACCTACACCTCCACAAATTTCAATTCCTTCATCAAGCCTCCATCAACCATCCATGTCTCAATCTCATACTCCAATACCCCCAATTCAATCTCCTGAACATCAACCAACACCAGTTCAATCTCCAAAGCATACCACACCACCTCAATCCCCTCTTCCCCATCATCGTGTTGATATAGCACTCACCAATCTTATATCAGTTCCATCTTTTGCTCTCTTATCATCATCTCCCATCAACACTTCATCCCCTGATGAGCCAATGACTTACACCACTCCTTTCCCCTCATCATCCATCCTCCATCCTTGTGTATCCAGTCAGACATCCTTTGAGTTCATACAATTGGATTCCCCCTCCATTCCCTCTCTGCTGGAACTCATCACTCCCCTCCTCAAAACTCTTATTAAAGAGGCCATTAAACCTCTTGTTGATTCTATTTCTTCTTTATCTGCTCTCATTTCTGCTGCCCCCACTGTCCCTTTTTCTAGGGGTCTGGCTTCAGGACCCTCTGAAACCAGGCAGGGGAGATATCAAGTGAAGAAGCTCTAGTGACCTCTCCTCCAGCAGTAGCAGAGTAGCAGCAGTTTTACAGTTAGATGAGCTAGCAGATGCAGATGTATATGCAAATATGATTACAGAAGTTGAGGCAGCAGTTGGTTTTGATATGATTTGTACAGATTAGCAAGTTGATCTGCCAGAAATTTTGACTGTTGGAGACTGTTTTATCAATCACACAGTGGATTTATTTAGATTATTGAAGTCTTTTATTTATGTATATATAAGCTACCTTCCATAAGTTTGTCAAAAGCAGTCTATGGCTATTGTTTGTTATACTTCACCAATAAGTCCTAAAGTTGTTAAACAACTAAAGGCAAGTTTCGTAATTTCTTTAAATTCTGAAATATCAGTTGCTGAGGAGGTTTGCAGTCATATTTCTCGCATGTGGGCTGAGTCCCCAATGCACTACATGGATGAATTTTTGTTAGCTGATTTAGAAGAGGATGATAATCAGATGGTAACTGAGACCGCGGGTCGAATATCCTTGTTCAGGAACACGGCCGAGAACACGGCCGGGTAAATACCCGTGTCCTGCTCTGGATTTTTATGGAAAAAATGCGCTCAATGAGACGGCAAAACACACAGGCGTATAGATTCCCGTGTGGTGCTCTAGATTTATGCCACCTTCCCAGGTTTATATGGGACACGGCCAGGTGAGTGGGTGTGCGATAGACACGATCAGGCACACGGGCGTGTGCTTGGCCGTGTACTCCTCTGACTTGAAATTTTTTTCTTTTTTTTCTGAAGTGCTTTCTATTACAATTTTTTTGGGTTTTCATTTAACTAAATTTTTTACTAAAAAACAAATTTTTCAAACTATAAAAAAAATCATACGACACATAGAGTCCTAGTCTAGACGAAGACAAGTTTCTAGACGAGTAAAGTCTTGAGGAAGCGCACCGTAGTAAAGTTTTAACTGGTGTCTGTTGACTTTAAAATCCCCCTTCTCAGGGTGAGTTAGCTCGACGGTGCCATAGGGAAAGACTTTTTTTACTTGGAATGGTCCGAACCACTTAGACCTTAGCTTCCCTGGGAATAAACGCAGTCTGGAATTAAAAAGGAGGACTTGGTCACCTTTTTGGAATTGCTTGGGTTTGCGGAGGTGACAGTCATGAAATAGTTTGGTCTTCTCCTTATAAATCCTGGAATTCTCATAGGCCATAGTTCTCCACTCATCTAGTTCATTAAGTTGAAGTTTATGTGTTCTCGGCCATTTTTATGATGCTGTTCGGGTTCGGGTAAAGAAGAAGGTGAACAGTAGCATTTAATTATATTATATAATGTATAGTTAGGAATTAATTCCCTTTACTGTATACTAGGTTGAAATTGAAAATTATAGCCCTTAGAGGCTGAAACATAAAAAGTGGTTAACAAAGAAAATGTAGCCCTTGAAGTCTACTTTAATTAAAAATTGATTTCACTCGATTTGGAGTCCTAGTTAGACCACAGCACACTTTTTGGTGAGGTCTATCCATAGGGCTATCTTGAGCTTAGAAAAATTCCCCACTCCTATCCAGTCGTCAAAATGACTTGAAATTTGGGGTGTGGCCTAATCTTACCTATATCTAAGTGCTGTCCAAAAATTAGGATTTTTGGAAAATATTTTTCTATAGTTTTTAGAAAAATTCAATAATCCTAACATAATTTAATTAGATGGCTAAATGACTTCTGAACCCTCCCAAATTTCTGTGAGTGATCCCTGGGTTTATCATAAGGTTCTGGTAAAAATTTCATCTCATTTGGAGATGTTTTGATTAAGTTTTTATCCAACCCTAGGTTGGTCCTTATAGGATAATCTAGGATCAAACACCCCCTTGGTATTTGGGTGGTCATATCACCTCAACAGAGGCTGATATTTTGTCCAAAGGCTGTTTAGGGCATAACACATCCTCCATGGGAGTTTGGGGTGGTTTGGTGTAGGGTAGCCCTAGAACCCTAGGGAAAATCCCATAATTATGGTTTTTGGGGTTGTGAAGGTCATGGGGTCAAATGACCTTGGACTGACTTAAAATTTGGTGGAGAGAACCATAGGGCCAGTATAGTTCTCTGGACAAAAGTTTAGGGTATTTGGAGATAGCTAGGCCACCTAAAATCCTAATCCTAGTTTAGGTCACCAACCTTAATTTGAATTATTAAGCTATCAAATGAACTTTAAATCAAGTAAAATTGGAGTAGGGTGATTTTCAAATCGAAATAGCCATGTTATAATTTTGTTGACATTTTTGGGTTAATTTATACAGTACTTCATTTACAACTCTAATTGTGCCCTAGATATTTATATTGATGATTTTGGAATTTCTATGCACTGGAATTTTATGAAACCTTGGATTAGGGCACATGTTATACTTTCTATATTTTTCTTGGAAGTTTTATCTGATTATTTTGGGTACTTTATTCTTTAACGTACTAATTGTGACATGGAGTCAAAAATACAAATAATGTCCAATTACTGTCTGAAAAATTATGAAATTTGGTCAGTGAGTGTTTAAAGTTATTCTAGTCACCCTGTAATTTTTTACGGAATTTTAGATGATTAAAAATAGCATCTCCTTCTCTAAGCTAGGAAAGTCAGTATTTTACATTAAAATAGTTTCAGAGCTTAAATGTTTGATAAAAATTATGGTACTTGGATTCTGATGGTTTTAGGTAACCGTAAATCTTATATAATTTTCTTTCTGATTTTTGGATATATATTTACAGTACTTCCTTCATAATATAGTAGAAATTGCCTAAAATGGTAAATTAAAAAATATAGGCCTAAACACCTCTGGAATTTCTCAAAACTTGGAATAGCTGTTTAAATGTATCATAGGATTTTTACTGATTTTATGATGATTTATTGTTGGCTTATTAGTGCACTTCATGTTCATACTAGGGCATTTGAAATCTTAGAATAAATAAATTAAATGCCCGATAAATAGGAAAATTTGGAAATCTTGGTATTAGCTATATTATGTCACGATAGACCTCCAGTAAATATTATAGGAGATTCGGAAGACAAATTGGAGTACCTCCCCTCATACTCTTCACGTATCTTGGGATGGTCTGCATATAATAAAACCACGGAAACTGAACTAGAGCGGATAATGAACTTTGGGAGATGGAATTTTGGTAGTTTCTGGTTGGTTAGGGCAAGCTAAGTTTAAGTCAATTATTGGGGTCAGGATAGTTAGAGTGTGAGACTGGTTAAGGTTAAGTAGCGTACGGGAACGACGAAAGATCGTCCACCCCGAGTAGTGGAAGAGCCTTAATATGCTAGGGCCAGATCTAAAGTAACTTAAAAAGGGGATCGGGTAATGGGTATCAACAAATAACAATAAGTGCCTTGCGAAAGGGATCGGTGGGCTTCAGCTACCATCATAGTTTCTAGTGCCCTTTGAGAGCCCTTCACGGGGAATACCGGGGGCAGTCCTGGGCTAATGTAAACTGTAGAATTAATAATCTAAAGAGCAACTAGTATAATTAGGGTTGCACACACATACACCCTGATAGCTAGGAAGGTAGAATAATTAGTTTGGTTGTCATTCAGACGGTAGCTTTGAAGGTAAATGCACGGACGGGACAGTCCGGGGAGCCGAGGGCTCGAGGGTTGGAGTACAGAATAAAGGTGGTGGGTCTTCGATATCTGATTGTCGTTCACACCGGCATCGGTACGTTGACTCGGCGGTGTGGGACACTTAGCCAAAGAAAGTCTGGTGGGTATAGCCAGCAGTAGTACGCGGATACTCTAGGTTGTGTTCTTCTAGGGGCGTACAGAAGGGCTAGGCCCGGTAGTGTGGATACCTGCCTAGGAGTGGGGGGCCCGACCCACTGTCTCCGTTTGCCACTACGGAGGTTCCTGGGAGTGAAGCTAGCTGCCCGAACAGGGGGAACTAAAGGTCTGTGTGCATAGAGTTGTGTGCGTGAATTGCACTTGCATGAATCATGGCATAGCATATCACTACACTCATATTTGCATACATCCGACACCCCAACGTTGTTAACCCGGAATCCGCGACTAGTTCTCCAGGTTTTCAAGTCCGGGCGGCTTGTGCTTTCTAGCCGCCATTCTCAGCTAGCCGGCTTATTGTCAGACAAGCCGGGCGGCCTCTACGTCAGACAGCCGCCAGTTCCGATCCAGCCATCATCTAAGGGTTGGCCTGTCATTGCCCAAGCTGCGCGACCTGTGCCCCAGGTCGCCGTTAGAGGAGGTCCAGATCAGCCTGCCCAGAGGCCGAGTCCTGCAGCTGGGCAGAGGAAGGTCGCCAGGCCGCGCGGCCTGTCTCTTGGCTTTTCTTCTTTTTCTCGTTTCCCGTCACCGCTGCCCGATTCTCTTGTACCTCGGGCAGCCGGTAATTTTAGCCCTGCCCGTTTGGGCAGGCCCCCAAGCCTATAAATAGGGGGCGGGAGTACACCCAAAGCACGCTGACTTGAGTCCAAGAGCTCGCTTGTTAAAAGTTGCGGCCTCGATTCTAGTCCTTTGCGGTCTATTATCCGGCCGGCTTCTTCCTTTCTTCCTTCTTTTCTAAGTGTAATCGCTTATTTTCCTATAAAAGGAAAGCCCGCCGCAGGAGAGGCATTCAGGCCGCGGCGGGCGAATTCTGGTGTTGCCGCTGGCAGCGGCCCTTTCTCTCTTTTTCCTATCTGGTCCTATCCGCCATTCCTAGCCGCTAGTAACCGACTAGCCGATAGTCTTTTCCCAATACCTTCCCCAGTGCTCGAACGGTTAGCTGGTGGTGCCCGTTTTACCCGTCGCTTTTCGTGCATCAACAGTTAACACGCGACCTTCAGATCTCGGTTAGCCGGTGAAATCCGCGGCTAGATATTATCAGACCGCTCGGCCGCTAGTGCTTAACAGCTAGTCGAGCAAGCAGCGGCAAGGGTGGTTAACCTGCTCAGTAACCGCTGGCAATTCTATCCGCGCGATCAGACTGTAACTGTCCGGCGGTCTCTAAGTTCGTGTTGGTTGTTCTCTCATTTGCAATGAATCTCCCGAGGAATTACAGAGATTTCTTATCATCTATGATGGATTCCTTAGCAAGGCAAGATGGTTCTCATCCCGAGAATATAGCTAAGGATACGTTTCAGGCTGGCACAAAGCAGACACCTCTCTACAGAGAAGAAGTTTCTTTTCCGTTCGTTGATCAAATTCGCAAGGATACCGTTGCTGATGATTTTAGAGAGCCCCGCTTGCCACGTTATTCTGGGATTAGTGATCCAGTTTCACATCTGCAAGCATTTGAAGCGGCTGCTTCTCTAAAAGCCATGTTGGAATCAAATGCAAGCTTTTTCTAATGACCTTTGACGGTCTTGCTCAGGAATGGTTTCATGGTTTACCTTCTCGGTCCATCACTTGCTTTGGGGATTTTCAAAAACAGTTTCTTTTGAGATTTGATACTTTCAGGAAGCGGAAGAGAAACCCAGTAGCTCTCTTCCAAATCAAGCAAGAAGTTGATGAGTCTACTGCTCATTTCGTTGATCGGTTTCAAAAGGAAACGCTCGATATCGTTAACGTTCATCCAGACTTTTACAAATATGCCTTGATAAGCGGACTTCGAGAAGGTCCTCTCAAATTTAAAGTTAGCAAAAAGGAGCCTAAGACCTATGGAGATCTTATTAAAACAGCTAATCAGTTCATAATGGGTGAAGCAGCAAATGCCAACTATATATCCTTCTTAAATCAAATGGCTAAGGGATATCAGAAAGATTCTTATCATCAAGAACCCGGTTCTTCCCGAAGTGCTTCAGAATCTCCGCAACAGGATAAATTATCAGAGTATATAGAAGCTTGCCCCATCATGTCCTTTGATCCTAAAACACTCAAGTATGAAAAATACTCGGACAAATATGTCAAGTTCAAAATTTCTATGGAAGATCTTCTGCCAATTCTTGCTAATATGAAAGAATTTAAAAAGCCTCGACGTATGAAATCAAAGATCGAACATCGACATAAAGAACTTTTTTGTAAATATCATAAGGATATTGGTCACAACACAGAAGATTGTCGGGCTCTCCGGAAACTAGCAGATCAATTTGCAAGGGCAGGGAAATTACTAGACTATGTTGTCCTATGATCTTCCAGCACATTTTCCACTGATAAAGCCGATGTTTCAAATGAAGATTCTGTTGTTAAATAGTGGAAGTGTTAGAAGCGGTAGTATCTTGTTTGTCTTTCTTTTACATATTTCGTATATCTCCCATGTGTTCGGAGTTTCTTGCATTTGCTTCTTTTCTTTTGATAATGACAGTTGTAATAAATATAGCCCCAAACCAGTCCTCACCAGCATCCAACTTCACAAATATCTCTCAACGATCATCGACAATTGGGTTCAATTAGGCTTCAAGCCCATATCCTTTTACTAAGCTTTCCTCTAGAAATAAGCATTCATATGCTCTCTAAATTCTGCTTCCTAGCTTTACACTTAATATTGACATACCAATGTGACATTTACTTATAACAAATATAATACTACTTTTTTAGCCCTCCACATCCCGCTCGACATCAGTCGCAGATGTGTAGTGGCAGCCCCGCTCGAATCATTCGAGGATGAGTTAAATGAGATCTTCTTTAGAAGAGTGATGATTCTCAGTTTATGCTCTAATCCACCGTCTCACGGTCTTACAACCTAGCCGGTTTATATTGCACAGTCCGCAGACCGCGCGGTTACCTATTTCGGTTTATTCTATTCGGCTATGAAATCTATCTCGGATTGTTACTAATATATTCTGGAATTCGGCCGACTTGATCCTGTCAATTAATTCTAGTCCGCCAAGTAGAGGGCAGTGAATCGAGTTGTTGAGTCTGCAGATCTTGAGGTCCTGTGAGGAAAGCAATGTCGCTCCGGCCGCACCTACCCGCTTGGCCTCTAGACTGCGGTTATCCTATCCGCTCAGTCCGCCGGTCCTTGGGTTGATTCGGTAATTCATAGCCCTGTGAGGAAAGCTATACCGCTCCGGCCGCACCTACCCGCTTGGTTATGAATTACGGGTCATTTCTGATATTATTATTAATGCAGTGCGGACTCCAGTTATCCTATCCGCTCAGTCTGCCGGCCCTTGGGTTGATTCGGTAATTCATAGCCCTATGAGGAAAGCTATGCCGCTCCGGCCGCACCTACCCGCTTGGTTATGAATTACGGGTCATTTCTGATATTATTATTAATGCAGTGCGGACTCCAGTTATCCTATCTGCTCAGTCCGCCGGTCCTTGGGTTGATTCGGTAATTCATAGCCCTGTGAGGAAAGCTATGCCGCTCCGGCCGCACCTACCCGCTTGGTTATGAATTACGGGCCATTTCTGATATTATTATTAATGCAGTGCGGACTCCAGTTATCCTATCCGCTCAGTCCGCCGGCTTATGGTATTCATTCAAATCAATTCGCGGCTTGCTATGTAAAGAAGTCGCAATATGTTTATCTCTATCGCTAAGTAGTTTCCCTATTGAAAGCGAGTTTTGTATTAAAGTTCGGACAGGCCGCCACAATCAGCTTGCTTTTTACAATATCTATCCGGTTTATCCCCTTGGCCGGGCGGCTTGTTGATCGCCATGTATCTTCTTCATCTCCAATAAAATTACTGCATATACATTAATCGTGGGACTTCGTGGTTGAATATGAACCCTCAACAGTTGAACTGCCTTATATTCTTGGCGAATAATCGCCTAACCGCCCGGCTTATTGCTCTATATACGCTCAAGGATGACCGGATTGTTATAATTTCACAGACGACTAGTATATCCGGTTACCGGTATTCTACTCGAGTTTAATCGGAGCAAAGGTAGTTATTATTCGGTGAAGTCATCGGTTAGATTTCTTAAGCCAGAAATGAGTAAGAAAGATTAAGCCGCATGTTGAAGCCGAGAAATTTCTCAACCTCAGAAATCGCACTAGGCAACCTGAAGTTACTGGTCGGACAGTCGAGAAGATGATCTCTGGTCGGGAAACAGAAGCAAATTGTGCAAACAAGACCCCAGGTTGCTGCGGCAGGAAGGTCCCACCACGTACCCAGTTGCTTAGGAGAAGCAACCCCTTCTCAACCATATTGGCCGAGCTAGGTACGAAGGAGGCGAGCTTGAGCAATAACGAGTCAAGGGCAGTTGTTGGAACTCGCGAGGGCTCAGGCCGAGATTTGCTTGTCCTCTCTTTCGTACCCCTGGGGTCCTATTTATAGGGAAAACCAAAGAGAGGGGGGGTCTTACTTATACCCCCACCCTGGCGAGTTGGCGACTTCCCTGGGGAGCTCGCCTGGAAGAGGCGAGTATCTGGTCATAGTCGCCACCTGGTGAGTTGGCCTGGGGAGCTCGCCATACTCGCCCGAACCTTCCGCGACCTGGGGTGCTGATCTGGACCCAGGTCTTGCCTTGTTGACTTTGACTTTTGATGACCTGGCGGTGGTAGGGCCCACCCTCGTCGAATATGGGTTGTACACCGCATACACAAACAAGTAAGTAAAATTATAATAGATTCTCACAAAAGGTAAAATATTTTCATTTCTGATGTCAAGTATAAAAGGTAGGCCGCGCGGTTTACAAAAATCTTACCGGCGGTCTCAAAAAATGTAAAAACTTTTACAAGTAATCTATCCTAGCAATTCGGCTTCAATCTTTTGGACGCAGGAGTACCGGAGTCCGGTTCACCGTCAACGTCGATCTCAGAAGGCGAGTAGTCGCCACTGTCAGACAAGGATGAACGCGAACTGCCAGTGCCCCTGGTCCCTGACGAGCTGGCAACAACCCGCGCGGTCTCAGACGCTTGACCGCCGGTTTCTGAAGAAGCGCTCTCGCTCCTGCTTCCCTCGCTGTCCTCTTCCTCTTCTGCCTCGCCCTCTCCGCCGATCTTCTCCTTGCCTTTCAGCGCTCGATAAACCACGGCCATCCTTTTCTTCAAGGATGGATACAGGTCGGCGCAGGTGAAGTCGGTGAATCCCGGGGCGAGGCCGTTGCGATCTCGAAGGCTTTTCAGCGCTCCATCGATCCCTTGCACAAGCTGCGGAAAGACCGCGTCCTGAAAGGCTGAGTTGGCTGGATTGTACATTTTCTGCAAAGGAAGGAAGAAGGTCAGTACGAGCGGCTTGTTAAATGAGGTCGCATAAATCAGGTAATATCTTACCGCATTGAGCTCCTTTAGCCATGCGATTTCTTCATCCTTTTCGGCGAGTTGCCGCTTCAGGTCGCCTTCACTTGCGACTAACCGCCTATGGGCCAGGCCCATATAGTGGTTAGCCACAAAGCTTCTCGCGCCGACCTACACGGCAAACCGCGAGAAGTCCTCTGCAGGAATCTTTTTTAGCGCCTTCAAATTGTGCCTTCCATACAAAGCCGCGCCAGCCGCGGAGGCATGGCGACTTACGGTTTCCTTCCCCCAGTTCGGGAGGGCAGTGGAAACTTGTACCGATTCGCCGTCGGCACTCCACTGTATGGTGGGGTTGCCGTGGAGGTCTTTCAAGCGGCTGCCCATACCAAGCAGCGTGAAGCCGCTGGAGGAATCCAATTCAACTTCCACTTCAGCCCGCTCCGGCCTGGCCCTCTTCGCCCTCTTCTCCCTCTGTGTAAGGGTTAGGCCGCCTGGAGTAAGCGGCTTGTTCAGCGGGACCACGACGGCAGCTGCAAGGCAAAGTTAACAAGTCAGCTGGGAAGCCGCGCGGTTAGCATAGCAGTTCGGCTGGGTGATACTTACTGTCCTGCGCATGGACATCCTCCAAAGTCGAGAGCAGCGGGAGGTAGTGGGTGACGTCGAGCCGCTCGCCCTTGAAGAAGTTGAAGATCTCCTTCTCCACGCCGTCCAGTCCGCTGCTGCCAAAAGCGGCTTCGTCGCGAACTTGCGGATGGACCGGCAGGAGTCCGAGGTTACCCTCGAAGATCAGGTATCTTTCTGACCAATTCGCGATTTTGTTCGCCAGGTTGATGACTTTCAGGCCGCGGCAGACGAAGTAAAGATGGCCTCTGAAGATCTTCGTTCCCGAGTCCGGAATAGACCACACAGAGAAGCATTCTCTGAACAGCCTTATCGAGAACCGAACTCGCTCCGACCTAAGGTAGGAGATGAAGCTGTAAATCGCCGCAATAGAGTTCGGGGGCAGCTGTCCTTGCACTACTCCGTAATGGTCGAAGACCGCGACGGCTTCCATTAGCACAGGGAAGCTGAAGCCGCAGTCAAAGTGATCGATTGGGATAGCGATCTGGTTGGCTGCAGAGGTGTTAATCCGCTCGTGAGGCAGCGGAAGCCGCGCGAGCAGCGGGCTGTCTCTCATATGCTTCTCTGTAAAGCTGTCGAGCTCGGCTTGGGTAAGCCGGCCTTCCTTATGATCCGCCGAATGGAAAGCAGAAGCCGCGTCGGTCCTAACGGCTGGAGCTTTGTCAGACCGCATCGCAATTGCTTTAGCTCGCATTCTGATCTCCTGTGCCGAAGACTCCGGGATCATCTCAATTTATAGATTTCCTACGCAGCTACAGTAGTGGTTGTCAAATCGCGGTTAGATATCAGGCCGCACGGCTCAACCTGCAAGGTAAAGTATTCTAACCGCATTCTAGTTCAGCAGTTCGAGCGACTAAATTCCAGTACTTGGCGAAATTTCTAAAGAAGAAAAGACAGCGACTAGAAGTATTCAAACCGCATAAAGCCGCATGCAATTCGCAGTAATATACAATCGAACATACAACAATTGTCCACAGGAATCAAACTGCCCGGCATCACGAGTTGATGCTTATTACAACGCCAAATTAAAGTTCTCATAATTATCTCTCTCCACTCTCAGGAGCCTCTCGCCCAACCCGCGCGACTTGGTCGCCGGCCTGTACCAGCTGGACATACACTTGACTAACAAGGTTGTGGATATTGTGCAGAGTCCAATGAACTCGCGAGGTATCACGCTCTACACGGGTAAATGGAACCAGCGACAGAGCACGATCTCCCGGGTCGCCAGAAGCAGCGACCTGCCTAACCGCCGCGACTACTGGTGAGTACGAAGTCTCTCCGGAAGCCGGGCGATTTGGTAGTTGCTGCTGTTCAGCAGTCGTCCCAGCAGGTTGCAAGCCTCTGCCGGCCTCCTCTGGTCGATCCTTATCCCTTTCCTCGTCAAGTCGAGCGGTGGCCGCCCTTTCCCTCTCAATTCGGCCGAGCATCAGCACTAAAGCCTGCAGGTCAAGTTTCTCTGTCTTCTCCTGCTCCAGGTGGGCCAGCGCCTCCAGAGTTCTTTGCTCAGCGGCCTCAAGCGCAGTCCGCATCATTGTCTTCTCCTCCTCCCGGCTGGCCAGGGACTCCTGCATCCTTTTGTCAGCGGCCTCCAGCGCAGTCCGCTTTGCCGTTTTCTCCATGTCCGCGCTGGCCAGGGCCTCCTGCACCCTTTTGTTAGCGGTCTCCTGCGTAATCCGCATCGTCGTTTTCTCCAACTCCAAGCTGACCAAGGCCTCCTGCGTCCTTTTCTCAGCGGCCTCCAACTCAGACCGCATTATTCCTCTCTCCTGCTCCAAGTCCTCCAGCACTTCTTGAGTTCTCCTTTCAGCGGCCTCCAGCATAGACCGCTGATTTTCTTCTTGAAGCCGCCACTCTTCTTCCTTGGCTCAAAGGGCCTCGGCATGCTCCCTTATCCTAGCCTGCAAGGCGGCGACCTCCTCCTGGAATTAGGCCGCCCTCTGGTCGCGGACACTTGGAGGTAGCGGCGGAATCAGTGGAGGTAAGAAAGTCGTCAGATCGCCCGGCTAGATGGCAGTTCCATGTGCACCTGCAGCGAATAAACAGGCGGTTAGATTCAGTGACATGACCGGCACCTGGTAGAAGATCTCGTTAGAACGAGACCGCAGCTCGTGGTTATCTCTCCTTCGAAAGCCACAGTATCAAGTCTAGCCGCTGGTCGCCTAAACCTTTCTGAATCTATTCGCTTTAGCTTTTCTTTCCATAGCCGCGCGGTCTCCTTAGCTTTGCTTTTCATCTCAGCCGTGGACAGGAAGAAGCTCGCCGGCGGATTGTAAATTGTGTCCGCTCCCTTCTTCCGTGACCGCGGCTTGTAGAATTTTACAATACGCTTAACTTCTTCGTGTTTACCTTGTAGGGCAGGAAATGTAGTCGCCACCTGCTTCCCGGCGATTAACTTCTTCATCTCCTCTATCTTCTCTCTGAGTTTTAATTTTTCAGCTCCTTCTGAAACCGCAGGAGCCGATTCGCCAAGCTTCTCTCCTGTAACTTCGACATCGGTGACGGCGACCTCCGCAGAAGCCGGCGGAGTTGCCAGTAACTTGTCCTGCTGCTGAAATTTCTCCATGCCCTTCAGGATATCGCTCAGGGATTCGCTAACCGAAGGCGTACTCTCTGGCTCGTCCGGCTTGGAAGATGGAGTCGACAGACCCTCAGATACGTCTTTCTCCCGCGGCTTGAATTGCACACTAGCCGCTCCGGTCTTCACAGAAACATTGCGGTTATCAACCCGCATCTTCCGCGCCTTCCTCTCCATCCTTTCCTCAAGGGTCTCGACCTTTTTCTTACATCGCTTCAAGTGGCCGACTATTGTCTCTGTCCGTTTCCTCTTCTCAGTCAGAGACCGCTCGGCCTCCAGTAGCTTCTTCGAGTCGTCCTCTTCAATAATGATCAAGTCAGCAGATGTGGGCAACTCGCGCGGTTTGGAAGAGTCGACACACTTCTCGTCCGCCCCGGCGATCTTCAAAAGAGGTTCACCTGATGCCGAGTAGGTAATGTCGAAGGATTTGGTGGCACCAGCTTGTGGAAGAGCAGATTTTGAAACCGCTTCGACTTTTGTCGCGGCCTGCGAGGATTCCGCGACAACTTCCATCGGTTTCTTTCCAGAATCAGAAGCCGCCGGTGCGATCGGCTTCTCAGTTTTCTTCTCAGGCTGTCGGTCGGAACTGTCCGCTTTTCTGCTCCTCTTTTTCGATCCAGACGACTTCTTTTCACGATCTAGCATCGAGGACATGACGTCCATCTTGTAGAAGTCTCTATCGGCTTGGAGGATTCTGACCGCAAGTGGCGAATAGTGACCCGTGGCTTGGCAGAAATCTTGAAGAAATGGCAGGGCCCTCGGCATTTTATAGACGCAGAAGCATTAATGGCAGTCGCGGTCTCCGGCTTAGTTCTACATTTTCGAAGTTTTTCAGAAACTTAAAAATGTGCGGGGATTATGTTAACCCGGAATCCGCGACTAGTTCTCCTGGTTTTCAAGTCCGGGCGGCTTGTGCTTTCTAGCCGCCGTTCTCAGCTAGCCGGCTTATTGTCAGACAAGCCGGGCAGCCTCTACGTCAGACAGCCGCCAGTTCCGGTCCAGCCATCATCTAAGGGTCGGCCTGTCATTGCCCAAGCTGCGCGACCTGTGCCCCAGGTCGCCGTTAGAGGAGGTCCAGATCAGCCTGCCCAGAGGCCGAGTCCTGCAGCTCGGCAGAGGAAGGTCGCCAGGCCGTGCGGCCTGTCTCTTGGCTTTTCTTCTTTTTCTCGTTTCCCGTCACCGCTGCCCGATTCTCTTGTACCTCGGGCAGCCGGTAATTTTAGCCCTGCCCGTTTGGGCAGGCCCCCAAGCCTATAAATAGGGGGCGGGAGTACACTCAAAGCACGCTGACTCGAGTCCAAGAGCTCGCTTGTTAAAAGCTGCGGCCTCGATTCTAGTCCTTTGCGGTCTATTATCCGGCCGGCTTCTTCCTTTCTTCCTTCTTTTCTAAGTGTAATCGCTTATTTTCCTATAAAAGGAAAGCCCGCCGCAGGAGAGGCATTCAGGCCGCGGCGGGCGAATTCTGGTGTTGCCGCTGGCAGCGGCCCTTTCTCTCTTTTTCCTATCTGGTCCTATCCGCCATTCCTAGCCGCTAGTAACCGACTAGCCGACAGTCTTTTCCCAATACCTTCCCCAGTGCTCGAACGGTTAGCTGGTGGTGCCCGTTTTCCCCGTCGCTTTTCGTGCATCAACAAACGTATAAATCGGTATGACACTTTTTATACGATGGGAGCCTTGCAGAAGACCCCTTAACTTATAAGTTTGTATGGGCATTCATATAAGTTAAGGTTACTTACTTCTTTATTTTTATTCTCTGTCTGCCTTCTTTATATCTGCAACTTACTACATGTTTTCTTTATTACTTACTGCCGTAGAATTGCTAAACGTACTTTATTCTAGATAGTTGTTAGAATAACTTCCTTGTCACCTGCTTGATTATTCTCCACCTTTGTAGCTTCCCTTTCCTCCTCTCAACTCGGTGCTTAGGAGCCGTAGCGGGAGGGGTAGGGGATGATAGGGCTTAGTCTATGACTAATGGTTTTCGAACCACAACATTACAGGAGCTCCGGATGGGAGACAGGGACCAGCAGTCCAGGGACCAGCACCAGCGGAGTACGGTGCACATGGAGGTGGGTCAATCTAGTACCGGTGCACCTGCGACCAGCTCCGTGAGTGATTAGTACTTTTATAGTTTCTACGATGAGTGATTTGTAGTGAGGACTCTGATGTACCAGGCTCGAGCCCGTTTATCTATATTTCATCTGAACTGTATCTTTGCAGTACTTCTGTTATCTATTTCCTGTTATTATCTACTGATGGACCGGATATGATTTCACTTTTTTTACATGTTTCTGTGGACTTGTTTACATTTATGTATAATTGCTTCTCTCTCTTGTGATCGAAAAGGGCCGGCAGAATTGGCGCTTTGTAGTGGCAGCCTTCCCGTGAGTCGTTGCCACCGCAAAGAGGCAGTTCTTGGCTAAGACCTCGGTGTCGAGAAAAGGAAAAAAAAGGGGGTCTTACAAGTGGTATCAGAGCAGACCTCGATCGAAAGAGAAGTAGTCCATAAAATCTTGGGCCACCCCTGTGCGAGCTTAGTTTGCGGACAAACTAGCAGCGGAAGCGTGGTGTGCCCATAAGGGAAATCACACGTGAGAGTCCATCCTAACCCTTCTTAAAATTCCATTCATTCGCTCTCTAACAAATGGAATTTTTACTTGTAGCCTGCAACGAACCCTACATCACAGCAGGGGACACCCTAGGCTCCAAATGTGGTCCCGCCTCCACCGGCTCCAGCTCCGTTCCAGCAGACAGAGATGGGGCAACCACTAACGGGCATTCTGGAGGCCTTCAGAGCTCAGCAAGCCCCGGCTCCATAGCCAAACCCCGGGGCCAATTGGATGACTGTCTTCCGGGGACTTTCCCCTCCAGCTTACCAGGGGACGGAGTCTGCAGTACGTACGGAGGAATGGTTGGACACCATTTACGAGATGCTGGCAGGGATTCGATGCCCCACTGAGGAGGCATTTGCTTTGGCGGTCTCCTGCCTAGAGTCACACGGAAAGAGGTGGTGGAAGTCTCAGCTTGACACCACCTTTGCGGGGATGGATTGTGCTGATATTACTTGGGAGGAGTTCAGAGCAGCGCTCCTAGGACATTTTGTACCTCAGTCGGCGAGGGATGACCTGGAGGATAGGTTCCTGCGATTGAGGAAGGGGAACATGATTGTGGTGGAGTACTATCAGGAGTTCACTCACCTGGCCCGTTATGCGGACGCTTATCAGTTAGATGATGCTGGCTATGCCCGGAGGTTTTATAAGGGGCTGCAAGACGACAAGAGACAGGCCCTCCTTTTCGTCTCAGAGGGGAGGCTGGCCAGGATTCTGGAGATGGCTAAGAAGAGAGAGGCGGATCAGCTTACAATGAAGAGCCGGAAGAGATCGGCTGATGATACAGTGATTGGAGGTCGTAGAGACCGTCCTCGGGGCCAGGTTATTGGGGAGAGAAGGAACGGGGATCAGCCTCGTTAGGAGTTTGGGCAGGAGCAGAGGAGCCAGCGGGTGCTGGCTCCCCAGCCTATACAGATGCTGGAAATGCCAAGGACAGCTGAGCAGCCACCGGTATGCTATCAGTGCAACCAGTCGGGGCATATCAAGAGGAACTGCCCTATGAGGCGAGCACCCCCACCAGCACATCAGGGCGCTCCACCTCCCCAGCAGTTTGGCGGACGAGGACAGGACCGAGGACGAGGATTTCAGGATCGAGGCAGCATGCCAGAGAGGGAGCAGGTGTATGCTCTAGACCTGACACAGCCCCGAAACCCAGAGCAAGTTATCGCAGGTATGGCAGTTCTTTTAAATTTTCTTCATATAAACTAGTATTCTGGGCATAACCTAGTTAGAAATTAAGAGAAGACAACTACAAAAAAAAACTAAGACACTTAATTACCCCAGGCATAGTCTTCGTTAGCGGCAAGCCCGCTCATACCCTCTTCGACACTGGTACTTCGCACTCGTTCGTGTCGGAGGATTTCGTGAAAGGACTGGAAGGTGTGGAGCCATTCACCGGGAAGATGATGAGGGTGCGCCTACCCGATGGATTAGAGATAATTACCTCTGCTCATTGCAATATGGAAGAGAGGATCGGCGGGAAGGCATTTGAGGCACCAGCGATGATTATGAAGATGCCAGATTACGATCTGATCCTGGGCATGACTTGGCTGTGCTGGAACCATGCCCAAATCGACTGTGTGGCGAAGAGGATCACTGTGAGGCACGGCGATTCCTTCATTATCATCGAAGGTATTATACCAGCACCTCGTACCTTATTATCGTCTGTGCAGGCCGTTAAGGCCCACCTGCACGGGGGAGAAGTTTATCAGGTCCTTTTTGAGGCGTTCGTGGCCAAGAACTCCATTTAAGATATTCCAGTAGTGCGGGACTTCGCCGACGTGTTTCCGGAGAAGCTACCAGGGATACCCCCACACCGAGAGAAGGACTTTCAGATTCAGCTCATACCGGGGGCTAAGCCGGTATCCAGAGCTCCCTATCGAATGGCCCCAAAGGAGTTGGTGGAATTCCGAAGCCAGCTTCAGGAGTTAGTGGAGGCCGGGTTCGTTCGGCCTAGCTCTTCACCATGGGGAGCTCCGGTGATGTTCGTTAAGAAGAAGGACGGGACCCTTCGACTGTGCATAGATTACCAGGCCCTGAACAGGTTGACGGTCCGGAATACTTATCCCTTACCAAGGATAGACGAGCTATTTGACCAGCTGGAGGGAGCCCATTGGTTCTCAAAGCTGGATCTGAGGTAAGGGTACTACCAGCTTCGCATTTGGGAGGAGGACATCCCGAAGATGGCCTTCAGCAGCAGATATGGGTTGTACGAGTTTACCGTGATGCCGTTCGGGCTCACGAATGCACCCTCCGCATTCATGGCCTTGATGAATCGGGTGTTCGAGGAGTATCTGGACGTCTTCGTCATCGTATTCATCGACGACATCCTTATCTATTCAAGGACGGAGGAGGAGCACGCGAGACATCTGGCCTTGACCTTGGGGAAGTTGCAGGAGCATGAGATGTATGCCAAGTACAGCAAGTGCCAGTTCTGGCTAAAGGAGGTGGCCTTTTCGTCCATATCATCAGTGGAGCAGGTCTGGCAGTGGATCCGGCGAAGGTCCAGGCAGTACGGGATTGGCCACCACTAAAGTCGGCCTCGGATGTTCGAAGTTTCTTAGGACTTGCCGGTTATTACCGGATGTTCGTAAAGGGGTTCTCTCAGATTGACCTCCCTCTTACGTCTCTGACGAAGAAGGAGTCCCCTTTTATCTGGACGCCTCGATGCGAATCTACTTTACAGGAGCTGAAGGATCGTCTCACCTCGGCTCCCATCCTTGCTCTTCCATCAGGGAAGGAGGGATTTCAGGTGTATACAGATGCTTCCTATCAGGGGATGGGTGTCGTTCTGATGCAGAACTGGCACGTAATAGCCTATGCCTCCCGTCAGTTGAAGCAACACGAGCAGAACTACCCCGTGCACGATTTGGAGATGGGGGCAGTTATTTTTGCTCTTAAGATCTGGCGACACTATCTTTACGGGGTACATTGCAATATCTTCTCCGACCACAAGAATCTGAAGTACGTCGACACCCAGAAGGAGTTAAACATCAGGCAGAGACGCTGGGTGGAATTTCTATCAGACTACCAGTATACCATGCACTACCATCCAGGGAAGGCGAACGTGGTCGCGGATGCTCTGAGCCAGAGAGCGAGTACGACAGGAGTTGGCCCGCAGCTGATGGCCTTGGAGTTGGTTAGATCATTCGAGGAGATGCAGATTTCACTAGTGTCCGAGGATGACCCGGAGCTATACATGGAGTACCTGGGGTCGATGGTTACTACTGATGATTTCGAGACCGCATCAGAGATGGGCAGATGCTAGATGAGAGAGCTGAGCCGATATTCCGAGCCTTGGAGGAAGGCACGACAGGAGATTACTCTTTGAGGGATGGTCTCCTGTGTTTCCGAGGCAGAGTCTACATACCAGCAGGAGGAAGGATCCGGGAGGACATTTTGACGGAAGCTCACTTCAGCCGGTATTCGGTACACCCGGGGATCACCAAGATGGTAAAGGATTTGAAGAGGACGATGTACTGGCCGGGTATAAAGAAAGATATTACGTACTTTGTGACGCATTGCGAGGCCTGCCAGCTCGTGAAGGCGGAGTGTAGGAACCCGGCAGGCTTGCTGCAGCCGCTTCCGGTGCCGGAGTGGAAATTTGAGGATATAGCCATGGACTTCATACATGGGCTACCTCGATCCCGTACGGGGAATGACTCGATCTGGGTGATAGTGGACAGGCTAACGAAGGTGGCCAGATTCATTCTAGTGGTGAAGGACGCACTGGTCAGTGTATTAGTACGGAGGTTCATTGAGCAGTTTGTGCGTTATCATGGGGTGCCCAAGACTATCGTTTCGGATCGGGATGGGCGGTTTACATCCATGGAATGGAGGTTAGTCCAGGCCCATCTGGGTTCTCGGTTGACATTCAGCACAGCTTTTCACCCTCAGACCGACGGGCAGACAGAGCGCACCAACCGTACACTGGAAGATCTGTTGCGACTGTGTATTTTGGACCGTGGCGAGCCTTGGGAGAGGTTGCTGCCACTGGTCGAGTTTTCGTACAACAACGCCCATCAGTCCAGCACAGGCATGGCTCCATACGAGGCGTTGTACGGAAGGAGGTGCAGGACCCCACTATAATGGGTTCAGGATGAGGATCCGCAGGCACTAGGCTCGAAGTTTGTGGGAGATACAGATGCTCAGATTAGATTGATCCGGGACAGGATGTTGGAAGCCCAGAGCAGACAGGCCAAATACTACGATGCGAGGCATCGTCAAGTGGAGTTCCAAGTGGGAGACCGAGTTTTCTTGAAGATACGGCCGATGCACGGAGTCTCGCGGGTTTGCGGGCGGAAGAAGCTCAGCCCGAGATATATGGGGCCTTATAGGATCCTGGAGTGGTCAGCCTCTTACCCTATAGACTAGAGCTACCACCGGAGTTAGCGGGATTGCATGACGTCTTCCATGTCTCCTCACTTCAGAGGGCTCTGCTGCGCCTTGAGCAGCTGATTTCCTCGGCAGATGGCCCGGTGGCCTCGGATCGGTCAGTCAACTTGGAGCCTATCAGGATTGACGATACAGCAGTGCGGGTCTTGCGACGGAAGAACGTTCCGTTAGTCAAGGTTCTGTGGAACAATCATGGGCAGGAGGAGCATACATGGGAGCCACAGGACTTGATGCGGCAAAAATACCCGGAACTTTTTCGTCAGGTATACCTCACAACCCCTCTGGACAATCAATTTGCTTTCCTTCTTTAAACCAATAAGACTGAAATTTCAAGAATATGGGCTAATCTTTTGTTTATTGGGGTGTATATACCTAGTTAATTGGGCGAATTAATCTTAGATTTGAAACCGCACAAAGCAAACATAACGTAGAGATGTAATCTTTCAAATCTCATGGGATGTTACAAACTTCTTTTTCCCGATTAGAGTCCCGTAGGCTTAACCTTGATTTCGGGGACAAAATCTTTGTTTTGTTTATTGGGATTTATAACATCCCATTTCCGGCTAGACCCCTAGGAGTCGGTTGGTCATGACAGAACGCTAGGAAGCCCAAAAAAATTGAAATACATCAACCGAGATTTCGGGTCACGGGTTGGTCATGCCCGTGACCGACCCGTCACGCCCGTGACCTAGGGCGTGACTCCTTCGACGATCGTCGATCTCAGGGAGACAATCGTCGGGCGCAGAATTTCCAACCCGGGCCTGTCACGCCCGTGACCTATATGTCACGCCCGTGACCTAGGGCGTGAACCCTTCGATGATCGTCGATCTCAGCGGGACGATCGTCGAAGCGCAGAATTTACGTCATGGCCCTATCATGCCCGTGACCCAGGTGTCACGCCCGTGACCAGGGGCGTGACCCCCTTCGGCGATCGTCGATCTCAGCGAGACGATCGCCGAGCGCGGGATTTGCCTGATGACCCTGTCACGCCCGTGACCCATGTGTCACGCCCGTGACCTAGGGCGTGACCACCCTTCGACGATCATCGATCTCAGTTCGACGATCGTCGAACTCAGAATTGGCCACCCGGGCCTGTCATGCCCGTGACCTATGTGTCACGCCCGTGACCTATGTGTCACGCCCGTGACCAAGGCCGAAACGTCAGCCAGACTGGAAATTTCGGTAACCGACGTCATAATCAATTTTGATTATGGGAATGTACAGTAGGAATATTTATGGGCCGTTTCCGTCTCTAATTATTTAATAAAAAGAGAGAGTGTGGTCCAATAGAAAATCGCCACCTGGATCAGCTATTTCATCTTCCACCTTTTCCTCTTACTTACATCATAACCGAAACGTTATTAAGAGAAACATTCATGGCCATGAATGTTTCATCCTTTCCCCTCCCCACTTGGAGATCTATAACAGCCTCCTTAGAGCAAGAGGAGAAGGTTACACGCTCGATCAAACGGATTCAGATTCCTCCCCTTACTGTTGAAGAATTTCCGGCAACGCCGCCACCGCGCAAATGGCTTCCCGATGGTCTGCACGCCTCCAGCCCGCGAATAAGGTCCTCCCCTCCCTCTTCTTCTGCGGATAGATCTTAGAAATCATTAGGAGAGATATCGGGCTCAAAAGAGCCGGATCGGGTGAGCGTTTCCATGGTTTTCCAAAACTTTCATGGTGGCGGGTTCGCCGGAAACCGCCTCTCCGGCGGCCGTGCCGCCGCCCGACGGTAGCCCTCACCTCAACAGAGGTGGTGGTGGTGGTGGCCGGCCAGGGAGACGGCTGGGTGGCCGGGAAATAGCTTTAGAAAAGCTACAGGAAGTGTTTGTTTTTCTGATGCTGTTCGGGTTTGGGTAAAGAAGAAGATGAATAGTAGCATTTAATTATATTATATAATGTATAGTTAGAAATTAATTCCCTTTACTGTATACTAGGTTGAAACTGAAAATTATAGCCCGTAGGGGCTGAAACATAAAACGTGCTTAACAAAGAAAATGTAGCTCTTGAAGTCTAGTTTAATTCAAAATTGATTTCACTCGATTTGGAGTCTTGGTTAGACCACAGCACACTTTTTGGTGAGGTCTATCCATAGGGCTGTCTTGACCTTAGAAAAATTCCCCACTCCAATCCAGTCGTCAAAGACCACCTTTATTTGGTGGAGTTCGCGTACAACAACAGCTACCAAGCGAGCATACAAATGGCGCCCTTCGAGGCCCTGTATGGTAGGAAGTGTCACACGGTGCTATCCAAAAATTAGGATTTTTGGAAAATATTTTTCTATAGTTTTTAGAAAATTCAATAATTCTAGCATAATTTAATTAGATGGCTTAAATGACTTCCAAACCCTCCCAAATTTTGGTGAGTGGTCCCTGGGTTTATCATAAGGTTCTGGTAAAAATTTCATCTAATTTGGCGATGTTTTGATTAAGTTTTTATCCAACCCTAGGTTGGTCTTTATAGGATAATCTAGGATCAAACACCCCCTTGGTATTTGGGTGGTCATATAACCTCAACAGAGGCTGATATTTTGTCCAATGGCTGTTTAGGTCATGACACACCCTCCAAGGGAGTTTGGTGTGGTTTGGTATAGGGTAGCCCTAGAACCCTAGGGAAAATCCCATAATGGTGGTTTTTGGGGTTGTGAAGGTCATGGGGTCAAATGACCATGGACTGACCTAAAATTTAGTGAATAGAACCATAGGGCTAGTATAGTTCTCTGGACAAAAGTTTAGGGTATTTGGAGACAGCTAGGCCACCTAAAATCCTAACCCTAGTTTAGGTCACCAACCTTAATTTGAATTATTAAGCTATCAAATGAACTTTAAATCCAGTAAAATTTGAGTAGGATGATTTTCTAATCTAAATAGTCATGTTATAATTTTGTTGAGATTTTTGGGTTAATTTATACAGTACTTCATTTATAACTCTAATTGTGCCCTAGATATTTATCTTGATGATTTTGGAATCTATGCACTGGAATGTTATGAAACCTTGGATTAGGGCATATTATAGCATGTTATACCTTCTGTATTTTTTTTGGAAGTTTTATCTGATTATTTTGGGTACTTTATTCTTTAATGTACTAATTGTGACATGGAGTAAAAAATACAAATAATGTCCAATTACTATCTGAAAAATTATGAAATTTGGTCAGTGAGTGTTTATAGTTATGCTAGTCAGCCTGTAATTTTCTACGGAATTTTAGATGAGTAAAAATAGCTTCTCCTTCTCTAAGCTAGGAAAGTCGGTATTTTACATTAAAATAGTTTCAGAGCCCAAATGTTTGATAAAAATTATGGTACTTGGATTCTGATGGTTTTAGGTAACCATAAAGCTTATATAATTCTCTTGGGATTTTTGAATACATATTTACAGTACTTCCTTCATAATATAGTAGAAATGACCTAAAATAGTAAATTAGAAAATATAGGCCTAAACACCTCTGAAATTTCTCAAAACTTGGAATTGCTGTTTAAATGGCTCATAGGATTTTTACTGATTTTATGATGATTTATTGTTGGCTCATTAGTGCACTTCATGTTCATACTAGGGCATTTTGAATCTTAGAATAAATAAATTAAATGCCCGATAAATAGGAAAATTTGAAAATCTTTGTCTTAGCTATATTATGTCACGATAGACCTCCAGTAAATACTATAGGAGATTCGGAAGACAAATTGGAGTACCTCCCCTCATACTCCTCACGTATCTTAGGATGGTCTGCATATAGTAAAACCATGGAAACTAAACTAGAGCGGATAATGAACTTTGAGAGATGGAATTTTGGTAGTTTCTGGTTGGTTAGGGCAAGCTATGTTTAAGTCCATTATTGGGGTCAGGATAGGTAGAGTGTGAGACTGGTTAAGGTTAAGTAGCGTACGGGAATGATGAAAGATCGTCCACCCCGAGTAGTAGTGGAAGAGCCTTAATACGCTAGGGCCAGATCTAAAGTAACTTAAAAAGGGGATCGGGTAATGAGTATCAACCATTAACAATAAGTGCCTTGCGAAAGGTAACGGTGGGCTTCAGCTACCATCATAGTTCCTAGTGCCCTTTGAGAGCCCTTCACGGGGAATACCGGGGGCAGTCCTGGGCTAATGTAAACTGTAGAATTAATAATCTAAAGAGCAACTAGTATAATTAGGGTTGCACACACATACACCCAGATAGCTAGGAAGGTAGAATAATTGGTTTGGTTGTCATTCAGACGGTAGCTCTGAAGGTAGATGCACGGACGGGACAGTCCGGGGAGTCGAGGGCTCGAGGGTTGGAGTACAGAATAAAGGTGGTGGGTCTTCGATATCTGATTGTCGTTCACACCGGCATCGGTACGTTGAATCGGCGGTGTGGGACACTTAGCCAAAGAAAGTCTGGTGGGTATAGCCAGCAGTAGTACGCGGATACTCTAGGTTGTGTTCTTCTAGGGGCGTACGGAAGGGCTAGGCCCGGTAGTGTGGATACCCGCCTAGGAGTGGGGGGCCCGACCCACTGTCTCCATTTGCCACTACGGAGGTTCTTGGGAGTGAAGCTAGCTGCCCGAACAGGGGGAACTAAAGGTCTGTGCGCATAGAGTTGTGTGCGTGAGTTGTACTTGCATGAGTCATGGCATAGCATATCACTACACTCATATTTGCATACAACCGATACCCCAACGTATAAATCGGTATGGGACTTTTTATACGATGGGAGCCTTGCAGAAGACCCCTAAACTTATAAGTTTGTATGGGCATTCATATAAGTTTAGGTTACTTACTTCTTTATTTTTGTTCTCTGTCTGCCTTCTTTATATCTGTCACTTACTACATGTTTTCTTTATTACTTACTGCCGTAGAATTGCTAAACGTACTTTGTTCTAGATAGTTGTTAGAATAACTCCCCTGTCACCTGCTTGATTATTCTCCACCTTTGTAGCTTCACTTTCCTCCTCTCCGCTCGGTGCTTAGGAGCCGTAGGGGGAGGGGTAGGGGATGATAGGGCTTAGTCTTTATGACTAATGGTTTTCAAACCACAACATTACAGGAGCTCCGGATGGGAGACAGGGACCAGCAGTCCAGGGACCAGCACCAGCGGAGTACGGTGCGCATGGAGGTGGGTCAGTCTAGCACCGGTGCACCTACGACCAGCTCCGTGAGTGATTAGTACTTTTATAGTTTCTACGATGAGTGATTTGTAGTGAGGACTCTGATGTACCGGGCTCGAGCCCGTTTATCTATATTTCATCTGAACTGTATCTTTGCAGTACTTCTGTTATCTATTTCCTGTTATTATCTACTGATGGACCGGATGTGATTTCACTTTTTTTACATGTTTCTGTGGACTTGTTTACATTTATGTATAATTGCTTCTCTCTCTTGTGATCGAAAAGGGCCAGCAGAATTGGCGCTTTGTAGTGGCGGCCTTCCCGTGAGTCGGTGCCACCGCAAAGCGGCAGTTCTTGGCTAAGACCCCGGTGTCGAGAAAAGGAAAAAAAGGGGGTCTTACAAAAGAAGAACTCAAAAGGTATGCTAAAGCAATTAAATTTTTCAATGTAGATGATTATATGAGTCTGCATCCTTAAGCAGTAGTACCAATGGCTATTTCTTGCAATATAATTGGAGCATCAGACATGACTATGTCTAAGAGAGTAGCTGCAAATCCAAATAGAGAAATTATTTTCAAACAGCCCTATGAGAAATCTGACATAGCAGAGAAAGAGAAGTCAAAGAAGAACAAATGACTGTCTGAGAAATCTGACACAACGTGATTTATTTTTCTGCAAGATATCTTTTTTCATGCTTTATGATTGTTTTCTTTTGTTTGTATTAGTGACCTCACCCAAATAGGGGGAGATTGTTGGATCCCTAGTTTGGATTTGGGCTAGGTTCACTAATTAGGATGTGTTTGACCCAATTATATAGCTAGGGTCAAGTCTATTAGTCCTAGAGTTTAGGCTAGTCTTTAGGTTCAAACTTCATGGATCAGCCAGCAGAGGACTTCAGTAGATTCAAGACTTAGCAGAATTTTGTGTTCAAATTATCAGTTCGAAATTCTTCGAACTCAGCCCGACGATCATCAATCGACAATCTCAGCAATCTTTCTCTGAGTTGAGCTCGACGATATTCGAGCTCAGGTCGACGATCTCATCCTCCAGACAGATTCTCTACTCGACGAACTTGGATCATAGAATTGGCAAGTTATTTTCAGAGTGCAGTTCGTTGAGCTCAGGTCGACGAGCATGAATTCTCTATTCGACAATCCTGGAACTCCAGTCGACGAATTCTATTCAGAGGTCGACAATTTCTGTCCCGAGCCAGAATTAGAAGTTTTCCTTATTTCTATCCCTATTTATTATATTATTTATCATTAATTCTCTGAGTAATTAGTGCTCATATTCTCAAGAATATAGCCGTTATTGACATCATTAATTATGGATTTCATCAGAGTTATTTACTTGCTTATTTTATTGGGACAATTGGGGAAACTCATTAAAGCAAATATTCCAGCCATTACTTTCTCCAAATCAGTCAGCAATTAATGCTTGGAATTCAAATTTCAAAGGAGAATTTTGATAGCAAAATATAAAAGAGATTTTCTCTTTTCAGACTGCACTGCATGCATACACATACCAGAGCAGTAGTGACAACACAAGAGCAAAACAGAGAAGAGACATAGAACAACATGCAAAACTCTCTCTCTCTCTCTCTGTGAAGAAAACATTCTGTTTTCCCTTGTTCTTTTTGAAGATTGAAGAAGAACATCCATCACATATCAAGAGTCTTCTTCTACTTCTACTCCAGTAATCTTCAAGGACAACAACTCTTAATCAGTCTACAAGTTCTTGGATCTCTTTCAAGACAAGGTTGAAGCCCTACACCCTTAGTAAGGCTCCAAGCTTTCTGAACCATTCAGCATTTAAGAAGGAGTATTGACAACAAAATCCACAAGTCTTCTCTATTGTATATAGAAAAAACAAGACATCATCAACTCTCTCAACCTCCTATAAAAAGGGTTTATTAACTCCCTTCAAAAGTTTATTGTTTATTTTTGGGCACCTGATCAAAAGCCTAAAGGGTTGTGAGATCTCCCTAGAAATATATCTTGTGGTCGCAGTCACCTAATAAAAAACCTGATTATGGATTCCTACTACGGTGGTAGAAGAGTGGATGTACCCAGTTTGGAGAACCACTATAAAATTCTTATGGTGTCTGGTTGATCATTTTCATTTTGTTTTGCTGTGTTGTGATAGAGTAGCTTCCCTGTTTCTATTTCTTTCTATGCTATTATTTGGTATCACCTATTTTCTCTGATATAAAATTAAAATAGCCAAAAGTTTTAATTACTCTATTCACCCCCTCTAGAGTAAATCAGGTCTATCCCCTTTCTTTCAGGTAATGTTCAATTGGAGTGGTATAAGGAGGAGGAGCATATTAGGTATGACATAACGGGCAAGAAGATCAAGAAACGTGCCCGAAAGGACAAGATAAATTATTTTCTCGCTGGTGTAGATGATTCAAAAATTTGGTGAGTAGCAAAAGTTTGAGTATATTTTCTTAACCATTGAGTTCATCTGCATATGATTGAGCTGATAAAGTTTTGCTGTTTAATTGTTTTTTGACATACATACTATAGTCACACTTCTTTGGGAGTTATGTATGAAAATTTATCAGCTCATGTAGTATTTATAGGATAACCAATGTTAGTTTTCTAAGTTATTATTCCAAGTTGAATAGGTCATGTATAAAGCATAGATCTTTGATCATGTTGGACCATTACTACAATAATTTTTCATAATTACTCATAATTACCCATAATATTTAATATTGAATGTTATCTGCTCATTCTAGTATGCATCGCATTAGACTTGTTTGTTTTCTTAAGTTATAGTTCCAAGCAGAGGGAGTCATGTGTTGAATCTAGATATTTGATTATTATGAAAGTGGTACTGTAACAATTTACATATAATATTAAAGTATAGGTGCACAAAAGGCCTAGCCGGCTCGTGCTTTTGGGTGGCCAGGCTCAGGCGTGGGCCTGACATTTGTCAGGCCCAGGCCTTCCTTCCTAAGGGGGTCTGGGCCTGGCATTTGCTTGTAGATTATGGGTTATGGTATAATCGATAGCTGATGTCTTGATTTTTAAAAAGAATGTTATTTTTTTATTGCCTTACTTGTAATACCTAAAGCATAATTATATTTTACTTCCTATAAGAAAGAACTTGGGATTATGAATGGTTTGCATTTGCTTGCTGATTCTGGGTTATGGTGTAAGTATATGTGATGGGCTTCAGTTAATTAAAATAAGGCTTGCTGTGATGAAAAATGTGGGGAAACTTGGGGCTTTATTCTTTTAGAATGGCTAGATGGTTTAACAGTGGCCGAATACTCTTTTTTTCTTTCTTTTCGCAAATACAAGTACATTTGAAACAAGGGGCATTTCTAATTTGATGGTGAAATTTGATAGTGATGGTTAATGGGAGGCATTCATGTTAAAATTTGATAATGATGTTTATTATTTTGTTTTATTTCATAAACATTTTATATTTTTGCATTAATTTTCTTACAAATAGTTTTTATGCACTACAAAGTCTTAATGTAGAGTCTATCCAAAGGTTTTCCATCTATTATTTTTTTCAATTACTAATTATTTCTTAATTTCAGGTCAAGATTGCTCCAAAGAAGGGTGGCAAGCCACCGATGAAACAGCCAGTCAAAGAGTCCAGCAACTGTTGAGAACACTGATGAGTGCATGGTCTTGTTATTTAATATTGTATTTAAAAGAACTTATTTTCAAGGTAGCTGACAACCTAGAGGGGGGGTGAATTGGTTTGTCTAAGTCTTTTAATAATATCTTCAATATCTTGTTATTTTCTTTTAGATTTCAGCTTAAGGTGATCTAGAGCTTGTCCTTAACCCCTGGAAATAAGAAGAATACCAAGCACAAAAAAGCACACAGGTATTTTATAGTTGTTCCCAAAAATTATGGGTATATCCACTCTCCTCCCACCTAGCTAACTTCATGTTAGTCAAGGCACTTCTCCAAAATGCTCCTTAGAGCTTACACCTCAGGCCCTCAGCCTTAAACTCAGGTCCTCTTCAAAACCCAATCTCAGAACCTCAAAGGTTCCTACCTTAGAGCCCTGCAAAGCTCCTACAGCTTAGTGGTTCTCAAACCACCTACCTCAGCCTTATTTCTAAGGCTTACAGCTCAGGCTTTTCAGCCCTACAACTTCAGGCACAAGACCCAACTCTCAGAGTGCTGCAACACTCCTATAGCTCAGTACCCTTCCAAGTACCTTCCTTAGTGCCCTTCAAGGCACCTACCGCTCAGTGACAAACTTGTCACCTACCTAAGGACAAAAGACCCTACAGCTCAGATTCAGAAGGATCCAACAAAAAGAAATGGTTTAATTAACATTGACTTAGAGAAATTTCTATATGTCAACAACTAGTGCAAAAAAATTTCTGCTCTAACTTTCCTCATAGCAGAGAAAAGGATTGCTGGAAGAACTCAGAAGCTAATTTCTGAACTAGCAGAAGAAGGCTAAAGATCTGTTGATCTTAAGTCTTTAAGCAGCTCACTGAATCTTCTTAAGGATGAAGGTTTTTCTTTCTTCAGAACTAATTCTTAATCTGATGTGACTAATGGAGACTTGCACAGCTAACTGAACTTTCCTTGCTATAGAGCTTTAAGCTTTTCACATGCAGCAATGGTGAAGAAGATTAAGACGGATAATCACTTTTGTAATTGATATAATCCCTAAAAAGTTAAGTTGTCTTGTCCCCATCTCTTCCTTTTGTAGTTCGCTGATCAACAACTCTTAGAAATCGGTGGGCCCCACATACAGCTTCCAGTTGCACCTTGCTTTAATGGAAGAAGAGGTACAGTAGCTTTACAGCACGGTTTGTCGTGTACTGTAGCTTCCCCGTACCTAATTTGAACTTATTTCACTTTGTCGATTTTGCTGACGTCAGCACCTGTGGACTTAGCCAAAATTGAGCATTAATAGAATATGCGTTGAGTAAAAGAGTTTTACTTAACGCCAAAACACTTAGATAGAATTACTATCTCTTGGCATTGACAGCGTTGTGATCGTTGAGTGAATATCCCTCACTCAATGCCATCTGCCTTAGCCATTTCTGCTTCTTCAGCAGCTTAGGCGTTGAGAGCGTTGAGTGAGTACGGCTCACTCAACGCTTATTGCCTAAGCTAAATTTCTGAACTAAGATTGACGAACCGAACTGAGTTCGACGAATGATAAGCTCATCTCGACGAATTATGAACTGAGTTCAACGAATTCTAAATATATATCAACTAGTTCAACTTACAGACTTTTTGCTGTAGTGCGTTGAGTGAGTTGACTTCACTCAACGCCAAAACACTTAGCCATATTCTCTTTAGTAGCATGGCGTTGAGTGAGTTGACTTCACTCAACGCCTGTGGACTTAGCCACTTTTCAGATCATTTCAACTTAGGTTATTACTGCTTTAGCCTATCTCACAACATTTTGTTGTATGGCATTGAGTGAGTTTACTTCACTCAATGCATGTGGACTTAGTCATTTTCTCAGCTTGCCACTATTTAGGCTTTGACTGTATAGGCTTCACTCAGCGCTATAGGTCATCTGGCGTTGAGTGATTTACCTTCACTCAATGCCTATGGACTTAGATAGATTTCTGTCAGCCCACACCTTAGGTAAGTGTTTTACCTGACCTTGCCACTTAGGCTACATGTCCCATAATTATTGCTAGGACAATCTGCATGCATGAACTTAGGCACACATCAAATACACTTTTGTGTATATCATTGATATTATTGACTTCTTCAAATCTAAGGACAATATGGGCAATGAACCCAACAATCTCCCCCGATTTGAAGAAGTCAAAACCTTCAATCAAATGAGGTGAGTAAATGACATACATAGCAATATGCAGCAAAAAAAATATTTATAAAAAAATACCAATAGAATAACATATAGTTACCATATTCCCATGCTTGCAGGATGATCATTATCACCCCTGCTCCCCCTGAATTGTTGCTACTTAATATGATAATATCTCATTTGATCATATCATTTTCTTCCCCATTTTTGACTTTTGGAAATAGGCAGGGAGGTACTGGATTTTCTGCTACTCCTTCTTGAGTCAGAATAACAACATTTGCACACTTGTGAATGTTGGAGGTGTGCTGAACTTGCTCCCCCTCAACTGAAGCACCATCTCTCATGCTTCTTGATACCACTAAAGGTATGAGCTTGAAATGCCTTCATGGTCTTGAAGAGAAATTCCACTTGCAAGAAAAAAATAGCTTGCATCCATATGAGAGCAACTGAAGTCATACTAAGTTTAACATACCAAATTCAAATATGAAAGTGTTAAACTTTGCTTCATCTAGTGGTTTAGTGAATTTGTCACCCATTTGATTGTTTGTTGGGACAAACTCATGGGTGATGTCTTAACATTCCACATGCTCCCTAATGAAATGATATCTAATCTCTATATGCTTAGTCCATCTATGGGAGATAGGATTCCTAGTTATAGAAATTGCACTAGTAGAATCACAAAAGAGTAGAGTTCTACTTATCTGAATATTGTAGTCCTAAAGTTGATGTAGATCCACAGCAACTGAGCCCAGCAGCTTCCAGCTGAAATATACTCTGACTCTGCAGTTGAGATTGCAATACTAGTTTGCTTCTTGCTACTCCAAAAGACCTCCCTTCCACCAAGAAATTGACAAGATCCAGAAGTGCTCTTCCTATCCTCTTTACAGCCTACAAAATCTGCATCTGAATAGACTGTTAGTTAGAACTCCCCATTCCTAGGGTACCATTGGCCATGATCTGGGGTGCCCTTAAGATATCTCAAGATTCTTTTCACCGCAGTGTAGTGAGACTCTTTAGGGCTGGCCTGATACCTAGCACAGACACATGTTGCATACATAATGCCAGACCTACTTGTTGTGTGGTAGAGAAGGGAACAACCTATACCTCTATAAAAAGTTGGATTAACAGGTTTCCCTGGATCATCTTTGCCTATAGACATACTTGAGCTCATGGGAGTTCTTATGGTGGAAGCATTTTCCATACCATATTTCTTGTCTATCTCTCTGGTGAACTTTGACTGGGATATGGATAGACCATCATCAGTCTGTCTTACTTAGAGTCCCAAGAAGAACTTCAATTCACCCATACTGCTCATCTCAAACTTCCCCTGCATAGGTTTTGCAAACTTCATATAGAGGTTGTCATCAGTAGAGCCAAATATTATGTCTTCAACATTAATCTGGACTAGGATGATCTTACCCTTAGATTCCCTTAGAAATAGGGTATTGTCTATCTTCCACCTTGAGAGTTTATTCTCAATGAGAAAGGTAGACAATGTCTCATACCATGCTCTAGGGGCTTGCTTGAGCCCATATAGAGCTTTCCTAAGTCTATACACAGCAGTAGGAGAGTTAGAATCTACAAAACCTGGAGGCTGCTCAACATAAACTTCTTCTTTTAGGTCACCATTCAGAAAGGCAGACTTCATATCCATCTGGTAGATCTTGAATCCCTTATGTGCAGTATATGCTAGAAAAAATATAATGGCTTCTAATCTTACTACAGGGAAAAAGGTTTGTCAAAGTAAATGCATTCTTCTTGCCCGTACCACTTAGTTACTAGTCTAGCTTTGTTCTTAATTATAATGTCATTTTCATTAAGTTTGTTTCTGTAGATCCACTTGACTCCAATGATATTATGACCTTGTAGTCTGGGAACCAGCTTCCAAACCTTAAACCTTTTGAACTAGTTCAGCTCCTCCTGCATAGCTCTAATCCAATGCTAATCTATGTTGGCCTCTTCAAACCTCTTTGGCTCCACTTGTTATAGAAAGCTAGCATACATGGATGTATTTAGATTTTTGCTTCTTGTCACTACTCCGTGATTTGCATCTCCAATAATTTGGTGTGCTGGATGATCTCTCATATGTCTTACTATAGGTGGTAGTCTCCTTTCAACAGCAGCAGTAGGTGCACCTGTAGGTGCAACCTCTTGTTGATCTTCTTCTACTTCAAGTATTCTTAGTAGATCTTCTAAAATATCCACTTCATCTTTGATGATTGGGGCTTCTTCCTTGATGGTCAGATTGTCCATCATCTATTCTGTACCTGCAGTACTACAAGAGGAGCTAGGCAGCTCAATATTAATCATAGTAGACTCATCAAAGACTACATGAGCTGATTCTTCTATAGCTTGGCTTTTCAAGTTGTAGATTGTTGTACCCAACAAATATTCCATTAAAGGATTTGGTAGCAAACTTAGTCACATAGGACTTCCCATTGTGAAGCACAAATAACTTACTACCAAAGATCCTAAGATAGCCCAGATTTGATTTTCTGCCCTTGAAGATCTCATAGGGAGTCATCTTGTGTCTTTTGGTGATAGAGGCCCTGTTGAGGACATGACATGTAGTATTTACTGTCTCAGCCCAAAAATATTCTAGGAGAGATGTGTCACCCAACAAGTTCTTCCAGCCTTTATGAGAGTTCTATTTTTTCTCACAACAATCCCATTTTCCTAGGGAGTTCTAGGTGAAGAAAACTCTTGATGATTCCCTTGCCCTTCACAGAATTTTGTCATGTCTTCAGACTGAAATTTAGATCTATGGTCACTTCTGATTTTGACCACAGAGCTGTTAAACTCATTCTGTATCTATTTGACAAAATTACTGAAGATACCAAGGGTCTCATTCTTTTTCTTGAGAAAGAACACCCAAGCAAACTTGGAAAAAACATCAATCACCACAAGGGTGTAGACCTTCCTAACAAGACTTTGAATTTTCATAGGGCCAAATAAGTCCATACGCAAGAGGTATAGACACCTAATAGAGACTTTTGTCTTAATGCCCTTGAAGGAGGCTTTTGTCTGCTTGCCCTTTTAGTAGGCAGAGAAAATGCCCTCTTTGGAGCACTTCACATTGGGACCATTCCATACTAGCTCTTGACGAAAGAGCTTGCCAATAGTATTGTAATTTAAATGGGCCAGTCTCTGGTGCCATTGCACACAATAGGAGACTTTCTCATTTATCACTAGATAGATAGGAGAATCTGTATCTATACATAGAAAGTTCAAGCAGTAAATATTTCCACTCCTAGTGCCTGTCAAGATGACCTCTTGGTCACTTGACCTCTTAATGAGGCACTCATTCTTGTGGAAGACAATAATATAGTTAAGATCAGAAAGCTGGCTTATGCTTATAAGGTTGTGATGTAACCCTTCAACATAAACCACCTTGGTGATGGTGACTATACCATTGGTAATCTTACCATATTCTCTGGTTACACCTCTATCTGAACCACCAAAGATGACTTTGGGTCCATCCTTTACTGGAGTAAATTTCTTCAAGTTGCTCCTTGTTCCAGTCATGTGCCTGGAACAGCCACTGTACAAGTACCCCATATAGGGGTATGGCCATTTGGGCTATCCTGCAATACACAGTTAACTTTACCTTAGGACCCAAATATCTTTTGGGTCCTTGGTGCACATTAGTGTGAGACAGAACATGTCCACTAGTAGAGTTTCTGACTGGTGGACTGACCCTAGATCTGGCCACATTGGGATTGTGCCAGTAGTCAATGGCAAAATTCCCTATCTTACCACTGCACCAACAATCATGTATTTTGTATCTTCTCTTCTGTATAGGCCCAGCAGCTTGGTTAGCAGTAGCCTAAATTGGAGGAAGATGTGTTGCAGCCCTTCTCAAACTTCTTTCAGCTAGGATTTGACTGAAATAAGTCTTTTAGCTGGCTGATTTGGTCTGCCTTGAGTGCCAGTAGGAGCAAGCTTCTTTTCAGAAAGCATGTTTCTGATGGCTTCAGATATACCAGATCAGCCTGACTCTTAGACTTTCCCTTTGTCTGAACCTTTATTGCCCGACTCTGAGCCTTGGCTGCAGCAACATTCTTGAGTGTTGGTGCAGAAGCACAAAAAACAAATGGTCCAGTTTGGACCATTTGAAACTTATCATTGGAAAACTTGAAAGCACAAACCATGCTACAACTTTCACCATGGTAGTGAACATCTTTGTTCACTCTAGATGAACAACCCTTCTCCCACTGACCATAAGAGCTTTCTTGTTCATACCTGTTAGAAGGTGTCAGAACCTTTCTAAAAAGAATGGGAGGCTTGGAAGCAATAGGCTGAGGTGGAGCTGAAGCTTTGCCCTTCCTTTTTGAAGGAGAAACTCTTGTGATTCCCTTAAATCCCAACCCCTTCTTGCCCTTCTGAGAGGAGAAGGTGTCTATCAATGGGAGGACAGTAATTGGCTTAGAATAGCTAGCCATTATTCTTTTCTCCTTCTCAAGCTTATCTTAAAGCTCCCTGATGAGACAGTTCTTGTGCTTGATGGAGGCAACCTGAATGTCCAAGAGGGTTTTCAATTGAATAATTTCCCTAGCTTTTTGGTCCAACAGATTTGCTTTTATAGTCAGCTGGGCAACATCAAGCTTAAGAGATTATATCTCTTTAGTTTTCTTCTTGGACAACTTCTTGACCTTCTTGAAGGCATCTAGGAGTTCTCCATACTTTTCAATAAGTTGATTCACATCTCCTTCAGATCCAGAATCTTCTTCATCACTTAGTGAAGAGGTTTCTGTACAAGGACTGGTCACATACCCAGATATAGAAGCAAAATCAGGTAGTCAATGTACCTTTCTTGGAACAGGCTGATCCTGGTTGGCTTCTTCATCAGTAATTAACATCAGCACTCTATAGTTGTTTTCATCATCTTACTCTACCTCTGAGTCACTATATGACAGTGTTAGAGGGGCCCTGATACCTATCCTTATTGAAGTACAAACTTCTTCTGCTGATCCAGCTACATCTTTAGCAGCAGCAGAAACAACTAGTCCAATATAGGCTTCCCTTACTTTAGACTCTGATGAGGATGAGTCTGTCCAGCTCTTCTCCTCCATAGAAATGAAGGATTTTTCCTTCTTCTTCCCTTTGTGCTAATACTGGTTTTTCTCAGCAGCTTCCTTCCTCTTTTCAGGGCAGTCAGCAATCAAATGCCTTGGTTTGTTGCAATAGTAACAAATAACTTTAGAAGAATTATATTTGTTAGGTTTAGAACCATACCTCTCAGTCTTGGACTGATTCTTCCTGTAATGAGTGGAGGTGGAAGACCTCTTCTTACAGTGCTTCTTCTTCATCAGCCTCTAGAGTTGCCTAGAGAAGGATGCAAAATCTTCATCAAACATACTGCTGTCTGATGACCCTGAGTCTGAGCTATCTGACTCAGCTTGTCTTCTTGGAGGAGTAGGAATTCTCTCCTTGCCCTTCTTTGTGCTTTCAGCTCTGAAGGCTAAGGACTTTTCCTTGGACAGTGATTTGTTGGTGGCATCCTCCTCCTTCCTAGCATCTAGCTGTATCTCATAGGAGAGCAGGTTCCTAAATAATATTTAGGGAGGAGTGTCAGCAAGCTTATCTATCTCTCTTATGACACAGATCTTAGTATCCTAGTCTCTAGTGAGAGACCTGCGAAACTTGTCATTTATTTCATAATTATTGAAGACCCTTCTATAGGTCTTCAACTCATTTATGATCCTGAAGAATCTTTCATAACAGGTAGTTATGTTCTCCTTCAAGATTTGTCTGAAAGCCTCATACTCTTAGTTGAACAGAGACTTTCTATCATCCATTACCTCATCAGTACCCTCCATGTAGACCACAAGGGTGTCCCATATCTCCTTGGAGGTCTGGCAGTGAACCAAGTTCAGAAAGGTTAAGTCATCTACAACACTGGCAATGATGTTCTGTGCTCTCTTGTCCATGCCAGCTAGGTGACCTCATCCTTTATCATTTCAGAGTATGTCTTTGGTGTCTTAATGTTGGCATCCAGAGCAGAGACCTTCATAGGAATTACAGGTCTCTCCCTAATAGTTGCAAAGATTCTTAGATCATAGGCTTCCATAAATAGCCTCACCCTCTCTTTCGATATTCCAAACTTCTCCTTTCTGCAGATGGGAAATTTCATGGAACACAGCTCTCTCTGGCTCTCTCTTGAGCCCATGACCACTTAACTTCAGCTACCTTTAGAGATCACCCAGATTGTTAAATCCTTTTTGAGTAACCTCCCTCTGATACCACTTTAAAGATCCTATTTTCAAGGTAGCTGACAACCTAGAGGGGGGGGGGGTGAATAGGTTTTTCTAGGTCTTTTAATAATCTCTTCAATATCTTGTTATTTTCTTTTAGCTTTCAGCTTAAGGTGATCTAGAGGGTGTCCTTAACACCTGCAAATAAGAAGAATACCAAGTAGAAAAAAGCACACAGGTATTTTATAGTGGTTCCCCAAAATTATGGGTACATCCACTCTCCTCCAACCTAGCTAACTTCCTGTTAATCAAGGCACTTCTCCAAAATTCTTCTTAAACCTTACACCTCAGGCCCTCAGCCTTAAACACAGGTTCTCTTCAGAACCCTACCTCAGAACCTCAAAGGTTCCTACTTCAAGGCCCTGAAGTGCTCCCACAGCTTAGTGGTCCTCAAACCACCTATCTCAGCCTTATCTCTAAGGCTTACAGCTCAAGATTTTCAGCCCAACAACTTCAGGCACAAGGCCCAACTCTCAGAGTGCTGCAGCACTCCTATAGCTCAGTACTCTTCCAGGTACCTTCCTTAGTGCCCTTTCAGGCACCTACAGTTCAGTGACAAACTTGTCACCTACCTCAATCCAAAAGGCCCTACAGCTCAGATCTAGAAGGATCCTACAAAAAGAAATGGTTTAATTAACTTTGACTTAGAGAAATTTCTCTATGCCAACAACTAGAGCAGAAAAATTTCTGCTCTAACTTTCCTCACAGCAGAGAAAAGGATTGCTGGAAGAAATCAGAAGCTAATTTCTAATTTAGATGAAGAAGGCTAAAGATCTGTTGATCTTAAGTCTTTAAGCAGCTCACTGAACCTGCTTAAGGATGAAGGTTCTTCTTTCTTTAGAACTAATTCTGAATCTGCTGTGATAGATGGAGACTTGCATAGCTAACTGAACTTTTCTTGCTGGAGAGCTTTAAGCTTTTCACATGCAGCAATGGTGAAGAAGATAAAGACGGCTGCTCACTTTTGAAATTGATATAAGCCCTAAAAAGTTAAGTTGTCTTGTCCTCGTCTCTTCTTTTTATAGTTCGCCGATCAACGACTCTTAGAGATCGGTGGGCCCTACATGCAGCTTCCAAATGTGCCTTGCTTTAACAAAAGAAGAGGTGTAGTAGCTTTACGACCAAGTTTATCGTGTACTGTAGCTTCCTCATACCTGATTTGACCTTAGTTTACTTTGTCGATTTTGTTGATGTCAGCACCTATGGACTTAGCCAGAATCGAGCATTAGTAGAATATGCATTGAGTGAAAGAGTTTCACTCAATGCCAAAACACTTAGACAAAATTATTGTCTCTTGGCATTGACAGCGTTGTGAGCGTTGAGTGAACATCCCTCACTCAACGCCATCTGCCTAAGCCATTTCTGCTTCTTCAGCATCTTAGGCATTGAGAGCGTTGAGTGAGTACGCCTCACTCAACGCTTATTGCCTTAGCCAAATTTTTGAACTAAGATTGACGAACCGAACTGAGTTCGACAAATGGCGAGCTCAGCTCGACGAATTATGAACTTTGTTCGACGAATTCTGAACATAGATCAACTAGTTCAACTTACAGCCTTTTTGCTGTATGGCGTTGAGTGAGTTGACTTCACTCAACGCCAAAACACTTAGACATATATCACTTTAGTAGCATGGCATTGAGTTGACTTCACTCAACGCCTGTGGACTTAGCCACTTTTAAGCTCATTTCAACTTAGGCTATTACTACTTTAGCCTGTCTCACAACATTTGCTGTATGGCATTGAGTGAGTTGACTTCACTCAATGCCTGTGGACTGTCATTTTCTCAGCTTGCCACTATTTAGGCTTTGACTGTATAGGCTTCACTCAGTGCTATAAGTCATCTGACATTGAGTGATTTACCTTCACTCAACGCCTGTGGACTTAGACAGATTTCTGTCATCCCACACATTAGGTAAGTGTTTTAGCTGACCTTGCCACTTAGGCTACCTGTCCCATTATTATTGCTAGGACAACCTGCATGCATGAACTTAGGCACACATCAAATACACTTTTGTGTATATCATTAACATTATTGACTTCTTCAAATCTTAAGACATTGTGGGCAATGGACCCAACAGTATTGTTCTAGATGAGATGACAATAACCTGTACTCCATGTAATACTTTTGTGTGACTAAAAACATGTTGATCTTGTTATGTAATATTAAATATGTGTTTTCAAGATTTTATATTATCTTTAGCAAAATATTTAAGAAATATGAAATCATTATTATTATTTGTAATAAAATCTCAGGTACACAAAAAATAGAAATTGAATATTTTGATATATAAATGAACGTAGTAAATTTATTGTAATGAAGTAATTTTATTTTTAGTGAGGAAAAAATAAATCATTTGAAACGAAATAGTATTTATCGTAATTGATTTTTTTTGTGAGGAAAAAAACATTCGTAACAAAATATATTTATTATAACTAATTTATTGTGAGGAAGAATCTTTTTTGGGTGAGAAAGTATCGTTTGTTATAACTAATTTATTTGTAACGACACACATACATTCCTTACAAGAATTTTTAGCATCGAGCTTTAGAGGACGACCGTTACATAAAGTTTTTTTCGTTACCAAAGAGTTTTTGTAACAATTTTTGGTACTTATTGTAACGATTTAGGTCATTACTATAAGTGCAATTTGTTGTAGTGGTGAGTCATCGCATTGCATTCATAACATTGCATTGTATTACATACTCAAGATCCTTATCGTATAAGTTTGTATGGGCACTATTATATGTTGAGTTACTTTACTATTAAGCCTATCCTTAACTTATAAAATTATATGGGCATTTTCATAAGTTAAGTTTCTTTCCTGTTGTAGATTTATATACTTAATGGATTGTTATGATTTGTGTAGAACTGCTAAAAAAGAATGTGGATAATAATGCTATACATTGCTGCTATTACTACTCATGATATTTAGACTCTCCACCTACTTGTTATTAATACTTATATATATCGTACCCTCTTCTTTTCTCCACCTGGTGCCTAAGAGCCGTTGGGGGAGTGGATGTGATAGCCACTTAGTATTTATGACTAACGGTTGCTATGTCTTCCATTTTAGGATGAAACCTCGCAGATAGAGCAGCAGTAGTAGGTAATATAGGAGGGTAGCCAGTCCAGGGTGATATGGCATGATACGACATTACCTTCGCTGCCGCCATTTATAGATGTGTGTTTTTGAGAGACTCATGATTGTAGCCTTTGGGCAATTTTGGTGTACTCTGATATTAAAGTAGTGTTGTAGCTTCTTATTATTGTTGTACTTGTTTGGACTTATATACTTGTGTGAATTTGGACTTCTATTTTATATTCTTTATGTTGGGTTAGCATGGATGATATTGGTTTGGTTGACAGGATCAGCGTCTTGTTGTACAGGTTAGCCCATGTGCTGACATTACCATAAGGCGGCTGTTCTGGGCATAAGACTCCCCTAGGCCATGTCTTGTGTTACGGGAGGGGGGGGTCTTACATTGTAACATCCTATTTCACACTAGACCCCTCACACGTGTTTTTGAGTCAAGGGAGTTGACTCGGGCTCGGGGTGCACCAGACTCGACAAGTAAAAATTCGTCGAATATCGTCATGAATACCCGACGAATTTGTCGAATATATAAGACGAACTACATTTAGAATATTTTTTTACCCATAGCGTCGAGTGCGTTGAGTGTACTCAACGCCATTCGACGAATTAGTCTTAGGCGTTGTGTGGACTCAACACCACTTGACGAATGAAGACGTGGAGGATTTTATGGAAACGGGGCGTTAAGTGCACTCAACGCGGCGTTGAGTGTGTTGAGTGCACTCAACACCATTCGACGACCTATGCTGAGGCGTTGAGTGGACTCGACACCACTCAATGCCATTTGACTTAGAAATATATCTGGGATGATTGGCATCGAGTGCGTTGAGTGCACTCGACTCCATTAGCTGAATGGTGTCAAGTGCGTTGAGTGCACTTGATGTCACTCAATGCTTTCACTCATGTTAATTTGGAGACCTGTGTCGTCGAGTGCGTTGAATGCACTCGATGCCGCTCGATGATTCGTCGAGCAAAGAGGGTATACTGAATGATTTAAACTTGGGAAGTACTTGACTATGTATGGCGTTGAGTGGTCACGATGAATCTCGACGATTCGTCGAGTAAGTGTACGATACTCAACGATTCGTCGAGTAAGGGTTCCTCACTTGATGATTTTTGACTTGGCTAATTTTCTGTCGTAGTCTGCTTATAGTCACGTGCCCGGCTGAATCATATTTTCGGGAATTGTGCCAAAACGATTACATTGGACGCGTCTTCTCAATAAGACATATTTAAAGTTATAATAAGCGGTCAAATGTCAAGTTGACACGTGACAAGGTAGTTAACCCAAATTCCTATTATAAAAGAGATTTGCAAAAAAACCCTAGCCACCATGTTGTCCTTTTACTGAGACATTAATGTGTAAACCCGTTGGAAGAGAAGAAGGCCCGAAGTAGCCGGAGCCAATTTTCCTCTTTGTGGAAACAATACCGAAGGAGAAGAACCATGCCGCCAAGAAGGATAACAAGATCCATGACTGGAACCGTCGAAAACGAGGTGAGCTTCCTACCCTCTCCTTGGTGCTAGATCTCTAGTTATTCCTAGGAGAGATATCGACTCAAAAGAGTCTTGATTTGTGAGAAGAAGGTTTCTAGGAAGATGCCATGCTAGGACTTGCATCCAAGGGATTAGACGTCTTCTACCTCTCCTTCCTTCTTTGTGAATATGGGGGTTGGTTTCATGAGGATAAGTGGCCTAATGAGGGTGAATAAGGGAGGTGGATTTTTGTATGTGATTTGGGAATATCGGTTAGAGGAGGAAGATGAACTGATGCCGTTCATTCTGCCTTAAGATGCGTGCAGAAATCTATTTTCTGCGCGCAACGAACTTCGAGGACATTTTCTGATATGATACGTCATGATCTGGGCTTTAGACTAAACACAAAAGTCATAGCCCTTATAAATACCTTTCCAACGTGTAGTTACATGTCTTCATACGAGGTCTGTAGCCACAGGAAAGTCTGATCGAACTTACTGGCTGACAAGTTAAACGTGCATGAGACTGTTTTCTGAATGCAACAGACTTCGAAGCCGATTTCAACTGTGTTACGGTCTGATCTGGCTAGTGGACCGAATACAAAAGTTGTAGTCCTTGAAAATACCTTTCCAAATATAATTTATACGTCATCATATGAGTCTTGTGGAATCGGGAATACCCAATCGAAATGGTTGTATAGTCAAGTCTTGTGTACTCACTATTCTCGGGCTAGTGTAGAATTGGGCTTGGTTTGAGTAAAGAGATTGTAAGAATAAATGTTAGGGTTTAGCGTGCTTGGTCCTATGCAAATGTGATAAACAAATGGTTGGAAAACGTAATTGGGAATGATCGTAATTTGTGAAATGGAATGGGTTTGGAGAAAGATTTGACGCTTGGTAATTGAACTAGTAAACCATGTATTCATGCTAATAAAAGGGGTGAACTATCTTATGCTAATGAGATTATTGTAAAGGAAGCATAATGATTGGTGGATGCTTGTCCCTTAAAAGAAATTGGAAGAGGTTGATACATGGCCATGAGATGAGTTAAATAAGGAAGGTGTAAAGTGGTCCACTGCTTAGAGTCGTGTCTCCCTATGTGTAGTAGTGTGGAATTAATGTGTTGTGTTTGTTTGATTTCCACCTGTGTTAATAAAGAACACTTGCATGCTTGGAAGCATGGAAAATATGGAAGGGTGTAGTGCATGTGTTTGACCGCATAGGATTGATAATGATGAAAAGAGGCTTTGGTTGGTTGGGTTTGGTCCTCGGTGCTCACTCTCGAGGCTCCTTCCGCGTCGAGTGGATTGTTAGGCTTGGTCCTCTAGTTATACGCTCACATAGGCTCCTTCCATGCCCTGATGATATGAAACTGAATGCGGTATGAGTCGACACACGGTGTTGTAATTCTGGGTTAAGGATAGTGTGGCAGGTCTATGGGCTTGCAGTCATCACACCGATGAGAGTTGACACATAGACCTTGGGCGGTTGGGCTTGGTCCTCAGTTCTCATTCCCGAGGCTCCTTTTATACTAAGTGGATGGTTGGGCTTGGTCCTTTGGTGATACGCTCCCATAGGCTCCTTCCGTGCCACGATGATAGGCCAGTAGGGCTTGGTCATCGGTGCACACCTACCCGAGGCTCTGTCTGAGCCGTAGTACGCATGTGAGCTCCGCTGTTGTGTTCTTAGCATTGAGGCATATAGACGCCTAGGCTTGGTAGTGTGGATGCCAGCCCAGTAGTAGAGAAGCCCGCTCTACTATCACTGTCTGGCCACGATTGAAGATGCCTGAGAGATTAGCTACCTGCTCGAAAAGTGGGAACAACCAGCTTGTGTCGACATAACAGTTGCATGTGCATGATCGTGGTTGAGTCATTGCATTGCATTCATATAATTATATATATTACATACACAAGATCCTCATTGTATTAGTTTGTATGGGCACTCTTATACGATGAGTTACTTCCTGTCATAGATTCATACTTTATACTACTGTTGATGGTAAAACTGCTAGAGTAAATTGCTATACTCATTTGATGTACTTACTCTGATATTCATAGATATTGATTAATCTTTACCATCTGTTTATACTACTGTTTATATATATATTGTACCCTTGTTCCTTTCTCCGCCCGGTGCCGAGGAGTCGCCGGGGGAGCGGATGTGATAGCCACTTAGTATTTATAACTAACGGTTGCTACGTCTTTCTTTTTAGGAGAAAACCCTACTAACATGGCAATAACAGGTTACACAGCAGGGCAGCTAGGCTAGGACGACAAGGCCTGAAGTGACGATACCATCTCTACCATCAGTGTCTGATGTGAGTTCTGAGAGAAACATCTTGTATCCCTTTTGGCTTGTACTCTGATATTGTAGAAGCCTTTTTACTTCTATTATTTGATGTATTTAGTTTGGACTTATATACTAGTGTGCTATTTTGACTTTTGTTCTATATTCTTATGTTGGGTTGGCATGAATGATATGTTTAGCCGGCAGGATAGGCCTCTTGTAGTACAGGTTAGCCTATGTGCTAACGCTACCGCAAGGTGACTATTCTGGGCATAAGACTCCCCTCGTTCCGAGTTTTGTGTTCCGAGAGCGGGGTCTTACTAATGGTATCAACTTGCTATGATCCCGAACTAAAGAAGTCATTAAATAATGGAGCCACCCCCGCTCGATTTGTCAGTTTGGGGACAAACTGACTTAGCGAAAGTAGTCGTGTGACCATATATAATTCACACTAAGTATGTCCAATCTTGACCTTACAATTAGTAAACCTGACCATAGGTTTGTTCCTTATGTGTAGATCCCAGCATAATTAGAGCCAATAGGGGGAACTCCCGCACCTTCCGTACCTACTCAGTTCCAACAATCAGAGTTGGGACAGACGCTCACGGCCATCCTGGATGCCTTTAGGTCTCAACAGGCCCCAGTGTAGCAATAAGCTTCGGGCTCAAACTGGTTGGGCACTTTCCGAGCTCTCTCCCCTCCTGCCTACCTTAGGACAAAGTCGACTGTGCGTGCAGAAGAATGGCTCGATACAGTATACGAGCTATTGGCAGGAATTCATTGTCCAGCCAATATGGGTGTGACATTAGCACTGTTTGTCCTAGAACAACACGCCAAGAGGTGGTGGAAGTCCCTCATGGGCTCCACCTTCCAGGTCTGAGTTTATACGAAAATCAATTGGACTGAGTTCTCGGGAGCTTTCTTGGAACATTTCATCTCGTCGACCGCTAGAGATGAACTTGAGTAATGATTCCTGCAGCTAAAACAGGGATCAAAGTCGGTTACAGAATATCAGAGGGATTTTCGGCATCTGTCAAGGTTTGTTGACTCCTATGAGTTAGATGACCGAGGTTACGCTAAACGGTTCTACAAAGGCTTGCGGGATCCCCTCAGGGAAGCCCTTTTGTTTATAGCGGATTCGAGTTTAGCCGAGATAATCGACATGGAAAAAAGACTTGAGGCAGATCATTTATGGAGTAATAAGAGACCCGTTGAGGGTGTGATAGAGGCCGGTCCTAGTTATAGAAGGAGGCATGATAACCATGGAAGAGGAAATAATAGAGGCGGAGGTCGCTTTCGTAGGAACTTTAGAATGGAGCGTCCGGCCCCGCAGCCAACATTACCTCCACCGCAACAAATATATCTACAACCGAGGGAGCAACACGAGTGAGTTTGCTTCCAGTGCAACCAGTCGGGCCACATCTTGCCCTATTTCCCATAGCTAGGTGGGAATGATCTCCCCGCACTTCCTCCGACAGCTCCACGAGGAGGGGGACATGTACGGGGGCAAGGGCGTGGACTATGAGGAAGGAACCCCGGTCCTGCTCTGGATCAGGTGTTTGCGCTAAACATGGCGCAAGAAAGGAATCTCCAGGAGGTGATTGCAGGCATGCCATGATCTGATTAAAGTGTTATAAGCATTTCCTTTCGATTTCCTAGGTATGCTAGGAGTCTAGCTTTGAGTCTTTGTAATTGATACCTAGGCACCGTGATGGTTGGTGGGAAACCAACCTACACACTATTCAGTACCAGACCCAAACACTCGTTTATATCTGCAAACTTTGTTAAGGACCTAGAAGGAGTGTAATACTACACTGGTATTGCTCGGAGAGTACGCCTCCCAGATAGCTCAGATATGACTGCAACCACCAAGTGTGAATGGGAGATACTTCTTGGAGGAAAGGCAATTGAAACCCATGCCATAGTATTGAGAATACTGGAGTTAGACCTCTTTCTGGGCATGGCATTGTTGGATTGGCAGCGCACCAGAATTGATTGTGCAGAGAAATGAATTTTCTTAATACATTGGGGACTCTGAAGCCATCTTTCAAAGGTATTAGATTCGCACATCGTGTGTTGTTATCTTCAATCCAGGCCTTAAAAGCCCACATGAAGGGGGATGGTGTCTACATGATTTGTTTTGAGTTGAAAGAGATGACAATAGATATGAAAGACGTGTTAGTGGTACAGGATTTCCCTGAGGTATTTCCAGAGAAGCTGTCGGGATAACCCCCACATCGAGAAGTGGACTATCAAATTAAGTTAGTACCGAGTGCCAAGCCTATCTCCAGGACCCCTTATCATATGGCCCCGAAGGAACTCGCCGAGTTTAAAGTTCAGTTGCAGGAATTAGTAGAGTCTGGGTTCGTTTGCCCCAGTTCATAACCTTGGGGAGCCCCTGTTCTATTCGTTAAGAAGAAGGATGGAATGCTACGGTCATGTATAGATTATCGAGAACTCAACCGTTTAATGGTGCGAAACACCTACCCACTACCCCGAATAGATGAGTTATTCGACCAACTGGTAGGATCGCACTGGTTTTCCAAGTTGGATTTGCGCTCGGGGTATTACCAATTGAGGATACATGAGGAGGAGATCCAGAAAATGGTATTTAGCTCAAGGTATGGGCTATATGAGTTCACCGTAATGCCTTTTGGACCCACAAACGCTCCTTCAGTGTTCATGAGATGAACAAAGTGTTTGAGCGATACCTATATGTATTCGTCATCGTCTTCATCGATGACATTTTAGTCTAATCAAAGACAGAAGAAGATCATGTGGAACACTTGACGTTGGTGCTGAAGAAGCTAAAGGAGCATACCTTGTTTGCCAAGTTCAGCAAGTGTGAATTTTGGCTTCGAGAAGTTGCCTTCTTAGGCCACGTGATTAGTGGTGCTAGGTTAGCTGTGGATCCGTCCAAGGTGTGTGCTGTGAAGGAATGGTTGCCTCTGAAGTCAGCAGCCGATTTGCAGAGTTTCCTTGTACTTGCTGAATACTATCGCAAGTTCGTGAAAGGATTCTCAAAGCTAGCCCTCTCTCTCACAGCTCTAACAAAGAAAAGTGTGCCGTATGAGTGGACACCCCAGTGCGAAGCAACATTCTAAGAGCTGAAGGATAGAATTACCTCCCCACCTATCCTAGCCCTTCCATCTGGGAAGGAAGAATTCCAGGTCTACACTAACGCATCATATCAAGGGATGGGGGCAGTGCTGATGCAGCACGGGCATGTGATTGCTTATACTTCGAGAAACTGAAGAAACATGAAGCTAATTTCCCAGTTCATGATCTGGAGTTGGGGGCAGTGGTGTTTGCCTTGAAGGTTTGGAGACACTATCTATATGGCGTCCACTGTGAGATATTTTCGGATCATAAGAATTTAGAGTATGTTCATACTCAAAAGGAGCTGAACCTGAGACAGTGGCGGTGGTTAGAATTTTTATGTGATTATGAATTTACTCTGAATTGCTACCCCAGAAAAAGCAAACTCCGTGGCTGATGCCTTGAGCAGAAAGGTACCAGAATCGAACCTTGAGTCTCAGTTGATGAGTATGAAATTAGATCGGATGCTTGAAGTGATGGAGGTCACCCTGGTGTATAAAGATCATTTTGAAGAGTATATGAAGTACCTAACCATAATGAGCATAGTCTGTGATATTCCAGACCGAATCAGGGCAGAGCAAGGGAAAGATGCTGCTCTGGCCCAAGTGCTTAATTCAATTGAAGGTTGGTCCACTGAAGAATATTCCCTAAAGGATGGCCTCATTCATTTCCGTGGCCGGCTCTACATTCCTAAAGGCGGCAGAATTCGGGAAGATATTTTGAGAGAGGCATATTGCTCTCAGTATCCAGTGTATCCTGGGATTGCCAAAATGTACGCTGACTTGCGAAATACCATGAGTTGGCCAGGAATGAAGAGAGATGTTAGATATTTTGTTATGCACTGTGAGGCCTGTCAAAGGGTGAAGGTAGAATGCAAGATCCCTGGAGGATTATTATAGTCGTTGCCCATCCCCGAGTGGAAGTTCAAGGGTATCTCCATGGATTTCATTCACGGGTTGCCTCGCTCTGGGAATGACTCAGTTTGGGTAATCATTGATCTCTTGACGAAGGTAGCCAGGTTTATTCCAATGAGGAAGGAGGCACATGTGGACGTTTTGGTATGCCTCTTTGTGTAACATTTTGTACGGTACCATGGCGTGCAAAAGACGGTTGTTTCTGACCGGGATGGTCATTTCACTTCTGAAGAATGGAAGGCAGTACATGCGTATTTGGTTCACGCCTTACCTTCAACACATCATTTCATCCTCAGACGGATGGTCAGTCTGAGAGGATCATCAGAACTTTGAAAGTTCTACTAAGATTGTGTGTGCTAGATAGAGGAGAGCCGTGGGAAAGGCTCTTACTCCTGGTAGAATTTTCATACAACAACTGTCATCAGGACAGTATTGGGATGGCACCCCATGAAGCCCTTTATGGAAGGTGTAGGACTCCTTTGTCGTGGGTGCAAGATGAAGACCCGAAGGTTTTGGGAATTGAGTACATTGATGATACTGATGTTGTTGTTAAACTAATACGGGACCGCATGCTTGAGGCTCAAAGTCGGTATGGTAAATATTATAATGCAAAGCATCGAATGGTATAATTTCAAGTGGGTGACAAAGTATTCCTGAAGAATCGGCAAATGCATGAAGTGTCACGGGTGTGTGGTATGAAGAAGCTCAGTCCAAGATACGTTGGGCCTTATGCTCTATTGGAAAGGATTGGCCCTTTTGCCTATCAGTTGGAGCTACCACCAGTGCTAGATAATTTACACGTTGTGTTCCATGTGTCGTCACTTCGAAAGGCACTATTGCGGCCTGATCAACATGTCCTCACCACAGACGGAGCAGTAGCAACTGATAGATCCGTCCGACTAGAGCCGGTGCGGATAGTGGACACTGAAACGAGGAACTTACGGTGGAAAAGCGTACCACTGGTAAAGGTCCAATGGTCTAACAATGGGAAACAAGAATACACATAGGAACGAGTGGATTTGATGCAAAAGCGCTACTTGAAGTTATTTCCCCAAGGTAATTTTAAAAGCATATTATATTTTCTTGCTTTATTTCCCCTACAGCCTTAGCCTGATTTCGGGGAAGAAATCTTTTATTTTGTTTATAGGATTTGTAACATCCCATTTCGCGCTAGACCCCGCACGTGTTTTTTAGTCAAGGGAGTTTACTCGGGCTCGGGGTGCGCAAGACTTGACAAGTAAAAAATTATCGAATATCTTCATGAACACCTGACGAATTCGTCGAATATATAAGACGAACTGGACTTAGAATATTTCCTGGACACATGATATCGAGTGTGTTGAGTGCATTCAAAGCCATTCGACGAATTAGGCTTAGGCATTGAGTGGACTCAACACCACTTGACGAAGGTGGACTTGGAGGATTTTCTAGAAATGGGGCATTGAGTGCGTTGAGTGCACTCAACGTGGCATTGTGTGCGTTGAGTGCACTCAATGCCATTTGACGACCTATGCTGAGGCATTGAGTGGACTTGAAACCACTCAACGCCATTTGACTTAGAAAGATATCTGGGATGATTGGCGTCGAGTGCGTTGAGTGCACTCGATGCCATTTGCTGAAAGGCATCGAGTGCGTTGAGTGCACTCGACGCCACTCAGCGCTTTCACTCAGGATAATTTTGTGAGTTGTGGCGTTGAGTGCTTTGAATGCACACGACGCCACTCAACGATTCGTAGACCAAAGAGGGTATACTCGACGATTTAAACTTGGGAAGTGTTGGACTATGTATGGCGTTGAGTGGTCACGATGAATCTAGACGATTCGTCGAGTAAGTGTACGATACTCGACGATTTGTCGAGTAAGGGTTCCTTACTTGACGATTTTGACTTGGCTAATTTTCTGTTGCAATCTGCTTATTGTCACGTGCCCGACCTGAACCGGATTTTCGGGAATTGCGCCAAAACGATTGCATCAGACGCTTCTTATCAATAATACATATTTAAAGCTGTAATAGGGGGTCCAATGTCAGGCCGACACGTGACAAAGAAGTTAACCCAAATTCCTATTACAAAAGAGATTTGCGGAAAAACCCTAGCTGTCACGTTTTCAGTTTACCGATCCGTTACTGTAAAAAACCGTCTGAAGAGAAGAAGGGCCAAAGTAGCCGGAGCCGATCTTCCTCTTTTTGGAAACAATTCCGAGGGAGAAGAACAATGTCGCCAAGAAGGATATCGAGATCCATGGCCGGAACTGTCAGAAATGAGGTGAGCTTCCAACCCTCTCCCGTGATGCTAGATATCTATTTATTCCTTCGACTCAAAAGAGTCTTGATTTGTGAGAAGAAGGTTTCTAGGAAGAGGCTATGCTAGGACTTGTGTCCAAGGGATTAGACGTCTTCAACCTCACCTTCCTTCTATATGAAGATGGGAGCTGGTTTCGTGAAGATAAATGGCCCTATGAGGGTGAATAAGGGAGGAGTATTTCTGGATGTGATTTGGGAATATCGGTTAGAGGAGGAAGACGAACCGATTCCATTCATTCTGCCTTAAGGTGCGTGCAGAAATCTGTTTTCTACGCACAGCGAACTTCGAGGACGTTTTCTGATATGATATGGCACAGCCAGATTTGAGCTTTTGACTAAACATGAAAGTCATAGACCTTGGAAATACCTTTAGAACGAGTGGTTACACGTCTTCATACGAGGTCATTAGCCACGGGAAAGTCTGATCGAACTTGCTGACTGACAAGTTAAACGTACAGTAGACTGTTTTCTGAATGTAGCAGACTTCGAAGACGATTTCAACTATGTTATGGTCTGATTTGGGTGGTGTACCTAATACAAAATTTATATTCCTTGGAAATACCTTTCCAATGAATGGTTATACGTCTTCATATGAGTCTCGTGGACTCAGGAAAGCCCATTCGAAGTGGTTGTACAATCAAGTCCTATTAACTCAGTATTCTCGGGCTAGTGATTAATTGGGCTTGGTTTGAGTAAAAAGATTGTAAGAATAAATGTTGGGGTTTTGCGAGCTTGGTCCTATGCGAATGTGATAAACAAATGGTCGGAAAACATAATTGGGCATGATCATAATTTGTGAAATGGAATGGGTTTGGAGGAATATGTGACGCTTGGTAATTGAACGGGTAAACCGTGTATTCTTGCTAATGAAAGGGGTGAACTATCTTATTCTAATGAGATTACCGTGACGGAAGCATAATGATTGGTGGATGCTTGTCCCTTAGAAGAAATCGGAAGAGGTTTATACATGGCTATGAGATGAGTTAAATAAGGAAGGTGTAAAGTGGTCCACTGCTTAGAGTCGTGTCTCCTTACGGGTAGCAGTATGGAATTAATATGTTGTGTAAGGTAGCTTTTTACCTGTGTTAATAAAGAACCCTTGCATGCTTGGAAGGATGGGAAATGTGGAAGGGTGTACTGCATGTATTTAACCGCATTGGATTGATAATGATGAAAAGTGGCTTTGGTCGGTTAGGCTTGTTCCTCAGTGGTCACTCTCGAGGATCCTTTCGCGCCGAGTGGACGGTTGGGCTTGGTCCTCTTATGATATGCTCCCATTGGCTCCTTTTGTGCCATGATGATGTGAAACTACATGCGGTATGAGTCGATACGCGGTGTTGTAATCCTGGGTTAAGGATAATGTGGTAGGTATACGGGCTCGCCAGTCGTCACACCGAAGGGAGTTGACAGATAGACCTTTGGCGGTTGGCCTTGGTCCTCGGTGCTCATTCAAGGGGCTCCTTCATGCCAAGTGGATGGTTGGGCTTGGTCCTTTGGTGATATGCTCTCATAAGCTCCTTCCGTGCCACAATAATAGACCAGTAGGGCTTGGTATTCGGTGCGCACCTACTCGAGGATCCTTCTGAGCCGTAGTACGCATATAAGCTCCGTTGTTGTGTTCTTAGCATTGAGGCATACGGAGGCCTAAGCTTGCTAGTGTGGATGCCCGCCTAGTAGTATAGAATCCCACTCTACTGTCATCATTTGGCCACAATAGATGATGCTTCAGAGGTTAGCTTCCTACTAGAAAAGTGGGAACTACAAGTTTGTGTCGACATAGCAGTTGCATGTGCATGGTCGTGGGTGAGTCATTGCATTGCATTCATATCATTACATACATTACATATACAAGATCCTCATCGTATAAGTTTGTATGGGCACTCCTATACGATGAGTTACTTTATTGTTGAGCCGATCCTTAATATATATCTGTATGGGCACTCATATAAGTTAAGTTACTTCCTATCATAGATTTATATTTTACACTACTGTTGACGGTAGAACTGCTAGAGTAAATTGCTATACTCATTTGATGTACTTACTCTGATATTCACTAATATTGATTAATCCTTTACCACCTATTTGTACTACTGTTTATATATATATTGTACCCTTGTCCCTTTCTCTGCCAGGTGCCGAGGAGTTGTCGGGGGAGCGGATGTGATAGACACTTAGTCTTTATGACTAACGGTTGCTACGTCTTCCTTTTTAGGAGGAAACCCCGCAGACAGAGTAGTGACAGGTTACGCAGTAGGGCATCCAAGATAGGACGATAGGGCCTGATGTGATGATACCATCGCTTCCATCTTTGATTGATGTGAGTTCTGAGAGACCCATCTTGTAGCCATTTGGCTTGTACTCTGATATCGTAGAAGCTTTGTTGCTTCTCTTATTTGATGTATTTGTTTTGGACTTATATACTAGTCTGCTATTTTGACTTCTGTTCTGTTGATGCACGAAAAGGCACCACCCAGTTACTTGTTCGAAATGTCACGGGGGATGAGAAGAAAAAGAGGAGAGACTGCCGAGTAGCTTGTTACTATCAGTTAGAGAAAAAACCAGAGCAAGCCGCAAGAAGCAACGACACCACTCTTTGTCCGCCGCGGCCTGAATGCCTCTCTTGCGGCGTGCTTTCATTTTATACAAAATGAAGCAGTTAACCTTAGGGAGGAAAGAAGAGAGAAAAAGGAGAAGTCGGACGGAAAGCAGGCCGCAAGGCACTAGGCTCTAGACCGTAGCTTTTAAAAAGTGATCTCCTGGATTCGAGTCAGCATGCTTTAGGTGTGCTTCTGCCCCCTATTTATAGGCTAGGGGGCCTTCCCAAATAGGCAGGGCTAAAATTACCGGCTTTCCGGGGTACAGGAGAACCAGGCAGCGGTGACGTAAAGCAAGCAAAAAGAGAAAAGAGGAAAGAGGAAAACCGTTTGGCCTGGAAAATTTCCCCTGGTGAGCTGAGCGGCTCGACCTCTAGGATGGGCTGATCTGGACTGCACCTGGCGGCGACCTGACGAAGAGGCCATAGGGATTTGACGAGGACTGACCATCTCATGGAGAATGGCGGCTAGGAAGCACAAGCCGCCCGATTTGGTAAGCCTTGTCGACCAGTCGCGGATTTGGGATTAACATAATCCCCGCACATTTTCAAATTTTAGGAAATTTCGGAAATGTTGGACTAAGCCAGAGGCTGTGACTGCCTATAAAATGCGCTGAACTCTGTCATTCCTCCGAAATTCTGTGAAGCCACGAGTCGTTACTCACCTCTTGCGGTAAGAATCTTTCAGGCCGGCGTGTCTTTCTGCGAGATGGATGTTCTTTCCGTGATGCTAGACCGAACAAAGTGGTCGGTTGAGAAGAAAAAGAAAAGTCGTAAATTGGAAGGTTCTAGCGGGCAGAAAGAGCTGGATCCAGAGAAGTGGATTACTACAGCTGCTTCCGACTCGATAAATAGGCAGACAGAGATCGTCGCTGAATCTTGGCAAGTCGTTCCCATTGTTGCATCGGCTTTGGAAAATGCCCTCCCATAGATCGCAACCGAGTCGTCCTTTGGTATCACCTTCTTGTCTTAGGGGAACTGAAATAGAGTTCAAGTTGTCTACCTAAATCACCTAGAGGGGGGGGGGGGAATATGTGAGTTGTGTGTCTTATTGCGGAATAAAAACTTTAACGAACTAATGTACAAGAAAACAACCAAGCATTCACAGAGGACACCAAGAATTACAGTGGTTCCCCAATCTTGGGTACGCCCACTTTCCACTCACCGATCTAGTAATAGGCTTTACTTGGCTACTCCACTAATCTCGGATTGGAAATAATCCTACCACTTGGAACAATGTTCCTACAACTCGATCCAAAAAGGGATCTACACTCGGAAGATGAAAACTTCCTACCACTCGGAGAACAAATCTCCTACACTCGGAGAATAATCTCCTACAAGATTAAAAAGAAATTTGTACAATACAAACAATAATCTTCTCAGATATGAAAATATCTCCCTAGGTCTTCTTTCTTGGACTTTGCGGCTTTATCAGAAATTGTAGAAGAAGACTCTCGTCTAGATCTATTTTGAGAAACTTTGACTCACACGATCAAGGAGTAGATGGAGAATGATAAATCTCTTGATCTGTAAATCGATCTGGATCGAAAGTAGCCCTTGGCATTCTTGAAGACGTGCGACAACTTTCTGAAGAATAGGAAATCTGTCGGCCGATCCAGAATCTTAGAATAACTTGCTTAGGGTTAGTCATAATGACTGGACGTTTTATAAGATCTCCCTAACGGTTATAATTGTCATTAATGATGGCCATGTGGACAAGTCATATCACAGAATTCAAAATTTTGATCTGACAAAACTTTAAGAATTTTCTGAAAATGGTTCAGCATTTCTCGAGTAAGAAATATACTACTCGAGTGATTTAACTGGGTCTCGAGTGAATGACTCTGACTACTCGAGATGAGGTTATTATGGAAATTTTGGATAGAGAAAGAAATCACTCGAGTGGTTAAGAGATCAATCGAGTGCAGGACATACATCTTGAGAGGTAGACTTGAACTTCTCGAGAGCTTGGACTTTGGAGAAAATTCTGGAGATGTCGATCACTCGAGTACTGAAACTGGCCTACTTGAGTACTAAACGAACTACTCGAGTACAAGGATGTGCCACTCGAGTGGTCTTAGAATTTTCTCGAGATCTATCTTCTATCACTCGAATTAAGCTACTCAACTACTCGAGTACTCAGCTAGGCTGCTCGAGTACTTAACTTAGAAAATTTTTGAGGCCTAAACATTGATTACTCGAGAAGGAGAGAAGGTCTACTCGAGTGCTGGACTTGGCTTCTCGAGTGCTAGATATAAGCGACTCGAGAACCACTTCCATACTCGAATTATAGACTTGATCTACTCGAGTACTTCCAAGGATTGTACTCGAGCACTAGAGCTTCACTCGAGTGAAACACTTAAATGTTTTCTCAGTTGTATGAAACTTGAGTTCTTCATTCCAAACAGCGTCAAGTCTTCTTTTATTAGTCCAAGTGCTTGAAAAAGAAGTGTATCCCAATAGAGAAGCTATACATGAGTCAACATCATAAATCACACAATGAGGAATTACATTGTATGGTCCTGTGTTTGATGACCCACTATAGATTGACATTGTTCTACACTTGGCAATAAGTCCTACAAACACATAACTAGAATATGAAATCAAACACAACCTAATTAATGTTAGTTCAAGGGTGACTTCATACAAATCTAGGTTATTGTGGATACAATACCCAACAATCTCCCCTCCTGAAATTCGCAGGGGCAGAGAAAAAGTGCGTCAGCTCTTACAAGCCGGGCGAAATGCTAAAAATTACTTAGGTGATAACGGTGGAAGACGAGTCGGAGAGACCGCAAGAAACCGTCCAATATTCTGATGCCAAGGACACGCAGGAGGAGACGGAAGTTGCCTCTTCGAAACAGTGAAGGAAAATTAGTGAGACCCTTGAGGAAAGAATGAAGAGGAAGGCGCTGAAGATGCAGGCCAGGAACTAGAATGTTTCCTTACAGACCGGAGCGGCTAGTCTTTAGCATAGGTTGCGGGAGAAATAAGTGCCTGAGAGCCCGTCTACCCCTTCATCCAAGCCGGACGAAAACAAGAGCGCTTCGACGGCTAGTGAGATAGTGAGCGATAACCTCAAGGGTAAGGAAATGCTCCAGCAGCAGGACAAGCTGTTGGAAACCCCACCGGCTTCACAAGAGAACATCCCCGCTGATATTGATGTGGTCGGGTAGAGGGCAGGCGAGTCGGTTTCTGCGGTCTCTAAAGGAGACCAAAAACAAAATCTTGTGGAGAAAATGAAAAGATTACTAGCCGCGATTGACCTCCTGCAAGGTAAACATGGAGATGTTAAGCGAACTGTAAACTTCTATAAGTCACGGTCACGGAAGAAGGGGCGGATATAATCTTGAATCCGCCAGCTAGCTTTTTCCAACCAGCGGCTCAACTGAAAATCAATGGTCAAGAGACCGCGCAGCTATGGAAGGAGAAAATTTTGTGAATTGATTCCGAACGATCTAGGCAGCCAGTATTAAGATATTTTACCGTGGCTAGTGAAGGAGAGAAAATTCAGATCGGCGATCTCCTTCTACTAATGCTCTAGAAAATAATTTGACACTATTTGACCTGTTTTGACCTATTCTGAGCACTATTTTCTTCATTGCAAGAGAACCAGAGGCCTACATGAGGTCGGGTTACCTAACCACTTCCTTGCCTTCGCTGCAACCGCCGCTGCCAAGTTTTAAAGATTAAAGGATGGCCGAATTTCAGAAGGAAATCGACGCCCCATAGTCGAGGGTGAGGGAGAACGGCGAGGACCTTCGGGCTAGGGAGGAGGAACTATGGGTTGAAAGAAAAGGGCAGCGGTCTGTGTTGGAGGCCGCTGAGAGGACACAGGAGGTGTAGGCCGCCTCAGAGTAGGAGAGAACAGAGCGGTGGTCTGCGATAGAGGCCCTTGAGAAGAGGACACAAGAGGTGCAGGCCACCTTGGAGCAGGAGAGAATAGAGCAGCGGTCTTCCATGGAGGCCATTGAGAAGATGATAGAAGAGGTGTAGGCATTCTTGGAGCTGGAGAGGACAAAGAAGATGGATCAGTGTTGATGGTCGGTCGGCTTGAGAGAGAAATACAAGACACTTGCCGACTTGGCGGTGGAATGGTAATGAATCCGCCAAAGTAGGCCAGCAGAGACCACCAATCAGCTGCAGCAACTTTTGAAAGGCCGCAACCACCAAGCCGCCCGACTTCCAGGGAGACTTCAAGTCCACCTGGGGTTGCGATAGCTAGGCAGGTTGAGGCATCTGGCGACCTAGAGGGTCGCGCTCTACAGATTGTTCCATTTGTTCGCGTGGAGCGCGATTCCTCGCGAGTTCACTGGTCCCTGCATTCAATCCATAACCTCGTCAGTCAAGTTTATGCCCAGTTAGTACAGACTGACGACCAAGTCACACGAATTGGGAGAGAAGCTCCTAAGAGCGGCAAGCAGGGTTGAGCGATTTGATTTGGCTATGTAATGTAATATAATTTTACTTGTTGATGTTGGATAATTTGATTGTTGTAAACAACTGTAATGTATTTGTTTTATGCTTCTTCAACTTGTCTGCGGCTTTGTACGGCTTATAATTTGTGGCATCCATGTATTTATTGTCTTGAAATTTTCTAAGTACAGGAACTTAGCCGCGCGATCTAGCGAACAGAATCTCGGCTTAATGGTTTGATCAGTTGTGAACATTGAAGACCCAAGCTGCGCGACTTGAAACCTAGCCACGATTTGACATGGGTCACATCACCTTAGGAATTCTGTAAATAGAGACGAACTCGGAGACTTCAGTACAAAAATTCAAGATGCCAGCTAAGGTTAAGTCGATACGGTTTGACATGGAGGCTATTGTTAGGACCGACACGGCCTCCGCTTTCCATTCCGCTAATCACAAAGTGTGCTGGCTTACCCAGGCCGAGCTGGACAACTTTGTTTAGAACTACATGCAGGATAGCACATTGCTTGTGCGGCTTCCGTTGCCGAATGAAAGGAATAACACGTTGAATGCCAACTAAGTCGCAATCCCCATAGATCACTTCGACTGCGGCTTCTGCTTCCAAGTCTTAATGGAAGTCATGGCAATCTTCGATCATTACAGAGTGTGCTCAGACAACTCCCGCCCAATTCGATTATCGCCATCAATAGCTTCATCTATTATCTGCGGTCTGAAAGAGTCCGCTTCACCATGAATCGCTTCTGAACGTGCTTCTCTGTCTATTCTATTCTGGATTCGGGAACCAAGATCTTCCGCAGTCACCTGTATTTCGGTTGCCATGGGCTGAAGGTACTGAATCTGGCGAATAAGATCCCGAGCTGGTCAGAACAGTACCTGATCTTCAAGGGACGGCTCAGGCTGCTGCAAGTCAATCCGCAAATTTGCGCTAAAGCCGCCTTTGCAAGCTACGAGCTGGAGGGCCCTGAGAAGGACATTTACAAGTTCTTCAAAGATGAGCGACTTGATGTACTACATCCCGCTGCTTCCTTCCCTAGAAGGCATCCAGGTGGAAGATAGTAAGTACCAAACCGCATCGACATTCACATACTAGCTGCGCGCCGTATAACTAACCCTTTTCTCATTTTCTGCAGCTTCTCTAGCATTCCCGCTTAATAAACTGCTAACTCCGGGCGACTTGACCCTTACTCGAAGGAAAAAAGCGGACCAAATGAGTCAGGCCGGCGCGGGTTATGAGGAGGAAGAATTAACCTCGTCAGGAGAGTTTGACCTCCATGAAATGGGCAGCAGCTTGAAAGAACTGCATGGCAATCCGATAATCCTGTGGAGTCCAGAAGGTGATTGTGTCCAGGTTTCAACCACACTCCCTTATTGGGGAAGGCGCGATGTTAGCCGCCACGCCAGTGTAGCAGGCGCGGCTTTATACGGAAAATAGAACTTGAAGGCATTGAAGAGAGTCCCAGAAGAAGCCTTATCGCGACTATTCGCACAGGTCGGCGCGAGAAGCTTCATCACTAGCCACATTATGGGCTTGGCCTATAATCAGTTAGTGAAAGACAGAAGCGACCTCGACCAGCAGCTAGAGGAAAAGGAAGAAAAAATAAAGCGGCTAGAGGAGAAAAATCAGTAAGTTGTCACCTGGTGTTCTTGCGGTTACCATTCTAAAGCCGCTTGGTATAATCTTTTAATTCTCTTGCAGAAAATTTATGATCCAGCGAATCCGTCTTTCCAAGATGTCACCTTCCAGCAAATTGTCAAGGCAATCAATGGAGCGCTTAACTGCCTCTGTGACCTTGGTGGCTTAATACCAGGATTTTACGGCTTCTCCTTCCTCGACCGTTACCCTACCATGAAAAAGGAAGTGGCTGTTACTGATCGCGTGGCCAGAGTCAAGGCTAAGGTTGGGGAGGATGAAGAAGAAGATTTTGGTGAGGAAGACAAGGAGGACGCAGACAGCCGAGAAAGCCGGATCTAAGGCGCCACATCCGATTAAGGCGGACAAGCTTCAGAGACCACACGGTCTAATTCCGGGGAAACTAAGACCACGGAGACTGGTGGATAAGGTAGCACTTCATCGAGCAGTAGTGGTGACTTGATCTTTGATGTCGATGTTGATGACTCCAGAGTTCCTGCGGCTAAGATGCTCAAGTCGGGCGATTAGAAAATTTTTAATTCAAACTTATATTTTGCATTTTCTTTTTTGGTAATCCGGCAGTTTGTTTTGTAATCCGCACAGTTGGACTTTTGTAACAATTTTTGAAAAGGAAATGAAAACATTTTACCTTTGATGCATAGCCTGATAATTCTATTGTCATTTTTCTTACTTATATTAATTCCAACGGTCTGCTTCCGATTTAACAGATAATATAATTATTATGTAAACCGATCTGAGGTCATACTGAAGATCGGAAATTTTGAGTTATGCGACTACAATCAAGTTATCAGCAAGGAAGAGAAGAATTCCTTTAAAATAGATACTAAGCCACAAACCGGATGGTTAGAAGATTTAACCGCTAATAAGCCAGATGAACTATATAATGGATAATACACATTTGAAAACCAACAGACAGACCACACCTTTATTGTGAGGGAATAGGTTGGGATAAGTAGCCTGCGACATACTTGAAAATATACATTGAATATTAAGTCGCACGGCTAAGTGCTTTATCCACTGTAAAGCTTTAACGACAACTGATAGTTGCGGCTTGGTCGAACATTGATGTAGACCTTACTTCCAATATGAGAGTTATACTTAAGGGTAGAGACAAACAACCTGCGGCTTCTTATATAAGTATTAAAGCCGGTGACCAGAGATACTTCTACATGTATAACCGACAAATAGACCGTCTGGTAGTAGAGGCAAAGTTCATACAAACTTTGAAGCGGCAAGTCGCAAGTTGATTAGAGTGAATACCATAAGCCGGGGGACTCAGGCCTAGAATTGATTGCCAGAGTTAAGCCGGCCGGATTCCCGAGTATATTAATAATAAAATGGAAGTCATGCCTCTATAAGTTGAATAAGACAAACCGGAATGCATAACCGTGCGGTCTGTGATCTTAATAGTACAAATCGGCTAGAGCAGGCCATTACAAAAAACCACAAGATGGCAGATAAGCTCAGGCTAACCTGCAAAGAACAGGAGGAACTACGGGCTTATGTGTCCATGTGGGCTGGTGCACGAGGCATTGCTTTCCGCACAAATATTACATAAGTAGGGATAACGTTCAATATCCGCTACTGATGTCGAGTGGGATAAGTACGTAATATCTGCGACTGATGTCGAGCGGGATAAGTACGTAATATCTACGACTGATGTCAAGCGGGATAAGTACATAATATTTGTGACTGATGTCGAGCGGGATAAGTACATAATATCTGCGACTGATGTCGAGAGGGATTGCCACTACACATCTGCGATTGAGGTCGAGTGGGATATTGAGGGCTTAAGAACTTAGCATGATATTCAAATAATACCTTTATTAAAGGCATTTTGTATCCATACAAGTGAATGTTAGCATCAAAAGCAAAGCTAAGAGATAAGATTCAAATGGCATGTGAATGCTTGCTTGTATTGAAGGATGTAGCAAAAGGATATATACTTGGAACTTGATCCAGATGGCATGTGAATGCTCCATTATTCAAATCTTAAACGCCCTTATTATTGTGAAAACCAAGTCTTTGCTTGCACCATTGACTTTGTTAGAGAAGAATGCACTGGAGGGTCACTGAATTACATAATTATGCAATTTCCCAGCCTTACGCAAATTGGTCTGCAAGCTTCCGAAGAGCCATGCAATCTTCCGCTAGATGACCTATATCTTTGTGATATTTGCAGAAAAGTTCTTCATGCAGATATTTAATCTTTGATTTCATGCGTCGAGGCTTTTTGAATTTTGACATTCTTTGAAAAACTTGTAGGAGATCTTCCATAGGGATTTTAAACTTGAAATACCCATCTGAACATTTTTTATGCTTTAGAGTTTTGGGACTGAAAGATATGATAGGATTTGCTTCTACAAACCCAGATGTCTCATTCTGGTGAAGAGGCACTGCAGGCATATTCTGAGGGTGAGTAGGAGATTTTTAATTTCTAAATTGTGAAATATTTTGTGAGGAACTAAGCTGTTGATCACAAGAATTCTCCTGGGGCTGCTTAGCCTTCTGATTCAAAAATGAGATGTACTCTTTGTTTTCTTCTTCACCTATTATGAACTTATTAACAATTTCAATAAGATCTCCATACGTCTGCGGGTCCTATACAGTGAGCTTAAACTTTAGAGGACCTTCTTGAAGTTCATTCACGAATGCACGTCGATAATAATCTTGATGAACGCTAACAACATCAAAAATTTCCATTATGAAACGATCGATGATGTCAGGATTAGACTCGTCATGCCCTACTTGATTCGGAAAAGAGCTCCTGCGTCTCATTTCCGCTTCCTGTAGGTAGTAAACCTTGAAAGAAATTGCCTTCGAAGATCTTTAAAGCTAGTGATTGACCGAGATGGTAGACTATAGAACCATTCTCTAGCATGGTCTCAAAATGATATAATATGAAGTTTACATTTAATTTTGTCTGACACTTTCCTTAGCAAAACAGCAGATTCAAAGGCTTGTAGATGAGTAACTGGATTATCGAATCCAGAATATTATGGAAGATGAGGTACTCTAAAATCATCAGCGGCAGTATCCCAACGAATTCGGTTAATTAATGGAGAAGGGACTTCTTCTTCTTTAAAAGGGAGTTCTTGGTTTTCATGATCTTGACTACGATAAGAGGTCATGTTTGGTTTGCGAATTTCATAAGGAGGGTTGAAGGTCTCTTTTACAGCGGATTGCAAAACGTACTCAACACGATTGGCAGAAAACTCATTACTACTATCAAGCGCTCCATCACTATGATTAGAATCACCTTGGCTCTCCGAGATATCCATAATAGCCGATAGAAAATCAAAGTCATCTCGTTCCTTCGCAAAATCTATTTTAAACAGGATAAAACCGACAAACATCACTTAGAAACCGCTGAACAGCTATGGCTTGAATGGGCGGATAGATGGTAGGACAAGCCCAGGAGATCGGCGGGAAAGCTGGTGGATAGAGTGGTAGGCTAGTGCCGGACTGAAAGCGATAACCGGCGAAGCCGCAGCTTGCTTGATTACTCGCCGATTTCTAGCAACTGGAGCAGTCTGATAATATTAGTCCGCTGATTTCATCGACTACTCGAGATATGAAGGTCGGGTGTTAACTGTTAATGCAAGAAAAGGCACCACCTAATTAACTATTTGAAATCTCACAGGGGATGAGGAGAAAAAGAGGATAGATTGCCGAGTAGCCAGTTACTGGCTGTTAGAGAAAAAACCAGAGCAAGCCGCAAGAAGCAGTGACACCACGCTTTGCCCGCTGCGGCCTGAATGCCTCTCTTGAGGCGGTCCTTCCTTTTATACAAAATGAAGCCGTTACCCTTAGAGAGGAAATAAGAGAGAAATAGGAGAAGTTGGTCAGATAGAAGGCCGCAAGGCACTAGGCTCGAGACCGATGCTCTAAATAAGTGAGCTCCTGGATTCGAGACAGCGCGCTTTGGGTGTGCTCCTTTCCACTATTTATAGGCTTGGGGTGTAACACCTCTACCCGTTAAGAAGAATATAATAGATGGTCCAGCCGGGGCCCCACACCATATTACACAAACAGGCGGAGACGCTACGAAATAATATCAAAACACCAACGCATCCTAACACAGAGCATTCTAGCGGAAGCTTCGCGATTGAAAACTTGAACTCAAGTACAACAAGAACTGTCCACTAAAAACATAGGAATGTATACAACCAAAGTGTCTGGCCTTAAAGTCTTACAAATTTCTCTTAACAAGGTGTGGTTTACAGACATCGGCATGCAGGCCGGCCACACATGAAAAAAAAGAAACAAAACAAAGCCTTCGAGGGCAGCAACGCAGCTTGGGCTTCAGCCCGCTAAGTCCCGCTCGGACCATCACCTCCAGCACCTATAATAAGCAATCCACCAAGCGGTGGAAAACAGGGCAACGGTCAGCATTCAGCTGACCAATTATAACGACCCTGCCCCTGGCACGGGGCAACGGAATTCCAGCCCTGCATAGCATTTTCCAATATGATATATATATAGCAAACCACGCAAGACGTGCAAGACCGCACAGTCAATACATATCACAAACGTCGGCACGACGACCCGACGCTCCGTGCACTCAGGGCACATTCGGGTGTACCAGAAACACCGGATCCCACCAATGAGCATTCTAGTCATGATTGGCACGCAAGCCGTCGACTCTCGCTATGTGATCCTAACAGGGCCTTAATACCCAAGGTTAGACAACCATAACGCGGGTACAGATCCTTTTATCCCGTTGCTCACATCGTCAGACTCAAGACTGGACTGACGCGGGTACAGCTTCACCTTGCCCGTCAACCACAAGAGTTGAACCCAACTCGCACAATTTCCTGGACTTCCTCCAGTACTTCCTGCTGCACCAAGCAACAGGTATGCACCACAGATTGCACACAAACAATCAAATTCTCGGAGATTCCTCCGAATGCAAACAAGCATAACCAATCCAGACCAACACGTCCAGATGGGCTTCACACAGCATGCCTAGATCCGTACTCCAATTCCGGACTCTAACAAGGGGGACTTCACATATCTACCCCAAGGGACATCACAACCCACCGCACACTCGCGGGGACGGATTTTTCCTATGCAAATACAGGAAAGTAGGACTTCACATGTCCAAGACGGAAATCGTTACCCTTGGAATTCGCCTCGGAGCCATGGAGAAAATTGAGACTGATGAAAGCCTTCATAGCAGCCTTGCCTTCGTAAATCCGAACTCAGCTCGCGATTTGGACCACCGCAGCACCACCGGAGGCCGAATTCCTCTTCTTCTTCCTTGCCTTGCTCTCCCCTCTCTCTTAACTTTAGAAAGAGAAAGATTAAACTCAAATGAGCTTTCTCCTCTTCAATCCCAGCCTTATCAACCCAGGGAAGAGCCCAAACCATTGGATCTTGGTCAAAGAAAATGAACGGCTCTGATCAGCCCTGAATTTTATTTCCTGGGCCGAACACGGGTAGTGACACGCCCGTGTAACTGGACGTATTCCTGAAGCGGTGCACAACCGACTTAAGCCAAACTAGAACACGGGTGTCGACACGCCCGTGTCGACACCTGACACGCCTGTGTCGAGGGGCGTGTTCCCCGATCGAGACAGAAATCAGCATTTTCCCCCAAGACCACACGGGCACTGGACACGTCCGTGTGACAATTTGACACGCCCGTGTCACGATCGACACGGCTGGGCCTCCATGTCGTGTCCTTCTCGGGACAAACTGGCTAATTTTTGGGCATGACACGCCCTAGGACACGCCCGTGTCCCAGGCCGTGTCAATGTGTCGATACTCAACGATCGTCGACAATGAAGAACACGCCCTGGGATACGCTCGTGTCCCAGACGGTGTACCCCAGACACCCCTGGGACACGCCCGTGTCCCAGGCCGTGTCAGCCAGCCTGAACCTCAATTTGACCTATTGAGATTTCTGGGGAGTTACAATCCTCCCCTCCTTAATTAAATTTCGTCCCGAAATTTGAAGACAGCAGGGAGAAAATAACATAACACAATCAGAGACATATATGTGTTGATTACATATACAAACGAGCGAATAGGTTACGAAAATAACTCGGGAAACTCGGCTCGCATGGTCTGCTCCCGCTCCCATATTAGCTCTTCTCGGCCACAATTGTCCCACCGGACTATGACCATCCCGATCGTTTTGTTCTACAACTATTTCTCAGCTCGATCCTCGATCCGAATGGGCCTCACCTTTATCGTTATCCCATACTCAACCGGCACCCGATCATTCTCAATTACTTAAGCTTGATCCTTGACTGCTTTTCGTAGTACTGAGATGTGGAACACATCATGCAGTCCTCCCAATTCCGATGAAAGAGCTAGCCGATAGGCAGCTTCCCCAACTCGCTCCACCACTTCAAACAGACAAAGGTATCACATACTTAGCTTTTTCAACCGCCGAATCCGAGATACGCCTTTGAATGGTTTAATCTTTAAATAGACCCAGTCACCCACCGCGAACTCCACGTTCCGGTGCTTAGCATTGTAATACTTGGCTTGACAATCCTGGGCTATTAGTAGTCTTTCTCGAATAGAGCGTATTGTTGAGTTAGCATCCTCGATTGCCTTTTGCCCCAAAAGTTTGGATTTGCCAGTTTCTGCCCAAGCTAACGGTGTACGACACTTGCGACCATACAGAGCTTCAAATGGTGTCATGCCGAAGCTCGCTTGGTAACTATTATTGTATAAAAATTCCACCATAACAAGATGATCTTCCCACTTCTTACTGAAGTCCAGGGCACACATACGGAGCATATCCTCCATTGTTCTGTTGGTCCGTTCAGTTTGGCCATCCGTTTGCGGATGAAACGCCGTACTGAATGCTAACTTCGTGCCCAACAGCTGATGTATTAGCCTCCAATCCTTTGAAGTAAATCGCTCATCACGGTCACTGACGATGCTTCGGGGAATACCGTGCAATCGAACAATCTGCTCCACATAGAGTTTTGCCATTGTTTTCACTGAATCGTCCCGTTTATTCGGTAGAAAGTGAGCCACCTTTGTCAACCGGTCTACAATCACCCAAATTGAGTCATTCCCACGTTGCGATCTCGGCAACCCGTGCACGAAATCCATGGAAATATCCTCAAATTTCCACTGCGGAACTGGCAATGATTTCAGGAAACCACTCGACCGTTGACATTCTGCTTTTACCAAAGCACAAGTACGACACTTAGCCACATACTCGGCTATGTCCTTCTTTAAACCAGGCCACCAGAACAATTTCTTCATGTCCTTGTACATCTTTGTGCTCCCAGGGTGAATTGAGTACTTTGTAAAGTGTGCTTCATATAACAATTCTTCTCGCAATTTACTCGCACAAGGGACGTACAGTCGGCCATCCTTCCGTAATAACCCGTCATCCCAGGAGAATTGGTCACCAGACCCTTCCTTGGCATAGCGTTGGAGACTTTCATCAAGCTCCGTTGCCTGCCGAACGCTGTCCGCAAGGTCATATTAAACCTCCATCCAGTTCAAGCATGCATCGGCCGAAGAATCCCTCTCAACACAAGATATCTCCAACGCTTCCAATTCCTGGATTAGACGCTCGTCATGTATCCGCAACCAACTTGCCTGCATCGGAGTCCGACGACTCAAGGCATCAGCGACCACATTTCCCTTTCCGGGAACATAGTGAATGTCGAAGGTATAATCCCCAAAGAATTCCTTCCACCTCCTTTGTCGCATATTTAAATCCTTTTGATCGAGCAGATACTTCAGGCTTTTATGATCTGTATAAATATCTACCTTCATGCCATAAATATAGTGTCGCCACAACTTTAGCGAAAAGATCACCGCCGCCAACTCCAAGTCGTGGACGGGGTAATTACGCTCATGCACCTTTAATTGACGTGAGCCATAAGCGATCACCTTGCCAAACTGCAGGAGAACGCAGCCTAAACCGCTTCCTGATGCATTGCTATATATCTCAAAACTGTCTATACCACAAGGCGACGTCAAAACAGGCGCCATGGTCAAATGACCTTTTAGCTCCTCAAAAGCTCGCGCGCACTCCGGCGTCCAAACGAACTTCTGATCTTTTCTCGTCAACGTAGTCAAAGGCAAAGCAATCCGGGAGAAGTTCGCCACAAATCGTCTATAGTAGCCTGCCAGTCCAAGAAAGCTCCTGACTTCGGCCAACGAAGACATCACTGGCCAATCACGAATGGCACTTATCTTTGCCGGATCCACCGCTATGCCCTCTCCACTTACCACATGGCCCAGAAAAGCCACCGACGAGAGCCAGAACTCACACTTAGAGAACTTGGCATACAGCTTATTTCTCCGCAAGGTATGCAATACTAACCGCAAATGGTTTGCATGATCTTCCTCCAACTGAGAGTATACGAGGATATCATCAATGAACACAATCACAAACAGATCCAAGTATTCGCGAAACGTTCGATGCATGAGATCCATGAATACCGAAGGCGCATTACATAAGCCGAACGACATCACTGTGAACTCATAATGACCGTAGCGTGTGCCAAACGCTGTATTGGGAATGTCACCTTCCCTAATCCGCAATTGGTAATACCCGGATTTCAAATCCAACTTGGAAAAGACGGTTGAGCCTGCTAGCTGATCAAACAAGTCATCGATCCGTTGAATCGGATACCTGTTTTTCTCCGTCAGCTTATTCAGTTCGCGATAATCAATACATAGCCGCAAACTACCGTCTTTCTTTTTCACAAAAAGAACAGGCGCGCTCCAAGGTGACATACTTGGGCGTATGTATCCCTGCTCCAACAGTTCTTGCAACTGAACTTTTAGCTCGACCATCTCTTTTGGCGCTACCCGATACGGCGAACGGGCCACAGGTTTCGCACCCGGCACCAGCTCGATAGCAAAGTCGATTTCCCTTTGGGGAGGTAACCCCGGAAGGTCCGTTGGAAACACATCAGCATACTCCGACACAATCGGCACATCACTCACACTGGCCTTCGGCGCCACCGCCTCTACGAGTGTGAAGAACAACTCCGCACCCTTCCGAACTGCCTTAACGACTTAGAGAGCAGATAACAACATCCTACTCATCCCTTGTATACCAATGAACTTGGTCTCTTGTTCGGTATTCTGCCCAAGTGTGATCTCTTTTGACGTGCAATCTATACAGGCACGCTGCTCTGACAGCCAGTCCATACCAAAGATTATATCAAATTCCTTGATCGGCAATACTAGTGTTTCCACCTTGAACTCCCGACTCCCTATCTTGACCTCAAGAACGCAAGATTTATCCGCGCACATCAAACATCCGTTAGGTAACAACACCTTTACACTGTCTGTCGTGGTCCGGATAGGTACCCCAACACGAAAGACGAACTCTTCAGATAGAAACGAATGTGAAGCACCTGTGTCAAACAGTGCTCGCGCCGGATACTCTCGTATAAGGACAAACCCTAAAACATCACAATCAAAACAAGCACAGCACACAGGATAAAATAACATTAAAAACTGCGCGCACCTGTGACGACATCCGCCTGCTTAATGACCTCCTGCTATCCAAGGTTGAAGACCCTGGGCTGCGTGTGTGAGGTAGAAGAATCCACCACAGACTTCCCTTTCTCCGCATAAGACGCTCCCGTCTTCTTGTCACCCTTTGGAGGACCAACTCGGCAATCACGTGCAAAGTGTCCCAACTTCATGTACGTAAAACAAGAACGAGATCCATACCCAGATGTCTCTGTCACAGTCGCAGAAGGAGCTTGTCCAGTAGACTTGGACTTCTTTCCCCATCTCTTACGGTACCCAAACTTCTTCGGACGCGGCGGCTTGAACTCTGGCTTTGTCATAGCCAAGGTCCCTCTTTCCTGCCCCCTTTTCATGTCCGTCTCCAAATACCGAGCCGTACAGACTAAGGCTTGAAATCCCTGACTCACAGAACTCGAGAGCAAATACCGCAGCTCATCTCGCAGTCCCGCATAAAACCTACTAGTCTTACGCTCTTCTTCGGCAAAGATGGTACCTGCATATCTTCCCAAATGTATGAATTCATGAAGGTAATCATCCACACTACGATCTCCTTGAGTTAACCGCTGAAATTCCATTTCCATCGATAACCTTTGCTGCATTGGTAGATATTGTGCCAAGAACAATCGAGAAAATTCATCCATCGAGACTTCTGCAAGTTGTCTACCGGCCAAGTGATGCAGTTCAATCTCATCCCACCATAAACGAGCCTCTCCTTCCAGTAGGAAGATGGCCAACAAAACTTTTTGTCCCTCCTAAACCTTGATCGCTCTAATGATCCTCTTGATCCTTGCAAGCCAATCCTCTGCTTGGGCCGGTGACCCTGCCCCAGTAAATTGTGGAGGATTGAAGCTCAAGAATTACTTCAATTGTTGATCTGTTGCCCGCGGATCAACTACAGATTCTACCCGTTCTTGTCGTACACCAGCATGCGTTGGCACCACTACAGGACGTGCCTGCCCAGCCTACTGAGCATTCATCACAGCAAGTACCATTTCCGTGATGAAACGTACCGTTTCAGCAGATGGAGGAGGTGTGGGCACCTCAGCTGGTGCCACACTTTCGACAGAATGTTGAGGTTCGGATTGACCCACAACACTTCTAGTCACCTATATGTGTAAAACACACAATTTAGCGACCAAGTAAAACGGCAAACATACAAAAAGAATACACAAGTTCAACAAACAAGTGCATTTGCATTCCTAAGTGGACATTGTTGAGTTCAAGTTAAGTGTTATAACGACAGCACTGACACGTGCTTGCCACCCCTCAAAAGAATTCGTCCGCGAATTCGGAAGAGATCGACCAACAAGTTGATACCAAATTGTAACACCTCTACCCGTCAAGAAGAATATAATAGAGGGTCCGGCCGAGGCCCCACACCATATTCCACAAACAGGCGGAGACGCTACGAAATAATATCAAAACACCAACGCATCCTAACACAGAGCATTCTAGCGGAAGCTTCACGGTTGAAAACTTGAACTCAAGTACAACAAGAACTGTCCACTAAAAACATAGGAAAGTATACAACCAAAGTGTCTGGCCTTAAAGCCTTACAAATTTCTCTTAACAAGGTGTGATTTACAGACATCGGCACGCAGACCGGCCACACATGGACAAGAAAAAACTAAACAAAGCCTTCGAGGGCAGCAACGCAGCTTGGGCTTCGGCCAGCTAAGTCCCGCTCGGACCAGCACCTCCAGCACCTGTAATAAGCAATCCACCAAGCGGTGTCAAACATGGCAACGGTCATCATTCAGCTGACCAATTATAACGACCCTGTCGCTGGTACGGGGCAACGGAATTCCAGCCCTGCATAGAATTTTCCAATTTGATATATATATAGCAAACCACGCAAGACGTGCACGACCTCACAGTCAATACATATCAAAACGTCGGCACGACGGCCCGACGCTCCGTGCACTCAGGGCACATTCGGGTGTACCGGAAACACCAGATCCCACCAATAAGCATTCTAGTCATGATCGACACGCAAGCCGTCGACTCTCGCTATGTGATCCTAACAGGGACTTAAGCACCCAAGGTTAGACAACCACAACGCGGGTACAGATCCGCCTATCCCGTTACTCACATCGTCAGACTCAAGACTGGACTGACGCGGGTACAGCTTCACCTTGCCCATCCACCACAAGAGTCGAACCCAACTCGCACAATTTCCTGGACTTCCTCCAGTACTTCCTGCTGCACAAAGCAACAGGTATGCACCACAGATTGCACACAAACAATCAAATTCTCGGAGATTCCTCCGAATGCAAACAAGCATCACCAATCCAGACCAACACGTCCAGATGGGCTTCACATAGCATGCCTAGATCCGTACTCCAATTTCGGACTCTAATAAGGGGGACTTCACATATCTACCCCAAGGGACATCACAACCCACCGCACACTCGCGGGGACGGATTTTCCCTATGCAAATGCAGGAAAGTAAGACTTCACATGTCCAAGACGGAAATCATTACCCTTGGAATTCGCCTCGGAGCCATGGAGAAAATTGAGACGGATGAAAGCCGTCGTAGCAGCCTTGTCTTCGTAAATCCGAACTCGGCTCGCGATTTGGACCACCACAGCACCACCGGCGGCCGATTCCTCTTCTTCTTCCTTGCCTTGCTCTCCCCTCTCTCTTAACTTTAGAAAGAGAAAGATGAAACTCAAATGAGCTTTCTCCTCTTCAATCCCGGCCTTATCAACCCAGGGAAGAGCCCAGACCATTGGATCTTGGTCAAAGAAAATGAATGGCTCTGATTAGCCCTGAATTTGATTTCCTAGGCCGAACACGAGTAGTGACACGCCCGTGTCACAGGTCGTATTCCTGAAGCGGTGCACAACCGACTTAAGCCAAACCAGAACACGGGTGTCGACACGCCCGGGACACGCCCGTGTCGACACCTGACACGCCCGTGTCGAGGGGCGTGTTCCCCGATCGAGACGAAAATCAGAATTTTCCCCCGAGACCACACGGGCACTAGACACGCCCGTGTGACAATTTGACACGCCCGTGTCACTATCGACATGGCTGGGCCTCCACGCCATGTCCTTCTCGGGACAAACTGGCTAATTTTTGGGCATGAGATGCCCTAGGACACGCCCGTGTCCCAGGCCGTGTCGATGTGTCGATACTCAACGATCGTCGACTCAACGATCGTTGACAATGAATAACACGCCCTGAGACACGCCCGTGTCCCAGGCCGTGTACCCCAGACACGCCCTGGGACACGCCCGTGTCCCAGGACGTGTCAGCCAGCTTCAACCTCAATTTGACTTGTTGAGATTTCTGGGGTGTTACATGGGGGCCTGCCCAAACGGGCAGCTAAAATTACCGGTTGCCTGGGGTACAGGAGAACCGGGCAGAGGTGACGGGAAGCAAGCAAAAAGAGAAAAGAGGAAAGAGGGAAATAGCATGGCTTGGCGAATTTACCCTGACGAGCTGAGCGGCTCGACCTCTAGGACGGGGTGATCTTGACTGTCCCTGGAAGCGACCTGACGAAAAGGATGCATGACTTGGACGAGGACTGACCGGCTCGCGGAGAATGACGGCTACGAAGCACAAGCCTCCCGGTTTGGTAATCCTTGCGGACTAGTCACAGATTAAAGGTTAACATGTTCTATATTCTTATATTTGGTTGTCTTGTATGATATGTTTAGCCTGCAGGATAGTCGTCTTGTAGTACAGGTTAGACCGTGTGCTAACGATACTGCAAGGCCGCTATTCTGGGCATAAGACTCCCCTCATACCGTGTTTTGTGTTCCTAGAGGGGGGTCTTACATACATCTTGTTTATTATTTGTTTGAGGTGAGTCGTCATTCCTCAAACATCTACCCACATTCTATTCTACAAGAATTTTAGTCTGCTAGCCTACTCGCCCATTCCGGTTGACTACTCATCCATTCGCCTCACAAAGCAGTGCATTGCGGCCTATGTTGTTTCCATCCCGCCACCAAAGCAATGCATAACAGCCTACATAGGAGTAGTTGATTAATTTTATTTTATTTTGTTCCCGTAAACCAAATAAACCCCTTTCATTTCCCCGACCTCAAGGACTTTAATCTCAAGTCTTTCTCAAAAGATAACTCTACCATAATGTATTCCATGATAGATTGATAGTTGTGGAGTTCCTCCCACATTTTTGGCGTCATTGCACGGGAGTTATCTTTCGGGGAGGAATATTCAAGTCCTCGAGCTCACTTTTATGAAGGGGGTTGATTTAGTTTATGGAAACCAAATAAAATAAACTAAATCAACTACTCCTATGTAGTTTGTTGTGTGCTACTTGGCTTGGCGGGATGGAAACTACGAAGGCTGCAATGCACTACATCACAAGGCGGATGGGCGAGTAGTCAAGCAGAATGGGCAAGTAGGCTAGCAGAGTCGATGAAAATTCTTGCTAAAGAGAATATAGGGAGATGGTGGAAGAATGACGGCGCACCTCAAACAAACAATAAATAAAATATTTTCATACAAATTAAATACTCATTATAGAACAAGGTTTAAGGTGCACATCATGTAAAAATGAAGAATCTACTCATATACATCATTCCAACAGAAGAAAAGGCGAGGGATACGACCGAATCCATTGGCTTGTTGTAGATTCATGGCAGGAATTATCTGGTTGTTAATCCGCGTCCTAGCTTGGTCCTAACTATTATCTAGGGTAGAAGAGGGATGTCACTTCCTCCCAATGGACATGTCTTCTCCGTTACCACAATCCAGTCAAGTCCAAGGCAAAGATCTTCTTGCTTAGTCATGAATATGTGTGAATCCTTCTCCTTTAAGCTTTAGATAATGGAGACAGCCTAAGGCAAAAACCCTATTGCATGGATGAAGGAAGAAGAGTGTGGGGCTTCACCTGCGACTTATAATGGAATAATGGTGGACTGGTTCGGGCCTCCCTATGATTAGGGCAAACCTGCGGCTTAAGTAGAAAAACACGTTAAAAATGGTCACACACGGTCGAATGCAAGACCGTGCGTGATTAATGTGAAATTTAATGCATAAAATTCTCCCAGGGTGGTCCACCAAAAGTACGTGCATTTTTTATCACGTATGGGAAAAACCGCCCTTATGAGAACAAATTACACGGATATTTACAGATTACTTAAAATTAGGCCAACAGTACAGATTGTGTGTTTTCCTTTGCATACCGTTGAATCCAACTGTGCGTGAAGAAAATGCACGGGCGATAATAACATAAAATTTTAGACAAAATACGAGGTCGTGCGATTTGGTCACGCATGGGCAGAACAACCCGTGCACGAGCAAATCGCATGGCCCGAGGTAAATCGCCAGAAAATAGAGTTATAGGATTTTCACGATTGTTCCAATCGTGAGTGAATAAAAATGCACGACCGTGCGATTACTACAAAAAAATACAACGACAATCTGGATCTGCCCACCAGCATAGCAACAGAACAGCCTAGTGCATACCTCCAACACACAATATATATAGAAAATCAACATAAAGACAAGCTAGGGAATACCATGTGTTTACCCTCAGTAGAATAGTATGCAACTACACACCATCATGGGCAAAATGTGCACTTCGTGTAAAATTTTAGACACGTGAAATAATAGCAGTAAAGATCTAAAAGCGAAGTGCAAGCGAGAGTAAACTAGCCTAGATGAGTCCGAAAAACCCTATAAATATCGGAATTATTTGACACTTGATCTTATATTACAAGATAATAGGTATACTTTCCTTATCAGATTTTTTTTGGAATTTCACATTCATAATTTTTGCCATCAACTCATAATGAATCACACCATTTCTAACAAAGTATGTTTTCTCCTCTCAAAAAAACCTTTAAGTTATAGTATTCTTTGTGAAATGAGCTGTGATACAACACCACACTCTTTCAGATGATCACGAAACTCATTACTCAAATATTCGACACCTTGATCTGAACATAGTTCTTTCATCCTTTTTCCCAGTTATTACTGTACTTTATTCTTAAACTCTTTGAAATTTTCAAAGATTTTAGATTCCTTCTTCAAGATATACACATATCCGTATCTACTGAAATCATCAGTAAACATTATGAAGTTATATAACTCACCTCAAGCTATTAAACTCAAGGGTCCACATATCTAACTATGTATTATATGCAAGAAAACAACAACCATCCTAGTATGACAAGTGAAAGGGGCTTTAGTTATGTAATGACCCTAGTCGATCCAACATGATAATATCATGGCTCCGCTCTAGGCAATTCTACCGCGTTGTACCTAAAGCACCCCAACCCCTCTACATGGATTGCATCAATCGGCGCTTCTGCCCACTAGCAGGTTATTTTTGGCCACAAACTCCCTTTGATGAGCGAATTGGATAGTTAAGTTTGGTCATACGGGGACTTCCCAGGAGGTCACCCATCTCAATACTTCTCTAGCCCGAGCACGCTTAACTATGGTGTTTTCTAACTTTTCATCACCAATTGAGGTGCTCTTTTTTGTAAAGGCCTCCCCAGCCCACGACTCAAAAGGATGATCATCGAAACCCCCAACATCACATTCGAAAGAGTTTAGGCTCAAATAATCTACAGACCATGCACCCTAACCCCTCTTCAGGCCTGCAACCAGGTTGTTGGAGGCTGCGGCCTCCCTTTGATGAGGGAAAGTCTAATTAAGAACCCCTATTGGGACTTCCCAGGAGGTCGCACATCTCAATATTACTCCATCCCGAGCACGCTTAACTATGAAGTACTTTAAACTCTCATCATCAATTGAGTTGCATCTCAATTAGTAATGAGAGTTGAAAGTACTTCATAGTTAAGCGTGCTCGGGCTGAAGTAGTCTTAGGATGGGTGACCTCCTGGGAAGACCCCGTAGGGGCGCTTAACTTGACTTTCCCTCATCAAAGGGAGGATACAACCTCCAATAACCTACCTGCGGGCCTGGAGAGGGGTTGGGGTGTATATTATGCAGACTATTTGAGGTTGAACCCTTTCGAGCATGATGTTGGAGGTGTCGTCGGTCTTCCTTTCGAGCCATGGGCTGGGTTGGCTTTAACAAGTCATCTTGACTAATAATCAAGATTCACATCTCAAAAGATTCATAATCATATGAGATTAGTAGTCTATTTTTATGGAGCTTGGATATGCATTTCTCATTTATATAGCTCAAATGTTAATGCCAAAGGTACGTGGGATTTAAGTCATTAGTCTTTAGTCTCTTAGTATTTTCTATATTATAAATCAGCCGTCCTAAGTTCGAAATATATAAATTATTAACCATCTGTGCTATTTCATAACAAATATCATTCTTATAAATAAAATAACTATTATTCTTAATTATAAATAAAAGCCATAAAAATCCAATCATGAAATAGAAATAATGTTTTTCATTATAATTGGAACAAAATAACAATTATCAAGTACAATAATAAGCTTAGTGGGCAAAGAAAGATGATAAACTTCAATAGAGACAATAATAACTTTTGCTCCATTTTCATTGCGCAGGTCTACCTCCTGTTTACCCAGAAGTCTTCTCCTTCCCAGTTCCTACACATTTATACAAATGTGAGATCCACATTTGGTATCCAATGCCTTGTATGAAGAAGAAGAAAAGTTTATTTCTATGATAAAAATATAAGAAGCAGAAGTAATAATTCCCTTCTTCTTCTACAGATCTTCAGGATAAATAGGAAAGTACTTCCACTAATTCCATACTTTACCATAATGGCAGCATTTCCCTTCCCTCTTCAGACCCTTCTTTGACAATGCTGATGACTTGGGATCAAGATAAGACCCAGGTCATATCTTTGTATTATTAGATCCCTTGGTCTTGCCTTTTCCCTTATGCATCATCAGTATGGGGCTAACATGCTTGGCCTTCTTCATATTGTTCTCAGTAGTTCTCAATAAACCTAGAGGCTCGTGCATTTTCTTATCAATCTCATTCATATTGTAGTTCAAGATATATCAAATTGCTTTTGTCAGGCTTGCCCCACAAATATTTTCTTGAGATACTCAATTATTCCATAGCCACACATGCTCTTATTTTGCTTCTAAATCTCGGAGGTCATGGAAGTAAGCATGAGGCATCCAACATCTAAGTAGTCATCATGATACTTCTTGTAAGCATACTTATCTACTCGGGAAGCAGATCCAGTTGGCTCCTTAGGGGGATCCCCTACCAAGATATAGAGCTTGCACTCCTGCTTGAGGACTATCCATAGAATTTTTATATCAGTCAAGAAAGTTTATCCCAATTATTTCATGCTTCTTTAGGATGGCTCTCAGGGATAAGGTGGACAGTGATCCACTTGCCATGGATTTTCTACAAGAATTATGCAAAATAGTTTTTGTACTATATTTTCAAATATTTTTTTTTCATTTAATAAGGTCTTTTATTAAATACACACTCTTTTTTATTCAAATTGATAGCCCTTAGTATCAATTCAGAGAGTTTGTTTGAGGTACTCCCTAGTGGACAAGGTCTATATTCACTAAATCATAAGTTAGCTTTTGATGATCACTCGCAATGTGGCTATTTAGATAGGCAATATTTACCAATTACATCACCATGTAACTCTTGTTTAGCTCGGGAATAAAATTTATTCCCATTCATTTTATGACACATGCCAACCCTATGCCTCTAGACACTCAATCGTTGAGGTCACCTAGTTAAGTTAGACACGTTGTTGCTAGTGGAATATTATAATTATCCACTCATATAATTATAAAGATAGATTAATTCACCTTGCTTCAGTAAGCCTACACTTTATTGATCGAGACAGAAAGAGTGACGGCCATTAGAAGGCATTCGTACACTTAATATTAATTTTAAGGGAATTTATGACATGTGATTAACAATTAATCATGATTAACTTTTAATCACTTTTACACATTCACATTAACTCAAGAAAATAATTACAACATTCTCATTCCAGATACATCCCAGATGTGCATAAATGAAAAACATAAATAATTGATGTTAAAAGGGGGGTAAATCTAAACATTTAGAATACTAGTAAATCTTCAAATATACAAATATCACAACAAAATCAGATGCACTCCTAGTGGGTTTTTAAAGGTCTGCTCTCTTGGCGGGTTCTTAGGGGCAGAGTCCTTAATGGGGTCTAAGAAGAAGCGCCTATAGTGGTGGTCTTGATGACCGACCAGCGTGTGGGGTCAAGGGGCCATGCCTTGAAACCTAAATCTCCATGTTTACATGCAATTTTAAAAGAGTTCCAGAAATAATTCTAGACATTTAGAACACTTTTAAATCTCTAGAATTACTGGCACTAGATTAAACAAAATTTTTTAAAATGGTCACATCACAACCTCCCTCTAATACCATTGTTTTGTTTTCATTAGGGGTTATACATAACATGTACGCAATGGAATAGATTACAAAAAAAGCCCTTAAAAGTAGGTAGATCTTGCATAAACCATTTATAAAGAAGTAAAAACGTAGCAAATATAAAATATCTATGCAAGATTGATTCAAAATCAGTGATAAGGTGGACAAGAATCCAAAAGATCTGAATACAGGCCTGTAAATATTAGGCCTAACAATGTACCCAAAATTTAAATACATGAAACGACTTAGGTAAACTTGAATCCAAAAGATCAAGGTGTCGCACTTGAGGGATGAGATGGCCAAACGTATTAATTCACGGCTGGATATTGATGAGGTTAAAGCTACAATGGTTAAAAAGTACAAGGAGTCTCATTACTTCATGAACGAGTGAACTCGAAACTCGAAGTAAGCTCTGTTGGAACCCTAGTTCTTATTTAGGCAAGGATCACTATTAGGATGATTAGATTGAATCAAAATATATAGTCATGGGTCATAGGATTATTTCTAGGTTTGCTCCTTCAAAAAAAATTCCAGAGAAGTTCAGATTTGTAGTTTAGAAAATTACTGGAAGAAATTCTCCGAGCTCAGTTCAACGAACTCTAAGCTCAGTTCAACGAACTCTGAGCTCAGTTCAACGAACTCTGAGCTCAGTTCAACGAACTCTGAGCTCAGTTCAACGAACTCTGAGCTCAGTTCAACGAACTCTGAGCTCAGTTCAACGAACTCTGAGCTCAGCTCAAAAAAAGCTGTGAAACTCAGTTGAACGATTTTGCAGTTCATATTCTCTGAGCTTAGCTCGACGAACTCCGAGCTGAGCTCAATAAACTCCGAGCTCAGTTTGAAGAAAGCTTTAAATTTCAGTTTGACGATTTCTTTGCACTATTTAGACAGAATTATTTAGAGCTGGAAGAATTAATTAATGCTTAATTAAACGTGATTATAGCTATCATATTTAATGATATATATTCTTATGAATATAGCAGTTTGGAGGCTGCAATAATTATGGATTAAATCAGGATTTAATGCTAATTGATTCCCAAAGAAATTACCATTCTCGAGAATATTCAGCCATTACAGTAAAAAGAAATTGAAATGCTTTTGAATTAAGACAAGTCAATACATATAAATTCTCTCTTATAGAAGCGAAGTTACAGGAGAATTCTCAGACAAGAGGAGAGACAACAATAGACAAGAAAAGAACTCTGCCTTCTTCCAAAAAATCTATGTATCAGAGTTCTTCATCTGCCCCAAGCTTTCAAGAGACAAAAATACAAAATCAGTCTAAAAGGCTTGTTGGAGATCAACATCAATCTGAAGGCCTATACCCTGGAGCAAAGCTTCAATTTCCTGATCATCTACAAAATCTCAGGGGGAGCTTTCACATCATCAATATCCACTTATCTTCTCTCTGTTCATTGACAGAGAAGACAACATCATTTCTTTTCCCTTTCCTGTGTATAGGGTTATTACTCCCTTCAAAAGTAAAACCTCTTGGTGGCAGGGCACTTGATCAAAAACCTATGTGTTGGTTTTTGGGCACCTGATCAAAAGCCTAAATGGTTGTGAGATTTCCCTGGAAATAGATCTTGTGGTGGCAGTCACTTGATCAAAAACCTATAGTGGATTCCTACAAGGGTGGTAGAACAGTGGATGTACCCAGTTTTGGGGAACCACTATAATCTTTGTGTCATCTGGATTGCTTACTTTCTTTCTTTATTTTTGTGTTGTGCTTACTCTTTTATATAACATATTTATTTAACTTGAGTAAGTCAGATCTATCCCTATATTTCAAGCTCATGTCGAGATTATGACTACTGAGATGGAGGAGCTCCTATAGAATGAGTTTGAGATCGAAATATGATAGGGTTTTAGCAAGGGACTTCACTTGGCTCAGAGGAGGCCAGAGTGAAGCATTGCAGACCTTGGCATGGGTGATGCCTCTAAGGAAAATACCTTGATGCCAGTATTAAGGGGTGATCCTTATAGCTAATAACCCAGGTCTCATTTTTTATTTTATTTTGCTTTATGTTTTTCGTCTTGTACTTGTCGCAATAGGTGCAGCGTAGTATGGTAGTATCCTTGAGATTTTGTTTTTTTTAATATTGTGTTGAGTGTTTTGTTTCATATATTTGCTCTTTTATGATGACATTTTACATTGTGGTAATTTTGACGTGCCCTAAAACCCTCATCCCCATATTGATATGACCACTAGGGTTTTCTACTTGACATTAGCACAAAAAGGTTGATGCTTAGTTATAAGCTTGTTGCTCGGTGTTTGTACAGAAGATTTGATGCTCGATTATAAGCTCGCTGCTCAGTTTTTAGTATCGAAGGTTGGCACTTAGATATGAGCTTCTTGCTCAGTGTTTGTACTAAAGTTCGTCGCTCGATCTTATTAGCTCGCTACATAGAGTAAGCACAAAAGGTTGATGCTTGATCATGAGCTCATTACTCGACATTTGTACTGGAGGTCAGCGGTTTGTATTATGAGCTTGCTTCTCAATGGAAGCACTGATGTTTAGTTTTTGATCATGAGTTTAGTGCACTAGAAATGGAGGTCATCGCTCGAAGGCAGCTCGCTGGTCATAGTTTGTTCTGGAGGTCTCCAGTGAAGTGAGCTTGTTTCTTGGTATGAAAGGCATCATAGTTTAGTACTTAGTTTTGGTCACAAGTGAGCAATGTTCAATTTCGTAGGGAGAATTTGGCTCTTTCATTACCAAAGGTGAGCTCACTACTCAATGTCAGTACAAAAGTTCATCACTCGGGTCTGCATGCTGCTCGGCATAGGGGGGTCAGTGCTTAGTTTGGGTATAGGTCTTTGCCCTTTCTTACTAGTGGTGAGCTCGCTACTCAGTGTCAGCACCGCACATCACCGCTTGAGGGAACTCATTACTCGGTACAAGGCCGTTGGAGATTAGTACTTGGTTCTTGTGTAGGGAGCCTTTGCCCTTCCTTACCATTGATGTACTCACAACTTAGTGACTTCATCAGAGGTCGTCACCCAAATTTTGATCTTATTGCATGACGTTAGGGGGGAACTTGAGGTAGGTGTTCTATTTTGTCATAGTAGGAACTTTTCCCTTTGCTTATCCATTGATGAGCTCGCAACTCATTGTCGACACTAGAGTTTGTTATTAGAAAGAGCTCGCTATTCGACACGAGGGAAGCTAGAGGTCGGTGCTTGGTTATGGCATAAAGGACCTTCATCTCAATTGGGGTTGTCATGATGCTTGTTATTCATTTATGGTGGCAACTGTGGATCCCACCCTGTCTTTCTCTTTCAGCACCCCCTCAAACTCTTGGTGGTGTACCTTGATTGCTTCATTTGTTGCAAGTAAGGCCTCAACCCAGTGAATGAGGTCTGGGTAGCAAAAAACCATCTCTCGTAATAGTTTAGAAAAAAAATCTCTAAGAAGAAGCCCCCCAAGTAAATCACTGTGTGGAAGCTCGAGGTCGACCCCAAGAATTAGCCGCACCTTTGTTGTGAAGCACGTAAGAAATCCTTATGTTTCACCTCCTCATTCTGGCAGATCTTGAAGAGGTGAGAGAGGTCCCAGACAATTTGGAAGTTGTCCATAAACTAGTCGGTGAATTGAATTAACTATGTGAACTTATTGATCTCTCCCTCCTTCAGAGAATGGAACCACACACGAGTTTGTCCTTTCAGAGACATTTGGAACACTTGACACAAAAGCTGAGCGAGTGCTTTATATATTTGCTTGATCGTTATGAAGTAGTGGATATGCTCTAGAAGATCACCCATCCCATCATAAATTTTTAAGTTTAGGAGCTTGAAGTCGTATGGAATGGGATGCACTAGAACTTGCAAAGAATCATGGTGGAAGGGCACAACACATTTGTGACTCAGTGTCCATCAGGCTCAAACTCTTCATTTATCTATTTCTCACTTCCTCGCGAGTGAGCCTTCCACCTCCAACAAATACATCTATCAGAGTTGAGTGGCACTACGTATGCCTGGGTGGCATGTTAAGTAGTTGGGTATACATAGAGCTGGTAGTGTTGGACAATTCATCTGTAGAAAATTATTCGAAGAGAGCGGCATCATCATGCAACACACAGCTCGGGACCAGTGGCGGTGGGCCTCCTACAACGATGATCAGGTTGGGGCATAAGGGCCCCTAAATTTCTCAGTAGAGTGAGTACCTCATCCAGGAACTCTACCACCAGACACACATTCTCCTAAATAGATATTGCTGGTGCGGCCAAAACTTCCTCGAGAAGGGGCATGTTGCTACATGGGAGCTAGTAAGGGCTAGGTTGGCACGTTCTTCCAAAATTCCCCCATTTGTTATTTGAGCACTTTTTCTCATCATTGTTGTCAGTTGGGAGTAATCCGCGAAGTGAGTACGATTGATAAGAGAAAACTAGTGTTCTCTAATCTATAAACGATAAAGGTAAGAGTACATATTGAGTATATCATAGGATATGAAAACATATCAAGGTCATATAAAAATCCTTGGTCTGTCGAGCACTTCTAATTCAAGATAACTAACTATTATTTTACCAAAAGTAAATAATGGGAAATTATAGTTAAAACTAACAAGGCAATAAAGTAAAAAAAAACACTTGATCTAAACTCACCTTGGACGAAATTTAAAAGATAATTATAACTTTCTAATAAACGCCTTGACTGTGGAGATTACCAAATTATTAAGGTAACTCTTTCGAGAAATAAATCCACTTGAGATTAGGTTGATCGGCCAAACTCTCATTTTATAATCAAAACCCCTAATCCTCTCTTTATGAGGTGAAACGCGCTATATGGTTTGACTTATATCTAAAAGATTTATGTTATCCTCACGCGAGGGTTGCGTTCGACACTTATTATTCTTGAGCGATAGATTTGTATGCATGAGCATTTCAGCTACCTGAAGTACAAAAATAGATAAGAAGTTCATATATCAACAAATGAACTCGATATAAATAAATAATAAATTAAATGTAAAAAAGAGTGATTATCAAAGAGAATAATTTATTTCATTGCATGATTTTAAGTTTCAAGATCTACAATACTAAAAGAAGAGTACTTGAAAGGAAAGAAACATGGAATGAAAAAGAGGGATTCCATAAAATAAAAGCATAGATTAACATTACATAAAGAAAAGGGTACATGAAAAATAAAAGCTAAACCAAGAAAAAGGAGAAAATGCTAGAAATGAGCAACCCAAAAGGGCAGAGGTGTTTTGGGGAAAGTTGTTAGATTAGACAACTACTTATAGGGAAAAAATGAGGTATACCTTGTAAGACCCCACCCCCCCCCCCCCCCCCGCCACCCACCCACCCCCACCCACCCACCTAGACCATGTCGGGTAAGAGACAGGCCTTGCTGCCTAAGGTGGCCACCCTACGCTTTCCAAGTGGCAACGACCCATTTTCCAAGCACAGAATGATTGCCATGTCAAGCTATGGAACAATCATGACATCACATCTTCAAGTGGAAGAAATTTTAGAAACTAAAAAATATGTATTATATATATATATATATCACAAGGTTCTATCCATTAGTTTATACAAGTGGCCATACTGGACTAAACAAAATTATAACACATACTCTCTTATTGCTCTCAGGTGATATAAGCTCATGTCTTTAAGGTCTGGAGATGTGACTAGTGCATCGGCTCATGCGGGCCCTATAGAGGGTACACTGTCATGTGGTTGTTGGGTCTCGCGTTGCTCCATTTCTTAAAAAGGGTGAACAACAACACATTAGTAAAACGACTAATTGACTTCACACCTCCTCCCTTAAATCCCTAATGCTTGGGGACGAGATTGAGCATTTACAAATATTAATAGTCAAAGCATGAGAATTAGAACCCTATATATATATGTATATATATATAAATATAAATATAAATATATATATATATATATATATATATATATATATGTACAAGCAGTCGTGCACGGGGGACCCCGTGCGGGAAACATTCGTCGTGGGTGTGACATTTGTTGAGGGGGTGACATTTGTCGTGGGGGAGTCATTTGTCGTGGGGCGTCATTCGTCGTGGGGGCGACATTCATCGTGGGGGCGACATTGGTTGGGGGGCGACATTGGTCGGGGGGGGGGGGCAACATTGGTCGTGGGTGCGACATTTGTCGTGTGGGTGTCATTTGTCGTGGGGGCGACATTTGTCGTTGGGGTGACATTTATCGTGGGGGCGACATTTGTCGTGGGGTGACATATGTCATGGGGGCCGCATTGGTCGGGGGGTTGACAGTTGTCGTGGAAGAAACATTTGTCGTAGGGGCGACATATGTTGTGTAAGCGGCATTGGTCGGGGGGCGACATTGGTCGGGGGGGATGGAGACATTGGTCCTGAGGGGTGACATTGATCATGGATAATGACATTGATCATGAGCATCAACATTGATCTGAGGCGGCGACATTGATCTGAGGCGGCGATATTGGTTCTAGCTAATTAAACTAATAATTACACCAGACAATGTTCTATACATTAATATTTATCATGGGGTGCGACATTTGCTGTGGGGGGGAAATTTGTTGGGGGGCGACATTTTTGTGTGGGTGACATTTGTCGTGAGGGCAATATTTTTCGTGGGGGCGACATTTATTGTGGGCGGCGACATTTGTCCTAAGCAGCAATATTTTTCGTGGGGGTCGCATTTGTCATGGTGGACACATTTTTTGTGGGGGAGCACATTTGTCGTGAGCGACGACATTTGTCATGGGGGGAGATATTTGTCATGGGGGGTGACATTTTTCATGGGGGAAGCTTTTGTCGTGGGAGGCATTTTTTGTGAATTGCGACATCTGATCTTAGGTGTTTTTGTTTTGGATTTCTGATCTGGATTTCTTTCTTCATTTATAATCTTAGGTTTTGTATATTGATTTCCGTCGATGAGGTTTATACTGATCAGAAATCCTTACAGGAAGCAGTTTGCGGGACGGGGTTGGGCAAATGAAGCGTGTCGGCTCCGCATCGAAGAAGCGTGAGGCGTGTCGGCTCTGCGTCGAGAATGCATGAGGAGGTGTGGGAGAGGCGGAGTGGGGCGAAGAGAGCGCTGCAGATAAAACCTTGGATCAGAGAAATCCATGAAAAATATAATCAAGAAATCCAAAACCAAAAAACCTAAGATCAAGAAATCCTCACCGGGAGCATTTTTACGTTTGCAAATGAAGCGTGTCCTTGGATTATACTCCTTATATGTACCTTTTTCTTACAATCCTTATTCTATGTCAAGTAAAGGTGTAAACGTCATGATGATCCAAACATGTATGAGTCGGGTACTTGCTCCAGTTTTGTTCATTGACTCTCTAGCTAAAACGGCTGTTTGTATTTGGCTTGTTTAGTATCAAAGCAAGTTGATGAACAATGTGCATCAACATTTCTTTGGCTTATCACTTCAACTTCTTGAAAAAATGTGTTTTTCTTAACATAACCTCTTTTAAGAGATAAATTTACAATGCATTTTTCAAGGTCTAAGTGTATTGTTTTTAATCATAAAATACTACATAAGAACATTTTCAAACTATCGTTTATCTACTTATTTGTACTAAACTACATATATCATTATATAAAATTACTAATTACGTTCCTCTAGGAGCTCTTAACACGTCAAATAATTGAGCAAGCTCTTGTTCGTATTCGACACATTTAGTAAAAGAAGCTAAAGTTTATTGTTCAAACTCAACTTTTTGCTTACCAAAATAGTTGAACAGGAACAATTATCAAGTCAAACATGAAGCATTTTAAACTTCCTTGTATAGTTAAGCATTCTAAAATTTACCAGTCCCCTCTCCACAATGAAGATACCATTTGTGTGCTCCATGAATGTGCACAATTTTATCATGATTAATATTTTATAATATTTTTCACAAAATTTGTTAGCAATTATAATGGGTCATTCAAATGTGAATTAAGAAAAAAAGATTAATTTAGTAACCCACTACTGGCCTAGCTAGGCTGATTAAAGCAAGCTAAGTTCCCCTAGAGTTTTCCTACCCTAAGCTGCAGATTCTAAAGAAGAGTATTATCGATAGGAAAGAGTAAAATAATGGTGGAATAATCATGCAATTTTCCAACATTACAATGGATCACCTAGAGAATTTCCATGATGAGTTTTACACAAATGATGAAGTTATTAAACGTTCTAGAAAAGGATATAAATAAAAAAAAGGAGCTGTCGTCCTTCCTTGAAGTTTGGATATAGGATTAAAAGTGCAACTATCCTTATTTTTATCACTAAGATTCCATTGAGGAAAGCGGTGCCAATCGGTAAGCAAGAAAATGGAGCTCCCACCATTGGTGAGCAATGGAGCTCCCACCATTAGGTGACAAATTGAGTTCAAAATGAAATTTTTTTCGCCTTTCAAACCGCAATGAAGCGCCAAAATGGAGGTTTCCCAGGCACTTTTGTTTCTCGGGTAAGATGACTTAAAAATGCCACTGGAGTACCAAACAAAGCCAATAAATGCTATCAAAAAGAAGGCAGTACAACCTAATTTGACCATTTTAAGATTACTTGCAAAGAGAATAACCCTAAACCCAACATAATATAAAGTGTAATCATTCCTCTCATCTGATCATTCCATGATAAAAAATACCTGTAATTCCCTAATTGTCATGAAATTAGCAACGGATTATATCAACGTGAAAGCGCAACACTAAAACGTCTCTTCAACAATCAAGTTTTAGCCAAATAGGGGCGTGATGAAGAAAATTTACCATCGATATTGGGAGAAAAGGAGAGAAATAAATGGTAAAATAAGATGGGACGGAGGAAACCAACCGAGAAAAGAAGAAAAGTAGGAGATTAAAACCAAGATTATTTGAGAAAAAGAAATAAAGGGCGAAACCGATATTCCCAAGTCTGGAATCCAGATTTGTACAGGAGGTAGTGAAGGGGTTCCCAGTAGTTGAAGACCTCGTCATAGTCGTGGATGATGTTGGAGGAAGCACTAATGTGGCACAGAAGCCCAAGAGACAGAAATGGCAGCTGCCATCGGAGCCCTTTTTCGATCTGTCTGTCCTTCTTCTCACCCTTGACCACCTTCGAGTACCGATCCGTCGCCGCCGTCAGGTCTAGATCGGGCACCGCCTTCCAGCGATGCCTCGGTAGGGAGAGAGACATTAAGGAGTAGCAGTCTCACGATCTTGCTCTCCCGTGAAATCACTGGCTTGCTTGTCCTCTCCTTGCCTTTGGGCCTCTAGCTTTATGCCTTGCGTTCCGCGATTATGGCATGCGTTGTGCCCTAAGAAAGCTTCGTGACTTGGGGATTGATGATCGAAAGGGGTACGTAGAGGAGGGGGAAAGGAAAGTGAGAGGGGTGTCGGGAGAGGAGCGGGGTTCTGCGGGGGGTATCGGGACTTTGAGTTGGGGGAATAGTGCCGGTCTCTTTTAAATAAGCTCTAATCCGGCAAAATTACCAAAATATCCCTCATTTAACTCACAAAAGCTGATTTTATGAGGTCATTTTGGAATAGAAATGTTACACCATAGGCTGATTAGGTCCTTGCTTATAGTATAAAGATATATACAGAATAACATATAAGAGCTCAAGCTTTTTTAAGCCTAAAAAAGCTTGAGCTGGTTCTCCCATAATACTGTCGGAATTATGCATATAATATATGCATTTTATAGACAAGACCAAGATCTACAACTTTCATGTTGAATATTCTTCTAAAATTTGCACGGTTATGCCGGAATCTTGCCAGAAAGCTTGCTGGCTCGAAATGAATATAATAATAATAAATTAAAAAATTCGAGCCAGCAACTTTTCTGGCCAGATTCCGACTAAATCATGCAAATTTTGGAAAAATGTTCAATATGAAAGTTGTAGATCTCATTCTTGGCTATAAAATGCATATATTATTTGCTTAATTCCAACATGTATTATGGGAGAACCAACTCAAGATTTTGTAAGCTAAAAAAACTTGAACTTATATATTCCAAACCTATATATATATATATATATATATATATATATATATATATATATATATATATATATATATATATATATATATATATATATATATATATATATATATATATACAAGCAGTCGTGCACGGAGGACCCCGTGCAGGCAACATTCGTCGTGGGTGCGACATTCGTCGAGGGGGCGACATTTGTCGTGGGGGCGACATTTTTGTTGGGGGCGACATTTTTTGTGGGGGTGACATTTGTCGTGGGGGCGACATTTGTCGTGGGGGCGACATTGGTCGGGAGTGGCGACATTGGTCGGGGGCGGCGACTTTGGTCAGCGGCGGAGACATTTGTCAGAAAAGGCAACATTGGTCAGGAGAGACGAAATTGGTCGGGGGATACGACATTAGTCGGGGGATACGACAATGGTCATGAGCTACGACATTGGCGGAGAGCGGGGGTGGCGACATTTGTCGTGGTCGGCGACATTGGTCGTTAGAGGCGACATTGGTTAGGGCGGAGACATTGGTCGGAGCGGCGACAATAGTCGGGGAGGCAACAATGGCCGGGGCGGTGACATTGGTCGGTGCGGCGACATTGGTCGAGGCGACGCTATTGGTTTAGTGCAACATTTGTCGTCGAAGGCGACAATATTCGTGGAAGCCAACATCGGTTGGAAATATGCCCTTCTTTACTCTCAAAAAAGGTTGGAATTTGGGAAGCCGTCGCTTTACATTTACTGTGCAGCTTCTGCATGCATAATTTTAGCTATCCATTCAATTATTGACCATTCAATACTTCCCTGACTCTCGCTGTGCAGGAATGCTTTGTGCACAGGACTAGCCTTACAAAATATGTCAACAATTTAATTCATTTTTTACACACAAACTTTAGCATGCTGCACATATTTGATATTTCACACAAAATTTGAAGGAAAGGATATATGTTTTGCAACATTCTTCGTATCAAAATTGAAGAACAGAGGTGTCATTGATGGGAACATCATTGGATATATGGTTGGCAACATTCTTCAATGTCATTTTATACACTAATGAACAATCTTCATATCATTGGCAACATTCATTGTTTTAATCCAAGAACCATAACAACTTGAAATATCATATAAACCTACCATTCTAATTAAGATATGATTTTATTAGTTAAGTACATGTATGAAGCTAGTTTTCCCTATGGCACATTTATTATGAGGGGCGACATTGGTTGGGGTCGACATTGGTCATTGGGGCGACAAATGTCATGGGGACGACATTTGTCATGGGTGTGATATTTGTCATGGGGGCAGCGACATTGGTTGGGGGTGGAGACATTAATCGCAGGAAGTGACATTGGTCGTTGGGGGGCGGCAATGGTCTTGGGCGGCAGCATCGATCGTGGGCGAAAGATTCGGTTGTGGGTGGCGGCATCGGTTTAGATGGCGGCATCGATCGTGGGAGGCAGCATCAGTCGTGGGCGGTGGCATCGATCATGGATGGCGGCATCGGTCGTGGGCAGCGACATTCAGTGAGAGGCTAATATTATTGTTAGATCATTTTGAAATATCAATTCCTTGTAATGTGGAAAGAAATGTTGAAAGAATTAAATTATTGGAGCATGTTAAGACGATCAAAAAAAGGATTTCTATAGACACATACTTTTATAATTTATAGTTGAAATTGAAAATAGAAGGAAACTAGAGATCAATGTTTGAAGCAAATGAACTGAAAATCAATTTATAGCTGAAATTGAATATCAAGTTGATCAATGCTAGAAGCAAATGAACGTAACCATAACCATAACCTGCTGATCATGGCTCGTTCCGTTACCATTATAATAACCTGCTCGTTCCAAGAGCACAACCATAACCATAACAGAACTGTATAAAAATTAAGCCCCCCAAAAAAATTGATGAGAATAAAAATAGGTGCAGAGTTCCCTAAACAGGTCCAGGATTACTGAACATACAAATAGGTTTTATTTTTCATTGTTTTTCATTGCTTAAGCCTTAAAGTGCAACAAACAGGTGCAGAGTCCCGACTATGAGAATCAAAATAAACCTAAAAGAAATAAAGTAGCCAACAAACAGGTGCAGAGGGCCGACACTGAAGCATGTTGTGGGCAGTAAAATTATTGGAGCATTCGGATAAACACAGAGTGAGCAATAAATTTTTGTTGTTGTTGTTGCATACAAACACAATAACAAAGCCTAGAATGAAAACAAAATTAAAAATGGAGATATGTTTGGCACTAAAAATGGTAAAACACATATCTTGTGCTGGTGGTGAAGTTGTCATAAAACACATTGCTAAAAATTAAAGAAGATTTGTAATTCAGGAGGAAAATCTAAGTAAAAATATGTTGTTCCCCGAGCTTGTCTGAATGAGAATGAAAATCAAAGAAAAAATGTGTTTGTCTGAAATCATAAACTGAGATTTTATTTTACAACGTTCAAGCGAGTCATGGTAAAACAAAAATTAACAGTTTTGAAAGAAAAAAAATCAAAACTGAAATATAAAATGAAATGAAAGATCAAAACAGTAATAAAAAAAGAAAAATAGAAATTAAAAGTTTTGATTTTAATCAAAACAAAACTGAAACAAAATTAAAACCTAAAACTGAACTAAAAACTCCTAAAACTGAAATTGCTAATTAAAACAAAACTGAAATAAAAACTCCTAAAACTGAACTAAAATTAAATTTGATATTAAAAACTGAAACAAAAACTTCTAAAACTGAAATTAAAACCTAAATGAAATCCTAAAACTGAGATTAAAAATCAAACTGAAAGTAAATCCTAAAACTGCGATTAAAAACTCCAAACTAAAAGTAAAAATCTAAATAAACGCAAAAAAAATCAAAACTGAAATATAAAATGAAATGAAAGATCAAAACAATAATAAAAAATGAAAAACAGAAATTAAAAATCAAAACTCCTAAAACTGAACTAAAAACTCCTAAAACTGGAATTGAAAATCAAAACAAAACTGCAATAAAAACTCCTAAAAACAGCAAAGGAGAGAGAGAGGAGCAGTGCAAAACAAACACGATCCATCCAGGAGTTGGTAAACACAGCACAGGATGAAGCAATGAAGAGAGAGAGAGAGAGAAAGACTGCAACTTAGGATTTTCATTACACCAAAACCGTGCCGAGTTGACCGAGCTCCTAACACTGAAATTGATAATCAAAACAAATCTGAAATTGAAACTCCTAAAACTGAACTAAAATTAAATTTGATATTAAAAACTGAAACAAAAACTCTTAAAACTGAAATTAAAACCTAAATGAAATCCTAAAACTAAATCATAAAACTGAGATTAAAAATGAAACTGAAAGTAAATCCTAAAACTGAGATTAAAAACTCCAAACTAAAAGTAAATGAACGCAAAAAAATCAAAACTGAAATATAAAAAAAATGAAAGATCAAAACAGTAACAAAAAATAAAAAACAGAAATTAAAAATCAAAACTCCTAAAACTGAACGAAAAACTCCTAAAACTGGAATTGAAAGTCAAAACAAAACTGCAATAAAAACTCCTAAAAATAGCAAAGGAGAGAGAGAGAAGCAGTGCAGAACAAACACGATCGATCCAGGAGTTGGTAAAAACAGCACAGGATGAAGTAATAAAGAGAGAGAGAGAGAGACTGCAACTTAGGTAAAAACACCAAAACTGTGCCGAGTGGACTGAGCTCCTTGCTGTAACTGAAAATTAAAATTTTATTCCTAAAATTGAAAAAGCTTGGAATGAAAAAAAATTTAAAAACAAAGCACTGAAAATGGTAAAACACATCTTGCCGTGGAGCTGAAAATCAAAGAAGACTGAGATTTTATTTGACTTATATTTGCCGCTGAAATTTTATTTGTCGTGGAGCTGAAAAAAAAATTAATCAAAGAGAATGGAAATCAAAGTAAAAATAAACTGAGATTTTATTTAACAACTTTCAAGACTTTCAAGACAACCATGGAACTAAAGAAAAAAATAACCGAAGAAGAGGAAAAGGAGAAGGACTTGCCCGAGTCAGGCGAGCTTTGCCGCTAATCGAAGAAGAGTAAAAGAGGTGAGCTTTGCCTCTGTTTAAGGCACAATTTGCCGCTGTTTAAGGCGCGATTTGCCGCTGACTGAGGCGAGTTTTTTCGATGGAGCAGAAAGAACATGGGAGGTGAGGAGGTATAGAGATTTGCCGCTCTTTAGGGCTGCGTCGAAGAGGTATAGAAATGGAATTTTTGCGGGAGACGTGGGAGGAGATGTGTGGGCGGCAGTCGAGGAGCTGAAAGTAAAAAAAGCCTGCTGAAAGTAAAAAAGCCTGCTGGCGGGAGGAGTTGAGGGGAGAAGACGTTGGATATTTAAGAGGAGTTGAGAGAAAACATGTTGGATAAATGCAGGCTTTTGCCGAAATGATGAAAAAGCATGGGGGAGCGAGAAAGAAGATGTTGGAATTTATTTTATTAATATTTTTATGTTTGCAGACGTACACCCCAACCTTTTTTCATTTTATTAATAGCGGGTTGTTGAGGTCGGGCCTCTATCCCTTTACCTCCTTTATGAGGGATTTTATTTATCTCCTCATACCCAACTGCAAAGGTTGGGTATGAATAAAATGGAAAATGGTTGGGGTGTACGTCTGCAGACATAAAAATATTAATAAAATAAATTCCAACATAAAGTGCACTTTATGTTGAAATTTATTTTATGTCTGCAGACATACACCCCAACCCTTCTCCATTTTATTCATGGCGGGTTGTTGAGGTTGGGCCTCTATCCTTTGACCTCCGTTAAGAGAGATTTTATTCATCTCCTCATACCCAACTGCACTGCAGTGTAGTTGGGTATGAGGAGATGAAAGTGTAGTTGAGTATGAGGAGATGAATAAAATCTCTCATAAAAGAGGTCAAGGGATAGAGGCCCGACCTCAACAACCCGCCATGATTAAAATGGAAAGGGGTGGGGTGTACGTCTGCAGACATAAAAATATTAATAAAAATAAATTCCAACACAAATTAGAATTTATCTCTCGGTTCTTTGTTATTAGATTACTTGGAGTTGAAGACCAACTGACTAATTAATAGGTTTCCACCGTGGTTTTAGTTTCAGACTCACTACTAACAAATGGGCTTTGAACAACTATTTGGGTTTCCCAAAAAGCTGAAAATCAGAAGGCTCAACCTATCAAAAGACTTGCTATCAGGGATTCTCGACGAAAGCGTGTGCTATTAGTTTTGAATATGAATCGGCAAAAGGAAGATGTGGGTCTTTCATTCCCTTTTCATTTAAGGCCTTACCCAGATAGTAATCTTGGAGCCCGGAATAATCATCGTAGGCCCAGAACTTAAATTTAGAGGAAGCCGCCAGAATAGTGTTTCTTTTTATTAGTAAAATATATCGCTCTGCTAGCCTTTGCCCTTAAGGCTTGATCTTCCCCAAAGAAGGAATCCACTCTCAGAACCAGCCTCCGATTTAGCTTCATCAATGAAACCAGCCTTAACTTTCTTTCCATTTTCTTTTTTTTGTTTCTTTGATATCTTTCGCCTTTCCACTTCTCGTAGTTCTAGAAAAGTCAGCCTTTACGCTTCTATTCCTGCAACAAGAGCCTGACGCTCCAGAGTTTTTTTCAATAATGGAGTTCCCCACTAGAGCACGATAACCTAGATAATAGCTAGCCAATTCACCAACTTTGACACCAAAAATCTCCGTGATTGCTGTATAAATATCAAGTTGTTTCACTGACATTGGAAACATAGCTGAAAAATCATCTTGGCGTGAATCGGTTGATCTTTCTTTGTCATGCTTAGTCTAACAATCTGTAGGAAACACAGTTAGAGTTCATGAATAGTGCCCCCTCCGGTACTGAGGACTTCTTTCCCCGAGGATTCAAAATGAGGAACTGAGTCACTGACAGCTTGAATTCTTTTTCACCTGCCCGATCTATTCACATTGATGACAACCCAGTTGGGGAGCAAAAAAACTAGGGATTTTTATGGATTCCCCGCTCCAAAGTAACCGGGATTTTGCTCCGGTTCGTTTGAGCATGAACTCAACTCCTAAACAATCCTAGGATCTAAACACGAGAGAAAAGGTGAGGGTGGACCTGATTTCGGGCTTGGATGCGAGTTGAACGGCGGGATGACATGGTGGCGGCGGTGGCGGCGGTGGCGGCGGTGGCGGCGTTTCTCTCCTTGGTGGCTTCGGCAAGGGTTCTATCCTCCTTCTCTGATTTCGAAATGGGTTGCCCCTCTCTCCTAAGTGAGTATATAAAGAGGAGAGGGAGAGAGGGGGCGGTTTTCCTCAAGGGCCATAACACCTCTTCATGGTGGGGGGTGGTTAGAGGAGACAGAGGGTGGAAACACCTCTTGATGGCCGGGAAAAGGGTGGGGGGAGGAGGTGTCAACCTCTAGGTGGCTGTTGGCCCCTCTTTGGCCGAACTCATGCCTCCTCCCTCTTCAAAACACCTCTTCACCTCTCCACCACCTTTTCTCTCTCCTCTATATAACCAAATACTTATTTTTTTCTCTCTCCTAGTCATCCTCACGAAATTTCTTCCCCTAGAAGCCTAAAGCCATCCCATAAAATTAATATTAAAACTTTAAATGCCATATGAGAGGGGGGGCTCACCATTCTATCATGAAAATACCCTTAATTCACACTTTCTCTCTCCTATATTTAGCCTATTTCTCTCTTCTTTCTCTCTCCTAGTCAACATGTTGGCTAGCCTAGGGTTTAGGCTATAGGCAGCCATAATAACTCCTAATAAAACCCTATGAGTCTACATGAGGCGGCTTGAGCTTGAGTTAACCCAATTGAGCTAGGTTTGACTTGATTTGGGTTTAGGGTTGACTTGGTCAATTTGACCTTCCGAGTCAACATCAATAGACCCCTAGGGACCCATTGACCTCCCCTAAGGCCTAGGTATTGGTTAGGTAGGGTAGACTTGGCATAAAGAGGGTGAGTTGATCCAGGGCAGGGTTACTTTGGCCTAACTAGGGCTTAAGTTGACTTGGGTCAACTTAGCCACTAGGTTTGCACCCAATGGGTCCTTGGTGACCCATTGATCTCATATTAGGTCTAGGAATGCCTTGGAGTCAGATTGAACCCACTAGGCCACCAAAATCAGGGTTTTAATATTTTACTATTTGCAGCCCAAGTGAGTCTCAACTAACTAGTTGGGTCACTTGACCTCCTAGGTTCAACCTAGGACTTGTTATGACCTAGGAATGTTCAAGTCACTCCTAAGGGGGGGGGGGGTCTAATTGAAAAATGGGATGTTACAAATCCCAATAAACAAAACAAAAATTTCGTCCCCGAAATTAAGGTTAAGTCTATGGGAGCTTTTCTACCGGGTTATCTTAAGCTTGTAACATCCCACGAGGGTTGAATTGCTTAACCAAGGTTAATAAATAAGGGCTAGCCCCAATAAACAAAGGATTAGCCTCTAATCTTAGGTGATACTCCGGTGTAAAACAAGTAGGGAAAAATAATTACAAGCATCTTGAGAAGTTAGAAGATATTACCTGGCTAAACAACTCCGGGTACTTCTCTCGCATCAAGTCCTCGTGTTCCCAAGTATGCTCCTCTTGCCCATGATTCCTCCACAAGACTTTGACTAGCGGGATCTTCTTGCGGTGCAAGACCCGTATCCCCTGGTCGTCAATCCGTATCGGCTCCACCTGTACGGACCGATCTGTAGCTACCGGCCCATCCGTGGTGGTAATCTGTAGCTCCGGGCGTAGTAGAGCCCTCCTGAGTGAAGATACGTGGAGCACGTCGTGTAGGCCGGACAGCTCCTGCGATAGCTCCAGTCTGTAAGCTAATGGACCGATTCGCTCCAGGATCCTGAAAGGCCCCATGTATCTCGGACTGAGCTTCTTCCGCCGACCACGTACTCGTGAAACCCCGTGCATCGGCCAGATCTTCAAGAATACCTGGTCCCCAACCTGAAACTCCACCTGACGATGTCAGGCGTCATAGTACTTAGCTTGTCTGCTCTGGGCCTCTAATATCCTGTCTCTGATCAGCCTTACCTGAGCCTGCCTAAGTAAGCCTGCACGGATCTCCACTCCCTGGAAGTGAACCGGCCATCCCGATCCGACACAATCGTCTTGGGCACCCCGTGATAACGAACAACTACTCACAATTCTTATGAAACACCCACGAGAGTTTTCTTTCGGGTCGGGGTGATCCCAACTACCTCATTCAGTCTTATCTTCATCCGAATAACGTCGAACTATACTAAATTCAATCTCACTATGTTTGTTATGCCACATTCCCTGAATTATGTCTAAGGAAACCCTAGTCAATCCTATTTGCCCAATAAACAAAAGACAAGCCCCCAATAAACAAAAGATAAGCCCTTATCTTCCTTGGGCTAAGTATCTTTGATATTACCATGTTATATCCGTCATAGCTGGGTGCACAATCCCTAGGGCATCAATCTTCGACTTGGGGTTCCAACCTGAAACCTGTTGATATATACCTTAAACTCTCTGAGTCACATTTACGACAACCTTATCCGGGTCAAAATGTTCCCAATCCCAAATATGTATCTTCTGAACTTGAATTCATATCCAACCTTCGGTGTTTGTCTTTGTGGTTGTCTTCGAGAAATCTTGTTACATGTACGAGGGTTAAGACTACTTATCTTCTACCATTCTGCTAATGGCTTATTGGCCTCAGCTCTCCTTAAAGCAGTCTACTGATTTGAGTAATCCTTGATAGGGACCATAAGGTCACCTGAGTTTATCTATTAGGTTGTCATTCTCACGTTAAACTCTTCCTTTTATTCTGTTTGGGTACATCCTTACCTTAAACAAGTTCATACCAAGGGTCTATTTCGAACTAGGGCATGTTATAAGTCGTCATGGTTAGTCGTGTGCCCTAATGGGTTGAGTCTAACTCATTGACCTAGGAATTATAAGATGAGGTCTTTGCAGTCGGAGGTACTCTCTGCTGGGGCAGGGTTTGCCTCAAGCTACAAAGAAGAATTCCATTTGTTAAAGAAGTGGACAATTTATATGTGATCACCATATGGGCACACCACTGCTTCCGCTGCTTAGTTTGTCCCCAAACTAAACTCGTGCGGGGGTGACCCAGGGTTTGTGGACTGCTACTTTTTCGATCGTGATTACCCTCTGATACCACTTTATAAGACCCCATTTTTTTTCTTTTCAAACCCGGGGTCTTATGCCCAGAACCGCCGCTTTGCGGTGACACCTTCGCACCCGGGAAGGTCGTCACTACAACGTGCCGATTCTGCCGGCCTTTTCGATCACAATAAGTAGCAAGCAAGAAGAGTAAGCAAGTCCACCAGAAGAAAATATCACATATAAATCAAAACTCCACGAAGGGAGTGTCCACAGAAAATCATCAGAGTATAAATAGTCTGGAAATAAAAGGGCTCATGCCCGGTACATCAAATCCTCACTACAAGATCACTCAAAAGCGGAAACAAAACTAAAACTCTACGAAGGGCCGGGACTCACAGTCCCCGTAGTCTGGACTCCAGTGCTAGACTGTCCCATCTCCAAGCGTACCGGCCTCCTGGGCTGCTCCTCCATGCTGGGCTCCGCGATTCCCTAAAATGATGTGGTCCGAAAACTGTTAGTCTATAAGACTAAGCCCTATCATCCCCCACCCCTTCCCCCATGCCCCAAGGCACCGAGCGGAGAGGAAGAAAGGGAAGGACATGAAGGTGGAGAGTATTCAAAAGCAAATGATGGTGGACCTAACTTGCAGTTGTGTATTCGGGGAGCAATTAATCTTAAGTGTTGTAATAGGTCAAACAAGAAGGAAAATAAGTAAGGTAATTTAAACCTTCACTTATGTGAGTACACATAAGCCAAGGGATCTTTTGCAAGGCTCCCATCGTATAAAGTGTCCCATACCACTTATACGTTGGGGTGTCGGTTATCAAACAGCAGCATATATATATTGAAATTAACCTTTGATTTATAAACTTGCCCACACAAGCTTATAGACCAAGGGGTCGTTTTGCAAGTCCTAAAGTATAAGCGTCCCATTCCACTTATACTTTAGGTGTCAAGGTTGTTATGAATGATTATGGCATGCAGCTATAAGGTGGGTATGATGATCAAGCAGTGCAACTCACACACCCAACTTTGTGTACACAAACCTTTAGTTCCCCCTTTCTGGAGATAACTCCCAGGATACTCCCGTAGTGGCAGACGGAAGCGATGGGTTGGGCCTCGCCCACCTCAAAACCAGTAAAAGCACCACTGGTCTGACCTATCGTACACCCTCAATGCCTGGTGCACGAGGCGGACTCCTGCGTACTCTTGCCGACTGGTCCGCCGGACTTAACCTTGGCTAAGTGCTAGTCACCTTGCCGAGTCAACGATATCGGTGTCGGTGCAATCGAACTCCCCGATATCGAGAACCCACCACCTTAATTTTTCCTATTTTTATGCACATGCAGCAGTTTAATATATAACAATTTAAAGTGTCAAACTCCCAGACTAAACCGTCCGTATTAACCACATTCGAGACCAAATTCCCCGAACTAAACCGTCCGGCTCATCTCCAGACTCCATCCCTTAGAACACCACGGAACAACGCCCCCTTGAACACCTCGGGATGACTTAACCATTACCAACCCTAACTAATGAGTGTGTGCAATGTGAATCCCTATTAGGCTAATTACTCTTTCGTTTGTTTTAAGATTTACGTTAGCCCAGGACTGCCCCCGGCATACCCCGTGAAGGGCTCTCAAAGGGCACTAGGAACTAAGACGGCGGCATTACGGTCCGAAGTTCCCTTTCGCAAGGCACTTATTGTTATTGGTTGTTTTTCCCTTACCCGTTCCCTCTATAAATTGCATCGAACTAACCCTAGGGTGGATTTGACTCTTCACTCCTACGGGGACGGCGATCTTTCGTCGGTCCCGCGCACCTTCTAGAGCGCATCAACTCATTCCTCACAGCACTCGAAACCTCCTATGGTGATCCATCCTCTTTCTTTAAATCCATCCAACACAAGCTGTCCTTATGCTAACCCAAACCTTCTCTTGTTACTCATTTACGAAAATTACTAAATGCAGACCACCTTATACTAAGTAATGTCTATGATAGGATGTCCTTTGTGTTTTCTTCCGAACGGCCTAAGTTAATTACTGGGGGCCTATCATGACATTATTGAATCGATTTCCGATAATAACAATTTTTCCAATTAATCTAATAATTAATTAATTTTACTAAAATCCAAGGTCTTCCAAATTTGTACAAGGATTATATTTTTCAGTCATGTATAAATCATGATAAATTTAAGACAAATATTAATGTATCTAAAAATGATATATCCAAGGTTTGACAATTTTCCCTATGATCTAAGGGGCCTAAACTTATTTTTGCAATAATCCATTTCCTTCATGTCTAATGAATAAACTACATCAAATTCTCTTCCAAATAAATTGGATTAATTACAGGATATTAGAAATACCATGAAAACAGTACTGTAAAAGTTTCATAATTTTCCTTCTGGAAATTAATTTATAATAAATCATTTACTAAATCCTTAAACTTGCATGCTTGTGAATCAAGTACTAAATCCATAACCCCAAAAATCCAGAGAAAACTCCCACTGATTTATAATGATTTAAAAACACTATTTACCAACTTTCATAATTTTTCAGAGACTATTTATGCCATAAAATATTTTTAAAACATAGAGCCCTTTAATAATACTTGTGAAGGAACTATTCTATTTAATCAACATAAAATTGAACCAAAATTCAAGGGCATTCCTACTGGCCAAAAACATCTAATTCCAGAGTTTCAAGGAGGCCTTATTTGAATTAAAAATCTTTAATAAATAAAACATCAAAAAGGGCTATACCCACATTCATGAATGAAGTACTATAAATACCTATCCAAAAATTCTAGTAAAATTATCCTAGGGGTCCTAACTACCCTAAAAAAACACACTACCCAAATTTCATGGCTTTTAAAAGAGTTTAAGATACTATTTTGACCTAAAATCCCTTCTACCCTAAAACTAGGGGTTAAGTTTTGAGGTAGCTACCTACATCAAAATTCTCTAACAATACAACCAGAGAGTTACAAACTCATGAACAACCTCTCCACCAAATCTCAAGGCCATACAAGGGCATTTGCCCCTATTTCCTTCACAAACCCCCAAAGTCCACATTTAGGGTTTGAACCTGGGCCCTAGGGTAAACTCACCCTAATCCATCCCATTTTCCCAAGGGGGTTCTTAGGATCATTTCAAACCAATGGTAAAAATCTCAACCTCTGTTGAGGTGAGATGATCTCTCAAGTGTCAAAAGTACCTTTTCCCTAAATTTCCCTTCCCTAGGTCCAAACTAGGGTTTAGTGAATTCCTATTCAAAACTCAACCAAATGAGTTGAAATTTGAAACAGTCCTAGATACCTATACCAGGGACACCTCACCAAAATTTGGGAGGGTATGGAGGTCATTTGACCCTTCAACTACATTACCCTAGCTTTTCTAGGTTTAGGGCATAAACCTAAGTTACACTATCCCAAATGGTCTCAAATTTTTACAGGAGTTAGGTCTGTATGATATTGAGTCCCTGTTCAAATTTCAAAGCATTTGGACCAAGGATTAGGTGTGGGGAATTTTTCAAAGATTTGCCCTATTTGTAGGACCTACCCTAGAAAAATGACCCTACAGGTCAGAATACTTGTCCTAAAATTTTCCATAACATATCAAACTGTAGATAATTAAAAATCCTACAACATTCATGTTGATCAAATTTGATGGACAAGCCTCTAAAGGGCCTAAATAATTTTTAGAAGAAAACTACCCTAGTTGTAGGACATACCCTTACTAAAAAGGCTCTACAGGGCAGTCCCCTCATCCAATTTTTCACCACTACATATCAAATTGTAGGTATTCAAAAGACCTACAACTTTCATGTTGTACTCTCTTTCATGTGGTGCCCATAAAGGGCCTAAATTTAATTTACAGTGAAACTGTTTAAATTAAATACAGAATTTGAATATAAATAATCATTAAATCATGATCCAGGGTTGCACGGATCTTAAAGCAGATCCGACGGGAGCTGTACTTCATCTTCTCCAAGTGGCCTGAACCAGAACCCGTGAGAAGTGCTTATCACGGGGCTGTTCCCGGCCATTAGGGGCGGCGCCACCACCGGGAAACAACTCCTACATGTTCCCGGTGGTGGGGGCTAGCCTTGCCGGCGGCTAGGGCGGCTGGAGGTGGCGGCGCCGCCCTACCCGAGAGCTTCAAAACTCCATAAAAAATGGAAATTTCTGAAATTTTAAGATTTTGCTCCGGTTCGTTTGAGCATGAACTCAACTCCTAAACAATCCTAGGATCTAAACACGAGAGAAAAGGTGAGGGAGGACCTGATTTCGGGCTTGGATGCGAGTTGAACGGCGGGATGACATGGTGGCGGCGGTGGCGGCGGTGGCGACGTTTCTCTCCTTGGTGGCTTCGGCAAGGGTTCTATCCTCCTTCTCTGATTTCGAAATGGGTTGCCCCTCTCTCCTAAGTGAGTATATAAAGAGGAGAGGGAGAGAGGGGGCGGTTTTCCTCAAGGGCAATAACACCTCTTCATGGTGGGGGGTGGTTAGAGGAGAGAGAGGGTGGAAACACCTCTTGATGGCCGGGAAAAGGGTGGGGGGAGGAGGTGTCAACCTCTAGGTGGCTGTTGGCCCCTCTTTGGCCGAACTCATGCCTCCTCCCTCTTCAAAACACCTCTTCACCTCTCCACCACCTTTTCTCTCTCCTCTATATAACCAAATACTTATTTTTTTCTCTCTCCTAGTCATCCTCACAAAATTTCTTCCCCTAGAAGCCTATATCCATCCCATAAAATTAATATTAAAACCTTAAATGCCATATGAGAGGGGGGCTCACCATTCTATCATGAAAATACCCTTAATTCACACTTTCTCTCTCCTATATTTAGCCCATTTCTCTCTTCTTTCTCTCTCCTAGTCAACATGTTAGCTAGCCTAGGGTTTAGGCTATAGGCAGCCATAATAACTCCTAATAAAACCCTATGAGTCTACATGAGGCGGCTTGAGCTTGAGTTAACCCAATTGAGCTAGGTTTGACTTGATTTGGGTTTAGGGTTGACTTGGTCAATTTGACCTTCCGAGTCAACATCAATAGACCCCTAGGGACCCATTGACCTCCCCTAAGGCCTAGGTATGGTTAGGTAGGGTAGACTTGGCATAAAGAGGGTGAGTTGATCCAGGGCAGGGTTACTTTGGCCTAACTAGGGCTTAAGTTGACTTGGGTCAACTTAGCCACTAGGTTTGCACCCAATGGGTCCTTGGTGACCCATTGATCTCATATTAGGTTTAGGAATGCCTTGGAGTCAGATTGAACCCACTAGGCCACCAAAATCAGGGTTTTAAGATTTTACGATTTGCAGCCCAAGTGAGTCTCAACTAACTAGTTGGGTCACTTGACCTCCTAGGTTCAACCTAGGACTTGTTATGACCTAGGAATGTTCAAGTCACTCCTAAGGGGGGGGGGTCTAATTGAAAAATGGGATGTTACAAGGGGATTCATCCTCCTTAATTGAAAGAGTCAGTGTCCGGTGTAGCTTTCTTCTTGCTTGAAAAGTAGGAATGTTCTCCTGCTACAAGTTGAGTTGTAGAAGAAATTGGACAACTTCAAGTTCTCAAATTGGAATCTCTTAAAGAAGTTTCGACCAAACATTGGTAACTGAATCAACTAGATTCACAAGACAAGAATTATCAAGGAAATGTCGTGTTTAGCTCAGAAATTGTAATCAAGAATTATCTCGATCAATTTGTCTCTTCATTGAAGAAAGGGAAAGGTTTTGGGGCTAGCATTTAGCCCTACAGTTGGGGTTTTTCTCCTTACTTGAAACTCTACAAAATTCATAAGATTTACTTTTATTAGATGACTTTCTTTCATAATTGGAATCTTAGATCCGTACAAGAAAAATTTTCCCACATCAATGAGCTTTGCGTTCACGCGCAAAGGGACTTACTAGAACTCCACATCTAGAGGAACCTTTTTAAAAGAAGATGGAAGGGGAATCACTATCAAGTCATCCTAGTTGTTGAGCAATCCTCTCAAGAAGATCAGTTCATCAAGGAAGGTGAGTGGTTCAAAGTAGTCATGCAGAAAGTGGCTTTCAAAGGAGTGTTATTTTAGGGATTAATGCCTCTTCGCTCTCTTTTGCTACGCACCTGAGATTCCTTTTTATACGAAACTGGAGAAGCAAAGTAGAATTAGAAGTTCTAAAGCAAGAAATTGGTGAATCGGAAAAGATACCCATAATTTTGACTAGAAGGAGCTCTTACTATTTTCACTGCTCTAGATGTTATCGAATCGGAGTGTTTCTTGGAGGGAATAATAGAGGGCACAACTCATATTGATGCAGGAGTAGGTGCATTGAGAAATCTGATGTTAGCAAGAACTTGTACCACTGGCATTGATGCATCGAATGCCCTCTTTGATTGGGTTGTGCAGGAAGCCAATTATACGACCAGTGTTGATGATATCAAAGAAGAAAGAAGGCTCAGACAACAAAATTGACTGAGAAGCATCTATCTCATGCCTTTCTTTCTGAATTTCACAACTGAGAGAATCTTCTACTCTAGAGGAAGGATCAAGAGTTTAGCTAGCCACGCATACGAGGAGGATTCATCTTTCAACAGTATTTGTGATCTTAGCGCTTTCGACTTCTCATAGAAGAAGTCATCCAAGATTCTTTATTGTTTGACTTCTTGAGCTACCTTGACTTCCTTTTCATATCGCTCTGTGCCTCACCTTCACACTCAATCATAGTTCAATCTAACCCTTATTTGGCACACCACTGGTTAGTGGCTTCAATCCGATGGAGAAAAGGAAAGGATGGTCTTTGGTAAAGAGAGATTGATAGGGGCTTTTCTTGTTAGTAAGTAATCACTTAATTCATTCTTTTGCCTCTCTTTTCTTTCAAAATTTCTGAACATCTATGATATAAATGAATTATCCGACTAATATGTCATAACTATCATGTGCTTGACAAGTAGTTCAAATCTCCGGGAACCAGACCCAAAATCGGGGCATGTTATAGTGCCAAACCGATCTCGAGTCAAGTACCCCGCTAAAATGTATAGTGTTAAATAGATACCTGGAGTCCGCTAGCACTCACTCTAACTGTTAAAAGGAAGACTGGTTTTGAAGTTCCCGTATATATCTATTCTCTTGTTGTAAATGGTGAATAGTCTTCGTTGTACTCTTCTTTATTTAGCGAGCCAGGAACCCGAGAAGCAGATCTTTCTTCTCTCTATTTGTTAGCTTTCTTAGAACTCAAATAAATTCTTTGGATGCCTCTTCACCCTTCACATATGAGACTCATACAAATAGAAATGTTTGCCTTCTTATTTTTTTCACTTTATGTCTTCTGTCAAAGTCTTATCATACTTAAAGAAAGATAGAAATTGGATGAAGAAGTTTTTCACACCGGATTGACTAACAAAGACTGTCTTCTCTTCATATAGATTGATTCCTATCAAAGGCCAGATATTCCAATTCCTTCTGTCATCCACCGGCCATGGTTTCAAAGATTTTCAATAAGAAAATAAAGGGTGTGGAGTGAGCCTGGAGTATAGGCAAACTCCATCTTCGCTTTGCTCGCTTCACTAGCATTCACCTTTCCAACTCAGTCGAGTGATCCTTATGGATCACTCCTTCCCCACTCAACTCATGCTGAGTGAAACTATGACATTAATCGAGGTTGAAAGAGAACTTTCAAATACCCACATTGCCAACATACAAACAAAGGCTCGAGAGACCTCGATCCGATTCAAATATGCCTAGAACCCTTACATCACGATTTCATATATAGAAAACCTTAGTGAGGTTATGATCTCAGCATCAAAGAACACAATGATAAGTGCTCACCATCCACTGCTACCTATGTCTAATCATCCATGGACATCGTCAAGCATTCAAACAACTATTCTCTTCTTAACGAACTCCTCTTCACATCAAAACAAACGAGAAGACGAAGTGAAGGAACATTGAAGCTTCAAAGTTACCGGAGGAAGGCCATGAAGCAAGACATGTATTTATTCATAAACTAAAGGCTTATAGTATTTCGATAAATTCAAAGTTTTTGAAGAAAGAAGATGTGCTAAATCATTCTCTATCGAAAAGTAGTCTAGAAAATCCACTTGAGCAAGAAAAGAATATTACTCTCAGTATGCTTACCACGGATAATAAGTCCCTAGCTCATGGTATCGGTCCTAAATTACACGACGAGAACTCCTAAGACTGAGATTTAGTCTACCTATGCCATTCATTCAAAAGAAAATTGACCACGGTCAAGCCTACTAGAGCCCCTATTCCGACTAGACTCGTAAAGATTGTTAGCTTGGTTTTGTTGACCGGAGTCAACGATGTGTTTTTTGTATTTTATTTTTATATCAAGCATGGCGGAGGAGAGAGAAGTTTTGGGAGTGCAGTTAATGAGGAGTGATATGGGTGGCCAGGTGACATTTTAGTATTGGTTAGATTTGCCTATATATAGGCGGGGCTGAATAGAAGCATTTTGACTCTCAAAAAAAAAAAAAAATTTCCTCCTTGTTTTTTCTCTCTCCTGTGAACAGGAGTAGAGAGTGGCGAGAGAGATTAAACAAAGGTGGCAGAACAGAAGTTTTGGCTTTTTGTAAAAGTTATATATACATTGTTTTGAACAGGAGAGAGAGAGAGAGAGAGAGTGAGGTGAGAGAGTTTTTAATCCCGTGAAAGGCAGCAGTGCCTGGGAACTCTTGCCATTTTACATCCCGCCGGGACTGCCTGTACCCGTACAGTAGGCCTCGCCTGACCCTTCTTGCCTGGGGACGTCTCGCCGGACTACATCTCGCCCAGAGCAATTTGCTGCCTACACTCGCTGGAGGATCTCGCTAGAACCAAGTCGTCGGAGGCTCTCGCCAGCAACTTGCAGGCATGTTGCGTAGCCCAGGTGGTGGAGCTCTCGCCGGAGTAGGCTCTCGCCGTTGTTGATCTCGCTGAAAGGTCTCGCCATTGTAGATCTCGCCGGAGTAGGCGTATGTGAGTGCCCATTGAATCGTTTCCAACAACTGGTATCAGAGAGAGGTTGCAAACCTTTACGGTGACTCGGAAGGTTTGAAGTAGAGAAGAGATGGAGATGGGAAGCGGGATGTCGGGGCAGGTCCCCAAGTTGAGCAAAACAAATTATGGAAACTGGAGTATTCAGATGCGAGTGTTGCTCGCCTCTAAAGAGCTATGGGATGTTGTGGAAGAGGGTATCGAGGTGCTTACTGCCGAAGCAGAAGCCGCGTTGACTAACGCTCAAAGGTTGGCGGTGAGAGAAACCAAGAAGAAGGACAAGAAGGCATTGTTCATCTTGTACCAAGGGGTGGATGAAGCTACGTTTGAGAAGATCTCGGATGCCGAGACTTCGAAGGAAGCTTGGGAGATTTTGTAGCGCTCCATGCAAGGAGTAGACAAGGCCAAGAAGGTGAAGTTGCAATCCCTTCGAGCACAATATGAGATGGTGCGGATGTAGAGCTCGGAGAAGGTTGGCGACTATGTGACCCGTCTGCGGACGCTCACAAATGAGATGAAGAGAAACGGGGAGACGATAGACGAGGTCAGCTTCATGGAGAAGCTCCTGCGTTCTATGTCTAAGAAGTTTCGACACGTGGTGGTGGCCATCGAAGAATCAAAGGACCTCACAGTGATGACGGCGGATGAATTGATAGACTCGCTACAAGCACATGAGTATCGGATGGTGCAAGATGAGGAGGAGTCGAGTGGCTTGGGGAAAGCACTTCAGACTCAACTCAATTTTGGAGAAAGTTCAGGAAGAGGAGGAGGCTAGCATGGCCGTGGCTACCAAGGAAGAGGTAGAGGAGGAAGAGCTGGAAGAGACTTCAGGAGAAATCAGTTCAACCCGGGAGCGGTAGAGCAACATCATGGTTGGAGGCAAGATGTAGGAGGTAGCGGAAGAGGCCAAGGTAGAGGTCAAGGTAGAGGACAGGGAAGAGACCAGGGAAGAGGTCAAAGAGGAGGAAGAGATATGTCCCAAACTCAATGTTACAACTGTAACAAGTTTGGACATATGAGTTACGACTGCTGGGCTCCCAGGAAAGGTGGTGAAGCCAACCACTATGCGAAGGCTAGCAACATGGGTGGAGACCCGATGATGTTCCTTACCATCCAAGGCGCTGCAGGAGGGAGGAATGGAGTGTGGTAAATAGATACTGGAGCTAGTAACCACATGTGTGGTGAGAAGGAGCTATTCACCAGCCTTGAGCCGAATGGAGGAGATGTCAGTTTTGGCGACGCCTCGAAGATCTCTGTGGAAGGAAGAGGAGTGATCACGGTGACGATGAATGGGAAGGAGGTGCTCATCAACGACGTCTTCTATGTACCGGGCTTGAGGAGTAACATCCTAAGTCTTAGACAGCTGGTGGAGAAGGGCTATCGTGTCCTGTTGAGGGATAGCACCTTAGCGATGAAGGATAGCCAAGGAAGAGAGGTGGTAAGAGTGAAGATGGCGACGAACCGCCTCTTCCCTCTAAGTATGGATGCCAAGGAGACGACATGTCTTGCAAAGACAGGAGAAGAGGAGGAAGCTTGGCTGTGGCACCACCGGATGGGGCATCTGGGGTTCACAGGCCTTAAGCTATTGTCTGGATCCAAGATGGTGGAAGGGCTGCCTATGATCATACCTCCTCAAAGGGTCTGTGAGGCATGCACGAAGGGGAAGCAAAGAAGGGAGAATTTCGAGGGAGGAAAGTCTCGGAGAGCTACAAGGCAACTAGAGCTAGTTCATTCGGACATTGCTGGTCCGTTTGAGACGACCTCAGTTGGAGGTAGCAGGTACTATATCACGTTCACCGACGACTTCAGTAGGAAGTGTTGGGTGTACTTTCTAAAGGAGAAGGCAGAGGCTCTGGACAAGTTCCGAGAGTTCAAGGCGATGGCTGAGAAGGAAGTTGGGCAGCCACTGAAGGTGCTCTGGACAGATAGAGGTAGGGAGTACACCTCTAGGATGTTTGATGACTACTGCAGAGAATGGGGGATCTCACACCAGCTGACGGCGGCGTACTCGCCTCAGCAAAACGGAGTGGCGGAAAGGAAGAACCTAACCATTATGAACATGGCGAGGAGCATGGTGAAGGGCAAGGGGTTGCCAAAGAAGTACTGGGTGGAAGCAGTATAGGTAGCGGTGTACTTGCTGAACCGTTGCCCAACCAAGAGTGTGAAGTTCAAGACACCGTTTGAAGCTTGGTGTGGGAGGAAGCCCAGTGTGAAGCACCTGAGGGTCTTCGGGTGTGTAGCTTATGCTCACATCTCGGACCAGAGGAGGAGGAAGCTGGACGATAGAAGTGAGAAGTGCATCTTTGTAGGCTACGCTCCTGCGAGCATGGCTTACAAGTTGTACAACCTCGAGATGGAGAAGGCCATCATATCGAGAGATGTGGTGTTTGAAGAAGACAGCTGCTGGAGCTGGGATGAGGAGACAAGGAATATGAAGGGTATGTTCTTTGAAGATGAGGAAGAAGGTGGTCATGAAGCTGAAGCTGAGGATGGTGGAGCTGAGCCACCATCACCACCGAGTGGGAGTTTAGGGGGAGCTTCTACCCCCTACTTAAGAGGAGCGAGCACGAGTGGAGGAAGTTCTAGTGGAGCAAGCACTAGCAGAAACAACTCTGATGGTCCTCAACCTAGGATGAGGAGGTTAGAGGAGATTTACGAGGAGACGGCACCGACACTTAATAATTTTTCTTTATATTGTTTGTTGGCAGATTGCGATCCACACTCCTATGAAGAAGCTGCCCAGGAGAAATCTTGGAGAATGGCAATGGATGCTGAGATAGCTTCTATCAAGAAGAATGATACTTGGAAGCTGGTTGATCCACTCGCAGGCCACAAACCCCTCGGGGTGAAGTGGGTCTACAAGATTAAGAAGAACAAGGATGGAGCTGTGGAGAAGCACAAGGCTAGGCTCCCAGTGAAGGGCTACAGGCAAGTTCAAGGAGTGGACTACGACGAGGTCTATGCCCCAGTGGCGAGGATTGACACCACCAGGTTGATCATCGCACTGGCAGCTCATTATGGGTGGACAATCATGCAAATGGATGCGATGACGACATACTTGAATGGCTACCTGGAGAAGGATGTGTATATTGAGCAGCCTCCGGGGTATGTTGTAAAGGGCCAGGAGAAGAAGGTGTGCAAGTTGAGAAAAGCACTGTATAGGCTGAAGCAAGGAGCAAGAGCTTGGAATGGGAGGATAGATACATTCCTCCAAAAGCATGGCTACGTGAAGTGCCCATATGAGTATGCTCTCTACATGAAGGTGGAGAAGAACGGGGATATCATGATCCTATGCCTATACGTGGATGACATGATATTCACCGGGAGCAACCCTGCGATGTTCGAAGAATTCAAGAGACTGATGAAGGAGGAGTTTGAGATGACGGATTTGGGAAAATTGAGCTACTTCTTGGGAGTTGAGGTACAACAGAGAGAAGATGGGATCTTAATCGCGCAGAAGAAGTACGCGGAGGAGATCTTGAAGAAGTTTAGGATGGAGAATAGCAAGCTTATCTCAACTCCTACTGATCCCGGAACGAAGTTGAGGAAGGACTCGAAGGAGGAAGGTGTGGACCCAACCATGTTCAAGAGTTTGGTTGGGAGTCTAAGGTATCTGACTTTCACCAGACCGGACATCATGTATGCGGTGGGGGTCGTGAGCAGGTACATGGAAGAACCCAAGCAGGACCACTTTACAGCAGCGAAGAGGATCCTGAGGTATGTGAACGGGACTCGGGACCATGGCTTGATGTACTCATCTGGAGGAGAGTTGAAGCTAGTCGGCTACTCGGATAGCGACTATGGAGGAGATGTGAATGACCGGAAGAGCACTTCCGGGTATGCGTTCAACATGGGAACCGCGGCGTTCTCATGGAGTTCTAAGAAGCAGGATACTATAGCCTTATCATCTTGCGAGGCGGAGTACATCGCAGCGGCGGCATGCGCTTGCCAAGCCATCTGGCTAAGGAACCTTCTAGAGGAACTACATCATGTGCAAGATGGCCCAACGACAGTGTTAGTGGATAACATGTCCGCCATCCAGCTTGCAAAGAACCCGGTGCTACATGGGAGGAGTAAGCATATCGAGACCCGGTATCATTTCCTTATGGAGCAGGTGGAGCAGAAGACAGTGGAAGTGATGTATTGCCCCACCGGAGAGTAGGTCGCGGATATCTTCACTAAGGCGTTGAAGGTGGAGACGTTCGAGAGGCTCAAAGGCAAACTCGGCATGTGCTGCCAAGTTTGAGGGGTAGTTTGTTAGCTTGGTTTTGTTGACCGGAGTCAACGATGTGTTTTTTGTATTTTATTTTTATATCAAGCATGGCGGAGGAGAGAGAAGTTTTGGGAGTGCAGTTAATGAGGAGTGATATGGGTGGCCAGGTGACATTTTAGTATTGGTTAGATTTGCCTATATATAGGCGGGGCTGAATAGAAGCATTTTGACTCTCAAAAAAAAAAATTTCCTCCTTGTTTTTTCTCTCTCCTGTGAACAGGAGTAGAGAGTGGCGAGAGAGATTAAACAAAGGTGGCAGAATAGAAGTTTTGGCTTTTTGTAAAAGTTATATATACATTGTTTTGAACAGGAGCGAGAGAGAGAGAGTGAGGTGAGAGAGTTTTTAATCCCGTGAAAGGCAGCAGTGCCTGGGAACTCTCGCCATTTTACATCCCGCCGGGACTGCCTGTACCCGTACAGCAGGCCTCGCCTGACCCTTCTCGCCTGGGGACGTCTCGCCGGACTACATCTCGCCCAGAGCAGTTTGCTGCCTGCACTCGCCGGAGGATCTCGCCAGAACCAAGTCGTCGGAGGCTCTCGCCAGCAACTTGCAGGCATGTCGCGCAGCCCAGGTGGTGGAGCTCTCGCCGGAGTAGGCTCTCGCCGTTGTTGATCTCTCTGAAAGGTCTCGCCGTTGTAGATCTCGCCGGAGTAGGCGTATGTGAGTGCCCATTGAATCGTTTCCAACAAAGATCATTCAACATGTTATCTTTTTCACAACTAAAAAGATTGCTACGACAGAAAGGAAGGGAAAGAGATCCACAGATAAAGTCAAAAGTCAACTCTTACTGATAGTTTCAAAATGAATAGAATATGTCGATGACAACAACACATCTTTTTTCTGTTCAATTTATGCATGTGGGCATCTTCCTGATACTAGTGATTCACTTTGCTTTTAATCCATGGCTCGCACGTGATATGCTCATGAGAGATATAAAGGTAAATAACGCTATTACTTTGACTTTCTTCTTGATTCATGCAAAGATAACAACATATTCTGGGCAAGAAAAACAAATGACTAGCAGGTCGCTACACACCTCTACTTCCACCGTGCTAGCTAATGCTAGAGTCTCTAGAAAATGTTTGGTGTATTCCTTGCCTCTCTTGACTTCGTATAAACTCACATTCTTAGATTCCTTGCCATAGCTGCAAGTCTATTCAATTTCACTTGCCCATAAGAGCGTATTCTAGATTAGTGAGAGTCGTCAGCCTTTTCATGTGCAGCATAGAAGACTCTCATTATTCTACTCCATCACTTCACGCTGCATCAAGATCGACCCTTGAAAAGATCACATAGTTTCCAAAGTTTTTGACTTTAGTAACGTCTAAGACATCAGAAAAAAATGTTATGCTAGCATATGCATTTTGAAGAACCATTTTCCAAGATAATTTACAATGGAGAGTACTCGTATAAAAAAAAGTCCAGAGTATGGAGCAAATGAAACAAAGGCATGGGGATTCCGGTTACTTGCATTTGTATCAGAGTACCTTTTTTTAGCATACATTTCATTTTAAGAGGCAGATTAGGAACCGTTCAAAGGAATATGAAAGAGAAATGAACAAAGTTGAGCTGTATATCCTTGCTTAATGAAAAATGAAAAAATATTTAATTACGATGAAGAGGAAAAGGCCAATTTGAGGTTCTTGGTTCACCATAAGATCTTCGATCCCATTGCTAAAAAATGATATAGGTGTGTAGCGGCAGGCCTGACACTTCTTTTTTGGGGGGTGGGAAAGCTGATGTCATTCTTTGGAGCCGGGTTCTCTTTATCTTCGAGCTTTCATTCCACCCTTGACCCTTTTCAAGGGCATACTAATTAAGGGGAGTGATCCATGTGGATCACCTCAAACCACTTCTTTTTTCTTTCATATACCTCCCTACTAATAGATAGAGACAAATGGGAATAATTGAACCACATCTATATAATGCCAGTACCATGCAGCTGCTTCAAAGCCAACGTGATTCTCCTTGGTCAGATGACCAAGTTATTGGAGAATACAACATATGATCAAGAAGAGAGTACCTATAATCACATGAAAACCATGAAAGCTAGTTGCTAAGAAAAAGGTAGAACCATTAAGACTATCTGAAATAGTGGAGGGTGCTTGGTAATATTCCATTCCTTAAAAGCCAGTGAATACTAGAGCCAGTGAAATGGTAGCTACTAAAGCATAAACTACTCATTTTTTCTTCCCTATGAGTAGAGCATGATGATCCTAAGTTATGGTAGCTCTGGATGATGGGAGAATAAGAGTATTAATAAAAGGTATTTCCCGAGGATCTAAAACCCCATCCCGTTTTGGAGGCCAAAGACCTATGATATCTACCGTAGGTTCCAAAGAAGAATGAGAAAAAGCCCCAAAAAAAGCAAAAAGGAACATAACCTCTGAGACTATGAATAGAATAGAACCGTATCGAGGTCCTAATTATACCACTTTTGTATGATGTCCTTCCAACGTGGATTCATGTAGAACATCGCGCCACCATACGAATATGGTATATAGGAGAAAGATTCAACCCAAACTCAGAAGTGGTGCACCCCCTTAAAATGGTTGCATGTACATCACACCTCCTACAGTTGTTGTCAATGCTCCGAGTGAACCCAAAAGAGGCCATGGAATTGGATCTACCAAATGATAAGAAAGCCTAATAGATTCCATTATGAACTACTTTGAACTGGTTGTCTTGAAACTCCCCTTCACCCCCACCCCTTTCGGTTTGAAAGAAGTGGGCTTGGTCTCATTTCATTGATATCTGACTGGACATGAAGGTATATTTCTTTTGTTTCATTTATCGAAGCCCATTTGGAGAAGAAAGAGAAGAAAATCCCTCATAAAGGAGGTCAAGGGATAGAGGCCCAACCTCAACAACCCACCATGAATAAAATGGAGAAGGGTTGGGGTGTACGTCTACAGACATAAAAATATTAATAAAATAAATTTCAACAGAAGAGGTGGCGGAATCAGGAAGAAAATCTGCTGGATGCGCTTTTGCCGAAATCTTTATTAATTAAGGCCGCAAGACCAAAATACCCCTTAGTAAACCCCAAAAACATGTGTTAATGAGGGCAAAAAGGGATATAAATGTCACACCATCCATGAATTAAGGCTTCCCTTATATAATAAAGACATATTATATATATATATATATATATATATATATATATATATATATATATATATATATATATATATATATATATATATATATATATATATATATATATATATATATATATATATATATATATATATATATATATAGGGTTTGAAATATATAAGCTCAAGCTTTTTTAACCCTAGAAATTTTTGAGCTAGTTTTCTCACAATATATGTCTGAATTAGGCAAATAGTATATGAATTTTGTAGCCATGAATGAGATCTACAACTTTCATGTTAAACATTATTTTTCAAAATTTGAACGGTTTGGCCGGAACCTGGCCCGAAAGGTTGTTGGCTTGAATTTTTAAATTTATTATTATATTAATTTCGAGTAAGCAACCATTCGGGCGAGATTCCTGCCAAACCATGCAAATTTTGGTAAAATGTATAACATAAAAGTTTTATATCTCATATTTTTCTACAAAATGCATATATTATTTTCCTACTGCCGACATGTATTGTGGAAGAACCAGCTCAAGATTTTTTGGGTTAAAAAGATAAAGTTTATATATGTAATTTGATATATATATATATATATATGTATATATATATATATTATAATATTTTATATATTATATATAATGGAATTGAAGCTAGGAGCATAAGCTGAAATAAACACAATAAAAAAAACTAAAAGCAGCATTATATGCATCAGTTATTCAAAATGAGCATTATTAGTGATCACACAATCACACAGGTGTTCACAACCTACCTCCATTCCCTATATTGACATAGTTTGATCGTTTTTCTTCTAATATGATAGCCAACCTTGTGAACCTCTCCGATATGGCCATTGGTGACAGTGGTTGGTCCTGCCAATTTTGGGCATGGACGTACCGCACTAAACATGCCCTAATGTACAACATGTTGTAGGATATTAGCAACATTTGGCAATATCTAAATTTAGCAAACCAGTAGAGGAACCCAGCGGGGAATATTTAACACGACAAAGCTCTCGGGGTGCACTTCTCCTTATTATGTAGAGTTGTAACCTTCCTTTACTAGTACGTACACTCTACGGGCATTACTAACCTGCCACTTTCCACCACAAGCAATTCACAAGCATTTTAATAAAGTAAACAACAGGCACCGTTTAGTTCTGTGGTGGCTTTTCCTACTCAACAAAAAATAATTCAGACAGACAACTGTATAGCTTCATTTTACTGCTCAATTTTAGTTAAGGATCATAACGATCGAGGGTGCCTATTTTTTAGTGCTATCCTTCGGAGGAGTTACTCATCTCCAAGTAAACCCTAAGTAAAGATCAACCAGGATAAACTGCTTAACCGAGCGGAACCCCTAATTAAAGGTGCAAAAATGAAACATTAGTAAATTACAGTAACTAAGTATGGTAACAGAAAAAATGTTATAAATAGAGTACAGAAACTGAAATACTGAGAAGAACTACATTAAATAAAATAATAAACTAAAATAAGAACAACACTCAAATGAAATGTAGTGTTTGAAATGCAGAATAAAATAACAAACTAAGAATTGTATAGTTTTGTAGTTCCATCTCGATTTAAGGAGGCAAGCTCAGCTCTTCACTTCATTCATCGAAGGCTACTCTGTTCATATGAGGCAAGTTCGGTTCTTCACTCCATTCATAGGAGGCTTTTCCATTCATAGGAGGCAAGTTCAGATCTTTACTCCGTTCATAGTAGGCTTCACTGTTCATAGGAGGCAACTCCGTTCATAAAAGCTTCTCTGTTCTAAGGAGGTAAGTTCTAACAATTGCTTGGCAAGTTCTTTATATTTTATTGTATTAGGGTATGCCAATTTATATGAGCCCGATAATTATTTAGATGCACCTTTTTAGGGTGGCTCAGCGGATTGCGAGATTTCATGAGAGCCGATTATAATTTTCAAGGCCCTTTACTATATACACCTAATTTGATTGTTGAAGGACTACCAATCTCCACAAGAGGTTTAACATAAAATTTTAACCTTGAGTGTGTTCAGCGGAGCGATCTGAGCACACATTTTACGATTGATAGAGTTGACTTCAGATTTTAAAGATCGTAAATTCGATAATTACCCAAAAGAGTCGGAATTTTATGAAATTTCAACCAGTGGTTGGACTTGCTCTAACGTTATCTCCACAAATTTCTCGAATCATTTTGAGCTTGATTTGACCTCTGATAAATTATTTTCCTCAAATAAACTCTTATTTTTATATCTAAAATAAGCCCACATTTTTAAAAATTCACCAAACCATTGTAGTGGTTTTAGATTGCAAAATACTATCTTCTCAGAAAAACTCAAATCTTTTTGAGGTCTTACATAATCTCTAGCAATTTTAATGTAGGCTATGGTCATTTATTAAATCTTTCAAAATACTAGGAATGCATCAAAAATTCCCAAACATTTTATGTACATGTATTTGTCCATTAAGGACATCTAGTAAAATCATATGACATTTTGATTGAGTAATTCCACCAATATTAATTTTACAAATATCTCTGAATTACAATATAATGTCCTAAAAATTATAGGAATGCTTGAAAAACTCTTAAACTTTATCAGAGCATGCTTTAAGTAATTAAAAATCACTCATAAAAGATTAAGGGATTTTAATAGGAGAAATTTACCTCTATTAAATTTAATAGGTAAAATCCAACATTTTAATTGCTTGAATAAATCAAGGCTTAACAAAAAAATCTTTAAAACATTACAGAGCAAGTATAAGGGCTCTATTTATCACGAAGAAATTTATTAGATTTTTATAAGCATTTTATGGTCCTCTGATCAAGAAAACATACTTGTTTTAAATATTAAAAATTATAAAACACATCAAAAATTTACAAAATTTGTTTGATCGGTATCTATTATTAAAATATTTATTTTTTATGGTCAAAATTTTTCCATCTGAGGTCTACCTCTCCCTCAGAAAAATGAAAACACCTCAGCATTAAGAATAAATAAACAACACATGTTAACGAGCGATCTGTGTAACATCCTGACTTTTATTGGGTCATCGGAACCCTAGTGGGCCCAATAAATGTGACCCGAACCTCTACCCGTGGCCCATACCAAGGTAGGAGTTAACCCTATATGGGGGTATAGAGCTAGAGGAATCTTATCTTAGTTTTGTCAGTTCATATGGCTTCGTATAGTCGATCCGAACGCATTTGAACTCATTGCGTCGCAATTCAAAGCCTAACGGTGAATATGAGTGTTTTGACCGTTTTAGTGCACAGCGACGCACAAATTTTGAATATTTAGGAAAAAAACTCTGATTTGACCCTGATCAGTGGAATTGGATTCGTATGGTCAATACGAAGTCAACAGAGTTTGTCCCAGCAAGTTTCGATGATTGGTGCTCAATCTATGGTCAAATAAAGCACAGTCGAGCACCGAAAAGAGTGCACACTAATTATTAATTGGTACCCCAACTTTGACCCGACCCCTAATGACCTGTACCTAATTTGAATTTAACCAGCAAGGTGACCCACCCTAGGGTTTACTTTGGTTAAACCCCCCAAAATCTCAAATTTTGGAATATTCTCAAAATGGAGGGTTCTGGACCCCAACATAACCAAACCCCCATAGGTTAGTCTAGCACAGGGGGGTTGAGTTTAACAGCCACCCCCACATGGGGCAAGAATAATAGGCCAAGGTTAGGCCCAAGGTAAACTCCCGTCTCTTCCTTTGTTTATTTTTAAAGCCAAATGCTCACTATGCCTTCTCTCATTGTATGGCTGCCACTTGGCAGTACCAGCATCACCTGGACGTAGTCCACCTGCTCGGGATAGCTGGAGAAAGGAGTAGAACACCTCCTCCTCTCAGTTTAGTCCAACACTAGAGAAAGGATTTGTATTCACCATCCCCAGCCTATATATATGCCATAACCCCTCCTTACCCACCTCACACTACTCGGGCAAACCCATATCACACCCTGCCAGAGCCCTTCCCCAAAGGAAAATCCAAACCAAGACTTGCCACCTCCAATGGTGTCTCGGCCCAGCACTTCCCAAGCCCCATAACACAAGTGGAACCTCTTCCTCTCCTTTTTTATACATCTGGCATACTACATTCACCTCCCGGCGGTCAAAGCGTTGCCGGCGCCACAAGAGCCTTGCTCTAGGTTGGGTAGTGGCCGTGAGTAGTGAACCCAGCCCAATATAGGTGTTGATACTTGAAGGGTATTACACCACCTAAGATGACCATCCTCAGAGGTGGACGGCCGCATTGCCGTCAGAATTCGCCACTCCGACGACACCCAAGAATTATCCTTTCTCTATTTTTGTCACACCACCGCCGGAGGGAAGCCCGACCCCCAACACATTGGTCGAGTGTGGCATCGTGGTCGAGTAGCCACCAAAGAGGCGGGGCGGCACGCCAATGCTGGATTAGACTAGTCGCTCCACCCCCTCTCTTAGGATAAATAAATTTGGCAGTGACCGACGGGCTAGGGCACCAGACCATTGATTAGAGGATCGTTGTTCCCAACGAGTCGACCGAGGGCATCACTGGAAACTGGAAGCTGCTGGCCGGCGGTGGCAGAGGTCGTCACCCTCTGCATTGCTGGGGAGTAGTCGTGCCGTCTGATCTTTACAATGAGATTAGACGGTAAGAATATTATCAAATCCCCCCTGCCTCAATATCAGCGCCCCCCCACAGCAGATCAGGCCCTGATCCGCTCTACGTACAGAGAAGAAATGCATGGTTCGTCTCGATCTTTGCCAGAGGATGAGCCTTTGATGGCTATTTGCAGACCAATTATTATAACAAAAGTTTTGAATTTTTTTTAAGATAAATCTAGACTTCTAGGGAAAACATTTTGAACATGAAAGTTGTTCCTCTTAATGAGGCCTTTCTCCAAAAAAGTTTTGGGAATATTTGGGATTGATTTCGTATTTTTTTTGAGCCTAAGTAAGATTTATTTGTCCGATTTTGAGGCCCAAAAAAGCTCGGGAAAATTTGCAAAAATTACTAGGCTTTTTTTGACCCTCCTAAGAGATATATTAAAATTTGGGAACCTTGAGGTAAAAATTGAATATTTTTCTTATTTCATGGAGCCAAGAGTCATGTTCGGTAATTGATGCACTCAATTTCTTTGAAAATGAAAATCAAATCGCGCGACCACTTTTTAAATTGTGTATACAGTTCAATTATTTAATTTATGAGAGTTATGGGGGCAAGTTCTCAAGCTATAAGTGTTTTGGGGTTTTTGTAAAATCCCCAAGTGCCTCATTTTTAAAGTAACTCTTGGGTATTTTTGGAGGACTCGGAAGATGAATGTGCGAGAAATTTAGTTCCTATTTATTTTTGGATGAATAATAAAGGTGTAACTCATAACAAGCCTTCTAATTCGATTAAGCCATGATTAAAAGGTGCAATTGAATTACTAACGAATCTCAATAATTGGTGAAACTCAAAGAAGCCTCCGAAAAACTGAAATGGAACTAAACATGCCTCCTGAGAACGGAGATGGAATTGAATTTTCCTCCTATGAACGGAGAAAAAACTCAAGCCTCCTAAATGGAGTGATTGGAGTACTAAACTTTTTCTTTATGAATTATTTCAGTCTTACACTGATCCAGTTCCTTTATTTATTTCTATTCAGTACTTTCTTTTTAGTACAACTTCAGTCTTGTACTGGTTTTGCTTATTTACTTCCAGTTTAGTTCATTTCTTTAAACACTCTTTCTAGTCTCGTACTGGCCCTGCTAATTTACTTTCAATTTAGTTCTTTCTTTTATTAATACTCAAGTCTCGTACTGGTCCAGTTCATTTTTGTACTTACTTTTAGTTCTTTCAGTTAAGTACTACTCCAGTTTTGTACTAGTCCTATTTCATGACAGCATTTCAATTCTGCAGCTTATTTTCTCAATAAATTTTATTGCAACACTCTTATTCCTGCAATTTACCATTTTAAGCATGGGTACTTCTCTAATGAGTAGTTATCTATTAGGTTGAGCCTTAATTGGGGATAACAGGAGTTGAGGTATTCCTCCAAGATTAGCCCCAAATAAAGTGCTCTCATGCTCCTTATTAGAAGTTGAGCTGAGTGTCACTTGCCTGAATTATTTGAAGCATAACTAGACAGGCCGCTGAAAGACCTAATGTGTGCCAGAAAATTGATTAATTTGATTGTTTGTAAATTTCTTGCGGTAAATCATGGAGGGTGAGCCACTTCCATAAAATTCATACCGGTGCAGGAATTCGACGACTCAATGTGATAGGGAGAAGAGTGCCATGGGTGACTGACCGTTATGTTTCTTTCCCCATTGGATTTTCTCTACTAGTCGACCAAAATGCTGAATCGCCAGATGTCGCTCACATCTAAGAGTATATGGGGTTGTACTTTGGGGCCTGGGCTGTACGGTATAACTACTCCCAGAAGTGGTATGACTGGCTACAATCACCGATGACCATATCGGCGAGGCCCGTGGGGCTCGCTACCCTTCTTGAATAGAAGAGGTCCATACTATGTTGACATAGGATGTGTGCGCGGCTTGAATCCATGCGTCGCATTGGAAGGTTTGAATACTCGTGGTGTAAATATAGGTTGTGAATACTTATTTTGCTGATAGATAGTGAAGCTTTTGTTATAACTGATGTATAATGCTGTTGATATTTTAGTTATACTATGTTGTACCTTCTTTTAATGGTTGCTCCTAGCTTATATATGAAATATTGTACTAACACTCTCATGCTTTAGCTATTTACTTTTGTTGGATCCGTGAGCTTGTCCTCAGGATATGGATCCGGGTAGGAGATGTGTTTCCACTTAGCCAAATGATTAACAGTTATTTTAATAACCATTCAAAGGAGATGGTGCATCGTAATGACAAGCTGCTGGGGGATGATACGCCAGCTGATAGGACTTCTCGAGCAAAGGTACGTCTGTCGCCTTCAAAGTTTCAAGACATGCGTACTAGGGAGCACGATTGAGAGTGTGAGGAGTTTTTAGTAGAAGTACTTTTGTAGCCTACGGGCTTCATGTATAAATAGTGGTTGTGGGCTTTGTGTACTCTTTTAAATATATATATATATATATTGTTATATATATTTGTTGTGGCTTCCTATTAATGTTTTCGCAATACTCTATGATGTGAATGTTGTGATTCAAGCCAAGCAAGACAGAAAACTAGTGCTTGGTAGAGTGGGTCGATACCACTTAAGGAGCGCAGGGTGTACATCTTTGGCAAGTAAGATCCCCACAATCCAAACCCGAGTAAAGGTTTGTGAGGGGGGTCTTACAAGTGGATCAGAGCTATCACGATCCGTACTTTTGGAGCACTCTTAAGATCCCTCCATCCCTCGCTTTATTCCATGGTTCGAGACAAACCACACAACGAAAGCCTGGTGGACCCTCGTGTAGAGGTTTAGGGATTCAAGACTATATGATAGTATGTACGCAACCCTTTGTTTCCGATTTGTTAGTCATTTGCTAATTTTCACTACTTTTGTAAAGTACTGACACTTGTTTCCTATTACTTATCCATATACTGGAATCCAGTAACTGGAGATCCTCCTCCAGAGGATATGTCCTTGCCACTCCACCTCCAGACCTAGTTACCCCTGCAGCTGTACCGTTCGCCGAGACAGACTTGGAACAAACATTGAAAGCTATTTTGGCAATGTTCCAGGCCGTGGTACAACCACCTTAGCAATTTATGGTACCCACTAACCTACTACTAACCTTTCGAGGGCTAAGGCCTCCCACATTCAGAGGAATAGAGACTGCCATGTAGGCATAATATTGGGTCGAGCGTATAGAGGAGCTTTTAATGGACATGATGTGCCCAACAGTTATTGCAGTTTCTTTGGTTGTGACGTTGTTAGAGTGGTATACTAGAGACTGGTGGAGAGCGGCCAACCGCTCGATGTTCGGGGGATATTGCAAAACGCTATCTTGTGGGGGTAGTTTTCAAAGGAGTTTCTGGAGTACTTCTTTTCTGACTCCGACTGGTACACTGTTGGAGAGGTTCCTGCACTTTTTTAGGGTGACCTGACAGTGCAAGACTCTGAGAGAGAGTTCATCCACCTAGCCAATTTTGTTAGGAACCTTGTAGCCACTGACAGAGAAAGGGCTGCCCAATTCTATCGAGGCCAGCAGGACGATTTAAGACAGACATATATCATGATCTCCTAGTCAACCTTCCACACCATAGTGACTCATGCTACCATGTTGGAGATAGATCAGAGGATGGTGCCCTAGCAGTGCCGAGGATAGATAGAGGTTCTTAAAGGTCAAGGAAGGGATAGAGGAGTTTCTCCCAGTCAATAGGAGAGAGAGCGCAGATAGTAACATCACAAGCAGCCCTACAGGCGCCCACCACCACCTAGATAGGCACCAGTACCTCCAACACCCCAACCAACATATCAGCATGATCCCAGGCCAGCTCTAGCACCCCTGTCCATGCCGATATCCTGACTTGATGTTCCCTTTGTAGGGAACTGCATTCTATGCAAGCAGCCATGGTACATAAGAGCTTTCTACCTATAGGCGGCCGAAAGGCTTGGATTTGGAGCAATTCAGGGAGGACAGGCAGCGCGAGGATATGGTCAAAGAGGCCAAATAAGTATAGCCAGTAGGAGAGGATAGTAGGGCTGATATGTAAAATGAAGATAGCTTGAGATAGTTTGAATTTGAAATTTAAGTTGGATGAAGAAATTATGCGTTTGTGTTTTCTATCTCGTTTTGTTTTTACTTATATACTATGATTAAATCAAGAGTGTTGGATCATGAGGCGCCCTTAGAGGGGAATAAGGGTTAACGATATTTATTTCTTAAATAGAGTTTACTTAGTGAAATAATTAAATAAATTAAAACGAATTTTTTTATAGACAAAACTAAACACTTAGAAACATATAAGAACCGAAATGATAATATTTTATTTCAAAAGTGATAAAATAGAATATAGTATATCTCTATGAAGCTAGAGAGGCTATGAAAAATATAGTCTACTTTTTGATTTCACAGGTCCTTCTACAAGAACCGGTAGGCTAAAGCGTATATCTCCCTATATCTTGCTACTAGCCTCCCCTTAGATCTAACAACGATCTAGTCGTTGCACACAAGGCGGTGATAAATTCCTAAGCCATTCAAGGATATGTAGGCCATGCTCAAGGCAACGATTCTCTCCTAACAATGATCTAGTTGTTGCATACAAGGATCTCCCCATAGATCTAACAATGATCTAGTCGCTGCACACAAGGCGGTGATAACCTCCTAAGCCACACAAGGATATGCAACTCAACTGGTGATGAGAGTTGAAAGAACTACAAGTTAAGGGTCCTCAGGCTGGAGTAGTACTGGGATGGGTGACCTCATGGGAATTCCCAGTACGGCCTAACTTAACTTTCGAGTTCTCTCATCAAAGGGAGGTTATGGCCACCAACAACCCGTCAGTGTGCTGGAGAAGGGTTGGGGTGCTTGGGCTGCTTCCCGGTAACATGCTCGCTAATAGACCACTCCAGTGTAGAGGAGAGGTGTTACAATAAAAAGTGCACTTTTTAATGTAACGACCCTAGTCGATCCAATGTGGCAGTGCCACGGCTCCGCTCTAGGCGACGCTACCGGGCTGCAGCCCAAGCACCCCAACCCCTCTCCAGCCCACTGGCGGGTTATTGGTGGCCACAACCTCCCTTTGATGAGCGAACTCGATAGTTAATTAGGCCATACGGGGACTTCCCAGGAGGTCACCATCCCAGCACTACTCCAGCCCGAGCACGCTTAATTATAGAGTTCTTTCAACTCTCATCACCAGTTGAGCTGCAGCTCAATTGGTGATGAGGAGTTGGAAAACTCCATAGTTAAGCGTGCTCGGGCTGGAGTAGTACTTTGATGGGTGACCTCCTGGGAAGGCCCCGTGGTGCGCGCTTGACTATCGAGTTTGACTCATCAAAGGGAGGTCGTGGCCACCAACAACCCGCATATTGATGGAGAGGGGTTGGGGTGCTTGGGTTATAGCCCGGTAGCGTCACCTAGAGTGGAGTTGTGACGTTGTCACGTTGGATCGGCTAGGGTCGTTACAAAAACTCCATAGTTAAGCGTGCTCGGGCTGGAGTAGTAATGGGATGAGAGTTGAAAGAACTCCATAGTTAAGCGTGCTCGTGCTGGAGTAGTACTGGGATGGGTTACCTCCTGGTAAGTCCCCGTGGTACGCGCTTGACTATCGAGTTTGCCTCATCAAAGGGAGGCTATGGCCACCAACAAGCCGCCTATTGATGGAGAGGGGTTGGGGTGCTTGGGCTGCAGCCCGGTAGCATCGCCTAGAGTGGAGCCGTGACATTGTCACGTTGGATCGGCTAGGCTCGTTACATAGATACCACGCACAAGGCGGCGATTTCCTCTATTAGTTACAATGAACATAATGACAAAATACAAGGTTTTAACTTTAGAATTAAAAACTCCCTTTCAATGAAGCATTGAAGATGCCGATTAATCAATGTCAAAGTTGCTTCAAATGTCGTGTACAAATCGTCCCTCTTCCGCGTTTGAACCTTCTTGGGAGAATGGAGTTTTTTGGTTGCTGGAGCTCTCTGGAACAGTTGGCCGGGAAGGAACACTCCAACTTCTGTAATTGATTGATCTCTACAGAAAATGAGTTGCTTTTATATTTTAGCGATATCGCCTAGCGACACTGGATATCGCAAGCTTGCGATATCCTCTCTGGCTGCCACGTGTGCCACGTATTCCTGATTTTCGTATAATAGTTCGATCTTGGCCAATCGTGGGCTATCTCCTAGAGATATCGATGTCGTATGGTGATACCGAGTGTAACTAAAAGACCTGATTTCAAGAGCCAAGACACCTAGAGGGGGGGGGGGGGGTGAATAAGTTATAATTATCTTTAAGATTTTAAGGAAATTAGCTTGTTCTAACTTAGTACAGATAATACAATTCAATACACAACATAATAATCACAGCACAACATATACCAGATTTATAGTTGTTCCCCAAGGTATGGGTACATCCACTTTCCCCCTTTGCCTATCCAGTAGAGAACTGGATTTTGCCCAACTTCCTTCCACTTACTCAGATTCACAGATCTTACAACTCAGAACCAGATTGGTTCCTACAGCTCGGACTTATACAATTCTTACCTCAGATTCTTCCCAAGAATCCTACCTCAGGCCTCAACCCTACCTCAGCCTTTATGACTAGGCTTACAACTCAGACTTTCATAAGTCCTACACCTCAGGCACTAAGCCCCACCTCAGCCTTTATAATTACAGGCTTACAACTCAGATCTTACACAAGATCCTACAAGAAATTGAATGTTTTAAAGGTTATAGAAATTTCACCAGATAGAACTCTCTATTGGTGTGAGCTTCTTGATCAGTTCTTGAATAAACTGAAACTTCAGATCCAACCTGACTTAGCTGTTTCAAAGCTTCTTGATTGAACAAAATAAGGTGGATTTTCTCTTGATGTAGCAGTTGATCTTCAGAAAACTCCTTCCTTAAATTCAGAATTAAATCTGAATCTTTCTTACAGATTGTTCTGGATCAGCCTTCTTAAGGGTTTCCCCTATCCTTATTGTCAAATCCTCTTTCCCGTAATTGCTTGATTACTTCCTTAGTTCTTCTTACTTTGGTTGTCAAGGATCAGTCCCTTAATAGAATTTCCTCAAGATTACCGGCTGATCCAGTTTGTAACAACCTTCTGACAGTTTTGACAAAGGTGTCAGACCTATTGGTTATAAAAGTTGTCGAGTCACCAGTTATGACAGTTGATTCCTCAAAGACTTTACAACTCAGCATGATCCACTCAGCAAACTACTTCACATGTGTTGACACAAATAGACTAAGTGCTGACACAAGTCTTGATGATGTCAACACAACACTCCATGTATTGACATAGTCATTCTTTTGCTACTCGACACAACTTTTGTTTGTATGTGTCGACACAAGTCCTTTGTGTCGACACAACGGCTCCTGGTCTCGACATAACTGATGCAGACAGATGGCATTTAGTGTATGTCCAGCTGTCGTTGAGTGTGTGTTGACACAAGTCCTATATGTCGACACAATTGCTTCTGGTCTTGACATAACTGATGCAGATAGATGGCTTTGAGTGTATGTCCAGTTGTCATTGAGTGTGTGTCGACATAAGTCATGGGTGTTGACACAAGCCTTAAGACTCAGAATAGCTGTTGCTGTAAGATGGTGTTGATTGAGTGTCGACACAAGTCCTGTGTGTCGACACAAACCTTCTTCAGGAGTCGACACAATTCCTAAGTGTCGACACAAGCCTTTCTTCTGGTGTCGACATAACTCCTAGGTGTCGACACAACATCTGCTTTAGGTGTCGACATAATTCCTGCCTTAGGTTTTGACACAATTTTGGGTGTCAGCATAACTTCTTCTTCAGGTGTCGACACAATGCCTAGGTGTCGACACAGCTTTGCTTCTAGTGTCGACAAAACTTCTGGGTGTCGACATAATTCTTCACAAGTGTCGACACTTGTACTTAGAGAATTTTCTTGCAAACCTTACACCTGCACAATGAAACTCAAACATCCATCAAATATAAATTGATGTATATCATTGAGTAAGATGAGGCTTCTCCAAATCTGGTACATATTTTTCAGTGTACCAAACAACCTCCCCCTATTTGGAGAAGTCATAACCCTTAGTCAAAAATATACATCACTCATAATAAAGCACATAAAAATAGATGTAGAAGCTAGACATAAGCTTAGGATCCTTCCCAGATTTGGTTTCTTTATTCCTTCATGTATTTTGTCAAATACTATTAATTCCCAGTCTGTTTTTAGCCTGAATATTATTCTTGTCATTAGATTTAACATAGAGGCTGAAATTTTGTCATGTCCACCTGTTTTACAAAGAATCACCTTGCCTACGATTTCAGACAGAAACTTTCCTTGTGAATTCATCCCTTTCCTGGTAATGGATGATCCATCTTTGGTATTAGGTTTTAGCCCGCACCAGCTTAATGCATCTTTTGTCATGGATGGACTTATGTCATCATCATCCTTAACCTTAGGAAGTTGGAGTGACTTCCTTATTGTCTTTAGTGTTAGTTTCACTCGGGAATCCATAACTGTCGCTTTGATCTTCTTCCCTCCAGCGTCTACAGTTGCTGATGAATAAAATTCCATTAATTCCTTTTTCCAAATCTTAGTTTGTTCTGAAACCAAGAACTCCAACCCATTTTCCGAAATTAGGGTAATTACACACTGGATGTCTTGTGAGGCTATCGTGAATCTCCCACGAACAAGCTCATAACCTTCATTCACCTTGTCGTCCTTGTGGGGCGCCATTGACAAGAGAGAGAGAGAGAGAGAGAAGAGAAGTTAATATCTATGTCAACACAAGGTTTAGAGTCGAGAAATATTAAGGCGTAGTCGACCAGATTTTGTCTTCCCCTATTTATAGTGTACTGGTAAAGGGTAGGTCAAAGGATACACCTTAGTAAAAATTCATGTCGACATAGTTGTACATGAGTCCACATAAAAGGATTAGGTCACGATAAAACTTAATTTTAGTCGACATGTCTATGTGTTGACATATCTATGTGTCGACATACTTGTGTTAATGCCGAGATGGGCTGGTCAAGTCTCGACATAGTTGTGTCGATACCTATACATCTGTCAATACAGATACTATTTCTGTGTCGACACATCCTTTTTCTTTGTCGACAAAACATACTGAGTGTGCCGACACAATTTGTTTGTGTCGACATAAACTTTGTACTTAGACAAATTTCCTGAGAAATTTTGTACTGACATATTCTACTTAGGAATGCTTGTGCTGACCTACTCTAGGTTTAACATACCTAATTCAATTTTAAAATAATTGAATTTAGTTTCATTCAGAGGTTTTGTAAAAATATCAGCAATTTGATTATTTGTGTTTAAAAATTCTATACTAATATCTTCCTTCTCCACATGTTCTCTTATGAAATGAAACTTAATTTTTATATGCTTGGTTCTACTGTGTGATACAGGATTCTTAGCAATAGAAATAACACTAGTTGAATCACAAAACAGTGGAATTCTACTTACCTTGATGTCATAGTCTTTAAGTTGATGCTTTATCCATATCAACTGTGCACAATAGCTACCTGCAGCTATATATTCAGACTCAGTTGTTGATATAGCTGCACTTATTTGCTTCTTGCTGCACCATGACACCAACCTTCCACCTAGGAATTGACAAGTTCCTGTAGTACTTTTTCTGTTTTCTTTGCATCCTGTAAAGTCTGCATCTGAGAAGCCTGTTAGTAAGAAATCTCTATTTTTAGGGTACCAAAGAACTAGATTAGGTTTGCCCTTAAGATATCTTAAAATTCTCTTAACTGCGGTATAATGAGATTCCTTTGGGCAAGCTTGGTACATAGCACAGACACATGTAGAATATATGATGTCAGGTCTACTAGCAGTCAAGTAGAGTAGGGAGCCAATTATCCCTCTATACAAAGACTCATCAATAGGTTTCCCTGTCTCATCTTTTCCTATAGGCATACTTGTTCCCATTGGAGTTTTCATGGTGGAGGCAGAGTCCATTCCATATTTCTTAATCAACTCCTTTGTGAACTTAGACTGGGATATGGACAATCCATCATCAGTCTGTCTTACTTGAAGTCCCAAGAAGGACTTCAGCTCACCCATACTGCTCATCTCAAACTTCGCTTGCATAAGTTTGGCAAACTTCCTACAAAGGTTATTTTTAGTAGATCCAAAGATAATATCATCAACATATATTTGGACTAGGATTATCTTGCCTTTAGATTCTCTAAAGAATAGAGTTTTATCTATCTTTCCTCTAGAGAATTTATTCTCAATAAGAAAAGCAGACAAGGTTTCATACTAAGCCCTAGGGGCTTGTTTCAAACCATATAGAGCTTTCCTAAGCCTATATACATAATCAGGATAATGAGAATCTACAAAACCTGAGGTTTGTTCAACATAGACTTCCTCTTTTAAGTCACCATTTAGAAATGCTGACTTTATATCCATCTGATATACCTTGAACCCTTGATAGGCAACATAGGCCAAGAACAACCTTATAGCCTCCAGCCTTGCCATTGCGGCAAAGGTTTGATCAAAGTCAATCCCTTCCTCTTGTCTGTAGCCTTTTGCTACAAGTCTGGCCTTGTTCTTGATTATAGTGCCATTCTCATCAAGTTTGTTTCTGTAGATCCACTTGGTTCCTATAATATTGTGATCCTTTGGTTTAGGAACCAGTTCCCAGACTTTACATCTTCTAAATTGATTCAACTCTTCTTGCATAGCATCAATCCAGTTTGTGTCTAGCATGGCATCTTTAAACTTCCTGGGTTCTATCTGTGACAAGAAACTTGAACATAAAATTGTGTTCATGTTCTTGCTCCTGGTTAGTACACCTTGACTTGCATAACCAATGATTTGATGAGCTGGATAATCCTTTAGGTGTCTTCTTGCTGGAGGAAATCTGCCAACCTCTTGGCCTTCTTCATTTTCCTCAACCTGATGCTCCTCATTGTCTTCTTCATCTAGTGAGTCTAGTTCCCCCTGGACAACATGCATCCTTTTCTTCATCCAGCCTAGCAGGTGCTTCTTCATTGATAGTCAGCTTGTACAGCCTATCCTTTAAACCTTTAGAACTACCTGAAGAGCTAGACAATTCATTGTTAATCAACTTAGACTCATCAAATATTACATGGACAGATTCTTCTATAACTTGTGTAGTCAAGTTGTAGATCCTGTATGCCCAACTATTATTGCTATACCCAACAAATATCCCTTCTAGGGATTTGGCAACAAACTTTGTTTTGTAGTGCTAACCATTAACTAGGACATAACACTTGCTACCAAAGATTCTAAAGTAGGAAATGTTTGGTTTTCTACCTTTCAAAATCTTATAGGGAGTCATCTTATGTTTCTAATTGATGGAGGCTCTATTGAGTACATGAAATGCAGTATTTACTTCCTCAGCCTAGTAGTACTAAGGGAGAGTAGTGCAACTAAGTAGTGTTCTACTTGTCTCAATTAGAGTCCTATTCTTTCTTTCAGTAGCACCATTTTGCTGGGGTGTTCTAAGTAAGGAGAACTCCTGATGAATCCCAAGTTCTTCACAGAACTTTGTCATACATTCAGACTGAAATTCAGTTCCATGGTCACTTCTAATTTTGACCATTGAATTGTTAAATTCATTCTGAATTTGTCTAACAAAGGTCTGGAAAATAGTAGGAGTATCAGATTTCTTCCTTAAGAAGAAAACTCATGTAAATCTAGAATAGTCATCCACAATAACTAAATTATATACTTTCCTACCAAGACTATGAACTGACATAGGACTAAACAAATCCATATGCAAGAGATATAAACATCTTATTGAATCTTTGGTATCAAGTGCATGGAAAGAGGACTTAGTCTGTTTGCCCTTTTGGCAAGCTGAACACACACCCTCTTTAATGCACTTGACTTGAGGACCATTCCTCACTAACCCCATACTAAACAGCTGTCCTATTGACTTATAGTTCAGATGAGCTAGCCTCTTGTGCCATTTGACCCATAGTGAAGCTTTCTCTCCTGTAACTAGACAAATGGGTGAGATGTTAAACTCACAATCTAGCTTAAGAAAAATATACATTCCCTTTCCTAGTGCTAGTTAAAATGATCTCTTGATCACTTGACCTCCTTATTTGGCACTCCCCTTTGAGGAAAGAAATGACATAACCTAGCTCACTAAGTTGACTTATGCTAATCAGGTTATGTTTTAGACCCTTCACATAAGCCACTTTAGTGATAGTAATTGAATCACTATAAATATTACCAAATCCTTTGATGATTCCTTTTTCTGATCCACCAAAGATTACTTTAGATCCATTCTCTATGGGTACATAGTCCCTCAACATTCTTCTTGTTCCAGTCATATTTCTGGAACATCCACTATCCAAGTACCATATATGGATATGGCCACTTGGATTCACCTGCATCAAATAAAGAATCACTTATCCTTAGAACCCAAATTATTATTGGGTCCTTAGTCCTTGTTAGTTCGAAATCCTACAGCTGTTCTGACAGGTAAACTATTCTTGGTTTTAACACTTGTGTTGAACCAGCAATCCATGGCAAAGTGGCCCACCTTGCCACAACACCAACACTCAAATCTATTATACCTTCTCTTAGGTACAGTCTTCACAACATTGTTGCCAGCATTCCTTTTAAGTGTTGGTGCTGGAGAAGCATAAACCAAAGATTCCTTAAGAACATGATAGGTTTGCTTATAGAGTGGCCTACTAGCATCTGCACCCTTGCCCATGAGATTTTCATACTCACAGTGACCATGAGTAATATCATGATCATACCTGTTTATAGGTTGCATAACCTTCCTAAAGAAAATAGGGGGCTTTTTAGCTAGTGGCTGAACTGGGGCCTTACCTTTTCTATGAGAATTGGTGGCCCTATTTATTCCAATAAAACCTAGACCAGTCTTTCCTTTTTGAGAAATGAAATTGTCTATTAAGGGCAAGACAGATTTTGGCTTAGAGAATTTAGCCACTAACTCTCTTTCTTTCTGGAGTCTCGCCTCCAAATTCTTGATATGATTTTCATTGAAAGAGATTGTGCCCATTTGAATAACAGTTATGTTCTTCAGTTTGGCAACCTCCTTCAGTTTCAAATCTATCATCTTGGCTGATTCTAATGCAGCATGCTTAAGAGATTCAATTTCCTTGGCCTGCTCTTTGACAAGAAACTTCCTCCTCTTTAGAGCTTGCAACAACCCACCATACTCATTAATGAGTTGATGTACATCCCCCTCAGAATAAGAACCATCCACTTCTCTTAAAGTTGATGCTACTGATTCTGATCCAGTAAAATAATCAGAATCTAAGGGAGAGTTGTATACCTTACTTCGACCAGGCTGATCCTAGCACTGATCATTTTCTGACAGAGCCATCAACCCTCTACAGCAATAGTCTTCCACTCCATTTATGGAGTCTAGCATTTGTAGGAATTCTAGTTCCCTAGAATCTTCTTCTATTGAGAACAACCCAACATATGCTTCTGCATCATCTTCTTCTCCTGATCCTGAAGATGAAGAGTCTGTCCAACTCTTCTGCTTTTGAGCAACAAAGGATTTCTCCTTCTTGCCTTTTACTTGATGCTTCTTCTTGTCCTAAGATTTAGTCCTCTTATCTTGACAGTCAGCTATAACATGTCCAAGCATGTTGCAACAATAGCAAATAATCTTAGAATTAGTTTGTTTACAGGGTTTTGAGGCATACCTATCCTCCTTGGGAGTCTTCTTTTTCTTGTAATACACATACTTGGAGAAGGATGTAGATGGCCTGGTTCTCCATTTATTCTTTTTCATGAACCTTTGAAACTGCATTGTAAAGGCAGCAAAGTCCTCATCAGAAGTATGGCTATCTGATGTGCTGTTGTCAGGATTTTCTTCTTCTGCCTCAGCACTCCTTCTGGGTGGATAAGGAGACTTTCTTCTATCCTTTCTTGTGCCTTCAGCCTTGAAGGCTATTGACTTCTTTTTATACTCAGACCTACTGCTTTTCTCCCCCTCTTTTCTAGCAGTGAGCTGCATTTCATAGGATAACAACTTGCCAAATAGTGTTGGTGGAGGTGTATCAGCAAGCCTTACCACCTCTCTAATGCCACATATCTTTGTGTCCCAGTCCTTTGTAAGTGATCTGAGAAACTTATCATTCAGTTCATATGTGCTGAAGACTCTTCCATAGGTCATCAGCTAATTTACTATCCTGAATAATTTCTTGTAACATTCAGTTATGCTGTCAGAATTGGCTTGTCTAAAGCTCCCATATTCTTGATTTAGCATAGATTTTCTGTCTTCTCTGACTTCTTCAATTCCCTCCATGTAGACAATCAAGGTGTCCCACATATCCTTAGAGGTTTTATAATGCACCAGATTCTAAAATGTGGCATCATCTATAGCACTTACAATAATGTTTTGTGCTCTTTTGTCTAGTGTTGCCAGGATGATCTCATCCTTGGTTATTTCAGAATAACTCTTTGGGGTTCTAATATTTGCATCCAGAACTAATACCTTCATTGGAATGAAGAGACCTTCTTGTACTATGATGTATATTCTTGGATCAGATGCTTCCATGAATAACATGACCCTTTCCTTCCATATGCCAAAACATTCTTTCCTGCAGATAGGCAGTTTTATGGATCCAATTTCCTTCTGATTCTCATTTGAACCCATTCTTGAAATCTGTTAATTACCTTGGAGATTCACTCAGACTGTTAGGTCAATCTTTGAGTAATCTCCCTCTGATACCACTTGAAAGACCTGATTTCAAGAGCCTAGACACCTAGAGGGGTGCAGGGGTGAATAGGTTCTAATTATCTTTAATATTTTTAGGCAATTAGCTTGTTCTAACTTAGCACATATAATACAATTCAATACACAGCACAATAATCACAACACAACATACACTAGATTTATAATGGTTCCCCAAGGTATGGGTACATCCATTTTCCCCCATCGCCTATCCAGTAGAGAACTAGATTCAGCCCAACTTCCTTCCACTTACTCAGATCCACAGATCTTACAACTCAAAACCAGATTGGTTCCTACAGCTCAGACTTATACAAGTCTTACCTCAGATTCTTCCCAAGAATCCTACCTCACGCCTTAGCCCTACCTCAACCTTTATCACTAGGCTTACAACTTAGACTTTCACAAGTCCTACACCTCAGGCACTCAGCCCTACCTAAGCCTTTATAATTACAGGCTTACAACTCAGATCTTACACAAGATCCTAAGAGAAATTGAATGTTTTAAAGGTCACAGAAATTTCACAAGATAGAACTCTCTATTGGTGTGAGCTTCTTGATCAGTTCTTGAATAAAATGAATCTTCAAATCCAACTTGACTTAGCTGTTTCAAAGCTTCTTGATTGAACAAAATAAGGTGGATCTTCTCTTGATGTAGAAGTTGATCTTCAGAAAACTCCTTCCTTAAATTCAGAATTAAATCTAAATCTTTCTTACAGACTGTTCTGGATCAGCCTTCTTAAGGGTTTCCCCTATCCTTGTTGTCAAACTCTCTTTCCCGTAATTGCTTGATTACTTCCTTAGTTCTTCTTACTTTGGTTGTCAAGGATGACTCCCTTATATAGAGTTTCCTCATGATTACCGGCTGATCTAGTTTGTAACAACCTTCTAACAGTTCTGACAAAGGTGTCAGACCTGTTGGTTTTGATAACTGTCGAGTCACCAGTCATGACAGTTGATTCCTCAAAGACTTTACAACTCAGCATGATCCACTCAGCAAACTACTTCACATGTGTCGACACAAATAGACTAAGTGTCGACACAAGTTTTGATGATGTCGACACAACACTCCATGTGTTGACATAGTCATTCTTCTGTTAATCTACACAGCTTCTGTTTGTATGTGTCGACACAAGTCCTGTGTGTCGACACAACTGCTCGTAGTCTCGACATAACTGATACAGATAGATGGCGTTGAGTGTATGTCCAGCTGTCGTTGAGTGTGTGTCGACACAAGTCCTGTGTAACGACACAACTACTTCTGGTCTTGACATAATTGATGCAGACAGATGGCGTTTAGTGTATGTCCAGCTGTCGTTGAGTGTGTGTTGACAAAAGTCCTGTGTGTCGACACAAGCCTTCAGACTCAGAATAGTTGTTGCTGTAAGATGTCGTTGAGTGAGTGTCGACACAAGTCCTGTGTGTCGACACAAACCTTCTTTAGGTGTCGACACAATTCCTAAGTGTCGACACATGCCTTTCTTCTGGTGTCGACATAACTCCTGGGTGTCGACATAACTTCTTCTTTAGGTGTCGACACAATTCCTGCCTTAGGTGTCGACATAATTTTGGATGTCGACACAACTTATTCTTCAGGTGTTGACATAATGCCTGGGTGTCAACACAACTTTGCTTCTAGTGTCGACACAACTTCTGGGTGTCGACACAATTTTTCACAAGTATCAACACTTGTACTTAGAGAATTTTCTTGCAAACCTTACACCTGCACAATGAAACTCAAACATCCATCAAATACAAATTGATGTATATCATTGAGTAAGATGAGGCTTCTCCAAATCTGGTACATATTTTTAAGTGTACCCAACAGTAACTTCATGCTACGTGGAGATAATGCTGTAATTGTTCTATCCACTGTCGCCTGGTGGCGATACTTGATATTGCCTGGTGATATCCCCTTAGCTCCTTTATTCAAACCTGAATCCATGCCCAAATGATATTAGTGTTAGACATGTGATATCTACACATCATAAACACTCAATGATCATATTTAAACAAGATTTGTTATTAGCAAACTAAGAAGCGTGGAACACATGCTCCAACAATCTCCCCCTTTTGATAATAACAAATCCACTTAGAAAGAAATCATTAATGACCTATAAAGAATGATTAGCAAGACTAAGCATTTGTATGTGCACAAACTCCTCTTGGATGTAATCTCCCCCTACATGTGTGCTCCCCCTAAATCTAAGTAGATTGAACCAATATATTTTATTTTTAATTAAATGTTACATGTTCACTCACTTTCATCATTTCTATACATTGGTTCACATGCTCTACACTTGATTTTTAATTTGTGTTTTTTTTTTCTAGTTTGCTTCCGCAACCACTCTACTATTTCTTTTGATAATACCAAAAGGGGGAGAATTTTTTGAGAAACCATTCATAATAGGATTATTTTTAATTGGTTCACATGCACTACACTTGATTTTTAATTTGTGTTTTTTTTTCTAGTTTGCTTCCGAAACCACTTTACTATTTCTTTTGATAATACCAAAAGGGGTAGAATTTTCTGAGAAACAATTCATATTAGGATTATTTTTAATTTAAAACCTTAAATTTAAAATAATCCTATTATGAATGGTTTCTCAGAAAATTCTCCCCCTTTTGGTATTATCAAAATAAATAGTAGAGTGGTTGCGGAAGCAAACTAGAAAAAAAACACAAATTAAAAATCAAGTGTAGAGCATGTGAACCAATGTATAGAAATGATGAAAGTGAGTGAACATGTAACATTAGAAAATTCAACCAGTTATACTATTGACACATACTCTAGTGAAGATAATTTAGAATCATTTGCAGTCCAATTCCCATGAGAAGAAATGTTAGAGAAGATAATGCGTGTATAGTGAGAGTTAGATGAAAACACATATGAAGAGCTTTAAAAGTACATGAACAAGTGAAATATTAAAAAACAACATAATAGAGAAATATACACAACTAGCCATACATATATCCAAGAATTTAGTGCACAAAGATTAAATGAATAGCCATATAAAGTTTTCATAAGACACTTTACAATTCTTTCCAATGTGCTCAACCTCACAATGCTTATGAAGACTTATCAGGAGAGTAAGTGGTGCTTGTGGAGGTTCCTTGTCAGCCCCTTTTTTTTGTAAACACATCAACAAAGATGTCTTATGAATAGATAATGTTCGTGTTTTTTAATTCACAAAATATTCTTATTTTGGCATGACAAAAGACTCTGAATTCACTTGTGTGACAATATAGGATAATCAAAGATGAATTGTGCAAAGTAAACAAGGATAAAGTAAGGGTTCATCATTAAATTCTAGTGGTTATGGTAGAACATCCACAATTCACATATGTATTAAAGGCAAATTCATATGTAGAGTTTCACAAACGTGTGTATGAGTGCATTATCATAACTAAAATATTTCTCATACTTAGAGGCATGCGACAACAATTTTTCAAGTATAACACACTAGGAGAGTTATATATAGAAAATGATATTAAGAGGTTTAATAATTGAACAATGTTATAGATAACTCAAAATGTTAGAATACACATTATACAATGCCTAAATGAGATAAATAACAAAATATTTGGATGCTTACCAATTTAGATTTGAGAGTCGAGGGCAATTTAGAAATTTTCAGATTTCGCCGGGCGATATCGAATATTGCCGATCAACGATATAGCAAAAACATAAAAGACGCCAGATCTGGGTCTAAGGCATCATTTTGATCATTATTTGTTGAAGACCTTTGGCTAAATATGAACTCGACGGCGACAGAATCTAAAATCAAGGTATGTTGATGGAAATTTTTGTCTCCTTTCTTTAGAATCTAAAATCAAGGTAAGTTCTTAAGCCCTCCACATCCCGCTTGACACCAGTTGTAGATGTGTAGTGGCAATTATGCTTGACATCAATCGCAGATATTATATACATATCCCACTCGACTATAGTCGAATATATTACGTACTTATCCCGCTTGATATCAGTCGCAGATATTACATACTTATCTCGCTCGACTATAGTCGCAGATATTATGTACTTATCCCGCTCGACATCGGTCGCGGATATTGAACTTTAGCCCTCCTTATGTGGTCTTTGTGTGGAAAGAAATGCCTCGTGCACCTTCCCACATCGACATATAAGTTTGTAGTTCCTCCTATTTTTTGCAGGTTAGCATGAGCTTATCCGCCATCTTACGGTTTTACGGCCTGCTCTAGCCGACATATATTATGCAGTCCGCAGACCGCACGGTTATGTATTTCGGTTTGTTCTATTCGACTTATGGAGGCTTTTCTACCGTTTTATTATTAATATACTCGGTAATCCGACCGACTTTAATTCTGTCAATTAATTCTAGGCCTGAGTCCATCAGCTTATGGTATTCATTTTAATCGACCTGCGACTTGTCGCTTAAAAGTTTGCATGAACTTTTCCTCTATTACCAGATGATCTATTTGACGGTCAGGCACGTAGAAATATCTCTGGTCATCGGTTTGAATACTTATATAAGAAGCCGCAGGTTGTTCATCTCTATCCTTAAGAATAAATCTCATATTGGAAATGCGGTCTGCGTCAACATTCGGCCAAGCAGCAAATATCCGTTGTCTTTGAAGCTCCTTAGCGGCTAAAGCGGTAAGCAACGCGGCTTAATATTCAGTGTATATGTTCAGGCATACCACAGGTTATTTGTCCCAACCCGTTCCTTCACTATAAAAATGCGGTCTGCCTAGCGGTTTTCAAATGGTTTGTGGCTTAGTAGATGATTTAAAGGAATTCTTCTCTTCCTTGTTGATAAATCAGATCTGTTTACATAATGGTTATATTATCTGTTAAATCGGGAGCAGACCGTTCGAACAAATAATACAAGTAAGAAAAAATGACAAATGTAGAAAAGTGACATCAAAGGTAAAGTGTTCTTTCATTTCCTTTTCAAAAGAAGATTATAAAAATCAAACTGCATGGTTAACATAAAAAAACTGTCGGTTTCCAAAAGATTCAAAAAATACAACAAGTTAGAATTCATAATTTGTTATTCGCCTGAATTGAGCATCATAGCCGCAGGGGTACTTTAGTCACTACCACCCTCAACGTCGACTTGAGATTGTGAGTAACCAATGCTACTAGCTGAAGAATCGCTCGAGCCACCAGAACTCGCAGGATAAGTCCGCGCGGTCTCCAAAGCTTTACTGCCTGTCTCGGAGGTGGCGCTTTCACTCTGTCTTTTCAGGCTGTCAGATCCCTCGTCATCTTCCTCCTCGTCCTCTCCCTCACCTTCCCCGACATTATCCTTACCTTTGACCGCGCGATATACAACGGTCACTTTTTCTTTAAGGAAGGGAATTGGTCATGGTAGGTGAAGTCGATAAATCCTTCCACGAAGCCGCCGAGATTTCAGAGGAGGTTAAGCGCCCTGTCAATCCCTTGGACAACTTGCGGGAAGTCGTTGTCTTGGAAGACCGATTTTGCCGGATCATACATCCCCTATAAGAGAAGTAAAATATTAGACCGAGCGGTTTCATAATTATAACCGCAAGAACATCTAGTGATAACTTACTGATTGCTTCTCCTTTAGTCGATTTATTTCTTCTTCTTTGTCCTCCAGTTGCTGATCCAATTCGCTTTTGTCTTTTGATAACTGCTTGTAGGCCAGGCCCATGTAATGGCTAGTTACGAAGCTTCTCGCCCCGACCTGCGCGGCTAACCATGACAAGTCTCCATTGAGCACCCTGCGAAAATGCTTTCAGGTTGCGCTTTCCATACAGCGTCGTGTCGGCTATATTGGCATGACGGCTAACTTTATCCCTCCCCCAATAAGGGAGGGCGGTGGAAACTTTGACGGAGTCTCCGTCCAGACTCCACTGCATGGTCTGGTTGATAAGGAGGTCCTTCAGGCCGTTGCCCATTCCATACAGCGTGAGCTCGCCGGAGGAGGCTGATTCCTCATCCCCCTCAGTCGGGAGGGCGGTGGAAACTTTGACGGAGTCGCCGTCCAGAATCCACTACATTTTTGGGTTGCTGAGGAGGTCCTTTAGGCCACTGCCTATTCCATGCAGCGTGAACTCGCCGGAGGAGGCAGATTCCTCATCCCGCTCAGCCGGCTCCGGCCTGGCTCGTCTGGCCCATTTCTCCCTTTGTGTAAGAGTCAACCGCCTGGAGTTTGTGGTTTGTTCAGCGGGACCGCCATAGCAGCTGCGCGACCAAAGCAACCAGTCAGTTCATAAGCCGTGCGGCTAACGGAACAGTTCGCTTGGGTTAATTCTTACTAGCTTTTTCTTGAACGCCCTCTAAGGATGGGAGCAGTGGGATGTAGTGATTGACATCAAGCCACTAACCCTTGAAGAAGTCGTGTATCTCCTTCTCCCTTCCATCCAACCCGCTGCTGCCGAAGGCGACTTCATCGCGGACTTGCAGGTTGATCGGCATAAGTCCAAGATTTCCTTCGAAGATCAGATATCTCTCTGACCAGCTCGGGATCTTATTCGCCAAGTTGAGAAACTTCAACCCCTTACAGCCGAAGTACAGATGCCCGCGGAAAATTTTCGTCCCGGAGTCCAGAATAGACCGGACGAAGATGCACTCCCGGAACAACTTCGTGGAGAAGCGGACTCTTTCCGATCTCAGATAAGAGATGAAGCTGAATATGGCGGCGATGGAATTCGGCGGCAACTGTCTAGGAATGAACCCATAGAGATCAAAGATCGCTACGTCTTCTATCAAGACAGGGCAACGGAAGCCGCAGTCGAAGTGGTATATGAGGATAGCGATTTGGTTGGCAGTAGAGGTGTTAATTCGCTCATGGGGGAGAGGAAGCCGCGCGAGTGGAGAGCTTCCTTGCATATACTTCTCCACAAAACTGTCCAGCTCGACTTGATTAAGTTGGCATTCTTTGTGGTCTGCGGAATGAAAGGCGGAAGCCACATCTGTCCTATCGCAGTCGCTTTGTCAGACCACATCGACTTTGCCTTAGCCCGTATCTTGATTTTTCGTGCAAAAGTATCTGGGATCATCTCTATTTATAAGAATTAATATGCAGATACAGTGATCGATGTCATATTGCGGTAAGATGTCAAGCCACGGATTCTTAACCTGCAAAAGTATAAAGACTAACAATACATTCAAACCGCAGTCCAGTTCGGCAGTTCGCGCGGCCAAGTTCCTACACTTAGAAAATTTCTGAAGCATAAAAATATGACGACTATGATTTTTAAGCTGCATAAAGCCGCAGGAAATTCACAGTAACATGAAACAAATATACAACAGTTGTTTACAATAATCAAGTTGTCCAACATCAATAGTTTATAATTATTACAGAGCCAAATAAAAACATTAAAGCTTGTTTGTCACCGCTCTCAGGAGCTTCTCTCCCAATCCGCATGACTTGGTCGCCGACCTGTACTAGCTAGACATAAACCTGACTGACAAGGATGTGGATGGAATGCAGAGTCCGGCGAACTGACGAGGCATCGCGCTCCATGCGGGCGAATGGAAACACCGATAGAGCGCGACCCTCAAGGTCGCAAGCTGCAGCGGCCTGCCCAACCGCCGCGACCCCTAGTGGACTTGAAGTCTCCCCAGAAGCCGAGCGGCTTAGCGGCCGCTGCCTTTCAGAAGTCAGCCCAGCAGGCCGCTGACCTCTGCCGACCTCCGCTGGTGGCTCCTTGTCCATTCCCCCATCAAGCTGGAAAATGTCTGCTCTTTCTCTCTCAATCCGCCCGGTCATCAACATTACAGCTTGCCGATCCAACTTTTTTGCCTTCTCCTGCTCCAAGGAGGCCAGCACCTCCTGTATCTTCTTCTCATCGGCTTCAATCACAGACCATCATTTTGCTCTCTCCTGCTCCAGGGTGGCCAGCACCTCTTGTATCCTCTTCTCAGCGGTCTCCGTCGCTGACCGCCGTTCTGCTCTATCTTGCTCTAAGGTGGCCAGCACCTCTTGTGTCCTCTTCTCAGCGACCTCCAGCGCAGACCACTGCTTTTCTTTATAAGTCCGCCACCCTTCCTCCTTAACCCGAAGGGCCTCGCCAGGCTCACTCAACCAGGCCTGCAAGGCAGCGACTTCCTTCCGGAATTCGGCCGACCTTTCGTCATGGATATTTGGCAGCAGCGGAGGCAAGAAGGTCGTCAGGTAGCCCAGCTTAATCACGGCTTCTGGTATACCTATAGCGGATAAATAAACAGTTATATTCAGTAGTATAATTGCAACCTCTTAAAGGAACTCTGTAGGACGAGACCGCAGCTCTTGCTTTTCTCTCCTTCAATAGCCGCAGTGTGAAATCTAAACAAAGGTCGCCTGAATCGTTCAGAATCTATGCACTTTAACTTTTCTTTCCATAGCCACGTGGTCTCTTGAGCTTTGCTTTTCAATTGAGCTGTTGTCAGGAAGAAGCTCGCCGGCGGATTAAAAATTATGTTCGCTCCCTTCTTCCGTGACCGCGACTTGTAGAATTTTATAATACACTTAACTTCTCCATGTTTACCTTACAGGAGAGGAAGTGTGGTCGTCAGCTGCTTCACAACGATTAGTTTCTTTATCTCTTCAATATTTTCCCTAAGTTTCTATTTTTCATCTCCTTCAGAAACCGTAGCAGGCGGCTCAACAGGCTTCCCCCCAGTAACTTCAACATCGAGGAGACCGGCCTCTTGTTAGGCCGACGAGGTCTTCAACAAACCATCTTGATGTTGTAGATCTCCATATTCTTGAAGATGTTGCTCATGGTCTCGCTGTCTGAAGGCGTGTCCTCTGGCTCGTTCAGCTTGAAGGATGGAGTCAGCGGACTGTCGGATACCTCCTTCTCTCGCGACCTATACTGGATTCTAGCCGCTCTGATCTTCACGGAAACATTACGATTTCTAGCCCGCATTTTCCGTGCCTTCCTCCTCATTCTTTCCTCAAGGATCTCATCCATTTTCCCATGCTATTTCAAGTGGCCGACTTTCATATCTGTCCTCTTGCTCTTCTCAGCTCGAGACCGCTCGGCCTCCCACGGCTTCTCCGGTTCATTTTCATCAACGATGATCACGTCGGCTATTATGGACAACTCGTACGGTTTGGAAGAGTCGACACTTTTCTCCTCCACTTCAGAAATCTTTAAGAGAGGTTCACCCAATGGCGAGTAGGTGATCTCGAAGGATTTGGTGGTGCCGGTTTGTGGGAGAGCAGGCTTGGAAGCCGCTTCAACTTTGGTCGCGGCCTGCGAGGATTTCGCGACGGCTTCCGTCAGTTTCTTTCAAGAATCAGAAGCCGCTGATGTGATTAGCTTCTCAGATTTCCCCTCAGGCTTTCGGTCAGAGCTTTCCAGTTTTTGGCTCTTCCTATTTTTCTTCTCAGTAGACCTCTCCTCGCGGGCTAGCATTGAGGACATGACATCCATCTCTCGGAAAGCCCTGTCGGCTTGAAAGATTCTGACCGCGAGAGGTGAATACTGACTCATGGCTTCGTAGAATTTCTGAGAAATGACAGAGTTTAGTGCCTTATATAGACATCACAGCATTAAGGGAAGTCACAGTCTCCAGCTTAGTCTAACATTTCCGAAATTTCCTTAAATTTGGAATGTACGGGGATTATGTTAACCTAGAATCCGCAACTAGTTCGCATGGACTTTCCAAGCCGGGCGGCCTTGTTCGCTAACCGCCATTCCCCATGTGTTGGTCTGTCCTCGCCGAAGCTGTGATGCCTATTTGCCAGTTTACCACCAGAGAGAGTCAAGATTAGCCCGTTTAGAGGCCGAGACTCTCAGCTCGCTAGAGGAAGCCGACCAGGACGTGTGACCTTCACTCTGCCCTCTTCTCTTTTTGCTTGCTTCCCGTATCCTCTACCCGGTTCTCTTATACCCTGGGCAGCCGGTAATTTTAGCCCTGCCTGTTTGGGCAGGCCCCCAAGCCTATAAATAGGGGGTGGGAGCGCACCAAAAGCACGCTGAATCGATTCTAGGAGCTCGCTTGTTAAGAGATGCGGTCTCGAGCCTAGTACCTTGCGGCCTGTTGTCCGGTTGGCTTCTCTTTTTCTAATTTCTTTCCTCTTTATGTGTAAGCGCTTCATTTTATATAAAAGGAAAGCCCGCCGCAAGAGAGGCATTCAAGCCGCTGCGGGCAAAGTGTGGTGTCGCCGCTTCTTGCGGCTTACTTTGGTTTCTTATCTAACCACTAGTAACCAGCTACTCGACAGTCCCTCCTCTTTTTATCCTCATCCCCCATTAGATTTCGAACAGTTAACTAGAGGGCGCATTTCTTGCATCAACACAGTAGACTATTATACACATTCCATTAATCATCCTATCACATGGCCATGCATTAACCACGTACAATTCCTCCTTAATGTCAAGGATTCACAATCAACTAGGCTTACACAAGAATATCATTTGTTCAATCAAATGTATCAATTTAGTTGTTCACTAGCTTACGCAAACCATTTGTTGTCAACCTCCTTCAAACCGTTGGTACAATCGTGTTCCACCAAACCATTTGTTCATCATGATTATGTTTAGGCTAAGTCTACCAAAACCTCAACCTTATTTACTTTCTTAAGGATCTATCCCATCAGTCCTTTGTTCATCACAAATATCCATAAAATAAGTTCAAGAATTCTCAGTGTTAATTTACAATGACCTCTCTACAAAATTCAAACCCGGATCCACACTAACCCGAAAACAACAAGTACTTAAGACTTGACTATACAACAACTTCGATTGGACATTCCTGAATCTACAAGACTTGTAAGAAGACGTGAAACAATCTGTTGGAAAGGTCTTTCCAAGGTCTATGAATTTTGTGTTTAGTCAAAAGCCCAGATCTGGTCGTATCATACCCGAAAATGGCCTTGAAGTTTGATGCGCATAGAAAATAGATTTCTATGCGCATCTTAAAGCGAGATGAATGATATCGGTTCATCCTCTTACTTTAGAAATTTAATAAAAACTATATGTAGAACTTCCTCCTCCCTTATTCACCCTCAATAGACCATTACTCTTCACGAAAACAAGTTCAGCAACTTCACAAAGAAGTGTGGAGAGGTTGAAGAAATCACATCTCTAGGGCACAAGCCCTAGCATGGTCTATACCTAAAAGATCTTCATCTCACAAGTTAATCTTTTTGATGTTCGAAAAGGCACCACCTAGTTAATTATTCAAAATCTAACGGGGGATGAGGAGAAAAAGAGGAGAGACTACCGAGTAGCAGGTTACTAGCGGTTAGAGAAAAAACTAGAGCAAGCCACACGAAGCGGTGACACCGGACTTCGCCCACGGCGGTCTAAATACCTCTCTTGTGGCGGGCTTTTCTTTAATAAAGGGAGAAAACGGTTACAGCAGTTAGCACAGGGAGCCCGAGCAAACAGGTACCTGCTAAAGTAAGAATTCGAATCCACTGCCACAAGCAACAAGCTTAGAGATTCGTACTTGATCCCTTGGGAGGTACTATTTACACCTATTTATAGGCTCAGGGGGCCTTCCCAAAAGGGTAGAGCTAAAAATACCGCCTGCCCGCGTATAGGAGATACGCGCAGTGGTGACTAGATACAGGGGCAAGAAGGAAGACCTATCCGCGCGTTTAACCGGATAGACCCGCTACTGACTAAAAACTCCTCAGCATCTGCCATGCCGGGGAGACTCCGCAGGAAGATGGATAGACAGCTAGATAAGGCTTTGTCGCTGGTACTTGAGGTCATCCAAGTGAGCGGTAAAAATCGGGTTAACAGAATCCCTGCACATTTTTAAATTTCAAGGAATTTCGAAAATATAGTTAACCGCCTGACCGCCAACGCAGTAAAGTCCTTTGAAGCGATAAATAACGCTAGCGCAGATGCTGTTTTCATAAAATAGCCTTCGAGACGGGTTGCTTCTCCCATACTACGGTTAAAACTCATTTGTCCGAAATGTCTTCTAGAAAGTGCATCTTGGTGAGGATAAGCGACAAGGGCCTTAGTACGTCCATGTCGCCACCGAAAGAATCAGCTAGCCACGAAGCCGGCGAGAAGTTATATAAAGTGAATACTACCAAGGTAGTCTCGCTAAAACCACACCGCTTAAGCGAAGAACTACTTGAGAAACATGAGGCCAAAACTTTAGAGACTGGACAATCCTCAAAAACGGCAACAAAGAAAGTAGCCACGCGAATCCCGGAGCGATCTATCGAGACAGTTGCGGACAAGCCTATTGAAGAGCTGCCCGAGAACATGGAGGGTAGAAAGATTCTGGAAACTACCAGGGCAACCACTCCCTAGCCCTTGAACGCCTCAGATATGGATATTGTTGATGCTCGAAATGTGACGGACTCGGGCACTACCAGCTAACCGTTAGAGCACTGGGGAAAGAAGAAAAAGCAAACTGCAAACAGTAGTCTACTAAGCGGGTAAGAGAAAAGAGCAGAGAAGCCGCGAGCTACGGCGACACCATACTTCGCCCGTCGAGGCCTGAATGCCACTCTTGCTACGGGCTTGGTTTTTATTACAAATGGCGGGTTACAAAAGGTGGAAAGGAAGTTGTGCGAGAAGCAAGCCGGAGTCCGCAAAGCTCGAGATCCGAGTCCGCAGGCTTCAACAAGTAGGCTCTTGGATTCGAGTCAGCTTGGCTTGGGTGCACCACTTCCCCCTATTTATAGGCTTGGGGGCCTGCCCAAACGGTCAGGGCTAAGATAACCGGCTGCCCGGGGTACAAGAGAACCGGGCAGCGGTGACGGGAATCAAAAAGAAAAGAACGAGAAGTCCGCGGGAGATAAGCGGACTGGGCTTGCGATCTGGAGCAATTCCTGGCCATCCGGAGCGCAATCTCCCTGGAGTGACGCGACCTAGGCGGACTGGGCTTCCGAACTAGCGAATGAGCGATCTTGAATTCTTTGAGGAGCGGTCTGGGCAGACTGAGTATTGGAGTCCGTATTTGGGGTATCTGGGCGACCTGAGCGGACTGAGAATCGGAGTCCGCGGCTTGAGATGCCCAATGAATACATCGAACGTGTTGCGGATTCTGGGGTTAACATAATCCCCGCACATTTTCAAATTTCGAGAAATCTCGGAAATGTTTCTTTAACCGCCGAATCCGCAACCAATGCTACCACTGCTTGGGCTTTAAATATGGCCGGGAGCATGTCATTCTGTCAAAATTATCTGCGCGACGGGATGCTACTCACCACTTGTGGTCTGCATCCTCGAATCCGGCATGTCGAGGTTGGGATCTTTATTCGGCAATCTCCCTAAAGCCGACAAATCCAAGGGGCCCGCGACGCGGGTGAAGAAGGTTGTTCAACGAGAGGAAAAGAATGTTCATGATATCGAGGAGAGTTCGCAGAAGGATGGAACATCCGTAAAGAGCAAGTAACCCGATCCCTTGAAGGCAGCTTCTCAGGGCGCGATCACGACTTCTCAGCCGCAGCAATCAGACAAGGCCCCCGCGGGATCTGGCGGAATGGCGATAGTCGCCTCCGCATCTTGAACCTTCATGCTGCAACTAGACGGCGGAAAGGAGGTTTCTTTAGCGGAGATCTGTCAGCTGGATTCTGAGGTACAGACTTTAAATCCGGATACCGAGAAACGAACAGGCGCAGCAGAAGAACAGATAGAGGAGCTGGCCGGGAATCAAGCCGCAACTCCGGCGACCTCCTTGGATGCAATCGGCACTAATCAAGGTGTTGTCCGCGCAAAACTGCCGAACTCAGAGCAAAACATGCCAGCCTTGGAGAAGACCCCCGAGAAAAAGAAGAGGAAGAGGGACAAATCCTCTGTTTCTGAACGAGTTGAAAAGCGACTGCGAACTCAGAAAGAAAAGAATGTCTCCGTACGAACAGGCGCGATGAGCTTGCAATACCGACCGCGGGAAAAGGAGGTCCCAGACGTAAGCTTAGTCATGCCGGATATTTCCATCCCGGGCGGTGATTCCCTGTCTGCGGTCAGTCTGTCTACCACAGAAATACTTGACTCTATCGACAATTAGCGGCTTGCTGATATTAATCAGTCTCTACTTGAAGTATTGCAGTCTGGCGTGGCGATAATAGGCGAGAAGGTTGCCGAACCCGCCCATTCTACTGCGGATAATAAGAGGGAGAAGGCGAAGGAGCAGCTTGCCATCATGCAAGCGAAGGTTGAGGCGGTTTCTGAACGGCTGGAGGCGGACAGGCGGAATGAGGATCTGCGGATGGCAGCCGAGGGGGTACGGACAGGTAAGTCGCCACCGTGTTTCCAGAAGAGATGGTTGTATAAGTCTCCGGTGCAAAAGTCGAAGCCGGTAAAAATTATCACCGAGACTAAAGACATAGTGTCTTCCAGTAGATCCATGGTGGAAAAGAAAGCGATGGTTCACCAAAGATGGAAACAACACTTGGTCGCTTTTGATCCCGAACGAGTACGGCGGCCTGTAGTAGATAGTCGCCAGATCGCCGTAATGATTATGAAAAGTGAATTTTCTTCCATCTTTTCTCTGAGTTTATCGTGCCCTGAAGACAACTGAACTTTGCTTCTTGTGTTGCAGTTTGAAACTCACCGCCGGATTCCGTTGAAGTGGGCGAGATCGCACCGTTATACGTGGATGCTCCTGTATCCGTACCAGCTGACGCTCCTACAGAGCCTACACCCGGGGTCCAGTCCGCCCTGGAGGAATACATTTCCTTAGCGAAGAAATATGAAGAAGAGTTAAGGGAAGTGCGAGCTGACGCTCAGAGATGAATAGAAAGAGAGAAAGTGCTGGAGAGCCAGGTCGCTAGCATCTCGGCCGCAACAGAGGGGCTAAAGAAAGAGAAGCAAAATCTAAGCGAGGATGCGCAACACTACAGGAATAGGTATCTGGCCCTAGTGCGAGAAGGAAAGAAGCAAGCTCCGAGGTCGTCGACTCCCGTCCGCAGCAGACTCAGCCCGCTCCAGGGGGAGGATCGACCCTGGTCGTGAGCTGGGAACCTGCGGCGGATACGAACAAGAGGCCGGCGAGCGAACACATGATCCCGTTTAGCCGAGTTGCGAGGGAATCCGCACGCCTGCACCGGACGTTCAACAACATGCACCATCTAGTCCAGCAAATGTAAGGGAGATTCTTCGAGGTAGCGACCAGGCCGCATACTTTTGCGTAGCGAACGAAGAGCGGCCTGCTCGCCGTGCCGCTGAACACTGATAAATTATTATTATTCCTTAATGATGCGGACATCGATAATTTCTGTATAATATAGAACACTGTATGTTGTTAGCTATTGTTATGTCATGCTGTGTGCTTTTTTGCTGGATGATTGTTTTATGCGAATTTGATGCGTATGAACTTTTCCCATGTGTTGGAATGCCTTTTTGCCTTATGCTGCGGATGAGGGCTCCACCCGCACTAACTTTTTCAGGATGGAACGAACTGCGCGGATTACGGTTTAATCCGCATGAAGTCAATGTTACCTGTCTTGTCGAGTTTTTGCTATATATATACGTTCTCGTTTCGTTTCTATCGGAAATAGCTGGATCGAAAAACCCTGCGGCCTGCAAAAAAGGTGTCCGCTCGTGCAAATGTCGTAGCCACGTTTCATTCCGCCGACCATAAGAGTAGGCTGACTATAGCGGATCTAGAGGTTTTTAGGGAAAGGCTTATGGCGGGCTTGCCAGTCCTTGCGCGACTTCTGGAGGACGACGAGCGATTGAATTTTTCCACCGCTTCCTAGATCGCAGTGCCTGTCGATCACTTTGAATGCGGATTCAAGTTCCCCTTGCTCTGGGAGGTCGCCGAGATCTTTGAGCATTATGGGGTGGTTCCAGGCCAACTCGCTCCGAATACCGTAGCGGCCATTTACGCTTATCTTGCTTACATGCGTTCTGAGAAGATCCAGTTCTCCCTGAAAATCTTCAGGAAGATATTCTCTGTCCGCGCAATTACGCCGTCAAAGGATCAACAATTCAAGGGCGTGATCTACTTTTATTGTCGGGGATGAAAGTTGCGGGTCTTCAGAACAAGATCCACAACTGGACCTCGAGGTACCTTATCTTCGAGGGCGACTTGGGATTCCCCCATACTTATCCGCAGGTGCGCGTGGATACTGACTTCAAGAGCGTGTCGCTAAACACAGAGGAGTCCGCCATTGTCGAGTTTCTTGCCGGGGCAAGGCTTGATGTCGAATATTACATTCCGCTGCTACCCAGCCTGGATACCATTAGCCGACAAGAAAGTCAGTACCACGATCCTTTTCTTTCCGCCAATCGTTTCGTTGATGTTCTTCTTTGCAGCGACGTTGTCGGTACCCGGCAATCTGCCCTTGACTCAGGCTGGCGCAACTCCTACACAGGGAGAAAGGAAAAATGAAACCGCAAGGAAGAGGCGAGAAGAGGGAGATCCGGATGTGGACTACTCTTCGTCCGATAGTTTCGACATGGTGGGCTTCGGAAAAAACCAGAGGGATCTGAGGGGAAATCCGCTGATCCACTGGCATGAAAAGAAGAAATTTGTCCATCTTTTCACAGCTCTTCCCTCCTGGAAAAACCCGCGCACTTCCCGCCATGCCTATGTGGCGCTTTCCGTACTATACGGGAAGTAGAATCTCCATGAACTCCGGGATATCCCTCCTGACGACCTTCCCCTGGTCGCAGCCCAGGCTAGCGCCAATAGTGCCGTCACAAATCACTTCCTGGGTCGGATGACGCGCGAGCTGCTCAAGGAAAATGAGCGCCTGTGGAGAGAAAATAAGTCTTTGGCGGATAGGAACAAACGGCTGGGGATTAAAGTGAACAAGCTCAAAGAAACTGAAGCGGTAAGAATTTATAATTCGCATTGACCTTTGCTTTGTCCGCAGTGGGCTAACTATGCTACCTTACGTAGACCGCACACGATATCACCAACCCTGGCTTCCAAACCGCCATGTTTCCTTATGTGAAAGAAAGCGTGGAGGTAGCTATCGAATGCTTCATCAATGACGGGCTCGCCCAAGAAGGCGTGGACTCCATCCCCTTCCTGCAATTGTTTCCCGAACTCGAAGATCAGGTCACAGAATTCGAGCGAGCCGCAAAAGGAAAAGCGGTTGCCGGTGAAGAGGGGAAGCCTTCCGGCGGAAAGAGTTCCAAGACCGCATCAAGTGGACAAGCAAGCCATTCGATTGAATCGGAAGGCGATAGTGGGCGGACAGAACCTACGGCGGCCAGCGGACGAAGCTCGACTTGCTCTCGTTCCAGCAACAGTAGCAGCAGTGATTCAGGCGACTACTCTCCACCAGTCAATATAGATGGATCGAGCCCGGAAGTTCCTGCACAGAAAAAACAGAAGACCGAGGAATGAATTTTTGATCTTTTATCCTGTTATTGTAAACAGAATGCAGAATCCAAGTGAGTCCGCCAATACTGTAATATTTTTGGGATGAAATTAAAAGGATGTTCTGTGGTATCCGATTGCTGTGTGTATTCTAGTCCACACTCATATGTTATCCGCATAGTATCTTAGTCCGCTTATAACTGATCAACGTGTCTTCCATGTCACAAGATCACCGAAATACCTTTTTATGAATTTTGAACAATTGAACTGCTAATAATCAAAATCTAATCTATCAACCAAAGGAAAACAAAATCCTTTGAGTGGATAGGAAACCAGAAGTCCACCGTTAACCATAAGAAATAGAAATGACAGCTCATGACCAAGTGGGGAGGTGCGGCTAATGCGACATTGCTTTCCACACCGGGCCATGAGCTAGTCAACCTCTTCGGCGGACTGAACAGATAGATAATTGGAGTTCGCCAAAAACCATAAGAACAGATGACCGCTCGTGACCAAGTGGGCAGGTGCGGCTAACGCGCATTCCACACTGGGTCATGAGCTAGTCAACTCCTTCGGCGGACTGAGCAGATAGATAATTTGAGTCCACCGAAAACCATAAGAACAGAAATGACCGCTCGTGATCACGTGGGCAGGTGCGGCTAACGCGGCATTGCTTTCCACACCGGGTCATGAGCTAGTCAACCCCTTCGGCGGACTGAGCGGATAGATAATTGGAGTTCACCGAAAACCATAAGAACAGATGACCGCTCGTGACCAAGTGGGCAGGTGCGGCTAACGCGGCATTGCTTTCCACACCGGGTCATGAGCTAGTCAACTCCTTTGGCAGACTGAGCGGATAGATAATTTGAGTCCGTCGAAAACCATAAGAATAGAAATGACCGCTCGTGATCAAGTGGGCAGGTGCGGCTAACGCGGCATTGCTTTCCACACCGAGTCATGAGCTAGTCAACCCCTTCGGCGGACTGAGCGGATAAGTAATTTGAGTCCGCCGAAAACTACCTTGCCGGTAACGATGCTTCCCTCTTGCCTGGAGTGCAGGCTAAATTGATCTTTTGGTTAGGTGTGGCAGGAGCGGCATTGCTTTTATTAAGATCAACTAGGCTGCGGGTCTCCTGCAGGCACTGCTTGAGGGTACCAAGGAGTGTTCGAAGGTCACAAACTAAGATGATCTGCTGGCTAGTGCGGCCGTAGCGACATTGCTTTCCATGCGTGATCATCAAAGTTGTGGCGATATCCCATGAATGGCATGGTAGAGCTGACCGCCACTCTTTCCCTCCAAAACGCAGAAGTGGGGTTAGATACTAGCCAGGATACGAGGTTCAGTATCCTGCCGCAGTAGAACCGGCAAGCTCCCACTACACGGTGCGAAATCTCCCCGCAACACGTGGTCTTGGTGGTATTACGCTAATAGCAGCGGTTCTAAGGGAGGTTTTTGCCGAACTCGGCAATTTCTCCTGGTATACAGCGATATTTTCAATTGCTCATACTCAACATGTCAGCTGTCATTGAAATACTTGAAGAAGTGTTAGCAAAGAGCTTCTTTATTAATGACCAACAATTTACAAGTTCTTGGCGAAACTGATCGAAAGAAAACAAGGGGTTCAGGAATAAAACCGCTTCAAGTCATCACCACTCCATGTATGCGGTATGTTTTCTCCCTCATATGTTTGCAGCCGATAAGCTCCCTTTTTGAGGACCTCCTTGATGATGAACGGCCCAGCCCAATCGGGATTGAGCTTTCCGACTGAGCCAGCTCTTGCCACAACGTCTACCTTTTTAAGGACTAGATCTCCCACTTGGAAGTGTTTGATCCTTACATTCTTATCAAAGTAACGAGCCATTCTTCTCTTGATTTCTTCCTGCCTGATGGAGGCTTTGTCCCTAATTTCCTCAATATGCTCCAGACTAAACCTCATTTCTTCATTGTTCAGTTCGAGCCAGTCTTCCTCTCCTTGCCTTGCTAGCAGGACCCTAGGTGACGGGACTTCAAATTCAACCGGAATCAGCGCCTCTGACCCATGAGAAAGTTTGAACGGGGTTTCCTTTGTTGATGATGAAGGCATCGTTCTCAGGGTCCAGAGGACCGAGGGAAGTTGCTCCACCCAGCTGCCCTTGGCGTTCTGTACTTTTTTCTTGAGCAAATTGAGGATCTTCTTGTTGGCTGCTTCCACCTGACCATTGCTCCTACAATGATGGACTGACGCAAAGCGCAGTTCTACTCCAACTTGCTTGCAGAAATCTATCATCTTGGCATTGTTGAATTATGGTCCATTATCGGTGATGATTGCCATGGGGACACCATGTCGGCAAATTATCTCTCCCCAAATAAAATTTTTCACAACCTGAGTTGTTGTCTTTGCCAGTGACTTGGCCTCAATCCACTTGCAGAAGTAATCAATCATGACAATGATGAAGCGTCGCTGCCCGCTTGCCATGGGGAAAGGACCAACGAGGTCCATCCCCAAGATAGCAAAGGGCCAAGGGGTTGCGATTGACTTGAGAGATTGTGCTGCTTGGTGCTGCAGTGGAGCGAACCTTTGGCACTGAACACATTTTTTGACATAAGCTTCGAAATCTTTTTTCATCGTCGGCCAGAAGTAACCTTGCCGTAGGATCCTTCTTTCTAAGGTCCTTGCTCTTGAATGGCTCCCACATTCACCAGAGTGGATTTCTTGGAGGATAATGGGGACTTCACTTTCTGGGACACATCTTGCCATGGTGGATAGGAAGGTCTTTCTGTAAAGGATGCCAGATATTAAGTAGTAGTGCGCTGCTTTTAACCTGAATCTCTTCTTATCTCTTACTGACTGATGCAGGTTCCCAGTGGAGAGATAAAGGACGAAGGGATCTAACCAAGAAGGATGTTGATCAATTTGCATTATTTCTCCCTCCTCTATTGCCGGATGAAAGAGCTCTGAGGTCGTTCCTCCTGATGGAATTCCGTATTTAGCAAGAGCGTCTGCTTCCTCGTTCTCCATCATCGGGATGTGCTCAATGGTGAAGCTTTTGAACTTGCCGACCTCAACTTCACAAGTGTAAGGTACTTCTTTAGCACCAGCTCCCTAGTCTCAAAGTTGCCCAAAACCTGAGACGCCATTACCAGGGAGTCAGTTTTTTCATGGACATGGTCGATTTCGAGTTCCCTGGCAAGCCTTAAACTGGCCAGCAGGGCTTCATACTCTACCTGGTTTTTAGTCACTGGAAAATAGAACTTGACTAACTGTTCGAGCTTGATGCCATTTGGGTTTATTAGGACCACCCCTGCCCCGGAGGCGTTCTTACCAAAAGCCCCATCAACGTAGACGGTCCAAACCAGAGGAGACCTTTCTTCCTGCTCGGAGCCAGACTTTGTGGTATCAATCAGAAAATCTGCCAGAACCTGTGCCTTGATGGCTGCTCTGGGTACATAGGAGATCTCAAACTCGCTCAGCTCGATGGCCCATTTAGCCAGCCTGCCAGAATGTTCGGGCTTTTCCAACACACTCTTTAAAGGTTGATCAGTGACTACTTGGATTGAATGTGCTTGAAAATAGGGATGGAGTCGGTGAACTGTCATGACCAATGCCAAGGTCAGCTTCTCCAGAATTGGATACCTGGTCTCCGCATCTTTAAAAATATGGCTGACGTAATAGACTGGAAATTGCCTCCGATTTTCCTCTCGGACAAGAACGGAACTGACGGTTTCAGGACCAACTCCCAAATATAGGAGCAACATCTCCCCCGCTCGAGGGCTATACAACAAAGGTGTGGAAGTCAATTATTTCTTTAACTGCTCGAAGGCTTGCGTGCATTCTTCCGTCGATTGAAATTTGGATGCTCCTCGAAGGGTTTTAAAGAATGGGGCGCTCTTATCCCCGACTCGAGAGATGAATCTGCCGAGTCCTGATAGCCTCCCCCCTAACTGCTGAACTTCTTTTGGAGAGCGGGGGGGGGGGGGGGGAGCCATATCAAGGATGGCTCTGACTTTATCCGGGTTGGGGGCAAGGCCCTCTGGGGTGAGGAGATGGCCGAGAAATTTTCCTTTGCTTGATCCAAAGGTACATTTTAGCGGGTTAAGCTTTACCCTATGCTTTCGTAAGGTGGAAAAAGTTTCCATTAGATCATGCAAATGTTGCGAATAGGACTTGCTTTTTACTAGGAGATCATCCACGTATACTTCAAGGTTTTTGCCCCTTTGTCCTCTAAACACGTGATCCATCATGCGTTGGTACGTTGCACCTGCGTTCTTAAGCCAAAAGGGCATCACATGATAACAGTAACAGCCGTCGTTCGTAATAAATGAAGTATGAGGGATATCAGGTTTGTGCATTCTTATTTGGTGGTAACCTGAGAAGGCATCTAGAAAACTCATAAAAGAATACCCTACCGCAGAATCAACTAGAGAATCTATCCGAGGCAGGGGGTAGCAATCTTTAGGGCACGCTTTATTCAGTCGGGTGAAATCTACACACATTCTCCATTTCCCCCCCGATTTCTTAACCATTAAAACATTCGAAACCCACTCAGGATACTGAATTTCTCGAATAAAACGCGCCTTGAGGAGTTTAGCAACCTCCTCCCTGATGGGTTCCGCCAGCTTGGTTGCAGCATCCCTCTTCTTTTGTTGCACCGGATTGGCAGCTGGATCGATGTTGAGATGGTGGCAAGCCATGTCTGGATCGACTCCCGACATATCCTCTGCGACCAAGCGAAGACGTCCAGGTTCTTTAGCAAGCAGGAGATCAACTCTGTCTTCTGATCCTCTGGAAGTTCTGCGTGGATAGTGAGCTTTCTTTCTTCTCCTTCTGCGATAGGAACTTCCTGCGTCACCTGGGCAGGTTCTAGGTGAGCGCCTTCTTTATCCACAACAGCCTCTGGCTGGGTAGAAATCTCCGCCACTGCTGGGAAGATGGGAGGAGCAGGCTCGGTCACATTTACTGTTCGCAGGTTGCACTCTCTTGAATGCCTTGGGTTGCTTCGGACTCTGCACATCCTGCCATCAGCATAGAATTTCACAGCAAGATGATAAGTTGATACCACTGCCTGGTATCTTTTCAGCAATGGCCTCCCGAAGATGGCGTGGTAGCAGCTTGGAGAATCTACTACTACAAACTGGATTGGTCGGGTGGCTCCCTCGAGCTTTATGGTGAGGGTGACGCTTCCCTCCACCACCTTTCTTTCTCCAGAGAAACCATAGAGTGGCCCTTCGGTGGAAAGCAAAGGCTTTCCGGTTCTCAGGGTCTCAAAAATTGTCTTGAACAGAAGATTAACTGAACTGCCTGTATCAATAAGGATCCGGTCTACGGTGTAATCTTCTATGGCTGCTTTGACTACCACAGCATCGTCAAATGGATTGGCCGTCTGAGGCAGGTCTTCCTGACCAAAAACAATATCGACCCCGGAGGGGGCAGAAGAGGAGGAGGAGGCAACCTCTGCCCGAGAAACCATCGCGAGTGAAGATTTCTTTGTGGCTTCGGCTCCTGCCCCTCCATGAATGAAAAAGAGCCGCCCGAGGGGACCCTCATCGTCTGCGTCGAAGCATTCAGGCCGAATGTTGATGGGCCCTAGCTGGCTGACGTCCTGCACTTCCACACACTCCATCTGAATTCCTGCCACCTCCTTGCCCTTAGCGATGGGAGGCTTCGAAGAGTTCCCCCTCTTATCCAAATCTTTGATCTTTCCTTCAGCGATCAGTCTATCAACTAGTTGCCGAAGGGCTTTGCAATCTTCAGTCAAGTGGCCCTTCTCCCTGTGGAATTCACAGAATTGGGAGTTATTTCTGGGCTTCCAGTCTCTTTGGAACCCTTGCCTCTTCTCATCTGCTTTCTTCTGAATGATCTGGATGACTTCTTCGATGTCGAGTCCCAGATCCGAGAACTCTGCCGAGGAGCTGCTCTCGCGTGGCTGTGAGACTAGTAAAGAATTCTGGTAGATAGGGAGGGCTTGAAGGGGAACGGCGGGAGCGGCGGCCAACGACAGTCTCTGCTCACGAAACTGTCTATGGCCAATGAAAGGTTTCTTGTGGTGGAAGTTTGGCCTCCTCTGAGAAGGGGGTTGGGAATCAGGTCGAGGGGGCTTGCTATGATGGTGACTGCTGGAGGAGGTGTTGGCGGCATCCCTTCCTCCAGCCTTAGCTGTCAGGGATGAGATGTAGGTGGGATTGGCATTTTCTCCCTCAATAAAGCGATTGGTTATCGCTATCAACTCTTGGTAGGTAGACGGCATCTTGGTTGTCACTTTGAACTTCAACGGACCTTCCCGGAGGCCGTGAATCAAGGCACCCTTATAGTAATCGGGGTTCACATTCCTCACCCCCTGGATCTCTTTCTGAAAACGATCAACGAATCGTGCCACTGATTCATTGTCTCTCTGCTTGATATCAAAGAGGGCTGTCGGCCCACCTTTCCTTTTCTTCGAAGTGGAAAATCTCAGGAGGAGTTCGCTGCGGAACTCAGCAAAGGAAGAAATTATGCCTGGAGGCAGCTCATAGAACCACTCCCTCGCTTGCCCATCGAGGGTGGTGACTAGAAGTTTGCACTTTAGGGCATCGGAAAGGCATCTCAAAGCGACTGCCCCCTCGAACGCCTGCAAATGGGAAACTGGATCAGTTTCCCCCGAGTAAAAGGGGAGACGCGGTTCTCTGAAATTGCTGGGTGCGGACTCCCATCGGATTCTATCAACGAAAGGAGAGGTCAAGTTCGGCGGATAAGCGGACTGGCGCCCGGGGTTTGCGGGCTCTGCGGACTGCCGATCAGCAAAGTCAAGCCGGCGGGCTGGGGCTTCCCTGGCCGCTTCCCTGAAGAAATCCATCAAGGGAGCAAACTGATCATTCTAAGGCCACAGGGGAGTCGCGGGCTGAGCTTGGTGGCGGGACTGAGGAGTTGCTGCAGGTGACCGCTGAGGAGGTGGGAGAGCTGGGGCTTCAGCAACGTTCTCCGCGACCTGGGGAGCAAGCCGCTGAGTCAGCGTGAGTAGAGCTTTGCCAAGGGTATCGAGCCGCTGATCAGTCTCTCTGTGAGATAGCTCGGCTTCCCAGCGAGATTATTCCAGTGCCTCCCACAACGATTCCTCGGGCGAGCTGGAGCGGTCGGACTGGCGAGCTCGGCGATCTGACATCTCTGTCCGCAAACTTCAAAAACTGCTTGTATCTGAAGGTCGCGTGTTAACTATTGATGCTCGAAATGCGACGGACTCGGGCACCACCAGCTAACCGTTCGAGCACTGGGGAAAGAAGAAAAAGCAAACTGCAAACAGTAGTCTACTAAGCGGGTAAGAGAAAAGAGCAGAGAAGCCGCGAGCTATGGCAACACCAGACTTCGCCCGTCGCAGCCTGAATGCCACTCTTGCGACAGGCTTAGTTTTTATTACAAATGGCGGGTTACAAAAAGGTGGAAAGGAAGTTGTGCGAGAAGCAAGCCGGATTCTGCAAAGCTCGAGATCCGAGTCCGCAGGCTTCAACAAGTAGGCTCTTGGATTCGAGTCAGCGTGGCTTGGGTGCACCACTTCCCCCTATTTATAGGCTTGGGGGCCTGCCCAAACGGGCAGGGCTAAGATAACCGGCTGCCCGGGGTACAAGAGAATCGTGCAGCGGTGACGGGAATCAAAAAGAAAAGAACGAGAAGTCCGTGCGAGATAAGCGGACTGGGCTTGCGAGCTGGAGCAATTCCTGGCCATCCGGAGCGCCATCTCCCTAGAGTGATGCGATCTAGGCGGACTGGGCTTCCGAACTGGCGAATGAGCGATCTTGAATTCTTTGAGGAGCGGTCTGGGCGGACTGAGTATTGGAGTCCGCATTTGGGGTATCTGGGCGACCTGAGCGGACTGAGAATCGGAGTCCGCGGCTTGAGATGCCCAATGAATACATCGACCGTGTTGCGGATTATGGGATTAACAGATATCACATCAACCCCATCAAGCGAAGATAACAGCAAGGGGGACTCTGTGGCTGGGCAAGCGGAGAGATTGCCGAAGTCATCGATAAGGTAAAGAAAGCTACCAAGAATGCCACCTACAAGCTCAGGGAGAAGATGGATGTAGTGATGGCCGCAATCCTGACAAAGAAAATGAAAGACAAGCCGACTTTATCAGTTGAGGAGAGGATAGAGGCGATTATCCGAAAAAAGAAGAAAGAAAACAAGAAACCCGCGGCACTCTTGGAAGCTACCAGCAAAGCCGATATCACCGCTCGGTCTGAAGAGGTAACCGCTTTTTAAAAGCTTAAACGCCTCATTGAGACAGAGGGCAGCTTAGCGGTTAATTCTAACCTTCCTGTTAACTGCGATCTCCTGTAGGAGAAGGAAAATATAGCCAGTTGCAAACCACTCTCCGGGGGCGACTTCGACTTGGAGGTCTTGTTTGTGAAAACAGGAAAAGAAGTCCCTGAACCATCCGAAGGCGACGATAAGGTAAAACTACGGGAAAAGATTCTTGCGGAGAAGAAGCTGCTAACCACCGTAGAAGAATCCCACGATCTTCCGGATCTTTTGGCAGAAGAACAAGCTGAAGTTGACCGCCAGGCAGCTGCCAAGCTTCTGCGGACAGGTATGATTAAACCCGCCCCGAAGGTAATAAAAATTCTTCCACTTTACAAGGAACCGCCATGGTCAAAGAGGTCTATTCGCAAAATTACTGAGACCGACGACTTACTCCTATCGCGCGAAGAGCTTGAAAAGAATAGGCGGGCCGAGCGACTTCTGAGGGACAATTACCTAAAGAAGACTGATCCTGATAGGTTGAGGCGACCTGTTTTTTTTAGCCTTCAGACTGCAGACACGACTAGAGAATATGAGAGGCTCTGCTCGGGTACATATTCTCTCAGTATTGCTACTTTCCGATCTTGCCGCTCGATAAGACTAACTCTGTCTGTTTGTTCGCTTTGTGACGTAGACTTTGCGGGATTGAATTCTTCGGCTATCCTTGATGGAACTGCACGGCAACTTCAGAATGATGAAGTCCAATGCACCTTCTTCGAGCTGTTCGTCGACTTCGAGCGACAAAAGGTGAGGCTCTAGGTTGAGCAAGAGGCTAGGACGAGCTTGGAGGAGTTGGTAAAGTCTTTGTCCACGGTTATGGTGGATTGCTACGGAAGGGAAAGCGCTATGTCTGTTGATCTGGCCGCTAGCCGTGATCGAGAAATAGCTTCCCGTGATCAAGTCACGACCTAGGCCAAGCGACTTTAGAAGTCTGAGGATGATGTTGCTCACTACAAGAGAAAACATTACGAGGGGGTGGAAAGAGAAAAGGGTTGGCGACCTGACTTCACGAGTTCAGAGAAACTGCGAGAATCTGGTCACAGCTCTGCAAGGGGGAACCTTCTGCCCCGGTGGCCGGTCAGGAAAACCTACCTATCTGTCCTAGCAAACAGGTGGCTTTTACTGAGCAAACCGTTCCAATTAGCCGCATAGTTCGGGATGAATCCTGGATACACCGGGCCCAGAACACCTTGAGCCACCATTTGATAACCGCGATGTCAGTTTTACTGAGCATTGGCGACCGAGTGGCTCATATTGGCAGGGACCCCGTAGAACTAGGCGGGGAGCGACGCGAGGAGAGGGAACGTCACTTGTAATAACATTGAGCTTGAATGAACTGACCATATTGTCATTGATACATTATCAATTTTAGTACCTTTCAATGCTTGCGGTTTGATTTATTTTTCCATACGATCTGTGTTGTTTGAACTGCTTGCAAAGATACCTACAGGTAATGGCGAATAACAAAGCGGATTATTTTACCTAGTCGCATGAGTAGAAGCTCGTTTTGCAGGTTCTATAAATACGGCCTGGCTCCGCATTATATGGAAAAATATCAAGGGCTTAATTTCTACGGAAAGATTCAATGGATCCCGCACGAGCTGCTGCTGCCTCTGCCTTCCTCAATGCTGAGCATAGGAGATAAAAAATGATGGCAACCGAACTTTACTGCTTTTTCTCCATCCACATGACGAATTCTGACGTAGTCGCGAGACTACCCTGAGAAGATGAGCGAATTAATACTTCCGGGTGGAATTTGGTGGCCATCCCGATCGACCACTTTGATTACGGTTTCAGCCTGCCACCGCTATACGAGCTCATCGAGATTCTAGATTTCTTCGGAATTGTTCCCGGCCAACTCTCGCCGAATACAGTTGCCTCGGTGGTGAGCTTCATTATTTACCTGCGGACCGAGCGGGTAAAGTTCACCATAGATCTCTTCTTCCACTGTTTTATAGTCCGCTCCATCATTTCCAGCAAGAAAGATAGCCGGATCTTCAAAGGCATGGTGTATTTTTCGCTGCACCGGGATGAAGACGGTGAACTTACCGAATAAGTTCCCGAACTGTTCCCCCAGATACCTCATGTTTGAGGGGAATCTGGGCCTTTTACCTATCCGCTCGCAAGTACGGCTAGCAAGGCTGTTCGAGCGGTTTGAAGTTGAAGGCATCGAGAAAGAGATCGCTGATTTCCTTGCTGGTTTGCGGCTTGATATTCTGCATTACATCCCGATACTCCCAGTCGTGGCTAACTGGCATGTAGAAGAAGGTATGTATTAAGCGATTAGTTATTTATTACACGTCTTACCGTGCGGCTAAAGGCTTTATCCCTTTGCAGCCACATTGAAAGTTCTGACGAATAGGCCGGCAACAACTGGAGGGCCTGTTCTGATGCAGAGCAAGGCGCGAAAGAAAAGGGAGGACGACCATCGTGAAGAGAAAGATGTCACCACAGACAACGACACTGAATCCTTCACCCCCTGCAGAATGGGTGAGAAGTTGAAAGACCGCTGCGGCAAGGCGGTCATGAAGTTGCACCCTCACGGGAAGCACATTTAGTTCTCCTCTGCTCTTACTTTGTGGAAGAGTGAGAAGATCACCAAGCATGCCCGCACGGTTAGCTAGGCGATATACGACTAGGAGAACTTGGCCCACCTGCGAACAATTCTCACAAGAATGCTTCCTGCTCTAGCCGCGCAAATTCACGTGAGAAGCTTCTTCACGGACCATTTCGTAGCCGAATCTCTTGCCGAAGTAGTTAGCTTAGCCAAGCGGCTAAAGGAGGAAGTGGAGTAGCTCAAAGAAGAAAACGAGAAATTAAAGAATACTAATGCGATAAGATTTTACCTCGCGGCTTTTCCGGTTATCTTAACATTAGCCAAAAATTTACTTTGAACTTCTTTTGTAGAAAGCCTATGACCCAGAGAACCCAGCCTTCCTGAATGAAATTTACATGCACTTGCGAGAAGGCGAGGATGATATATTGGATATTTTGAGAGAGCGGCGAGCATTTGAGCCCGCCCATGAAAAAAATTCTTTTGACGACTTATTCCCCGGCTTCCAGGAAGTTGATGTCGCGCGAGATGAGGCGGCAAGAAATGCTGTTGAAGAGATCCACACAGAGGATGAGGTTATAAGCGATCAAGAAGATGTACCCACAGAGATCGGTGCGGATAAAAGTTCAAGCCAATCCATCAGCTTGAGCGGGGAGGAATCCCTAGATTCAAGATCAACTAAAACTAGCAGCTCTCCAAGTTCTTCAAGTGAGACGGATTCTTAGCCAAAGAGGAAAAAGGCGAAAACTGATGCATAATAAATTTTTTTGTAGCTGTCTTTTGATCCCGCGGTAAGAATTATGTAAGCCGTGCGGATAAGGATCATGTATTTTTTGACAATGTAAATGATATCACTTATGTTTGATTTTTGCTGAGTAATGAACCCATATTATCTGATCGATACTATACTTCTTTTCACGCGAATACGACACATGCAGATAGATCCCGATAATCTGTTAAACGAAATGTAGGCAAATAAAATAAATGAATTCGAACAGATTGTTAAATCACACACAATCTGATGCGAATAGATAAATCTACCCAAGCTATCTGTTGACGAATGCCAACTTGTATAATAAACATTGAAGTTTATCTTGCCGGGCGGCTAATTATTTTTTAATAATATCATTGAGCGGTTAACAACGAAATTGTAATATGAAGGGACTGAATAGATAAGTGATCACAAGGCATAATCTTCTCGAGCATTTAATAACGATACCCGAAGTATGAATTCTACGATCAGCTAGAGAAAGCCAGCCCGCTTGACCTCTAACCTTGCGGTTAATCAATAAGAATATTGAGTAACACTAAATCCAGCAAAGGCATTATTAACCGCTTGCTTTAATGGGTCAAACATCCATATTTTGGCGAACACTAATTCCAGTCCGTTCTTTCATTAAGCAGGAGTCTGACGATAAATTTTGCAAGCTAAGAAAGATGGCTACAGACTTAGGCGACCATGCGGGAAGGTGCATATTGCATTAATTTTCTCACAGGGTCATAAAAGTTGTAGATCTCGTCACCCAATAAGAAAATAACTCGGCAACCTGATAGATCAAATTTTGCAAGCAGAAGCAAATACCAGAATTCGGCCAGCAAAGAAATGTGCTACAGACTTATGTGTCCATGTAGGCAGGTGCACGAGGCATTGCTTTCCACATAAAGATCACATAAGCAGGGCTAAAGTTCAATATCCACGACCGATGTCAAGCGGGATAAGTACGTAAAATCTACGACTAATGTCGAGCGGGATAGGTACGTAATATCTGCGACTGATGTCAAGCGGAAATGCCACTACACATATGTGACTGATGTCGAGCGGGATGTGGAGGGCTTAAGAACTTAGCACAATATTCAAATATTACCTTTATCAAAGGCATTTTGCATCCATACGAGTGAATGTTAGCATCAAAAGCAAAGCTAAGAGATAAGGTTCAAATGGAAAATGAATGCTTGTTTGTATTGAAGGATGTAGCAAAAGGATATATACTTGGTACATGATCCAGATGCCATGTAAATGCTCCATTATTCCAACTTAAATGCCCTTATTATTAAGAAAACCAAGTCTTTGCTTGCACCATTGACTTTGTTAGAGAAGAATGCGCTAAAGGGTCACTACATGACAAAATCTTGCAATTTTCCAGCCTTTGCAAATTGGTCTGCAAGTTTCTGAAAAGCCATACAATCTTCCGCTAGATGACCTATATCTTTGTGATATTTGCAAATAAGTTCTTCATGTCGATATTTAATATTAGATTTCATGCATCGAGGCTTTTTGAATTCTGGCAATCTTTGAAGAATTTCCAGGAATCACTTATAGGGATTTTAAACTTGACATACCCATCTGAACATTTTTTATGCTTTAGAGTTTTAGGATCGAGGGATACGATAGGATGTGCTTCTGCAAACCCAGATGTCTCTTTCTATTGAAGAGGTTCTTCAGTCATATTCTGTGGGTGAGGAGGAGATTTGTAACTTCGTAACTGTGAAATATTTTGCGAGGAACTAGGTTGTTAATCACAAGAATTTTCCTGGGGCTGCTTAGCCTTCTGATTTAAAAATGAGATGTAGTCTTTGTTTGCTTCTTCACCTGTCATGAACTTATTAACAATTTCGATAAGATCTCCATAAATATGGGGGTCCTTTACAGTGAGCTTAATCTTTAGAGGACCTTCTCGAAGTCCGTTCACGAAAGCACATCAGTAATAATCTTGATGAACACTAACAATATCCAAAATTTCTATTTGGAAACGATCGATGAAGTAAGGATTAGACTTGTTATCCCCCTGCTTGATTCAGAAGAGAGCTCCTACATCTCTTTTTCGCTTCTTGTAGGTAGCAAACTTTGAAAGAAATTGCCTTCGAAGATCTTTAAAGCAAGTGATTGATCGAGATGGCAGACTATAAAACCATTCTCTAGCATGGTCGCCAAAAGATATAATATGAAGATTATATTTGAATCCGTCTGACACTTTTCTTAGCTAAACAGTTGATTCAAAAGCTTGTAAATGAGTAACTTGATCATCGAATCCAGATATTCGGGAAGACTGGGTACACTGAAATTGTCAGCAGTAGTATCCCAGCGAATTCTGTTAATGAACGGAGAAGGGACTTCTTCTTCTTTAAAATGAGGTTCTTGGTTTTCACGATCTTGACTACGATAAGAGGTCATGTTTGGTTTGCAAATTCCAAAAGGTGGGATGAAGGTTTCATGTATAGCGGATTGCAACACATACTCAAACCGATTGGCAGAAAACTCATTACCACTGTCAAGCGCTCCATCATTATGATGGAAACTTGCCTCTCCGAGAGATCCGTAATAGCCGATAGAAAATTAGAGCAATCTCGTTCCTTCGCAAAATCCATTTTGAACAGGAAAAAACAGCCAAACAGTACTTGGAAACCACTGAATAGCTGCGGCTTGAATGAGCGGACTGATGGTAGGAAAAGTCGGTAAGGAGACTGACGGGAAAGTTGGCGGGTAGAGTGGCAGGCTGGTGCCGAACTGAAAGCGATAACCAGCGATGTCGCAGCTTGCTTGACTAGCCACCAAGTTCTAGCAGCTAGAGCGGTCTGACACTATCAATCTGCTGAATTCATCGACTAATCGAAATTTGAAGGTCGCGTGTAAACTGTTGATGCTCGAAAATGCACCACCTAGTTAACTGTTCGAAATATCACGAGGGATGAGGAGAAAAAGAGGAGAGACTGTCGAGTAGGCAGTTACTAGAGGTTAGAGAAAAAACTAGAGCAAGACGCATGAAGCAGCGATACCAGACTTCGCCCGCCGCGGTCTGAATACCTCTGTTGCGGCAGGCTTTTCCTTAATAAAGGGAGAAAATGGTTACAGCGGTTGGCACAGGGAGCCCAAGCGAACAGGTACCCGCTAAAGGAAGAATTTGAATCCATTGCCATAGGCGGCAAGCTTAGGGATTCGAACTTGATCCCTTGGGAGGTACTGTTCACGCCTATTTATAGGCTCAGGGGGCCTGCCCAAATGGGCAGGGCTAAAAATGCCGACAGCCTGCATATAAGAGAAACGGGTAGTGGTGACCAGATATAGGGGGCAAGGAGGAAAAGGGGCCACCTATCCGGGCGTTTAGCCGAATAGACCCGTTATTGACAAGAAACTCCTTAGCGACTGCCATACAAGGGAGACTCCACGGGAAGACGGCTAGAAAAGGCCTTGCCACTGGTACTTGAGGTCATCCAAGTGAGTAGTCAAAACTGGGTTAACAAAACACTTTTTAGTCGACATCTCTCTTATAAAATAACAATAGATCTAGCACCAAGGGAGAGGGTAGGAAGCGCACCTCGTTTCCTATAGTTCCGGCCATGGATCTCATCACTCTCCTTGGCGGTATCTTTCTCCTAGTTGGTGTTGTTCTTTTTGGGGAAGAGAAAGGGATGAATTTTGTCTAGGAAATCCATCTCCAGCGATCTCCTTCTCTGTCAGGTTCGACAAGGATAACTGCTCGGCAAAAATGGCGAAGTGACGGCTAGGGTTTCCGTAAGTCACTTTTATAATGAGAAATTAGGGTTGAACCACTTTTCTACATGTCACTATATTTCTGGACCACCCATTATTACATTAAATATGTCCTTTTTAAAAGACGCATTCAATTTACGTCTTTTGGCGCAATTCCCGAAATCCGGTTCAGCCGGTGTTTAGGAATCAAAAACAGTGGGCCGAAAATAAGCCAAGTCAGATTCGTCGTGTATAGCATACCCACTCGATGAATCGCTGAGATTCGGCATGATCACTCGATGCCTTATATAAGTACAACACTTCTAAGTTAAAATTGTCGAGTGTACTTCCTTTACTCGACAAATCATCGAGTGGCATCGAGTACACTAAATGCAATTGACGCCCACTACCTCATAATAACACTAAGTAAAAAATCGTTGAGTTTAATGCCCTTACTCGACGAATTATCGAGGGGTGTTGAGTGCACTGAATGCCAGTAGGTCACAGAATAACCTAAGTCCAAAAGCATTGAGTGGAGTTGAGACCACTCAATGTAGCATTGAGTTCACTCAACGCCAACAGCATCCAGGATTAATCTATGTTAAAAGCATTGAGTGGCGGGGATACCACTCAACGCCTCTTTGACTTCACTCAACACCGCAACTTAATTTGTCGAATGACGTTCAGTTGTGTTTAGTCCACTCAACCCCTCTTTGACTTCACTCAATGCCGCAACTTTCAGAAACAATTCTAAGTAAAATACGTTTAGTGGTGTTGAGTCCACTCAACGCCTCAGCTTAATCCGTCGAATGGTGTTGAGTGGTGTTGAGTCCACTCAATGCCTCAGCCTTTTCGTTGAATGGCATTGACTGGTGTTGAGTCCACTCAATGCCATGAGTCCAAAAAATCTTTTAAGTACAATTTTGTCGAGTGGTGCTGAGTCCACTCAATGCCTCAGCATCTAGAGTACTTCTAAGTTATAATTCGTCGAATGGCATCGAGTGTACAACCTCGGACTCGCAGGCGAGCGAGAGGGCCCATGCAACGAGAGACGAGCGAGAGGGATCAGGCGAGAGGTACAAGGAAAGAGGCGCCAGGCGAGAGGCACTAAGCGAGAGGTTCCAGGAGGCAGGGCATGGAGTGAGGTTCATTGCATTAAGCGGGATGGCCTATGTGGAGCGTTGCCTCAGATAGGTGAATGCCGAGACGGGAAGCTTTCCCGGCGAGTGACACCCTCACTACGCGAGAGGACTCCAGGAGTGGAACTCTCTCCCGGGGTAGCCCTCTCTCCATGCGAGAGGACCCTATGGGGGAGTTCTCGCCAGGTGCCACTTTGGTTCAAGGCTGGTTCAGGTAGGGTCGGGCCCACCTTTTGGGCCCCAGGGGTGTTTTACCCTTTTACCCTTGGTGGTCTGCATTTAGCCCTTGTGGACAGCGGAGTTTGGCTATTGGCAGACCTAGCCAGGGATGTTCTGGTAATTTCAGGGTGGTGTAAATTGGTTATTTGCAGTCCTAGTTCAGAGGCCTATAAATAGGCCAGTAAGGTGTCTTAGAAGGGCAAGCTTTCTTGACTTCTTCCACTTCTTCTAAGGCACCTAGCTCAGCATTGGCTAGGGAGGGGAAGAGCTTTAGTCTCTTCCGGGTACGAGGTAGGACCTCCTCACTTGATCTTACGGTCTAGTTCTTCTCCTCGAGTGTTATCCTAAGGGAGTAAGCGTGAGCTGCCCCAATAGTTCCGAGCTTTAGGAGGAATCGACCTTGTTGGTTCCAACATTTTTGGTGCGGTGAGCATGGAATAGCAGGTTGTGCAGAAGAACGAAGGGTTACCTCATGACGGGAGATGCAGGAGGAGAAGACGAAGGGTCCCTGAGCCAGGGGGGTACGTCGGGAGGGCAGAGTTCATGTCGTCCATCGGAGGGATCATGGACATGCTTAAGCAGCTCGATCGGAGAGGGGAGTGCGAGACCCCCCCCCCCCGCCCCAAGTGTTGGGCCACGCGCTCCGCGAGGTGGTCGAGCCGGCACGGATAGGTGAGGATGCACCCGGGAGGCGACCGGGAAAGGAAGTGGCGGCGGAAGGAAGCCGGCGAGAGGTGGAAAGAAGGGAGCTCTTCCCCAGCCCGGCGAGTGCCGTCGCGCCCGCGGGGCTAGTCGCGCGAGTAGACCTGGCGAGACCACCGGCGAGAGGATCTCCCTTCTGCGAGTTGTTCCTCTCGGCACCTATTCTAGAAGGGTTCCGCGAGCTGGAGATGACCTACTACGTGGGGAAGGATGATCCCCTCCAACACCTGCAATGGTTTGAAGATGCGGTCTCCATCAGACCTATGACAGACGCCTTCAAGTGCCGCCTCTTCGCCATAACTTTGAAGGATAAGGCCAGGGACTGGTTCCATCAACTCCCGGCGGGTTCTATTTATTTCTTTGAAGACCTGAGAAGGAGCTTCCAGCTGTGCTTCTCGACCTCGAAGAAGAGGAAGAAGAACCCGGAGTCTATCTTCCTGATCAAGTAGAAGGCGGACGAGTCTTTGGCTCAGTACGTGGATCATTTTTAGGAGGAGATCCTAGACATCCAGGAGGTGCCTGGTTTCGCCCTCCAGATGGCCTTCACCGTGGGTTTGAGGGAAGGCTTCTTCAAGAAGAGCCTAACCTGGAAAGCACCATTGTCCTTTAAGGGGTTGATGGAGAAGGCAGTAAAGGAGATAGCCATGGAGGCGGCAAACCCGGCATTTGCGAGGAAGTTAGCAAGGTTGACGGAGGGGGAGCAGAGAGAGTCAGGAGGAACAAGGAAGCAAGAGGGAAGGAGAAGGGAGGAGCCAAGGGGGCTCGCGTACCCAGAGGTGGACTGGAGGCAACCGGGAGGCCCAGTTCAAGGACCAGGAAGGGGTCCTCCGCAGGGGGGAAGGAACTTTAATCCGAGACCAGGGAGATTTCATCCGCTAGGGTGGGGGCATGGCCCAAGGACGCTCCCACCTCCGCCTCAACAAGATATGGCCATTGGCCGAGGGAGCGGAAGAGGAAGAGAGTGTGGGAGAGCGATTGTTGGGAGGAGGAGGAACCCCGAAGAAGGGAGATGTGGGGGAGGAGTTCTGTCATACTGTGACTTCCATGAGGAGGAGGGCCATGCGACGACCATGTGCCCGGAGTTCTTGGAGTTGAAGAGGGGTAGAGGGGGAGAAGACCAACGGCCACCAGTGCAGACAGTGAAGATGCCAGGAGCCACAGAGGAGGATTGATGTGTGGATCGGTCGGACACAGGAGATCGAGGAGGGATTGGGGTGATTCATGGGGGGGTGGGGATCGAGGCCACCCATAAGGCCAGTCTTCACACTATGTATCGTCGGAGCGTTTCCTAGACGTCGCAAGCCCCACCCCCGGATGAGAAAATCACCTTTTCCAGAAGGGACCTACCAGATCACGAGGACCCTTTCTGCGACGCGCTGGTAATCCGGACCTCCATTGAGAACTTCACGGTGTCCCGAATTTTGGTGCACAACGGGAGTTCCGTCAATGTGATCTTCAAGAAGGCATTTAATGAGATGAGGGTGGAGGCCCGAAGGGTGTTGGCGGCGGATGGGCCATTGTTTGGATTCTCAGGGGAGAGGAAGGAGGTCGAGGGAGGAGTAGGACTTCAGGTGATGCTAGGGGGGCTATCCAGGAACTGTTGTTTCGTGATAGTGGATGCCCCCAGCAGCTATAATGCGATCTTCGGGTGCCCTTTGATCAGCGCCTTTAGGTGTGTACCATACTCGTTCCATCAGTGCTTGAAGCTTAATTCAGGAGGAACCCAGATCAGGGTAAGGGGGATCCAAAGGAGGCTCGGGAGTGCTACGTGATGGCGTTCAACACCATCTCATAGAAGGGGGATGTAGAGGAGCTGGATAAAAAGATGGCCGGAGGAGAGGAGCTGGTGAGAGATGAAGCAAGGGTGGAGGGAAGTCTTGTAGAAGAGTTGGAGATGGCTGGAGGAGAGGAGTTGGAGAGTGAAGGAGGAGGTGAAAGAGGCATTGTGGGGGAGCCAGCAATGGCTGGAGAGCAGGTGGCCGGAGGAGAGGAGCTGGTGAGAGATGAAGCAAGGGTAGAGGGAAGTCTTGTAGCAGAGGTGGAGATGGATGGAGGAGAGGAGTTGGAGAGTAAAGGAGGAGGTGAAAGAGGCATTGCGGGGGAGCCAGCAATGGCAGGAGAGCAGGTGGCCGGAGGAGAGGAGCTGGTGAGAGATGAAGCAAGGGTGGAGGGAAGTCTTGTAGCAGAGGTGGAGATGGCTGGAGGAGAGGAGTTGGAGAGTGAGGGAGGAGGTGAAAGAGGCAATGCGGGGGAGCCAGCAATGGAAGGAGAGCAGGTGGTCGAAGGAGAGGAGCTGGTGAGAGATGAAGCAATGGTTGAGGGAAGTCTTGTAGCAGAGGTGGAGATGGCTGGAGGAGAGGAGTGTGAGAGTGAAGGAGGAGGTGAAAGAGGCATTGTGGGGGAGCCAGCAATGGCAGGAGAGCAAGTGGCTGGGGAGCGGGAGCATAGGGGGAATGAAGGAAGTATTGGGGAAAAGAAGAGAAAGAGGGCATCACCAGAGGGGGACCTTGGAAGAGAGAAAGGGAGGGCCCAGGAGAGGGTAGCTGCCATGGAAGGCTTGGGAGTAGAGTACGGGGCAAAGGATCTGGAGGAGGATCTGAGGGAGCCAGAGGAAGAAGAACCTTCAAGGTTGAGGGCGGCTGTGGATGTTCTGGAGGTGGAGATCCTCATAAAGGACGAAAGGAAGTAAAAGATAAAGATCAGCGGAGAGCTCACTCCCAAAGACCAGGAGGAGATCCCGAGGTGCGTGCAAGAGAACATCGACGTCTTCTCCTGGAGCACAGTGGACATGCCAGGGATCGACGCGGACGTGGCATGCCACCGTCTCAACCTTGACCCCAAGGTCCGTCCCATCCAACAGAAAAAGAGGGCCATCGCCTCCAAGATGGCCAGACTTATCAGAGAAGAGGTGGAGAAGCTGCTCCAGGCGGGATTCATATCTGCCAACAGGTATCCGGGGTGGGTGAGCAATGTTGTAATGGTAAAAAAGGGGGAGGTGAAATGGAGGATGTGTATTGATTTCTCTCTTTTAAATAAAGCCTGCCCTAAGGATTGTTACCCCTGCCTCGAATCGACGCGCTTGTTGACTCAGCTGTCGGCTTCTCACTAATGAGTTTTTTAGATGCTTTTCCAGAGTACCATCAGATTCGCATACACCCTCCGGACGTTAAGGACGTCAACTTCATCACGGAGGATGGGTGCTTTAGTTATAACATGATGCCCTTCGGGCTAAAAAATGCGGGAGCAACGTATTAAAGAATGATGGACCGGATTTTTCGAGAGCAGAAGGGGCGGAACCTCGAGGTCTATGTTGATGACTTGATGGTTAAGAGTCGGGACCTCGGGTCCCATTTCTTGGACTTGTAGGAGACGTTTACAACGATGAGGCTTAACCCTTTGAAATGTGTATTCTGGGTCAGCAGGGGGAATTTTTTGGGACACCTCCTTACTCCTGCGGGGGTGGAACCCAATCCTGACAAGGTAAAAGCGATACTAGAGCTGGGATCTCCTAAGAATGTCAAGGAGGTCCAGCGTCTTACTAGTAAGCTAGCAGGGTTGAGCAGGTTCCTCTCTAGGGCAGGAGAGAGATGCTCATCCTTCTTTCGAACTCTAAGGGGAGGAAGGGAGTTCGAGTGGATCTTACAATGCGAAAAGGCCTTTGCGGCTCTAAAACAACAGCTTACTCAGACGCCGCTACTTTAAGGGCCGAGGGAAGGGGAGAGTTTGTTCCTCTATTTGGGGGTAGGGACGGGGGCAATTAGCTCAGTCCTCGTCCGAGAGGAAGGAAAGAAGAAATTCCCCATTTATTATGTAAGCAGGGTCCTCAAAAAGGCAGAGCTGAAATATCCCATCCTAGAAAAGCTGGCCTTCGCTCTCATCGTGTCGGCCCGAAAGCTCAAACCATACTTCCAAGCTCATGCCATTCAGGTTGTGATGGATCACCCTCATCGCCGCATTCTCGAGGGGGTCGAGCACTCGGGAAGATTGGCCAAGTGGTCGATCGAACTCAGCGAATTCGACATCTCCTACGTCCCTCGAGAGGCTATTAAAGCACAGGTAGTGGTAGATTTCTTGGTAGATTATGCGGTAGAGGTCGAGGAGGTGGAGGTATCTCCCGGGGCAGCTTGGGAGATGTTGGTGGATGGAGCTTCTGGTAAGAATTCTTTTGGGGGAGGGGTCATCTTGACGAGCCCCGAGGGGACTAGGATCGAGCAAGCCTTGAAGATACACTTCACCCTCACGAAAAATCAAGCCGAGTACGAAGCAATCATCGCCGGGCTTCGGCTGGCTAGGGAGTTGGGAATACAGGATATCAGGGTCTTCACGGACTCCTTGGTGGTGGCAAGACACATCAACAGAGAGTTCGAGGTGAGGGAACCGACCCTCCAGTTATACCTGGTAAAGATAAAGGGTATCGTTGGGCAGTTTCATAGCTTCTCCATCCAGCATGTTCCTCGGGAAGAGAGTGTTAAGGCAGACTTGCTCGCAAAGCATGGTCCTCAGGCCGGAGGGACTATGATCGAACTCTTTAGGCCTTCTATAGAAGAAGGGGAGATAATGGAGGTCGACCAGGAGGTGTCTTGGATGAATCCTTTTGAGGCCTTCTTGGCATCGGGACACCTACCCCAGGGGGATCTCGAGAGGAAGCGGATTAGGTACAAGTCAGCTTATTATCTGTTGAAGGAAGGAGTACATTACTGAAAAACATTGTCCGGATTGCTAGCCCGGTGTGTATCCGAGAAGGAAGCATCAAAGGTATTGGAGGAGGTCCATTCGGGGGAATGCGGAAGCCACTCAGGGAGTCGGACTTTGGAAGGGAGGGTACTAAGGCAAGGCTATTTCTGGCCTACCCTCCGGAAAGATGCGGAGGAGCTTGCTAAGAGGTGTAGTAAGTGTCAGGAGTTTGCTCCCTTGCATCTCCTCCCATCACAGAGGCTGCGAACGATCACCTCTCCATGGCCCTTCGCCATATGGGGACTGGACCTAGTGGGGCCGTTTCCTCAAGCTAGCGGTCAGAGGAGGTTCCTACTGGTCATGGTGGATTACTTTTCGAAATGGTTGGAGGTGAAGGCTTTGGCGAAGGTGACATCGCAAGTGGTCAAGAACTTTGTGTGGGGAGAGATTATTTGCCGACACGGGCTCCCTTTGGTCACAGTCACCGACAATGGGCCACAATTCGCCAGCAGGGAGTTTGTGGACTTTTGTGTGCAGCTCGGCATAGACCTTCGGTTTGCCTCGGTTCATCACCCTCGAAGCAACGGACAGGTGGAAGCAGCAAATAAGATCATTGTGAATCTCTTAAATAATAAAGTGGAGAACTTGAGGGGGAGCTGGGTGGAACAACTCCCCTCCATCCTGTAGGCTCTGCGAACTACTCCAAATACGGCCACAGGAGAGATGCCTTTCAAGCTCTCCCATGGCTCGGAGGCCGTCATACCTGTGGAGTTTGAGGTTGAATCTCCCAGGGTAACAGCAGCAAGGGAGGGAGATGAAAGGTGGCAGGTCGATAAAGGAGAGGAGCAGAGGCTTTCACTCGACCTCGTGGAGGAGCTCCGGGAGCTAGCATCAATCCGACAGGAGGAGGTCAAGCGCCGGATGTCCAGGTACTTTGATAAGCACATCCGGATCAAGCAATTTCAAAAGAGGGACTTGGTCCTCAAGAAGGTGGATGCCGCGGGCAGGGGGGCCTCGGTAGGAAAGCTCAACCCCAATTGCGAGGGTCCCTTCATTATAAAAGAAGTTTTGAAGTCAGGGGGTATCACCTCCAAGATGTGGACGGGGTACCCCTTGATCGCACTCGCAGCGGTGATGATCTGAAGCGTTTCTATCTATAATGATAATTTTCCTCTGAATATGCTTGAGTATGACTTTAATGATCTTACTTTTTGGATGTGTCATGATTTCCTAGCACAATGCACCTCAGGGCATCCTTCTTAGAAGACGGCGATTGGAGGAGAAAGAGGAGAGGAGACCCCGAGCAGACACGCTGGCTAGGCTCTCATCAAGCTGGCAGGGTTGTAGGCTCACTCGGTGGTTGGAGGAGAAAGAGGAGAGGAGACCCCGAGCGGACCCGCTGACCAGGCTCTCATCAAGCTGGCAGGCCTGTAGGCTCACTCGGTAGTTGAAGGAGAAAGGAGAGGAGACCCCGAGCAGACCCGCTGACCAAACTCTCATCAAGCTGGCAGGGCTGTAGGCTCACTCGGCGGTTGGAGGAGATAGGAGAGGAGACCCCGAGCAGACCCACTGACCAGGCTCTCATCAAGCTAGAAGGGCTGTAGTCTCACTCGGCGGTTGGAGGAGAAAGAGGAGAGGAGACCCCGAGCAGACCCGCTGACCAGGCTCTCATCAAGATGGCAGGGTTGTAGGCTCACTCGGCGGTTGAAGGAGAAAGGAGAGGAGACCCCGAGCAGACCAGCTGACCAGGCTCTCATCAAGCTGGTAGGGTTGTAGGCTCACTCAGCGGTTGGAGGAGAAAGAGGAGAGGAGACCTCGAGCAGACCCGCTGACAAGGATCTAATCAAGCTGGCAGGGCTGTAAGCTCACTCGGTGGTTGGAGGAGAGAGGACAGAAGACCTCGAGCAGACCCACTGACCAGGCTCTCATCAAGCTGGAAGAATTGTAGGCTCACTCGGCGGTTGGAGGAGAAAGAGGAGAGGAGACCCCGAGCAGACCCGCTGACCAGGATCTCACCAAGCTGGCAGGGCTGTAGGCTCACTCAATGGTTTGAGGAGAAAGAGGAGAGGAGACCCCGAGCAGACCCGCTGACCAGGCTCTCATCAAGCTGGCAAGGCTGTAGGCTCACTCGGCGGTTAGAGGAGAAAGAGGAGAGGAGACCCCGAGCAGACCCGCTGACCAGGCTCTCATCAAGCTGGCAAGACTGTAGGCTAACTCGGCGGTTGGAGGAGAAAGAAGAGGAGACCCCGAGAAGACCCTCTGACCAGGCTCCCATCAAGCTGGCAGGGCTGTAGGCTCGCTCGGTGGTTGGAGGAGAAAGAGTAGAGGAGACCCCGAGCAGACCCGCTGATCAGGCTCTCATCAAGATGGCAGGGCTGTAGGCTCACTCGGTGGTTGGAGGAGAAAGGAGAGGAGACCCCGAGCAGACCCGCTGACCAGGCTCTCATCAAGCTGGCAGGGTTGTAGGCTCACTCGGTGGTTGGAGGAGAAAGAGGAGAGGATACCCCGAGAAGACCCGCTGATAAGGCTCTCATCAAGCTGGCAGGGCTGTCGGCTCACTCGGTGGTTGGAGGATAAAGAGGAGAGGAGATCCCGAGCAGACCCGCTGACCAGGCTCTCATCAAGCTGGCAGGGCTGTAGGCTCACTCGGTGGTTGGAGGAGAAAGAGGAGAGGAGACCCCGAGCATACCCGCTAACCAGGCTCTCATCAAGCTGGCAGGGTTGTAGGCTCACTCGGTGGTTGGAGGAGAAAGAGGAGAGGAGACCCCGAGCAGACCCGCTGACCAGGCTCTCATCAAGCTGGCAGGGCTGTAGGCTCACTCGGTGGTTGGAAACAATAACAAAAGGTGGATCAGGCCCCTTCTGCGGAGTGGTTACCTCTTCCCCATCCCCACTTACCTTCTTACTCTACCGTGCTACAGTTTTCGTGAGCAAGGATTTGTTTCCATTTCAATACTGGATAGGGGCATAGAAGCTTCAGTTGGAGAGCATAAATGTCTTACGGCTGTAAATTGGGTTGGGTGTTTTCTGGAGTCAAGTAACTGAGGTCTTGACATAGAAGCTGATTAATCAGGGAAACACTGACACTGGCTACTAACAAAAGGGGGGGATACTTCAAGAAGATTTCCTACATAAAGAAAAAGAAGAGAGGGGGGGGGGGAATAATTGACCCCCCAGGTCCACTCGTGCTGAGAGGAGCCGGTAGGCAGCGCGAGAGGAAGGAGAAGGTGTCCCCACGCTTGTGAAAGTGGCAGAGGCACGCCAGCTCGCCCCCCTGGGCCAGGTCTGCTGGTAACAGTCGGTGAGGGGAAAGACAACCCCCTCTCGCCGCCAAAGATCTCGAAGATCTCGCGAGCTGTCCAAGCGAGAGAAAAAGAAAAAAAAGAGGAGGAAGAAAAGAAAAAGGCTAGCTTCAAGCGCGAGCAAAAATATATGTATACACATGAATCATATTCATGTTTTAATACAGTACATTCCCAAATCAGGAGAGGCATTGTAATCATAGCAAAAAGGAAAGAAAAAGGCTGCTGTGCTCAAGGAGCCCTGGACCTTCTCGCTCGCTGAAGATTCCTTGTCCTCGCCATAAATCTGGGGCACGAGGTCCCGGGCAGTGATGTCCTCACAATCATCTTTAACTACACCCATCTCTCGCATCGTCTTCAGGATGAGCTCGGCGGTCTGTATGTTGGCATCCCGGCAAAAGTCTTCGACCTCGTCGTGCGTATAATGCGCGGGAGGAGGTGGAGGGACCTACGAGCGAGAGGTGGAGGCCTCTTTGAGCTGGGCATTCTGTGTTTTCAGCTCCTTCACCTCCGTCTCCAGCTCCTCCACTTGCGAGCGCAGACTTTCAGCCGTCTCAGCATCCTGCAAAAAGAGCAAACCATTAAATCTAGCGGGAGAGTGCTTGAGAAGGCCGGCTAAGTATCAACTCACCACTCTGCCATTGGCTTTGGCGAGAAGGCTCTCGGCCACCTCTAGTTGCTTGGTGAGATCCCCAGACTTCTCGTGCTCGACAGTGAGTTTGGTGTCTATCTCCTTCCAGCTTTGAGTGTTGAAAATTAGGCGGCGCTTGACTCAATGAGAGAGCTCGAGGGTACGCATCTGCGAGTGGGCCATCCTGAAGATGAGATCTCGCGTGGTGGCCGCGTCGAGCGCGTCAGGGGCGAGACCCCCATAGAGGCTGAAGCCCAAGGAGATGGCGTGGGCAGAAGACTCGGTTTGCTTTCTCCATGAGGGGAGAAGGGTAGAGATGGAGATCCGATGTGCCCCTTATCCCAGATGAGCGAGGGCTCATTGGCACCGTCGGGGATAGACTGGCCCATGTTGAAGTTCAGGTGGGCGGATGGAGCAAGGATACTGTAGAGGAGCCTCCCCGCGAGAAGGGGACCGGGGAGGTTGGTGAGAAGAGCTCGCGGGCGGTGCGAGAGGGGTCGCGTCTTCAGGAAGCGAGAAAGCCCTGTGCGGAGAGGTCAAGGGAGGCGAGTAGGGAGATTCAGATCCCAGGGATATGGGGCTCAAGGATCCCGACGTCATCGCTGTGACTGCAGGGACCTTGCCCTTCTCGGAAGGGAAGGAGACTACTTTCTTCAACTTCATCTTCAGTTTCTTTGAGGGGTTGAGGCGAGAGGGGGCCGAGTCCTCAACCGCCCTCTTTCGGGGAGGAGGGGCCAACGAATCTTTGGCCGCCTCGGCCGCCATATTGGCGAGAGCCACATCTTTAGATGGCTTGATATTACTTCTGTAGGGAGGGTGCACCGACACATTCCTCTCTCCTAGGAGAAGCGAGACAAAGTCAGTGAAAGGGCTCAGCGAGAGGAAAGTACTGAAGGCAAGAAAAAGATGAGGGGGTCGAGCATACCTTCTCCAGGGAGCACGGGGAGCAGTGAGGCAAGCCCCCGTCTCAAAAACCTGACCTCGAAGTTCTTCCCAGCGAGGTACTCGCAAAGAAGCTTGTCCGTGCCGCCAACCTGCGGAGTAACATAGAAGATTTCCGCGGGCAAGACTGGCATGAGAGGGACGCCGCCCAGGTTTCCGCGGATGAAGACAAAGCGGGTTAGCCAGTGATGATTCTTGTTTGGTGTCTCGCAGACTTTCAGATTCAGCCCGGTGAAGAAGGAGACCCCGTACGTCTTGATTGGCGTGGTAGACGAACATCTTCTGGAAGACGGTGAGACTGAATTCTATTCTCTCTCGCCGCATGTAGCACGCGAACGCGACGATTATCGAGATCGCGTTGGGGTTCAACTGGGCAGGCACGACGCCGAAGTACTTGAGAACTTGCTTCATCTCGGGCCAGAGGGGAAGCCGGAGCCCCGCCTCGAAGTGCGAGACGGGGAAGGCGAGCTCGCCCGGGTAGAATGTATTCACGCTCTCGCCAACCTTGGGAGGGTGTGACTCGTAGCCCTCTGGCAAGAAGTCGCTCCAGAAGGCCTCATATTCATCGGTAGAGAGGCGACCGGGAGGGAAATCGTGGTCGGAGAATCTCTTCCCACAGCGGTTGCGGCCCTCACCATCCTCTGGCCTCCTTTTTCCCATGAGTGCGCGAGACAAAGGGGAAGTTGGCGAGTGGAGAACCAGCAAGAGGACACGAAGAACAGTAAAGAGGAAGGGTGAGGGGCCGGAGCGCGAGATGAGCTGGGGAAAGAGGGGGAGCCGCGGGCGGAAGTCTAGGGAACACGCTTCCAGCAATGGCAGCGGGGGTATTTATAACCCTCATAAGTAGGAGGATAAGCGGATAGAGAACTACACCGGGGAAGGGCAAGCATCGGTCGACCCTTCTCTCTCCAAGCATCGGGCGGCGGAACCCTAAGTGCGCCATCAGCCCAAGAAGGCGGTGAAAAGATTGATGAAATAAAAGTAACAAAGGTTAAAAATTAGCATAAAAGAAGGTATTAACGCTGTCGCATCAATTAAACAGGCAAATCACCAAATTGATAAATTTAATCCCGCATAAAGACGGGTGGAAAGTTCGAAGAGCGCACAGCTGGCACTATATAAGCAAATATTTTATTATTACAGACAAGGCGAACGAAAGAGCTAAGAAGCGAGAGGCGAGAGGCGAAAGGAAAGAAGGCGGAGCTCTCGTCAATTCTTATCCCACCTCCATTGTCCTCCCCCGCGGCTTCTCATGCAGGGAGGACGACTAGGGAGGTGGAAGGCGCGAGCCGCCTCAACACCACTGCGGGTGAGACAGAGCTGTTTGTCGATGTCATCCAAGATTGCCTGAGGGTTCGTCTGGTCCACCTCAATTTCGGCATCTATCTCCGAAGACAGGCGAGCACATTCCACCTCTAGCCAGTCAATCCGGTGGTCTGCGGCTTGCTTCCCTTTTTCCAGCTCTTGAATGATGCGCGCGTGCTTCCGCAGCATCTCGGCCACCTTACGCTTCATCTCTATGGGGTCCGTGGGGTCGCCCAGGTAGTCCTAGATCTCATCTATAGGAGGAGGAGGCGAAGGGGACAACTGCCTGGAGTAATCGTCGACCGGTGAGTAGGCAGCAAGTGAGTCCTCGACAGGGGTTCCACTCGCACCTATGGAGGAGCCAAAGAGATAAAGCGGCAAGGAAAAAGCAGGCGACAAGAAGAAGAGAACAGGTGTCAGAGGTAGAGCCTCTTACCATATCGGCGGGTGGAGCTCGATGTGGTAGAAGGGTCATCCCTCCTCATCACGGGGGTGGAGGGGGGAGTGGAGGCTTGGGGCAAGAGAGGCCTAGAAGGAAGCTCCGAAATGTTGATGTGAATGGTCTAAGGACGATGAGGAGGCGCCGAGATTTTTTGAGAAAAGGTAGCAAGTAAAAAATGTGTGGTGCAAAGAGATCATAGCAGGCTTGAAAGACTTACCTCTTTTCCTTTGAGACTATATGGAGTGGGAGGTACATACCCCCTCGGAAAGGAGCGAGAAGGTTGTACTGCCAGGAGGGGAGGCTCCGGAACTTTTGCCTTTTTTGGGAGAGAGGTGGATGGCTGTTCCGAAGGAGAATCGCACAGGGGGATCTTGTTCAGACTCGCCGCCGTCGCCTTGTTTCGCTGGTGCACGGCCGCGATGCGGTCCCGAAAACTTTGACTGAGAGACATAGAGGCAGATGCTGGAAGAGGATGGAGGAAAGGGAATGGCCCCTTGTGGGGAGGAAATTTCCGTATTTATAGACTAGGCAAGGGGCCCACCAAAAGATTCCCCCCAATAAATTCGCCGTGCTACAACGAGCCTCGGTTGAACTATCTTTCCGAGCTTGTAAACAATCTCGAAAAGAGCGGGGATTGTGTACAACCTCGGACTTGCAGGCGAGCGAGAGGGGCCAGGCCAGAGGGCCCAGGCAACTAGACACGAGCGAGAGGGCTCAGGCGAGAGGTATAAGGAAAGAGGCGCCAGGCGAGAGGCACTAGGCGAGAGGTGTCAGGAGGCAGGGCATGGAGTGAGGTTCACTGCATTAAGCGAGATGGCCTAAGTGGAGCGTGGCCTCAGATAGGTGAATGCCGAGACGGGAAGCTTTCTCGGCGAGTGACCAGCTCACCGTGCGAGAGGACTCTAGGAGTGGAGCTCTCGCCCGGGGTAGCCCTCTCGCCAAGCGAGAGGACCCTATGGGGGAGTTCTCGCCAGGTGCCACTTTGGTTCAAGGCCGGTTCAGGTAGGGCCGGGCCCACCTTTTGGGCCCCAGGGGTGTTTTACCATTTAACCCCGGGTGGTCTGCATTTAGCCCTTGTGGACAGCGGAGTTTGGCTGTTGGAAGACATAGCAAGGGATGTTCTGGTAAATTCAGGGTGGTGTAAATTGGTTATTTGCAGTCCAAGTTCAGAGGCCTATAAATAGACCGGTAAGGTGCCTTAGAAGGGCAAGCTTTCTTGACTTCTTCGACTTCTTCTAAGGCACCTAGCTCAGCATTGGCTAGGGAGGGGAAGAGCTTTAGTCTCTTCCGGGTACGAGGTGGGACCTCCTCACTGGAGCCTCCAGTCTAGTTCTTCGCCTCGAGTGTGATCGTAAGGGAGTAAGCGTGAGCTGCCCCAATAGTTCCGAGCTTTAGGAGGAATCGACCTTGTTGGTTCCAACATCGAGTGCACTCAAAGAACTCGACGCCTTCAGTTTCTAGTATTATTCTAAGTAAAATCTGCTCCATTCGTCGAGTCCAGTCGACTCACTCGATGTTTCCTGAGCCAGAGTAAATTCTCTTGACTCAAAACGTGTGTGAGGGGCCTAGCTCGATACGGGATATTTCAAATCCTATAAACAAAATAAAAGATTTCGTCCCTGAAATCAGGCTAAGGCTGTGGGGGGAATAAAGCACGAAAAAAATATAATAAACTTTTAAACTTACCTTGGGAAAACAACTCCGGGTAGCGCTTTTGCATCAAGTCCACCAGCTTCCAAGTGTATTCTTATTTCCCATGATTAGACCATTGGACCTTTACCATTGGTACACTTTTTCACCGCAAGCTCCTTGTCTTGGTGTCCACTATCCGTACCGACTCTAGTAGAACAGATCTGTCGGTTGCTACCGCTCCATCTGTAGTGGGGACATATTGGTCAGGCCATAATAGTGCCTTTTGGAGTGACGACACATGAAAGGCATCGTGCAAATTTTCCAACTCTGTTGGTCACTCCATCTGATAGGCCAAAGGGACTATTCTCTCCAATATAGCATAGGGTCCTACATATCTTTGGTTGAGCTTCTTCATAGCACGCACTCACAACACTCAACGCATTGTCTTGATCATCAAGAATACCTTGTCACCCATTTGAAATTCTACCATCCGATGCTTCGCCCTATAGTACTTTGTCTGTTGACTTTGATCCTCAAGCAAGCAGTCTCGTTTCAATCTAACAAGCACATCAGTGTCATCAATGTACTCTATCCCAAAAACTTTTGGATATTCATCCTGCACCCATGATAATGGAGTTTTACACCTTCTCCATAAATACTTCGTGGGGAGCCATCCGGATGCTAGCTTGGTGGCTAGTGTTGTATGAAAATTCTACCAGTGGTAAGAGCCTTTCCTACGTTTCTCCTCTATCCAATACACGCTGCCTCAAAAGATCTTCCATTGTCCTGATGTTCCTCTCAGGCTTACCATCCGTCTGAGGATGAAAAGTTGTGCTGAAGGTAAGGTGTGAGCCCAAATATGCTTGTACTGCCTTACACTCCTTGGAGTTAAAGCGACCATCACAATCAGAGACTATCGTCTTAATCATGCCATGGTACCATAAAAATTTCTCCACAAAGAGCAGCACTAAAACATCCGTATATGCCTCCTTTTTTGGATAAATCTGGCCACCTTCATCAGACAATCTACAATCACCCAAATTGAATCGTTCCCATATCGCGAGCGAGGCAACCCATGAACAAAGTCCATGGAGATGTCCTCGAACTTTTACTCAGGGATTGGCAATGGCTGTAAAATTCCTCTAGGGATCTTGCACTCCACCGTCACCTTTTGATAAGCCTCAAAGTGCGTAACATAATACTTGATAGTTTTCTTCATTCCTTGAAAAAACATGGTCCTCCACAAGTCACTATACATCTTAGAAATCTCGGGATGCACCGAATACTTGGAGCAATGTGCTTCTCTCAATATACATTCCCGGATTTCAACTCCCTTGAAAATATAGAGTCAGCCATGGAAATGAATGAGGGCGTCCTTTAGCGTATACTCTTTAGTAGATCCATCTTCAATTGACTTAATCACTATGACAAGAGTAGCATCCTTCCCTTGCTCTACCCGGATTCAATCTCGAATATCACAAACAATACTCATTGCGGTTAGGTACTTTGTATACTCCTCAGAATGATCATAGTACACCAACGTGATTTCCAACTCCTCGAGCATTTGACCTAATTCCATACTATTCAACCGATACTCAGGGCTGGATTCCGGTACCTTTCTGCTCAATGCATCGGGTACGGAGTTTGCCATTCCGGGGTGGTAATTCAATATATACTCATAATCACAAAAAATTCCAACCACCGCCGCTGCCTCAGATTCAACTCCTTCTAAGTATGAACATACTTTAGATTCTTATGGTCTGAGAAGATCTCATATGGAATACCTCGGGGAAATCCCATACTATTTGCACATCTTTCAAATCAATTACCATCTCTTTTAGTTCAAAACAGATCATATATACTTCATCCCCTCTCATATGGCTTTTAAGGTTTGAATTGAAGATAACAACATACGAGGTGCAAGTTTAATACCTTGAAAGATGACCTCAGAGTCTCCATGCCATAAGGAAATTTGTTTCTCCGCACAATCAATCCTTGCGTGGTGCCAATCTAACCATGCCATGTCCATAATATGGTCGAATTCTAGCATTCTCAACACTATTGTAGGGGTTTCAAAGATCTTTCCTCGAAGAAGTACCTCCAAATCACACATTACAGATACAGTCATCTCAGAGCCATCCGGGAGGCGTACTCTCTGAGTAATACAAGTGAAGAATTGCACTCCTTCTAGGTCTTTAATGAAATCTGCATGCACAAATGAGTGTGTGCCACCAGTATCGAATAGAGTGTAAGCTGGTTTCCCACCAACCATCACGGTGCCTAAGTACCAATTATACAGACTCACGCTAGACTCTTAACATAACTTAGACTATTTAAATGGGAATGCTTATAACATAGTAATTAAATCATAATGTAGCGACAATCATATCCCGAGGATTCCGCTCCTATGCAATGTCTAACACGAACACCTAATCCCGAGCAAGTCTGGGATTCCTTCCTCGTGGTTCTCGTCATCGACCACACATAAGTCCTCATCCTTGTGGAGCTGTCGGAGGAAGAACAGGGGGAGCATTTCCACTAGCTGTGGGCAGTGACGTCGAATGTGGCCCGGTTGGTTGTATTGGAAGCAAACTCGCTCATATTGCTCCCTCAGTTGCAGATACACCTGTGGTGGTGGAGGTAGTGCTAGCTGCGGGGCCACACTCCATCCTAAAATTCTGACTAAAGCGACCCCCGCCTCTGTTGTTTCCTTTTCCTCTGTTATCCTGCCTTATCCTATTGCTAGTACCGGCCTCCATCACACCCTCAGCGGGTCTCTTATTACTCCCAAAATGATCTGCCTCCAGTGTTTTCGCCTTGTCGATGATCTCAGCCAAACTCGAGTCCGCTATAAACAAAAGGGCTTGCCTCAGGTGATCCCGCAAGCCTTTGTAGAATCTCTTAGCATACCCCCATAATTCAACTCATAACTGTCAGCAAACCTAGCAAGATGTTGAAACTCTTTCTGATATTCTACAATTGTCTTGAATCCCTATTTAAGCTGCATGAATCTTTCTTCAAGTTCATCCCGAGCGGTAGAAGGTATGAAGTGTTCCAAGAAGGCTTTGGTAAACTCACTCCAACTTATCTCCGTGTACACCCAACCTTGAAAGGTGGAGCCTATGAGGGACCTCCACCACCTCTTGGCATGGGATTCCAATACTAACACGGTTAATATGACAACTATATTTGCTGGACATCAGATTCCCACCATTAGTTCTTTTACTGAATCGAGCCATTCTTCCGTACGCACGACAGACTCTGTCCTAAGTTAAGCAGGCGGAGAGATAGCTCGGAAAGTGCTCAACCAATTAGAGCCCAGGGCTTATTGCTGCACGGGAGCCTGTTAGGACCTAACGGCATCCAAAATAGCCAGGAGTGTCTGCCCTAGCTCCGACTGCTGAAACTGTGTTGGTACGGTAGGAGCGGGAGTGCACCCTATTGGTTTTATATGCGTTAGGATCTACACATAAGGTACCTACCTAAGGTCAGATTGGCTAATCGTAGGGTAAAAATTGTACATACTTAGTATGAATTACATATTGGCACACCACTACTTTCGCTAGGTCAGTTTGTCCCCAAACTGACTAATCAAATGGGGGTGGCACCATTGTTCATTGACATCTTTAGTTCAAGATCATATCAAGCTGATACCATTTGTAAGACCCCCCTCCCGAAATACAAGAAAAGGCCGAGGGGAGTGTTATGCCCAAAATAGACGCCATGCGTTAGCGCCAACACACAGGTCGATCTGTACCCCAAGACGCCTATCTTGCCGGCAAAAACCAATATCATCATTGTCAAACCAACATAAGAATATAAGCAGAAGTCAAAATCCACACATAAGATTATACTCCAAAACAAATAAATCAAATAAAAAGAAGCAACCAAGGCTTCTATAATATCATAATACAACATGCCATGAAGGCTACAAAATGATTCTCCTAAAAACTCACGTCAATAACAGATGGTAGTGATGGTATCGTAACTTCAGGCCCTATCACCCTGGCCTTGCTGCCCTCCTGCAAAACCTAATGCTCTTTCTGTGGGGTTTCCTCCTAAAAAGGAAGACGTAGCAATCGTTAGTCATAAAGACTAAGTGGTTATCACATCTTCTCCCCCAGCGACTCTTAGGCATCGTGCGGAGAAAAGTAGAGGGTACAATATATATAAATAACAGTACAAGCAGGTGGTTCTAGACTAATCAATATCAGAGTATATCAAAGTAACTACAACAATTGTGTATATCAATCAATACTAGCAGTTCTACCATCAACAGCAGTATACAAGTAAATTCCTATAACAGGAAAGTAACTCAACTTATATGAATGCCCATACAGACATATAAGTTATAGATCGACTTAACAGTAACATAACTCATCATATAAGAGTGCCCATACAAATATATATGATAAAGATCTTATGCGGTGAAATGCTATGTTATGAATGATTTATGATAACTCACTCACCCATACTCACACACATGCAATTGCTATGTTGACACAAACTTATAGTTCCCACTTTTCGAGCAGGTAGCTAATCTCTCAGGCATCATCCATTATTGCCAGACGGTGATAATGGAATGGGCTTTTCACTACTAGGCGGGCATCCACACTACTAAGCCTAGGCCTCTGTATGCCTCAATGCTAAGAACACAATAGCGGAGCTCACATGCGTACAACGACTCAGAGGGGTCTTGGGTAGATGTGCACTAAGAATACAGCCCAAACTGGCCTATCATCACGGTACGGAAGGTGCCTCTAATAATACATCACCAAATGTCCAAGGACAACCGTCCACTAGTATGGAGGGTACCTCAAGAAGTAAACACCGAGACCAAGGCCCAACCGTGCAAGTCTATCTGTCAACTCCCGTCGGTGTGATGAACGGCGAGCCCGTAGACCTGCCACACTTTCCTTAACCTAGGATTATTACACCGCGTGTCAAATCACACAACATGCAATTTCACATGGCCTTGCCATCAACCATCCAGTTCTCAGCAGCACTCTAGGGCTCCACACTGAGTCCCTTATCAACACATCATTCTAGTGTTGTAAACACACATGCACTTCCAACCCTTCCACAATTTCCTATCACACAAGGGTTCATACTTTACATAGGTGACAAGCCACCTTATACAACATACCAATCCCACACTGCTATCCATAGGGAGACACAACTCTAAGCAGTGGACAATTATACACATTCCATTAATCACCCTATCACATGGCCATGCATTAACCTCGTCCAATTCCTCCTTAATGTAAAGCATTCACAATCAACTAGGATTCCACAAGAATATCATTTGTTCAATCAAACGTATCAATTTACTTGTTCACTAGCTTACCCAAACAATTTGTTTGTCAACCTCCTTCAAACTGTTGGTACAATCGTGTTCCACCAAATTATTTGTTCATCATGAATGTTTAGGCAAAGTCTACCAAAACCTCAACCTTATTTACTTTCTTATGGATCTATCCCATCAGTCCTTTGTTAATCACAAATATCCATAAATTAAGTTCAATAATTCTCAGTGTTAATTTACAATGACCTCTCTACAAAATTCAAACCAGGATCCACACTGACCCGAAAACAACAAGTACTTAAGTCTTGACTGTACAACAACTTGGCTGTACATTCCTGAGTCTACAAGACTCGTATGAAGATGTGTAACCATCCGTTTGAAAGGTATTTTGAAGGGCTACTACTTTCGTGTTTAGTTGGAAGCCTAGATCTAGCTGTATCATTCCCAAAAAGGGCCTTGAAGTTTGTTGCGCACAGAAAACGGATTTCTGCACGCATCTTAAAGCGAGATGAACAACATCGGATCATCTTCTTCCTTTAGACATTTAATCAAAACTATATGCAACACTTCATCCTCCCTTATTCACCCTCAATAGACAATTACTCTTCATGAAAACAAGTAAACCAACTTCACAAAGAAGTGAGAAGAGGTTGAACACATCACATCTCTAGGTCACAAGCCCTAGCATGGTCTCTACCTAGGAGATCTTCGTCTCACAAGTCAAACTCTTTTGAGTCAACATATCTCCTAGAAAATAAGTATAGATCTAGCACCAAGGGAGAGGTTAGGAATCACACCTCATTTTCGGCGTTTCCGTCCATGGATCTCGTCACTCTCCTTGGCGGCATCTTTCTCCTTGTTGGTGTTGTTCTTTACGGGGAAGAGAAAGGGAAGACTTTCCTCCAGGAAATCCGACTCTGGCGATCTCCTTCTCTGGCGAAGTCACGGCTAGAGTTTCCGTAAGTCTCTTTTATAATGAGAAATTATGGTTGAACCGCTTTGCCACGTGTCACCGTGTTACTGGACCGCCCATTATTACATTAAATATGTCCTTTTCAAAAGACCCATTCAATTTAAGTCTTTTTTCTCCAATCCTGAAATTCGGTTCAGACCGTGTATAAGAATCAGAAACAGTAGGCCGAAAATATGCCAAGTCAAATTCTTCGTGTATAGCATACCCACTCGATGATTCGTCGAGATTCGTCGTGATCACTCGACCCCTTATCTAAGTATAACACTTCTAAGTTAAAATCATCGAGTTTACTACCTTTACTCGATGAATCGTCGAGTGGCGTCCAGTGTACTCAACGCACTCGACTCCTTCTTCCTCAGAATAACACTAAGTAAAAAGCATTGATTTTACTTACCCTAACTTGACGAATCGTCGAGTGGCGTCGAGTGCACTCGATTCCTACAGGTCTCAAAATAACTTAAGTCCAAAAGCATTAAGTATCATTGAGATGACTCAACGCCGCGTTGAGTTCACTCAACGCCAACATCATCAAGGATAAATCTAAGTTAAAAGCGTTGAGTGGCTTTGAGACCAGTCAATGCTGCTTTGACTTCACTCGATTCCACATCTTAATTCATTAAATGGCGTTGAGTGGTGTTGAGTCCACACAATGCCACTTTGACTTCACTCAACGCTGCAACTTCCAGAAACAATTCTAAGTAAAATATGTTGAGTGGTGTTGAGTCCACTAAATGCCTATGCTTAATCCGTCGAATAACATTGAGTGGTATTGAGTCCACTCAATTCCTCAACTTTTTCGTCGAGTGACATTGAGTGGTGTTGAGTCCACTCAACTCCATACATCCAGAAAATCTTTTAAGTACAATTTCTTCGAGTGATGTTGAATCCACTCAACTCCTCAGCAGCCAGAGTACTTTTAAGTTATAATTTGTCGAATGGAGTTGAGTGCACTCAATGCACTCGATGCCTTCAGTTTCTAGAATTATTCAAAGAAAAATCTGCTTCATTCGTCGAGTCCAGTGACTCACTCGATGTTTCCCGTGCCTGATTCAATTCCCTTGACTCAAAACGCGTGTGAGAGGCCTAGCGTGAAATGGGATTTTATAGAACATTGCCTAATAAATCCACACTACAACATTTCATCTAGCTGGGTATGCAACTCTTCAAGCTCACGAGGGACAATGTAGTATGATGCCTTAACAATAGGGTGAGTAACCGACTCGAGATCAATAACAAATTCCATATCCCTCTCAGGCAGAAGATGTAACGTCCCAATTCATGCTAGAATTCTCGCATGTATTTTGGGGTGCACTGGTAACGGGCGTCGAGTGATACTCGACTAATAGAGCAAATTTCACTTAGAAGAATTCTGGACTCAAAAAGCGTCTAGTGCACTGAGTGATCTCGATGCCACTCGACGAAGCATTGAGTACGTCAACTGGTGGGTAGGTGATGAGTGCGTTGAGTGATACTCAATGCATAAGAAGGAATGGACTTAGAAGAATTCTTGACTAAAAAAGCATCGAGTGCGCTGAGTGATCTCGATACCACTCGACGAAGCGTTGAGTGATACTCGACGATCTGAATGCTTTGACTTATAAATTACTGGACTTGGGAAGGCGTTGAGTGATCACGATGATTTCAATGCAGCGTTGAGTGATAATCGATGATCTCAATGCTTTGAATTAGAAATTAGTGGACTTGGGAAAGCGTTGAGTGATCATGATGCTTTCAATGCAGCGTTGAGTTATACTCGATGATCTCAATGCTTTGACTTAGAATTTACTAGACTTGGGAAGGTGTTGAGTGATCACGATGCTTTCCACGCAGCGTTGAGTGATACTCGATGATCCCGATGCTTTGACTTAGATAATTATGGGACTCAATGAGGCGTTGAGTGATCACGATGAATTTCGATGATTCGTCGAGTATATATGAAGATTTTGACATGTAGCATTTTTGGCCCAGACTGTGTTTGTTGTTTCATATTTACAGGCTCAACCTGGTTTTTGGGATAAGCATTGATGGCTAATTAGGACCCGGTCTTCTCTAACAAGACCTATTTAAAGTAATGATTGGCGGTCCAATGTTAGAATGAGACGAGGCAGCATGTCTTAAACCCTAATATTTCGTATACAAAGGAAAGAAATGGAAAACCCTAACTATCACTTCCATTTCTTTCCAAGCTGTTACTTGACGAACCTGACAGTGGAAGAGAAGTCGCTGGAGTCGGATTTCTAGAGGAAAAGCTCTCCATCTTCGTAAAGAACGATGCCACCGAGAAGGATAATAAGATCCATGGCTGGAAACGAGGTGCGCTTCTTACCCCCCTGGTGCTATATCTTTAGTTATATTATAAGAGAGACGTTGACTTAAAAGAGTTTTACTTGTGCGTGATGAAGATCTCCGAGGAAGAGACAATGCTCGGACCTTGTCCTAGAGATTAGTTATCATCAACCTCTCCTCTCATCATTGTGAAGATAGTGGAGTTTGTTTCGTGAAGAAAGATGGTCTATTGAGGGTGAATAAGGGAGGAGGAAAATTTGAATGTAGTTTTGAACAAATAGCTAAAGGAAGAAGACGAACCAATATCATTCGTTTTGCTTTAGGATGCATGCAAAAACCTATTTTTTGTGTGTAATGAACTTCAAGGATGTTTTTGAGTATGATAAATCCGGATCTAGGTGTTGGGGCGAACACAAAAATTATAGTCCTCAAGAATACTTTTCCAACGAATGGTTACACATTTTCATAGGAGCTTTGTAGCGCCGAGAATGTCCAATCTAATTAACTGCATGGTAACAACTTATATGCAGGATGCTTTTAGGTTTGTGTATAACCGGTTTTGGACTAGGTATAAGTAACGTAACAAGATGATCGTAAGATTTGGATGAGCCTGGTTATATATATCTGAGAGGTTGTGGTGCTCGATGATTGAACAAAAGTTTTTGGGAAATTTGTGACAAATGATTTAACAAGATTTGGTTGTACAAATGGCTACTTGTAAAATCCAGTAAGGATGTGTGCGATTGCAATCTGATGAATGATATAGGTTTTGAAAGAGGGCATAGTGCTCGATGATTGAATGTGTAAGCTATACATATGCTATCGTGCTTGATGAATATGAGAAGAATTAATATATTGTTGAGATAAATGTATGAACACATAATCGTTGGGAATGCGTGATTATAAGAAAGGAATCGGATGAGGTAAATCTCATGGCCATGAAATGTGTTGAATCATTATCTCAAGTATTGGATAGGATAGTTTGTATAGTCCACTGATGACTAGTTTTAGTCATCCCTTTTGAGGTAGTTTAGTATTCCTAATTCTTAGGTTTTATCATAGTTTTTTATATTTTCATGCTTTTTATGTTGTTATTTTATTCTTATGTTTTGTTATGTTATGATATAAAAATTCATAGTTTTATTTACTTTTTTTTATGTATTCTCACTTTTATTATTTCATGTTCTATGTTTTATGTTTATCCATGTTATGTTATATTGACTAATGTTATTATGTTTTGTTTTATTTGCTTGTAGGTGCAGCCCAAGCACAACTCCTCCTCTTAGCCAACTCAACCCGAGCACATGCAGCCCTATATGATGCAACTTGAGCACTTACATGCAACATTAAGCCCATGGAGCAGCCCTTCACAAAGCCTACCCGAGCCCCTCATAAAGCCCACTATTGGAGCAGCTCTCCTAGCCTACCCGAGTCCACCAAGCAACCCATTATGAATCAAATGCATGGTTGGCCACTCACATGCATGCACCTTGCCACCTTTGTATGACCGCCCTCCTCTCTCTCTCCCCTTTATTATTTTCTCACCACTTTATTCCTCATTCATCTCCCCCTCTCTCCTCTTTTATTTCTTTCTCCCCTCTTTATTCCTTATTCATTCCCCTTGTATTTTCTATTTTTATTTCTTTTAACTACATGCAATGAATCTCATCTTCTCCCTTTCCCCTCATAAATATCATGCATGCATTTAGTCCATTTTCTCTCTCCCTCATTTAATGGCATGCATGAACCCTCTCCACTTACATGGCCGGCCACCCCCATGCTCCCTTCATATTCCCTTCATTCTAGAAACTTCTCGCTCTCCTATAAAAGGAACCCATGTCTCATGCATTTGGCAAGTTAGATTTTGTAGAGAGCAAGTGAGAGTTCTTTTCTTATTTTCTTGTTAAGTTTTTATTGTAATCTCTTTTTGTTTTGATAGTATAGTATTCTCTCTTCTACTATTGTTGTGTGCCCCTTCTTTTATCATCAATGAAAATGAATTTCTTTTATCTTATTGTTATTTCTTTCTCAAACATGCTTAGCTAATTTTGTTTTGTTCCAGATCGCGATGAAATAACGCATCTTTTATTTTATGTTTGCATTTGTATTTTTCTATTTTTGATCCGACCTTGAATTATTTTGTATCGACTCCGTATTTCTAGTATACGGTAGTAGATTCCGATCTCATATTCCAGTAGCCGAGAGGCTCGTGAATGTGAAAGATCACTTAAGGAAGGAAGGAGTTGCACGCAACCCTAGAGATAGGATGACATAAATCCTCCGGATTGGAGTCAAATCCAATAGTGCAGGTCACTTCGGTAATGCGACTTTAGGCCATTTTGACTTGTAAAGAGATTTCGGTCAAAACTAAATTAGGGGATTTAATGCTCTAGCGAGATTACTTCCTAATATCGTATCCGTCACGGTCTTAATAGAATTGCAAATGTTAAACAAATTTATTTCGTTATTTTATTTCAAAGTGAATCGTCGATCGAGCACTCTTTTGCAATAGTTTATTTCTCTTTCAACTAAGTTTATTCTATTTTATTTTTAAAACCCATCAATCATTCGGTAGGATAATAGAGTCGTTGTGAGTAATAGTACTTGCCAACCCTGATTTTTTATACGACCTTGATTTATTTTTATCACTATACTATAAAATGATAGATACACTTGCCTATTCGGATTGTAGTCCGTGAGACGATTCTTACGCATCAAGTTTTTTGCGCCATTGCCGGGGATATTTTTGGCAATATTACGAAAGCCGAGTTTATTACTTCTACTAAAATTATAAAAATATATATATTTTTAATTTTTCTACTTTTTTAAAAAAATCAATCAAAAAAATTAATTTTTCTTTTTGGTAACAGTCTTTTTTTTATGGAATAATCATCTTTTTGCACTTTTTGCGGGTCGCTCGACCATTTTAATTTTGCTTGTCTTTCGGGAACCCCTCCCTCTTTTGATTTCAATTTTTCTGGAGCAGGTCAAAGTGGCCAATTTGACTCTTACTAAAAATTTTATCCTACTTGGGAGATGGGGAACCCGTCTTATTTTACTTATGATTTTGCCCCGCAAAGCGCCGCGCCTCCAAATTTTAATTCTATCGATAATGGGTATTTTTAATTGCAAACTTCTCTTGATAATATTAATTCGCATTTCAAGACAATTCTCGATTATTTTTCTCGTGAGGTCGCTTTGTTTTCTTCGTCTTCTTCTCTGTCTCCTCCAATTTTATTGTGTAATGAGTCACTGGATATCCCGGCTTGTCTTTTTCCTCTCGAGGAGGATAACTATTCGGATATTCTGGATTGTTTCCTTCCTCCTTTTGATGACACCCCTATGGATACTCCGACATGCTTCTTACCATTTGAGGATGACGAGACGTCTCATCATTCTCATTATTTTTCTTAAGACATTTGTGATTCCATTTTGCTTCAAATTTCAACTGTTCAAAATTTTTTATTTTTAGCGAATCTTTTTCTTATTCTTCTTTTATTTTAGATAATTCTTCTTTAGTCCTTTCTACCCCTTCTTCTCCCGAAATTTCACAAGTCTCTCCTTCTCCTTGTGAAATTTTCATTGATGAAATTTCTTCTTCTACTTCTTTTATTCCTCTTCCTATTTCTTCTTCTTTTTATTCTTCTTCTTTTGACGACCCCTCCTTTCCCATTTTACATACGTCGGAGTTCTTCTATAACTCCATCCGTTCATTTTCCGGCATCATTCCCTTGAAGATTCAACCGCATGTCGGTGCGATTCTTAAATTTTTTTCTTATTTGATTTACTCTCCTAAGCGTATACTTAGGGAGTTATCACTTCACTTTACTTTTTATTATCCATTTAGCTGACCAATAACATCGGGCTCAGACGACGTTAAACAATGAGCGCTCTTGGGAGGCACCCCTTGCTTATCCTTTTTGTTATTTCTTTTTTTCTTTTTGTTTGCTTCTTGTGTTTTGCAGGAATAAAACTCCCGACGGTTCATTTGTCTCCATCCTTTCCTCTCTTCCTTATGCCTGAGTTGGTGTCCAGCTCAAGCATGGGGGAGCGACATCTGCATTTGGATTTACCAATCTGGGGAAGTCATTTTCTTTTTAAGTATTTACTTTATTGCATCCCCCCTCCCCTTTCTTCTTCCTTTTTCTTTCTTGTTTTTGTTTTTCATTGAGGACAATGCAAAATTCAAGCATGGGGGAGGGTTTAGTTATTTTATTTATTTTTTCTTTCTTTTCTAAAAAAATGTTTTAAATTTCTATAAAAAAACAAAAAAGATTAGTATAGTTTTATTAAGTTTCTTTAGTACTTCTTTTATTTATCCTTATCAAAAACCAAAAAAATTATAAAATCAAAAATTCCAAAAAATATCAGATTGCAAAATTCAAAAAATTCAAAATATTTTTGAAAAATGTCTAAAAAACCAAAAATATAATAAACCTCATGCTTAGCTTTTTGTTATTTTCAAAAACTTAGTTTGAGTTTGTTTATAAGCATTTTTTTATTTGCTAATCTTTTATTTCATCATATTTAGTTAAATCTAATATTTAGTGATTTAGTTTTGAGGATAATCTTGTGATTTTAATTTGCTTAGAGTAATTTATTTAGCACTTTTTCTCTTTTATTTTAAATAGTTTAAATTTTGTAGTAATTTTGCTTAACAATTTTGGATTTTAATGATTATTATCTCGTGCTTTTAGATTCTTAGGAAATCTCAATCTACAAGTAGTTGCTCTCTAGTGTTTTAGTTTATTTTCTAAAATTTTGTTTAACCCCATCCTTTTTCCATTTATTGTTAGATCATATGTCATGGGAATGAGGAGATATTAGTTCCTTATTCTCTTGTACACATATGCAACCCTGATGAATAGAGGAATTAAACGTTCATATATGTCGTGGGAAGTGATATGATGTTAGTCTATATTTTTCTGGTATTCCATATATATTTTATTTAAAAAAAATGTGTGGGGTACGAAGAAATAATAATGATGATCACCTCCAATCAAAGACCTCTTCATGATAATTTCCTCCCTAAACCCCTTAGCCAATATTATTGTCTTAGTTTTTAAATTAAAATATTGGGAGAGCATAAGTAGTAGGTTGTATTTTTTCCTTAAGTTTCTTTTAAGTTATGGTTTTTATAATTTCAATCTAACCTTGTTTGCACTTTACTCAATTTTGAGTGCTAATTTATTTATTAGAGAATTTTTGGCTAAATATTTCTCTCTTTTCACTTTAATTTCATAATTTAGGACTTAATTCGTAAATCCATAAATTTTATTTTTGGCTAGATTTTGGTGTAAATAAATTTTTAAGTTTAATTGAAAATTTTATAATTGTCTAATAAATATTTCTTATACTTTTGCTCTGGAATAACAAAAGCCTTAGCTTGGAGAAATTTGATGACTAGTTTTAGTCATCCCTTTTGAGGTAGTTTAGTATTCATAATTCTTAGGTTTTATCATAGTTTTGTATATTTTCATGCTTATTATGTTGTTATTTTATTCTTATGTTTTGTTATGTTATGATATAAAAATTCATAGTTTTATTTACATGTTTTTATGTATTCTTACTTTTACTATTTCATGTTCTATGTTTTATGTTTATCCATGTTATGTTATATTGACTAATGTTATTATGTTTTGTTTTTTTGCTTGTAGGTGTAGCCCAAGCACAACTCCTCTTGGCCAACTCAACCCGAGCACATGCAGCCCTATGTGATGCAACCCGAGCAATTACATGCAACATTCAGCCCATGGAGAAGACCTTCACCTAGCCTACCCGAGCCCCTCATAAAGCCCACTATTGGAGCAGCTCTCCTAGCCTACCCGAGCCCATCAAGCAACCCATTATGAATCAAATGCATGGCCGGCCACTCACATGCATGCACCTTACCACCTTTGCATGGCTGGCCTCCTCTCTCTCTCTCCCCTTTATTATTTTTTCCACACTTTTTTCCTCATTCATGTCTCCCTCTCTCCTCTTTTATTTCTTTCTCCCCTCTTTATTTCTTATTCATTCCCCTTGTATTTTCTATTTTTATTTTCTTTTAACTACATACAATGAATCTCATCTTCTCCCGACCCCCTCATAAATATCATGCATACATTTAGTCCATTTTCTCTCTCCCTCATTTAATGGCATGCATGAACCCTCTCCACTTACATGTCCAGCCACCCCCCTTGCTCCCTTCATATTCCCTTCATTCTAGAACCTTCTCCCTCTGCTATAAAAGGAACCCATGTCTCATTCATTTGGCAAGTTAGATTTTGTAGAGAGCAAGTGAGAGTTCTTTTCTTTTTTTCTTGTTAAGTTTTTATTATAATCTCTTTTTGTTTTGATAGTATAATATCCTCTCTTCTACTATTGTTATGTGCCCCTTCTTTTATCATCAATGAAAATGAATTTCTTTTATCTTGTTGTTATTTATTTCTCAAACATGCTTAGATAATTTTGTTTTGTGCCCGATCATGATGAACTTGACGATGAAATAACCCATCTTTTATTTTATGTTTGCATTTGTACTTTTCTATTTTAGATCTGACCTTGATTTATTTTGTATCGACTCAGTATTTCTAGTATACGGTAGTAGATTGCGATCTCATATTTGAGTAGCAGAGAGGCTCGTGAATGTGAAAGATCACTCAAGGAAGAAAGGAGTTGCACGCAACCCTGGAGATAGGATGACGTAAATCCTCCGGATTGGAGTCAAATCCAATAGTGCGGGTCACATCGGTAATGCGACTTTAGGCCATTTTGACTTGTAAAAAGATTTCGGTCAAAACATCTATAGTTAGGGGATTTAATGCTCTAGCGAGATTACTTCCTAATATCGGATCCGTCACAGTCTTCATAGAATTGCAAATGTTAAACTAATTTATTCCGTTATTTTATTTCAATGTGAATCGTCGATCGAGCACTCTTTTGCAATAGTTTATTTCTCTTTCAACTAAGTTTATTCTATTTTATTTTCAAAACCCATCAATCATTCGGTAGGATAATAGAGTAGTTATGAGTAATAGTACTTGCTAGCCCCGAGTTTTTATATGACCTTGATTTATTTTTATCATTATACTATAAAACGATAGGTACACTTGCCTATTCGGATTGTAGTCTGTGAGACGATTCTTACGTATCATCCACTGCTTAGAGTGTGTCTCCCTATGGGTAGCAGTGTAGTATTTGTACGTTGTTCAAGGTGGCTTGCCACCTGTATTGATGTTAAACCCTTGAGTGCTTGGGAGCATAGAAATGTGAAAGGGTGTAAGTGCGTGACTATTTGACCGAAAAGGATTGACAATGATGAAAAGAAATTAGTTGGAGCCCTTGGACGGTTGATGGCAAGGCTATGTGAATTTGCATGTTATATGAGTTGATACGCAGTGTCATAATCCTGGGATAAGGATAGTATGGCAGGTCTACGAGCTCGTAAATCATCACACCGACGGGAGTTGACATATAGACTTTGGACAGTTGGGCTTGGTCCTCGGTGCTCATTCTTCGGGCTCCTTCCATGCCATGTGGACGGTTGTGCTTGGTCCTATAGTGATACTCTCCCATAGGATCCTTTTGTGCTACCCGATAGGCAAGTTTGGGCTGTGTTCTTGGTGCACATCTACCCTAGTCCCCTCTGAGCCGTAGTATGCATGGAGCTCTGCTACTGTGTACTTAGCATTGAGGCGTATGAAGGCTTAGGCAAGGTAGTGTGGACATAATCCTAGTAGCGAAAAGACCGTTTAACTATCACTGTCTGGCCACAACGGATGGCGCCTAAGAAGATAGCTACCTTCTCGAAAAGTGTGAACTATAAATCTGTCTTGACATTACACTGCACGTGTGTGTGAGCATAGGTGAGTCATCATTCTGCATTCAAAACATTACATTGCACCACATAAGATCTTTATAATATAAGTTTGTATTGGCACTCTAATATGATGTGTTACTTTACTGTTAAGCCGATCCTTAACTTATAAATCTGTATGAGCATTTTTATAAGTTAAGTTACTTTCTTGTTGTAGCTCTATATATACTTGATGGATGGATATTGCTTGTGTAAAACTATCAAAGTAGAATGATTATAATAATGTTATACATTGCTGCTATTACTACTCATGATATATAGATTCTCCACCAGCTTGTTATTACTGCTTATATTAATTGTATCCTCTTTTTTCCCTTGCCCGGTGCCTAAGAGTCGCTGGGGGAGCGGAGGTGATAGCCACTTAGTATTTATGACTAATGATTGCTACATCTTCCATTTTAGGAGGAAACCCCGCAGATAGAGCAGTACTAGGTTATGAAGGAGGGCAACCGGGCAAGGGTGACCGGGACTAATACGATGTACCATCATTGCTATCAGTTACTGTTCTGAGTTTTGAGAGACCTATGTTTTATCCCTTTAGGCAATTTGTGTGCTCTGGTATTATAGAAGTTATTGTTGCTTATTATTATTGTTGTACTTGTTTGGACTTATATAAACTTGTGTGGATTATGACTTCTCTTTTTATTTTCTTTATGTTGGGTTGGTATGGATGATATTGGTTTGGCTGGCAGGATAGACGTCTTGGGGTACAGGTTAGCCCGTTTGCTGATGCTATCGCAAGGCGGCTGTTCTAGGTATAGACTCCCCTCGATCGTGTCTTGTGTTCCTTGAGGGGGGGGGGGGGTCTTACAAATAGTAATTCACACAAAGTATGTCTAGTTATTGACCTACGATTAGCCAACCTGACCTTAGGTTCGTACATTTATGTATAGATCCCGACAAGTGTAGAGCCAGCAATGGGAACTGCCGCCCCTTCCATCCCTACCCAGTCCCTACAGTCAGAGTCGGGACAGTCACTTACGATGATTTTGGTGGCTTTCATGTCTCAACAGGCCTTGGTGTAGCAACAAGCTCCAGGTCTAACTAGTTGAGTACCTTTCGAGCCCTCTCCCTGTCTATTTACCATGGGATGGAATCGGTTGTCCGTACTAAAGAATGGCTTGACATTGTGTAAGATCTAATGGTCAAAATCAGATGTCTAGCCAGTATGGTTGTGACCTTAGTTGTGTCGGTCCTGGAGTCACACGCTAAAAGGTGGTTGAAATCCCTTATGGGTTCCACTTTCCAAGGCTGAGTGTACACGGTGATAAGTTGGGGCAAATTTTCTGAAGCTTTCTTGGAGCATTTCTTTCCCTCTACTGCTTATGACAAGCTTGAAGAAAGGTTCCTGCAGTTGAAGCAAAGATCCAAGTCTGTGACAGAATATCGAAGGGAGTTTTAGCACCTCTCTAGATTTGCTGACTCCTACGATTTGGACGACCGCGGAGACGCAAAACGGTTTTACAAAAACTTGCGAGATCCCCTAAGGCAAGCCCTTTTGTTTATAGCGGACGCAAGCTTGGCGGAGATAATTGATATAGTGAAAAGGTTGGCGGCAGTTCACTCAGGAAGTGATAAGAGACCCGCCGAGGGCATGATAGAAGCAAGCCCCGGCTATAGGAAGAGACAAAATAATAGAGGCGGAAGAGGATACCAAAGAGTTGGCGGTCGTTTTCACCAAAATTTTAGGATGGATTGTCCGGCCCCGTAGCTAGCACTACCTCTACCTCAACTAATGTATCAATAGCCTAGGGAATACTACAATCCAGTATGTTTCCAGTGTAATCATCTGGGCCATATCCAGCATTACTGCCCGCAACTATGTGGGAATTCTCCCACAGGTTTTCCTTCAGCAGCCCCGCGAGGACGAGGACAAGGTCATGGACGAGGATGCGGCCACGAGGAAGAAATCCTATACCGGCTCGAGAGCATATGTTTGCACTGGATATGGCTCAGGAGCGGAATCCTCAGGATGTGATTGTTGGTGTGATGAGATTGAATTAATACATTATAAGCATTCGTCCTTCACTTGTCTAAGATATGCTAGGAATCTAGGTTTGAGCCTTTAAAATTGATACTTAGGCACCGTGACTGTTAGTGGGAAACCAGCCTACACCCTATTTGATACCGGAGCCACACATTGATTTGTCTCATCAAACTTCATAAAAGATTTAGAGGGCGTGCAATATTTCACCGCTGTCACTTGGAGAGTACACCTTCTAGATGGCTCCGAGATGAATTCGTCCGCCAAGTGCGACTTGGAAGTATACAATGAATGAAAAATTTTTGAAACCCCTGCGATGATGTTGAGAATCTGAGAATTTAATCTCATTCTGGGCATGTCATGGTTGGATTGGCACAACCCCAAGACATATTGTGCTGCGCAGCAAATCACTTTGAGGCATGGAGAATCTGAAGTCATCTTCCAAGGTATTAAATTCACACCACGAATGTTATTATCTTAAATCTAGGACCTTAAGGCCCATATGAAAGGGGATGAAGTATATATGATATGTTTTGAATTTAAAGAGATGGCACCAAGAATGAAAGATGTGCGGGAAGTGAAGGATTTAACTTAGGTGTTTCCTGAGAAGCTTCAAGGACTACCCCCACATAGAGAAGTGGACTTTCAAATTAAATTAGTACCGGGTGCCAAGCCTTTCTCTCGTACCCCTTAACGAATGGCTCCAAAGGAACTCGACAAGTTTATAGTTCAGTTGCAGGAGTTGGTAGAATCGAAGTTTGTTTTCCCCAGTACATCACCTTGGGGAGCCCCTGTATTATTTGTTAAGAAATAGGATGGGTCACTACGGTTGTGCATAAACTACTGGGAACTCAATCGATTAACGGTGCAGAACACCTATCCTCTACCACGGATCGATGAGTTGTTCGATCAGTTAGTGGGAGTACATTGGTTTTTCAAATTGGATCTACGCTCGGGGTACTATCAGTTAAGAATAAAAGAGAAAGATATCTCGAAGACAGTGTTTAGATCGAGATATGGTTTGTATGAGTTCACGGTGCCGTTTGGACTCACAAACTCCCCTTCTGCGTTCATGAGTTTTATAGGGTGTTTGAGCCATACTTAGACGTCTTCGCCATCATATTCATCGATGACATTTTGTTCTATTCGAAGATGAAAAAGGAGCATGCTAAGTATTTGGCCTTAGTTTTGAGGATGCTAAAAGAGCATACCTTGTTTGCAAAATTCAACAAGTGTGAGTTTTGGCTCTGTTGGAACACCCTATTACTAATTTGGATAAGGATCACTATGTTTTTCTTAGGAAACCAGGTTGACCTAGATGTATAGTTGAAAAGGTCAACATTAGAATGTGTCTAGGGCTTAGAACTTAGGTTTGAAGCTGCCCCAAGGACCATTCCAAGATTTCAGAAATAGAGCCAAGTATAAGACCTTTTTCGTCGAGCTCAATTCGACGAAACGTCGAACTCCGTTCGACGCTCTCTGAGCTCAACTAAGTTAAGTCTTCGAGCTCAGATCAACGATCTGCCTTCAGTCAGTTTGCTTAATCGTCAAGCTCCGGTCGACGATCTTCTAGCTCAGGTCGACGATCCTTCTTCACTTATTCTCCAGGTCGCTGAGCTCAGTTCGACGATCTTCGAGCTCAGTTCGACGTTTTCTGGCTGATGATCATTTCCAGTCTCTGAGCTCAGGTCGACGATCGTAGAGCTCATATCGACGTTTTTCTTGAGAGATCGACGATCTTTAAGGATTCAAATTCAGTCAGACTTTGGACTGTGTTTCAAATTATCTCAGCATTTATGTCAAGAGATCTGCCAGCCGTTTTCATTTATTCTGGAGCAAGTTTCAAGGAATTATTCAGAGAATGTTTTACTGGACTTTCCTCTTGAAGACAAAATCTTTTATGGAAGGCATTTAATGTCTGGTTAACGGCTATCTTGGACATAGAATCTCTAGAGAATTAAAAATCTTCTTCTCTTCTTTTCCCCAGTAACAAGATACACAGATACACAGACTGATATAGATAAGAAAGAAAAAGAAGAAGTGATTCACAGGATTCTCTGATCAACACAAGAAAACTCAAGTGATCAATCCTGAAGAATTAGCTGAATAATTTTGTGTACTCAAAAAGTGATCACAGCTTCATCCCAAGGACTCCAGACAACTCATCTTTCAGCCTCTGCTGAAACTATCTTATGGTGGAGATCTGAAGCTTCTGAAGACCTATCACCCTGAAGCAAAGCTTCCTCTCCTGAACTAGTCAACATCTCAGGGGGAGCTTTGACAATATAAATCCACTTGTGCTTCTCTCTTTGATTGAGACAGAGAAGACAACTTCACCCCTTTTCTTTTTCCTTTCCCTCTGTAAAAGGGTTTTCAAAACTCCCTTCAAAAGCTTTGATTCTGGTTCTGAGAACCTTGTCAAAAATCAGTGGTGGCAAGACACCTGATCAAAAAATCTAGTTTGGTTTTTGAGCACCTTATCAAAAGTTCATTGGTGCCAGGACACCTGATCAACCCTTCCTGTAGTGGATTCCTACCAAGGGTGGTAGAAGAGTGGATGTACCCAGATTTTTGGGGAACCACTATAGCTCCTTGTGTTTTCTGGTTTGCTTGTGTGTTCTCTTTGCTGTGTGATGTGCTCTTCTTTTTACTGCTCTTTTAATTCTATAGCAAGGCACCTTACACCTATATATAAATTAAATCTTAAAAGCTTTGCTAAGTTTAAGATTGTGAATTTACTTTAAATAAACTCTATTCACCCCCCCTCTAGAGTTGAGATAGATCTTACTCTCACTTTCAATTGGTATCAGAGGGAGGTTGGTTGTTCATACAGGCTAACACCTGAACCAAAAGATCCTTGATAAGATCAATCTTTTAAGAGGGTTATTTTCATTATATTTAATTTTATATAAAGACATGGCACAGAACAAAGATTATGCAAGCATCAGGCCTCCAGTGTGCAATCTATCCAAGTTTGCACTTTGGAAAGCAAGGATTAGACTTTACATAAACTCTATTGATGAAGACATATTTTACTCTGTTTTGACAGTGTGCCCAAGTCCACCAGCAAGCTCAAGTACAAATGCTGTTTCAGCTCCTTCAGGAACAGATGTTGAAATAAAGAAGTGGAAGACTGCAGATGCCAAGGCCATGAACATCTTAGCTCAGACAATGTCTGATGAGATATTTCAGAAGGTAGCTGACTGCAACTCAGCCAAAGGAATTTGGGACAAGCTCTCTGAAATTGTCTCAGGATCTGCTGATGAAAGGAAAGACAAGAGATCCCATCTGATAAGTCAATATGAGAATTTCAAAAAGGGAGAAGCTGAATCAGTGGCTGACATGTACAATAGACTAAGTCTGATTGTCAATGAGTTGAAGACTCTGGATAAAGAAATCTCATTGACTGAGCTGAATGAAAAAATCTTAATGTGCTTTCCCAGCACTTGGGATTCAAGAATCTAGCCAATCAAAGATGCCAGAAGTTTAAATGAGATTACCACTGAAGCTCTCCTAGGCAAGCTCAAATCTTATGAGCTGCTCATTAAAAATAGAGAAGAAGAACAAAAGGCTACTTCTCCAGTCACAAGGAAAGAAAAGACCATAGCCTTCAAAGCTGTAGAAGAGGAGCCTGGAGATAAAGCTACAGGAAATGATGAGCTCCTAAGTCTACTGGCCAAAAGATTCTACAAGATGGCCAGAAAAGACTTCAGAAAGAGATCATACAAGGGTCATGATAAACCAAGGTATGATAAATCAAATAACAATAAAGAAATTATATGTTTTGGTTGCAGGAAACCAGGCCATATTGTGCCTGACTGTCCAGAAAATAAGAACAAGGACAAGAAAGATAGAAGAGAAAGAAGAAAGGAGAAAGATTTCAGAAAGAACAGCTCAGACAAACCCTCCTCCAGCAAGAACAAACATACAAGAGATTTGTTGTTGAGACATGAACTGAAACTGAAGAGGACTCTGAAGCCTCATCCAGCTCCAGTGATGATGAGGATGATGCTGATGAAAAGGAATTCTGCATGATGGCTATCAATGCCTCTCAAATAGATTCAGAAGCAGAAGAGTCAAAATCAGATTCAGAAGCTCAACTAGAAGAAGATCAGGTAATCAATTCTTTTGATTTCAGTTCTGAGGATTTTAAACATGAGTTTAAAGTACTATGCCTCGATCTGTTGGAGTCTGAGAAGGAAATCACTTCCCTCAGAAAACAACTATCTGAGTATAGCACTTTAAAATCAGAGAACCTCAAACTCTCTAAAGAGGTAGAATGCTATAGAGAGGAGATAGCTTCACTAAAAAGTGAACTATCCAAGGCCAAGCAATTTGAAGAATCCCTTAATGGGAGAAGTATCAAATTAATGGACATCACAAGCACAGTGAACTCAAGATTAAACAGTACACTGGGCTTGGGTGCTTCATCTAGCCAACCCATAGTATTAACCACCCCAACCAAGTTTATTTCTGATAAAGGGAAGGGTGTTGTAGAGGTAGCTAGGAAGAATTCAGATCTACCTAAGAAAAGCAAAGTTCAACGGAAAACGTCGAGCAGAGGTCGACGATCGTCGAACAGAGATCGACGATCTCAGGCTGGAACGTCGAACTTAGCTCAATGATTCCTGAACTCTGAACTTACTCACAGTCGATCTTCGAACAGAGCTCGACGATTTTACCCAAGATCGTCGAACTCAGATCGACGATCGTCGAACGGAGTTCAGAGCTTTGAACCTTCTTTCAGAGGCAAATCTCAATTCAATCCTAGAAGTGCTTCATCCCAATGCTTTAATCCTTATACTGAATGGATAATACCTCCTAGGAGATATCATCCTGAAGGTTATAAGAATCAACCTGGGACATCTTCTATTTCTGAATTTAAGGGATATCAACCTAGGTCCAAGGTTAACTGGGTCAAAAACATATAAGCTGTTTATGTGCAGGTGAAGACCTATCCAACATCAAACCAGCTATGATATCTGGATAGTGGGTGCTTAAAGCACATGACAGGGAATAAGGATAACTTCACATCCTTTAAAGCCAAGCTTGGACCCAAAGTAATTTTTGGTGATTCAAACTTTGGAACTACAAAAGGATATGGTGCAGTCCAAATTGGGACAGTCACCTTCAAGAAGGTAGCCTATGTTGAAGGACTCAAGCACAACCTGATAAGCATTAGTCAGCTGTGTGATAAAGGATATCAAGTGACTTTCAACAAAGAAATATGCAAGATCAAGTCAGAAGACAACACAACTGTGTTGACAGGTAACAGGAAAGGTAACATTTACTTAGTAGACTTTCATTCATCTAAGGTAGATATTTGTCTGTTTAATTCCATATCTAGACCCAATATTCTATGGCATAAAAGACTAGGACATATTAACCTTAGAACCATTGCTAGGCTATCCAAGGACAACCTTGTCAGAGGACTGCCTTCTGGCCCCTACAAGAAGGAAGGACTCTGCAAGGCTTGTCAATTAGGCAAGCAAACTAAAAGTAGCTTTAAATCAATTAACAAGAGTGATTCACCTAGGATTTTGTATCTGTTACACATGGATCTTTTTGGACCCATTGCAGTATAAAGCTTAGGAGGGAAATACTATACTTTAGTGGTTGTAGATGACTTCTCAAGATTCACATGGGTATTCTTTCTGAGGAGGAAGTCTGTTAACTTTAAATGTTTGACAGATTTTCTCAAATGCATTCAGACTGAGTTAAACACTCATATTGCCCTGATCAGAAGTGATCATGGGACAGAGTTTGATTCTCTTCTCATGCAAGAGTTCTGTCAAAGTGAAGGGATCAGGCATACTTTCTCAGCTCCTAGAACTCCTTAACAAAATGGGGTAGCTGAAAGGAAAAATAGAACCCTCATTGAATCTGCAACTACATTATTGGCAGATGCTCACCTACCTCTATCCTTTTGGGCTGAGGCAGTGAACACCTCCAACTATGTGTTGAATAGAAGTCTGATACATAAACTGAAGGGCAAGACTCCCTATGAATTGCTCAAAGGGAAGAAACCAGCGTATATAGAGCAATAAGCCGGGTGGTTAGGCGATTATTCGCCAAGAATATAAGGCAGTTCAACTGTTGAGGGTTCATATTCAACCACGAAGTCCCACGATTAATGTATATGCCATAATTTTATTGGAGATGAAGAAGATACATGGCGATCAACAAGCCGCCCGGCCAAGGGGATAAACTGGATAGATATTGTAAAAAGCAAGCTGATTGTGGCGGCCTGTCCGAACTTTAATACGAAACTCGCTTTCAATAGGGAAACTACTTAGCGATAGAGATAAACATATTGCGACTTCTTTACATAGCAAGCCGCGAATTGATTTGAATGAATACCATAAGCCGGCGGACTGAGCGGATAGGATAACTGGAGTCCGTACTGCATCAATAATAATATCAGAAATGACCCGTAATTCACAACCAAGCGGGTAGGTGCGGCCGGAGCGGCATAGCTTTCCTCACAGGGCTATGAACTACCGAATCAACCCAAGGACCGGCGGACTGAGTGGATAGGATAACTGGAGTCCGCACTGCATCAATAATAATATCAGAAATGACCCGTAATTCACAACCAAGTGGGTAGGTGCGGCTGGAGCGGCATAGCTTTCCTCACAGGGCTATGAACTACCGAATCAACCCAAGGACCGGAGGACTGAGCGGATAGGATAACCGCAGTCTAGAGGCCAAGCGGGTAGGTGCGGCCGGAGCGGCATTGCTTTCCTCACAGGACCTCAAGATCTGCAGACTCAACAACTCAATTCACTGCCCTCTACTTGGCGGACTAGAATTAATTGACAGGATCAAGTCGGCCGAATTCCAGAATATATTAGTAATAATCCGAGATAGATTTCATAGCCGAATAGAATAAACTGAAATAGGTAACCGCGCGGTCTGCGGACTGTGCAATATAAACCGGCTAGGTTGTAAGACCGTGAGACGGTGGATAAGCTGGAACGGGCAAAATAATAGCAATATGTGAAAACCATAATTTATTTATCACTGTAACTTGCAGGTTGAAAAGATAACGAAAACTCTGCCTGCACTGTCTTACAGCATAAACTGAGAATCATCACTCTTCTAAAGAAGATCTCATTTAACTCACCCGTGAATGATTCGAGCGGGGTTTACATCCGCGACTAATGTCGAGCGGGATTGCCATTACACATCTGCGACTGATGTCGAGCGGGATGTGGAGGGCCAAAAAAGTAGTATTATATTTGTTATAAGTAAATGTCACATAGGTATGTCAATATTAAGTGTAAAGCTAGGAAGCAGAATTTAGAGGGCATATGAATGCTTATTTCTAGAGGAAAGCTTAGTAAAAGGATATGGGCTTGAAGCCTAATTGAACCCAATTGTCGATGATCGTTGAGAGATATTTGTGAAGCTGGATGCTGGTGAGGACTGGTTTGGGGCTATATTTATTACAACTGTCATTATCAAAAGAAAAGAAGCAAATGCCAGTAACTCCGAGCACATAGGAGATATATGAAATATGTAAAAGAAAGACAAACAAGGTACTACCGCTTCTAACACTTCCACTATTTAACAACAGAATCTTCATTTGAAACATCGGCTTTATCAGTGGAAAATGTGCTGGAAGATCATTGGACAACATAGTCTTGTAATTTCCCTGCCCTTGCAAATTGATCTGCTAGTTTCCGGAGAGCCCGACAATCTTCTGTGTTGTGACCAATATCCTTATGATATTTGCAAAAAAGTTCTTCATGTCGATGTTCAATCTTTGATTTCATACGTCAAGGCTTTTTAAATTCTTTCATATTAGCAAGAATTGGCAGAAGATCTTCCATAGAAATTTTGAACTTGACATATCTGTCTGAGTATTTTTCATACTTGAGTGTTTTAGGATCAAAGGACATGATAGGGCAAGCTTCTATACACTCTGATGATTTATCCTATTGCGGAGATTCTGAAGCACTTCGGGAAGAACCGGGCTGTTGATGATAAGAATCTTTCTGATATCCCTTAGCCATTTGATTTAAGAAGGATATATAGTTGGCATTTGCTGCTTCACCCATTATGAACTGATTAGCTGTTTTAATAAGATCTCCATAGGTCTTATGCTCCTTTTTGCTAACTTTAGATTTGAGAGGACCTTCTCGAAGTCCGCTTATCAAGGCATATTTGTAAAAGTCTGGATGAACGTTAACGATATCGAGCGTTTCCTTTTGAAACCGATCAACGAAATGAGCGGTAGACTCATCAACTTCCTGCTTGATTTGGAAGAGAGCTACTGGGTTTCTCTTCCGCTTCCTGAAAGTATCAAATCTCAAAAGAATCTGTTTTTGAAAATCCCCAAAGCAAGTGATGGACCGAGAAGGTAAACCATGAAACCATTCCTGAGCAAGACCGTCAAAGGTCATTAGAAAAAGCTTGCATTTGATTCCATCTGACATGGCTTTTAGAGAAGCAGCCGCTTCAAATGCTTGCAAATGTGAAACTGGATCACTAATCCCAGAATAACGTGGCAAGCGGGGCTCTCTAAAATCATCAGCAACGGTATCCCTGCGAATTTGATCAACGAATGGAAAAGAAACTTCTTCTCTGTAGAGAGGTGTCTGCTTCGTGCCAGCCTGAAACACATCCTTAGCTATATTCTCAGGATGAGAACCATCTTGCCTTGCTAAGGAATCCAGCATAGATGATAAGAAATTTCTGTAATTCCTCGGGAGATTCATTGCAAATGAGAAAACAACCAACACGAACTTAGAGACCGCCGGACAGTTACAGTCTGACCGCGCGGATAGAATTGCCAGCGGTTACTAAGCAGTTTAACCACCCTTGCCGCTGCTTGCTCGACTAGCCGCTAAGCACTAGCGACCGAGCGGTCTGACAATATCTAGCCGCGGATTTCACCGGCTAACCGAGATCTGAAGGTCGCGTGTTAACTATTGATGCACGAAATGCGACGGGGAAAACGGGCACCACCAGCTAACCGTTCGAGCATTGGGGAAGGTATTGGGAAAAGACTGTCGGCTAGTCGGTTACTAGCGGCTAGGAATGGCGGATAGGACCGGATAGGAAAAAGAGAGAAAGGGCCGCTGCCAGCGGCAACACCAGAGTTCGCCTGCCGCGGCCTGAATGCATCTCCTGCGGCGGGCTTTCCTTTTATAGGAAAATAAGCGATTACACTTAGAAAAGAAAGAAGAAAGGAAGAAGCCGGCCGGACAATAGACCGCAAAGGACTAGAATCGAGGCCGCAGCTCTTAACAAGCGAGCTCTTAGACTCGAGTCAGCGTGCTTTGGGTGTACTCCCGCCCCCTATTTATAGGCTTGGGGACCTGCCCAAACGGGCAGGGCTAAAATTACCGGCGGCCCGAGGTACAAGAGAATCGGGCAGCGGTGACGGAAATCGAGAAAAAGAAGAAAAGCCAAGAGACAGGCCGCGCGGCCTGGCGACCTTCTTCTGCCGAGCTGCAGGACTCGGCCTCTAGGCAGGCTGATCTGGACCTCCTCTAACGGCGACCTGGGGCACAGGTCGCGCAGCTTGGGCAATGACAGGCCGACCCTTAGATGATGGCTGGACCGGAACTTGCGGCTGTCTGACGTAGAGGCCGCCCGGCTTGCCTGACAATAAGCCGACTAGCTGAGAACGGCGGCTAGAAATCACAAGCCGCCCGAACTTGAAAACCTGAAGAACTAGTCGCGGATTCCGGGTTAACAGACCGCAGATCGACGTTTCCTGAATCGTCGATCTGAGTTCAGCACCGTCGTTAGCTCCAGGCTTCCATTCTTTCTGTTCATCGGTCGTCGAGCGGAGCTCGACGCTCGATAATATCATCGAACGGAGTTCGACGTTATTGGAGACTCTTCAGATTCCTTTAGTAGCCCAAATCGTCGAGCTGAGTTCGAAGTTTTGTCGAATTGAGCTCAACGATTTTCTGTTTTGGCGTCGAACCCTAATATAAAATCTTTTTTCGGCCGCCGCTCGTCATTTACGCTTTCATACCCTCTGCAACTTTCTCTCTTTCCCTCCAAATCTTCTACACTTGGTCGTGTTTGTTTCATTGTTGCAGGTATGGATGGCTGGATCAAGTGCTGCTATTTCAAAGATGAAATTCGATACAGGTTTTGATATTGATATGAATTCGTTCGATGGAAGTGATCAGCGATTCAAGGACATTCTCAACCTCGTCCGAGAACAGCAGCTATCTCAGATCATGACCACCCGAATGAAGATTGCTTCAGAAGAGATAAAAGAATGGTGCTTTACCGCGACAGATGAGAATGAGAATTCTGTCATCGGCTCAATAAAAGGGACTTAGGTACCATTATCCCCGACCCTTCTGACTGAAGTTTTCCTCCTTAGTTCTGGAGATGACTCCATTGATTTATCTGGAGAAGAGTATGCCTCTATGCTTGATAGAATGGGTCACACTGCTGTGAACCCTAACAAACTGTTCAAAAAGAATCTGTCTATCGAATACCAATTTCTGGCTGATGTGGTTGGCAAAGTGCTTCTGGCAAAGCACTCAGTCCATGACACTATATCAAGATCTCAATTCTGCTTAAAGGGAGCACTAGTTGATAAGAAGCATTTAGACTGGGGATCAATCTTTTTCAGCTTAATCAAGAAGAAACTGAACAAAACCTATGTAAGCTTTGGGAGAATATTAGGGGTTTACCTGCACTCCAGGTGCCCTGAGCTGCTGAACTCTAGGGGGATGTTCATCAATGCATCCAAGAGGCTTACCTGTGCCCTATTCAGCAAATGGGACAGGCAAATCATCAACCCCATCAGGGCTGCTGCAGCACCACTTGCTTCAGGCACCAGGACTACACAAGTCACTCCTCCTCAGGTATCTGCCCCAGCAGAAGGATTGCCTGCTTCCTCTTCTACTCCTCCAGCTGTTTCTATCCCAGTCACCACCTCAACCTCTCCTCAAATCTCAGCTTCTTCCCCCATTACCATTTCTTCACCAATGTCACCTCCTCCAGCCACTACATCAGAAGAATTCCATCCTCTATTCTCTTATCCAACTTTCACCACTCCATCATTTTCTCTTATAGATGACTCCTTTATGGATGATTCTTCTCCCTCTCCTTCTGAGCTTCCCTCAACATCCTCCTATCAACAACGTCTTCAAGAAATCCTTTCTCAAACATCCTTCACCCCATCCTTTGACTCTTCCATCTCATCCATCTCCCCCTCAATAACTTCTATCTCCACTATTCCTTCTTCAGAGCCATCCATCCCTACACTTTCCACCACCACATCCTCCATCCCATTAGTCCTAGTCACCCTCATTCCAGTACCTTCACCTCCTACCTCTGTTCAAGCCCATCTTGAGCAAGTAGATATTTCAAACCTGGCAGATAAGCTTTATGTGTTGTTAGCCCCCAGGCTAACCTCACTGCTGGAGACCTCCTTGGCTCCACTCCTGCAACATGTTCAGGAGTTGTCTACTAAGTTGTCTTCCTTCCTCTCTTCCCAGGCAATCCCTTCATCTGGGTGCCTTGATTCAATTGTCTCTGAACCAAGGCAGGGGGAGATGCCTTATGAAGCAGTGGATGTGCCTGAGACTGCTGAAGGTTCCAGTTCTGCTCCTATTTTTGCAGTAGACCTTCAGAGTCTGCCCACTATTTTTGATACTGTATATTTCAGCTCTCTGCCAGTTCAACAATCTGAAGACCTCACTAAGGCCATTGTGCCTATCAATTACTGTTATCCCAGCCTGATTGCCCTATATGTCAATTCCTTCAAAGCTGTGGATGTTGATATTTTAAGTGCTGCTGCTGCTGTTACAACAAGTCTGCTTTCAGAAGATACTGAAATGGTCTCTGTGATTGAGGATATTGCTGCTGCTAAAGAACTTATTACCTACCTAGAAGAATCTGAATCTGTTTCTGCTTCAATTGTTTCTACTCCTACTGTCTCTGTTCCTATTATTTCTGCTGCTACTGCTCCTGCTCTTACCCCTGATCAAGTCAAGCAACAAGAAAAGTATATAAAAAGCATTGATGACTTATATGATAGACCTCAAAGTTCTGACAATGATCAGTTTCAAACTGAATCTGATGATTCCTCTAATACTATTGCCAAGAAAAGGAAGGCCAGAAGCAAGGCCATGATGAAGGTTCCCCTAGCTCAAGCTAAAGATTCAAATGACATTCCATACTATATTCTGCATAACTGTCCTATCTCTGAGCCCTGGATGCAGTACTCCAAGAATCAAATAAAAGCTATGAAGAAGAGAAGGAAGTTAGACAGATATGAAAAGGGATCTTCTTATTTTCAGCCTCCTCCTCCTCCTCTAGATTCTGGGTCAGGCTCAGCTTCTCAAGCCCCAGCTTCCAAGCAAAGTTCCTACCAGTCTTCTCAGAAATACCTTCCTAGGGGGCAATACCAAAGGGGCTATCAGTCCAGAAGGGGTGAGTATAGAGGAAGTCAAAGAGAGCATAGATTTTAAGCTAGGGAGGACAATGGCTCACAGACTCTACTCAAGGTCCTTTCCCTTACAGGCTCAGAGAAAAAGTTGAGACCAGAGCTCCTATTGCATCAGAAACTGTTAACAGATATGAGCCTGCAGTGCCATTTGAAGACCCAGAGAATAATCCATTGTCATGGACTGCAAGGATGAAAGAATTAGCTGCACTAGATCAATTGAAGAAAGTAAGAGAGCAAGGAAAAGATACCTCCAATATTACTACTCTGTCAGAACAAAGAAAAGCTGAATTGGAAAGGTATTCTTCAAGTAAATTATTTGACCCAGTGGACTACCTGAAGCTGCATCCTGAGGCTGTGGTTCCAAGGCCAAGAGCTCAAACCTCCTTAGGTGCAGATGATGACAGAAGGTCAAAGAAGGAAGCCCTTAATCCTAACAGAGAAATCATATTTAAGAAAGGAAATGAAAAGAAGTAACATGTGTAAGCAGACAGTATAATCTCTCTGAACATTTGCTGAAATTTCTCTTGATTGCTGCTATGATTTCTTGCTCTGTTATTTTGTTTGTTGCTCTTCTATATGTTGTTTGTAGTTTTTATTTCTGAAATATGTAAATAGTAATCCTAACCCAAATAGGGGGAGATTGTTGGAACACCCTATTACTAATTTGGGTAAGGATCACTATGTTTTTCTTAGGAAACCAGGTTGACCTAGATGTATAGTTAAAAAGGTCAACATTAGAATGTGTCTAGGGCTTAGAACTTAGGTTTGAAGCTGCCCCCAGGACCATTCCAAGATTTCAGAAATAGAGCCAAGTCTAAGACCTTTTTCGTCGAGCTCAGTTCGACGAAACGTCGAACTCCGTTCGACGCTCTCTGAGCTCAACTAAGTTAAGTCTTCGAGCTCAGATCGACGATCTGCCTTCAGTCAGTTTGCTTAATCGTCGAGCTCCGGTCGACGATCTTCTAGCTCAGGTCGATGATCCTTCTTCACTTATTCTCCAGGTCGCTGAGCTCAGTTCGACGATCTTCGAGCTCAGTTCGACGTTTTCTGGCTGATGATCATTTCCAGTCTCTGAGCTCTGGTCGACGATCGTAGAGCTCATATCGACGTTTTTCTTGAGAGATCGATGATCTTTAAGGATTCAAATTCAGTCAGACTTTGGAATGTGTTTCAAATTATCTCAGCATTTATGTCAAGAGATCTGACAGCCGTTTTCATTTATTCTGGAGCAAGTTTCAAGGAATTATTCAGAGAATATTTTACCGGACTTTCCTCTTGAAGACAAAATCTTTTATGGAAGGCATTTAATGTCTGGTTAACGGCTATCTTGGACATAGAATCTCTAGAGAATTAAAAATCTTCTTCTCTTCTTTTCCCCAGTAACAAGATACACAGATACACAAACTGATACAGATAAGAAAGAAAAAGAAGAAGTGATTCACAGGATTCTCTGATCAACACAAGAAAACTCAAGTGATCAATCGTGAAGAATTAGCTGAATAATTTTGTGTACTCAAAAAGTGATCACAGCTTCATCCCAAGGACTCCAGACAACTCATCTTTCAGCCTCTGCTGAAACTATCTTATGCTGGAGATCTGAAGCTTCTGAAGACCTATCACCCTGAAGCAAAGCTTCCTCTCCTGAACTAGTCAACATCTCAGGGGGAGCTTTGATAATACAAATCCACTTGTGCTTCTCTCTTTGATTGATACAGAGAAGACAACTTCACCCCTTTTCTTTTTTCCTTTCCCTCTGTAAAAGGGTTTTCAAAACTCCCTTCAAAAGCTTTGATTCTGGTTCTGAGAACCTTGTCAAAACTCAGTGGTGGCAAGACACCTGATCAAAAAATCTAATTTGGTTTTTGAGCACCTTATCAAAAGCTCATTGGTGCCAGGACACCTGATCAATCCTTCCTGCAGTGGATTCCTACCAAGGGTGGTAGAAGAGTGGATGTACCCAGGTTTTTGGGGAACCACTATAGCTCCTTGTGTTTTCTGGTTTGCTTGTGTGTTCTCTTTGCTGTGTGATGTGCTCTTCTTTTTACTGCTCTTTTAATTCTATAGCAAGGCACCTTACACCTATATATAAATTAAATCTTAAAAGCTTTGCTAAGTTTAAGATTGTGAATTTACTTTAAATAAACTCTATTCACCCCCCCTCTATAGTTGAGATTGATCTTACTCTCACTTTCAGGCTCCTAGATGTTGCATTGTTGAGCCATGTTATTAGTGGTGTTGGATTATTGGTATACCCAGCCAAGGTACGTGCCGTAAAGGAGTGGTCGCCTTTGAATTCAGCTCAGTGCGAAGCAGCATTTCAAGAGCTGAAGGATCGACTTACCACCGCACCCATCCTAGCTCTTCCATTAGGGAAAGAAGGATTTCAAGTTTATACTAATGAGTCTTATCAAGGGATGGGAGCAGTATTGATGCAACATGGGCATGTGATCGCTTACGCTTCAAGGTAGTTAAAGAAGCATGAGGTTAATTACCCAGTGCATGATTTAGAGTTGGGAGCAGTGGTGTTTTCCTTAAAAGTTTGAAGGCATTATTTATATGGCATCCACTGCGAGATATTTTCGGATCATAAAAACTTGAAGTATGTTCATACTCAAAAGGAGTTGAATTTGAGGCTGTGGTAGTGGTTAGAGTTTTTGTGTGATTATGAGTTTACATTGAACTACCACCCTAGGAAAGCAAACTCCGTAGCAGATGCTTTGAGCAGAAAACTACCAGAGTCGAGCCCGGAGTCTCGGATGATGAGTATGGAGTTGGCTCGAGTTCTCGAGGAGATGGAGATCACGTTTGTGTGCAAGGATCATTCTGAGAAGTATACTGAGTACTTAGCTGCTATGAGTATAGTTTGTGATATTCGAGATCGAATTCGGGCAGAGCAAGGGAAGGATGCTGCTCGGGCCCTTGTGATTGAGACAATTGAGCATGGATCTAATGAAGAGTATACTCTAAAGTTTGGCCTAGATAATTTTTGTGGCAAGCTCTACATTCCCAAGGGCGGTAAAATCCGAGAAGATATCTTGAGAGAGGAACATTGCCCCAAGTATTTGGTGCATCCCGGGATTTCCAAGATGTATAGTGACTCGAGAAAGACCATTTTTTGGCTAGTGATGAAGAAGGATGTCACTTCCTATGTTACATACTGTGAGTCTTATCAGAAGGAGAAGTTGGAGTGCAAGAGTCTTGGAGGAATGTTACAATCATTGCCCATTCTAGAGTATAAATTTGAAGATATCACAATGGATTTCGTACACAGTCCTCCCTAATCACGATCAGGGAATGACTCGATTTGGGTGATTGTGGAACGCTTGACTAAGTTTGCTAGGTTTATCCCAATGAGGAAGGAGATGCATGTGGATGTATTGGTACGCCTCTTAGTGGAACAGTTTGCATGTTACCATAGAGTGTCTAAGACGATAGTCTCCGACCGTGATGGTCGCTTTACCTCCAAGGAATGGAAGGCAGTTCAAGCGTATTTGGGTTCTCACTTTACCTTTAGCACGACCTTTCATCCTCAAATGGACGGTCAATTTGAGAGGACTGATAGTACGTTATGTAGTCTAAACTATTAGGGTATTTTCGGGATTTTAATACACAAATCAACTCTTGTAAGCTTATATGTTGACCTCCTTTTGTAAATATTATTGCCACTAATGTGTTCTCTTCTTTTTGCAGGTTTTTACAGCATTATGCCAAAATGACCTGACACGCCCCCTGACATGCACTCCCTGGGCGTGTCACAAGGCGTGTAACCAAATCCCGAGGAAGTTTACTTCCAAAACCCAAATCCCAGGAAAAAACACCTGACACTCCCCCGTGACATGCCCTCCCTGGGCGTGTCTATTTGCGTGTCACCCTCATCCCAAAACCTGTAGGCCACCATTAAAGATTTTACATTGCTGCACGTCAATAGTACTAACATGCCCCCTGTCACACCCTCCCCAGGCGTGTCATCGGGCATGTACCACTTTTTTAAAACTTTTGACGGATTTTCGACCAATGATTTTTACGTGACGTGCCTTACACGCCCCCCCCCCCTACACGGGCATGTCCTAGGCGTGTCCATCATTGTATAGAAGCAATCATCATTCTTGCCAGAATCTAGAACCTTAGGTCAACCCCATACCTGACATGCCCCCCTAACACGCCCTACCAGGGCATGACAGGGGGGCGTGACCGACCCAGAAAAAAATCTATAAATTCAAGGCTCCCCCTTGTGTCCAAGAGTAGTTATGGGGTGAGAGGTGAGGTGTTGCCCTTTTATTTCTTGTAGTTTTTCATGTCTTTCCTTTAGTGTTCTTTCTCTCTATCTTTCTCATTTTAAGCTTTTCTTAATTCTAGCTTAGTGTATGAGAGTGGGAACAAGATCTATCTCAACTCTAGAGAGGGGGTGAATAGAGTTTATTTAAAGTAAATTCACAATTTTAAACTAGCAAAACTTTTAAGATTTAACTTATATATAGGTGTAAGGTGCCTGCTATAGAATTAACAAGACAGTAAAAAAAAGAAGAGCACAGCACACAGCAAAGAAAACACACAAGCAAACCAGAGAACACAAGGAGCTATAGTGGTTCCCCAAAAACCTGGGTACATCCACTCTTCTACCACCCTTGGTAGGAATCCACTGCAGGAAGGGTTGATCAGGTGTCCTGGCACCAATGAGCTTTTGATAAGGTGCTCAAAAACCAAACTAGATTTTTTGATCAGGTGTCTGCCACCACTGAGTTTTGACAAGGTTCTCAGAACCAGAATCAAAGCTTATGAAGGGAGTTTTGAAAACCCTTTTACAGAGGGAAAGGAAAAGAAAACGAGAGAGTGAAGTTTTCTTCTCTGTCTCAATCAAAGAGAGAAGCACAAGTGGATTTGTGTTGTCAAAGCTCCCCCTGAGATGTTGACTAGATCAGGAGTGGAAGCTTTGCTTCAGGGTGATAGGTCTTCAGAAGCTTCAGATCTTCAGCAGAAGATGGTTTCAGCAGATGCTGAAAGATGAGTTGTCTGGAGTTCTTGAGATGAAGCTAAGATCACTTTTTCAGTATGCCAAAATGTTCAACTGATTCTCCAGGGTTGATTACTTGAGTTTTCTTGTGTTGATCAGACTGTCCTGAGAATCACTTGTTCTTTTTCTTTCTTATCAGTATAATTCACTATCTCTGTCTCTATCTCTGTCTATGTATCTAAATCTGTGTGTTAGAGAAAACAAGAGAAGCAAATTTTATTCTCTAAAGATCCTATGTCCAAGATAGCCGTTAACAAACATTAAATGACTTCCATAAAGTTTTGTCTTCTAGAGGAAAGTCCAATAAAACATTCTCAAAAAGAATTCCTTGAAACTTGCTCCAAAATAAATGAAAACGGCTGTCAGATCTCTTGACATAAATGCTGAGAGAATTTGTAAAACATTCCAAAGTCTGACTGAATTTGAATCCTTAAAAACGTAGATCTCTCAGGAAAAACGTCGATCTGAGCTCTACGATCGTTGACCTGAGCTCAGAGATAGGAATGAAGATCAGACAGAAAACGTCGACCTGAGCTCGAAGATCGTCGACCGGAGCTCAGCGACCTGAAGAATAAGCTGAAGATAGATCGTCGATCTGAGCTAGACGATCATCGACCGGAGCTCGACGATTCAGCAAAGTTGAGCTCAGAGAGCGTCGAACGGAGTTCGACGTTTCGTCGACCTAAGCTCGACGATAATTGTCTTTGCCTCAGCTTTAAGTCTGATTACTTGAATGGTCCTGGGGGCAGCTTCAAATCTAAATTCTAAGCCCTAGAAACATTCTAATGTTGACCTTTTTAACTATACATCTAGGTCAAACTGGATTCCTAAGACAAACATAGTGATCCTTGCCCAAATTAGTAATAGGGTGTTCCAACAATCTCCCCCTATTTGGGTTAGGATTACTATTTACATATTTCAGAAATAAAAACTACAAACGACATACTGAAGAGCAATAAACTAAAACAAAATAGCAGAGCAAGAAATCATAGCAGAAATCAAATGGAATTTCAGCAAATGTTCAGAGAGATTGTGTTGTCTGCTTACAGAAATTACTTCTTTTCACTTCCTTTCTTAAATAAAATTTCTCTGTTAGGATTAAGGGCTTTCTTCTTTGACCTTCTATCATCATCTGCACCTAAGGAGGTTTGATCTCTTGGCCTGTGTTGGTACCCTAGTTTGATTTGAGTTGAGTCTTGCCTTTTTAGTCCCTTGACCCAAGAAATATCTATGGTCATTGGTTAGTGGTCTAGCCGTAGGGCCCTCACTTTTTCAGATAAAGAATTTTGTTAAGTAGGTTTTTCGTTCGACTATAGTCGAACGCCGCTCGACTATCGTCTATCGACTGATCGACGATCGTCTATCAGTTGGTCGACGCTCTGTCTGCGTTGATAGTTCGACTATCTGTTGATAGGTCGACTATCTTCTTGGCTTGGTAGTTCGACTATCTGTCCTGATAGATCGACTAACTGATAGTTCGACTATCTGTTGATAGGTCGACTATCTGGTCTGCTTTGATAGGTCGACTATCTGTTGATTGATCGACTATCTGTTTTCTGAGGTAGGTCGACTATCTGCTTGATAGATCGACTATCTGTTTGTGCTTGATAGTTCGACTATCTGTCCAGATAGATCGACTATCTGATAGTTCGACTATCTGCTCTGATAGGTCGACTATCTGCCGGGGTAGTTCGACTATCTTCTTCGATAGGTCGAATATCTGGATCGTTCGACTATCTTCCCGATAGCTCGATGATCTCCGTGCGTCGGTCGACGATCTCCGAGGGTCGTTCGACGCTTTCTGTCTGCCTTTATATTTTGTATTTATTTATTATATTTAATTAATTAATACATTTTCTGGCACGTTGTTTTAGTTGTTTTATGATAAAATTTCCAGGCAATATTTGCTCCATCCCTTTTGCCTGAGTCAAATCTTTTTAGATAAAGTTGTTTGTCTTATTAACTGACATTATATTTTACTTTATCTGCTGTCAGCCCTTTATAGCCGTTAGACTGAAAAGTCTTCTTTTTGCTATAAAGAGTTTGTTTCTGATATGACTTTATTTAGTACTTTATTATCAGATTGCTTCCTGCAGCTTCCTAGAAAAAGGTTCATTCCTTTTATAGAATATTTCTGCTGCAGAGATTGTTTTGTCTTCTTGATATTTTACAGCCCAGGTCTCAAGTTTCAGAAGAAGACAAGTAATTCAAATTGAAGAGAGTCGTTGCTTGTTGCTGCTATAAAAAGGATCCTTTGAAGAAGGATTAAAGTGAGCTAACTAGTTACCCAGTTATTCATTTAAGCACTCAAGCCTTCATCAAGATCAAGTTTTTTGCTCTCAGCATTTTCCATCCAACTGAGAAGTGTTAAGCTCTTCTACTCTTCTTCAACCTGAGTTCTCCTGCTTTCAGGAAGTTCAAACTCAGAGTTCTTTTGAAGAAGAAGAAGAAGAAGACAGCTGCTTGAAGACTGCTAATTTTATTATTTATTATCTTCTTGTAGTTTTTCCTTCAGATCTTTCTGAAGAGTTTTCTGCACTGAAACAAGACTTCACCTGGACATCTTTGAGCCAGGGGGAGCCTTGATTCCTTAAGAGCTCTCTAGCTCAGTGCAAGTCTTTGTGCTTCTCTAATCTTTGTAAAATAGAGAAGACATCTTAACCTTCTTCCCCCTCCTGTACAGGGTTATTACTCCCTTCAAAAGTATCCCTTGGTGGCAGGGCACCTGATCAAAAACCTGTGCTTGGTTTTTAGACACCTGATCAAAAGTCTAAAGGGTTTCTGGATCTACCTGAAGCAGATCCTGTTGGTGGCAGGGCACCTGATCAAAAACCTGAGTGGATTCCTACCGTGTGGGTAGAAGAGTGGACGTACCCAAGTTGTTTGGGGAACCACTATAAATTTCCTTGTGTCGTCTGGATTCCCTTGTTTAATTCCTACATTGTGGCTGTGAATAGATATAACTAGGATTGCTAGTTGCTGATTAGGTTTTCCAAGCCTTAACTGTAATTACAGTTAGCTTGAGTTTGTGCACATCACTCGTGTTAGGCTATAAGGTTAATTCTATATCTATAATATTTTCATTCCGCACTTCACTCCAAGGGAGTTGGGTAGACCATTAAGTTTTGTCTACTGCAAAATTTGATAACTCTATTCACCCCCCCTCTAGAGTAGTATCTATCCCTTCACTTTCAATTGGTATCAGAGGGAGGTTGACTGACTGAATAGGCTAACACCTAAGTCACAAGATCCTGATAGATACCAAAGCTTATAGATATTCACTATCATGGCCCAGTCCAAGGATTATTCTAGCACCAGACCTCCAGCATGCAACTTAGCTAAGTTTGGCATCTGGAAGGCAAGGATAAAATTATATATGAATTCTATTGATGAAAGCATCTTTGCTTCTATTTTGTCAGGACCCCCAAGAGCACCTGCTGCTGCTACTGCCTCATCATCTGATATGAGTGCAGTGCCTCCTCCAGATTACAACGATGAGTACAAGAAGGCAAAGATAGCAGATGCCAAGGCGATGAACATACTGGCTCAGACAATGTCTGATGAGGTATTCCAGAAGGTTGCTGACTGCTCCTCAGCAAAAGCCATATGGGATACACTGAACCAGATTATAGCTGGTTCAGCTGATGAAAGGAAGGACAGAAGGTCCAACCCTATCTCACAGTATGAGAACTTCAAGAAAACTGATGCTGAATCAGTTGAAGCCATGTACACTAGGCTCAGCTCAATCATCAATGAGCTAAGGACCCTGGACAAGGACATATCATTGACAGAGGTCAATGATAAGATTCTTATGTGCTTCCCTAGCACATGGGATCTAAGGATCTGGCCCATCAAGGAAGCCAGAAGTACAAATGAGATTTCAATAGAGGCCCTTCTCGGCAAGCTCAAGTCTTTTGAGCAAGTGCTGAAGACAAGGGAAGCAGAAGCTGAAGCAAAGACCCCCACTCCTACAAGAAAAGAGCAATCTCTAGCTCTTAAGGCTGCTGATGCTTCTGAAGGCAGCCAATCAAATGAGGAACTAATGACATTGTTTGCCAAGAGGTTTCTCAAGATGGGGAGAAAGGAGTTCAGAAAGAAGTCTTCACGCTATGAAGACAAACCAAGGTATGATCGTTCTCCTGCTAAAGAAATTATTTGTTATGGTTGCAGGAAGCCTGGACATATCTTGCCAGAGTGCCCAGAGGAGAAAAACAAAGACAAGAGGAAAGAAAAAGAACAACACAGGAAGCACTCCAAGCCATCCTCCTACAAGAACAAGAAAAAGGAGAGAGGTTTCATTGCTGAAACCTGGAGTGATTCTGATGAAGAATCCTCCTCATCAAGCTCCAGTGAGGATGAGGAAGAGAAGAAGGCAAAAGAAGTTTGCCTCATGGCAATAGATGCCTGCAGCAACCACTCAGCTGCAGAGAGTTCAAATTCAGATGAAGAGATGCCAACAGAAGATGAGGTACTCTCTTCTTATGACTTCACTTCAGAAGAATTTAAATTAGATTTTAAATCTTTATGCTTAGATTTGATTAGCTCAGAAAAGGAGATAAAAGATCTTAGAAATAAGTTAGCTGACTCAGAAGTAATTGCTACAGAAAATATTAGATTAAAGGAAGATCTCACTACTTGTAGTGAAGAAATTAAATTTCTTAAAATATAGTTAGCTAAGTCTAAGAGGTTAGAAGAATCACTTAATGGTAGAAGCCTTAAGTTGTTAGAAATTACCAGCATGACTAATACTAGGTCAGCTAATAACAAACTAGGCTTAGGAGCTTCTCCCAGTGAACCCCCAGTTCTTCTTAAAAACAATCTTTCAACTCCAGTGAACTTCATTTCAGCTAGTGGAATGAAGAACACTGAGCAAGTAAATCTAGTTAATAAAACCTTAAATAAAGCTAAGAGAGAAAAGAGAAAGAAATTTTTTAAAGAAATGCAAAGAGCGTCGAACGCCTCTCGACGATCGGAAGCTCAATGGTCGAGTGAAGCTCGACAATCTGAGCACCCATCGTCGAACGTCGATCGACGTTTTCAATATGATTTTCAAAATCATAATCAGTACCATAGAAACCTAAATGAAAATAGAAACCCTAGGTTTGTTGACCCATCATCTGTATGGAGAATCCCACCTAGGAGATCTCACCCACTAGGTTATCACCCTCAGCCTGCATTTTCATATATTTCCAGTTTTTCTTATGTGAAAAATAAGGGACCCAAGGTTACCTGGGTCCACACTGTCTAAATAAATGTCTTGCAGGTGAAGGCCTATCCAATCACTCAAAATAAGTGGTATTTGGATAGTGGATGATCCAAGCATATGACAGGAAATAAAAATCATCTGTCAAAATTCAAAGCTAAGCTCGGCCCAAAGGTTATCTTTGGAGATTCCAGCTGTGGTCAGACAGAAGGCTATGGCAGGATCACAATTGGAGATGTCACTTTCAAGAGAGTTGCATATGTGACAGGACTGAAGCACAATTTGATCTCAGTCAGCCAGCTATGTGATGCTGGCTACCAGGTTTCATTTTCTAACTCCTCTTGCAATATTACTTTAAATAATAATATTGTTTTAGTAGGCATTAGAATAGGTAATATTTATTTAGTAGATTTCAATTCAACTCATTCTGAAATCTGCCTGTTTAATGAAGTAACACTCAATAATAATTCTTTGTGGCATAAGAGGCTTAGTCATGTTAACCTTAAAAATATATCTAGGTTATCTAAACACAACCTTGTTAGAGGTTTACCTTCTTGCCCCTACAAGAAGGAGAGCTTATGCAAGGCTTGTCAGCTAGGCAAGCAAACCAAAAATTCTTTCAAATCTGTAAATAAAAGTGATTCTCCTAGAATCCTGTATCTATTACATTTGGACCTTTTTGGCCCAATAAATGTACAGAGTTTAGGAGGGAAGTATTACACCTTAGTAATTGTAGATGACTTCTCTAGGTTCAGTTGGGTTTTCTTTTTGAGAACTAAGTCTGATAACTTCAAAGCCCTTACAGACTTTCTACTATGTGTGCAGACTGAGTACTCTACTCATGTGGCCTTGATCAGAAGTGATCATGGTACTGAGTTTGACTCTCTTCTCATGCAAGAATTCTGTGAGAGAGAAGGTATCAAACATAGTTTCTCAGCTCCTAGAACTCCCCAATAAAATGGGGTAGTTGAAAGGAAGAATAGAACACTCATTGAAGCTGCTAGTACATTGTTGGCAGATGCTAACATGCCTCTCTCCTATTGGGCAGAAGCTGTTAGTACAGCCAATTATGTCTTGAATAGAAGTTTGATACATAAGCTTAAGTGTAAAACTCCTTATGAGTTGCTTAAAGGAAAGAAACCTAAAATTAATTATTTTAGAGTATTTGGTTGTATTGTTTATATTCATAATAACAATAAAGAATATATTAGAAAATTTGAAGCAAAAGCTTCAATGGGAATCATGCTTGGATATTCCCAAGTAAGCAAAGCTTATAGGGTTTATAACAAATCTTCCTGTAAAATTGAAGAATCTGTGCATGTGTCTTTTGATGAGTCTCAGATGTTTTACAAGGAGAAGGAAAATTCTCCTTCCTCCAGTTCATTGCAGGTACCTGATGCCCCTCAAGAAATTCTTCAACTATCAACTCTTCAGATCACTGAATCAGACAGTGATGAAGACATTGCTGAAGCTGTTGTTGTTCCACCAACAGTAGATCAAATTCCTCCTGAGGAATTAATCCCAACTATTGCTGAAGATCACATCCCACCTGCTGATATTGTCACACTTAGAGATCACCCGACATCTCAAGTGATTTGAGACATATCAGCTGGTGTGCAAACAAGACATCAATTAAGATAGGATGTGATGCACGCTTGTTTCCTCTCACAGGTTGAGCCCCTCACCTTTAAAGATGCAGAGCTAGATCCCCACTGGATCATTGCAATGCAAGAGGAACTCAATCAGTTTGAGAGATGTAAAGTTTGGACTTTGGTTCCAAGACCTAAAGGCCAACTAATCATAGGCACCAAGTGGGTGTATAGAAACAAGTTGGATGCAAATGGAATTATAGTAAGGAATAAAGCTAGGCTTGTAGCTCAGGGCTACAGACAGGAGGAAGGTATAGACTATGACCAAACCTTTGCTCCTGTTGCAAGGCTAGAAGCAATAAGGATCTTCTTGGCCTATGCAGCCTTCATGAAGTTTAAGGTGTTCCAAATGGATGTCAAAAGTGCATTCCTAAATGGTGAGCTTAAGGAAGAGGTGTTTGTTGAACAACCATCAGGGTTTGTTTCTTCAACTCAGCATTCTCATGTGTTTAAGTTGCAGAAAGCTCTTTATGGACTAAAGCAAGCTCCTAGAGCCTGGTATGAGACCTTAGCTAGTTTCCTATTAGAGCACAACTTTACTAGGGGAGTAGTTGATAGAACCCTTTTCGTCAAGCATCACAAGGACACAATCCTGTTAGTTCAGGTGTATGTAGATGATATTATTTTTGGCTCCACTGATCCCAAACTGTGCAAAAAGTTTTCCAACATGATGCATTCCAAGTTTGAGATGAGTAGTATTGGTGTGCTGTCTTACTTTCTTGGTCTCCAAGTTAAGCAAGATGCTGATGGTATCTTCATCTCCCAATCCAAATATGCCAAGGAATTGGTAAAGAAATTTGGGATGGCTGATGCTTCAGCAATGCCTACACCCATGACTACTAATGTAGTTATTGATTCTGATGATCACGGCAAGCCAGTTGATCAAAAGAATTTTAGGGCCATTGTTGGTTCCCTATTGTATCTAACTGCTAGTAGGCCAGATATAATGTTTGCTACATGCCTTTGTGCTAGATTCCAGGTCAACCCCAAGGAATCTCATCTGATTCTTCTAAAGAGAATCCTGAGATACCTGAAGGGATGCCCAAATCTAGGACTTTGGTACCCAGCTGAGTCAGAATTTGAATTAATTGGATATTCTGATTCTGATTATGTTGGTTGCAGAGTTGACAGGAAGAGCACCTCAGGAACTTGCCAGTTCCTGGGAGAGAGATTGGTCTCTTGGTTCTGTAAGAAGCAGGCTTCTGTCTCAACTTCAACTGCAGAGGCTGAATATATAGCAGCTGCCAGTTGCTGTTCACAGATCCTGTGGATTCAAAACCAACTTGTGGATTATGGTTACTCACACAAGAACACCAAAATCATGTGTGATAGTACCAGTGCTATCTCAATTGCACAAAATCCAGTGCACCACTCTAGAACGAAGCACATTGAGATTCGGCACCATTTCCTGAGAGATTGTGTGGAAAAGAACAAGATTTGTCTTGAGTTCATATCCACTGAGTTTCAGAGAGGTGATATATTCACCAAGCCCTTAGATGAACAGAAGCATCTGTTCTTTTTAGTTCAACTAGGTATGATCAATGGACGAGACTAAGTGTGACTATATCTGCCAATGTTGAAACTTGTTTGAAGATAGTCGAACGACATTCGAAGATAGTCGATCGGGTCAAGCCCATCGTCGACCTATGGTTGATGAAAGTTTGTCTGATTGAAGATCGTCGACCGGCGTTCGACCATAGTCGAATAAGTCGAGCTCATCGTTGATCTCTGGATGACGACAGCTTGTTGTTTGAGAAGCCAGAAATAGTCGAACGATTGTCCGACTACTCTGCTTCTGGACCGATCGTCGAACGACCGTTCGACCATCGGGTCTAGTATCTTTTTAATAGATCGACTATCTCCGGTCCAATATAAAGCCGATAGTCGACCTAGGTTAAAAGATCTTTTGTTTTATCGTCGACGGAGCGTGACTTTTCGCATTTTGTCTTCCCGCTTGCGATTTTCTGTCGCTTCGTCTCCTTCGTCTTCTCCGTCTTTCTCGCGCATTCTCCAGCAATTCCATGGCGGTTTCTCCAGCAGTACTAGCGATCGTGAAGTTCGATGCAGGCTTCAGCGTCGATTTTGATGCCTTCAGTAGCTGTGAAGCAGGAGTTGTAGAAATTCTTCAGTTATGCCGGGACCAAGGTCTAGAAAGATTAATGTCGACAAGGATAAAGTTAAATATTCCCGAGATCAAGGAATGGGCTTTCACTTCGTCATCCTCTGACGATTCGATGAATGGCACCATCGGCGGAGAAGAGGTAATTTTAACTCCGGCCGTTCTGACTGATATTTTTGGATTAGTTAATGGTGAAGATGATTATGAGCAAGATGCTCAAGAGTTTGGAAGGATGCTGACTGAGCTGGGACATGCGGAGGGCATTCCCACGAAGCTGCTCAAGGTCAATTTTCCCTTTAAGATTAAATTTCTCGCTGAGTTAGTCGGAAAAGTGCTCCTTGGAAAGCACTCTGCTCATGACAATATCACAAGGCAACAATTTACACTGATGTGTGCAATTGTTAATCGGAAAAAGATTGATTGGGCAGGAGTAATGTTTGATTTGATAAGGAAAAAGAATAGTAAGAAGGAAGTTACCCTCGGAAGGGTTATTGGAATTTTCCTGAAGGAAAAGTATCCTCAGCTGCTGGTCTCCGTTGCAACAACCATAAATACGAGCAAGAAGATGGACCCAAATCTGTTCTCCAAGTGGAAGAGAATTTTTCTGAAACCCGCTCTCACAGGGGTTGCTCCAGCGATATCAGAGAGCACCAGGACTGATTCGGTCGCTCCTCACCCTCAAGAAGCTGGCTCAGCTCCTTCCCTTCCCTCATCTTCTTCTGCTTTGCAGTCTGCTTCAGTTGAAGTTCCATCAACTTCAGCTGAAGTACGACTTTCTCCTTCTCCTGTTAGAGAAATAACCACGGTTGTTCTTCCTTCCCCTCCAGCATCTCCTCTTCCTTCTCATCTGGCTAGGATATCTGCTCCTAGTTTTGATCTGTTAGGATCTGAGAGGATTCCAACACCTCCTCAGTCCCCTATTCATTCTCCATTTAACACGTCTGTTAACTCTCCAGCTCCATCTCCTATTCGATCTCTAGTTAACACTACAACCATCTCTGCTGCATCTCCATCCACTACACTTCCATCATCTTTTGAGATCACCCCAGCATTCATTTCTGGCATTCTGGAGTTGATTACCCCTTCAATCAAAATCATGATTGAAGAGGCAATTGCTCCACTTGCCTCCTCCATTGCCTCCTTGACTGCTTCCATCCAATCTCTTTCTAAATCTGCTGAGCCCTCTTCTTCAAGGGGCCTGGTTTCAGTTTCCACTGAAATCAGGCAGGGGGAGATGTTCTGTGAAGATGCCTCAGAGCCTCCAGCCTCCCTTCCAGCAGTTCAAGAAAAGTCTGATGCAGTTCAAGCTCAAGATCAATCAGGTTCAGTGTTGTCTGACAAAGATATATCTGATGCTATTATTCTATCTGAATTTGCTGTGAAAGTTTGCTTAGAAGATCTCACCACTCCCGTGGTTGCCCATTTCCTAGAAGGGATTATTACATCCTACCTAGATGAATCTTGGGAGTTGGTCAAATATGAAGGTAATTCACTCATCCGCTTTGTTGATGAGTCAATTAATTTGCTAGCTTGTGAATTCCTAGAAGGAATGATTTTTGCTTATTTAGCAGATCTGTGTTCATAATTCTACAGATTATATTAAAGAAGATTTAGCTGCCCAGATTATAGTAATAGTTTCAGAAGCTGCTCCTGATATTCCTGATATTCAAATAGATCCAGAATTGGATTCTTTTTTAGATGACATAGAAGATGTGTCTGAAATTCAAGAAAAGAAAGCAAGAGATGCTTGGAATCAAAGAGTTCAACTTTTGTTAGAGGAAAAAGAAAAAGATTTGCAAGTTGAAAAGTCAACTGTCTGGGATGATTCCCCAGGTCTTGATTTGGACTTCCTTCTGGCTCAGGATGCCATAGAAGAGGAAAAAGAGAAAGCTGATCTGAAATTAAAGGAAAAGGTTGTTTTTGAAGCCTATGATCCATATGACAATCCTCCATCATCTCACTCTGATGATGAAGATGATTCTGATGTGTCTGAAAATTCAAAGAGAAAGAAAGCTGCTCCAAAGAAAAGAAAAGCCGTTGCTCCTCCTCCTCCCAATCGAGAAAATGATACTCCATATTACATTCTAAAAGGAATTGACCCCAAATCAAAAGAATTTCAGCATTGGATGTGGTTCTCTAAGAACCAGCAGAAAGAGAGAAAAAGAACTAAGAGATATGACTCTCCTGCTTCCAGATGGACACCCAGAGGTCCTCCTCCACCTCCCAGTGCAGGAGCCTCTGGAAATCTCTCTGCTAATCCTTCTGCATCTTCTGGAAAATCTGCACCTCATCAGCCTCAGCCAAGGAAAAGCTATCAAAGTTCCCAAGGCAGATCGTATTCTGGTTCTCAAAGACAAGTGAAGGAGGTTGTGTTTCAAAGACCAACTTTTTCCCCTCCTCCTTCTCCAAAGAAAAGAGTTCCATCTCCAATACCAGTACAGTCTGAGAAAGTTGTTTCAAAAAGTAAGTAGTTTATTTTGTTTTAAAATTCTAGCAAGAACTTTTGCTTAGTCTGCTCCCATGTCTTATCTAGTTATTCAAGATAAAGAATCTGATGCTACTCCTCCTGAGTCTGTTTATGAAAGTCTTGAGCTTGATCCTAACTTTAGGATGGCTCGCTTTCACGAATTGGTTGGAGCAGCTCAGATAAGAAAAGCAAAAGCTGAAGGAAAAGATACTACTGGTTTAACCACCATGTCTTCATTCAGAAAGAAAGAGTTCGAAAAGTTCCAGGTTAATCCTGATGTATTTGACCCCTCAAAATATATGGAAAAGCACCCTGGAGCAGTTGTTCCAAGGGCTGCAGAATTGAAGATCATTGGTGTGCAGGACTTAAAGTTGTCAAAGAAAGAGGCTGATGATCCTCTGAGGAAAATTTCTTTTGTTCCTAGTTCCTCTAACCCTTTGCCAGATTCTGTAGACTCTTAATAGTTTGATTGACTGCTGTGTTATATTTGTTTTTTATCTATCTGTTTGATAACTGCTAGTTAATTGTTAACTATTTCCTGTATTAATTTTATTGCTCTTTAGCTAGCTTCATGTGTTAGTTTTTGAGAGACTTAACTCAAATAGGGGGAGATTGTTGGTACCCTAGTTTGATTTGAGTTGAGTCTTGCCTTTTTAGTCCCTTGACCCAAGAAATATCTATGGTCATTGGTTAGTGGTCTAGCCGTAGGGCCCTCACTTTTCCAGATGAAGAATTTGGTTAAGTAGGTTTTTCGTTCGACTATAGTCGAACGCCGCTCGACTATCGTCTATCGACTGATCGACGATCGTCTATCAGTTGGTCGACGCTCTGTGTGCGTTGATAGTTCGACTATCTGTTGATAGGTCGACTATCTGCTTGGCTTGGTAGTTCGACTATCTGTCCTGATAGATCGACTATCTGTTGATAGGTCGACTATCTGGTCTGCTTTGATAGGTCGACTATCTGTTGATAGATCGACTATCTGTTTTCTGAGGTAGGTCGACTATCTGCTTGATAGATCGACTATCTGTTTGTGCTTGATAGTTCGACTATCTGTCCAGATAGATCGACTATCTGATAGTTCGACTATCTGCTCTGATAGGTCGACTATCTGCCGGGGTAGTTCGACTATCTTCTTCGATAGGTCGACTATCTGGATCGTTCGACTATCTGCCCGATAGCTCGACGATCTCCGTGCGTCGGTCGACGATCTCCGAGGGTCGTTCGACGCTTTCTGTCTACCTTTATATTTTGTATTTATTTATTATATTTAATTAATTAATACATTTTCTGGCACGTTGTTTTAGTTGTTTTATGATAAAATTTCCAGGCAATATTTGCTCCATCCCTTTTGCCTGAGTCAAATCTTTTTAGATAAAGTTGTTTGTCTTATTAGCTGACATTATATTTTACTTTATCTGCTGTCAGCCCTTTATAGCCGTTAGACTGAAAAGTCTTCTTTTTGCTATAAAGAGTTTATTTCTGATATGACTTTATTTAGTACTTTATTATCAGATTGCTTCCTGCAGCTTCCTAGAAAAAGGTTCATTCATTTTATAGAATGTTTCTGCTGCAGAGATTGTTTTGTCTTCTTGATATTTTACAGCCCAGGTCTCAAGTTTCAGAAGAAGACAAGTAATTCAAATTGAAGAGAGCCGTTGCTTGTTGCTGCTATAAAAAGGATCCTTTGAAGAAGGATTAAAGTGAGCTAACTAGTTACCCAGTTATTCATTTAAGCACTCAAGCCTTCATCAAGATCAAGTTTTCTGCTCTCAGCATTTTCCATCCAACTGAGAAGTGTTAAGCTCTTCTACTCTTCTTCAACCTGAGTTCTCCTGCTTCCAGGAAGTTCAAACTCAGAGTTCTTTTGAAGAAGAAGAAGAAGAAGACAGCTGCTTGAAGACTGCTAATTTTATTATTTATTATCTTCTTGTAGTTTTTCCTTCAGATCTTTCTGAAGAGTTTTCTGCACTGAAGCAAGACTTCACCTGGACATCTTTGAGCCAGGGGGAGCCTTGATTTCTTAAGAGCTCTCTAGCTCAGTGCAAGTCTTTGTGCTTCTCTAATCTTTGTAAAATAGAGAAGACATCTTAACCTTCTTCCCCCTCCTGTACAGGGTTATTACTCCCTTCAAAAGTATCCCTTGGTGGCAGGGCACCTGATCAAAAACCTGTGCTTGGTTTTTAGACACCTGATCAAAAGTCTAAAGGGTTTCTGGATCTACCTGAAGCAGATCCTGTTGGTGGCAGGGCACCTGATCAAAAACATGAGTGGATTCCTACCGTGTGGGTAGAAGAGTGGACGTACCCAAGTTGTTTGGGGAACCACTATAAATTTCCTTGTGTCGTCTGGATTCCCTTGTTTAATTCCTGCATTGTAGCTGTGAATAGATATAACTAGGATTGCTAGTTGCTGATTAGGTTTTCCAAGCCTTAACTGTAATTACAGTTAGCTTGAGTTTGTGCACATCACTCGTGTTAGGCTATAAGGTTAATTCTATATCTATAATCTTTTCATTCCGCACTTCACTCCAAGGGAGTTGGGTAGACCATTAAGTTTTGTCTAGTGCAAAATTTGATAACTCTATTCACCCCCCTCTAGAGTAGTATCTATCCCTTCACTTTCAGCCTGGGAACCACAACCTCAGGATGCAACTTTATGTAGTCCACTGGGTCAAAGAATTTTCTTGAAGAATACCTTTCCAGTTCAGCTTTTCTTTGATCTGATAGAGTAGTAATATTGGAGGTGTCTTTCCCTTATTCTCTGGCTTTCTTCAACTGATCTAAGGCAGCCAGTTCTTTCATCCTTACAGTCCATGACACTGAATTGTTCTCTGGATCTTCAAAAGGCACTGCAGGCTCATATCTATTTACAGTTTCTGATGCAATAGGAGTTCTAGTCTCAACTTTTTCTCTGAGTTTATAAGGGAAAGGACCTTGAGCAGAGTCCATGAGTCTTTGTCCTTCCCTTGCATGAAATCTATGTCCTCTTTGACTTCCTCTATACTGTTCCCCTCTGGACTGATAACCCCTTTGGTATTGCCCCCTAGGATGGTATCTTTGAGAGGACTGGGAGGAACTTTGCTTAGAAGCTAGGGTTTGAGAAGTTGAGCCTCCACCTGATCCTGAATCTGGAGGAAGAGGAGGAGGAGGTTGAAACCTAGAAGATCCTTTTTCATATTTATCCAATTTCCTTCTTTTCTTCATAGCTTTCACTTGATTTTTGGAATTCCGCATCCAGGCTCAGAGATAGGACAGTTATGCAGAATATAGTATGGAATGTCATTTGAATCTTTAGCTTTAGCAGGAGGAACCTTCATCATGGCCTTGCTTCTGGCCTTCCTTTTCTTGGCAATAGTATTAGAAGAATCATCAGATTCAGTTTGAAACTGATCATTGTCTGAACTTTGAGGTCTATCATATAAGTCATCAATACTCTTTATATACTTTTCTTGTTGTTTTACTTGATCAGGGGTCAGAGCAGGAGCAGCAGCAGCAGCAGAAATTTGAGCAACAGTAGAGACAGAAGTTGGAGCAGCAGTAGAAGCAGATTCTTCTAGATATGTGGCAAGTTCTTTAGCAGTAGTATCCTCAACAACAGAAATCATGTCAATATCTTCTGATACAATTGTAGAAATAGCAGCAGCAGCAGATATGGAAGCAACAACATCCATAGCCTTGAAAGAATTGACATATGAGGCAATTAGGCTGGGATCACATACAGAGATAGGCACAATGACCTTAGTGAGGTCTTCAGCTTGATGCACTGGCAGAGAACTGAAATGAACAGAATCAAATATAGAAAGCAGACTCTGAAGGTCCACTGCAAAAACAAGAGCAGGACTTGAACCTTCAGCAGCCTCAGGCACATCCAATGCTTCAAAAGGCATCTCCCCCTGCCTGGGTTCAGTAGAGACTGAATCAAGGCACCCAGATGAAGGGATTGCCTGGGAGGAGAGGAAGGAAGAGAACTTGGTAGACAGCTCCTGAACATGTTTCAGGAGTGGAGCCAAGGAGGTCTCCAATAGTGAGGTTAGCTTGGGGGCTAGCAACACATAGAGCTTGTCTGCCAGGGCTGAAAGATCTACATGCTCAAGATTGGCTTGAGCAGAGGTAGGAGTTGAAGAGACTGGGATGAAGGTTGCTGGAGCTGATGTAATGGAGAGTGTGGAGATAGGAGGTGTTGGGATGGATGGCTCTGAAGGAGGAATAGTGGAGATAGATGTTACTGAGGTGGAGATGGATGAGATGGAAGAGACAAAGGATGGGGTGAAGGATGGTTGAGAAAGGATGTCTTGAAGAAGTTGTTGGTAAGAGGATATAGAGGGAAGCTCGGGAGGAGTTGGAGGAGAATCATCCATGAAGGAGTCATCTATAAGAGAAAATGATGGAGTGGTGAAAGATGGATAAGAGAACAAAGGGTGGAATTGTTCTGAGGTAGAGGCTGGAGGAGGTGAAATTGGTGAAGAGATTGTAATGGGGGGATGAGATGATAGAGGTTGAGATTGGTGAAGAAGTTGAGGTGGTGACTGGGATAGAAACAGCTGGAGGAGGAGAAGAGGAAGCAGGCAATCCTTCTGCTGGGGCAGAGATCTGAGGAGTGACTATAACAGTCCTGGTGCCTAAAGCAAGTGGTGCTGCAGCAGCCCTGCTGGGGTTGATGATATGCCTGTCCCATCTGCTGAAGAGGGCACAGGTTAACCTCTTGGATGCATTGATGTACTTCCCACTAGAGGTCAGCAGCTCAGGGCACCTGGAGTGCAGGTAAACCCTTAATATCCTCCCATAGCTTACACAACTTTTGTTTAGCTTCTTCTTGATCAGATTGAAAAAGATGGATCCCCAATCTAAATGTTTCTTGTCAACCAAAGCTCCCATTAAACAGAATTGGTATCTTGATATTGTATCATGGGCTGAGTGCTTTGTCAGAAGCACTTTACCAACCACATCAGCCAGAAATTGGAATTCAATGGAGAGGTTCTTTTTCAGCAGTTTGTTAGGGTTCACAGCAGTGTGACCCATTCTATCCAGCATAGAATCATACTCTTCTCCAGACAAATCTATGGAGTCATCTCTAGTACTAAGAAGGAAAACCTCTGTTAGAAGGGCGGAGGACAAAGGTACCTGAGTCCCTTTGATTGAGCCGATTATAGAATCCTCATTCTCATTCGTGGCGATAAAACACCATTCCTTTATCTCTTCTGCTGCAATCTTCATTCGAGTGGACATGATCTGAAACCGAAAAAGGTTGAGAATATCCTTGAATCTCTGATCACTTCCATCGAAAGAGTTCATATCAATATCGAAACCTGTATCAAATTTCATCTTTGAAATAGCAGCACTTGACACGGCCATTTGTACCTGCAAAGATGAAACAAACACGACCAAGTGTAGAAGGTTTGGAGGGAAAGAGAGAAAGTTGCAGAGAGTATGAAAGCGTAAACGACGAGCGGCGGCCGAAAAATGATTTTATATTAGGGTTCGACGCGAAAAAGGAAGGATCGTCGATCTCCGTTTGACGATCAGGACTCCTGATGGAAGCTGAAAGGGCTTCAATACCGTAGATCTCAGTTCGACGATCTAGGGAGAACATCGAGCTCAGGTCGACGATCGAAGGCCTGAAAGAGATAGTATACAACTATCTGACACACTCTGAACTCTAGTCGACGTTTTAATGTCGATCTCCGTTCGACGCTTTCTGGGAAAACGTCGAGCTCCGTTCGACGCTTTCTGGGGAAAATGTCGAGCGCAGTTCAGAGTCAGAAACTATCCTACAGACACAAAAAAGGTGAGTTTTTAGCCTAATCTTGGTCTGTTTTTAGCTTTTGAAAATCTTGTAATTTATTTTAGGCTTCCTCCATCTAACATGCCTAACTTATTGAGGAAGAAGTTGTGTTTCTTTTCATCCAAAGGCTTGGTGAAAATATCTCCCCTTTGCAAATCAGTTAGGATGTATTCAAGTTCAATTTTGTTTTTCTCAACATTATCCCTTAGAAAATGATGCCTAATTTCTATGTGTTTTGTCCTACTATGGAGGACTGGATTTTGTGTAATGGAAATAGCACTGGTGTTATCACAAAATATTTTAGACTTCTCTAAGTTGTAACCATAGTATAGGAGTTGGTTTTGTATCCACAATATTTGTGAACAACAACTGCCTGCAGCCATGTATTCAGCTTCAGCAGTTGAGGTTGACACAGATGTTTGTTTCTTACAATACCATGAGACAAGTCTATCACCAAGAAACTGATAAGTTCCACTGGTGCTTTTCCTGTCTATTCTGCATCCAACATAATCAGCATCTGAAAATCCAGTTAAGTCAAATGCTGAATCTTTTGGATATCAGAGTCCTAGATTTGGATAGCTTTTAACATACCTAAGAATCCTCTTTACTAAAGTTAAGTGTGACTCTCTAGGGCTGACTTGGAATCTAGCACATATACATGTAGCAAACATTATGTCAGGCCTACTGGCTGTAAGGTACAATAAAGAGCCAATCATTGCTCTATATGTTGTCTGATCAACTGGTTTCCCATATTCATCAGCATCCAATACAGCATTGGTAGGCATGGGTGTTTTCATACATGATGCATCAGACATCCCAAATTTCTTAACCAATTCTTTTGCATACTTGGTTTGAGAAATAAATATGCCTTCAGCATGTTGTTTGACTTGCAATCCTAAGAAGAAGGATAACTCACCCATGCTACTCATTTCAAATTTAGAGTGCATAAGCTTGGAAAACTTTTTGCACAAATTTGAATTAGTAGACCCAAATATAATATCATCGACATAAATTTGTACTAGTAGGGTATGGAACTTATGGGTTCTAATAAAAAGAGTTTGGTCTACTCTCCCCCTAACAAAATCATTCTTCAGCAGAAAGCATGTTAGAGTCTCATACCATGCTCTAGGAGCTTGCTTGAGACCATATAATGCTTTGTGAAGTTTAAAAACATAATCAGGCTGGGTTAGAGAGATAAAACCTGGAGGTTGTCTGATATAGACTTCTTCTTTGATCTCCCCATTGAGAGAAGCACTCTTCACATCCATTTGATAAACTATGAATCCCTTGTGAGCAACATAAGCCAGGAAGATTCTTATGGCCTCTAACCTTGCAACAGGTGCAAAGGTCTGGTCATAGTCTATCCCCTCTTCTTGAGAATATCCTTGAGCAACTAGCCTTGCCTTGTTCCTTATAATAATTCCTTGATCATCCAGCTTATTTCTGAACACCCATTTTGTTCCAACAATTGAATGATCCTTTGGCTTAGGCACTAGTTCCCAAACTTTGTTTCTTTCAAATTGATGCAACTCCTCTTGCATTGCAATGATCCAGTGTGGATCTTGCTCTGCATCTTGAATGGTTTGAGGTTCAATTTGAGAGAGAAAGCAAGTGTGCATCAGGTTTTGATTGACCTTATTTCTGGTTTGCACACCAGCTGAGATGTCTCCAATCACTTGGAAGATTGGATGATCTCTTGGTGTTACTAGATCAATAGGGGGTGTTGATTGTTCACCAACCTGTGTTGTTGTTTCCTCTTGTGGGACAACAACTGGCTCTTCAAGAAGATTTTCTTCCAGATGTGGAGCAGTTTCTTCATCTTCACTACTTTCATCCTTTTGAGTGACTTGTAATCTGTCCAATTCTTCAGCTAGAGAATGCACCTGCAAATGTTCTATGGTAGAAGTATTCTTCTCTTTGAAAGACATATTAGTTTCATCAAAGGAAATGTGGACAGATTCTTCTATTTTTAGAATAGTTTTATTATAAACCCTATAAGCTTTACTGATCATGGAGTATCCCAGAAACACTCCTTCATCAGCTTTTGCTTGAAATTTTGCTAAATATTTCTTGTCATTATTGTGAATATAACAAGTGCAACCAAAAACATTAAAATAGTCTACTTTAGGTTTCTTCCCCTTGAGCAATTCATAGGGAGTCTTGCCCTTCAGTTTATGTATTGGACTTCTATTCAACACATAATTGGAGGTGTTCACTGCCTCAGCTCAAAAGGATAGAGGTAGGTGAGCATCTGTCAATAATGTAGTTGCAGATTCAATAAGGGTTCTATTTTTCCTTTCAGCTACCCCATTTTGTTGAGGAGTTCTAGGAGCTGAGAAAGTATGCCTGATCCCTTCACTTTGACAGAACTCTTGCCTGAGAAGAGAATCAAACTCTATCCCATGATCACTTCTGATCAGGGCAATGTGAGTGTTGAACACAATCTGAATGCATTTGAGAAACTCTGTCAAACACTTAAAGTTATCAGACTTCTTCCTCAGAAAGAATACCCATGTGAATCTTGAGAAGTCATCTACAACCACTAAAGTATAGGATTTCCCTCCTAAGCTTTGTACTGTAATGGGTCCAAAGAGATCCATGTGTAACAGATACAAAATCCTAGGTGAATCACTCTTGTTAATTGATTTAAAGCTATTTTTAGTTTGCTTGCCTAATTGACAAGCCTTGCAGAGTCCTTCCTTCTTGTAGGGGCCAGAAGGCAGTCCTCTGACAAGGTTGTCCTTGGATAGCCTAGCAATGGTTCTAAGGTTAACATGTCCTAGTCTCTTATGCCATAGAATATTAGGTCTAGATATGGAATTAAACAGGCAAATATCTACCTTAGATGAATGAAAGTCTACTAAGTAAATATTACCTTTCCTGTTACCTGTCAACACAGTTGTGTTGTCTTCTGACTTGATCTTGCATATTTCTTTGTTGAAAGTCACTTGATATCCTTCATCACACAGCTGACTAATGCTTATCAGGTTGTGCTTGAGTCCTTCAACATAGGCTACTTTCTTGAAGGTGACTGTCCCAATTTGGACTGCACCATATCCTTTTGTAGTTCCAAAGTTTGAATCACCAAAAATTACTTTGGGTCCAAGCTTGGATTTAAAGGATGTGAAGTTGTCCTTATTCCCTGTCATGTGCTTTGAGCACCCACTATCCAGATACCATAGCTGGTTTGATGTTGGATAGGTCTTCACCTGCACATAAACAGCTTATATGTTTTTGACCCAGTTAACCTTGGGCCTAGGTTGATATCCCTTAAATTTAGAAATAGAAGATATCCCAGGTTGATTCTTATAACCTTCAGGATGGTATCTCCTAGGAGGTATTATCCATTCAGTATAAGGATTAAAGCATTGGGATGAAGCACTTCTAGGATTGAATTGAGATTTGCCTCTGAAAGAAGGTTCAAAGCTCTGAACTCCGTTCGACGATCGTCGATCTGAGTTCGACGATCTTGGGTAAAATCGTCGAGCTCCGTTCGAAGATGGACTGTGAGAGAGTTCAGAGTTCAGGAATCGTTGAGCTGAGTTCGACGTTCCAGCCTGAGATCGTCGATCTCTGTTCGACGATCGTCGACCTTTGCTCGACGTTTTCTGTTAAACTTTGCTTTTCTTAGGCAGATCTGAATTCTTCCTAGCTACCTCTACAACACCCTTCCCTTTATCAGAAATAAATTTGATTGGGGTGGTTAATACTATGGGTTGGCTAGATGAAGCACCCAAGCCCAGTGTACTATTTAATCTTGAGTTCACTGTGCTTGTGATGTCCATTAATTTGATACTTCTCCCATTAAGGGATTCTTCAAATTGCTTGGCCTTGGATAGTTCACTTTTTAGTGAAGCTATCTCCTCTCTATAGCATTCTAACTCTTCAGAGAGTTTGAGGTTCTCTGATTTTAAAGTGCTATACTCAGATAGTTGTTTTCTGAGGGAAGTGATTTCCTTCTCAGACTCTAACAGATCTAGGCATAGTACTTTAAACTCATGTTTAAAGTCCTCAGAACTGAAATCAAAAGAATTGATTACCTGATCTTCTTCTAGTTGAGCTTCTGAATCTGATTCTGACTCTTCTACTTCTGAATCTGTTTGAGTGGCATTGATAGCCATCATGCAGAATTCCTTTTCATCAGCATCATCCTCATCATCACTGGAGCTGGATGAGGCTTCAGAGTCCTCTTCAGTTTCACTCCATTTCTCAGCAACAAATCCCTTCCTTGTATGTTTGTTCTTGCTGGAGGAGGGTTTTTCTGAGCTGTTCTTTCTGAAGTCTTTCTCCTTTCTTCTTTCTCTTCTATCTTTCTTGTCCTTGTTCTTGTTTTCTGGGCAGTCCTGCAACCAAAACATATAATTTCTTTATTGTTATTTGATTTATCATACCTTGGTTTATCATGACCCTTGTATGATCTCTTTCTGAAGTCTTTTCTGGCCATCTTGTACAATCTTTTGGCCAGTAGACTTAGGAGCTCATCATTTCCTGTAGCTTTATCTTCAGGCTCCTCTTCTGTAGCTTTGAAGGCTATGGTCTTCTCTTTCCATGTGACTGGGGAGGTAGTCTTTTGTTCTTCTTCTCTATTTTTAATGAGCAGCTCATAAGATTTGAGCTTGCCCAGGAGAGCTTCAGTAGTAATCTCATTTAGACTTCTGGCATCTTTGATTGGCCAGATTCTTGAATCCCAAGTGCTGGGGAAGCACATTAAGATTTTGTCATTCAGCTCAGTCAATGAGATTTCTTTATCCAGAGTCTTTAACTCATATACAATCAGACTTAGTCTATTGTAAATGTCAGCCACTGATTCAGCTTCTCCCTTTTTGAAATTCTCATATTGGCTTATAAGATGGGATCTCCTGTCTTTCCATTCATCAGCAGATCCTGAGACAATTTCAGAGAGCTTGTCCCAAATTCCTTTGGCTGAGTTGTATTCAGCTACCTTCTGAAATATCTCATCAGACATTATCTGAGCTAAGATGTTCATGGCCTTGGCATCTGCAGTCTTCCACTTCTTTATTTCAGCATCTGTTCCCGAAGGAGGTGGAACAGCATTTGTACTTGAGCTTGCTGGTGGACTTGGGCACACTGTCAAAACAGAATTAAATATGTCTTCATCAATAGAGTTCATGTAAAGTCTAATCCTTGATTTCCAAAGTGCAAACTTGGATAGATTGCACACTGGAGGTCTGGTGCTTGCATAATCTTTGTTCTGTGCCATGTCTTTATATAAAATTAAATATATTGAAAATAACCCTCTTAAAAGATTGATCTTATCAAGGATCTTTTGGTTCAGGTGTTAGCCTGTATGAACAACCAACCTGGCTCTGATACCAATTAAGAGTGGGAACAAGATCTATCTCAACTCTAGAGGGGGGTGAATAGAGTTTATTTAAAGTAAATTCACAATTTTAAACTAGCAAAACTTTTAAGATTTAACTTATATATAGGTGTAAGGTGCCTGCTATAGAATTAACAAGACAGTAAAAAAAAGAAGAGCACAACACACAGAAAAGAAAACACACAAGCAAACCAGAGAACACAAGGAGCTATAGTGGTTTCCCAAAAACCTGGGTACATCCACTCTTCTATCACCCTTGGTAGGAATCCACTGCAGGAAGGGTTGATCAGGTGTCCTGGCACCAATGAGCTTTTGATAAGGTGCTCAAAAACCAAACTAGATTTTTTGATCAGGTGTCTTGCCACCACTGAGTTTTGACAAGGTTCTCAGAACCAGAATTAAAGCTTTTGAAGGGAGTTTTGAAAACCCTTTTACAGAGGGAAAGGGAAAAGAAAAAGAGAGAGTGAAATTGTCTTCTCTGTCTCAATCAAAGAGAGAAGTACAAGTGGATTTGTGTTGTCAAAGCTCCCCCTGAGATGTTGACTAGATCAGGTGTTGATGCTCGAAAAGCGACGGACTCGGGCACCACCAGCTAACCGTTCGAGCACTTGGGGAAAAGAAGGGAAAAACAAACTGCGAGCAGCAATCTACTTGGCGGACTAGAAAAGGAACGGAAAGGCAACAGAGCCGTAGAGCACGGCAACACCAGACTTCACCCGTCGCGGCCTAAATACCACTCCTGCGACGGGCTTACTTTTTATTATCAAGATGCGGTTACAAGAAAAGAAAAAGAAAGCAATGGGGAAAGCAAGTCGGAGGTCGCAAAGCAAGAGATTCAAGTCCGCAGCTTTTAACAAGTGGGCTCCTGGGCTCGAGTCAGCGTGCTTTGGGTGCACCACTTCCCCCTATTTATAGGCTGGGGGCCTGCCCAAGCGGGCAGGGCTAAAATAACCGGCTGCCCGGGGTACAAAAGAGCCGGGCAGCGGTGACGGGAAACAAAAAAGGGGAAGGAACAAGCAGTCCACGCGGGACAGGCGGACTGGGCCAGCGAGCTGGAGACCCCCCTTGGTCGCACTGAGCGCGTGACCTTTAGACTAGCCGCGACCTGAGCGGCCTGGGCGGCCTGACTCGGAACCTGCCGGTCTGAACCTGATTCGCCGATCTAGCAGGGCTGTGAACTGAGGGCGATCTGAGCGGACGGGTTTCTGGAGTCCGCCTAGGTGACGGACCATGCCCACTGACGAGCTGGGCGAACTGAGTACTTAAGTTCAGCGAGGGAAGGGTAAGATGCCTAGCTGGAGATGTTGCGGATTCTGGGGTTAACATAATCCCCGCACATTTTTGAGTTTTGGAAAATTCCGAAAATGTTTCCTTAACCGCTGAGTCCGCAACTATCATTAATGCTACTTGTGCTATAAATACTGCCGGAGGCGCTGTCTTCTGTCAGAACTGTCTGCGCGACGGGTCGCTACTCACCACTTGCGGTCTCGACTTTCCAGTCCGGCATGGCGAGGCTGGGGTCGTTCTTTGGCAGCATGGCTGCTCCAATTGAGAAGCCGAAAGCGAGTTCTCGGCCTAAGAAATCGAGCCATCGAAAAGATGCGCCTGCCCGCCATCAGGGGGAGAGTTCGGACCAGGCGACGCAAGATCCAGTCCGTGATACTGTGAAGACTGCGAGTGCTCCCCCAAGTCCTCTACGGGAGAAACCGAATCCGCCCTCCGTTTCTGACCAAAACCCTGCGAACTCCTCCAGCATGGAGGTGCATCGCTCTCCTTCGGGGACCATCATGTTGCGGATAGAAACGGAAAAGGAAGTTTCATCGCCGAAAGTCCAGCAGCAAAGGACCGAGGAGACGCTTCCTGCTGGTGAGACGATAGTGGAACGGGGAGAGAAGGTTGCCGAGGAACGAGATAAGGAGTCCGCTGAAAACGCGACCAACAGTTCCATCGAAAAGCAAGTTGTCGCTCCAAACTCAGCTCCCGAACCCAAGCCGGTTGTCATCGATTTAGAGAAGACTCCTGAGGAGAAGAAGAAAAGGAAAAGAGATGGTAATGCCGCCGAGCGGGTAGAGAAGAAGTTGAAAGTTAGGAAAGAGAAAAATATCTCCAAGCGGACTGGAGCTGCGAGCTTGCAGCATAGGCCGCGAGAAAAAGAAGTCCAAGACGATCTCGTCACTCCCGATCCTCTGCTCGCAGAAGGTGATCCCCCTTCTACGCTCAGCCTATCAACCACTGAGATACTCGACTCTATAGATAATGATCAGCTTGCGAGTATAAATCGCTCTCTACTGGAGGTGCTGCAGCCCGATACCGCAACTGGAGGAAAAAATCTTGACGACCCTTCTTCTTTTTTTCCAGCTGAAGAGAGGAAGAAAAACGAGGATCAACTCGCAATAATGAAGGCGAAGGTTGAAGCGGCCTCGGAGAAGCTCGTGGTGGATAAGCGGACTGAGGATCTTCAGATTGCTGCCGAGCTGATGCGATCTGGTAAGTTGCAGCCGGCGACCAAGCGGTTTCAGAGCTCTTGGTTGTACAAATCCCCTCCTCGAAAGTCGCGGCCAGTCAAGATCCTTACAGAAACTGATGACATAGTTACCTCGAGCAGATCGCTGGCCGAGACAAGAGCACTAGTCCGCCGTGAATGGAGGCGTCGCCTAGAGGCTTTTGATCCGGAGCGGGTGAGGCGACCTATCCTTGATAGTCGTCAGATCGCCGCGAAGATAACCAAAAGTGGATAAAAAACCTTTTCCCTTTTCTCTTTTTTCTTCTGGAGCCATTGCGGCCTGGATACTGAGGCGTCTTCACTTTCTTTGTTGCAGTTCAGAAATCCACGCCTGATTCTATCGAGGTCGGCGAGATCGTGCCTACGCCGCCAAATGTGTCGGAGGTCGCGACGCGGACTGCTGATGGATTCGCACAGGAGGAGCTGCCTGCTAAAGAAGACAGTGTATTGTTAGCGAAGAATAGTGAGGAAGAGTTATGCGAGCTTCGGACTGCACTAAAGAAAAGCAGAGCGCGGGAAAAAATCCTGGAAAGCGAGGTCGCCAGCCTTTCAGCCGCATTGGAAAGTGCGAACAAGGAGAAAAATCGTCTGAGCGGAGATGTCCGCCATTATAGGGGCAAATATTTGGCCTTGGCGAGGGAAGGAAAGAAGCAAGTAAGCGAAGCCGCTGGGGTGAGATCGCAAGCGCCTCAGCCTGCTGTAGGGGAGGGATCGGCCCCTGCGGCAAGCGGACAGCCCGCGGCGGTCGCAGATCCAACCCTGGCAGTTCAAATGATTCCATTTCCGCGGGTAGCCAAAGACATGGCTCATATGCACCGCACCTTTAATAACATGCACCATCTGGTTTCCCAACTCTACTGCGAGATCCTGCGAGGAAGTGACCTGGCCGCGCATGTTGGAATGGAGGAGGAGGTGCGACCTGCTCTGAGAGACCGCGGAAGGCGTTAAGGCCCAAACATTTATTTTCCATTATTCTTTAAGTTGTTGTATAATGTTGTTGCTGAAACTCTTTGCTGTATGATTGCATCTGTGCTGTGATACTTTGCTTGTCGCATACTATTATTTTTGGATAATCCCGTTGTGGAATGTAAATTATGTGGGCTGTCGTTTTATGCTTGCTTATCTTGTTTACTAGAAAATTGCAATCCCTGTGGGCTTCCTGTGAGCTCGCAATTATTTGCAGGGAGAACAGGGAAAGGCGAGCTGGGCGGATTGGCTTTGAATCCGCAAAGCCTTGAGAAATATCTGATTTTGCAGGGAAAACAGGGAAGAGGCGAGCTGAGCGGATTGGCTTTGAATCCGCAAAGCCTTGAGAAATATCTGATTTTGCAGGGAAAACAGGGAAGAGGCGAGCTGAGCGGATTGGCTTTGAATCCGCAAAGCCTTGAGAAATATCTGATTTTGCAGGGAAAACAGGGAAGAGGCGAGCTGAGCGGATTGGCTTTGAATCCGCAAAGCCTTGAGAAATATCTGATTTTGCAGGGAAAACAGGGAAGAGGCGAGCTGAGCGGATTGGCTTTGAATCCGCAAAGCCTTGAGAAATATCTGATTTTGCAGGGAAAACAGGGAAGAGGCGAGCTGAGCGGATCGGCTTTGAATCCGCAAAGCCTTGAGAAATATCTGATTTTGCAAGGAAAACAGGGAAGAGGCGAGCTGAGCGGATTGGCTTAGCGATCTGAGCGGATAGACGGCTGTCATGTCAGACGATTTTTATATAAATAGGATTGTCACTCTTCGTTTGTGTAGAAAACGGTGGGAGCTGAAGACTTGCGGCCTGAAAACATGGTATCCGCACGCACTGAAGCCGCAGCCGCCTTCCACGCTGCTGATCATAAAAGGAGTAGACTAACCGAAGCTGATCTGGAAGCGTTCTTGGGAGTTCACATGGCGGACTCGCCCGTACTCGCGCGGCTCCCTGATCACCACGAACGTCTGAATTTTTCAACCGCTACCCAGCTCGCAATTCCAATAGACCATTTTGACTGTGGGTTCAAATTTCCCCTACTCTGGGAGGTCGCGGAGATCTTCGAGCACTACGGGGTGGTTCCGGGCCAGCTTGCCCCGAACAGTATGGTTGCGATCTGCAGCTTCATCGCCTATCTGCGGGCTGAGAAGATTGAATTTTCCTTGAAGGTTTTCAGGAAGATTTTCTCTGTTCGCTCCATTACCCCGACGGGAGACCCTGAGTACAAAGGCATCATCTACTTCTACTGCAGGGGAATGAAAGTTGTGGGCTTGCCGAATAAAATCCACAACTGGACCTCTAGGTATCTCATCTTCGAAGGCGACCTGGGGTTCCTCCATACCAGTCCGCAGCTGCGCGTAGACGCTGACTTCAAGAGCGTGCGGCTGAACGACACCGAGACCGCCATCGTCAAGTTTCTTGATGGAGCGAGGCTGGATGTTGACTATTACATCCCGCTGCTGCCTGGGCTATATACTGTTAGCCGCCAAGAGAGTAAGTCTTGCGACCTTTGTTTGTACCCGCAACAACTTAGGAATTTTAGCTAACTTTCTCTCTTGCAGCGACCTTGGCGGTGCCCGCAAACCTGCCCGTTGCGCCTGCCGGACGGACTCCTACGCAAGGGGAAAGGAGAAAAGAAATCGCAAAAAAGAGGAGGGAAGACGGAGACCCCGCCGCGGGTTATTCTTCTGATGGCAGCTTCGACATTGCGGGCTTCGGCGAGAAGCAGAAGGATCTGAGGGGCAACCCCATGATCCACTGGCATGAAAAGAAAAAGTATGTCCGCCTATCAACGGCTCTTCCCTCTTGGAGGAGCCCGCGCCCGTCTCGCCATGCCCACGTCGCCCTGTCCGCTTTATATGGGAAGCAGAACCTTCGCGATCTGCAAGGTGTGGCCCCTGATGACCTCCCTCTTCTCGCTGCGCAGGCCAGTGCGAACGCTGCCGTCACCAATCATTTCTTAGGCAGGCTCACGCGCGAGCTGCTTAGGGACAATGCGCGGCACAGGAAGGAAAGCGATTCGCTGAAAGAGAGGAATAAGCGGCTTGGTGCAAAAGTTAACCAATATAAAGAAGACAAGGCCGTAAGTGCTTAGTTAACCGCCACTAATCTTGCTTATCTTCCGCGGACTGATGTTTCGAAATCTTTTGCAGACCGCTTATGAGGTAACCAACCCCGACTTTCAAAAGGCCATGTTTCCTTTTGTAAGAGAAAGCGTCGAGGTCGCGCTTGAGCGCGTTATCAGCGATGGGTACGTGAAGGCCGGGGTAGACTCTATTCCCTTCCTGAAGCTCTTCCCGGAGCTAAAGGATAAAGTTGCCGAGTTCGAGCAAGCTGATAAGGGAAAAGCAGTTGCCGAGGATGACGAGGAGGAGTCTGCTGACGAGGAAGTGGCCTCAAGCCAACAGCAAGGAGGTCAATCGGATCAGTCCGCTAACTCCAGCTCTGGTGAGAGTAGCTCGCGAACAGAACCTTCAGCCGCTTCTCGCTCTGACGACAGCAGCAACAGTGACTCAGGCGGCTACTCGCCTATTGTGGATGTGGATGGGTCAAGCCCTGAGAAGCCTGCGGACAAGAAGCAGAGGATAGAATAGGGATATATACATTGTAATTTTTTGGTTTTCTTTAATGTAAGGGGGGAGGGGCGGACTTTACGCGAGTCCGCCAGGACATGTAATTTTTGAATGGATATATATAAAAAAGGATACTTTTGATATCTTCTGAGATTTTCTGCTTGTTTCTTGCTGATACTTTAGAGGTCGCACTTATATCATTGCTAGCTGAAATTTTACTACCATAATCTTGTTACAATATAAATAGAATGTGTTCCTTGGGAAAGAGACGATTGATGCGGGCTTGGATGAGTTCAGTTCTCAACCCGCATTTCTCAGAACTTTTGCCAGTTTTTGCGAGAACTAAGATAACGAAAGAACTATAACCTGCTAACCCAAATATCATGAATAAGCGAACTGGACGGACCAGGGTTACTGTCCGCAGGTATGTACGCTTGAATTTCTTCTAAGTACATTGTATGCATCGAATGAATTCTGCGGACTAGGCGAATTAGAAAACCGAAACCCGCACTGCCTCAGCCAGCAACATCAGAAATGACCTAATCAAGGGACGGCGGACTGAGCGGATAATACAACTGAAGTCCGCACTTCATTAATGAATAATATCAGAAATGACCTGTAGTTTACAACCAAGCGGGTAGGTGCGGCCGGAGCGGCATTGCTTTCCTCGCAAGGCTATGAATTACAGAATCAACCCATGGGACAGCGGACTGAGCGGACAAGACATCTGGAGTCCGCACTTTATTAATGAACAATAACCCCTGCGAAGAAGAAAGACGCAGTCCGGAGGCCAAGCGGGTAGGTGCGGCCGGAGCGGCATTGCTTTCCTCACCGGGCCTCGGGATCTGCGGACTCAATTCACTGCCCTCTTGCCTGGAGTACAGTCTAAGTCGATCTCTCGGGCAGGTACGGCCGGAGCGGCATTGCTTTCCTTTGAGATCGACAAGACTGTGGGTCTCCTGCAGGCACCGCTTGAGGGTACCAAGGAGTGTTCGAGAATCACAACCCCAAGATGATCTGGGGGTAGGTGCGGCCGGAGCGTCATTGCTTTCCCCATGCGATCATCTAGGTTGTAACAATATCCCTTAAGTGGCGTGGTAGAGCTGACCTCCACTTTGCTCCTCCATAATGCAGAAGTGGGGTTAGGTACTAGCCGGGATCCGAAATCCAGTATCCTACCGCACTAGAGTTGGTAGGCTCCCACTACACGGTGCGAAATCTCCCCGCATCACGTGGTCGTCGTGGTGTTATGCTGACACCAACGGTTCTAGGGGAGGTTTTTGCTGGACACGGCGATATCTCCTGGCATCTAGCAACTGCCGGGAGTTGCTCGAGGAGGTAAAAAAGAAGAGGCATTCGAAGAAGTGTTAGTATGAGTATTTAGGCGAGTATCAATTTTGAGAGATTCGTATAACCATAAAATAGAGAGTTCAGAGAAAATCGTTTAGAGTTATCCTTGCTCCATATATTTAACTGTCAATGCTTGAAACACAAAGATACTTGATAAGAGTGTTGGCAAGGAATTTTTATTAATAGTGAACCTCTTAAAGAGTTTACACCGGAAGAAAGGAAAAGAAGTTCAGGAAAAGAACCGCTTTAGGTCATCTCCGCTCCATGTGTGCGGCATGTCTTCACCCTCAAACGTTTGTAACCGGTAGGCCCCATTTTGAAGTGCTTCCTTGATAATGAATGGTCCTGCCCAGCTAGGATTAAGCTTCCCGACTGAGCTGGCTCTTGCAGCAGCATCGACCTTTTTAAGAACCAGATCTCCCACTTGAAAGTGTTTGATCCTTACGTTCTTATCGAAGTAACGGGCCATTCTTCTTTTTACTTCCTCCTGTCTGATAGCAGCCTTGTCTCTGACCTCTTCGATATGTTCCAGACTGAACCTCATCTCCTCGCTGTTCAACTCAAGCCAATCCTCCATGCCCTGCCTGGCGAGCAGTACCCTAGGCGACAGAACTTCAAACTCAACAGGAATCAATGCCTCGGACCCGTGAGAAAGTTTGAACGGGGTTTCTCCTGTTGCAGATGAAGGTGTTGTTCTCAGGGTCCAAAGGACTGAGGGAAGTTGATCAGCCCAACTGCCTTTGAGATTTTGAACCTTTTTCTTAAGCAGGTTGAGGATTTGCTTATTAGCTGCTTCTACTTGACCATTGCTTCTGGGGTGATGCACCGATGCGAAGCGCAGCTCTGTTCCGATCTGTCTGCAAAAGTCTATCATTTCCGCATTATTGAACTGTGGTCCATTATCGGTGATTATTGCCATAGGGATTCCATGTCGGCAGACTATCTCTCCCCAAATAAAATTCCTCACGACCTGGGTTGTTGTCTTTGACAATGCTTTAGCCTCAATCCACTTACTGAAGTAGTCGATCATGACTATAATAAAACGCCGCTGCCCACTTGCCATGGGAAAAGGGCCAATGAGATCCATTCCCCAGACAGCAAAGGGCCAAGGGGTTATAATCGACCTGAGAGATTGAGCTGCTTGATGCTGAAGAGGGGCGAATTTCTGGCATTGGACACATTTTCTCGCATAGGTCTCAGAGTCCTTCTTCATTGTAGGCCAGAAGTAACCTTGCCGCAGGATCCTTCTTTCTAATGTTTTTGCTCCCGAATGACTTCCGCACTCGCCAGAATGCACTTCCCGGAGAATGGTGGGAACCTCACTTTCTGAAACACATCTTGCCATTGTGGATAGAAAGGTTTTCCTGTAGAGAATGTCGGATATCAAGTAATAGTGTGTTGCCTTCAACCTGAATTTCTTCTTATCCTTGACTGACTGATGTAGATTCCCGGTTGACAGGTAGAGAATGAGTGGATCCATCCAAGAGGGACACTGATCGATTTGCATTAGCCCTTCTTCCTCCACCGCTGGGCGGAAAAGTTCAGAAGTTGTCCCTCCTGACGAGAGCCCGTATTTTGCGAGAACGTCGGCCTCCTCATTCTCTGTTCTTGGAATGTGCTCAATAGTAAAACTTTTGAATCTGCCAACCTCAACCTTTACCAACATCAGATACCTTTTCAACACGGGCTCCCTGGTCTCGAAGTTGCCAAGAACTTGTGAAGCCATTACCAATGAATCAGTCTTGATATGGACGTGATCAATTCCAAGCTCTCGTGCAAGCCTCAAGCCGGCTAATAAAGCTTCATATTCCGCCTGATTGTTAGTTACTGGAAAATAGAACTTGATGGCCTGCTCAAGTTTGACACCATTCGGGTTTATCAGAACTACTCCTGCACCCGAGGAGTTTCTACCAGAAGCTCCATCCACATAAATGGCCCAAGATAAAGGGGACCTTGCTGCTTGGTCCGAGCTGGATTCTGTTGTATCAATCATGAAATCTGCAAGCACCTGCGCCTTGATAGCTGTTCTGGGCACATAGGAAATTTCAAACTCGCTCAGCTCGATTGCCCATTTAGCTAGCCTGCCTGAATGCTCTGGTTTTTCTAACACATTCTTCAAAGGTTGATCAGTAACTACCTGAATTGAATGAGCCTGGAAATACGGACGGAGTCTGCGGGCAGACATAACTAATGCTAAAGCTAGCTTCTCTAGGATGGGATACCTTGCCTCTGCATCCTTCAGGATGTGACTGACATAGTAAACAGGGAACTGCCTCCTGCTTTCTTCGCGAACCAGAACTGAACTAACTGCCTCGGGACCAACCCCTAGGTATAGGAATAACGCCTCCCCTGCTCGAGGGCTTTGGAGTAAAGGAGTTGAGGTTAGTTGCTTTTTTAATTGCTCAAAAGCCAAGGAACACTCTTCTGTCCATTGAAACTTGGACGCTCCCCGAAGAGTCTTAAAGAATGGTGCACTTTTATCTCCAACTCGAGAGATGAACCTCCCGAGTCCTGCCAACCTCCCCCCTAACTGCTGAACCTCTTTGGTTGAACGGGGAGGGGTCATACCAAGGATGGCTTTAACCTTATCAGGATTGGGGGCTAGACCCTCGGGAGTAAGGAGATGGCCGAGGAATTTCCCTTTACTCGCCCCAAAGACGCATTTTAACGGGTTAAGCTTTATTTTTCGCCTTCGTAGAGTAGAAAAGGTCTCTACAAGATCTACCAGGTGCTGCGGAAGAGACCTACTCTTAATCAGAAGGTCATCCACATACACCTCGAGGTTTCTACTTTTTTGTTCTTTAAACACTTGGTCCATCATGCGCTGATAGGTTGCGCCAGCATTTTTAAGCCCAAAGGGCATCACAAGATAACAATAGCAACCGTCATTAGTGATGAATGATGTGCAAGGGATATCAGGTTTATGCATTCTTATTTGGTGATAACCAGAGAATGCGTCTAAAAAACTCATAAACGGGTACCCTACCGCAGAATCAACTAATAAATCTATCCGAGGCAAGGGGTAGAAATCTTTCGGGCATGCTTTATTCAAACGAGTGAAATCTACACACATACGCCACTTTCCCCCAGGTTTCTTAACCATTACAACATTAGAGACCCACTCGGGATACTGAATCTCTTGAATGAAGCGCGCTTTGAGGAGTTTAGCAACCTCCTCTCTGATGGGCTCTGCTAGCTTGACAGCTACATCCCTCTTTTTTTGCTGGACGGGCTTGGCGGCTGGATCGACATTGAGATGGTGGCAAGCCACGTCGGGATCCACCCCTGGCATGTCCTCCGCTGACCAAGCGAAGACATCCAGATTCTCCAATAGGCAAGATATCAACTCCGCCTTTTGATCCTCTGGCAATTCGGAGTTGATAGAGAGCTTTCTTCCTTCTCCTTCTGCGATGGGGACTTCTTGTGTCACCTGGGCAGGTTCCAGGTGAGCGCCTTCTCTAATCTCAGCATCTTTTGAAGGAGTGGCTTCTGCTGCTGCTGGAAAAGCTGGGGGGGAAACCTCAGTCATGTTGACCGTTCGGAGGTAACACTCTCGAGCCTGCCTCGGGTCGCTCCTGACCCTACACTGGCGGCCATCCTTGCAGAACTTGATGGCTAGATGGTATGTTGAAATGATAGCGCGATATTTGTTCAACAACGGTCTTCCAAAGATGGCATGATAGCTGCTCGGAGCATCTACCACTATGAACTGGATTTCTTTGGTCACCCCTCCGAGCGTCACCGTGAGTGTGACACTTCCTTCAACCTCCTTCCTTTCTCCTGAGAAGCCATAGAGCGGCCCTTCGGTGGAAAGCAGAGTCTTTCCCGTCCTCAGGGCTTCGAAAGTGGACTTAAAGAGGAGATTCACGGAGCTGCCGGTGTCGATGAGGATTCTATCGACCATGAAGTTTCCGATGGCTGCCTGGACCACGATGGCATCATCGAAGGGGTTGGCGGTTGCAGGAAGGTCCGCAGAGCCAAAGGTGACGACTTCAGAAGGTGGGGCAGAAGAAGTAGAAGCAACCTCAGTTCGCGAAAGCCTTGACAAAGAGGACTTCCGGGTAGATTCAGCCCCTGCTCCGCCATGGATGAAAAAGAGTCTTCCCAAGGCCCCCTCATCCACAACATCAATACACTCATTTTGGATGTCAATGAACCCCAGATGGCCCTCATCCCTTATCTCTATGCACTCCTGGTGAACTTCAGCCACCTCCTTGCCCTTGGAGGTGGAAGGCCTTGAAGAATCATTCTTCCTGCCCAGGTCCTCGAGCTTGCCCTCGGTGAGCAACCTCTCAACTAGCTTCTGAAGAGCCTTGCAGTCTTTAGTCAGATGACCTTTCTCCTTGTGAAAATTACAGAACTGAGAGTTGTCTCTGGGCTTCCAATCTCTCTGAGGCCCTTGTCTCTTTTCTTCAACTTTCTTCTGGATTACTTGGGCAACCTCTTCAAAATCGATGCCTAGATCTGCAAGCTCTTTCAAAGGGCTGCTCCCGTGAGGATTTGGAGCTGGCTGGGTTCTCTGAAGAATGGGGAGCGCTTGAAGGGGAACGGCGGGAGCGGCGGCCAACGGCAGTCTCTGATCATGAAACTGTTGATGGCTGAGGAAAGGTTTCTTATGGCGGAGGTTGCGCCCCCTCTGAGGTGGAGGGTGGAAATCAGGTCGGGGAGGCTTACTGTGGTACTGATTGTTGGAAAAGGAGTGAGGGTCATCCCTTCCTCCAGCTTTAGCTGTCAGGGATGAGATATAGGTTGGATTGGCATTTTCCCCCTCAATAAAGCGATTGGCTATCGCGATGAGCTCCTGATAGGTTGACGGTGCCTTTGTTGTCACTTTGAATTTCAACGGGCCCTCCCGGAGGCCGTGAATCAGGGCAACTTTATAATAATCGGGGTTCACGTTCCTTACCCCTTGAATTTCTTTCTGGAACCGATCAACGAATCTTGCCACAGATTCATTGTCTCTTTGCCTAATATCAAAAAGGGCTGCCGGCCCATCCTTTCTCTTCTTAGAGGTTGCGAACCTCAGGAGCAGCTCGCTGCGAAGCTCAGCGAAGGAGGAAATGGTACCTGGAGGCAACTCATAAAACCATTCTCTCGCTTGACCATCAAGAGTGGTTACCAGAAGTTTACATTTCAGGGCATCGGAGAGGCTTCTCAATGCTACCGCCCCTTCGAATGCCTGCAGGTGGGAGATCGGATCAGTCTCCCCTGAATAAAAAGGGAGACGAGGCTCTCTGAAATTGCTTGGCGCTGACTCCCATCGGATTCGATCGATGAAGGGAGAGGGAGTTTCTGAATCAGTAGAAGGGACTGGAGGATGAAACTCTGCGAGTTCTGCGGGCTGCCGATCGACAAAGTCTAGTCGGCGAGCAGGGGTCCCTCGGGCTGCCTCCCTGAAGAAATCCATCAGAGGGGCGAACTGAGCCGCCTGAGGTCGCGGGGGAGCTGCGGACTGAGCTTGGTGGAGAGGCGGAGGCGCAGTCGCAGGCGACTGCTGAAGAGGGGTGCGACGAGCCGGGGTCCGGCGGACTGGAGTCTCAGCAACTTCTTCGGCAACCTGGGGAGCAAGTCGCTGAGTCAACGCTAACAGGGCTTGGCTGATCGTATCGAGCCGCTGGTCAGTCTCTCTTCGAGATACTTCGGCTTCCCAGCGGGACTGCTCCAACGCCTCCCACAGCGAGTCATCGGGCGAGATGGAGCGGTTGGAGCGGCGACCTCGGCGGTCTGACATTTCTATCCGCGGTTTCAAGAAACTGCTCGAATCTGAAGGTCGCGTGTTAACTGTTGATGCTCGAAAAGCGACGGACTCGGGCACCACCAGCTAACCGTTCGAGCACTTGGGGAAAAGAAGGGAAAAACAAACTGCGAGCAGCAATCTACTTGGCGGACTAGAAAAGGAACGGAAAGGCAACAGAGCCGTAGAGCACGGCAACACCAGACTTCACCCGTCGCGGCCTAAATACCACTCCTGCGACGGGCTTACTTTTTATTATCAAGATGCGGTTACAAGAAAAGAAAAAGAAAGCAATGGGGAAAGCAAGTCGGAGGTCGCAAAGCAAGAGATTCAAGTCCGCAGCTTTTAACAAGTGGGCTCCTGGGCTCGAGTCAGCGTGCTTTGGGTGCACCACTTCCCCCTATTTATAGGCTGGGGGCCTGCCCAAGCGGGCAGGGCTAAAATAACCGGCTGCCCGGGGTACAAAAGAGCCGGGCAGCGGTGACGGGAAACAAAAAAGGGGAAGGAACAAGCAGTCCACGCGGGACAGGCGGACTGGGCCAGCGAGCTGGAGACCCCCCTTGGTCGCACTGAGCGCGTGACCTTTAGACTAGCCGCGACCTGAGCGGCCTGGGCGGCCTGACTCGGAACCTGCCGGTCTGAACCTGATTCGCCGATCTAGCAGGGCTGTGAACTGAGGGCGATCTGAGCGGACGGGTTTCTGGAGTCCGCCTAGGTGACGGACCATGCCCACTGACGAGCTGGGCGAACTGAGTACTTAAGTTCAGCGAGGGAAGGGTAAGATGCCTAGCTGGAGATGTTGCGGATTCTGGGGTTAACATCAGGAGTGGAAGCTTTGCTTCAGGGTGATAGGTCTTCAGAAGCTTCAGATCTCCAGCAGAAGATGGTTTCAGCAGATGCTGAAAGATGAGTTGTCTGGAGTTCTTGAGATGAAGCTAAGATCACTTTTTCAGTATGCCAAAATGTTCAACTGATTCTCCAGGGTTGATTACTTGAGTTTTCTTATGTTGATCAGACTGTCCTGAGAATCACTTGTTCTTTTTCTTTCTTATCTGTGTAATTCACTATCTCTGTCTCTGTCTATGTATATGTATCTAAATCTGTGTGTTAGAGAAAACAAGAGAAGCAACTTTTATTCTCTAAAGATCCTATGTCCAAGATAGCCGTTAACAGACATTAAATGCCTTCCATAAAGTTTTGTCTTCTAGAGGAAAGTCCAATAAAACATTCTCAAAAAGAATTCCTTGAAACTTGCTCCAGAATAAATGAAAACGGCTGGCAGATCTCTTGACATAAATGCTGAGAGAATTTGTAAAACATTCCAAAGTCTGACTGAATTTGAATCCTTAAAAACATCGATCTCTCTGGAAAAACGTCGATCTGAGCTCTACGATCGTCGACCTGAGCTCAGAGATAGGAATGAAGATCAGATAGAAAATGTCGACCTGAGCTCGAAGATCGTCGACCGGAGCTCAGCGACCTGAAGAATAAGCTGAAGATAGTTCGTCGATCTGAGCTAGACGATCGTCGACCGGAGCTCGACGATTTAGCAAAGTTGAGCTCAGAGAGCGTCGAACGGAGTTTGGCATTTCGTCGACCTAAGCTCGATGATAATTGTCTTTGCCTCAGCTTTAAATCTGATTCCTTGAATGGTCCTGGGGGCAGCTTCAAACCTAAATTCTAAGCCCTAGACACATTCTAATGTTGACCTTTTTAACTATACATCTAGGTCAAACTGGATTCCTAAGACAAACATAGTGATCCTTGCCCAAATTAGTAATAGGGTGTTCCAACAGTGTACCCTTTTGTAATAGCTCTTGTAATTTATTTAGTAGCTTAATGTTAATGCTAGCCTAGGTTTCATTTTCATGCACTTGTAATCTTTTATTTCAAAGTTGTAGTTCTCTTTTAGCATTACTATAAAGTGTCATTTTACTTTGTTTTCATAATGTTCTTCTACCTATCTCTCTTCCTCCACTTCTCCATGATTAACTAATTCTCCTTATACTCGATCTTGATGATCCAAGGTTCGAGTTGATTAAGTTATGATGCTTTAAGTTTACGTTTTCTTTTTAGGGTTTAGGCTTTCGATTTACTCTTGAAAATTCATGTTTGGATTTATATCATCGATATATAATGTCCATCTTTATTTTCACTCTTAGCTAGCCGAGAGGCTCGTAGTTTGAAGTGAACACTCAAGAGTAAAGAGAGTTTCATGCACCCCTTGAGAGAGGAAGATGTTAAATCTCCCGGATTGGAGTGAAATCCAATAGCGGGGTTCACCCCGTAAAGCGAGCTTTAGGTCTCCGATTTGGACGAGAGTTCAGTCGGACCTTCCTAAACTCAGTTGGGCATGACTTTGAGAGAAGCGTGTTCAAGCTTTAGGATCATCCACAATCAAGGACCTTTACCTTATTAAGTTAGGGTTTATTATCGCATTTTTAATCAACTTTTGCTGAGGTGATTCTCGATCGAGTGCTTTTCTATTTCATCGTTTCAACCCCCTCGTTGTAATTACTTTTAGTAGCTCTTTAATTAACTACAAGTAGTTCTCTTTTTAGTGCAAATATTTCTTTCCTTAATTGCAATTAGTTTTCTTTTAACAAACCCTAAAACAATCCTTCGATAAGATAATAGTCTTCGTGTGAATAAAATTACTCAATAGTTCCCGAATTTTAATATGATACTTGTGTCCCCTAGCTATAATTCGATAGGTATACTTGTCTAGATGTATTGCTAGTTCGGTTCTTATTCTCTTCATGATTTGTAGACACCAAGGAACATTAGAACTATTGAAGATCTCTTGAGGTTGTGTATTGGATAGAGGGGAGCTGTAGGAAAGGCTCTTACCACTACTGAAATTTTCATACAACAACAGTCATCAAGCTAGCATTGGGATGGCACCCTATGATGCGCTTTATGGAAGGAGGTGTAGAACACCTTTATCATGGGTGTAGGATGAAGACCCAAAGAGTTTGTGAATTGAGTATATACATGATGCTGATACAATAGTAAGATTGATACGGGATTGCATTCTTGAGGCTCAGAGTCGGCAGACTGAGTATTATAATAAGAAACATAGGATGGTGGAATTCCAAGTGAGTGACAAGGTGTTTTTAAAGACCCGGCCGATGCATAGAGTGTCACGTGTGCGTTGTAGGAGGAAGAAGATTAGCCAAAGATATGTGGGGCCTTATGTTATATTGGATAGGATTGACATGTTGGCCTATCGACTGGAGCTACCACCAGAGCTGGAAAATTTGAACGAAGTCTTCGATGTGTCGTCGCTTCGGAAAGCACTACTATAGCCTGATCAGCATATCCCCGCTACAAATGGAACAGTTGCAACCGATAGGTTTGTTCGACTAGAGCCAGTGTGGATAGTGGATACCGAGACAACGAGCTTGCATCGAAAAAATGTTCCTTTGGTGAAAGTCCTATGGTCTAATCATGGGAAAGAGGAATACACTTGGAAGTTGGTGGACTTGATGAGGAAGCACTACCCGAAGCTATTTCCCCAAGGTAACCTTAAAAGTATATTTTGTATTCTTCAGGCTTTACTTTCCCCATAGCCTTAGCCTGATTTCAGGGACGAATACTTTTATTTTGTTTATAGGATTTGTAACAACCCGATTCGTGCTTAACCCCTCATAAGTGTTTGGGGTCAAGAAAGTTGATTCAGGCTAGGGGTGCACTGGTAACATGCATCGAGTGATACTCGATTAATATGGTGAATTTCACTTAGAAGAATTGTGGATTCAAAAAGCGTCGAGTGCGCTGAGTGATCTCGACGCCACTCGTTGAAGCGTTGAGTGCATCGACTGGTGGGCAGGAATCGGGTGCATTGAGTGATACTATATGCATAAGAAGGAATTGAATTAGAAGATTTCTGGACTCAAAAAGCGTCGAGTGCGCTGAGTGATCTCGACGCCACTCGACAAAGCGTTGCGTGATACTCGACGATCTCAACACTTTGACTTACACATTACTTGACTTAGGAAGGCATTGAGAGATCACGATGCTTTCAACACAGTATTGAGTGATACTCGACAATCTAAATACTTTGACTAACAAATTACCGGACTTGGGAAGGCGTTGAGTGATCACGACACTTTTAACGCAGCGTTGAGTGATACTACATGATCCCGACGCTCTGGCTTTGAAAATTACAGGACTCAACGAGGTGTTGAGTAATTACGACGATTCGTCAAGTATATATGATTATTTTGACTTGGAGCATTTTCGGACCAGACAGTGTTTGCTGGTTCATATTTAAGGGTTGAACCGGTTTTTTGGGATAAACGCTGTTGGCTCATTTTGGATGTAGTCTTCTCAAATAAGACCTATTTAAAGTAATAATGGGCGGTCCAATGTTAGAATGACACAAGGCGGCATGTCTCAAACCCTAATCTTTCGTATAAAAGGGAAGAAATGGGAAACCCTAGTCGTCACTTCCGTTTTTTGTCGAGTTGTTACATGCTGAACTCGATGGAGGAAGAGAAGTTGCCGAAGTCAGATTTCTGGAGGAAAAGCTCTCCATCTTCGTAAAGAACGATGCCGCCAAGAAGGATAACAAGATCTTTGGCCGGAAATATGGTGTGCTTCCTAACACCTCTCTTTGTGCTAGATCTTTAGTTATATTATAGGAGAGATGTCGACTCAAAAGAATTTGACTTGTGCATGATGAAGATCTCCAAGGAAGAGACCATGCTAGGACCTTGTCCTAGAGATTTGTTGTCTTCAACCTCTCCTCTCCTCAGTGTGAAGATGATGTAATTGGTTTGGTGAAGAAATATGGAGTATTGAGGGTGAATAAGGGAGGAGGAAAATCTGAATGTAGTTGTGAACAAATGGCTAAAGGAAGAAGACGAACCGATGTCATTCGTCTTGCTTTAAGATGCATGCAGAAAACTGTTTTCTGTGCGCATCAAACTTCGAGGCTGTTTTCGAGTATGATACTGTTGGATCTAGGTCTTGTGCTGAACAAGTAACTTGTAGTCCTTAGAAAAAGCTTCCCAACGAATTGTTATATATTTTAATTGGAGCTTTATCGCTCCTGAAATGTCCTGTCGAAGTTGTTGCATGGTAACAACTTATGTGCAGGTTGCTTTTGGGTTAGTGAATAACCGGTTTTGGACTAGGTTGAAGAAACATAATAAGATGATGTTGAGGTTTGGATGAGCCTGGTTATACGTAGCTGAGATTAACAAATGGTTTAGGGAAATTAGTGACAAATGATTTGATAAGATTTGGTTGTACAAATGGCTACTTGTGAAATCCGGTAAGGATGCGCGCGATTGTAATCCGATGAATGATGTAAGTTTTGAAAGAGGGTGTGGTGCCCGATGATTGAATGTGTAAGCTATACTTATGCTATCGTGCTTGATGAATACGAGAATAGTTAATATATTGTTAAGATAAATATATAAACGCATAATTGTTTTGAATGCTTGATTTTAAGGATGGAATCGGATGAGATAAATCTCATGGCCATGAAATGTGTTGAATTGTGATCTCAAGTATTTGATGGGATAGTTTGTACAGTCCACTACTTAAAGTGCGTCTCCCTATGGGTAGTAGTGTGGAATTGGTCGTTGTTCAAGGTGGCTTGCCGTATGTGTTGTTGTTGAACCCTTGAGTGCTTGGGAGCATGGAATTATGAAAGGGTGTAAGTGAGGGAGTATATTACTGCACAAGATCTGCAATGATAAAAAGTGACTTGGTTGGAGCCATTGGATGGTTGATGATAAGGCCATGTGAATTTTCATGGCGTGTGTGTTGACACATGGTGTCAGAATCCTGGGTTTAGGATAGTGTGGCAGGTCTATGAGCTCGCCAGTTATTACACAGATGGGAGTTAATAGATAGACTTTGGATAGTTGGGCTTGGTCCTCGGTGCTCATTCTCGGGTCTCCTTCCATGCCAATTTGACGGTTGGGCTTGGTGCTACGCTGATACACTCCTATAGGATCCCTCTATGCAACCCAATAGGCTAGTTTGGGATGTGTTCTTGGTGCACATCTACCCAAGACCTCTCTGAGCCGTAGCATGCTTGGAGCTTTTTTTTTCTTAGCGTTGAGGCATACGGAGGCCTAGGCTAGGTAGTGTGGAGACCAGCCTTGTATTAGAAAGAAAGTTTCACTGTCACTGCTAGACCACGATGGATAGTGCCTGAGAGGTTAGCTAGTTGCTCGAAAAGTGGGAACTACACGTCTGTTTCGACATAACAGTGTATGTGTGTGTGTGTGATCATGGGTGATTCATCATATTGCATTCATAACATTATATTGCACCACATAAGATTCTTATCATATAAGTTTGTATAGGCACTCTTATACTGAGTCACTTTACTGTTAAGCCGATCCTTAACTTATAAATCTGTATGGGCATTTTTATAATTTAAGTTACTTTCCTGTTGTAGCTCTATATATACTTGATGGATGGATATTGCTTCTGTAAAACTGCTAGAGTATAATGATAATAATTATGATATACATTGCTGCTATTACTACTCATGATATATAGATTCTCCACTTGCTTGTTATTACTACTTATATATATTGTACCGTCTTCTATTCTCAGCTCGGTGCCTAAGAGTCGCCGGGGGAGCAGATGTGATAACCACTTAGTCGTTATGCTAACGGTTGTTATGTATTCCATTTTAGGAAGAAACCCTATAGATAGAGTAACAGCAGTTTGTGTAGGAGGGTAGCCAGGCCTTGGTGATAGGGCCTGATACGGCGTTAACATCGCTGCCGTCAGTTATTAATGTGAGTTTTGCGAGGCCTACATTGTAGCCCTTTGGGCAATTTGTGTACTCTTATATTATGGAAGCCGTTATTGCTTCTTATTATTGTTGTACTTGTTTGGAATTATATATACTTGTGTGGATTTTGATTTCTCTTTTTTATTCTTTATGTTGGGTTAGCATGGATGATATTTGTTTGGCCGGCAGGATAGGCATCTTGTGGTACAAGTTAGCTCGTGTACTAACGCTACCGCAAGGTGGTTTTTCAGAGCATAAGACTCCCCTCGATCGTGTCTTGTGTTGTGAGAGGGGGGGGGGGGGGTTACCGAAGATTAGGAAGACTAACTGGGAAAACATCGGGGAACTCTCGCACCATAGTAATATCCTCTATGCGCGAAAAACTACTAATAGTTTCCAAAACAGAAACCAGGTAAGCAAAATAACTGAATCTTAATGTTTTCGAGCACATAATGCAGAAATAATTGGGGTATCCGGGCGCAGAAAACCATACACACTCATGGGGTGGCCGCTATCCATCTTGAAGTACAAACACTTAACCTGGATAACAACATCATATCTGGACAACCAGCTCATGCCCTAAATCACATCGATGTCCTCCAGGTCTAGAACCTTCAAATCGGCAAACGCTAGTAAATCAACAAAAAGGATAGGACAACTATGGATACCCTGGGCCCACACCATTGAGTCACCACAGGCAAACTGAACGCGAAGTGAATCGCTTACTTGATCGAGAGTCAGACGGAGACATACTACAAAATTGCTTGCCATGAATGAGTGGGTAGCACCAAAATCAAAAAGGATGTGCACCCAACGGTTCTTTACCTTAAAATTCCCTATAAAATTGTATACGTAACTAGCCAAACAACATCGAAACTAAAGTTGAAAGCTAAGAACTAGTTTTGAATCTAACCTAAGATAACTTGGGTGGAAGTCTGCGCTTCTTCAATGGTTACCACATTTAACTTGCCCTTCCCTTTATCCAGATGCTGCAGTAGTGATGACAAGTCTTGGAGTGGAACTAGCTATAGAGGGGATTGAGACTGCGGGCACCTAGACTTCAAATGCCCATTTTGCCAACTCAGAAAGCAAACCTTATCTTTTGACCAGTAATGGGCAACATCATGCCCCTTTTGTGTACACGATGCACAGACCAGGTCTCCTTTGGGTGTGCTCCTAATTGCAAGCACTTTATGCTGCTTCTGCGCTCCCAACCTCTTGAAACACTTCTTGAATGGATGGCCTGGTCGGCCACAGAAACTAGACACTTCCTTACTTCCTTTCTTTGAAGTTGGGTCAGAAGCCCAAGAGCTTCCACTCCATGTTCCTTCCTATGAGGATCCATATACAAACACATATTATGCATCCCATACTACAAAATATGTCCCATATACTTCTTGTAATGCTTATGAGTGTAGTGTTCATGCTTCAGCCAAGACATACTGATGACACATCAGTGTGTGTATGTAATAAGAAAAGACAATTAAAACTTTACCAGAGATAGTCATTCGACCAACTTGTCAAGCAAACCTCCCTCTGATACCAGTTGTCACAACCCACATTTTCTCAGCATTAAATATTATATATATAAGTGTGAGAAAATACGTGTCATGATGCCACGTTCTGCAGGGAACAACTGCAGGCGCTCACGCCAGAACCTACTCCTAATTCTTTTCATGAAATCCTCCAGTTTGTTATGATAAAAATATAGTTTATGTTTGATTTTTGATGGTTGTGTCCCTCGATTCAAGGGATCAACTAGTTTACGGGTAAAAATATAATTATTCGCAGTGGAAAACACTTTATTTAAATAGTTTATTATCTTATATGAGCATGCAGGTCCATTGGGACAATTCATGTTATGCACACCTCTAGGTTTAATATAAGTACAAAAAGAGCTTTTACGTTCGTTAAATTAGTGTGGTATTTGATTTAAAGAGATGCGGTGAGTATGGGGTAAGAATATTGCTAAAAAATTAGCATAGCATCTAGCAAATAGTCTAACATCTACAATAAGTCACAGTAGGCGTCAACAACCTGATAAGAATCCACAGACCAAGTGTATGTTTCAATCAAATAAGAGCTACAAAAACTACCTTACGGAGGTGAGGGAAGAACCACTGCTACTACTGTAGAACACCTGAGACCACCGACTCTAGCTGCTTAGACCGCTACTGCTCCAAGCCTTAGGCATTAAAAATAAAAGAATGCCTCAGCAAATATAAAAACAAATGGCAGTAAGAGACCCAAAGTAACAAAACAAGAGTAGCCAGAGGGTTACCAACCCAAGACCGAATAGCGGTCAAACCACAGTATCTAGATCATAAAATAACAAGCATAGAAGAGTTCAAAGAAGTTTAAATATGAGAAGTTGCACCAAGTGCACTTTAGAGCTATACATGTAAACAAATATATATATATATATATATATATAAGAAAAGAGTGACTGATCAGCTTAAACATGTGAATAATTGACAACGGTAAAAACGATACTAAGTCAGTGGACACAATGTCCAACACGAACAATCAAACCAAACATCTCCAATAGGAACTATGGTGATGGAAACATTGTCTATAATAATCCAACAGTCCACAAAAAACCCACCTAGTGCAATGATTCACAAGGCGTCACTAAGGTTATAACGTCCCGATTTGCGCTAAGCCCCTCGTGTGCACTTTTAAGTCAGGAGAGCTAACTTAGGATCAGGGAGTACTGGCAGCTAGGCTTACACTTGTGTAAGGTAGGAGAAGTTGGTCCATAGAAGTACACAGGTAGTGATATGGGCGTGTCCATATCCGTGTGGTACTCTGGTGACTTTGCGTCTTCTTTGTGAAATTTCTAGAGAAGGACACGGGTAGTGAAACAGGCGTGTCCATACCCGCATAGCTCTCTGACAACGTTGCAGATTCCTTGTTGTGTTTCCCTAGCAGGACACGAGTAGTGACACGGGCGTGTCCCTACCCATGTGTGTGTGTATTCATCGAGCAGAGCTCGACTAATATTGTCGACCATGTTGCCTGATGAAGACACGGGTAGTGACACGAGCGTGTCCCTACTCGTGTGTGTGTACAGCAGTTCGATGATTCGTCGAGCGGAGCTTGATGAATCGTCGACCACGTTCCTCCCGAGTAGGATACGGGTAGTGACATCGGCGTGTCCCTACCCGTGTAGTTCAATTTTGGGTTTTGGCGAATTTTCCGGCCGTGTCATTTCGAAGAGACTCATTTATTGAGTTGATTGGCGGTCCAATGACAGGCCGACAAATGGCAATGCAGTTACCCAACTTCCCACAGGAAAATGGGAGAAAACCCTAACCATTTCTAGTCTTCCTTCCAAGCCATCGCTGCAAGAAATTGCTGGAAAGGAAGAAGGTGCTGGAGCCGATCTTCTTCCCATGAAGAACTAACACAGACCAAGGGGAAGAAGATGACACCAAGAAGGGTGACAAGATCCATGGCTGGAAATGGTGGAAATGCCGAAAACGAGGTGAGGTTCCAACCCCCTCCCTTTGTGCTAGATCTTTAGTTATTTCTAGGAGAGATATCAACTCAAAAGAGTCTTTATTTGTGAGAAGAAGGTTTTTAGGAAGAGTCTATGCTAGGACTTGTGTCCTAGGAATTAGAGTCTTCAACCTTCCTCACTTCAAATGAAGTTAGAGGGCTGGTTTCATGAAGAGAACTGGCCATATGAGGGTGAATAAGGGAGGACAATTTCTGGATGTTATTTGGAAGGTTTGGTTGGAGGAAGAAGACGAACCGATGACATTTGATCTGTTTTAAGATAAGCGTAGAAATCTGTTTTCTGCTCGCAACATTCTTCGAGGCCGTTTTCAGACCTGATGCGGCCAAATCTGGGCTTTTGACTAAACACTAAGGTCGTATCCCTCGAAATTACCTTTCCAATGACGGGTTAAACATCTTGACCAGATTCCTGTAGCCTCTCGAATCCCCGATCAAAGTTGTTGTACAGTAATTATTCCTGCATATATAATTCTCGTGTTAATTTTGAATCAAATTTGGGTTTCGTAGAGAGATTTAGTACAGTAACATTGATGTCTCGTTAAGTTCAGTTTATAAGCAATTGTGATAAATTATTTTAATGATATTTGTTGGATAGATCCTTAATGAACAAATGGTGTAGTAAAGTGCACTCTATCGAGGTGATTTGGCAAAAGTTAGTGAATGGATGGACTGACGAGTTGGGATGGTAAGAATGATTTAAATATGTGAAATATTGAGGAGATACTTGATAGTGATGATGTGTTGAATAATGATGAGTTTGGCTTGAATATGCTGAATATAATTGTTAATGACTGATACGAACAAATGTTTGTGGTCTTTAGATGATAGATGTGTGAAGTACCTTTACACTGATAATGAACCCTTAAGTACCTTGGGGGCACGGAGTTATGAAAGGGTGTAAGTGCGGGGTTTGACCGTACTAGTTTGGTAATGTTGAGAAGAGACGTAAGTGGATGGTTGGGCTTGGTCCTCGGTGTTCATTTCGAGGCTACTTCTGTGTCATGATGATGTGAATTTGCATGCAGTATGAGTCAACACGCGGTGTCGTAATACTGGGATAAGGATAGTGTAGCAAGTCTACGGGCTCCGCAGTCGGCATACCGACGGGAGTTGACAGATAGACTTTGGGCGGTTGGGCTTGGTCTTCGGTGTTCATTCCCTAGGCTCCTTCCGTTCCAAATGGACGGTTGGGTTTAGTCCTCATGCTTTTTTTGAGGCTCCTTCCGGGTCCCAACATAGGCCAGTTCAGGGCTTGGTTCTCGGTCCACGTCTACCTGAGACTCCTGCTGAGTTGTAGTACGCATGTGAGCTCCGCTATTGTATTCTTACCATTGAGGCGTATGAAGGCCTAGGCCAGGTAGTGTCGATGCTAGCCTAGTAGTCAAGATGGTCGCTCTACTATCACCGCCTGGCCACGACGGTTGATGCCTGAGAGGTTAGCTACCTGCTCGAAAAGTGTGAACTACAAGTCTGTGTCAACATAGCAATCGCATGTGCGTGATCATGGGAACTACAAGTCTGTGTCGATATTTTAGAAGCTTGTTATAGCTTCTTCTTCTTAATGTACTTTTGGACTATTTTACTTATGTGTGGATTGACTTCTATTTTATATTCTTGGTTGGGTTGGCATTGGTTGATATTGGTTATAGTCGGCAGGATAGGCATCTTGTAGTACAGGTTAGACTGTGTGCTAACGCTACCGCAAGACGAATGTTTTGGGCATAAGACTCCCCTCGTGTCGTGTTTTGTGTTCCTTGAGGGGGCTCTTAAAAAGGTGGTTGTCCTTTATCCACTACCAACCCAAGGCCGCAACCAAACTTCCAAAAGAACTGATAACGAGAAAAAAACGAGGGCTCTGCATTGGATTTCCCTAACGACGCAAAGAGAAGAAAACCAAAAATTTCCTAAGGTATACTCGACGAATTTGGAGTTTATCTGACAAAAAAATTCTATGTCGACACAGATTCGTCGAGAATTCTCCACAAATTACTGCTTACCCGACGAATTCACTTGGACTCACAATGATACTTGATGAATTTAATATCACTCGATGCTTTTATGCTTCACTCAATGCCAAGACTTCACTCGATGCCAACACTTCACTAGACGCACTCGACACTTTTGAATCAATGAATTCAAAGTCACCCGACTCACTCGACACTTTTGACTCAATGAATTCAGAGTCACTCGACGCTTTTGATTCAATAAATTCAAAGTCACTCGACGTACTCAACGATTTTGACTCAACGAATTCAAAGTCACTCAACGCCTAGGCTTCACTCGACGAATTTAACTTAAGGGATTCAGAGACACTCGATGAATCCAAAGATACTTGATGAATTTCACTCGAGAAATTCGACTCTATGAGTTTTGACTAGGACCGATTCCTACCGTACACAGATTAAGCAAACCCTAATCCCTACCGTATTCCTATGTTCTATGCAGGAACGAAAAAAGATAACAGTAATAAAAGAACAAGCAAGGGGGGAAGGAACCACCACTTTCCTCAAAATCTCTCGAAACTCATACTCTCAAGAACTCCGCTTCAAGAATAGGCCACAAAGAACTCCTCGCCTATGATCTCTGTAACCTTACGGGCAAAAAAAGGGTTAGGCTAAGAATCCTAACTCCAAAATTTCACAAAACCCAAAATACTTATCTCCAACACGTAGATCTCGACAAGAGCTTTCTGGATCAATGCTCCGTCGAAGATTTCATCCACCGGAGCTCTCGAAACGGCGGATGGAAGTTTCATGGAGGAAGGTCGCCGCCCTCTTCTTTTTGCTCTCAGAACAAATGTTTTGGGGAAGAAGGATGAAAAGGGTTTTTTATTTTTATAGGTATATATATAATATTATATTATTAATATAATAACTAGAATAACTCAAACGATGAGAGTGATCAAATCACCACGGTTTTTGATGAAATTCACACCAAAGCTAAATGGCAGTGCTATGAATCCACCAGCAAAGTCGAAACCAATATCCGATAACCCAATCTCGTGTTAAAATTCCCTGAAGTTAAAACATCAACCATCCTTATAAAATCCATCGAGATCCCAATAAAGCCCGGATCACAACGAAACTCCACAAACACGCTTAAAATTTATAACTTTAATTTTCCCCAAGTCAACACTAGGAATCTGATGAGTCTAACAACTGCCACTAAAGGGATTATCATAACGCCAAAGAACAAAATCACGCACCAACGATGGTGCCCCGTTAATTATGCATCAACGTAACTCCCTTACGTCATTAATATGACTTTAAGGAGATCAAAATAATTATCAAAAATTCAGGGGTGTTACACTAACAAGAACCAAGAACCCAAATTCCTTTGGGTACCTATGGTAAATTAATTTTCTTCTTGCAGGTTATTCCAAGTACCCATCAAATGCTTATGTGGTACTTGGACAGTGGATGTTCCAGGCAGATAATTAAAACTAGGGGCCATCTGAAAGATTTCACTCTAGTGAGGAATGGACTTAAAGTCATATTTTGGGGTTCAGATAGAGGAATAACTAAAGGCTATGCTCTTCTAATGCTGCAGGTGAAGAATTAAGAGCAGAAAACAAAGTATTGATGACACAATACTGTTGAACAAGAATAGGATAAATGTGTGCTCATCCGAAAAGAAGGTTGTAATGCCCCAATTTCCCAAAGCAAGAAAATGGTTTTTAGGAGATACCGCCCGACGATAGGGTTATCGCTTGACAGTAGCGCTGTGAGTTTAGTTGCAGGAATCTCGGTAAGATACAGCCCATTGGTAGAAATACTATTGGCAGTAGCTTGGTTGATTTAATCGTCAAAGCTCTCGAGTTGCTACCGTGCAGTGGTAGCAGCTGGCGCATGGCGATAGCAGTAGCAGTCATATCGTAACCGACGTAGTTACTTCATGGCGTAGTATCCTATCGCGTGGAGATAGCAGTTCTGTAATGCGTAGCATAAAAACCAAGGCATTGATTAGCCACACTGTGTGGCGGTAGCTAGTAACTGTGCAGCGGTAGCTCGGTAGATAATGTTAGAAGAGCCGTTTTCTCTTCATTTATTTTGTAGTTTTAGGGTTGAGTTGCTGGATAAGGAAGGAGGAGCTTCATCCGAAAGAGATCTCACTACAGTTGGAGTTTTGAAATGTGGATTCGCGAGGTGAGTTTTGATCAACGGAGGCAAAGCCGAAGCGGTCGTTTCCATCCAGCTAAAATATTTCCTATGGCAACAAAACAGACTTCTAGGGTAACAATCCTCTTCCTTTGACTTATGAAGTCCTTCGTTTTAGCATTTGAGGGTTAATGCTCCACGAACACGTACAAGTGCTTCTCCCGATGGGTAGATTTGTGTATCACCGTTATTATTGCATTTAGATCCGGAATCAAAGTACAAAATAGGCATGCTGTGTGAATCACATCCGGACAGGTTAGTCTGGATTTTGGATGTTTGTATGTTTGGTATGTCGGAGAAGACTCCATAGTAATCATGTAGATTTTGGGGTCACCGAGTATGCAGATGGCTGCAATGAGAGTACTGAAGGTGGTCTCCCGGAAAACACCTAAAAAGGCCGAAGAATCGATAGTCGGTCCACTACCACACGGCGGTAGCACTATCGACGGCGATAACTCCCACTGAGCTATGTTTGTTTGTGAAGTCTGTCTCTGGGAGACCTGAGGGCTAGTGATTGAGGAGGCCCGTCTCTTGAAGACCTAGGGGGAAATGTGTGGGGCTGAGAGCCTTTGTGGCCTATCAAAGTCGGTCGTGAGTGTTGGACTAAGATCATAATGAGATTATGATTTGTATGGATGGGAAGGGGATGCTGACCCGCATCATAGCTTATTGCGCCCGACGATTTTTTCACCGGTAAAGAGCTGAACTGTACCCAACCTTATGCCGATGAACCTTGAGTGAGTCAAAGTGTAAAGTACGATGACTTGCTTATATCCATAGGGACATTGTCTTTTGCTTCGACCCTGAAAGACTAGATTGCTCAAACATTGCTGACAGTCACAGAAAATGGATGTGTTACTCGTTGGGTCCGATGCAAGGTGAATGTGCCTTGAGAGCACGTGGCATTGGTCGGCTGTGCCAATGTGTGTGGCGAATGTTTCTTTCTTGAATGTTCTGATTGCCAATATTTATTAATGCTAATGCCTGCAAAAAAGGAGCACCGCCAACCCGAGTAAGGGGTGGGGTCATTATAATTTGTTCAGCTAATGCTGACCATTGCTATTATTTGCCACCATTATGGTGGAATGTTTCATGCAGGTACGACCGAGTCAAGCGGTAAATAGCGGGCTGGAGGCCAGGATTACTAAGCTTGAACTTGAAGGGCAAAGCAATTTACCCATTTAATTTATCGTTCATGTGTGGCCGGCCTGCGTGCCGATGTATGCAAGACAATTTATTCTATGATTGAATATTATAAGGCCTTAAGGACAAATCTATTGGTGTATTTCCACTATTATTCCTCATTTGTGGTAGTGGACATTCATTTGGTTGGGTTCTAGCTATAACCTTTAAATTCTTTCGCTAGAATGCCCCTTGTGTTAGGATGCAGGTAATTAGATTATGGTTTAAATTAATAAATCGTTTAACTATCCGTAGCATATGGCATCGGGCCCCGGGCAGACCTTCAGTTATATCCTATGTGACAGATGGGGTGTTATAAGTTGGTATCAGACTCTTGTGTCAGTCTTTCTTATCTGAATTCGTGGGCGAATTATTTTAAGGGGTGGTGAGCACATGTATGTGTATTACCGTTATAACATAAAAGAACCCATGAATGTCTACTTAGGAATGAAAGTACACATGTTTGAGGAACCTGCGTGTTCCTATGATTGCATTTTATCAATCGTTTGTCACCTAATTTAGTGTTTTACAATTATAAGTGACTAAGAGTGGTGCAGAAAAGTCATTATGTTGGCACTCTGTGGAGAGTAGTGCACCTAATGACCCACCTGCAACCCCTCCTTTTGCTGAAACCATACGAACGGTAGCCGAAGCGGTGCTCGCTTTGATCAATGCCTAACCAGGGAGGCAAGTTTAGCCCCCTTCTCCAGGATTAGGTCACGTACTAATTGGCGCAGTGGAACCTACAGTGGAAGATCAAGTAGCAGTAAAGCCCACAGTGAAGAGGAAAGTGACGTAAAAAAAATCTAAAGCACATGATGAGCCTTAATCCACTAGTGTTTGTAGGGACTGGAACCCCAACACAAGCTAAGGACTGGCTTTCTAGGGTTAAGAAAGTCATGTCAGCAATTGATACTGAGGAGTGGCAGAAGGTTACGATAGCAACTTTCCTTTTGTACGGCGAAGCAAGGTTATGGTGGGATGAGTTAGAGCTGCATCACTTCGTCGAGAGATAGCTCATCGATATTTCGATTGAGGGGTTCTCAAGAATATTTCTCGCTCAGTTCATACCGACAACACAAAAAATAGCTTTGGAAAATCAGTTTCAAAGATTGACGAAGGGCAAGAGTTGCATGGAAGAATACTTGCACGTGTTCACAAGGTTTAGGCGATATGGTTGCTCTACTTTTACGGATGAGGAGCGCAAGAACAACCGATTCTACGAGGGACTGCGTGATAATCTGAGGTTGCTGCTCGCAGGTCCTATGATGCAGGGCTTTATGACCCTGTTCAATACGACCCGATCTATAGAACATAATTTGAAGAGGGTCCAAAGTACGAAGGAATTAGCAGTAAAGAGCACGGAGTTCAAAGTACCAAAACCATCGAAGTCTGGGTACCGAAAGTGGAACAAGAAAGCCATGTTTTCCCGACCGAATACTTAAACCGTTATTTATGGAGAATCGTCAAGGCAAGGAGGCCCAATCCTTTGTTATAACTGTGGAAAACCAGGTCTTATAGCCCGCGAATGTTGGAGGGGCAAGTCAGAGAAGAAGGCTGGATCATCTTATGCTGAGAAAGGGAAGGCGGTGGAGTTAACCGCATCCCATCAGGCTCTAGACCAACAAAGAGTTTACAACCTTAGCCAATAGGAGGCCATCAAGTAAGGCGATATGGTGAAAGGTATGTGTTAGATTTTAGCCAATATACTTCGTATACCTTGCGCCTTATGATTTTGCCATATGACTGCCTTGTTTTTGGCTTTATTGTATCATGTACCGTCCAGCTCGAGCACTCTTTGATACTGGACCTTCACACTCATTCTTATACGATAACTTTGTATCATGTATCAGAGTGCCTTCTTTTATGGTGAAGGATAAGTTGGATGTGTTACTGCCTAATTGGTGTTCAATTCGCATGGATAAAGTCTGTTGCGTTAAAGTGCTGATAGGAAGTCAAGCTTTTGACTTGGAAGCGTCACTACTGCAGAAAGTGGAATTTGACGTGATCTTTGGCATGGATTGGCTCTCGGAGCAACGTGAGTTTATTTATTGTAGTTTGAAGACTGTCAAACTGGGGCTGAATACAAGTCATAAAACTACCTTCTCTGGTATGAAGGGATAGAGCAAGACGCTGATGTCTTCTTTCCAAGTAGTGAAAGTAATTCATGAAGGGCGTAGTTGTTCTTCACACTATTGGAGGCTAAGAAGCCCAAGCCTAGTTTGGTTAGTATTTTGGTGGAGTCAGAGTTTGCCGAAGTTTTCCCCGAAGATCTCCCTAGAGCCCCATCTCAGAGAGAGATTGAGTTCACCATCGAGTTGGTGTCAGGTGCCAAACCTGTGTCATAAACTCTTTACCGCTTAACACCGAGAGAGGTGGCAGAATTAAAGGTGCAGCTTCAAGAATTGATAGGGCAAGGATTTGTGTTTCTAAGTTCGTCATCTTGTAGCTCCCCGGTCCTTTTTGTAAAGAAGAAGGACGGAAGTCTGCGGCTATGTATCGATTATCAGGAACTGAATAAGCTAATGGAAAAGAATAAGTACCTGATTCTCAGGATCGATGATCGATTCGACCAACTAGTCGGGTTGACGGTGTATTCGAAGCTAGACTTGAATTCTGGCTATTATCAGTTGAGAATTAGGGAAAGTGATATTCTGAAGATAGCATTCAGTACACGTTATGGGCATTATGAATTCACTATTATGCCTTTCGGGCTGACGAATGTGTCATCCGTGTTTATGGACTTAATGAACTGAACTTTCAGGGAGTATTTGGATCGGTTTTGGATATTCTTTATTGATGACATCCTGGTGTACTCCCAGTCTAAGGATGATCATGCAGAGCACTTACATATTGTTCTGGATACCTTGAGGAGTAGTCAGTCTTATGCCAAGTTCTCTAAATGTGAGTTTTGGCTATCTTTGGTTGCATTCCTTTGTCATATTATCAGTGGTGAGAGAATAACGGTAGATCCAGCAAAGGTTACGACGATACTAGAGTGGCCTGTGTTATCTTCTGTGGTAGAAGTTCGGAGTTTTCTAGGACTTGCCGGCTACTACATGCGCTTCGTGGAGAACTTCTCGCAGATAGATTTACCTCTCACGACCCTAACATGGAAGGACCAAAGTTTTTATGGTCAACAACATGCGCTTCGGGGTAGAAGAGTGGATGTACCGAAGTTTAGGACAGCCACTATAAGATTTCGTGTTTTGTCTAGTTGCTCATTTTCTATTTTTGTTCTTGTTGTGGCTGTGATAGTTAGAATAGCTTAGCTTGCTTTTCATTCTATTATTATTATTTGTATCACTTACTTTACTATGATATAAATCTAAAAACTTTTAAGAATTTTTATACTCTATTCACCCCCCCTGAAAGTGGAGGATAAGATCAGTCTAACTCTAGAGGGGGGGGGGGTGAATAGAGTTTATTAAAATAATTTTTCAAAATAAAACTTTGCAGAGGAAGAGTTAAGTTAATACAGTATGTGTATTGTGGTGCAACAGTAAAACAGAAGTAATAATAAAAAGAGAACAAAAGATTCACAACATACAGCAAAGAATACACACAAGTAACCAAACCCAAGAAGCTATAGTGGTTCCCTAATCAACCTGGGTACATCCACTCTTCTACCACCCTTGGTAGGAATCCACTCAGGATGAGTTTATCAGGTGTCCTGGCACCAATGAGCTTTTGATAAGGTGCTCAAAAACCAAATCTATATTTTTTTGATAAGGTGTCTTGCCACCACTGAGTTTTGACAAGGCTCTCAGAACCAGATTCAGAACTTTTGAAGGGAGTTTTGATAACCCTTTTACAGTAGGAAAAGAAAAAGGAAGAGGTGAAGATGTCTTCTCTGTCTCAATCACTGAGAGAAGACTTAGTGGATTGATTGTGTTGTCAAAGCTCCCCCTGAGATATAGATGGTTCAGGAGTGAGAGCTTTGCTAGGGTGATAGGCCTTCAAAAGCTTCAGATCTCCAGCAGAAGATGATTTCAGCAGAGGCTGAAATTTGAAAAATCTGGAGTCTTTGATGTTGAAGCTATGAACACTTTTTAGTATGCTAATTTTCAATAAAAACTCTTCAGGATTGATCACTTGATTTTTTCTCTCTATTGATCTGACTATCTATGTATGTCTGTATTCAGTGATTGATAGATTGTCTTTCTCTTGATCTGCCGTTAGCAGTCAATAAATGTATTCCAAAATGTTTTGTCTTCAGGAGGAAAGTCCAATAGACATTCTCTGAGAAATCCCTTGAAACTTACTCTAGAATAAATGAAAACGGCTAGCAAATCTCTTGAAATAAATGCTGATAGAATTTGAAAAACATTTTAAAAGCTGTCTGAATTTGAATCCTCAAAGTCGTCGATCTCTCAGAAAAACGTCGATCTGAGCTCTACGATCGTCGACCTGAGCTCAGAGATTGGATTGAACATCAGACAGAAAACGTAGACTTGAGCTCTACGATCGTCAAACTGAGCTCAGCGACTTGGAAACAAGCTGAAGGAAGATCGTCGATCTGAGCTCGAAGATCGTCGACCGGAGTTCGACGACTTAGCAGAGTTGAGCTCAGAGAGCGTCGAACGGAGTTCGACGTTTTGTCGACCTGAGCTCGACGAAAACTGTCTTTGCCTCAACTCTAAGTCTTGAACAATGAATGGTCCTGGGGGCAGCTTCAAACCTAAGTTCTAAGCCCTAGACTCATTCTAACTTGACCTTTTCAACTATACATCTAGGTCAAACTGATTTCCTAAAAACATAGTGATCCTTGCCCAAATTTGTAATAGGGTGTTCCAACAATCTCCCCCTATTTGGGTTAGGATTACTATTTACATAGCTCAGAAATAAATACAAAAGCAAATACAGACAGGCAAAAAGAATTAAAGCAACAGAGCAGAACAAGCAGCATAGCAGCATTCAGATAGAACATCAGCAAGAGTTTTAAAAAGAATGAACTGTCTGCTTATAGAGATCACTTCTTTTCACTTCCTTTCTTAAACAAGATTTCCCTGTTGGGATTGAGAGCTTCTTTCTTTGACCTTCTGTCATCCTCTGCACCTAAGGAGGTTTGAGATCTTACCCTAGGAACCACAGCCTCAGGATGCAGTTTCATGTAATCCACCGGGTCAAAGAACTTCCTTGAGGCATATCTTTCCAATTCTGCTTTTCTTTGCTCTAACAAGGAAGTGATGTTAGAGGTGTCTTTTCCTTGCTCTTTTGCCTTCTTCAACTGATCTAAGGCAGCAAGTTCTTTCATCCTAGCAGTCCAAGATAAAGGATTATTCTCTGGATCTTCAAAAGGGATTGCAGGTTCATATCTATTAAAAGTTTCTGAAGAAGCAGCAGTCCTTGCATCAACAATTTCACTGAGCTTATAAGGGAAAGGACCTTGAGATGAGTCCAAATGCCTTTGTCCTTCTCTTTGATGTCTTGATTGAATCCTGTAATCTCTCTGATTACCTCTGTATTGTCCCCTTCTGGACTGATAACCTCTTTGATATTGCCCACTGGGATGATATCTTTGTGAAGATTGGGAGGGGCTTTTCTTTGGAGCAGAGGTTAGAGAAGCTGAGCCTCCACCTGATCCTGAATCTGGAGGAGGAGGAGGAGGCTGAAACTGGGATGAACCTTTCTCATACTTATCAAACTTTCTTTTCTTCTTCATGTCCTTTTGTTGGTTTTTAGAATATTGCATCCATGGTTCAGTTATCTGGCAATCATGTAGAATATAGTAGGGTATATCATTAGCATCCTTGGCCTTAGCAGGACGGACCTTCATCATGGCCTTGCTTCTTGCTTTCCTTTTCTTTGCAATAGTACCAAAAGAATCATCAGATTCTGTATTGAATTGATCACTTTCAGAACTTTGAGGTCTGTCATACAAATCATCTATACTTTTGATATATTCCTCTTAAACTTGGATTTCTCAGAAACAACAGGGGCAGGAGGTGTTGATACAATAGCAGAAATCTCAGCAGTACTCTCAACAGGAGCAAATGAGATAGCAGGAGTTTCAGATACTTGCACTTCCAAAAATTTGGCCAATTCTTCATCAGCAGAATTATCAATAACAGCAGGCATATCAATAGGCAGCATTTCAATGTCTATAGAACCAGCAGATATAACATCAGCAGCAGCATTAGTACAAACAGAAACAACAACATCCATAGCCTTAAAAAAATTGACATAAGATGCAATCAGACTGGGATCACATTCTAAAATAGGCACAATGGCCTTACTAAGGTCTTCAACTTGCTGAACTGGTGAAAATCTTTTGTGAAGAGAATCAAAATCACTTAACACTGACCTGAGGTCCACTATAAACATTGGAACTAGAGCAGCAGCAGCAGGCACTTCTTTAGCTTCATGAGCTTCATGAGGCATCTCCCCCTAGCTTGATGCAGGCAGGGCTGGATCAAGGCACCCTAATGAAGGAATTGCCTGAGGAGAGGAGAGAGCTGACAGTCTGTTAGATAGCTCCTGGATAGATTTTAGGAGTGGAGCCAAGGAGGTCTCCAGCAAGGCTACTAGCTTGGGGGCCAGTATCCCATAAATCCTATCTGCCAGACCAGAAAGATCCACTTGCTCAAGGTATACTTGAGTAGAGGTGAAGGAAGATGTGGCTGGAACTGATGGAATGGCTGCATGAGGTGAGGATGAAAATGGAGGGATGGATTGCTGAGATATTGGGATGGTGGAGATAGATGATATAGGTGTGGAGATGGATGGTGACAAAGATGGTTGATCAAGGATGTCATTGAGGAGCTGTTGGTAAGAGGAGGATGATGGAGGCTCAAGAGGTGAGGAGGGGGAAACATCCATGGAGTCATCCATAATGGTGAAAGATGGTATGGAAAAGTCAATGGATGGATAGTAGTACAAAGGATGTAATGGTTCTGAGGTGGTGGCTGGAGGAGGAGAAATAGGTGATGAAATTGTGATGGGGGAGGAGATGGCTGATTGGATGGTTGATGAGGAAGGTAAGGCAGAAATAATAGGAGGAGCAGAGGAGGAGGCAGGCAGTCTCTCAATGAGGGCAAGTGTTGCTGCAGGGGAAGAGACTGAAGCAGTCCTTGTGCCTGAAGCAGATGTTGCTGCAGCAGCCCTGTTATGGTTGATAATCTGCCTGTCCCATTTGCTGAAAAGGGAACAGGTGAGCCTTTTGGATGCATTGATGTGCATACCATTTGAAACTAATAAATCAGGACACCTGGAATGAAAGAAAACCCCTAGAATCCTTCCAAAGAATACACAACCTTTGTTGATTTTCTTCTTGAGCAAGTCAAAGAAGATAGACCCCCAATCCAAATGTTTCTTGTCAACAATAGCTCCCATTAAGCAGAACTTATACCTTGAGATGGTATCATGAGCTGAGTGCTTTGCTAGAAGCACTTTTCCCACAACATCAGCCAAAAATTGAAATTCAATTGATAGATTCTTTTTCAAAAGCTTATTAGGGTTCACAGCGGAGTGACCCATTCGATCTAACAACGAATCATATTCCTCTCAGGACAAATCAATGGAGTCATTCCCAGTACTTAAGGAGAATACTTCTGTCAAAAGATTAGGGGACAAGGGTACCTTAGTCCCGTTGATCGTGCCGACAATAGTATTTTCATTCTCAGTTGTTTCAGTAAAAATCCATTCCTTTATTTCATCTACTGCAATCTTTATTCTGGTGGTCATCAACTGAACTAACTGCTGTTCGTGGAAAAGATTTAGAATATCTTTGAACCGTTGATCGCTTCCATCGAAGGAGTTCATATCTATGTCAAAACCTGTATCAAATTTCATTTTGGAAAGAGCGGCAACCGACACTGCCATCTTTACCTGCAAAAATTCAACAAACACGACCAAGTCTAGAGAGTTTGGAGGGAAAGAGAAAAATTTACAGAGAGTATGAAAGCGTAAACGACGAACGACGGCCGAAAAATGATTTTTTATTAGGGTTCGACGCGAAAAAGGAAGGATCGTGGATCTCTGTTCGACGATCAGGACTCCTAAGGGAAGCAGAAAGGTCTTCAACATCGTAGATCTCAGGTCGACGATCTAGAGAACGTCGAGCTCAGTTCAACGATCGAAGGCCTGAAAGAGATAATATACAACTATCTGACAAGCTCTCAACTCCGGTCGACGTTTTGGGAAAACGTCGATCTCCGTTCGATGTTTTTCGGGAAACCGTCGATCGACGTTCGATGATTTCTGGGGAAAACGTCGAGCGCAGTTCAGAGACAGAAACTATCATACAGACACAAAAAGAAATGAGTTTTTAGCCTAATCTTGGTCTGTTTTTAGCTTTTCAAAATCTTGTAATTTATTTTAGGCTTCCTCCATCTAACATGCCTAACTGATTGAGGAAGAAGTTGTGTTTCTTTTCATCCAAAGGCTTGGTGAAAATATCTCCCCTTTGCAAATCAGTTGGATATATTGAAGTTCAATTTTATTTTTCTCAACATTATCCCTTAGAAAATGATGCCTAATTTCTATGTGTTTTGTCCTACTATGGAGGACTGGATTTTGTGCAATGGAAATAACACTGGTGTTGTCACAAAATATTTTAGACTTCTCTAAGTTGTAACCATAGTGTAGGATTTGATTTTGAATCCACAAGATTTGTGAACAACAACTACCTACAGCCATATATTCAGCTTCAGCAGTTGAAGTTGACACAGATGTTTGTTTCTTACAAAACCATGAGACAAGTCTATCACCAAGAAACTGACAAGTTCCACTGGTGCTTTTCCTGTCTATTCAGCATCCAGCATAATCAGCATCTGAAAATCCAGTTAAGTCAAATGCTGAATCTTTTGGATACCAGAGACCTAGATTTGGAAAGCTTTTAACATACCTAAGAATCCTCTTTACTAAAGTTAAGTGTGACTCTCTAGGGCTAACTTGGAATCTAGCACATATACATGTAGCAAACATTATATCAGGCCAACTAGTTGTAAGGTATAATAAAGAGCCAATCATTGCTCTATATGTTGTCTGATCAACTGGTTTCCCATGTTCATCAGCATCCAATATAGCATTGGTAGGCATGGGTGTTTTCATACATGATACATCAGACATACCAAATTTCTTAACCAGTTCTTTTGCATACTTGGTTTGAGAAATAAATATGCCTTCGGCATGTTGTTTGACATGCAATCCTAAGAAGAAGGATAGCTCACTCATGCTACTCATTTCAAATTTAGAGTGCATAAGCTTGGAAAACTTTTTACATAAGTTTGAATCAGTAGAACCAAATATAATATCATCTACATAAATTTGTACTAGTAGGGTATGGGACTTATGGGTTCTAATAAAAAGAGTTTGGTCTACTCTCCCCCTAATAAAATCATTTTCCAGAAGAAAGCATGCTAGGGTCTCATACCATGCTCTAGGAGCTTGCTTTAGATAATACAATGCTTTATGCAGTTTGAAAACATAATCAGGATGAGTTGGAGAGACAAAACCTGGGGGTTGTCTGACATAGACTTCTTCTTTGATCTCCCCATTGAGAAAAGCACTCTTCACATCCATTTGGTAGACTTTGAATCCCTTGTGAGCAGCATAAGCCAGGAAGATTCTTATGGCCTCTAACTTTGCAATTGGTGCAAAGGTCTGGTCATAGTTCATCCCCTCTTCTTGAGAATATCCTTGAGCAACTAGCCTTGCCTTGTTCCTTACAATAATTCCTTGATCATCCAATTTGTTTCTAAACACCCATTTTGTTCCAACAATGGAATGATCCTTGGCTTAGGCACTAGTTCCCAGACTTTGTTTCTTTCAAATTGATGCAACTCATCTTGCATAGAAATGATCCAGTGTGGATCTTGCTCTGCATCTTAAATGGATTGAGGTTCAATTTGAGAGAGAAAGCAAGTGTGCATCAGGTTTTGATTAACCTGATTTCTGGTTTGCACACCAGCTGAGATGTTTCCAATAACTTGGGAGATTGGATGATCTCTTGATGTTACTAAATCAACAGGGGATGTTGATTATTCACCAACCTGTGTTGTTGTTTCCTCTTTTAGAACAGCAACTGGCTCTTCAAGAAGATTTTCTTCCAGATGTTGAGCAGCTTCTTCACCTTCACTACTTTCATCCTTTTTAGTAACTTGCAATCTGTCCAAGTCTTCAGCAAGAGAATGTCCTCCAAATGTTCTATGGTAGAAGCATTCTTCTCCTTGAAAGACATATTAGTTTCATCAAAAGAAATATGAACAGATTCTTCTATTTTTAGAGTATTTTTATTATAAACCCTATAAGCTTTACTGATCATGGAGTATCCCAGAAATACTCCTTCATCAGCTTTTGCTTGAAATTTTGCTATATAACTCTTGTCATTGTTGTGAATATAACAAATGTAACCAAAGATTTTGAAGTAATCTACTTTAGGTTTCTTCTCTTTGAGTAATTCATAGGGAGTCTTGCCCTTCAGTTTTTGTATCAAACTTCTATTCAGTACATAGTTGGAGGTGTTCACTGCCTCGGCCCAAAAGGATTGAGGAAGGTGAGCATCTGACAACAATGGAGTTGCAGATTCAATTAGGGTTCTATTTTTCCTTTCTGCTATCCCATTTTGTTGAGGAGTTCTAGGAGCTGAGAATGTATGCCTGATCCCTTCACTCTGACAGAACTCTTGCATAAGAAGAGAATCAAACTCTGTCCAATGATCACTTCTGATCAGGGCAATATGAGTGTTGAACTCAATCTGTATACATTTGAGAAACTCTGTCAAACATTTGAAGTTATCAGACTTCTTTCTCAGAAAGAACACCCATGTGAATCTTGAGAAGTCATCTACAACCACTAAAGTGTAGGATTTTCCTCCTAGGCTTTGTACTGTAATGGGTCCAAAAAGATCCATGTGTAACAGATACAAAATCCTAGGTGAATCACTCTTGTTAAGTGACTTAAAACTGTTTTTAGTTTGCTTGCCTAATTGACAAGCCTTGCAAAGTCCTTCCTTCTTGTAGGGGCCAGAAGGTAGTCCTCTAACAAGGTTGTCCTTGGATAGATTAGCAATGGTTCTAAGGTTAATGTGTCCAAGTCTCTTATGCCATAGTATATTAAGTCTAGATATGGAATTGAACAGGCAAATATCTACTTTAGATGAATGAAAATCTATTAAGTAAATGTTACCTTTTCTGTTACCTGTCAACACAGTTGCGTTGTCCTCTGACTTGACCTTGCATATAGCTTTGTTGAAAGTCACTTGATATCCTTCATCACAAAGTTGACTGATACTTATAAAGTTGTGCTTGAGTCCTTCAACATAAGCTACTTTCTTGAAGGTGACTGTTCTAATTTGGACTGCACCATATCCTTTTGTTGTTCCAAAGTTTGAATCACCAAAGATTACTTTGGGTCCAAGCTTGGATTTAAAGGATGTGAAGTTGTCCTTATTCCCTGTCATATGCTTTGAGTACCCACTATCCAGATATCATGGCTGGTTTGATGTTGGATAGGTCTTCACCTGCACATAAACAGCTTATATGTTTTTGACCCAGTTTACCTTAGGCCTAGATTGATATCCCTTAAATTCAGAAATGAAAGACATCCCAGGTTGACTCTTATAACCTTCAGGATGGTATCTCCTAGGAGGTACTATCCATTCAGTATAGGGGTTGAAACCTTGGGATGTAGGACTTCAAGGATTGAATATAGATATACCTTTGAAGGATTGTTCAAAGTCTTGATCTCTGTTCGACGATCGTCGAGCTAAGGTCGACGATCTTGGGTCAGATCGTCGATCTCTGTTCGAAGATCGACTGTCCTGGAGTTCAGAGTTCAGGTGTCGTCGAGCGTCGTCCGACGATCGTCGAGCTCTGTTCGACGCATTCGGTTGAACTATATCTTTCTTTGGCAAATCTGCATTCTTCCTAGCTACCTCTACAACTTCATTCCCTTTATCAAAGATAAATTTGATTGGAGTTATCAGAACTATAGGCTGGCTGGATGAAGCTCCCAAGCCCAGTGTACTATTAAGTCTAGAGTTCACTGTGTTTGTGATATCCATCAGTTTGATGCTTCTCCCATTAAGGGATTCTTCAAACTGCTTGACCTTTGATAGTTCACTCTTCAGTGAAGCTATCTCCTCCCCATAGCATTCTAACTCTTCAGAGAATTTGAGGTTTTCTGATTTTAAAGTGCTATACTCAGACAGTTGTTTTCTGAGGGAAGTGATTTCCTTCTCAGACTGCAATAGATCTAGGCATAGTACTTTAAACTCATATCTAAAGTCCTCAGAACTGAAATCAAATGAATTGATTACCTGATCTTCTTCTAGTTGAACTTCTGAATCTGATTCTGACTCTTCTGCTTCTGAATCTGTTTGAGAGGCATTGATAGCCATCATGCAAAATTTCTTTTCATCAATATCATCCTCATCATCACTAGAGCTGGATGAGGCTTCAGAATCCTCTTCAGTTTCACTCCATGTCTCAGCAACAAATCCCTTCCGTGTATGTGTGTTCTTGCTGTATGAGGGTTTGTCTGAGGTGTTCTTCTTGGAGTCTTTCTCCTTTCTACTTTCTCTTCTATCTTTCTTGTCCTTGTTTTTGTTTTCTGGACAGTCAGGCACAATATGGCCTGGTTTCCTACAACTAAAACATATAATTTCTTTGTTGTTATTTGATTTATCATACCTTGGCTTATCATGTCCCTTGTATGATCTCTTTCTGAAGTCTTTTCTGGCCATTTTGTAGAATCTTTTGGCCAATAAGCTGAGTAGCTCCTCATTGTCTGTGACCTTTTCTTCAGGTAGGTCCTCAACAGCTTTGAAGGCTATTGTCTTCTCTTTCCTTGTGGCTGGTGAGGCAGCCTTCTGTTCTTCTTCTCTATTTTTAATGAGCAGCTCATAAGATTTGAGTTTGCCCATGAGAGCTTCAGTGGTAATTTTATTTAGACTTTTGGCATCTTTGATTGGCCAGATTCTTGAATCCCAAGTGCTGGGGAAACATATTAGGATTTTATCATTCAGCTCAGTCAATGAGATTTCTTTATCCAGAGTCTTTAACTCATTGACAATCAGACTTAATCTATTGTACATGTCTGCTACTAACTCAGCTTCTCCTTTCTTGAAGTTCTCATATTGGGATATGAGATGAGATCTTCTATCTTTTCTCTCATCAGTAGATCCTAAGACAATCTCAGAAAGTTTGTCCAAAATTCCTTTGGTTGAGTTGTATTCAGCTACCTTCTGAAATATCTCATCAGACATTGTCTGAGCTAAGATATTCATGGCCTTGGCATCTGCATTCTTCCACTTCTTTATTTCAGCATCTGTTCCTAAAGGAGGTGGAACAGCATTTGTACTTGAGCTTGCTGGTGGACTTGGGCACACTGTCAAAACAGAATTAAATATGTCTTCATCAATAGAATTCATATAAAGTCTAATCCTATCTTTCCAAAGTGCAAACTTGGATAGATTGCACACTGGAGGCCTGGTGCTTGCATAATCTTTGTTCTATGCCATGTCTTTATATAAAATTAAATATAATGAAAAAAACCTTCTTACAAGATTGATCTTATCAAGGATCTTTTGGTTCAGGTGTTAGCCTGTATGAACAACCAACCTACCTCTGATACCAATTGAAAGTGGAGGATAAGATCAGTCTGACTCTAGAGGGGGGGGGGGGGGTTGAATAGAGTTTATTAAAATAATTTTTCAAAATAAAACTTTGCAGAGGAAGAGTTAAGTTAATACAGTATGTGTATTGTGGTGCAGTAGTAAAACAGAAGTAATAATAAAAAGAGAACAAAAGATTCACAACACACAACAAAGAATACACACAAGAAACCAAACACAAGAAGCTATAGTGGTTCCCCAATCAACCTGGGTACATCCACTCTTCTACCACCCTTGGTAGGAATCCACTCAGGATGAGTTGATCAGGTGTCCTAGCACCAATGAGCTTTTGATAAGGTGCTCAAATACCAAATCTAGATTTTTTGATAAGGTGTCTTACCACCACTAAGTTTTGACAAAGCTCTCAGAACCAGATTCAGAACTTTTGATGGGAGTTTTGATAACCCTTTTACAGTAGGAAAAGAAAAAGGAAGAGGTGAAGTTGTCTTCTCTGTCTCAATCACTGAGAGAAGACTTAGTGGATTGATTGTGTTGTCAAAGCTCTCCCTAAGATATAGATGGTTCAGGAGTGAGAGCTTTGCTAGGGTGATAGGCCTTCAAAAGCTTCAGATCTCTAGTAGAAGATGATTTCAGCAGAGGCTGAAATATGAAAAATCTGGAGTCTTTGATGTTGAAGCTATGAACACTTTTTAGTATGCTAATTTTCAATAAAAACTCTTCAGGATTGATCACTTGATTTTTTTCTCTCTATTGATCTGACTATCTGTGTATGTCTATATTCAGTGATAGATATATTGTCTTTCTCCTGATATGCTGTAGGATGTTTTATTCTCTGATGATCCTTTGTCCAAGATAGCCGTTAGCAGTCAATAAATGTCTTCCATAAATGTTTTGTCTTCAGGAGGAAAGTCCAATAGACATTCTATGAGAAATCCCTTGAAACTTGCTCCAGAATAAATGAAATGGCTAGCAAATCTCTTGAAATAAATGCTGAGAGAATTTGAAAAACATTCCAAAAGCTGACTGAATTTGAATCCTCAAAGTCGTCGATCTCTCAGAAAAACGTCGATCTGAGCTCTACGATCGTCGACCTGAGCTCAGAGATTGGATTGAACATCAGACAGAAAACATAGACCTATGCTCTACGATCGTCGAACTGAGCTCAGCGACTTGGAAACAAGCTGAAGGCAGATCGTCGATCTGAGCTCGAAGATCGTCGACCGGAGTTCGACCACTTAGCAAAGTTGAGCTCAGAGAGCGTCGAACGGAGTTCGACGTTTCGTCGACCTGAGCTCGACAAAAACTGTCTTTGCCTCAGCTCTAAGTCTTGAACAATGAATGGTCCTGGGGGCAGCTTCAAACCTAAGTTCTAAGCCCTAGACTCATTCTAACTTGACCTTTTCAACTATACATCTAGGTCAAACTTATTTCCTCAAAACATAGTGATCTTTGCCCAAATTAGTAATAGGGTGTTCCAACACCCCCCCCCCACTAGAGTAAGTCAGATCTAACCTCTTCTTTCAATTGGTATCAGAGGGTGTGTTTCTTTGGTTGTACAAGTTAATACTTGAACCATGATCCCTGTTAGATAAGATTTCTTCTTTTCTTAACTTTTCTGTTATCACAATGGCACAAAATAAAGATTATGCAATCACTAGACCTCCAGTGTGCAACTTAAATAAGTTTGCCATCTGGAAGGCAAGAATAAAACTTTATATGAATTATATTGATGAGGACATTTTTAACTCTATTTTGATAGGACCTCTTGTATAAGATATTGCATCCACCTCAACATCAAGAACACATGCTATTCCACCACCTGAGTGGACAGATGCTCAGAAAAAGGCCAAGATTGCAGATGCAAAGACAATGAATATTCAGGCTCAGACTATGTCTGATGACATCTTCCATAAAGTGGTTGAATGCACATCAGCCAATGCTATTTGGGACTCTCTTAACCAGATGGTAGCTGTTCTGCTGATGAGAGAAAGGATAGGAGATCCAACCTCATTTCTCAATATGAGAACTTCAAGAAAGATGAGTCAGAGACTGTTGGTGATATGTACAACAGATTAAGCTCAATAATTAATGAGTTGAGACATTCGACAAGGACATCACTCTTATAGAAGTAAATGACAAAATCCTCATGTGCTTCCCTAGCTCATACGATTCTGGAATCTGGCCTATCAAAGAAGCAAGAAACCTTACTGAGATTTACACTGAATCTCTATTGGGAAAGCTCAAATCATATGAGCAACTGATTAAGTTAAGAGAAGCTGCAGAATAGACGACTCCTTCATCTGGGAGAAAGGAACAGCATATAGCTTTTAAAGCCACTGAAGAATCAGAAGCCCCATCAGTAAATGAAGAATTCCTAAGTCTTTTAGACAAGAGATTTTACAAAATGGGCAAAAGTGACTTCAGAAGAAAATCATCTAGGCAAGATGACAAACAAAGGTATGATAAAACACCAACTAAAGAAATAGTTTGTTTTGGGTGCAGAAAGCCTGGACACTTCATTTCAGAGTGTCCAGATACTCAAAAGAAACATAAAAGAAGAGAAAAGGAGACCATAAGACTACATTACAGCAAGCCCCCCTCTAACAAGCACAAAAGAAAAGAGAAAGGTTTCATTGCTGAAACCTGGAGTGACACTGAAGAAGAATCTTCATCCTCCAGCTCCAGTGAAGATGAAGAGGAAGCAAAAGCCAAGAAATATTCTTGATGGCTATTGATGCATTAAGTACCCAGTCTGATGCTGACCAGACAAACACTGTAGAACCTCTATCTGAAGAGGATCAGTTATTGTCATTATTTTCTTTTAATTTTGAAAACTTTAGAACTGAATTCAAATCCTTATGCTTAGACTTAATAAATTCTTAAAAAGTAATTAAACAACTTAGAGAGAAACTAAATGAATAATAGAACCTGTTGTCAGAAAATAACAAATTAAAAGATGAAGTAACTTTAGCAAATGAACAAATTATTAAATTAAAGGATGAGTTATGTGAGGCTAAGCAACTTGAGGAATCTCTTAATGGGAGAAGCCTCAAGCTGATGGACATTACAAGCACAGTAAATGCAAGGTTAAACGACAAGCTGGGCTTTGGCGCTTCATCAAGCCTACCCCCACTAATTCAGAAGAACATATTAATAACCCCAATAAAATTTGTTTCTGAAAAGGTTAAGGAGAAAATGGAAAACAATAACTCTAATCAAACAGAACTTAAACACAAAAATAAGAAAAATAAAAAGAGCAAGAAAAATAATAATCAGAATAATGTTCAGCAGATTTCGTCGAACACAGATCGACGGAATGTGTACAGTTCGTCAAACTCAAGTCGACGAACTCTGAACGCAAACTTTTACTCTAATTATTCTCTGAACTACGATCGACGAAACTAGTATGGTTCGTCAACCAGAGATCGACGATATTGGGGCCCAGAAAATGAATGTTTTCATTCTCTGAGTGGAGTTCGACGAACTCATCCCCGTTCGTCGAATTCAGATCAAAGAACACACCAGAATTCGTCGACATCAGTTCATAATAATAATAACTTTAATTCCAATAGGTTTTTTAATCAGTCTAGAGAAAATATTAATCCTTTTAACCAATGGATAATTCCACCAAGAAAGTATCATCCCTTAGGCTATAAAAATCAACCTGTGTATTCATACGTCTCTAACTTAAATTATGTAAATCAACAAGAACCCTAGGTAACCTGGGTCATGAATATCTAATCTGTTTTTGTGTAGGTAAAAGACTATCCTACCACAGAGGAACAGTGGTATCTGGATAGTGGTTGTTCAAAACATATGACTTGCTGCAATGACAACTTATCTAACTACAAGTCCACGCAAGGTCCCAAAGTTGTTTTTGGGTGACTCCAACTATAGTCAGACGAAAGGATATGGAGATGTAAAGATTAGAATTATCACATTCAAGAAGGTAGCTTATGTAAGTGGATTAAAGCACAACATGATTTCCATCAGTCAACTCTGTGATGAAGGGTTTCAGGTATCATTTGATAAATCCTTTTGCATTATTTCTTCTGCTGATAATAAAACTGTCTTAAATGGCTCTAGAGTAGGAAACATCTAAAAAAAACATTTATTTGTTTAACCAAACTAGAAACAATAATGAACTTTGGCATAGGAGATTAGGACATATCAACTTAAAAAACATTGTTAGGTTATCTAAAGACAACCTTGTTAGAGGATTGCCTTCTTATCCCTGCAAGAAGGAAAGCCTCTGCAGGGCTTGTTAGTTAGGCAAGAAAACTAAAAATAGTTTTAAGTCACTTAATAAAAGTGATTCACCTAGAATTTTGTATTTGCTCCACATGGATCTTTTTGGACCCATTGCTGTACAAAGCCTAGGAGGGAAGTCTTATACCTTAGTGATTGTTGATTACTTCTCAAGGTTCACTTGGGTGTTCTTCTTGAGAAACAAGTCAGATAACTTCAAGGTTCTTAAAGATTTTCTCAAGAGCATACAGATTGAGTACTCTACTCGAGTTGCATTGATAAGAATTGATCATGGTACTGAGTTTGAGTCTCTTCTTGTATAAGAGTTCTGTGAGAAGGAAGGTATCAGGAAATGTTTCTCTGCTCCTAGAACTCCTCAACAAAATGGGGTAGCTGAAAGGAAGAACAGAACAGTCATTGAAGCTGCAGGCACATTAATTGCAGATGCTCACTTGCCCCTATCCTTCTGGGCAGAGGCTGTGAGCACATCAAACTATGTCCTAAACAGAAGTTTGATACACAAACTTAAGGGCAAGACCCCCTATGAACTACTCAAAGAGAAGAAACCTAAAGTAGACTATTTTAGAGTATTTGTCTGTGTTTGTTACATCCATAAAAATAACAAGAAATACCTTAGAAAAATTTGAAGCAAAGGCTGAAGTTTGAATTTTTCTTAGATATTCCCAAGTAAGCAAGGCTTATAGGGTATATAATAATTCAACCATGAAAATGGAAGAGTTTATTCATATTTCTTTTTATGAGACTAACATGTTTTACAAGGAGAAGATAGCTTCTACCAGTGAAGCCTTGTAGGTACCTAACAGTATAAGAAGATGGATGAGTTGACCCTCACCCATGAGGCTATTACACATACTTCTCCACATGTTTCTAAAGAAAATGATGATGAAGATACTGATCTAAATGGAGAGCCAACAACGGCTAACTTGATTCCACTAGTGGAAATAACTCCCCAGGCTGTTGCTGAACCAACTCCACCAACTGATTCTGTCATACTTAGAGATCACCCTATATCTTAAGTAATAGGTGATATATTAGTAGGTGTGCAGATAAGGCATCAAATACACCAGGATATGATGCATGCCTACTTCATATCTCAAATTGAGCCCCAATCCATCACATATGTTGAGCAAGATCTACACTAGATCATTGCTATGCAAGAGGGGCTCAACTAGTTTGAGAGATGTAGAGTTTGGGACTTAGTTCCCAGACCCCAAAGACTACCCAGTTATTGGAACTAAGTGGGTATACAAAAATAAACTTGATGCCCATGGATCTATCATAAGAAACCAAGCAAGGCTAGTAGCTCAATGCTATAGGCAAGAGGAAGGCATTGACTATGACAAGACATTTGCACCTATTGCCTGGCTTAAGGCAATAAGAATTTTCCTTGCATATGCTCCATTCAAAAAGTTCAGAGTCTACCAAATGGATGTAAAGAGTGCATTTCTGAATGGAGAACTTAAAGAAGAGGTTTATGTGGAGCAACCACCAGTTTTTATCTCTTCAACTTATCCCTCTTATGTTTTCACATTGCATAAAGCTCTCTATGGTCTAAAGCAAGCTCCAAGAGCTTGGTATGAAACTTTAGCTAGTTTTCTTTTAGAGAATAAATTTTCTAGAGGCATGGTAGAAAGGACTTTATTTTCAAGCATCATCATGATAAAATTCTATTAGTACAAATATATGTAGATGACATCATATTTGGCTCTATAGATCCCAAACTATGCAAAAGGTTCTCTAACCTTATGCATTCTAAGTTTGAGATGAGTAGCATGGGTGAGCTCTCCTACTTCCTTGGCCTGAAAGTGAAGCAGACTCCTGATGGCATTTTCATATCTCAATCCAAGTATGCTAAAGAGCTAATAAAAAGGTTTTGGATGGCTGATTCCTCAACTAAGAAAACAACGACTACAAATGTTGTGGTTGATTCTGATGAACATGGGAAACCTGTTGATCAGAAATTGTATAGGGCCATTGTTGGGTCCCTTTTATATCTCACAATAAGAAGGCAAGAAATTTTATGTTTGCTACTTGTCTTTGTGCTAGGTTCCAGGGTAACCCTAAAGAATCTCACCAAATTTTGCTAAAAAGGATTTTAAGATATATAAAGAGTTGCCCAAATCTAGGACTCTAGTATCCAACTGAGTCAGAGTTTGAGTTAACTGGATACTCAGATGCTGACTTTGCTAGATGTAGAGTGGACCGGAAGAGCACACCAGGAACATGTCAGTTCCTTGGTGCTAGACTTGTCTCCTGGTTTTGTAAAAAGCAGACATCTGTGTTTACATCAACAGTAGATGCTAAATACATAGAAGCTGGCAGTTGCTGTTCACAGATGCTATGGATACATAATCAAATCCTAGATTATGTATACAACTTAAAAAATTCAACTATTTTCTGTGATTGTACTAGTGTTATATCCATAGCACAAAATCCAGTGCATCATAGTAGGACCAAGCATATAGATGTAAGGCATCATTTCATTAGGGAGTGTGTTGATAAGAAGAAAATTAATCTTACCTTCATCCCCACTGATTTGCAAAGGGCAGATATGTGGATTAATTTAATCCACTAATCTTCACCAAACCCTTGGATGAGAAGAAACATCTATCATTTATGAATCAGCTAGGCATGATGAATTTAGATGGATTAATTTAACTCTCTATCTATGGTCAAAGAATTTGCCACAATTCGTCGAACGAAGATCGACGAACTAAGGAAAGTTCTTGTGAATTTTCGTCAACTTGAGATCGACAAACTCTCTATGTAAGTCATTTTTGTCGACCGGAGATCGACGATCTGGGTTTAAAAAATTTTCATCTACCTGAGTGTGATGAAAAGTTTTTCCTTCTTCAGACTGAGATCGACAAACTCTTTTGTCAATAAAATATTTCGTCAACTTAAGATCGAAGAATTTTTCTATTTCGTAGGACAGAGTTTGCCATTTCATATTCTGAAAAACCTTCTAACTAGGATTACTTCGAGCTCCATCCCGCTCTTTCAGTTCTAGTGCACTTGATCTCTCTATTTCTCTTTCGTAGGTGATCATGGAAATTCCAGCAAGCGTTATTGCAGCAATGAAATTAAATATGGGTTTTGACATAGATTTTGAGTCATTCCAACACTCGGATAAGATTTTTCTTGACATTCTGAAATTGTTTGAAGATTTATAGTTGAAGAATCTGATGACTACCAGAATGAAGATTGCGGTGACAGGAATCAGAGAATGGGTTTTCACTTTATCGACTCCAGATGCTGATACGTTGATCGGAACAATATCAGTTAATGCCGTTACACTTACCCCTGATGTTCTAACTGAAATTTTCGGTGTACTGATATGAGAAGAGGAGTTAGAAATCGACACTGCTTAATTTGATGAAATGTTGATTAGAATTGGTTATTCTTGAGACAACCCTAACAAACTGCTGAAGAAACATCTATTTGCGGAGTATAAGTTTCTGGAAGATGTTGTAGGCAAAGTACTACTGGGCAAGCACACCGCCCATGATTACATTACTAGATAACAGTTTCTAGTGATGTGCGTACTGGTGAACAAAAAGGTCGTGAACTGGGCCAAAATCATGTTTGAATCTATTAAGAAGAAAAATACCAAGAAGGAAGTGTGTTTTGGAAGAATTCTTGGAATCTTCCTTCAGGCCAAGGCTGCTGAATCACTGGTCTCCCCGGCCATATTCATTAATGCCTCCAAGAGGCTTACTTGCGCCTTATTTGGCATATGGGAGAGTAATATCCCTAAGCCATCCAAGGCTTCTTCTTCCAGACTCTCTGAGAGTACAAGGGCTGCTCCAGCCACTCCCCACCCTACTGAGGATGTTTCCGTTCCCCCTCCACCTTCACTTGTTCAAATACCCTCAACAACCATCCATCTTACTTCCACATCACAAGAACATCAACCTATACCTCCTGCTTCCTCAATCCATCTTTCTTAACAAGTTCATTCACCAGTTCATTCTCCAGTAATCAACCTTCACCACATCAATCCCCTCAACATCAACCTTCACCTACTCAATCTCCAGAGCATGCTAATACACCACATCATGTTACTCTTCCTCTGTCTCCTCTTCCTTCACATCTTACTAACATCCCTCTTCACTATCTATCTTCTTTTCCATCAGTCAATCTGCTTTCATCCCCCAGTCATACTCCATCCCCTAAAAATTAACCAATACTAGACTCTTCACCCCACATCCATCATCTTCCTCCTTCAACCCATCTGTATCTACTCAAATCCCACCTAAATTCATACACATAGATTCTCCCTCCATTTCATCCATTCTACAATCCATCACAACTCTCCTAAAACAACTCATAGCAGAAGCTATTTCACTTTTTACTTCTTCTATTTCATCGCTTGCTGCCCAACTATCTGCCTCCTCTGTCCCTCCTTCTTCAGTTAGGGGTCTTGCTCCACTGCTTACTGAAACCAGGTAGGGGGAGATACTCAATGAAGAAGTAGCTCCAGTAGCAGCAGCAACAGCAGTAGAAATAGAGTTTGTTGATTCTGAGATACCAGATGCAGAACTCACATAATTTTTTGATATTGATTCTGAGACAATTGATTTAGTTTATTCCTTGGATATTCCTTTTGGAGACTAATCCATTTCTCCAGCAGTTGAATTGAACTCAGTTCTAGATTCTTTTGATCTCATATATAGAAACATTCTTTTATTTGTTTCTCCTAAGTACTGCACAGATATTATTTGTTATACAACTCCAGTAAGCACAGAAGTTTTACAGCTTATTCAGAGCAGCTTTACAACTCCAGAGCCTGAGCTTGTTCCAGCATCAGAGGCTGAGACTATTAAAATTACTGAGGATAAGTCCTCTGAGCCCAAGGATCTTTCCCCTCCTACCTTTGTCTTCTTTACTTCTCCATTACCTTATATGGATGAAATTCTTACTGAAGAAATGGCTAAGGAAGCTGAAATAGTTCCAGTTGAAGTGGTTCCCTCTCAAGTTATTCTACCTCTAGCTCCTCCTCAGGAAGATAAACAGATTTCAAAGCAAACATTAGAAGAAATAGATGATTTATATGATAATACTCCTAGATCATCTGATGCTGATGAGGATTCAGAAGATGATTTTGATTCTGATACTTCTAAAAGATCCAAATCAACGGAAAGGAAATCTCCAGAAAAGGCTATTCTCAAGAAAAATCCAGATAATGATGTTCCATATTATATTCTGCATAATATTCTTCTTAGTCCAAAACTCCTCATTGGATGAAACAGTCAAGGAACCAGGCCAAAGCACAAAAGAAGGAGAAGAGGTCTGGATCTTCTCTAATGAAGAGATTCAGGAAGGATCCACCACCTCCTCCTCGTCCTGCTGCAGGAGCTTCAGGCAATTTGGCAAGACCTACTTCCAGTGCTTCTCAACCTCCTAAGCCTGCTCCTTATCAATATTCAAGATGATCTTCTAAGCCAGCTCCTTATCACTCAAGACAATCTTCAAGACCAGCTCAAAGGCAATCTTTCATTTCTGGCGGAAAATACAATGAATGAATACCACCAAATTTCTATTATGCTGAACAATCTATAAATAATTATCCATCAATAAATTATCAGCAACAGTCTGTTATTTTAAGAAAGTCTCAAAGGATTGCTCAGGATGTTTCAACTGATCCAGGATATGAACCAGAGCTTGATCCAAATTTCAGGATGGCTAGATTCTATGAACTGATAGGCTTGTCTCAGAAAAACAAGACAAAGACAGAAGGAACAGATCCATCACAATTTACAACTATATCTTCTTTCAGACAGAAAGAGCTTGAAAAGTTTGAAGTAGGCAAAGAATTATTTGATCCAGTTGCTTATATGCAGGTCCACCCAGAAGCTGTTGTGCTTAGGGCTTCTACTATAACTCTTCTAGGGGCTCAAGACCTAAAGATGTCAATGCAGAAGCAGAAGATCCTCTCAGAACAATAGTTCACTAAATCTTCTTCTGTTCCTCCTCCAGACAGGATCTAAAACAATTTTATTCTCTGTGAATATTCTTTCTATCTACTGATTTGTTATATCAGTTATTTACTCTCATGTTATATATTTGTACTTTCTTTTCTTATGCATTGTACTTTGTGACCTCACCCAAATAGAGGAAGATTATTAGATCCCTAGTTGGATTTGGGCTAGGTTCACTAATTTAGGTTGAGTATGACCAACCTTGTGTAGCCAGGGTCACGTCTAGTAGTCCTAGAGTTGAGGCTAAGTCTTTAAGTTCAACTTTCTTGGACCAGCCAGCAGAGGAACTCAGAAGACTCAGACTTAGAAGATTTCAGAAGACATTTTGATCAGGTCAAAGTTCTTCGAACTCAGCTCGACGATCATCGATCTCAGATCAACGAACTCAGAGTTATTTCTCTGAGCTGAGCTCGACGACATTTGAGCTCAGGTCGACGATCGATTTTCTTTAGACAGACTCTCAGCTCGACGAATTCAGAATGCAGTTTTGGCAAGTCAATCTTAGTACGCAGTTCATAGAGCACAGGTTGACGAACTAGAATTCTCAGGTCAATGATCTTCGATCTCAGGTCAACTAATTCTATTCAGAGGTTGACGAAATCTGTCCAGCTCCAGTATGAGATATTTTCATCCTCCTATTCCTTTATTTTCATATTAATTAGCAGTATTAATCCTGAGTAATTAATACAAATATTCCTCTGAATATAGTCGTTATTGGCAGCATTAATTATGGTATTCATCACGATATTTACTTGCTTATGTTATTAAGGACAGTTGGGGAAACTCATTTATGATATATTCCAGACGTTTGTATTCTCCAGAAGAAAACTACCAGAGAACTTTCAGAGAAAGATATATAGCATAAAGACAGACCAATCTTTCAGAACTCTCTCTCTCTCCCTCAGTGCAGAAAAATTCTCTGTGTTTCACTTTGTCAAGTCTAAAGACTGAAGAAGAACAATCGTCACAATCAAGAGTCTTCTTAAAGCTTCACATCCAGGAACATTTAGTACAACAAATCCTTATTCAGTCAGAAAAGTTCCAAGACTATTTTCAGACAAGGCTGAAGACCTACACCCTAATGCAAAGCTCTAGTCTTCCTGAACCATCAACATCTCAGGGGGAGCTTTGTCAACATCAAAGATCCACTAGTCTTCTCTATTGAATAGAGAAAGAGAAGACACCATCACCTCCTCTCACCTCTTGTAAAAGGGTTTTTAACTCCCTTCAAAAGTTAGCTTTTGGTTGTCAAGTATCCTGATCAAAAGACTTGGTTTTGTTTTTGGGCACCTGATCAAAAGCTTAAAGGGTTGCAATATCTCGCTGAAAATAGATATTATGGTGGCAGTCACCTGATCAAAACCTTCTAGTGGATTCCTATCAGGATGGTAAAAGAGTGGATGTACCCAAGTGTCGGGGAACCACTATAAAATTTCTTGTGTTTTCTGGTTGCTCATTTTCTATTTTTGTTCTTATTGTGACTGTGATAGTTAGAATAGCTTAGGTTTATTTTTCATTCTATTATTATTATTGGTATCACTTACTTTACTCTGATATAAATCTATAAACTACCAAGAAATTTTAATACTCTATTCACCTCCCCTAGAGTAAGTCAGATCTTAACCCCTTCTTTCAGAGTATCGCTGAGGAATTCGTCGAGTATATGGTCCTCGGTATAGGATGCCTCTTTGCCTAAGTATTTTTCGGTGAGTATCGCTGAGGAATTCGTCGAGTGTCATCAATCATCGATTATAGGAAAGTTGCTATGGAAAATTCGGCGTGTACTGTAGGGGTTCGTCGAGTATCGTTAGTTCATTCTTGCCGAATAGCGTAGAATTCATTGAGTATTATTGAGATTAGTCAGGTATACTCGTCGAATTGGCCAGGACTTAGGATTTTTCGTCGTTTTTTCTGATTCATCGAGTTTGGTCCTTAAGGTTTATTTTGGGTATTTATGTCTCATTTGTCATGGGAAGTGTTTATTCTTTGGTATTTGGGTTTTGCTGGGTTTTTAGGTTGTGTTTTACGGCTAGATCGGTAGTGGATAAAGGACCGCTAATTGAAGGTCGTATCGTGAATCATTTCACATGGTAGTTTGTTTTGGTTCTTTATTTACAAGCTGTTTATGTGTGTTGGATCTTGTGGCCGCCACTATGATGCCTCTGAGACATTTGGGTCTGGTAGTTCGATTTTGGATGTTTTGGTCACCGACACAGATCCGTGGTTTTTACCAGTATTAATGATTCACATGTTTGGGACTGCATAGTTCCTTTTCCTTGTATAGTGTTGGCATTTCTTGGTTGTTTGCTTCTGCTGGTTTGAGCGAATCATGATAACTTCTCGCACTTGGTGCACTTTTCTCATTTTACTGACGATTATTTTATTACTTGTCTCTTTTGTTGATTATACTAGCTGAGGTTGTCAGCATTTCTCTTGGTAGGGTTTGGTAACCCCTTCTATTTTCACTTGTTTATATCTATTTGATTCCTTTTGCATCATGTATTTTCTTACTGAGGTGTTCTTTCTTTGAATGCCTCAGGTTTAGGGTAGTAGCCGGTTGAGCGGCTAGGTTAGTATTGCTAGCAGACTACTGTATTGTAGTGGTTTTTCTCACTCTTGTGAGGTAGTTTTTTGTTGCTTCTTGTTAGTACAGACATACATGCTCTCCAGTGTGTCAGGTTGTTGACGCCCACTGGTAGATTTCTTTTAAAATTCTAATTACTTTGCTAAGTAGTTAAACCTCTTTGTGGTTGTTTTTACTTGCTCTCTTGGGAATGTTTTATGCTTGGTTGCATGTTAGATATTTTATCTTATAAAAAGCATTACTACTAGTATTTCATACATGTGATCTTTCTTAAACCAAAGTCACTATCTTCTAGCTAACGTAAAGACTATTTTCATACTTATACTTAACATAGAGTCTTGCATACAATGAGTTGTCATTTGGGGATGTTTATACTCTTGTAGGTTGTTAATCAACATAATCAAAGTATTTTCCGTAGCGTATAACTATATTTTTCTAGTGGACTAGATGATCCACTAAGCCGAGGGATACGACCATTTAAACTTAAACTAGATTTCATTCTTAACAACTTCTGAATTCCCTTTAAATAGTAGAGTTTGGATTCTTGCCTTAGTTTCTGCAGTTATCCCCTGCATGGTGCGGCATCACGACACATCTTTTCCCTTACTCTGATATAACTTTAATGTGAGGAAAATACAGGTTGTGATAGTTGGTTAGAGGGATGGGTTGTTAGACAATTGGTCGAGCAACCGTCTCTAGTTAGTGTTAATTGTCTAGTGTCATTTCATACACATATTGATGTGTCATCAATACGTCTTGGCTGATGCACGAACACTGCACTCATAGCATGATAAGAAGTATACATGGCATATTATGTAGTATGGGATGCATAATATGTGTTTATATGGATCCATCATAGGTGTCAATATGTTACGGTTATATAGTATGCGATGCATAACCACCATCACATCGATGCCAATTAGCACATTTTTTTTTCGTTGCATGAGATGTTATGTAGTATGGGATGCATAACATTTCATGTAAACGCCACTCATAACATGCATTAAGGCCTTTATTAGAATGCATAGCACAACATGCATGTCATAACATAGCATTAGTATAGGTGCCAAGGTAAAGGTTTACATGATGACATATTTACACACATGGTTTTAAAGTAAAAAAGAATAAGAATTCATGCATTCATGGTCTATGCACTTGAGTTAATAGGATGACGGTATAACATCCTAAGTTAAACATGACATCTTTATTGAAAATCCCAGTGCAAGTTAGTAGCTTTAATAAGTACTTTAGCATGTATTGTCTGGACTGTGTTGTTTTGTTCTAGAAGATCGGCTAGTTTTTGATTAGTTGTTTGTTGTTCTTTTAGTATGGTGCCTAAGCGCGTAGCGACTAGGTCGACTCCCTAGTCAGAGGGTAAGTCTTAGGGTGCATAGAGCGATGTGGTGATCGAAAGTCTGCGGTAGAGTAATGATACTTTATCTAGACAAATGGAGGAGATGCAGACGCAGATCCAAGCATTATTATCTGTTGTGTCAGGACAGCTGCCAAGAGTGCAGGACCCTATTATAGATCTAACTGTTCCTGTTCCCCTTAATCCTTCGGTGCCTCAAACTTGGTACCACTAGAGATGACTTTTATCTTACATTTCCAGTTATTAGGACCTCCTTCGTATGATGGTCGAGCGTAATTCATGGCTTTGGACGATTGGCTTATAGTAATCGAGGAGATGTTCTCATACACAGGAGTTTTTGACGATCAGAGAGTAATGATCGTTACATATCAGCTTAATGGCTCGACAAATAGTTGGTGGCTGAGAGAAAAGGAAACTTTAAAGGATGGTTGTACTTGGGAATCTTTTAAAAATCTGCAGTTGAAGAATTTTCTGCCATCTGTCGAGCGAGACCGTCTGATGAATGACTTTCTATACTTAAAACAAAGAAAACTCACTGTGAGTGAGTATGAAGTGGAGTTTAGTAAGCTGAGCCGATTTGCCCCAGATTTAGTTGTTTTTGAAGCCAGTAGAGTTAAATGTTTTTAGGTTGTCTAAGGTGTGACATCCAGTAGCTAGCTGTGCTTACAGATCAGCAAGTTATGCTGAAGTAGTAGAGGCCGCGTTGAAGGTCAAGACGATTGATAATGCCAAGAATAGAGGCCAGTAAATGAGAAAAGATAAGAGAAAGTATAACGATGGCAAGAGTCTTCGGCAATCTAGTTTTGATTCAAGGAAGAAAAGTTAAGAAGCGTGCAGTTTTTGTGGCCGATCGGGCCATCCTTTCGAGAAGTGTTTTAAAAAGATAGGATCCCAGAAGCAAGAGCAGGTACACGCGATCCAAAGTGTTCCTAAAGGGGATTTAGTTTGTTCTACGTGTAAGCGAAAGGGGAATGATGCTGCCCATTGTTAGGGAAAGAAAAGAGGCTGCTTTCAGTGCGGACAAGAAGGAAATTTAAAGTCACAGTACCCGCAGGCTCAGCCCCTGTTGCAACCAGTTCCACTTCAAGCTTTCCCACCGCCGCAGAAGTTGGACAAGGGAAATGGCTAGCTGAATGTGGTTTTATTGGAGGAAGCTCAGACGTCTACTCAAGTGATATCAGGTTAGATCCTTCCCTAGTTTTAGCTTTTAGTATGTAGTTACAGTTTTGACATTCGTTTCCTTAGTGGTGTATGCGATTTTTTTAGGAAGGTTTAAGGTAAAGAACCAATGGGCACATGTTCTGTTCGATTCAGGTGCTACCCACTCGTTTGTGGCTAGGGCTTTCGTAGAGCATCATCGATTGACTCTCGATCGGGTTGGTGTTGTGTTTAGTGTCAAGTTTCCTTCTAGTGATTATGTGGTATCGGACCAAGATATTTAGAGTTGTTCGATTCTATTAGGTGATTTTCTTGCAGTTGCTGATTTGAAGGTGATATACATAGAAGATTTTGATGTGATCTTGGGCATGGACTAGCTGTCTAAGAATGATGTTGTTATCTAGTGCAAGGTTAAGCGCTTTGACTTCAAGATGGACAACGGTCAACCCAGGATTGTTTATGGCTATCCGCGCCAGGTTTTTCCGATTATTTCTGCGGTTTGTGCTCGGAAGCTTTTAGATTCCGACTGTTTTCCTTTTTTGGTTTAAGTTTTGGAGACCATGGTGGTTTTGCCTCATTTAGAGGAGATCCTCCTAGTGCGTGAGTTTCCTGATGTATTTCCTGGTAGTCTTCCTTGGCTTCCTCCTGAGAGAGATGTGGAGTTCGTCATAGATCTGGAGCCAGGTACCTATCCTATTGCTAAGGCGTCGTACCGTATGGCCCTGCTTGAATTGGAGGAGTTACGTACATCGTTAAAAGAGTTTCTTCAGAATGGTTTTATTATGCTGAGTTCTTCTCCTTGGGGTGCTCCCATTTTGTTTGTAAAGAAAAAAAGGATTGATCAATGAGGCTGTACATTGATTATAGAGAACTGAACAAGGTGACTATTAAGAACAGGTATCCCTTGCCATTAATTGATGATTTGTTTGACCAGTTGCGTGGCGGTTCTGCATTTTCGAAGATTGACCGTCGTTTAGGATACCACCAGTTGAGGATTCGTAAGACAGATATTCTACAGACTGCTTTTCATTCTCGGAATGAACATTTTGAGTTCTTGGTAATGTCTTTTGGTTTGAGAATGCACCCTCTGCCTTTATTGATATGATGAACAGAGTGTTCAAGTATTTTCTAGACCATTTCATGGTCGTGTTTATGGACGTTGTACTAATGTACTCCCACATTGCTGTGGATCATGCCCAGCACTTGCAGTTTGTTTTGTCTGCTTTGAGGGAGCATAAGCTGTTTGCTAAGCTGAGCAAGTGTGAGTTTTGGTTGCCTCAGGATTCCTTCTTGGGTCATGTATTTAATAAGAACGAAATTTCTGTTGACCCAGAGAAGATAGCTGTTGTTATGGATTCGAATAGGCATGCCACTCCCAAAGAGATAAGAAGATTCCTAGGGCTAGCTGGCTATTATAGAAGGTTTATAGAGGGTTTCTCTACGTTGTCTACGCCATTAACTACACTGGCGCAGAAGAACGCAGCTTTTGTGTGGAGCGATAGGTGCGAGGAAGCTTTTCTAGAATTGAAGAGGAGATTGTGCACCTCTCCGGTGTTGACCTTGCCTACCGAAGGGATAGAGTATATTGTTTACGTGGACGCATCACTAGTGGGTCTTAGTTGTGTGTCAATGCAAGAGGACAAATTAATAGCGTATGGGTCGAGGAAGTTAAATATTCATGGAAGGAAATTACCCCACGCATGATTTAGAGTTCGTAGGTGTGATTTTTGCCCTGAATCTGTGGAGGCACCTATCATATGGCGCATTGCATATGATTTACACGAAACATAAGAGTTTAAAGTATGTTTTCACTCAAAAGGAATTGAACTTGCGCCAGCAGAGATGGTTAAAGTATGTTACAGATTATGATGTTTAGATCTAATACCTTCCGGGCAAAGCAAATATGGTAGCCGATGCCTTGAGTAGAAAGATAGCTAAAATCTTAAATCTCTTTGTGGACTCTCTGATTGAGGAATTTATCCTGATAAATATTTCAATTGGTGGTTATGACTCGCCAAGAAGTTTTGTGGTAGCAGAGTCTTCATGGATTTCGCTTACAAGGCTATACAAAAAGGAAGATCCTGATTTGTTGCACCTTTATTATAGAACTGAGAAAGGGGAGTTGCTGGACTTTTCCATCAATAATGCGGGTACATTAAAGTATCGCAGCATATTTTGTATCCCCAATATTGAAGATATTCATTGGGTACATTGGTCACAATGTACTTGATTTGAAGAAGTCCTTTATGCTCAATTATATACACATAGTTTTATTTGATGAACGTTAAGTTCTTGTGTGTGGGCAAATAAAGCTAAGTACAAAAATGTCAAGACACAAGGAAAGTGTCGACACCGTTGTCAAGATTGTACTAAGACAATAAGTAGCTATGTCGACACTCAGGACTAGTGTCGACACACTTAAACTAGAAGTGCTGAGTCAAGGAGAAAGTTGTGTCGACACGCAGGACTTAGGTCGACATCATTAGTCAGGAAGTAAGCTGTGTCGACACATAGGACTTGTATCGACACATTCTACATCAGCTGTGTCGATACAAGGTGAAGTCCGTGTCGACACAATCAGAAGTATGTCGACATCACTGCAAGAGTTGTGTTTACACCAAGGACTAGTGTTGACACATTAAGCACCTAAGTCCCAACACTTTGTACAGAATTGTATACTATGTGCAGAAGTCATGCCAGAGGATATGACAGCTGTCAGAACTGTTAGATATTAGTAATTTAACTAGATCAGCCAGTTACCTTTGACAGAGCCTATATAAAGGGATCAACTCTACATAAATAAACATAGAAAAAAGAGAGGAAAAATGTGAGCAGATCACAGAATAAAAAAAAATCCGAATTAAAAGGAAGATCAAGGTGCTTTCATTTCAACATCACGTCCCAGATCTAAACAGTAATCTGCTAGAATTCAGAAGGTGGAGAGAAGACAGATTAAGAATCGTCTTCAACATCCTCAAGCCTAGATCAACCCTAATTTCAACTTAAAAAAGCTTTGAAAATTTAAGAGGGGTCGGTTCAAATCAATTACAACAAGGATCAAGGAAAGCTGACTTATCAAGTTCAGTTCAAGAAGTAGTCACCCGTTTCTCTCTTGTTGGGTGACTAATTCTGAATTAATTTCTTTTCACCTTTATTAATCTTAAAAGATCTACTTGTAGATCTGAGTGTAGGGGAATCAATTTCTCTGAGTTATAAGCATGTGTTATAAAGACTAAGGTAGGGCAGGAATTGCCTGAGGTAGGAGAAGTGGGTATTTCTATGAGGTGTAGGAACTGATTGTTCTGAGTTGTAGGGAAGGAGTTGCTAGAGGAGTAGGTGTAGATTCAGCCTGAGGTAGAGTTCTTGGGAAGAACTTGAGGTGTGCAATCTTGGTGATCTGAGTTGTAAGACTTGTATAGTCTAAGGGTTAGGAGCCAGCTGGGCTCTGAGATGTAAGATCTGTAAGATCTGGGTAAAGAAAGAAGAAGGAGTTTTGCCGAATCTAGTTCATTGCTAGATAAACGAAGGGGGAAAGTTGATGTACCCATCAATTGAGGAACCACTATAAATCTGTGTATACTGTGTTGTGATTGTTGTGCTGTGATTGTTTTAAATTACTGATTAGTTATTCTTGTTTCATCTGACTGGGGTAATAAAGATAGAAAAGCATATTTTATTATCTAAAAGTAGCAAGGTTTAAATTGGACTTATTCACCCCCCCTTTAGGTCACTCTTTATCCTAAAACAAACATTTACAATTGGTATCAGAGGGGAGGTTCACTGAGAAGGCATAATAGTCTTGTGAGAATCCAAAGGATTGTAGAGAAAGATAAATCATGGCACAAAGGGAAAACAATTCCATAAAGCTCCCAGTCTGATCCAATGAAAATCTTGGAATTTTGAAGGAGAGAGTAAGATTATTCTTGGAGGCAGCAGATCCAAGAATATACATCACAGTGGTTGAAGGACCTTTCATTCCCATGAAAGGGTCAGTTCTTGATGCAAACATTAAGAGACCAAAGAACTACATGGAGATAGATAAGGATGCAATCATTCTGGCCTCTATGGACAAGGGTCTCAGAATATTATAGTCGGTGTAATAGATGATTCCACTTTTCAAAACCTGATTCATTGTAAAACATCTAAAGAAATGTGGGAGACAATGATTATCTAAATGGAAGGAACTGATGAGGTCAGATATGATAGAAAATCTCTGCTAAACCAATAGTATGAAGCCTTCATACAGGATAAGGACACAGTGGCTGAATGTTTTGAAAAGTTCTTCAATATTATAAACAACCTGAGAACTTATGGTAGGAGCTTTACTAACTATGAACTTAATGACAAGTTCTTGAGGTACCTGAATAAGGAATGGGACATCAAGATCTGTGATATAAGATAAATGGGTAATTTAGCCAACATAAACCCCCGGGCTCAATTTGGCAAGTTGCTGTCCCATGAGTTACAGCTCAATCTTAGAAAGATCGAAGAAGATTCTGCTAGAGCACACAGTAGAGAAAAGTTCTTGGCCCTAAAGGTTGAGTCATCCAGGAAGGTTAGAGAGAAGTCAACACTATCAGAAAGACAAGAAACAGCTTCTGGGTATATAGAATTATCCTCTTCAAAAGGAGACTCGACTGTTGAGGAACTGTCTCTCTTCTCTAGACAGTTCAAGAAGATGTTGAGAAGAAGAAAGCATGCAAGTTGGAAGGGTCCAGCTTGAGACTCTTCTCTCAAAAAGACCAATAATACAAATATACCTAAGAAGAAGAAATCTGGGGACAGGTATGGTTCTTCACAGAACAAATTTATTAAGACTAATATTGTGTGTTATTATTGCAACAGGCAAGGGCATGTGATAGCTGATTGCCCAACAAAAAGAAAGGAGAAAAAGCCATAGAACTGGAAGACTGGACAACACAAGAAGGTTGACAAAAGCCTCTTGGCAAAGAAATAGTCTATACTGGCTGATAGTGAGTTTGGTTCATCAGAATAAGAAGAGGAGGAGTCTCACATGGGCCTGATGGCTATTAAGGAGACCCAATCAGGAGAAGGAGATCAGGATTGTTTAGATCCTGCTAAGGGAATACCAATCTCTCATAGTTTAGCCTCAGATTCTTTTTCTGCATCAGAAAATGAATCATATTCACACTCCTCAAATAATAGAGTACATGATTCAGACATTGAAGCTGATTTCAACATCCTTATCAATAGATATGGGAAGTTACTAAATTCCTTGATTGCAAGCAAAGAGCTTCCAAAGGATCAAGGCAGAGAATTAGAATCTCTAAGGGAGGTATCTTTTCAATTGGAGAGGGACAATGTAAAGTTGGACCTGCAAAAACTGAAGCTTATAGATCTAGCCAATAAGATAGATAGCCTGGCAAAGGTAATAGTAGAATAAGTAAAGAATATCAAGGACATAGAAGCAAAGCTTACTCAGGAAAGACAGCTCCTGACACAGTTCTTAAAACCCAAGTCAGTGCTACCTATCATAGACACCTTCTCTGTACCATTTAGAAGTAGTGTAGGGTATGTTAAGAACAAAAAGTTCAAAAAGAAATCTGAACCTACGTGTAAAGCCTTAATGGGTCCCATTAAGCAACCTTCCAAATATCTGCCTTCTAACAGATGCTTGAGATCATGTGTTCTTGGAAACATGAGGTTTGAGTGCTTTACCAACAAGGTCAATAAAGGGCCTTGCTGGAAGGGACAGGCATCTAATTGAAATAAAGGCCAAAAACAACCACAGAGGGTGATCAATCTAAGAATCCAAAGAATTCTTGGAGCTAGTCCCAGTGCACCACACCTAAATCTGAAAGGTAAGGGTGTGAATTTTGCACCACTACCTTGGAAGCTGTATGTCAAGTCTAGAGTGCACAAAAGAATAACTTCAAATGCACAGCCAAAGAAAAGATACATCCGATTTGAGTGTTGGTGCTGTGGGAAAGTTGGGCATTTTGCCCTAGATTGTTGGTATAATAAAATAGCACCTTCATATAAGACTCAACCAATTTGGTTTAGAAAGCCTGTTGTGTTTCACACAACAAAGCCTAACAGGAATCAAGGACCCAAAACTATTTGGGTATCTAAGGTGAACTAATTCTGTGTTTGTAGGTGGAACCAAGTACCATAGGAATGACAGTATAGTACTTGGATAGTGGGTGTTCAAGGAACATGACTAGAACAAGGAGTCTACTAAGGGATTACACTCTAGTTAGGAATGGACCAAAAGTCTTCTTTAGAGGGTCAGAGAAAGGACTCACCAAGGATATGGTAACATTTCTAATGGCCTTGTTTCCATCAAAAAGGTGGCTTATGTTGAAGGATTGAACCACAATCTGATAAGCATAAGTTAGCTTTGTGATATAGGTTATGAAATTATTTTCCACAATGACAAGTGTCTGATAAGGAATTCAAGTGATAATGAGATCATCTTGTCAGGCACAAGGAGTGGGAACATTTATTTTCTAAATTTCTTAAGTATAAATGAGAAATCTCCCGTATACCTAGTAGCTAGTGAGAAAGACTCTTTGTGTGTACAATGATGAAGGAGGTTGGCTCACTTAAACTATAAATCTATGTGCAAGCTATTCTCTATGGACTTAGTTAGAAACAGTCCCCAGCTTTAATGCTCTAAAGAAGTCTTATGTCCTGCATGTCAAAAATGCAAACAGGCAAAGTCTCCTTTAAGAGCATTCAATCCAAAGACACTAAGAGGTGTCTCTACTTACTTCATATGGATCTATTTGGTCCTATGCAAGTTCTTAGTTTGGTTAGGAAGTCCTTTACCTATGTGATTGTAGATGATCACTCTAGGTTTTCTTGGGTATTCTTCCTAAGGAGAAAGTCTGAAACACTAGACATCCTTGCTGATTTTGTCAGACAAGTTTAGAATGAGATGGGGATGTTCTATGGTCAAGCTTAGAAATGACCATGGTACAGAATTTCAATCTGAAAAGATGAAAAATTTCTGTAAGGAACTTGGGATCTTTCAATAGTTCTCCTCTCCAAGAACACTATAGTAAAATGGAGTTATTAAGAGGAAGAATAGAACTCTCATTGAGGCAGCTAGAACAATGCTGAGTGATACATCTCTCCCATAATATTTCAGGGCTGAGGCTATGAACACAGCATGCTATGTTAAAAATAGGGCCTTGATCAACAAGAATCACAACAAGACTCCCTATGAACTAATGAAAGGCAGAAAACCAAATCTATCCTACTTCAAAATTTTTGGTAGTAAGTGTTATGTATTGGACAATAGGAAAACTTATCTAACTAAATTTTCAGAGAAATCCTATGAAGGAATCTTTGTAGGGTACAGTGTACATAAGAAAGCATACAGGATCTAAAACATGAAACATCAAGTTGTAGAAGAATCTACTAATGTAATTTTTGATGAATCTTCTATACTATTTAATGAGATTTCTAACAACTCTAATCTAGGTGATGTTGACTCTAGGATGGAGAAGTTAAATATAGGTAATTCACCTGATCTAGAGTTACACACTAGAGACAATGCAGAAATTCCTATAGAAGATACAGTAACTGCCCAGGGGGAGGAGGAGAATCATCCTAATCCTCCTACAGAACAAGGTGATGGTAGGCCCCTGCCAGTAGCAGTTAGACACCTTAGAGATCATCCTATTGATCAAATAATAGGTGATGTCAGGCTTGGTGTCACTACTAGGAGTATATATCATAATAAGGTTCTATACTCTAGCTTTTTGTCTCAGGTAAAACCTAAAGAGTTTAAAGAAGCTAATTCAGACCCCAACTGGATTATTTTTATGCAAAAAGAGCTCAATCAATTTGAGAGATGCAAAGACTAGAGTCTAGTTCCTAGACCTAGTGATCACAATGTCATAAGAACTAAGTGGATTTATAGGAATAAACTAGATGAGTGTTGGGTTATAGTTAAGAACAAAGCTAGATTAGTTGTTAAAGGATATATATAAGAGGAAGGGATAAACTTTGACCAAACCTTTGATCCTATAGCTAGGCTAGAGGCCATAAGATTGATTTTAGCTCATGCAACATACAAAGGATACAAGGTCTACCAAATGGATGTAAAGTCAGCATTCCTCAATGGTACACTGAAGGAGGAAGTCTATATAGATGACATAATTTTTGGGTGTACTATTTAGAAAGTTGTGTAGAAAATTGGCCAGGCTTATGCAAGGCATGTTTGAAACGAGCAACATGAGTGAGCTAAAATTCTTTTTTGGATTCCAAGTGAGACAATCTGAGGATGGTATATCCATCTCTTAGTCTAAGTTCACTAAGGAGTTGATTAAGAGGTATGGTATGGAGAATTCTACTTCCATGAGAACTCCAATGGGTTCTTCTATGTCACTACACAAGGATGAATCTGGGAAATTAATTGATGAAACCTTGTATAGAGGCATCATTGGATAACACCTGTATTTGACTGCTAGTAGGCCAGATATTTTGTTCTCAACATGTGTATGTGCTAGGTACCAAGCATGCCCCAAAGTGTCTTATTACATTGTTGTAAAGATAATATTAAGATATCTTAAGGGCACACCAAACTTTGGGCTTCAATATCCTAGGGATAGTGATTTTGAACTCACAGGGTACACAGATGTAGATTTTGTTGGGTGTAAAGAAGACAGAAAGAGTTATTCTAGAACTTGCCAGTTTCTAGGGAAAAGACTCATAAGTTGAAGTAGCAAGAAGCAAACAAGTGTTGTTATTTCTACAGCTGAATCTGAGTACATATCTCCTAGAAGCTGCTGTACACAATTGATGTGGATTCTCCATCAACTATTGGACTGCAGTGTACAACTATGTAAATCTGTCATGTTTTTTGATTCTACTAGTGCAATTTCTATTGCTAATAATCTTGTTTCTCACAGTAGAACTAAATATATAGAAATTAGATATCACATTCTCAGAGAGAATGTTGAAAAAGAAAATATTAGTTACAGTATACTCCAACAGAAAGGCAAGTTGCTGACATTTTTACAAAATCCCTAGATGAAAGCAAGTTCAATTACATTAAATTTGAACTAGGTATGTTGAACATTGAGTAAACATTTTCAATTAGTGACAACAAAAGTTCGTACAACTTATAAAAACTGACTAACCAGGTCAACAAATCTAAATAACAAAGAAAGACTTGATATAAGTCAAGAAATTATATTTTGAACACAAATTTTGTATAAGTTAAAGAATTGTGTCGAGACACCATAGTATGTGTCGACACTATAGGGAGTATTATGTAAAGACACAAGAATGTGTGTCGACATAATAGATAGTCATGTGCCGAGACATTAAAAATTAGTGTCGAGACATAAGGGTGTTGAGATCCTGAGGTCTATGTCGAGAGACATGAACCTTGTGTTGACTTAAGTCAACACATCTTAACTGTGTAGGTTTTCCATGTCGACACTAGACAATTCCTGTATATTTAGAAATTATAAGTGCAGCGCGCCTTCTCGCCTTCCGCATACAGTTACTATAAATAGGGGTTGCAAGGAGTTGTCGACTACGCTTACTAGAAAACTTGAGAGACTGTTCCCTGAGTGTCGAGACCTAGAAATCCTTAGTCGACACCTCTCAATCTCAAGCTCTCTTAACTCAAATGGCACCCAAGATTGATTAGAACATCAATGATGGTTATGAACTAGTGCGAAACACATTCGTCTTCGCCCTATAAGAGATCAAGAATGTTATAGACCTTATCAATGAGGTGGGTCTTAAGTATCTGCTTTCTGAACCAACTAAGATATGGAAGAAGTATTTGAGTTCTATTAAAATGCTTCACTAAACCCAAAGACAGCCAATATTAAGTCAAGTGTAAATGGGGCAAGAGTAAAGGTCACAATCAAAAACTAGCTAAAGTCTTTCAGATTTCAAGAATTGCTAAAGAAGATGAACTGGAGTTCAACAAGAGTGTAGAGGCATTTGAGTGGTGTGGACTGGCTCCAACCACTAGATTTGGTAGTTCACTAAATAGGAAGGGAATGAATTCCCAGTGCAAGTTTTTCTCTAAAGTAGTAGGAAAGGTGCTCCTCTGCAAGGCTGGAGCACATGACAGGATTTCAACTTTCATGTTTAGCCTGATGACAAGAATTATTTTCAAGATCAAGAATGATTAAAGCAGGGTTGTGTTTGATAAGATTGCAGAAGGGATTCAGAAGCACTATATGGGCAGAATTGTTAGTCTGTATCTGGTTAAGACAATTCCAGATAATATCAACCAGAAAGTTACAACAAAGATCAACCATATGAGGAAAATGGATCTAAGAATTTAGTAATGATGGGACAAAGTCTTGTCTAAGGAGACTCTAGAACCCAAGAAGATAAAGGAGGTAAAAGAGAAGAAAGCAGTGGTAGAGGAAGTTGAGTCTTCAAGTGATTATGAGGAATAAGTGGTGTTCAGTTCAGATAAGGATGCTGAGGAAGAACAAAGAAGATCTCCATGACTCTCACCTAGAACAACTGATCAGGTGCAGGGGGAGAACATTCCGAAAAAAGAACCAATTGAGGGGGAGAACCTCACTGAATTGCCAATGAATACAGCTACTACTATAATTATGGATGTTGTACAAGAACTAGAATAATCAAAGGTTTCTGAATAGGAATGTCTGAGAGAGAGATGGAGGATTAAATTCCAAAAGAGACTGAAGAAGAAATTATTTTGTCTAAAGAAACTAACATCTAGGAGGAGATAGCTTAAATTCCCCAGATTGAAGTTCCTGATGCTAAAATAAAGCATACATATGTTAACTTGGAAAGTATCAATATTAATGAGAAAGGTACAAGAGTTGAGGGGGAGTTGGCCCCAGATACTGTCAAAACCAAAGAGACACCACCAGTTGAAGAGATAAGTTCTTCTGAATATGACGAAGAAGAAGAGTCTCAGCTGAAGAAAAGGAAGTTATCTGAAATTAAGAAGAGGAGCAAAAGCTACAAAGAGCATTTTTAATCTGGGACACTAGCTGCTCCTACAGGAGATACTAGCTCTCTACTAGTACAAATTCAGATTATGTTGGATAAACAAAGGCAAGATCTAGAGAAGTATGTAAATGGGAGAAATAAAGAATTACAATTTCAGCTGGCATAGGTGAGAGTACTAAGTTGTTAGCCTAAATCACCTAGAGGGGGGGTGAATAGGTGAAATGCGTGTCAAATGCGAAATTAAAGAATAACACAGCACACATCAAGCAATCACAGACGACAAGAGATTTATAGTGGTTCCCCAATCTTGGGTATATCCACTTTACTCACCGATCTAGCAAATCACTAGACTCGGCTACTACACTATCTCGGATTGAAAACAATCCTACACCTCGGAACCACGTTCCTACAAACTCGATCCAAATCGGATCTACACTTGGAAGATAAAGCCTTCCTACAGAACTCGGAGAAAAACTCCTACAAAGAAATTTGTTTGAAAAGAAAATACAAACAGTAATATTCTCAGATCTGGATCTTGATAGTCTTCTTCCTTATGAACTTTGGCTTAATCAGAGTATGTTGAAGACGACTTGAGAGAGATCCACAAATCTGAAAAACGGAATCACCTCGATCGAGAAAATAGATCTGAAATCTTTGAGGCTCGGTGAGATCGAGTGATTAACTTTCGTCTGGATCGCTAGAGAATCAGAGTTGAAAACAACAATCGAAGATCGTCGATCCAGAGCTTCTTCCGTGAACGTCAATGGCGGCGGCGTGAGAAATTAGGGTTCACGGAACTTTTCCTTTTTCTTAAAATAAAATCTCTATAAACTTGTTATTAGTCAAATCTGAGAGGACCTATTTATAGGTGGACTCCAACGGTCAGAAAATTAATAAGGGATGACACGTGGACCAATCAGAAATGATTAATTTGAAATACACAGCGAAATTGACTTAGAGAATTTCAGGAAAATTTAAACAGATATACTCGAGTCATAGAAGAAATATACTCGAGTATCAGAAGGTATATACTCGAGTGGATAGAAGGAGTATACTCGAGTATAAGAAGAGAAGCTACTCGAGTGATTCAGAGATCAACACTCGAGTGATTTTCAAACTACTCGAGTATGAGAGTATATACTCGAGTAAAAACACTTAGAGAAAACTTCTCAAATAAAATAGGAAGAACTACTCGAGTGAAAGGGTTGGAGATACTCGAGTGAGGGGAAAAAGAACTACTCGAGTATCTGGGGAAGATTACTCGGGTAATCACAAAGCTACTCGAGTATGAAAAACTACTACTCGAGTACAGAGTCACTTACTCGAGTATATAGGGAACTACTCAAGTAAGGAGACTTAGAAACTTTTTGAGATGAGACGTGCAGATCTACTCGAGTATCAACAGAACACTTACTCGAGTAACTAACCAACTACTCGAGTACAAGTTATCGCCTACTCGAGTACAATACAGTCTACTCGAGTATGTAATCAAACTTACTCGAGTACAGGCTCACTTACTCGAGTGTATAAATGAGGTACTCGAGTATGTGGACTTAGAGAATATTTCGGATCTAAGGACAGAAGGATCTACTCGAGTATAATATATGACTTACTCGAGTGACTAACTATCTACTCGAGTGTAAACTTATCTACACGAGTATATAGAGTCTACATGAGTATGTCTGAGGATCTACTCGAGTACTAAGTCACTTACTCGAGTATATGAAGAAGGCTACTCGAGTATGTGGACTTAGAAAAATTTCTTCTAAGAAAATAAACTTCAATACTTCAGTCCACCAATCCAAGTGCTTGTATAGGAAGTGTATCCCAATAGAGAGGCTATACATGGGCCAACACTTTGGATCACACAATGAGGGATTACATTGTATGGTCCTGTGTTTGGTGACCCATTATAGACTGACATTGGTCTATACTTGGCAATGAGAACCTGCACACATACAACTTGAACACAATATCAAATACATCTTAATTCATCTTAGTTCAAGGTCTGACCTCCTACAAATCTGAGGTATTGTGGAGACAAATCCCAACAATCTCCCCCTATTTGTAGATGTCAGCACCCTCTACACTAAGGTGAATTACTTAAAGTAAAAAGAACAACACACATATACCAAAAGAAAATAAGGTAAGCTAACGCAGGGTAAATAAAAAGATAGCCATAACCAGAATCAAATATATATATAGAAATGTTTTTAACAGATTAAAATATCCATTTCCACATTCTCATTGAATCAAGAAGGGGCTTCTTTGTGCATTCTTTCTCTCTTCAGCTCTTGCCTCTCTAGGTAACTGAAAGGTTTAGGAAAATAAGTTCTGGGCCTAGGAGGAGCAGCTGGGTTGTTGTATCCCCAATTCCTGTCATGAAGTCTGATCTTGATCTGAGATGCTTCATAAGCCTTCCATTCTGAATAACTGTAATACTGATCTCTGTGCTCACCAAGATCTGTTACTAGCTTCAGGATATCAAGGATCAGAGACTTGGAGGTTGGACTCCAAACTTCTGAATGAACAATTTCTGATCTACCTTCAGAAGCTGGGGCAGGCTCTTTTCTAGGTGCAGAACGGCTGGCAGAAGAGCCGTCACCATATTTCCTTTTCTTCCTTGGAGCACCTTGAGAACTAGGAGGAAGTTCATCTTGCCAAATATCTGTATAAGAGAGAGGAGGCTCAATCACATCACCATCAGGTCTGGGTGAGAAGACTGGCATACCTCCTGGAATGTTTGCCTGAGCTGGAGCATCTGCTGGAGGATGTTCTTCAAGAGGGTCTAAGAACTTGGGAATGATGGTAGGGTTGAGTTAAGAATTTGGGAAGTTCTGATTATTTACCCATACAACTGTATCATAAATGTAGAATTTGACAGATTGGAGCTGGGCTAGGATGTCTGCTTTCATATCTTTTACAAGACCATCCACAGTTGTTTGGGCTTGTTCAGACAGTTTTTCAACTACTTTTTCAACTTGTTCTTTTACAATTTTCTCCCCCTTGGTGATATCTACAGCTAGCTTGGCAATTGCTTCATCTCTAAAGGTGCCAACTTCTTCACATACTTTCATCACATTTGCTTCAGCATTCTTGTCCAATATTATCTGATTATGTGCAACAGTTTCAGCTTGATTCCTTAGTTCACCTATACTTGTAATAGTGTGATCCATAGCTTTTCCACCCAATTGAAACAATCTCTTTAGCACATCAGTATTGGCTTGAATTTCAGCAAAGCCTCTGCTCATCTCCTTTTCAAGAGTAGAGACTTTGTTATTTACTGAGGCTAGAGATTCATCAAAGTACTTTCTCTGTTCAATGAGCAACTGTGCAATCTTACTCACCAGATCTGAAGAAGAAGAAGGAGCTGAGGTTGGTGCAGGGACTGAAGGAGCAGGAGCATTCCATGGAGGGATTTTAGTAATTTCCACTGAACTGACAACTCTTTTGAAGGGTTCTACCAAATTTGAATCTTCAGTGTTGATGAAGGAAGGAAGGGTGAAGTCCAGTGTCCTCAGAGGAGCATCCACTGGTTCTGGAGATACTTCCTCATCATCAGACAACAGAATCTATTCAGGCTGGCTGGACTCTTTAGCTGGAGACTGAGCAGGAGATTGAACTGGAGTCTGAACTGGATCCTGAGCAGGAGATTTTACTGGAGTCTGAACTGGATCCTGAGCAGGAGATTTTACAGCTGATTCATTCTGAAACAGGGGAGCCTCTGAGCTGAGCTCATCAATGAATTTATTTATATCTTCTGCTATAGACAGTAAGGTTGCTGGATCTGGAATCTCTGATTCAGGATTTGCTGGAGGAGGAGAAACTCTGACTTCTGCTAGTTCTGAAAGTTCTGAGGAAGTTGGGTACTTAGGATGAGAAGAGGCAGGCTCCCCCTCAACTATTGCACCAGAGGTAGCAGCAGTTTGATGTAGAGGAGGAGATGGAATCCTGTCTTCAGATACACTGGGTTCTTGGGACATTTCTGAAGGAACAGCAGCTTTGGATGCCTGGGCAGAATTCAGAATTTTAATATCATATCTCTGGATGGAGGATATGGAAACTTTCTTCATGTGATGGAGGGGAGTCCCTTTGGATAGGTTAAAGACTGATGGGTTAATCTCATGAAGCAGGAGGGAGATAATTCTACCAAAGCTGGGATGCTTAATGCTGTCTCTGATTTTATCTAGGATCAACAGTCCAAACTGGAACTGTTTGCGGCAGATAATAGCTTGCATTATGTCAAATATTTCCATAGAAATGTCTCGAATGGAATATGTCTTGCACAACAGTACCTTTGCTATAACATCCACTAGGAACTTTCCTTCTGAGTTGAAGTCGGCCCTGCTAAAGGAATGGGCTTGAGGGTTAGCTCCACAGAATAAGCTAGTTCTTACTGAATCGTCTGCAGTCATTTCGGCATCTTCATCGACCACTGGAAGCTTTAACAGAGTTGCAAGAGAAACTTTATCCAGTCGAATTTTTATCCCTCTGACCTTAGTTTTCAGGAGCTTTCCATTACGCTTTACCTTCAGATTCTGATAGAACTCCTCAACTACTGGGAAAATGACTCGGCACGGCGACAAGAGAACGAACGACAATCCGGCGGTTTCGAACAAAATCAGAAGATTGCGGAAATCATCTGAAAGATCGGCTATACCCGCGGGGGCGAGTTCAGAGCCGATGCCGATTTTAGAGGAGGGGGCCATCTGCGATTCTGGAGGATGAGAGAAGCGCAGAAGACGATGCTCTGTGATTTTCGGAAGATGAGGAGTCGGCGGCTACTCGAGTGAATGAGAAGTTGAAAGGGTTTCCCGATTTTTCTATATATATATATAATCCTAATTAGGTTTTAGGAAAAGTAAATATAATTTCATACCTGAATGAAGCGGCAAATAGCTCAGTGCGAATAGAAAAATTAGAAATCCAAAATAGAAGTCTGTATACTCGAGTAGATAGCATCATACACGAGTATTAGGCGGAGCATACTCGAGTAGGTAACACCATACACGAGTAGTAGACAAAACATACTCGAGTAGGTAGTGTTCATACACGAGTATCTAATACTTGAAAGACAATTTTCCTTGGGAGATGTCTATTGCCACTGAAAACTTTATCTCTGATCAGCAAACACCACTGATATCTTCTTGATTTGTGAGTCCATCACTAGTCTTCTTTGTTGAGCAGTCCGAGTTCCGTTTTGAAGAACGAGAACTTGGACTCGTCCAGCGGCTTAGTGAATATATCTGCAACTTCCCTGTCTGTGGAGACATATTGTAGATCTATGTCTCCATTTTCCACATGCTCCCGGATGAAATGATAACGAAGCTCTATGTGCTTGGTCCGGCTGTGGGAGACTAGGTTGTTGGCTATTGCTATAGCGCTGGATGAGTCGCAAAACAAAGGAATGTTCTGGAACTTCATGTTGTAGTCTTCAAACTGGTTCTTGATCCATAAGAGCTGTGCACAACAGCTGCCTGCAGAGATGTACTCTGATTCAGCCGTTGAGATGGCTACACAGTTCTGCTTCTTACTGCTCCAGGAAATAAGTCTCCTTCCGAGGAATTGGCAAGTCCCGGAAGTACTTTTCCTGTCATCTTTGCTTCCTGCAAAATCTGCATCTGAAAATCCAATTAGTTCACTATCATTACTTCTTGGGTACCATAAGCCAAGATTTGGTGTACCTTTGAGGTATCTCAAGATTCACTTTGCAGCAATGTAATGAGATTCCTTAGAGTTCACCTGAAATCTAGCACAAACACATGTTGAGAACATTATGTCTGGTCTACTTGCGGTAAGGTAGAGCAAAGACCCAATTATGCTTCTGTACTTGGTTTCATCAAAAGGTTTCCCTTTCTCATCCTTGTCTAGAGACATAGCTGAGGCCATTGGAGTCCTCATAGAGGTTGCATTCTCCATTCCGAATTTCTTGAGTTGCTCTTTGGTGAACTTGGTCTGTGAGATGAAAATTCCATCCTTAGATTGTTTCACCTGAAGCCCTAAGAAATACTTTAGCTCTCCCATACTGCTCATTTCAAACTTCCCTTGTATAAGTTTAGAGAACTTCTTGCAGAGGTTGTTATCTGTAGAGCCAAAAATAATGTCATCGACATAGATTTGCACTAGCAAAATCTTGCCTTTTATTTCCCTAAGAAATAATGTCTTGTCTATCTTTCCTCTTGTGAACTTGTTCTCAAGAAGAAAGGTGGACAGCGTCTCATACCAAGCTCGAGGAGCTTGTTTAAGACCATATAATGCTTTTTGCAGTAAATAAACATAATTAGGAAAGGTTGAATCAACAAAACCTGGCGGTTGATCTACATACACTTCTTCCTTTATGTCACCATTTAGGAAGGCGGACTTAACGTCCATCTGATAGACGGTAAAGCCCTTAAGTGCAGCGTAGGCAAGAAATAACCTGATCGCCTCCAGTCTTGCTACTGGAGCATAAGTCTGGTCGAAGTCGATTCCTTCTTCTTGACGATAACCCTTGGCGACAAGTCTGGCTTTATTCTTTATAATTGTTCCATCTTCGTCCATCTTGTTCCGGTAGACCCATTTTGTCCCAATGACGTTCTTACCCTTGGGTCTAGGAACAAGTGTCCAAACTTTGCATCGTTTGAACTGATTCAGTTCTTCTTCCATGGCTAGGATTCAGGATGCGTCGGAGTTGGCTTCCTCAAATTTCTTTGGTTCAACCTGTGAAAGAAAACTTAAGTGTAAATTCTCGTTAGTTGTACCTCAACGAGTTCTGACGCCATCCCGAGGATCTCCTATGATTTGATCAACAGGGTGATCCTTCAAGTGTCTGAACTCTAAAGTCCTTGCATTTGGGATCTCTTCAGCCACTGGAGTTGCATCTTCAGCTGGGATGTGTTCTTCATCTTGATCATCTACCTCTCCAGTAGGGGTTGTAGAGGTGATCTTGATGAACGTTTCGTCTTTATCTTTGGTAGTTTCATCCAAGGTGAGTTCCTTCAACTTTGTACCTGCATCTACAATAGGCACACTAGACGAGTTGCTGGGTAGCAGACTCGTCTCATCAAATACAAGATGTATCGACTCTTCTACTACCAGAGTTTTTCTATTGAATACTCTATAGGCCTTACTATGGCTACTATAACCTACAAAAATACCTTCAAAGCTTTTCTCGCCAAACTTGGTAGTGTGATACTTACCGTTGTTAAGTACGAAGCACTTACAGCCAAAGATTCTAAAATACGAAATGGTTGGTTTCCTGCCTTTTAAAAGTTCGTAAGGAGTCTTATCATGGTTCTTGTTGATGAGAGCTCGATTTTGCACGTGACAAGCGGTGTTGACGGCCTCAGCCCAGAAGTACTCTGGAAGTGAAGCAGCACTCAACATGGTCCGGCAAGCCTCTATGAGTGTTCTGTTCCTTCTCTCAGCTACTCCATTTTTCTGTGGAGTGCGAGGAGAGGAAAACTCATGAAAGATACCTTGACTTTCGCAGAATTCTGTCATGGCTCCAGACTTGAATTCTGTTCCATTGTCACTTCTGATTTTGATTACGGAACAGTTGTGTTAACCCCAAAATGAGCAATCCTCTCCAAGGTGCCCCTTTTTTCTGCTTTTCTATACAGGTTCCCACCCGCAAGGAGCAGGTTACCCATGATGTCCACCATGTCCGCGCAAGACGGACTGCCGGGTCCAAAATCGCCCAAGGTTGGATGCTCCGCCAGCCGCCCGCCAGGGGCGGCCTCCGCTGGCCTCCGTGGGCCGCCCGCCAGGGGCGGCCTCCGATGCCCGGGCGGATTCCCCCTAGAATCCGCCCAGGCCGCCCGCTAGGGGGCAGCCTCGCTTGCCGGGCGGACTCACCTGAGTCCGCCCAGGCCGCCGCTAGGGGCGGCCTCGCCTGCCGGGCGGACTCACCTGAGTCCGCCCAGGCCGCCGCTAGGGGCGGCCTCGCCTGCCGGGCGGACTCACCTGAGTCCGCCCAGGCCGCCGCTAGGGGCGGCCTCGCCTGCCGGGCGGACTCACCCGAATCCGCCCAGGCCGCCGATAGGGGCGGCCTCGCCTGCCGGGCGGACTCACCCGAGTCCGCTCAGGCCGCCGCTAGGGGCGGCCTCGCCTGCCGGGCGGACTCACCCGAGTCCGCCCAGGCCGCCGCTAGGGGCGGCCTCGCCTGCCGGGCGGACTCACCCGAGTCGGCCCAGGCCGCCCGCTAGGGGACGACCTCCGCTCCGGCAAGGGAGGACTCCTCCTGGAGTCCCCCCAATCAGCCCAGAGTTGCCTGCTCGGGGTCTGTCTGCCTGCTCCTCAGGTTGCTCAGTCAGGTTGCTCAGGTCGCCGAGGTCGTCAAGGATGACGTCATTGGACCAGATTCCCCCCGGGCCTATAAATACCCCCCAAGACCTCTCATTCTAGATGGGCGGGAGGAGAACTACAACCTTGATCAAAGGCTGCGGACTCAGTTTTCCAGTCCGTCACAGCTTGATCAAGCAAGGTCGGCGGACTCAAATCTCCAGTCCGCCCAGGTCATCAAGGGCTGTGGACTTAGCTTTTTCTACTCTCAGCAGCTTGCGTAGCCTCCGCAGCCTCCGATTTCCAGGTCTCCCAGGTCGTCAGGGGCTGGGGACTTAGTTTTTTCTGCCATCAGCAGGCAGCTTCAGCCGGCAGCTTCAGCAGGCAGCTTCAGCAGCATCTTCAGCCTCAGTTCTCCAGTTCTCCGCAGCCTCTTTTACTTAGTTTCTGGCACCTTCTTCCTTAGCCGTCAGCTTCCCCATTGTACCCTTAACTGCTCTTTCTTTGTAATGGTGCAATAGCAAGTTGTAACTCTACTTGATTAAAGGAAAAGCCCGTCGCAAGAGTGGCATTCAAGCCGCGGCGGGCGAAGTCTGCTGTTACCGCTGCTAGCGGCCTCCTCCTTTCTTCTCTGCTCTCTCGGCTCCAACCTGCAAAGCTAACCATCAAAGTAGCTGTCTGCTCGACAGTGCCTGATCCAGCTTCCTCTTTGCTTGAGCAACCTTCTCCTCTACTCAGGCAAGCTTCCTCTCTGCTTGAGCAAGCTTCTCCTCTGCTCAGGCAAGCTTCCTCTCTGCTTGAGCAAGCTTCTCCTCTGCTCAGGCAAGCTTCCTCTCTGCTTGAGCAAGCTTCTCCTCTGCTCAGGCAAGCTCCTCCTCTGCTTGAGCAAGCCTCACCTCTATCCCCGCAACCCTTCTTCCTTCACCCTTAGCTTGTGAGATCGAACACCCCATTAATTGGAAGGCGCAATTCTTGCGTCAAAATTAACACGCGACCTTCAGATCTCGATCAGATAGTGAAAGCGGTGGTTACTCATGTCAGACCATCAACCAGCCGAGAATCTTTCTCCAAGTCCCAGTGATGATTCTCTTTGGGAGGCCTTAGAGCAATCTCGCAGAGAAACTGCCCAACAGTTTCAAGCCATCAACCGTACTCTAGCAGCTCTCACGCAGCAATTGGCCGCTCAATCTTCAGCAGCGCCAGTTCCTCCAATCAATCCAGCACCAACATCGGAGACTCCTCAAGTTTATCCACCGGCTCATCCGCAGGTATATCCTCCTCTTTATACTCCAACTTTTTCGTAAGGACCTGCAGCTCCTTTGCGATCTCAAGATGATGAGTTTGCACCTCGTCAAAACTTCTTTCGAGAAGCTGCCCGGGGAAGTCCGGCTAGATTTCTGAACTTTCAGGGAAGTCATCCATTCTCTTCAGCTCCTGCATTTGCTCCTCCTGCAGCAACCTTTTACTCCAATCCTCCTGCTTCCTTTGCAGCTACTGCTCATGCTCCTTATTTTCCTTACGCAGTAGAACCAGAAGAGCCATCACCGTTTACGGAGAGTGTTCGGTATGAGCCAACTCCAGTCAACTTCCGAGAGCCACGGTTGCCCATTTACACTGGGGAGACTGATCCTGTCAAGCATCTTCAAGCTTTTGAATCAGCCGTTGCTCTCAAGACCCTCTCTGATGCCACCAAGAGCAAGCTCCTCGTAACGACCTTTGATGGTCAAGTGAGAGATTGGTTCTATGGACTTCGTGCTTAGTCCATCTCTTCCTTTGCTGATTTGCGAAGGGAGTTCCTGCTCAGATTTTCTACTTCTTCCAAGAGGAAGGGCGGTCCAGAAGCCCTCTTTGAGATCAGGCAGCGAGAGAATGAGACTTGGTCTCATTTTGTGGATCGTTTTCAGAGGGAAATATTGGACATCGAGATCGTTGACCAGGAGATGTATCGAGTGGCTCTCATCAATGGTTTACAAGAGGGACCACTCAAATTTGAGGCCAATGTCCGAGCACCAAAGACATATCAAGAACTAATTGCCTTAGCCAACTCATACATCCGCGGTGAAAAGAGCAACCCCAGCTTTGTCTCTAGGCTAGTGTCGGAGAAAAATCCTTCTTGCAAGCAGCCTTCGAGGTCTCCTCGAAAAGACTTTTCATCCCACTCAAGAAAAGCAAAAAGATTCCAGCATCGTCATCAACACCTCTTCCCGGGCCAGGATCGTGCCCAAGAACGATTGCTATCACCAGCCCCACCTCCGCAAACAGCTTCAGTTCATCAGCCGCAAGATGATGACTTGTCATATTCTGGACTTGATGAGACCATGCTAGAAGTATGCCAGATTATGAAGGATAGGGCAAATTCCAAAAGGCCCTACCAGCCGAAAAACCAAAGATCAAAAGTTCAGATCCGTTCTGCGAGTTCCACAAAGAAAGCGGACATTTGACTGAAAACTGTCGAGCGCTTCGTCAACTGGTGCAAGAATTGTTGAGACAGGGTAAGATGCGTGGTCTGTTCTCGAAAGATGACCACTCCGATCCGTCAACTTTAAAAGGAAAAGAAGTAGCGGACATGCCTTGCAGCTCAAAGGGAGTGAATCAAATCGACACGTATCGTGGCCTCGATATAGGCGAGACCCACGATGCTAATGACGTGGGCGCCCTTGGAGACCTATTCTAAAGCCAAAAGGACATGACAGTCCTCAAAGCTCCTCGCAACCAACAACAATTACTCTTACAATATTTTGCATATTTTTCAAACACTCACTTTTGTTTCATTCAGTAAAGCTTACATCAGAGATCTCATACTGACACAGTTCCCTTTTTGTAATGTTTCTCCTCTATACTTCTTCTCTTTGTCAAAGAGATCACTGAACCACCGAGATATCGCCAAGTCTTGCTCAGGGCCCCCTCGAGGTTGTTCTCTGGCGTAAAACCACAATGACCACATATAGCGGGGAGTTTTCGCATATGTGCAGTGGGGGCCGTTCAACACTCGTGCGGAGGATGATGGTGCTTCGGATCCCGGCCGATGTCTAGCGCAGTGTGAGTGCCTAGGGGAGGCCTCCTGTGATAGTTCTATCGTGCTCCGATAGGGATACGTTATAGTTACGATGATCTTTGCTTGACAAGCAATGGCGATCAAGTGTAGCCTTGTCTCCTCGATCATCTCACAACTGTGATGGCCGAACACTCTATGGTACTCTCAATCCGTGCTTTCACGGGACCCACAATGTTGTTGATCTCTTCAAAGACGAGCAATGTTGTAGACCATTTGGCGCACCTGGTAGAACGGATCAACAATGTTTGTAACCCGGGGCAAGAGAGCAGTGTATCTGTCGCTTCCTTCTTAGGATTTTGCGCATGTTTCCCTTTTGTGCTCTGTCAAGGGAATGCGGCCAGCCCGCTTTAGGTAGGACTACGCCCCGGATGACTTTTAGGCAAGTGATGCATAAGGCCCACAGGTGCTCTCCTGTGGCAGCATTCAACCTTTTTTAGCTCATCCTCGGGGTATAGCCCTCCTTTGTGCTTTTATCTTCTTACAGGTTAACAGGTTAAGTCCAACCTATTTTAAGGATCTGCAATACCCTTCTGGACTTATGATCATCTTATATGTGCTACCCTACATAAGCTCCTATCAGATAATGATCAACAAGTTCTCCTATCAGATGTTAACCAGACATCATTTATTCCCAGCTTATGGTTCTTCTTGATTAACAAGCAATGTCATCATGAATCTAATTTCGGACTTTCTTATTTTGCTAATCTGGGTTTTCATGTTGATATTGGTCATACAAGAGAGAGTTATTATCACGGTTTGACCTTTATTCAATTGATGGCAGAGCTTGCCAGGTAACTCTTCTGCTACCTGATTATATCTTATCATATCAACAGGCAACATTCGCAAGTTCCTCTCTGGTACTTGCAGCTTATTTTCTTCTTCTATCTGCTTGCTTACTCTCCCTTTTGCAGAGACTAAGCAGATAGTGGCAAGTTCCTCTCAGGTACTTGCAGCTTATTTTCTTCTTCTATCTGCTTGCTTACTCTCCCTTTTGCAGAGATTAAGCAGATAGTGGCAAGTTCCTCTCAGGTACTTGCAGCTTATTTTCTTCTTCTATCTGCTTGCTTACTCTCCCTTTTGCAGAGACTAAGCAGATAGTGGCAAGTTCCTCTCAGGTACTTGCAGCTTATTCTCTTCTTCTATCTGCTTGCTTACTCTCCCTTTTGCAGAGACTAAGCAGATAGTGGCAAGTTCCTCTCAGGTACTTGCAGCTTATTTTCTTATTCTATCTGCTTGCTTACTCTCCCTTTTGCAGAGACTAAGCAGATAGTGGCAAGTTCCTCTCAGGTACTTGCAGCTTATTTTCTTCTTCTATCTGCTTGCTTACTCTCCCTTTTGCAGAGACTAAGCAGATAGTGGCAAGTTCCTCTCAGGTACTTACAGCTTATTTTCTTCTTCTATCTGCTTGCTTACTCTCCCTTTTGCAGAGACTAAGCAGATAGTGGCAAGTTCCTCTCAGGTACTTGCAGCTTATTTTCTTCTTCTATCTGCTTGCTTACTCTCCCTTTTGTAGAGACTAAGCAGATAGTGGCAAGTTCCTCTCAGGTACTTGCAGCTTATTTTCTTCTTCTATCTGCTTGCTTACTCTCCCTTTTGCAGAGACTAAGCAGATAGTGGCAAGTTCCTCTCAGGTACTTGCAGCTTATTTTCTTTTTTCTGCTCACTCACCCTACTCATGCAGAAACCAGTAGATACCAGCAAGTCTCCTTCAAGTACTTGTAAGATTATTATCCTACTATATTTTTTCTCATCCGTATTTTGACAGAGTTCAATGGAAGACAGTTATCCTCTTCCTCATTTACAAAAGCAGCTCAGGTAAACACAAGATGTACCTCCTTTTTGCCTGCATTAACTTTTTCTTCACAGGTAAAGGATAGACACTGACAGATTTTTCCGAAGAGAGAGATCAGGTCTTATCCCTCCTACTCTATAATTTTTTCTCTCTCCTGATTTCTGCGGGGAGGATCGCGATTTTTTATGGGTCTCCTACTTTTTCGAAGTTCCTTCAGGAACTTCAAAAAGTGCGGGGATTATGTTAACCCCAAAATGAGCAATCCTCTCCAAGGTGCCCCTTTTTTCTTCTTTTCTATACAGGTTCCCACCCGCAAGGAGCAGGTTACCCATGATGTCCACCATGTCCGCGCAAGACGGACTGCCGGGTCCAAAATCGCCCAAGGTTGGATGCTCCGCCAGCCGCCCGCCAGGGGCGGCCTCCGTGGGCCGCCCGCCAGGGGCGGCCTCCGATGCCCGGGCGGATTCCCCCTTGAATCCGCCCAGGCCGCCCGCTAGGGGGCGGCCTCGCCTGCCGGGCGGACTCACCTGAGTCCGCCCAGGCCGCCGCTAGGGGCGGACTCGCCAGCCGGGCGGACTCACCTGAGTCCGCCCAGGCCACCGCTAGGGGCGGCCTCGCCTGCCGAGCGGACTCACCCGAGTCAGCCCAGGCCGCCGCTAGGGGCGGCCTCGCCTGCCGGGCGGACTCACCCGAATCCGCCCAGGCCGCCGATAGGGGCGGCCTCGCCTGCCGGGCAGACTCACCCGAATCCGCCCAGGCCGCCGCTAGGGGCGGCCTCGCCTGCCGGGCGGACTCACCCGAGTCCGCCCAGGCCGCCGCTAGGGGCGGCCTCGCCTGTCGGGCGGACTCACCCGAGTCCGCCCAGGCTGCCCGCTAGGGGACGGCCTCCGCTCCGGCAAGGGAGGACTCCTCCTGGAGTCCCCCCAATCAGCCCAGAGTTGCCTGCTCGGGGTCCGTCTGCCTGCTCCTCAGGTTGCTCAGTCAGGTTGCTCAGGTCGCCGAGGTCGTCAAGGATGACGTCATTGGACCAGATTCCCCCCGGGCCTATAAATACCTCCCAAGACCTCTCATTCTGGATGGGCGGGAGGAGAACTGCAACCTTGATCAAATGCTGCGGACTCAGTTTTCCTGTCCGTCACAGCTTGATCAAGTAAGGTCAGCGGACTCAAGTCTCCAGTCCGCCCAGGTCGTCAAGGGCTGTGGACTTAGCTTTTTCTACTCTCAGCAGCTTGCGCAGCCTCCGCAGCCTCCGATTTCCAGGTCTCCCAGGTCGTCAGGGGCTGGGGACTTAGTTTTTTCTGCCATCAGCGGGCAGCTTCAGCCGGCAGCTTCAGCAGGCAGCTTCAGCAGCATCTTCAGCCTCAGTTCTCCAGTTCTCCGCAGCCTCTTTTACTTAGTTTCTGGCACCTTCTTCCTTAGCCGTCAGCTTCCCCATTGTACCCTTTACTGCTCTTTCTTTGTAATGGTGCAATAGCAAGTTGTAACTCTACTTGATTAAAGAAAAAGCCCGTCGCAAGAGTGGCATTCAAGCCGCGACGGGCGAAGTCTGCTGTTGCCGCTGCTAGCGGCCTCCTCCTTTCTTCTCTCCTCTCTCGGCTCCAACCTGCAAAGCTAACCATCAAAGTAGCTGTCTGCTCGACAGTGCCTGATCCAACTTCCTCTCTGCTTGAGCAACCTTCTCCTCTACTCAGGCAAGCTTCCTCTCTGCTTGAGCAAGCTTCTCCTCTGCACAGGCAAGCTTCCTCTCTGCTTGAGCAAGCTTCTCCTCTGCTCAGGCAAGCTTCCTCTCTGCTTGAGCAAGCTTCTCCTCTGCTCAGGCAAGCTCCTCCTCTGCTTGAGCAAGCCTCACCTCTATCCCCGCAACCCTTCTTCCTTCACCCTTAGCTTGTGAGATCGAACACCCCGTTAATTGGAATGCGCAATTCTTACGTCAACAAGTTGCATTCATTCTGGATTTGCCTAACAAAATTAGTGAAAATACTGAAGGTATCTGACTTGTGTTTCAGAAAGAACACTCACGCAAAGCGCGAGTAATCATCCACAATAACCAACGTATATTCCTTACCTCCCAAACTTCTAACTTGCAGTGGACCAAACAAGTCCATATGGAGAAGCTGTAAGCTTCTATTGGAATCCTTGCCTATTATGCTTTTAAATGAACTCCTTGTTTGCTTGCCTTTGATACAGGCATGACAAGGACTGTCCGTAACGCACTTGACATTGGGGGCATCTCGTACTAAGCTTTGAGAGAATAATATATTAATAGTTTTGAAATTAATATGTGCTAGTCTCTTGTGCCATTGGTCAGCAAGAGATGCACTACTTTTTGCTAAAAGACATACTGGTGTAGAAGTGTCAATACAAATGAAATTTAAACAGCAAATATTTCTTCTTCGAGTGCCTGATAAAATAGTTTCCATGTTGTTAACCGATTTTATCAAACACTTGTCAGCATGAAATTCAACTACGTATCCTTTATCGCATAGTTGGCTTATGCTGATGAGATTGTGTTCCAGTCCTTCAACATAGGCTACATCCGAAAAGGAAACGCTACCGTTAGAAATCGTACCATAGCCTTTAGTTATCCCTCGATCTGAACCTCCAAAGATGACCTTTGGTCCGTTGCAGACTGAGGTGTAATTCTGGAGTAGGCTTCTTGTCCCGGTCATATGCCGAGAACATCCACTGTCCAAATACCAGATTGGCATTTTGGTGGCCTTTGTACATACCTGCAATTACAATCATTTAGCCTTAGGAACCCAAACACGTTTGGGTCCTTGGTCTCGAGTTAGAAAACTCCCCCTACGAGTATTAGCCTCATGAGTGGTCATTCTCACGTTGCTAACTTGAGGGGTTGCAGCATTACTAGGATTGAACCAACAATCGATGGCAAAGTGACCAATTCTGCCACAACACCAACAGTCGAACCTGTTGTATCTTTGCCTAGTGTATTCCTGCTTGATTTTCTGAAATGATGGTTTAGCAGGAACCTTACTTTTGGAGGAGGAGGCTTCATGATGAAGACAGCTACATGAAGTCTTCTCCTTCATAGGCTTTTCCACAGTAGGTTTTACCTTGGGTATCTTCTTGATGTTATGACCATGAGCATAAGGTCCATAGCTTTGAAGTTGAATCTCTTCATAAGGTGCTTTGAAGACACTCTCGCCGAAGTTACGAGGACGAGTCCAACCTTGGTATCTTGACTTAGGCTTCTCAGGGATCGGCCTAGAAAAGTGTCCATAGGTAGACTCATAGTCGAGTTCGTTCGTAGGAAAGATAACTTTCTTGAACAGAATAGGTTCCAAGGGAGCTTTCCCTTTTTCTTCAGCTAGAGCCTTCCGGGCAGCCTTATTCTTTCTCTTGGCCTTGTTTCTCCTAGAGTATTTACTATAAGAGCCAATGTGGCCTAAACCAGCACCCTTGGCCTTAGCAGAGAACTCAGCAACGATTGGAAGAACTGTCTTAGGCTTAGAGAAACTCTCAACAAGTTTCTTTTCAGCCTCGAGTTGTTGTTCCAATTCTTTGATGATTTTCTCTTTAAGGTCGAGGTGCTTGAGAGCTTTATTGTATTCCTCCATAGACACATTGAGGTTCTCTTGAGGAGAGTTAGTCTTATTGACTTCTTCTCTCAAGCTGCTCTCACTAGCTTGTAGAGATTTTATCTCTTTGGCTTGAGTTTTCACTACTCTACGACATTTTTCGTAGGCTGTGAGTAACTCCTTATACTGACCCATGAGTTCAGATTCATCTTCAGAGGAATAGCCCTCTTGCACATTATCATCATCAGACTCAGAGAGAGGAGTGTGAGATTTTACCTCCCCAGTGAACTGGGGGATTGTTCATCATCTGAGTGAGCCATGAGCCCAAAGTAAGCTTCCTCTTCTTCACTCGACTCAGATGAGTCGGAGTCGCTGAGAGTTTTGCTCTTCTTGGCTACTAGACTCTTCTCTGTCCTCTTCTTATGGTGTAAGGATTTCTTTTCCTCTCTTCTTCCACCTTCTTTCTTTTTGTGAGGGCAGTCGGCGATGACGTGACCTGGCTTATTGCAACAATAACAAACGATGTCAGTCGAAATCTGTTTGTTCTGTTTAGAGTTATACCTGTCATGGCTACTTGAGCCTTTCTTTCTCTGATCACCATCACGTCGTGATCTTCTGAATGAGGCATTTTTGCCTCTCCATTGCTTCTTCTTATTTAAGAATTTCTTGAATTGCCGGGAGAGAAATGAGAACTCTCCTTCAGATAGTTCTGAGCCTGAGGTGCTTGGCTCGGAGCCTTCTTCTTCACTTATTTCTTGAGGAGGGGCTGGTGAGGCAACTTTGCCCTTCCTTGAACTGTCGACCTTTAAAGCAACTGACTTTTCTTTTGAGGAGAAGCGACTGTTCTCTTCTTCAGCTTTTCTGGAGTTGATTTGCAGTTCATATGACATCAGCTTGCCAAATAGGTTCTGTGGATCTATCTCTGCTAGTCTGCCAAACTCTCGGATGGCACAAACTTTGTTATCCCATTCTTTGGTGAGAGATCTTAGAAACTTATCATTCAGCTCTCCATTTGTGAAGACTCGGCCATACACTCTTAGACCATTGACTATCTTGAAGAAATTTTCAAATGTGTCAGCTATAGCCTCCTTTGGCCCTTGCCTGAAGGCTTCATACTTCTGGTTCAGTAGGGACCTTCGATCATCCCTTACTTCTTCAGTACCTTCCATTAGAGTCACTAGGGATTGCCACATCTCCTTGGCAGATTGGCAATGAATCAGATTCTGCAGCATTGAGTCATCGACTGCACTTGCAATAATATTTTTAGCTTTCTTGTCTAGAGAGACAAGTGCAATCTCATCCTTATCTAGATCCATCAATTTCTTGGGAACTTGTTTGGTGGAATCTATGGTGGAAGTAGTCATAGGAATGTGGGGACCTTCTTCAACAATCATGAAGATCCGGGGATCTACTGCTTCCATGAAAAACTTTACTCTTTCCTTCCACATAGGAAAATTATTCTTGGTGCAGATAGGGAGTTTAGCAAAATCCTTGGTCTTACTCATGCTTGATACTATTCAAGAAACAACTTAGAAGGATAAGATCAAGGTGTTAACCTTTTAACGATCAACCTCCCTCTGAAACCAATTGAGAGTACTAAGTTGTTAGCCTAAATCACCTAGAGGGGGGTGAATAGGTGAAATGCGTGTCAAATGCGAAATTAAAGAATAACACAGCACACATCAAGCAATCACAGACGACAAGAGATTTATAGTGGTTCCCCAATCTTGGGTACGTCCACTTTACTCACCGATCTAGCAAATTACTAGACTCGGCTACTCCACTATCTCGGATTGAAAACAATCCTACACCTCGGAACCACGTTCCTACAAACTCGATCCAAATCGGATCTACACTCGGAAGATAAAGCCTTCCTACAGAACTCGGAGAAAAACTCCTACAAAGAAATTTGTTTGAAAAGAAAATACAAACAGTAATATTCTCAGATCTGGATCTTGATAGTCTTCTTCCTTAAGAACTTTGGCTTAATCAGAGTATGTTGAAGACGACTTGAGAGAGATCCACAAATCTGAAAAACGGAATCACCTCAATCGAGAAAATAGATCTGAAATCTTTGAGGCTCGGTGAGATCGAGTGATTAACTTTCGTCTGGATCGCTAGAGAATCAGAGTTGAAAACAGCGATCGAAGATCGTCGATCCAGAGCTTCTTCCGTGAACGTCAATGGCGGCGGCGTGAGAAATTAGGGTTCACGGAACTTTTCCTTTTTCTTAAAATAAAATCTCTGTAAACTTGTTATTAGTCAAATCTGAGAGGACCTATTTATAGGTGGACTCCAACGGTCAGAAAATTAATTAGGGATGACACGTGGACCAATCAGAAAGGATTAATTTGAAATACACAGCAAAATTGACTTAGAGAATTTCAGGAAAATTTAAACAGATATACTCGAGTCATAGAAGAAACATACTCGAGTATCAGAAGGTATATACTCGAGTGGATAGAAGGAGTATACTCGAGTATAAGAAGAGAAGCTACTCGAGTGATTCAGAGATCAACACTCGAGTGATTTTCGAACTACTCGAGTATGAGAGTATATACTCGAGTATAAACACTTAGAGAAAACTTCTCAAATAAAATAGGAAGAACTACTCGAGTGAAAGGGTTGGAGATACTCGAGTGAGGGGAAAAAGAACTACTCGAGTATCTGGGGAAGATTACTCGGGTAATCACTAAGCTACTCGAGTATGAAAAACTACTACTCGAGTACATAGTCACTTACTCGAGTATATAGGGAACTACTCGAGTAGGGAGACTTAGAAACTTTCTGAGATGAGACGTGCAGATCTACTCGAGTATCAACAGAACACTTACTCGAGTAACTAACCAACTACTCGAGTACAAGTTATCACCTACTCGAGTACAATACAGTCTACTCGAGTATGTAATCAAACTTACTCGAGTACAGGCTCACTTACTCGAGTGTATAAACGAGGTACTCGAGTATGTGGACTTAGAGAATATTTCGGATCTAAGGACAGAAGGATCTACTCGAGTATAATATATGACTTACTCGAGTGACTAACTATCTACTCGAGTTTAAACTTATCTACACGAGTATACAGAGTCTACACGAGTATGTCTGAGAATCTACTCGAGTACTAAGTCACTTACTCGAGTATATGAAGAAGGCTACTCGAGTATGTGGACTTAGAAAAATTTCTTCTGAGAAAATAAACTTCAATACTTCAGTCCACCAATCCAAGTGTTTGTATAGGAAGTGTATCCCAATAGAGAGGCTATACATGGGCCAACACTTTGGATCACACAATGAGGGATTACATTGTATGGTCCTGTGTTTGGTGACCCATTATAGACTGACATTGGTCTACACTTGGCAATGAGAACCTGCACACATACAACTTGAACACAATATCAAATACATCTTAATTCATCTTAGTTCAAGGTCTGACCTCCTACAAATCTGAGGTATTGTGGAGACAAATCCCAACAATAGGATATCAAGTCAATGAGATTTGAAGTGAATCTATTAAAGACTGACATGACTAATTTCTTTGAGAAAGGTGCCAATATTGTTGTCTACTTAGCCAAGCAACAACAGGTATCCAAACAAATTGAAGAAGATGTGGCAATTAAGCAAGGCTATGTCCTTGATAATCAATAGAGAATTAATGAGAATCTAATCAGTATGCATGATGCTACTTTGGCTGGAATACAGAAACAAGCTACTGTATTGGACCAAAAAATTACATCCACTTCCATGAGTATAGAATCAGAATTGGGTGCTCATTCAGCTTCTCTAATAAAGGATATTAAAATATCTAATAAGGAGCTGGATGATCACTTGCTAAAAGTAAAATAATCTCTAACTTCTGGACTAAACTACCTGGATGAATAGGTAAGTGTTAAGCCTAGAATCCGCAACATGCTCAAGAAGACAGGTCATCCTCCACTATTGGCGGACTCGGTTCTACAGTCCACTCAGGTCTTCAAGACCATGCAGATCTAGGGCTCTCCAGTGGCGGACCTAGTTTCTAGTCCGTCTAGGTCGCCTAGTCGAGATCCCAGTACCAGCCTACTTCAGCGACAGACTCAACTCTCAAGTCTGCCGGGGTCGTCCAGCCTCAGGAGATCAACTTCCCGGATCGTCCGCCAACTCTTCAGGTGGACTCAAGCATCATCCCACATAGGTCACGGCCCTTCAGCCAGGATCATGCCCTACAGCCAGACAGAAGCTCTAGATCACAAGCCCAGTCCGCCCCTCTTGCGTGGACTAGCTTGTCTTATTTTTCCCCGTCATCGTTTCCCATTCCTCCTGTACACCGGGCAGCCGGTTAATTTAGCACTGCGTGTTTTAGTAGGCCCCCGAACCTATAAATAAGGTGAAGCGGTGAACCCAAAGCACGCTGACTTGAGCCAAGGAGCCTACTTTTTAAAGTATGCAGACTCGAATCTCAGGCTTTGCGGTCTCTAGCTTGCTCTTCTTTCAGATATCTTCCTCTACTTATAATCAATCATTTGAAATCAAAGAAAAGCCCGTCACAAGAGAGGCATTTAGGTCGCGATGGGCGAAGTCGGGTGTTGTCGTGGCTCACGGCTCTATTTCTTTCTCTGATCCGCTAGTAGATAGTTTCTTGCAGTCGCCTCTTTTCCCTTCCTTTCCCCCATGTTTTAACCGTTAGCTTGTGGTGTCCGTTGCCGTGCATTAACAGTTAACACACGGCCTTTAGATCTCAAGAGTTTTTCGAAATCATCGAACCAGCATGTCAGACCGCCAAGCTCGTCGTTCAGATCGCTCCAGTTCGTCTGAGGACTCGCTGTGGGATGCAATCGAACGATCTCGTTAGGAGGCTGAGCGATCTTGCAGGGAGAAAGACCATCATTTGGATACAATCAGTCAGGCATTAAGCGCGCTGACTCAGCGTCTTGTTCCTCGGCCTGCAGCAGATCCCGCTGACACTCTAGTCTGCCAGACTCCAACTCACAAAACTCCGCTTTGGCTCTCTCGGACAGTCACACCTTCTCCTCTAGCTCACCCTCCAGCTCAGACCGCAGCACCTCTGCGGCCTCAGGAAGATTAGTTCGCTTCTCTGATGGATTTCTTCAGAGAGGCGGACAGGGGAAGTCCTGCCCGCTAGCTCGACTTCGCCGACCACCAGTCTACACGGCCCACAAGCCCTCCTGCTCTAGTCTGCCTCGCCTATCTAGGTGATTATGAATGGCCCTCTCCCTTCGTGGATAGAATCTGATGGGAGTCAGCTAAAAGATGTTTCAGGGAGCCTCATATTCCCCTTTATTCAGAGGAGACTGATCTAGTGGCTCATCTTTAGGACTTCGAAGGGGCAGTAGCTTTGAGATGCCTCTCTAACGCGATCAAGTGCAAACTCTTAGTTATTATTCTCAATGGACAGGCGAGAGAGTGTATCTATGACCTGCCGTTAAGCTCAATCTCTTCTTTTACCGAGTTCTGCAGTGATCTCATACTGAGGTTTGCTACCTCCAAGAAGAGAAAGGATGGTCCAGCAGTCCTTTTTGATATCATGCAAAGGCACAACGAGTCAGCTGCCCGATTCATTGATCGCTTCCAGAAAGAGATCCAAGGGCTGTAGAATGTGAACCCACACTATTACAAAGTCTCTTTCATCAACGGCATCCGGGAAGGTCCTCTGAAGTTCAAGGCAACAACCAAAGCACCAACAACTTATCAAGAGTTGATTGCTCTCGTCAACTATTTCATTTAAGGCGAGAACGCCAACCCGTCGTACATTTCATCCCTGACAGCTAAGCCTGAAGGAAGGGATGTTTCTAGTTCTCCAGCTGATCATCGCCACGCCAAGCCTCCTCTCCCTGACTATCAGCCTCTTGCTTAGAGGGGCCGTCATTTCCGCCGCAAGAAACCATTCATTGGCCATCAATAGTTTCGTGATCAGAGACTGTCATTAGCCACCGCTCCCACCTTACCAGCACAAGTTATTCACATTATTCAAGATGCTTCTCCTGCTCCAAGATAGCATTGCAGCAAATCCGTGGAGGAGTTTGTAGATCTGGACCTTAGCATTGATGAGGTCGTTTAGATTCTGCAAAGGAATTCTGATGAAAAGAAGCAAGGACCTCCAAGAGAGTGGAAACCGAGGATCTTTGATCTATTCTACGAGTTCCACAAGGAGAAGGCGCATTCAATTGAGAATTGCAGAGCCCTCCGCCAGCTGGTCTAGAAGTTGGTTGTTGAAGGCAAAATGAAAGATCTGGGCAAGAAAGACGCTCCATCAAAGCCTTCTTCCTCCAAGGGCAAGGAGGTAGCTGAAGACCATTAGGAATGTGAAGAGATCGAGGATGTTGGCCGTCTGGGGCCTATCAATGTTCAGAGTGAATGCATCGAGGCAGATGATGAAGGATCCTTGGGGAGGCTCTTCTGCATTCATGGTGGAGTAGGGACCAAATAACCTCGCAAATATTCAATTATAAGGGTCTCTTGGTCAGAGGTAGCCTCTGCCTCTTCTTTTGCTCCGTCAAGGGGAAGTGTCACTTTTTGTCAGGAAGACCTTCCCCTAACTGCTAATCCATTCAACGATGATGCTGTGATCAAAGATGCCATCGAGGACTACACCGTGGACATGATTCTGTTTGATATAGGCAATTCTTTCAACCTTCTGTTCAAATAAACCTTTGAGGCCCTGAAGAATGGAAAACCACTACTATTGATACTTGGTGCCCAGAACAGCTATCAAGGCATAAGTATTGCCAGATTTCTTGATTGATACAGCAGAATCCACCACTAGTCAAGCAGAAAGATCTCCTTTGGCTTACACAATCTACGTTGATGGCGCCTCATGCAGAAATTCCTCAAGAGCATGAGTGATTCTTATTAATCCTAATGGCATCAAGTTGGAGCAGGCGATAAATTTTTTCTTTCCAACTACAAATAATCAAGCATAATATGAAGCTTTATTGGCCAGCTTAAGGCTTGCTAGAGAACTGGGGATCTAGCATGTTCACATCAAAACAGATTCTCTGGTGATGGCGTCATAAGTTTTGGGTAACTTTAAGACCAGAGAGTCAATCTTGAAGAAGTACCTTTCTCTGGTCAAGATCGAAGTTGGCAAATTCAAGAGCTTTACTATTGAGCATATCCCAAGGACTGAAAATGAAGAATCAGATGTTCTAGCTAAGCATGGACTTCCATCAGGAGGAACAACTTCCGAACTCTTTTGCCTGACAGTGGATGAAGAAGAGATGATGTGGATTGATTAGCGCTCTTCCTGGATGGATCTGTTCATTCTCTATCTGTCTATAGGAAACTTTCATCCATCAATCAAAGATAAGAAGAAATTCAAAATAAAAGCAACATATTACTATTTGGCATCACGCATTCAATATAGAGATACTTTGCTGTGATCTATGGTGCGATGCGTTTCAGAAGAAGAATCTCATGCTGTGTTTCATGAAGTTCATTCTGGTGAGTGTGGAAGTCACTCAGGAGCAAGGACTTTGGAAAAAAGGATCCACCGTCAAGGATATTTCTGTCCTACTATAAAGAAAGATTCAGAAGTTTATGAAAGGAAATGTGCTCAGTGCCAGAAGTTTTCTCCTCTTCAGCATCAATCAGCTCAGTTGCTCAAATTAATCGCAACACCATGGCCCTTTCAGTATGGGGAATGGATTTCCTTAGTCCTTTTGCCATGACAAGCGGACAGCGGCGTTTTATTATAATAATGATTGATTATTTCAGCAAGTGGATCGAGGCCAAAGCATTAGCTAAAATAATAACTCAGGTTATAAAGAAATTCATCTGGGGCGAGATAGTCTGCCGGCATGGGATTCCAATGGCTATTATCACAGACAATGGACCATAGTTCAACAATAGTGAGATGGTTGATTTTTGCAAGCAGATTAGAACAAAGCTGCGTTTTACATCAGTCCATCATCCCAGAAGTAATGGCAAGGTTGAAGCTGCAAACAAGCAGATTCTTAACTTGCTCAAGAAGAAAGTGCATAATCTCAAAGGTAGTTGGGCTGATCAACTTCTGTCGGTTCTCTGGACCTTGAGTACAACACCTTCATCAGCAACTAGAGAGACTCCTTTCAAACTCTCTCAGGTTCAGAGGACCTCAATCGAGTTGAGTTTGAAGTTCCATCAACAAGAGTTCTGCTTGCTAGACAAGGCATGGAAGATTGGCTTGAGCTGAACAGTGAAGAAATGAAATTCAGCTTGGATCATATCAAGGAAATCAAAAATCAAGTAGCAATAAGCCAGGAAGAAGTAAAGAGAAGAATGTCCAGATACTTTGATAAGAACGTGATGATCAAACACTTTCAAATGGGAGACCTTGTTCTTAAAAAAGTTGATATTGCTGCAAGAACCGGCTCAGTAGGGAAACTGAATCAGACTTGGGCTAGTCCATTCATCATCAAGGAAGTGCTCAAGAACGGGGCATATCATCTACAAACTTATGAAGGAAATGATGTACCGCAAACATAGAGTGGGGATGATCTAAAACGATTCAATCCTGAACCAACTCCTTCTTATTCTTCCTTTGTAATCTTTCAAAGATTATTATTAATCAAAGGCCTCTTACTACCACTTTTTTGAGTGCTTTCTGTCTCTTGTATAATTCAAAAGTAATGATAACTGACTCCAGGAAACATCGGCGCGTTCATCTTAGACCCCCTTGAATTGTTGTCATTAGTGTAACACCGCAATGACCACATGTTGCAGATTCTAGCATGGTGGGCTACTGAATTTCGAATCCCGACTGGTATCTATCCTCACCTCGAAATTTTGGAGGGACAGGGTGGGTGCTTGCTCTACCTTGCCTTATAAGGGATATCGTTACAACTTTGATGATCACGTGAGGAAAGCAATCCTATATGCACCTGCCCACAGATCATCCTAGCTTGTGACCCTCTAATACTCTTTGGAACTCTCAAGCAGTGCCTGCGGGAGACCCACAGCTGGGTTGATCTCAAAGAAAAGCAATGTTATACACCTGCCCGAAAGATCAACCTGGATTGTACTCTAGAAAAGAGTGTTGTAAACCTTTCTCCTCTCTTTTGGGTGAGGATTGAGTGTACAGCTTTTGTGACCCTATGAGGGAAGCAATGGGCTTCATGCACACCTGCTCGCTTGGTCACCTAAGTCTGTAACTCATTCTCATCTCGCAAGTGAATTTCAGACTGGGCGCAGACTGTATTTTTGAGTATGTCCAGTCCACCTATTTTCTCTGGGTTGATCTTACAACTCCTGTGACCCTGCGAGGAAAGTAATGGGCCTCGTGTGCAACTTTCCGCTTGGTCACCTGAGTTGTGAATCATTTCTTGGCACGGACTATATTTTGGTATCTGCGCAATCCGCCGATTTTGGTAGTGGGTTGGTCTTACAGCTTCCGTGACCCTGCAAGGAAAGTAATGGGCTTCGTGCGCACCTTCCCGCTTGGTCATCTAAGCTATGGATCATTCCTACTTAGTCGGACTCAATTCTGGTAGTCGCCGCAGTTCGCAAGGCTTGATCTTTCAGGTCGCCAAGTTACTTGTGTGATGTGGTTTACAGTTTTTGTGAACCTACAAGGAAAGCAATGGGCTCTATGCGCACCTACCTGCTTGGTCACTTAAGTTTGTAACCCATCATTCTAAAACTCGCAGAGCTTATTTATAATTCTCTCTCAGTTCGCAACATCAATCATCTATCTTTTCTTAGCTCGCAAAAGTTAATTACAATAATTTTGGTTAATAAATTTGCAGACTGGAATTGGTATTCTCTAGAGTCCGCCAACTATCCATATCTTATAAAATCGTATTCTTATCATGTTCAAAAAATTACGGCGAACTACAGCTAAATCATTCATGTTGTTATATGAACTTGGCGTGCTGTAAGTCAAGTGTCGCGGCCTGGATTATTGTCGATCTTGGTTATCTTCGAGCTATAATGATCTTTAAAGCATGCGGCCCAAAGTCTAAATTGCGCGGATTGGTTTTCACTAAATTGCATTGGCGATTATTGATCATGCACATTTCAGACAGCAAGTCTTAGCAAAGCATTGAAGAGAACAAGAAATGAACAATAAAAATGGCAGAAGATGCGAGCTGATATACCTATCCTTTGTATTCAATCAATTCAAAATCATACATCTTTTTCGTAACTGGCGACCTCTGATCGAGTCTGCCATTTTACAAAAAATAAAAGCGAAATACTTCTTTTTATTCTGTCGATATCTTCCGCTTCTTTTTCGCAGGAGCATCAGGACTTGAAGATTCATCAACGTTGACCTCCGGAGAATAGCCTCCTTAGTCGCTGCTGTTGCCGTCAAAACTCTCGCTGTCCGCAGACTCTCTCTGCGGGCTACCTTCCTCAGAGCTTGATGAAGAAGCAGACTCCCCGGGCTGGCTTTCCCATTGCTGGCTTGACCCAGCATCCTCAGTAGCCTTATCTTTGGTTAAGCCCTCTTCACTTTCTTCTTTTTACCCTTCCTCATCTTCAACCACTGCCTTTCCTTTTGCAGCTCACTCCATTGCTGCAACCTGCTCTGCTAGCTCAGGGAAGAGCTTCAACAAAGAGACGATCTCCACCCCAACTTTGGCGAAGCCACCTTCAATGAATCGCTCAACAGCGACCTCGACGCTTTCCTTTACATGAGGAAACATTGCATCTTGGAAGCTATGATTCACGATATCATACGTGGTTTGAGGAAAAGAAAAATAACTCAGTTCACCGTAGATATACAATGGAGATCGCCGCGAATACAAAACTTACCCCTACGTTTTCTTTATGAAGATTAATCCTCTTTCCTAACCTCTTGTTTCTTTCCTTCAACAACGTATTCTCCTTAATCAGGTCGCACGTACAATAGCCCATGAAGTTGCTCGTCACAACGCTGTTCGCGTTGGCCTGGGCGAAGAGCAGAGGGAGATCGTGTTGGGTCCGGCGTTCCTTCACTTGACCCGTGGCTCTCTACTACTTATATAAAAAATTAAGTAGCGCCCTCTCCAACAGTCCGGGCTTTTGGTGCAGTTGGGTATGCGCTTGATCCTTCAATTGGTATCAGAGGAGGTCACGGGTTCAAGACCGGGGGGCGCTATTAAATCCTGATTTTTTTCCTTCTACCTGTGTGGGTCCGGTGGGTCAGGCAACCGTGGACATGTGGTAACCCCACCTCTGAGCCGTGCGGGCCATGTGGTAACCCCACCTCTGAGCTGACGGGTTGTGCTGGACGCCGGGGGGATTGTTGGGTCCGGCGTTCCTTCACTTGACCCATGGCGCTCTGCTACTTATATAAAAAATTAAGTAGCGCCCTCTCCAACAGTCCGGGCTTTTGGTGCAGTTGGGTATGTGCTTGATCCTTCAAATCGGCAGGCAGGACGCCCTTCAGGTCGTGTAAGTTGCGCTTCCCATAGAGCGCGGAGATCGCCACATGGGTGTGGCAATATACCCTCGCACTCTTCCAGGATGGAAGAGCGGTGGAAAGGCGGACATGTTTATTCTTTTTGTGCCAGTGGATCATCGGATTTCCCCTTAGATCCTTATAGCTTCTTCCAAAGCCGTGCATATCAAAACTTTTAGAGGAAGAGTAGTCCACGGCAGGATCCCCCTCCTCTTTTCTTTTCCTTGCTATCTCTTTTTTCCTTTCCCCTTGTGTAGGGGTCAGGCCGCCTGGTGTTTGAGGCGGATTCGCTAGCACCGCCAAGATCACTACAAGAAAAGGAAAGTGGAATCAATACATTGTAGGTCATGGCGGATACAAAGGCATGTCGCAAAATTTACTTTCTTGGTGAGCTATAGTGTCTAAGCTGGTCAGGAGCGGGATGTAGTGTTCGATGTCAAGTCTTGCTCCCGCCAAGAAATCAACAATGGCGGTCTCCACCCCGTCATGCTTCACTCTCTTGAAGGCAGAGTCCGCACACTCCTACGGATGAGTGCGCGTAAACCATAGGTTGCCTTCGAAGATCAGTTACCTAGAGGTCCAGTTATGGATCTTATTCGGTAAGCCCATAACCTTCATAACTCGGCAGTAGAAGTATATAACACCCTTATACGGGCGGCCTCTAGTTGGCGTTATTGAGCGGATAGAAATTTTTTTCCTAAAAATGTTCAAAGAAAATGCAATCTTCTCAGATCGCAGGTAAGAAAAGTAGCTGAAAATGGCAGCTAAGGTGTTCGGCACGAGCTGCCCCGGAACCATGTCGTAGTGTTCAAATATCTCAGCGATCTCCCACAGTAGAGGAAATTTAAATCCGCAGTCAAAGTGATCAATTTGCACTACAATCTGAGTTGCAGTGTATAATTTTATCCTTTCTTGGTCTTCAGGAAGGTGGACATGAACTGGCGAGTCCGCCATATGCTTCAAAACAAAGGCCTCGAGATCGGCCTCAATTAGCTTGCACATCTTTTGGTTGGAAGAATGGAAGGCGATCGCAGCATCAATAAGGGCAGACACCATTTTCCGAGACTGCAAGGACTTCTGCTTCGATCACATTTCCTGTAAAGAAGGAATATTTAAGCTCTATTTATAGAAATCGGGTCGGATAGCTTTTCAGGCAGTCCGCAAAGCTTGATCCCTCAATCTGCGCAGACCCAGCTTCTTTTAATCAAAGATCGCGGACGCAAAGTTAGTCCGCCCAGCTCGCTGTATCTTCAGTGTTCCTAAACAATTTCAAAGCAATTTGCAAATCAAAATATGCGGACACATAGTCAGTTCGCATTCAAAATAAACCTGCAGAAATATTCACTTCACGCAGATTGCAGCATTGTTCAAATCATAGTATAATATTATACAGATCAAGTAAGAACACATCACAGTTCTATAAAGAAACAAGCAATATTCAAAGCACAAATTATACATCAAACATGAAATCAAATTGTTCCCATCCACAAGTGGACTTAGTGGCCTCTATGGTCAGGTCGCGCAGGTCACACCTGCCGATCCCTGCCAAGATGTGCCGCCTGGTCACTTCCATGCAACACTTCTTCATACTGTTGGTAGATAAGATGGTGCATAGAGTGGAAGGTGCAGTGCATATGCGCGGCCACCCGAACTATCTGGCTCAGAAAAACCATGGGGTTTACTACCAGCCTCAGCAGCTCATCCGCCGCGGGCTGCCACCTACTACTGGATCTAGAGCCACTACTAAAGCAGACCGATCTGGCATTAGCGGCCTCTCCACGAGGACCTCGGCACCTTGCTTTCTTTTTCCTTCTTGCACTAAATCCAAGTATCTTCCTCTGTAGTGGATGGCATCCCATCCAAATCTTCGCTTCTCTTTCTCGCATTTCTCAAGCGCCATTGAGATACTGACGATCTAGTCCCCCAGAGCCATTTCTCGTTCTATCCTCCTTTTCGAATCTTCTTGAACGTCTTTAAGTTTTTCTTCATACTTCTTCCTTTGTAACATTATCAAATTATCCAGGCTAGATTGCTCGCCATGTGCGTACTCATACAGAGAGATCGCGCCAGCCCACTCGAGAGCATTTACTTTAGGATACGGCACAATCTCTCCAGCTTCAACAGAGCCGGGTGGCAACTTCTGTCCTACAACAAAGAAAGCAAAGTTCATATTCAAACCCAGGTCATGGAGGACTCAAAGTGTAAAGAGTAAAGTCAAACCTTTTGTAATCATCACAGTAATATGGCGACTATCAAAGACAGGCCGCCTCGCGCGCTCTGAGTTAAAAGCACTTAGACATTTCTTCCATTCTTGATGGACTCTTGCTTATGTTATGACCATCGTTCTTCTTGAAACAACTATTTCATATATTTCTGTGATTATCTTGATCGGCTTTGACTTCCATAGGGGAGATTTATAGAGCCATTGACGCTGAAAATGCTTAGGCGCCGGTTGTAATTTACCTAACCGCATCAGCTCAGAAGCAATCTGCAAATCCTCAGCCCGCTTGTTCGCAACGATCTTCTCTGAGACTGCCTAGACCTTGTCTTTCATGACAGTGATCTGCTCTTTCACCGCTATCTTCTCTTTTCCTTCACCTACAGGTGTAGAGGGGAGATTGACAGTCTTAATCCCAATATCTCAACTTCAGGAAGCAATGCCTCCAGCAAAGATTTATTCATGTCAGCAAGCTGCTCATTATCGATGGAGTTGAGTATTTAAGTAGTGGAAAAACTAATTGTTGACAGGGAATCGCTTCCCAGGATTGGAGCATCTAAGGTGATGAAGCCATTATCCGAAAACTCCTTAGCCCATAGCCTATGATGCAAGCTCGCAGCACCAGTCCGCACAGAGACGTTCTTCAGCTTTCTAGGCCGCAGCTTTTTCACAACCTGCTAGCCAATATACGTCTCGTCCCTCTTCGTCTTCTTCTTCTTAAAAGGTTCTCTTGTCTCTAAGTCAGTGATGACCTGCATCGAGTCCGGAAGACTCTCGCGGAATACATCTGGGTCGACGATGACCAGAGCCTTAGAAAACAGTTGTTCCTCAGCTTGCTCTTTAGTAGGCTGCTTCTCTTGTTCATGATCAACGTTCAGCTGCTGAACCTCCCGTGATGAGACCTCCTTATCCAGGTCTATCCTCGCATAAATGTTAACAAAGCAGAAGATTGTATCTCCATACCCGCAGAGTCCGAGGGGTTTTGGTCAGAAATCGCATGCGGATTTGATATTCTGTCCGTGCCCGCTGAGTCCGTGGGGTTTTGAGAAGCAGAGGCATCTAAGGACTTCTGGCGTTCAGACTCTTTGAAATCGCGGACTGAGTATGTCTTCTCTTTCCCCCTCTGTGAAGTTTCCCCTTCATGGCGGATAGGCGTTCCGCACCTGTGGACAACTTTCTTTATTCTCGTATGCAGCTTGGGTTCTCCATCCTTGATGAAAGAATGCAAAAGAACGGTCCAAGCCTAGCCATCCCGGACTGAAAAGCGCAGACCGCAAGTGGTGAGAAATGACCCATGGCACTAACATGTATTGGTAAGTACAAGGTTTCCAGCGAAATTTATAGCGCTGACAACATTAATGATGGTTGCGGACTCGGCGGTTAAGAAAACGTTTTTGAAGTTTTAAGAAACTTAAAAATGTGTGGGGATTATATTAACCATAGAATCTGCAACATGTTCAACAAGAAGGGTCATCCTCTTCTATTGGAGGACTCGGTTCTACAGTCCTCTAAGGTCATCAAGACCATGCAGATCAAGGGCTCTCCAATGGCGGACCCAATTTCTAGTCCGTCTAGGTCACCCAGTCGGGATCCTAGTACCAGCCTCCTTCAGCGGCGGACTCAACTCTCCAGTCTGCCCAGGTCATCCAGCCTCAGGATATCAGCTTCCCGGATTGTTCGCCAACTCTTCTAGTGGACTCAACCTTCATCCCGCACCGATCACGCCCCTTCAGCCAAGATCGCGCCCTACAGCCAGACAGAAGCACCAGATCACGAGCCTAGTTCGCCCCTCTTGCGCAGACTGGCTTGTATTTTCTTTTTTGTTTCCCGTCACCGCTGCCCGGTTCTCCCCTGGGCAGCCGGTTATTTTACCACTACCTGTTTGGGCAGGCCCCCGAACCTATAAATAGGGGGAAGTGGTGCACCAAAAGAACACTGACTCGAGCCCAGGGGCCTACTTTTTAAAGGCTGCGGACTCGAATCATAGGCTTTGCGGTCTCCAGCTTTCTCTTCTTTCAGCTCTCTTCCTCTAATTATAATCAATCATTTGCAATAAAAGGAAATCCCATCGCAAGAGAGGCATTTAGGTCGTGACGGGCGAAGTCAGGTGTTGTCGTGGCTCACGGCTCTGTTTCTTTCTCTAATCCACTAGTAGATCGCTGCTTGCAGTCATCTCTTTTCCCTTCCTTTCCCCTGTATTCAAACCGTTAGCTGGTGGTTTCCAAACCCACGCACGTTGTCTAACCTTAGGAGATCAGCTTCCCATGATTGTCTTCCAACTCTTCAGGCGGACTCAAGCATTATCCCAGATTAACTAAAACTTAAAAATGTTCGGGGATTATGTTATCCCCAGAATCCGCAACATGTTCAACAAGACAGGTCATCCTCCTCTATTGGCTGACTCGGTTCTACAGTCTACTCAAGTCATCAAGACCATGTAGATCCAGGGCTCTCTAGCGGCGGACAAAGTTTCTAGTCCATCCAGGTTGCCCAGTAGGGATCCCAGTACCAGCCTCCTTAAGCAGCAGACTCAACTCTCTAGTCAAGTCAGGTCATCTAGCCTCAGGAGATCAGCTTCCCGGATCATCAACCCTCTCTTCAGGTGGACTCAAGCATCATCCCGTACAGATCGCGGCCCTTAACCCAGGATCTCGCCCTGTAGCCAGACGGAAGCTCCAAATCGCGAGCCCAGTCCGCCCCTCTTGCGCTGACTGACTAGTCTTTTCTTTTTCATTTTCTTCACCACTACCCGGTTCTCGTGTACCCCTGGCAGCCGCTTATTTTAGCACTGCCCATTTGTGCAGACCCACAAACCTATAAATATGTGGAAGCGGTGCACCCAAAGCACGTTGACTCGAGCCCAAGAGCTTTCTTTTTAAAGGCTGCTGTTGGTACCCTAGTTTGATTTGAGTTCAGTCTTCTCCTTTGTGCTCCTTGACCCAAGAAATATCTATGGTCAATGGTTAGGAGTCTAGCTGTAGAGTCCTCGCTTTTCCAAACTGAGAATTTGGTTAAGTAGTTTTTTCGTTCGACCATAGTCGAACGCCGTTCGACTATCGTCTATCGACTGATCGACGATCATCTATCAGTTGGTCGACGCTTTGGTCTGCGCTGATAGTTCGACTATCTGTTGATAGGTCGACTATCTGTTCTGCACTGATAGTTCGACTATCTGTTGATAGGTCGACTATCTGTTCTGCGCTGATAGGTCGACTATCTATTGATAGGTCGACTATCTGTTCTGCGCTGATAGTTCGACTATCTGTTGATAGGTCGACTATCTGTTCTGCGCTGATAGGTCGACTATCTGTTGATAGGTCGACTATCTGTTCTGCGCTGATAGTTCGACTATCTGTTGATAGGTCGACTATCTGTTCTGCGCTGATAGGTCGACTATCTGTTGATAGATCGACTATCTGTTTTCTGAGGTAGGTCGACTATCTGCTTGATAGGTCGACTATCTCTGTGCCCTTGATAGTTCGACTATCTGTCCTAGATAGATCGACTATCTGATAGTTCGACTATCTTTCTGATAGGTCGACTATCTGCCGAGGTAGTTCGACTATCTTCCTCGATAGTTCGACTATCTGGATCGTTCGACTATCTGCCCGATAGATCGACGATCTCCGTGCGTCGGTCGACGATCTCCGAAGGTCGTTCGACGCTTTCTGCCTGCCTTTGTATTTTGTATTTATTTATTATATTTAATTATTTAATACATTTTCTGGCACATTATTTCAAGCTGTATGATAAAGTTTCCAGGCATTATTTGCTTCATTCTATTTGCCTGAGTTCAAATCTTTTAAGATAAAGTTGTTTGTCTTATTAGCTGTCATTATAATTTACTTTATCTGCTGTCAACCCCTTTATAGCCGTTGGACTGAAAAGTCTTCTTTTACTATAAAGAGATTATTTCTGATGTGACTTTATTTAGTCCTCTGTTATTTGATTTAAACCTGCAGCTTCTTAGAAAGAGATTTATTCCTCTTTATGGAATGTTTTGCTGCAGAGATATTTCTGTCTTCTTTGATATTCACAGCCCAGGTCTCAAGGCTCACAAGAAGACAAAGAATTCAAATGGAAGAGAGCCGTTGCTTGCTGCTAATATTTAAAGAACCCTTTGCAGAAGGATTGGAGCTAGTGTTACACACGTATTCAAAAGCACTCAAGCCTTCTTCAAGCTCAAGCTTCCTGCTCTCAGCAAACTCCATCTAACTGAGAAGTGTTAAGATCTTCATCTCTTCTTCACCTGAGTTCTCCTGCTTTCAGGAAGTTCAAACTCAGAGTTTCTTTGAAGAAGAAGAAGAAGAAGAATAGCTGCTTGAAGAGTTTTCTTTTTGTTATTTATTTTCTTCCTGTAGCTTTTCCTTCAGAATTTTCTGAAGAGTTTTCTGCACTGAAGCAAGACTTCACCTGGACATCTTTGAGCCAGGGGGAGCCTTGATTCTTTAGAGCATTCTAGCTCAGTGCAAGCTTTTTGTGCTTCTCTAATCTATTGTAAAATAGAGAAGACATCTTAACCTTCTTCCCCCTCCTGTACAGGGTTATTACTCCCTTCAAAAGTATCCCTTGGTGGCAGGGCACCTGATCAAAAACCTGTGCTTGGTTTTTAGACACCTGATCAAAAGTCTAAAGGGTTTCTGAATCTACCTGAATCAGATTCTGTTGGTGGCAGGGCACCTGATCAAAAACCTGAGTGGATTCCTACCGTGTGGGTAGAAGAGTGGACGTACCCAAGTTGTTTGGGGAACCACTATAAATCTCCTTGTGTCGTCTGGATTCAATTGTTTAATTTCCTGCATTGTGGCTGTGATTAGATATAACTAGGCTGCTAGTTGCTGATTAGGTTTTTCCAAGCTCAACTGTAATTACAGTTAGCTTGTGTTTGTACACATCACTTGTGTTAGGCTTTAAGGTTAAATCAATATCTATAATCTTTTCATTCCGCACTTCACTCCAAGGGAGTTGGGTAGACTATTAAGTTTTGTCTGTGCAAAATTTGATAACTCTATTCACCCCCCCTCTAGAGTAGTATCTATCCCTTCACTTTCAATTGGTATCAGAGGGAGGTTGACTGACTGAATAGGCTAACACCTAAGTCACAAGATCCTGATAGATACCAAGAGTTTATAGATATTCACTATCATGGCCCAGTCTAAGGATTATTCAAGCACCAGACCTCCAGCATGCAACTTAGCAAAGTTTGGCATCTGGAAGGCAAGGATCAAACTTTATATGAATTCTATTGATGAAAGTATTTTTGCCTCTATTTTGTCAGGTCCCCCAAGAGCACCTGCTGCTGCCACTGCCTCATCATCTGATATGAGTGCAGTGCCTCCTCCAGACTATAATGATGAGTACAAGAAGGCCAAAATTGCTGATGCCAAAGCAATGAACATACTGGCTCAGACAATGTCTGATGAGGTGTTCCAGAAGGTGGCTGACTGCTCCTCAGCTAAGGCCATGTGGGACACACTGAACCAGATTGTAGCTGGTTCAGCTGATGAAAGGAAGGACAGAAGGTCCAACCTGATCTCTCAGTATGAGAATTTCAAGAAGACTGATGTTGAATCAGTTGAAGCTATGTACACCAGGCTTAGCTCAATCATCAATGAGCTGAGGACCCTGGATAAGGACATATCATTGACAGAGGTCAATGATAAGATTCTTATGTGCTTCCCTAGCACATGGGATCTAAGAATCTGGCCCATCAAAGAAGCCAGAAGCACCAATGAGATATCAACTAAAGCTCTCCTCGGCAAGCTCAAGTCTTTTGAGCAAGTGCTGAAGACCAGAGAAGCAGAAGCTGAAGCCAAGACCCCCACTCCTACAAGAAAAGAGCAATCTCTAGCTCTTAAGGCTGCAGATGTTTCTGAAAGCAGCCAATCCAATGAGGAACTCATGGCACTGTTTGCCAAGAGATTTCTCAAGATGGGGAGAAAGGAGTTCAGAAAGAAGTCTTCACGTTATGAAGACAAACCAAGGTATGATCGCTCTCCCGCTAAAGAAATTATATGTTATGGTTGCAGGAAGCCTGGACACATTTTGCCAGAGTGTCCAGAGGAGAAGAACAAGGAAAAGAGAAAAGACAAAGAACAACACAGGAAGCACTCCAAGCCATCCTCCTACAAAAACAAGAAGAAGGAGAGAGGTTTCATTGCTGAAACCTGGAGTGATTCTGATGAAGAATCCTCCGCATCAAGCTCCAGTGAAGATGAGGAAGAGAAGAAGGCAAAAGAAATTTGCCTCATGGCAATAGATGTCTGCAGCAACCACTCTGCTGCAGAGAGTTCTGATTCTGATGAAGAAATGCCCACTGAAGATGAGGTACTTTCTTCTTATGATTTTACTTCTGAAGAATTTAAGTTAGAATTTAAATCTTTATGTTTAGATCTAATTAGTTCAGAAAAGGAGATAAAAGAACTTAGAAATAGGCTAGCTGACTCTGAATCAATAGCCTCTGAAAACATTAGGTTAAAGGAAGATCTCACTACTTGTAGTGAAGAAATTAAATTTCTTAAAATAGAATTAGCTAAGTCTAAGAGATTAGAAGAATCCCTTAATGGTAGAAGCCTTAAGCTGTTAGAAATTACCAGCATGACTAACACTAGGTCAGGTAATGATAAACTAGGCTTAGGAGCTTCTCCCAGTGAACCCCCAGTCCTCCTTAAAAATAACCTTTCAACTCCAGTGAACTTCATTTCAGCTAGTGGAAAGAAGAACACTGAGCAAGTAAACCTTGTAAATAAAACATTAAATAAGGCTAAGAGAGAAAAGAGAAAGAAGTTTTTCAAAGAAATGCAAAGAGCGTCGAACGAAGCTCGACGATCGGAAGCTCCATGGTCGAACGAAGGTCGACGATCTGAGCGCCCATCATCGAACGTAGATCGACGTTTTCAATATGATTTTCAAAATCATCATCAATTCCATAGAAACTTAAATGAGAATAGAAACCCTAGGTTTGTTGACCCATCATCAGCATGGAGAATCCCACCTAGGAGATCTCATCCACTAGGTTATCACCCTCAGCCTGCATTTTCTTACATTTCCAGTTTTTCTTATGTGAAAAACAAGGGACCCAAGGTTACCTGGGTCCACTCTGTCTAAATAATTGTCTTGCAGGTGAAGGCCTATCCAATCACTCAAAACAAGTGGTATTTGGATAGTGGATGCTCTAAGCATATGACAGGAAACAAAGAGCTTCTGTCAAAGTACAAAGCTAAGCTCGGCCCAAAGGTTATCTTTGGAGACTCCAGCTGTGGTCAGACAGAAGGATATGGCAAGATCACGATTGGAGCTGTTACATTCAAGAGAGTTGCTTATGTCAATGGACTGAAGCATAATCTGATTTCAGTTAGCCAGCTATGTGATGCTGGCTACCAGGTTTCTTTTTCTAACTCCTCTTGCAATATTACTTTAAATAATAATGTTGTTTTAATAGGTAATAGAATAGGCAATATATATTTAGTAGATTTTAATTCATCTCAATCTGAAATCTGCCTGTTTAATGAAGTAACCCTTAATAATAATTCCCTATGGCATAAAAGGCTTAGTCATGTAAACCTTAAAAATATATCTAGGTTATCTAAGCACAACCTTGTTAGAGGTTTACCTTCTTGCCCCTACAAGAAGGAGAACCTTTGCAAGGCTTGTCAGCTAGGCAAGCAAACCAAGAACTCATTTAAATCTGTTAATAAAAGTGATTCTCCTAGGATCCTGTATTTATTACATTTGGACCTTTTTGGCCCAATAAATGTACAGAGTTTAGGAGGGAAGTATTACACATTAGTAATTGTAGATGACTTCTCTAGGTTCAGTTGGGTTTTCTTTTTGAGAGCTAAGTCTGATAACTTCAAAGCCCTTACAGACTTTCTACTTTGTGTGCAGACTGAGTACTCTACTCATGTGGCCTTGATCAGAAGTGATCATGGTACTGAGTTTGACTCTCTTCTCATGCAAGAATTCTGTGAGAGAGAAGGTATCAAACATAGCTTCTCAGCTCCTAGAACTCCCCAACAAAATGGGGTAGTTGAAAGGAAGAATAGAACACTAATTGAAGCTGCTAGCACATTGTTGGCAGATGCTAACATGCCTCTATCCTATTGGGCAGAAGCTGTTAGTACAGCCAACTATGTCTTGAATAGAAGTTTGATACACAAACTTAAGTGTAAAACTCCTTATGAGTTGCTTAAAGGAAAGAAACCAAAAATTAATTACTTTAGAGTTTTTGGCTGTATTGTGTATATTCATAATAATAATAAAGAATATATTAGAAAGTTTGAAGCAAAAGCTTCAATGGGAATCATGCTTGGATATTCCCAAGTAAGCAAAGCTTATAGGGTTTATAACAAATCAACCTGTAAGATAGAAGAATCTGTGCATGTATCATTTGATGAGCATCAGATGTTTTACAAGGAGAAAGAAAATTCTCCTTCCTCCAGTTCTTTGCAGGTACATGATGCCCCTCAAGAAATCCTTCAACTTTCAACTCTTCAGATCACTGAATCAGACAGTGATGAAGACATTGCTGAAGCTGTTGAAGCTGTTGTTGTTCCACCAACAGTAGATCAAATTCCTCCTGAGGAATTAATCCCAACTGTTGCTGAAGATCACATCCCACCTGCTGATATTGTCACACTTAGAGATCACCCCACATCTCAAGTGATTGGAGACTTATCAGCTGGTGTGCAAACAAGACATCAATTAAGACAGGATGTGATGCATGCTTGTTTCCTCTCACAGGTTGAACCCCTCACCTTTAAAGATGCAGAGCTAGATCCCCACTGGATCATTGCAATGCAAGAGGAGCTCAATCAGTTTGAGAGATGTAAAGTTTGGACTTTGGTTCCAAGACCTAAAGGCCAACTGATCATAGGCACCAAGTGGGTGTATAGAAACAAGTTAGATGCAAATGGAATCATAGTAAGGAATAAAGCTAGGCTTGTAGCTCAGGGCTACAGACAGGAGGAAGGTATAGACTATGACCAAACCTTTGCTCCTGTTGCAAGGCTAGAAGCAATAAGGATCTTCTTGGCCTATGCAGCCTTCATGAAGTTTAAGGTGTTCCAAATGGATGTCAAAAGTGCATTCCTGAATGGTGAGCTTAAGGAAGAGGTGTTTGTTGAACAACCACCAGGGTTTGTTTCATCAACTCAGCCTTCTCATGTTTTTAAGTTACAGAAAGCTCTTTATGGACTAAAGCAAGCTCCTAGGGCCTGGTATGAGACCTTAGCTAGTTTCCTGTTAGAGCACAACTTCACTAGGGGAGTAGTTGATAGAACCCTTTTCGTTAAGCATCACAAGGACACAATCCTGTTAGTTCAGGTGTATGTAGATGATATTATCTTTGGCTCCACTGATCCCAAACTTTGCAAAAAGTTTTCCAACTTGATGCACTCTAAGTTTGAGATGAGTAGCATGGGTGTGCTGTCTTACTTTCTTGGTCTCCAAGTTAAGCAAGATGCTGATGGTATCTTCATCTCCCAATCCAAATATGCCAAGGAATTGGTAAAGAAATTTGGGATGGCTGATGCTTCAGCAATGCCTACACCCATGGCTACTAATGTAGTTATTGATTCTGATGATCACGGCAAGCCAGTTGATCAAAAGAATTATAGGGCCATTGTTGGTTCCCTATTATATATAACTGCAAGTAGGCCAGATATAATGTTTGCTACATGCCTTTGTGCTAGATTTCAGGTCAACCCCAAGGAATCTCATCTGATTCTTCTAAAGAGAATCCTGAGATACCTGAAAGGATGTCCAGATCTAGGACTTTGGTACCCAGCTGAGTCAGAGTTTGAATTAATTGGATATTCTGATTCTGATTATGCTGGTTGCAGAGTTGACAGGAAGAGCACCTCAGGAACTTGTCAATTCCTGGGAGAGAGATTGGTCTCTTGGTTCTGTAAGAAGCAGGCTTCTGTCTCAACTTCAACTGCAGAGGCTGAATATATAGCTGCTGCTAGTTGTTGTTCACAGATCCTGTGGATTCAAAACCAGCTTGTGGATTATGGTTACTCACACAAGAACACCAAGATCATGTGTGATAGTACCAGTGCTATCTCTATTGCACAAAATCCAGTGCACCACTCTAGAACGAAGCACATTGAGATTAGGCACCATTTCCTGAGAGATTGTGTGGAAAAGAACAAGATCTGTCTTGAGTTCATATCCACTGAGTTTCAGAGAGGTGATATATTCACCAAGCCTTTAGATGAACAGAAGCATCTGTTCTTTTTAGTTCAACTAGGCATGATCAATGGACGAGACTAAGTGTGACTTTATCTGCCTATGTTGAGGTCTGTTTGAAGATAGTCGAACGACGTTCGAAGATAGTCGAACGGTTTAAGCCTATCGTCGACCTCTGGTTAATGATAGCTTATCTGTTTGAAGATCGTCGATCGACGTTCGACCATCGTCGAACAGCTTGGGCTCATCGTCGATCTCTGGATGACGATAGCCTGTTGTTTGAGAAGCCAGAAATAGTCGAACGATTGTCCGACTACTTTGCTTCTGAGCCGATCGTCGAACGACCGTTCGACCATCGGGTCAAGATCTTTTTAATAGACCGACTATATCCGGTTCAATATAAAGCCGATAGTCGACCTAGGTCAAAAGATCTTGTGCTTTATCGTCGACGGAGCGTGCCCTTTCGCATTCTGCTTTCCCGCTTGCGATTTTCTGCTGCTCCGTCCCCTTCGTCTTCCTCCTCCTTCTCGCGTTTCTCCAGCGATTCAATGGCGATTTCCCCAGCTGTTCTAGCCGTCGTCAAGTTCGATGCAGGTTTCAGTGTAGATTTTGAAGCTTTCAGCAGTTGCGATGCCGGAATAGTGGAAGTTCTCCAGCTCTGCAGGGATCAAGGTTTAGAGAAGCTGATGTCTGAAAGGATCAAGATTAACATTCCAGAAATAAAAGAATGGGCTTTCACGTCGTCTTCCTCAGACGAAGCGATGACTGGCACCATAGGCGGAGAAGAAGCTATCCTGACTCCGGCCGTCCTTTCTGATGTTTTTGGTTTAGTTATTGGTGACGAAGATTATGAGCAAGACGCTCAGGAGTTTGGAAGAATGTTGGTCGAGCTGGGACATGCCGAGGGCATTCCCACCAAGCTGCTCAAGGTAAACTTCCCCTTCAAGATCAAGTTCCTCGCTGAGATAGTTGGAAAGGTGATTTTGGGCAAGCACTCTGCCCATGATAACATAACAAGGCAGCAATTCGCACTTATGTGTGCAATTGTTAATCGTAAAAGGATCGATTGGGCTGCTGTTCTGTTTGATTTGATCAGGAAAAAGAATGGAAAGAAGGAAGTTACCCTCGGAAGGGTTATAGGTATTTTTCTGAAGGAAAGATTTCCCCAGCTGCTGAGTTCTACTGCAACAACCATCAATGCCAGCAAGAAGATGGACCCCCATCTGTTCTCCAAGTGGAAGAGGACGTTCGTGAAATCTGCTCCAGCACCATCTGAGGACACAAGGACTGAATCAGTCGCTCCTCAACCTATAGAAGCTGGCTCAGCTCTCCCTTCCTCCTCCTCTGCTTTGCCGTCTGCCTCAGGTGAAGTACCATCAACTTCAGCTGAGGTACGACCCTCTTCTTCTGCTGCACCTGAAACAACTATGGTTGTTCCTCTGTCTCCTCCAGCCTCTCCTCTACCTACATATCTGGCTAGGATATCTGCTCCTAGCTTCGATTTGTTAGGATCAGAGAGAATTCTTACTCCTCATGTATCTCCCATTCATTCTCCTGCTCATTCTCCTCTTGTATCTCCAGCTCGATCCCCTGTCCCCATTATTTCTCACCCCAGCACCCCTACCATATCTGCTGCTGCTCCATCCTCCTCTCATCCATCATCTTTTGAAATCTCTCCAGAGATTATCTCCCGCATTGTGGAGCTGATTACCCCGTCAATCAAAACCATGATTGACGAGGCAATCGCTCCCCTTGCCGCCTCCATTGATCGTTTGACTGCCTCCATCCAATCCATCTCAAAATCTGCTGAGCCATCTACCTCTAGGTGCCTGGTTTCAGTAGCTACTGAAATCAGGCAGGGGGAGATGTTCAATGAAGATGTCTCAGGCCTTCCTGCCTCTCCTCCAGTTGTGAAAGATTCAGTCTTGTCTGCCCAGCCAGAATCTGCTCAAGTTGAGCCAGAAGAAGTTCCAGATGTTGTTATGACTGATCAGGAAGAGACAGCTCCAGCTGAGGAAGTGGTAACTCCAGCTGAGGAAGAGATTGCTCCAGTTGAGCAAGTTGTAGCTCCAGTTTTGACTGAGAAAGAAATAGCAGATGGAATATTATTATCTGAAATTGCAGTGAAAGTATGCTTAGAAGATCTAACCACTCCTATGATAGTTAGATTCCTGGAAGGAATTGTAACTTCTTATCTGAATGACTGCTGGGAGATGGTTAAATATGAAGGTAACTCTCTCATTCGTTTTGTTGATGAGTCTATTAATTTGATAGTCTGTGAATACATTGAAGGAATGATATCTGTTTATTTAGCAGATCTATATTCATAATTTTACAGATATTATTAGAGAAGATTTAGCTGCCCAAATAATAGAAGTTGTTTCTGAGGCTGTACCAAGTATTCCCAATATTCAAGTTGACCCTGAGTTGGAATCCTTCTTGGATAATAAAGAAGATGAGTCTGAAAAAGAGGAAGTCAAAGTTGACTCTCCAGTTCTGAGTATGGAAGAAGCTCAAGCAAGAGCTGCATGGAACTTAAGAGTTTTATATTTAGAGAAAGAGAAAGATTTGCAAGTTGAGAAGTCATCCATCTGGGATGACTCTCCTGGATTAGATTTAGACTCCCTTCTGGCTTTGGATGCCATAGAAGAAGAAAGGGAGAAATCTGCTTCAAAGCTTAAAGAAAAGGCTGTCTCAGAAGCCTATGATCCCTATGAGAACCCTCCATCATCCCATTCTGATGATGATGATGAGTCTGATATTTCTGAAAAATCAAAGAGAAAGAAATCTGCTGCAAAGAAGAGAAAAGCTGCTCCTCCACCTCCAAATAAGGATAATGACACTCCGTATTATATTTTGAAGGGCATTGACCCCAAATCTAAGGATTTTAAGCATTGGATGTGGTTCTCGAAAAATCAGCAAAAAGAAAGGAAGAGAACTAAGAGGTATGACAGTCCAGTCTCCAGATGGACTCCCAAAGGTCCTCCTCCACCTCCAGGTGCAGGAGCCTCTGGGAATCTACCTGCTAATCAATCTGCCTCCTATGCAAAATCTGCGTCCGCTCAGCCCCAACCAAGACAAGGTCATCAAAGTTCTCAAAGCAAATCATCTTATGGTTCTCAAAGACCTATGAAGGAGGTTGTGGCCCAAAGACCAACTTTTTCCCCACCTCCTTCTCCAGTTCAATCTGAGAAAAGTATTTCGAAAGGTAAATAGTTTACAGTGTTTTAAAATCTTCTAGCAAGTCCCTTTTGCTAAGTTCTCTAATGTTTTTATCTAGATATAATAGCTGATGCTGCTTCTCCAGAGCCCGTATATGAAAATCCCGAGCTCGATCCTAATTTTAGGATGGCTCGCTTTCAAGAGCTTGTAGGGGCAGCCCAAATAAGAAAAGCAAGAGCCGAAGGTAAAGATACAACTGGTTTTACTACAATGTCAGCATATAGAAAGAAAGAATTTGAGAAATTCCAAGTCAATCCTGAGATATTTGATCCAGCAAAGTACATGGAAAAACATCCTGAAGCTGTTGTCCCCAGAGCTACAGAACTAAAGATCCTTGGAGTGCAGGATTTAAAGATGTCAAAGAAGGAATCAGATGACCCGCTTAGAAAAATTTCTTTTGTCTCTAGTTCTTCTGATCCATTACCTGACTCTAAAGATTCAAAATAGTTTAATTAAACTGCTGTGTTATATTTATTTATCTGATTGATAATCTGCCAGTTTATTGTTATCTATTTGCTTAAATTATTTTTAGTACTCTATTGCTAGCTGTTTTTAGTTTTTGAGAGACTTAACTCAAATAGGGGGAGATTGTTGGTACCCTAGTTTGATTTGAGTTCAGTCTTCTCCTTTGTGCTCCTTGACCCAAGAAATATCTATGGTCAATGGTTAGGAGTCTAGCTGTAGAGTCCTCGCTTTTCCAAACTGAGAATTTGGTTAAGTAGTTTTTTCGTTCGACCATAGTCGAACGCCGTTCGACTATCGTCTATCGACTGATCGATGATCGTCTATCAGTTGGTCGACGCTTTGGTCTGCGCTGATAGTTCGACTATCTGTTGATAGGTCGACTATCTGTTCTGCGCTGATAGTTCGACTATCTGTTGATAGGTCGACTATCTGTTCTGCGCTGATAGGTCGACTATCTGTTGATAGGTCGACTATCTGTTCTGCGCTGATAGTTCGACTATCTGTTGATAGGTCGACTATCTGTTCTGCGCTGATAGGTCGACTATCTGTTGATAGGTCGACTATCTGTTCTGCGCTGATAGTTCGACTATCTGTTGATAGGTCGACTATCTGTTCTGCGCTGATAGGTCGACTATCTGTTGATAGATCGACTATCTGTTTTCTGAGGTAGGTCGACTATCTGCTTGATAGGTCGACTATCTCTGTGCCCTTGATAGTTCGACTATCTGTCCTAGATAGATCGACTATCTGATAGTTCGACTATCTTTCTGATAGGTCGACTATCTGCCGAGGTAGTTCGACTATCTTCCTCGATAGTTCGACTATCTGGATCGTTCGACTATCTGCCCGATAGATCGACGATCTCCGTGCGTCGGTCGACGATCTCCGAAGGTCGTTCGACGCTTTCTGCCTGCCTTTGTATTTTGTATTTATTTATTATATTTAATTATTTAATACATTTTCTGGCACATTATTTCAAGCTGTATGATAAAGTTTCCAGGCATTATTTGCTTCATTCTATTTGCCTGAGTTCAAATCTTTTAAGATAAAGTTGTTTGTCTTATTAGCTGTCATTATAATTTACTTTATCTGCTGTCAACCCCTTTATAGCCGTTGGACTGAAAAGTCTTCTTTTACTATAAAGAGATTATTTCTGATGTGACTTTATTTAGTCCTCTGTTATTTGATTTAAACCTGCAGCTTCTTAGAAAGAGATTTATTCCTCTTTATGGAATGTTTTGCTGCAGAGATATTTCTGTCTTCTTTGATATTCACAGCCCAGGTCTCAAGGCTCACAAGAAGACAAAGAATTCAAATGGAAGAGAGCCGTTGCTTGCTGCTAATATTTAAAGAACCCTTTGTAGAAGGATTGGAGCTAGTGTTACACACGTATTCAAAAGCACTCAAGCCTTCTTCAAGCTCAAGCTTCCTGCTCTCAGCAAACTCCATCTAACTGAGAAGTGTTAAGATCTTCATCTCTTCTTCACCTGAGTTCTCCTGCTTTCAGGAAGTTCAAACTCAGAGTTTCTTTGAAGAAGAAGAAGAAGAAGAATAGCTGCTTGAAGAGTTTTCTTTTTGTTATTTATTTTCTTCCTGTAGCTTTTCCTTCAGAATTTTCTGAAGAGTTTTCTGCACTGAAGCAAGACTTCACCTGGACATCTTTGAGCCAGGGGGAGCCTTGATTCTTTAGAGCATTCTAGCTCAGTGCAAGCTTTTTGTGCTTCTCTAATCTATTGTAAAATAGAGAAGACATCTTAACCTTCTTCCCCCTCCTGTACAGGGTTATTACTCCCTTCAAAAGTATCCCTTGGTGGCAGGGCACCTGATCAAAAACCTGTGCTTGGTTTTTAGACACCTGATCAAAAGTCTAAAGGGTTTCTGAATCTACCTGAATCAGATTCTGTTGGTGGCAGGGCACCTGATCAAAAACCTGAGTGGATTCCTACCGTGTGGGTAGAAGAGTGGACGTACCCAAGTTGTTTGGGGAACCACTATAAATCTCCTTGTGTCGTCTGGATTCAATTGTTTAATTTCCTGCATTGTGGCTGTGATTAGATATAACTAGGCTGCTAGTTGCTGATTAGGTTTTTCCAAGCTCAACTGTAATTACAGTTAGCTTGTGTTTGTACACATCACTTGTGTTAGGCTTTAAGGTTAAATCAATATCTATAATCTTTTCATTCCGCACTTCACTCCAAGGGAGTTGGGTAGACTATTAAGTTTTGTCTGTGCAAAATTTGATAACTCTATTCACCCCCCCTCTAGAGTAGTATCTATCCCTTCACTTTCAGCTGCGGACTCGAATCTCATACTTTGCGGTGTCCAGCTTGCTCTTCTTTCTGCTCTCTTCCTCTACTTGTAATCAATCATTTGCAATCAAAGGAAAGCCCATCGCAAGAAAGGCATTTAGGTAGCGACGAGCGAAGTCGGGTGTTGTCATGGCTCACGGCTCTGTTTCTTTCTCTGATCCTTTATTAGATAGCTTCTTGCATTCGCCTCTTTTCCTTTCTTTTCCCCCATGTTCGATCCATTAGCTGGTGGTGTCTGTTTACCCGAGGCGCGGATAGGTGGCCCCTCTTCCTTTTGGCCCCCTGTATCTGGTCACCGCTTCCCGTTTCTCCTGTACACGGGAAGCCGGTATATTTAACTCGGCCCGTTTGGGCAGGCCCACTGACCCTATAAATAGGCATGAACAGTACCTTTCAAGGGATCAAGTTCCCCTAAACTTGCCGCCTGTGGCAGCGGATTCGAATTCTTCCTTTAGCGGGTACCTGTTCGCTCGGGCTATCTATGCTAACCGCTGTAACTGTTTTCTCCTTTTATTAAAGATAAGCCCGTCGCAAGAGAGGCATTCAGGCCGCGGTGGGTGAAGTCCGATGTCGCCGCTTCGGGCGGCTTGCTTTGATTTTTGTGCTGACTGCTAGTAACCGACTACCCGACAGTCTCCTCCCCACTCCTTCCCCTGTGATCGAATTGTTAACTTTGTGGTGCCTTTTCGCGCATCAACAATTAAAACGCGACCTTCAGATCTCAGTTAGTCAGTAAGTTTAGCTGATTGGACAATGTCAGATCATTAGATTGTGCAAAGCAACCTACATCCCAGCGAAGATTCTCTCTGGGAAGCCATCGTGAAGTTAGCTCGAGAAACCGACCAAATCCGCCAGGAAATCACCTAGCAGTTCGCATCGACTAACGATGTCTTAGCCGCTATTATTCAATGACTAGACACATAGCCCGCACCAACGCCAATTACATCTGCCAACTCGGCGCCAGTAGTAGAGAGCCCGCTTGTTAAATAACCTACTTGTCCGCTAGGTGGACGATTTCCCTATTGATGAGTTGTAAATATACTTATATTTTCGTATTTTACTTAAGTCAATTTTGTTTATTTTTGTCTTTTTTTATTAGTTTTATTCAATAAATTGCTTATTTTTATAAATATTATTTCTAACTTAGCTTTATTTTTATTCCAGAAAAATTCCAGAAAAAGTCAAAAAGTTGACTGACACGCCCGTGTCACATGACCGACACGCCCGTATCACGCCCTTGACGATCGCCGGCCACAGGTTGCCAGCTCGACGATCGGCGATCATCAAACCGAGCTCGACACGCCTCCAGACACGCCCGTGTCAAAATGTGACACGGGCGTGACAACTCCACCTGGCCCGACATGACGCGCGCGACTTTGCGGCCGGACCGCGCCCAAATCGACCTCCCCGACACGCCCAAGTCACGCCCGTGACTGACACATGTCACGCCCGTGACCTAGGGCGTGACCGCCACGTTTTCAACCGAAGTCAACTTTCCAGTCAAATCACCCGATCAGCTCGTGTACAGTAGTGACACGCCCCCCTGTCACGCCCTAGTCACGGGCGTGACCAACCCGAAATTTTGCCGATAAAAGGCTAGCTGCTATATGAGATTTCTGTCCACTTTTTGGTCCAAATTGCTTAGGGGAGGTGCTGCCCATTTGGATTCCATGCTTATGTAAGGAGAATTTCTCCCCCCCATCTCTCTTAGTTTGTATTAGGTTGTTTGTTTGTTTTAGCTTTCCATGTAATAGCTTTTTATTAAATGAAATGTTAGTTTTTTTGTCTTCATATGGTTTGGAATTCAATTAAGTGCCCTTCTCTTTGCAATTTTTCGTTCCCCTTTTTTGTTCTTTCTATGTTTTATCTTTTAAAGCTTTCATAATCTCGCTTAGTTTAGGATTTTATCGGCATTTCTAACCGTTGTAATGTCCGTTTTATTTCCATAATCCGCACTTGTTTAGGTTTAGCTTTTCCTTTTTTCCTTATTTTCATTCTTAAGGGTTTATAAAAAACACCTAAAAAAGTGTGATTTTCATTTTCCTTAACTTATGGTTTTTAGGATTGTAAAACTTTTTCGTCTTTTTTTTAGTTTTATTTTCACTTTTTAGGAGTTTTTATAAAAATATAAGAATGAAAATATAGTCGTTTTAATTTTTCAGCAACTTTTTTTTCTTATTTTTGCAAGTGTGTGTGCATGTATGAGTTAGGTTTTATTGCTTTATTTAGATTTCTGTAGAGTGCGCGTGTGCGTATGCATTTATTTCCGCCTACTCGTTAAGAGTTAAATGGCGCTCTGCTTTCATTTCCCGCCCACTCATTTGAGTGGGACTTGTTTTTTTATTGCTTTTATTTTATCCTACTCACTTGAGTAGGAAACTTAGAGTGCGTGTGTGTGTTTTCATTTATGTAGAGAGTGTGTGTGTGTTTTACTTTCAAGTAGAGTGTGTGCGTGTATGAGATAAATTTACCCCCGCCCACTCATTTGAGCCGGGACTCGCAATTTTATCGCTTTCTCAATTATGTAGAGTGCGTGCGTGTAGGAGATAATTTTTACGCTTTATTTATCGCTTTCTTCAATTAAGAAGAGTGTGTGCGTGTGTGCATTTATTTCTGCCTACTCGTTAAGAGTTCAATGGCGTGCTTTTATTTCTCGCCTACTCATTTGAGTAGGGCTTGCTTTATTTAATTTTCTTTATGGTTTTGAAGTGTGTGTGAGTGCCTGCATCAATTAGCCTTCAATTTATCTAATTGTCCTATTTTTTGTGTTTTCTCTTATAATTATTCAGTGCTTAATTTAACACTCACGCTTCACCTAAAAACATAAAGCCGTCCCCATACCGATGAGTGGCTAATCTCTTTTAGCCTTCGGCATCGAAGAGCATTGGGACATATAAAATGATTTGAAATAATTAAAAAACTTTATTTCTATTTTAATTTAAGGACTTAAGGTTTGCCCCGGGTTAACGACGCATAGGACCACATAATCGATGTGTGGGCTTTATTTCCGTTATCCATACGCGACGCTGAGAGGCTGCACATATGGACCGATCCCCCTTGGGTAAAGAGAACTGCGTACGCCCCCTCGAAAGAGGAGAAGCGTAGTTTTGCCGGATTGGGTTCCCCACCCAATAGCGGGGTTCTTAGCATAAAGAGGTCATTAAGAGGAATCCTTCGTCGGTCTAACGATCGGTCGAATAGTGTTAATGTTTAGGTGAGCAATATTCCTAGAGATAAGTGCGCTCATATTTTTGGAACTCCCACGGCCAAGTGCCTTTTATTAATTTAAAAACAAAGTTTAATAATTGTTGAGAATTATTTTAGTCTTAATCCGATTCGATGCCGAGCATTAACCCATCATCGAACTAACTTAGCAAAATTTAGCTCTCTTTCTTTCCGTTTTAATTAAACTAAAAAATCCCACCTTACTGATAGTAAGATAATAGTGTTCCTGGAAGAGTAGATATAATCAACGCGTCCCCGAGAATAATACGACCTCGGTATTTTCCCGAATACCGAGTACTACTTGCGATAGGTGCACTTGCCTCCTCTCGTTAGAAAACTAGATCATCTAACTCGGCCCGCGGAATCTGACCATTTCGAACCAACCACAGTCGGTCTCTGTTCCGCGACCATCAAGTTTTTGGCGCCGTTGTCGGGGAGCACGGTTGTTATATTGAATCCGGGACTCTATTAATTTTACTTTATTTTCAAATAAAAAATTTTATACAAAAAAAATCCTTCCCCCTTTCGTTGTTTTTTTTAGGGTGTATGACCCGTGGACAACCTTCGAGTTCTGAAAATCTTGAATTCGACCCCGAGATCGACCGCTCTCTTGCGCGTATCCGATCTCTCCGTCGAATTCCCTTTTTAGACCCCGCAGAATTTATCGGAGAACCCTCTTTCTCTTCTATGGCCGACCCAAATAATGCCCAAGCGGTCGAGCGTACGATGTCTTACTACGCTCGACCCAACTTGGATGATACGGGGTCGAGTATTGTTCGGCCTGCTATGGCGAACAATAATTTTGAAATTAAGTCAAGTGTTATACAAATGATCCAAAATGCCGTGCAGTTCGACGAACAGCCGGATGAGGACCCGAATAATCACTTGTCTAATTTTTTGGAAATTTGCGATACTTTTAAGATTAATGGCGTCACTGATGATGTCATTCGTTTGTGCCTTTTTTCCTTCTCCCTTAAGTCCAAAGCCAAGGAGTGGCTGGTCTCCCTCCCGCAGGGATCCATCACGACCTGGGCGGAGTTGGCGGAAAAATCCCTTACTAAATATTTTCCGCCCGCAAAAACTGTAAGATTGCGGGCAGACATTTCCTCTTTTGTGCAAATCGACTCCGAGTTTCTTTATGAGACTTGGGAGCATTTTAAGGAATTTCTTCGCCGGTGCCCGCACCACGCGCTGCCAACGTGGTTGTAGGTACAAATTTTTTATAATGGACTGAACAGTCACACGTGTCAAATGATTGACGCGGCTGCCGGGGGCACTCTGAATAATAAGACCCCCGAGGCCGCTCAGGCCCTTTTCGAAGAGATGGCTATGAATTCCTTTCAATGGAATGTCCCGAGGCGCGCCATAAGCAGGCGGGCCTTTATGAAGTGGATGTCACTGCTCAGCTAGCCCTTCAAGTGGAAAGGCTAACTAAGCAGGTGGCGGAGATGTCTGTGGCCTCCTCCACTCCGCCTTGTTTTCTTCCCCCCTCTAATGCTGCGTAGTCGACGAGTTCGTGGACTACATGGGAAATCCGATGCGTCCCTCCTTTCAAAACAACCCTTATAGTAGCCACTATAATCCGGGTTGGAGGAACCACCCGAATTTCTCATGGAGCAACCCGAACAACGCGCAGCGCCATCCTCCCCCTCCTTTTGCGCCCACATTTCCTCCTCCCCCTCCTATGAAGCCATCCCCGGTGGAGGAAAATTTTAATCGTTATGTCGCGTCCAATGAGTCCAATATCTGGAACATCACCGGATCGCTAAAAAATTTAGAAATCCATGTTGGACAGCTGGCGCGACTTATGTCGGAACGCGCTCTGGGGGCACTACCAGGGAACATGGAGCCAAATCCAAGGGAAACTGCCAACGCTATAACCCTCCGTAGCGGTAAGGAGGTGGTCGATCCAAAACGGATCGATCCTCAGGTACATATTTCACCTCCGATCCCTCTTCCCTCTTCTTCGATTACGCAACCCTTACCGATTTTTAACGACAAAACTATTTTAAACAAGGCGTTGCCCTACCCGCATAAGTTAGATAACGAGCGAGTGAACGTGCAATATGAAAAATTTATTTTATTACTTAAACAAATTCATATTAATGTTCCTTTTTGCGAGGATATCTTGCAAATGTCTAAATATGCAAAATTTTTAAAATAACTACTTTCTAATAAACGCAAACTCGAGGATATTTCACATATATCTCTCAACGCTGTCTGCTCGGCGGCTCTTACTAGTAAATTGCCCTCAAAACAAAACGACCTGGGACGGTTCTCCATCTCGTGGCTTTTTGGTGATGTATTAGTAAAATACGCCTTGGCAGACTTAGGCGCGAGCATTAATTTGATGCCGTTCTCGCTCTTCCTGCATTTAGGTTTGGGTACTCCTGCTCCTACCAATATGCGCATCCAACTAGCGGATCGCTCGGTTAGGTTCCCCATCGGGGTTGTTGAGGATGTCCTTGTCCGAGTAGACAAGTTCACCTTCCCGGTGGACTTCGTCATCTTGGACATCGAGGAAGACGCCAACGTACCAATAATACTTGGTCGCCCTTTCCTCGCAACCTCACGTGCGTTAATCGATGTAAGTAATGGTCATCTTCTCCTTCGGGTAGGAGACGACCAAGTTACTTTTTTTATTAACTCCTCAATGGAAGATTCGTCGTCGAGCGATGATTTCTGCTACTCTTTAGATTCTTTTTATGGAGATTGTTCTTCTCCGGTTTTCGAGTCCGAGTTTTAAACGAAAATATTTTTTTGCTCGGAAATTTTTATTGCGATGAGGATGCGTCTACTGATGTGCCTTTTGAATCAATTGGTTCAAAAGACATTAGATCTAAAACCTCACTAGAAGAACCACCCACCCTAGATCTCAAACCATTACCCAAATCCCTCAAATACGCCTTTTTGGGGAAAAATGATACACTCCTGGTAATCATTTCTTCACATTTAAGCGATTCGGAGACCTCCAATTTATTGGAGGTTTTGCTTAAACATCGCCACGCAATTGCGTGGCAAATTTCTGACCTTAAGGGGATTAACCCTTCTTTCTGCACTCATAAAATTTTCTTAAACGATAATTGCCGCAAAACCATTCAGCCGCAGCGACGTCTTAACCCAAACATGAAAGACGTCGTGAAAACTGAGATAATTAAATTATTAGATGCGGGGATTATTTATCCCATTTCTGATAGTGCATGGGTTAGTCCCATTCATGTCGTGCCCAAGAAGGGCAGTCTGACCGTAGTGGTGAATGAGCACAACGAGCTCGTCCCAACTCGTACTGTTATGGGTTGGCGTGTGTGCATCGATTATCGCAAACTTAATGATGCCACCCGCAAGGACCATTTCCCACTACCGTTCCTTGACCAGATTCTCGAGCGTCTCTCCGGTCATCCATATTATTGTTTTCTCGACGGTTTATCGAGTTTTTCCAAATCCCCATTTCCCCCGAGGACCAAGAAAAAACAACTTTTACTTGCCCCTTTGGCACCTTCGCTTACCGAAGGATGCCATTTGGCCTCTGCAATGCGCCAGCTACATTCCAAAGATGTATGCTGGCAATCTTTGGCGAGCTAGTAGAAGATATTATGGAAGTATTTATGGATGACTTTTCTGTATTCGGATGCTCATTCCCGGATTGTCTTCGTAATCTCGATCGTGTCCTCCAGCGATGCGAGGACACGAATCTTGTTTTAAATTTGGAAAAGTGTAACTTTATGGTTCGAGGAGGTTTGGTCCTCGGCCATAAGATTTCGATTAAGGGGATAGAGGTCGATAAGGCCAAAGTAGAAGTCATAGAAAAGCTTCCTCAGCCGACTAACGTTAAATCTATTAGGAGTTTCTTAGGCCACGCGGGCTTTTATAGGCGCTTCATTCAAGATTTTTCAAAAATAACAAAGCCGCTTACTCACCTCTTGGAAAAGGAATCACCTTTTGTCTTTAGTAGCGATTGCGAGTCTGCCTTCAATTTTATAAATCAAAAACTTATCAATTCTCCAATTCTAGTGGCCCCTAATTGGTCCCTTCCGTTCTTGGCTAACGCGTAGAAAAACATTTTCATCCTATTTATTACGCTAGCAAGATGCTCACTTCTGCACAAATGAATTACACGACAACGGAAAAGGAACTCTTAGCCGTCGTTTTCGCTTTCGATAAGTTTCGCTCGTACATTACGCTATCTAAAGTTATCGTTTTCACCGATCACTCCGCCCTTAAGTATTTACTAGCCAAAACCGACGCGAAGCCCCGCCTTCTTCGATGGATTCTCCTCCTTCAAGAATTTGACTTGGAGATCCGGGATAAGAAGGGCGCGGAAAATCTAGCGGCAGACCACCTCTCCCGTTTAGAAAATTCGGGTGCGGAAGCGCTCGTCGAATATGAAATAAACGACAGATTCCCCGAGGAACACCTTCTCGCCATTCGTTCGTCTTCGTCATCTTCGCCTTGGTTCGCAGATTTTGCGAACTACTTAGTCGCGCGAGTACTTCCAAAAGATTTTTCAAGTAATCAAAAGAAGAAATTCTTTTCCGACTTGAAAAATTTCTTTTGGGATGACCCATTTCTTTTCCGTATCTGTACGGACCAAGTGGTTCGAAGATGCGTCGCGGGAGTGGAGTGCACACAAATATTGAGGCACTGCCACGAGGGTCCAGTCGGGGGGGCACTATCAAGCAAACCGTACCGCTAGAAAGGCGCTAAAGGCGGGCTACTTTTGGCCCACTCTCTTCAAAGACGCGCACAATTTTGTGCGCGCATGCGATAGCTGTCAGCAGTCGGGTAACATCTCACGTCGAGATGAGATGCCCCAAAACATGTTTTTAGAATGCGAAGTCTTCGATTTATGGGGCATAGATTTTGTTGGCCCCTACCTCCTTCTTATAAAAATTCATATATTTTAGTGGCGGTCGACTACGTATCACAGGGGGCGGAAGCGCAAGCTCTCCCCACCAACGATGCGCGAGTCGTAGTTACATTTCTAAAAAAATTATTTTCTCGCTTCGGCACGCCTCGCGCTATTGTTAGTGATAGGGGAACGCATTTCTGTAACGCTCTAATGGCTAAGACGTTAGCTAAATACGGAGTCACGCACAAACTTGCCACCCCCTACCACCCGCAAACAAGTGGCCAAGTTGAGGTAGTAAATCGAGAGATAAAACGCATATTAGAAAAAACCGTTTCACTTAATAGGAAAGATTGGTCCGCTAAGCTCGACGACGCGTTATGGGCGTATCGTACGGCGTACAAAACCACTGCCGGTGGTACCCCGTTTCGATTAGTCTATGGCAAAGCGTGCCATTTACCCGTAGAACTAGAACATCGCGCACTTTGGGCATTAAAACTCTTAAACCACGACTCTAACTTAGCCGCTCAGAATAGAAAACTGCAACTAAACGAGCTCGATGAATGGCGTGTGAACGCATACGAGAGAAATAAGTTCTATAAGGAGCATTCTAAGTTCTATCACGATCGAAAAATTAAAACCCCCAAATTTTTTCTCCAGGCGATCTAGTCCTTCTTTACAATTCACGTCTTAGGCTTTTCCCGGGTAAGCTAAAATCGCGATGGTTCGGCCCCTTCAAGGTTGAAGAGGTTTGGCCATATGGGACCATACTAATCTCCCACCTCGAAAAAGGCACTTTTAAGGTGAACGGTCATTGGTTAAAGTCTTACATAGCGGGCGACCCAGTGATCGAGTATAGCGAAACCATATCCCTCCTCGACTTATAAACCAGCCACTATAGTCAAGCTACGCGACTATAAACAAAGCGCTCCTGGGAGGCACCCCATGTCTATCTTTTTTACGTCATTATTTATTATGTTTTCTATTTTTCTAATAAATGCAGGGTTTCTAATGGGCTTCCCCGAGCGCGGATCAGGGACGTTTTCTGCCCCCCTCTTTTTTCTTTTTTGTACATATACCTGCTGTCTTGTTCCTCATGCTTAGCATACAACATTGGGGACAATGTTGGATCTAAGTATGGGGGTGTTTTTGTATTTTCGTAGTTTCTTTTTCACTTACAAAAACAAAACAAAAAAAATTTAAAAAACAAAACTTCAAAAATAAAAAAATATATATATAACACAAAAATAAAATAAAAAATTTAATTAAAAATTTTGAAGTTTCATTTTTGAAACTTTGACTTATTTTTAACTTGGTCCGCGAGATCCGGCTCATCGAGCCATCCACATAACGAGTCATCTCGCGGCTACCTAGTTTTTATTTTTGTAAATATTATTTTTAAGTATTTTTGTAAATATTTTTTGTAAGTATTTTTGTAAGTATTTTTTGTAAACATTTCTTTCTCTTTCCCCTTTCCCCTTTTCTCTCTCATCCTTGTAAATAACTTCTATTTCTCCCAAACTTTTCTTAAAAATACAAAAAATTCACAAAACTTAAAAATACAAAAAAAAACATTTCTTTCGCAAAACTTAAAAATCCAAAAAAAATTATTTTCGCATTTTTTAATTTTTTCTTTAGTATGTATATATTAAAAATATAAATACAAAAATACAAAAAAAAGAGTATAACTTCAAAAAAATTCAAAAAATTATGTAAGTTATGAAACAAATAAATCAAACATCTCATTCTTAAGTTTCTTGCTATCCAAAAATTTAGTTTTGAGTTTATTTATATGTGAATTTGATCAATTCTTTGTTCACTATTCGTTTGTTAATTATAAATTGAAAAATCTAAATAGTCGGGGTTAAATTTTAAAGAATTTATTATACTTTGTTAAAAATAGGGGACTCGCTTTAGGCACTACTTCTAATTTTTCATAGATAGGAGCACGTGTACCATGTTAGAAAATAACGACTATAGAATTCAATTATGCTTGCTTTTAGCTTTCTGAAAAATTGGAACGTACAATTTATAAAGGTTGCTCTCAATTATTTTTCAATTAAAAATCTAGTTCTCTTTTCTCTCCTTACTTATCATAACCTTTTTGGTATGATAAAAAAAATTCCCCCTCAAAAAAGATCCTATGTCAATGGGAATAAGATTTCATTTTGTAAACATAGGCACCCAATAAATTAAAAGATTATACGTTACGGAGTAAGAGGATAAAATTCATTACTCCAATACATATACATTGGGTTATTTTTATTTATGAAGAAGAAAAAAATTAATGTTAAGGAAAATAAGATTTCGTTTTCCTTTAACATCCAAATCAAAAAAAATGGAGGTTCGAAAAAAATAATAACCTCGCCTCAAAATCCAAGCACCTTCATAAACCAACATCAACCCCCCTTAGCCAATTTCATGACTCTAGAATTAATTCAAAAATCTTTTTGAGAGCATAATTCGTAAATTGCATTATTTCCGGTAAAACTCCTATAAGCTAAAGTTCGTATAACTCCAAACTATTTTCTGTTAATCTAACTAATACAATTATTGCTTTCTATTTGATTACATCAAGAAGTCTTTTGGCCAAAACCTTTGCCCTGTTTAAATCATCTAAATGATTTTAGGACTTAACTCTTATACCCCGTATATTTAATTTGATCTCTCTTATAATTAATTTAGCGGTAGCAGAACTTAGGTTTTTTTATTATTCCTTATAAGTTCACCTAAAACTTTTGCTCTGGAATAGCAAAAGCTTAAGTATGGGGGTATTTGATAAGTTGTAAATATACTTATATTTTCGTATTTTATTTAAGTCAATTTTGTTTATTTTTGTCTTTTTTTATTAGTTTTATTCAATAAATTGCTTATTTTTATAAATATTATTTCTAACTTAGCTTTATTTTTATTCCAGAAAAATTCCAGAAAAATTCCAGAAAAAGTCAAAAAGTTGACTGACACGCCCGTGTCACATGACCGACACGCCCGTGTCACATGACCGACACGCCCGTGTCACGCCCTCGATGATCGCCGGCCACAGGTTGCCAGCTCGACGATCGACAATCATCAAACCGAGCTCGACACGCCTCCAGACACGCCCGTGTCAAAATGTGACACGGGCGTGACAACTCCACCTGGCCTGACGTGACGCGCGCGACTTTGCAGCCGGACCGCGCCCAGATCGACCTCCCCGACACGCCCAAGTCACGCCCGTGACTGACACATGTCACGCTCGTGACCTGGGGCGTGACCGCCACGTTTTCAGCCGAAGTCAACTTTCCAGTCAAATCACCCGATCAGCTCGTGTACAGTAGTGACGCCCCCCTGTCACGCCCTAGTCATGGGCGTGACCAACACGAAATTTTGCCTATAAAAGGCAGCTACTGTATGAGATTTCTGTCCACTTTTTAGTCCAAATTGCTTAGGGGAGGTGCTGCCCATTTGGATTCCATGCTTATGTAAGGAGAATTTCTCCCCCCCCCCCCCCCATCTCTCTTAGTTTGTATTAGGTTGTTTGTCTGTTTTAGCTTTCCATGTAATAACTTTTTATTAAATGAAATGTTAGTTTTTTTTGTCTTCATATGGTTTGGAATTCAATTAAGCGCCCTTCTCTTTGCAATTTTTCGTTCCCCTTTTTTTTTGTTCTTTCTATGTTTTATCTTTTAAAGCTTTCATAATCACGCTTAGTTTAGGATTTTATCGGCATTTCTAGCCATTGTAATGTCCGTTTTATTTCCATAATCCGCACTTGTTTAGGTTTAGCTTTTCCTTTTTTCCTTATTTTCATTCTTAAGGGTTTATAAAAACACCTAAAAAGTGTGATTTTCATTTTCCTTAACTTAGGGTTTTTTGGATTGTAAAACTTTTTCGTCTTTTTTTTTAGTTTTATTTTCACTTTTTAGGAGTTTTTATAAAAATATAAGAATGAAAATATAGTCATTATAATTTTTCGCTCACTTCATTTTAGCTTTTTTTTGTAAAACTTTTAGTCCCTTTAATTTTTATTTCATCTTTTTATGCATTTCTACCGCATTCTAGCGGTAGAAATGCAGTCGTTTTAATTTTTCAGCAACTTTGTTTTTCTTATTTTTGCAAGTGTGCGTGCGTGTATGAGTTAGGTTTTATTGCTTTATTTCAATTTCTGTAGAGTGCGCGTGTGCGTATGCATTTATTTCCGCCTACTCGTTAAGAGTTAAATGGCGCTCTGCTTTCATTTCCTGCCCACTCGTTTGAGTGGGACTTGTTTTTTTATTGCTTTTATTTACTCCTACTCACTTGAGTAGGAAACTTAGAGTGCGTGTGTGTGTGTTTTCATTTATGTAGAGTGTGTGTGTGTGTTTTACTTTCAAATAGAGTGTGTGCGTGTATGAGATAAATTTACCCCCACCCACTCATTTGAGCCGGGACTCACAATTTTATCGCTTTCTCAATTATATAGAGTGCGTGCATGTAGGAGATATTTTTTACGCTTTATTTATCGCTTTCTTCAATTAAGAAGAGTGTGTGCGTGTGTGCATTTATTTCCGCCTACTCGTTAAGAGTTCAATGGCGTGCTTTTATTTCCCGCCTACTCATTTGAGTAGGGCTTGCTTTATTTAATTTTCTTTATGGTTTTGAAGTGTGCGTGAGTGCCTGCATCAATTAGCCTTCAATTTATCTAATTGTCCTATTTTTTTGTGTTTTCTCTTATAATTGTTCAGTGCTTAATTTAACACTCACGCTTCACCTAAAAACATAAAGCCGTTCCCATACCGATGAGTGGCTAATCTCTTTTAGCCTTCGACATCGAAGAGCATTGGGACATATAAAATGATTTGAAATAATTAAAAAACTTTATTTCTATTTTAATTTAAGGACTTAAGGTTTGCCCCGGGTTAACGACGCATAGGACCACATAATCGATATGTGGGCTCTATTTCCGTTATCCATACGCGACGTCGAGAGGCTGCACGTATGGACCGATCCCGCTTGGGTAAAGGGAACTGTGTACGCCCCTCGAAAGAGGAGAAGCGTAGTTTTGCCAGATTGGGTTCCCCACCCAATAGCGGGGTTCTTAGCGTAAAGCGGGCATTAAGAGGAATCCTTCGTCGGTCTAACGATCGGTCGAATAGTCTTAATGTTTAGGTGAGCAATATTCCTAGAGATAAGTGCGCTCATATTTTTGGAACCCCCGCGGCCAAGTGCCTTTTATTAATTTAAAAACAAAGTTTAATAATTGTTGAGAATTATTTTAGTCTTAATACGATTCGATGCCGAGCGTTAACCCGTCATCGAACTAACTTAGCAAAATTCAGCTCTCTTTCTTTCCGTTTTAATTAAACTAAAAAATCCCACCTTACAGATAGTAAGATAATAGTATTCCTGGAAGAGTAGATATAATCAACGCGTCCCCGAGAATAATACGACCTCGGTATTTTCCCGAATACCAAGTACTACATGCGATAGGTGCACTTGCCTCCTCTCGTTATAAAACTCGATCATCTAACTCGGCCCGCAGAATCTGACCATTTCGAACCAACCACAGTCGGTCTCTGTTCCGCGACCATCACCTATCCGCAAGTCTGCCCGTAAAACTGTCTGGCATCTTATTCGCCGTGCTGACCGCAGCCCCTCTGCGGTTTCCAGTTGTTTGGCACAAAAGGGTATGTTCTTATGAACCCGGTCCCCAGTCCGTCGCTTACTCTGCCAATCAAACGAAGACAATGCAAAAAACCTCTACTTCTACGAAAAGAAAAAAATGGGTCAACTTTATTCCAAGTGAGGCAGCGTGAGAATGAGACACTCTCACATTTTATAGGCCGCTTTCAGAAGGAGGTTTCGAAAGTTGAGAAGGCCAATCTAGAATTGTATAAAATCACACTAATTGAAGGCTTAAAAGAAGGACCGTTAAGGTTTGGTGCCACCGTCGGAAAAGGAAAATCATACCAGGAGATAATTAATCTTGCTAACCAGTACTTTTGTGCTAGAAGAGGTAATTCTGACTATGTCATGAAGAACAAATCAAATTGTAAGAAATCTTTTTATACTATAGACCAGAAGTCCAAGTGCTCTGATCAGTACTGTGAGTATCATAAGGGAAAGGGTCACAGGACAGAAGATTGTAGAGCTTTTCAACAAATAGTGGACAGAATGATGAAGCAGGGAAAATTTGGTGACGCCATTTAAAAGATTTATGCATCTCACTCAGGAACCTGAAAATACAAAGACGTGGTGGACATCCTCCTCGGCTTGGAATAAATAGATCCAAAAGCCTCACCTTTAATATTGAGAACAAATGCGTCAATTTGTTTGTATTACCAACTCATTTCCTAAAACTTCTTTATTGAATTTGTTTTTCTATCATTTGTTTTTACTTTATACCTCAAGGCCTCTTAATAACACTTTTACAAGTATTTTCTTTTCTTAACAACTTGAGAAGTAAGGATAACTGACTTTAGGAGACATCGCGGTGTTCAGCTAGGACCCCCCTAGAATAGTTGTCATTATCGTAACACCACGATGACCACGTATACCGGGGAGATTTCACACCGTGTAGTGGGAGCTTGCAGATTCTAGTAAGGTGGGCCACTGAATTATGGATCCCGGCTGGTATCTCTAACCCCACCTCTGCATTTTGGAGGGATAGGGTGGGTGCTAGTTCTATCATGCCTTATAGGGAATATCCTTACAGCTTTGGTGACCCTGTGAGAAAAGCAATGTTATATGCACCTGCCCGCAGATCATCCTAGCTTGTGACCCTTGAATACTCTTTGGAACCCTCGAGCAGTGCCTACATGAGACCCACAACCGGGTTGATCTCAGAGGAAAGCAATGGGCTTTAAGTGCACCTGCCCGAAAGATCATCTTGTGCTGTACTCCAGGCAAGAGGGCAGTAAATCCTTTCCCATTTTATTGGGTGTGGATCTAGTCTACAACTTTTGGGACCTTGTGAGTAAAGCAATGCTATATACACCTGCCCACATAGTCACCTAAGTTTGTGGCTCATTTCTTAGCTTGCAGAATTATGGTATTCGCTTCAGTCCGTAAAAGTTGATTTATCAAGTTGCTGAGATATTTTCTTATTGGGTGATGAGGTCTACAACTTTTATGACCATGTGAGAAAAGCAATGCTATATATACCTTCCCGCTGGATCGCTTAAGTCTGAAACCATCTTTCTTGGCTCGCAAAATTTATTATCAGATTCCTGGTTAGTGAAAGACCTGACTGGAATTGGTATTCGTAAAAGGTCTGGATGAGTACCCCATTAAAGAAGGCGGTTAATAATGCCTTTGCTGGATTATCAAAAGTTACTCAATATTCTTATCGCTGAACCGTGCGGTTAGATGTCAAGCAGGCTGGTTTTCTCTAGCTGATCGTGAAATTCATACTTTGGATATCGTTGTTAAGCGCTCGAGAAGATTATTATATGTCTATCCAATTGATTCATGTTGTGGATATCGTTCTTAATCGCTCAGGAAGACTATGTGTAGTGATCACTCGTCTGTTCTGCTTCCTTTTTCATATTACGGATATCATCTCTACTCTCGCGATAAGATGATTGTTATGACTTAAAATTATTCTCTTTCTTATTCAATTAAATAACAGAGTTTGTTCCCTCAGCCTGGCCTAACTCATCATATTGTTTAAAAATACTTAGCCTCCTGGCAAGCCACGTCTAATCGCTAAGTTTTGTCTTTTTTCTATCTTTTCGTATCATGTCAGAAATAGAATATTCAGATTGCAATAAAATTGGCTTTCCAGATTCACTCAGCTGGTAAATTCGATCAGCACTGCAAAAGATAAACCTCTATTTATTATCCAAGTCAGCGTTTGTCAACGAATATCCTGGCTAGATTTATTTATTTGCGTCAGAATATGCAAGACTTAACAATATCAGCTCAAATTCGATTATTTTATTCGCCTACATTTCATTTAACAAGTTATCAAGATCTATTAGCACGAACAAAAGTAATAACATTTCCTTTATCAGAAATAAAAAAATCCATATCCGCGCGGTTGACTCGAACTCAGGGATTCCTCTTCGCTCCAGCTGCTGGTTTGGCTTGAACTCTTATTCATAGCAGTCTCATCGGGTACATCATCTTGATTGCTTTTAACTTCATCCTCAGCGAGGATCTCTTCAACAGCAGCCCTAGCCGCCACATCTCGCGCGGCTTTAGCTTCCTAGAAGCTGGGGAATAAGTCGTCAAAAGAGACTTTTTCATGATCAAGCTTAAATGCTCCCCGCTCCCTCAGAATATCCAACATATCCTCCCTGCCTTCCCGCAAATGTACGGCAATTTCATTCAGGATGGTCGGGTTCTCCGGGTCGTAGGCTTTCTGCAAAAGAAGTTCAAGGTAAATTTTCGGCTAATGCTAAGATAACCAGAAAAGTTGCGAGTTAAAATCTTACCGCATTAGTATTCTTAAATTTCTCGTTTTCTTCTTTGAGCTGCTCCATTTCCTCCTCTAGCCGCTCGACTAAGCTGACTACTTCGGTAAGTGCTTCGGTAATGAAATGGCCCGTGACGAATCTTCTCGCGCGAATTTGTGCGGCTAGAGCAGGAATCTTTTTTGTGGGAATTGTTCGCACGTCGGCCAAGTTTTCCTTATAGTACATCGCCCAGCTAACCGCGTGGGCATGCTTGGAGATCTTATCATTCTACCACATAGAAAGAACAGTGGAGACCTGAACATGCTCCCACGAGGATGCCACTTCATGACCTCCTTGCCGCGGCGGTCTTTCAACTTCTCACCCATTCCGCGGGAAGTGAAGGACTCGGAATCGTAGCCAGCGGCGACATCTTTTTCCGCTCGGCGGTCAGCCTCCCTTTTCTTCCGCGCCTCGCTCTGCGTCATAATGGGCCCTCCCGGTGTATCCGGCATATTCGCCGGAACTCTCAAAATGGATGCAAAGTGATAAAAGCTTTTAGCCTCCCGGTAAGATGGGTAACAAATAATTAATCGCTAAAACATACCTTCTTCTACAGGCCAGTCAGCCACAATCGGTAGTATCAGAATGTAATGCTGAATATCTAGCCGTGAGTCGGCAAGAAATTCGATGATCTCTTTCTCGAATCCTTCAACGTCAAACCGCTCGAATAGCCATGTAGGCCGAACATGCTTGCGGACAGGTAAAAGACCCAGATTACCCTCGAACATGAGGAATCTTGTAGACCAGTTCGGGAATTTATTCGGTAAGTTTACCGTCTTCATCCCGGTGCAACCAAAATACACCTCACCTTTGAAGATCTGGTTATCTTTCTTACCGGAAGTGGTGGAGCGGACTACAAAGCAGTGGCAGAAGAGATCCATGGTGAACTTTACCCACTCGGCCTTCAGGTAAATGATGAAACTCACCACCAAGGCAACTGTGTTCGGCAAGAGTTGGCCGGGAACAATCCCAAAGAAATCTAAAATTTCAACAAGTTCAAGTAGCGGTGGCAGGCTGAAACAATAATCAAAGTGATCGATCGGGATGGCCACCAAATTCCTCCCAGAAGTATTGATTCTCTCGTCTTCTCGCGGTAATCGCGTGATTATGTCAGAATCAGCCACGTGGACGGTGATAAAGCGGTCAAGTTCGGTTGCCTTTATGACTGATCTCCTATGCTCGGCTTTGAGGAAGGCAGAGGCAGTAGCTGTAAGACCCCCTTCCCGGAACACAACACACGGCACGAGGGGAGTCTTATGCCCGAAATAACCGCCTTGCGGTAGCACTAACACACGGGTTAGCCTTTACCATAAGACGCCTATTCCGCCGGCTACAATCCATATCACATAAACTATGCCAACCCAACCATAACAGAAAAGTAAAGCAGTTCAATTCACAACTAAGTTTAAGTCCAAAAGAGCGGAAGATAACAAGCACAACAGGCTTGTACAAAAGAACAAGAGTCTAGAAATGTTTTGCCAAATGGCTACATGAAAACACTCACGACTGTCACTGACGGTGCCGATGGCACCACCACTTCAGGTCCTATCGTCCGGGCCTGGCTGTCCTGCTGCATAGTCCGTTGCTGCTCTACCTGCGGGGTTTCCTCCTAAAAAGGAAGACGTAGCAACCGTTAGTCATAAGACTAAGTGGCTTCACATCCGCTCCCCCGGCGACTCCTCGGCACCGAGCGGAGAAAGGAACAAAGGTACAATATGTATATATAAAAGCAAGTAAACAAGCAGCTGACTGTAAATATGGTGGAGTACAAACTACGCTACACAACTAGCAGTTCTACAATTATCTATATATATGACAGTAGGTATAAGTAATCAGAATAGTAACTTAACTTATAAGAGTGCCCATACAAACTTATAAGTTAAGGATCGGCTTAACAGTAAAGTAACTCATCGTATAAGAGTGCCCATACAAACTTATACGATGAGGATCTTGTGTATGCAATGAATGACATGATATGAATGTTATGCTATGACCGAATCATGCGCACGCACATGCAAGTTGCTATGTCGACACAGACTTGGAGTTCCCACTTTTCGAGCAGGTAGCTAACCTCTCAAGCGTCGTCCGTCATGGCCAGACGGCGACAGTGGAGCGGGCGTCTCCACTACTAGGTGGTATCACACTACCTATCCTAGGCCCTCGTACGCCTCAACGCTAAAAACACAACAGCGGAGCTCACATGCGTACTACGGCTCAGAAGGGGTCTTGGGTAGATGTGCACCAAGAACACAGCCCAACCTGGCCTTTGATTTCGAACCGGATGGAACCTCGGAAACGCACGAGGTGCAAGCCCAACCGTTCTCATGGCGCGGAGGAGATCTCGGGTTATGGACACCAAGTATCTAACCCTACCGCCCAAGGTCTACCCATTGGCTCCCATCGGTGTGACGACTGGCGAACCCGTAGACCTGTCACAGTCATTATCTCAATATCGCGACACGATGAATCGTCGCACATCGCATGCCCCAAAACAACTCACTCGATGCTACCCGTAGGGAGGCTTCAACTCTAAGCATCGGTTGTTAATAAACCCCTTGGGCTCGGATTACGGTTACAAAATACTCTTCACATAGTGTTCATCATATTCACGTCCACCTATTCAATGAATTCACCTCAACACTACGCATAATAGACATGTTCAATACCCAACCATATAAATATATTCTATACCAATCTCAACCCTTAATTTCTAGCCTTCTCATCCACTCCATTTCTCTACCAATACATGGTTATTCCTTATTACACAACCAAATGAGTAACCATGCTAAATTACAGTAACAACAACATTATAGATATATGGGAGCAAGATAACAAATGAGCAAATCGCAACCATTGCAAGAGTGCTAACATTGTAAATTAACAAGTGCATTAACATAGGATAGCCCGATACTAAAACTGGGATTCCCGGAGCTACAGGAATCCGATCACAATGCTCAACCCCTCGTTGGAAAGGTATTCGCGAGGGCTACGACTTTCGTGTTGAGTCGATTGCCCAGATCTGGTCGCAACATACCAGAAATTCAACTCGAATACGTACAGGAAACAGTTTCCTATACAGGATTTTCCCGAACGCAGCGGACTCGAACCAGCTTTCCCGTGGCTACAGGTATCGCATGGAAACGTGCAACCCCTCGTTGGAAAGGTAATTTCAAGGGCTACGACTTTTGTGTTGAGTCGTTCACCCAGATCTGGCCAGAACACCTCTGAAATTGGCCACGAAGGTCGCCGCGTGCAGAAATCAGATTTCTGCACGCATCTTAAGGCGAGATGAACGGCATCCGTTCATCTTCTTCCTTGCAACGACCTCGCATAAACTTCTCCAGAAATCACACCCAACCTTATTTCTCCTTTCAAAGCCAAACCCTCACGAAAACCCCTCTCATCTCCACTTTGAATGATGAGAAGGTTGAGGGAGACTAAGCCTAGAAAACCTAGGCATGGCTTATCCTAAGAACTCTCCTCCTCACCTTCAAGACTCTATGGAGTCGATGTCTCTCCTAAAATAACTACAGATCTAGCACCAAGGGAGAGGGGAGAAAGCTCACCTCAAGTCCAGCGGTACCACCATGGCCGGCCATGAGCCTCGCACTCCTTCGTAGCGGCATTTCGTTTCCGCCAAGGATGGCCCGGCAATCTTCTTCCAAGGATGGCTCCGGCAAGCCTCTTCCTCCTCCAGCCAAGAGAACTCTCTCAGAAATTTCGGGGCAGAAGAAAGGGGATGAAATGCTAGGGTTTCACATCTTTTTCGTTTTTATACACCGCAGACACGGGTAGGCACACGGCCGTGTTCCTACCCGTGTTCAGGTGACACGGCCGTGTCGCCTGCCGTGTTTAGGGCCGTGTTCATCCCAGAATATTTTTCTACCGTGTTGGGGTTGCGGCACACGGGTAGAGACACGGCCGTGTCTCGACCCGTGTCCTCAGCACACGGGTAGGGACACGCCCGTGTCTCAATACCCGTGTACTTCTCTGACTGATAAGCCTAATCTTGGCATGAGGCACACGGGTATGGACACGGCCGTGTCCATACCCGTGTCGGCCAAAATTACCGTTTTGCCTTGTTTTCCTCATTTCCCATACATTCGCACCTGTTCACCCACACCCCCATTGGGCTCACCACAGCCCCCTTGACTCAAATACGCAATCAAGGGGCCTAGCGCGAATTGGGACGTTACAAATCCTATAAACAAAATAAAAGATTTCGTCCCCGAAATCAGGGTAAGGCTATGGGAGTGAAACACATAAAAGGGAACTATGCTTTCAAGTAAAATTTTTACCTGGGGTAAATAATTCCGGGTAGCGCCCTTGCATCAAATCCCTTGGCTCCCATGTGAACTCCTCCTTCCCATGATTAGACCATAGCACTTTCACCAAGGGAACACTTTTGCGGCGCAAGGTTCTTGTCTCGTTATCAACGATCCGCACCGGCTCCAGTCGCACAGACCTATCAGACGCCACGGCACCATCCGTTGTGGGGATATACTGTTCAGTCCGCAACAAAGCCTTCCGAAGCGACGATACATGGAACACGTCGTGAAGGTTCTCCAGCTCCGGTGGTAACTCCAATCGATAGGCCAATCCTTTCCACTACGACATAGGGCCCGACATACCTTGGGCTGAGCTTCTTGACTCCACACACCCGCGACACTCCGTGCATCGGTCGAATCTTCAGGAACACCTTATCACCCACTTGAAACTCCACCATACGGTGCCTTGCGTTGTAATATTTCGCCTGTCGGCTTTGAGCCTCTAGCATTCGATCCCGGATCAACCTAACCACCGCGTCCGTGTCATCAATATACTCATTTCCAAATGTCTTCGGATCTTCGTCTTGCACCCAGGACAAGGGTGTTCTACACCTCCTTCCATACAAAGCTTCATGAGGTGCCATACCAATACTGGCTTGATGACTGTTATTATAAGAGAACTCCACGAGAGGTAAGAGTCTCTCCCATGGTTCCCCTTTATCTAGCACACACAACCTCAGAAGGTCCTCCAATGTTCGGATGGTTCGTTCAGACTGCCCGTCCGTTTGAGGGTGAAAGGCTGTGCTAAAGGCGAGGCGCGAGCCCAAATAAGCCTGTACAGCCCTCCATTCTCTTGAAGTAAACCGACCATCCCGATCGGAGACGATCGTCTTCGGCACACCATGGTACCGCACAAATTGCTCCACAAAGAGACGCACTAGGACGCCCACCTGCGCCTCCTTCTTCATTGGGATAAATCGGGCTACCTTGGTCAACCGGTCAACTATCACCCACACAGAATCATTCCCCGAGCGCGAGCGAGGTAACCCGTGGACAAAGTCCATGGAGATGTCCTCAAATTTCCATTCGGGGATGGACAACGACTGTAGCATTCCACCGGGGCTTCTACACTCCCCCTTCACCATTTGGCAGGCCACACAATGAGTAACAAAGTACTTGACATCCCTCTTCATGCCCGGCCAACACATTGTCTTTCTCAAATCGGTGTACATCTTCGCGATCCCCGGGTGCACCGAGTACTTGGAGCAATGGGCCTCCTTTAGAATATCCTCCCGAATGTTGTCACCTTCGGGGAAGTAAAGCCGGCCACGAAAATGGACGAGGCCGTCTTTTAGGGAGTATTCTTCCGTAGTCCTATCCTCCATTGACTTGAAAGCCGGGGTTAAAGCCGCATCCTTCTTTTGTTCCGTCCGGATCCGGTCTCGTATGTTGCAAACTATACTCATCGCGGCCAAATATTCTGTATACTCTTCCGATTGATTCTTAAAGACCAAAGTGATTTCCATCTCTTGCAGTGTCCGGATTAACTCCATCCTCATCAAGCGGGATTCCGTGCTCGTTCCCGGTGCTTTTCGGCTCAAGGCATCAGCTACGGAATTAACCTTCCCAGGGTGGTAGTTCAAGGTGAATTCATAGTCGCACAAGAACTCCAACCACCGCCGTTGTCTCAAGTTTAACTCCTTTTGGGTGTGAACGTACTTCAGGTTTTTGTGATCCGAGTAGATCTCGCAGTGGACGCCATATAAATAATGCCTCCAAATCTTCAAGGCGAATACCACCGCTCCCAACTCTAGATCATGCACCAGGTAGCTGGCTTCATGCTTCTTCAACTGTCTTGAAGCATAAGAGATCACATGCCCATTCTGCATCAACACAGCTCCCATCCCTTGATACGACGCATCCGTGTAAACTTGAAAGCCCTCCTTCCCAGATGGAAGAGCTAGGATGGGTGCAGTCGTCAATCTGTCCTTCAACTCTTGGAATGCAGCTTCGCACTGGGGTGTCCATTCAAACGGCACACCCTTCTTGGTCAGCGTAGTAAGGGGAAGGGCGATCTTCGAGAAGCCTTTCACGAACTTGCGATAGTACCCGGCAAGTCCAAGAAAGCTCCGTATGTCGGCCGCTGACTTCAATGGCGACCACTCCTTCACGGCCCGCACCTTGGCCGGATCTACTGCTAGCCCCGCCCCACTAATCACATGGCCCAAGAACGCGACCTCTTGAAGCCAAAACTCGCATTTGCTGAACTTGGCAAACAAAGTGTGCTCCTTTAGCTTCCTCGGCACTAAAGTTAGATGTTCGGCGTGTTCTGCTTCAGTCTTGGAGTAGACTAGGATATTATCGATGAACACGATGACAAAGATGTCCAAATAAGGGCTGAACACCTTGATCATCAAGCTCATAAAGGCGGAAGGGGCGTTTGTGAGCCCAAACGGCATCACGGTGAATTCATACAAACCATATCTCGAACTAAACGCCGTCTTCTGAATGTCATCTTCTTGTATCCTCAGCTGATAATATCCCGAACGCAGATCTAACTTGGAGAACCAATACGATCCCACCAATTGATCAAATAATTCATCAATGCGCGGTAGGGGATAGGTGTTCCGCACCGTTAACCGGTTCAACTCTCGATAATCAATACATAACCGCAGGGTGCCATCCTTCTTTTTGACGAACAAAACGGGCGCTCCCCAAGGCGACGAGCTTGGGCGAACGAACCCTGCTTCCACCAATTCCTGAAGCTGGACTCTAAACTCTGCAAGTTCCTTTGGAGCCATTCGGTATGGAGCTCGCGAGACGGGCTTGGCACCCGGAATTAGCTTGATTTGGAAGTCCACTTCCCTATGCGGGGGTAGTCCCAGCAATTTCTCGGGAAATACCTCGGGAAATTCTCGCACCACCCGCACATCCTTGACCTCTAATGTCAATTTCTTCAACTCGAAGCAAATTACATAGACCTCGTCCCCTTCCATATGAGATTTCATAACTTGGATTGAAGATAATAATTTACGGGGTGCGAATTCAATACCTTGGAAGATGACTTCCGAGTCTCCATGCCTCAACATAACTTGCTTCTCCGCACAATTGATCCTGGCGTGGTGCCAGTTCAACCACTTCATGCCCAGGATGAGATCGAACTCCGGGATTCTTAACACTGTAGCCGGAGTTTCAAAGAACTTTCCTCCAATAAGGGTGTCGAAGTCGCAACTTGCTGACGACGTCATCTCAGAGCCGTCCGGAAGGCGCACCCTTTGAGTAGTGCCCGTGAAGTGTTGCACTCCCTCCAAGTCCTTCACGAAGTCCGCCGAAATGAACGAGTGAGATGCACCCGTGTCAAATAACGTATAGGCGGGGCTCCCGCTAACCATGACAGTGCCTAGGTTCCAAAAGGGTAATCACTATCCAGAATTGCGCGTATCATTTGTATCGTAAATCTAACAAGTCATATAATATTAATAAATTTTGCACGTACCGGTGATGACTTCCTGCGGATTTCTCTCCTGAGTCATATCCAATGCGAATACATGCTCCCGTGCATGTCCTTGATTTCTCCCTGGTGTTCCTCTTCCTCGGCCACGCATGTGCCATCGCCCCCGTGGAGCTACTGGAGGGAGAGCAATAGGAGCATCCCCGATCAGTCGCGGGCAAACTCGTCGGACATGCCCCGGTTGGTTGCAGTCAAAACATATCACCTCACGTCGGCCCCCAGGTTGTTGATAATGTTGCTGCTGCGGTGGTGGAGGTAAAGCTAGTGGTTGCGGAATTGGGTACTCCACCCGATAGTTCCGGTTGACCCACCGACCGCCTCTGTGGTTTCCCCTTCCTCTGCCATGATCATTCCGCCTTCTATTACTAGGGCCGACTTCAATTACTCCTTCCGCAGGTCTCTTGCCACATCCCATGTGGTCCGCCTCCAGTCTCTTTGCCATGTCGATGATTTCTGCCAGGCTTGCATCGGCTATAAACAAAAGGGCCTGCCTCAGGGGGTCCCTCAACCCTTTGTAGAAGCGCTTCGCGTAGCCTCTATCGTCCAAATCATAGGAATCGGCAAACCTAGCGAGGTGTTGGAACTCCCTCTGGTACTCCGTTACCGATTTCGATCCCTGCTTCAGCTGCAGAAATCTTTCTTCAAGTTCATCCCGAGCAGAAGAAGGGATGAAGTGATCCAGAAAAGCCTCGGTGAACTCGTTCCAACTGATGTCCGTGTACAACCGCCCTTGGAAGGTGGAGCCCATGAGGGACTTCCACCACCTTTTGGCGTGCAGCTCTAGCAGCGTCACTACCAATGTCACCGCCATGCTGTTCGGACATCTTATGCCAGCCATCAATTCCTGCACGGTATCAAGCCATTCCTCGGTGCGCACCGGCGATTCTGTCCCAAGATAGGCAGGAGGGGACAGGGCACGGAAGGTGCTCAACCAGTTGGAGCCTGGCGCTTGTTGTTGCACCGGAGCTTGCTGGGCTTTAAATGCATCCAATATGGCTGACAGCGTTTGTCTCAGTTCCGACTGCTGGAATTGTGAAGGGACGGAAGGGGTAGGAGTGCCCCCAACCGGCTCCACCTGCGCTGGGACCTATACACAAGGTACAAATTAGGGTCAGGTTGGCTAAAACTAATGTCAAGGTTGGACAACTTAGTGCGAATTACATATGGGCACACCACAGCTTCCGCTAAGTCGGTTTGTCCCCAAACCGACTAATCGAACGGGAGGAGTGGCCCATTGTTACCTGACTGCTCTAGTTGAAGATCGGCTAACTCTGATACCATTTGTAAGACCCCCCCCCTCCCGGAACACAACACACGGCACGAGGGGAGTCTTATACCCGAAATAGCCGCCTTGCGGTAGCACTAACACACGGGTTAGCCTTTACCATAAGACGCCTATTCCGCCGGCTACAATCTATATCACATAAACTATGCCAACCCAACCATAACAGAAAAGTAAAGCAGTTCAATTCACAATAAAGTTTAAGTCCAAAAGAGCGGAAGATAATAAGCACAACAGGCTTGTACAAAAGAACAAGAGTCTAGAAATGTTTTGCCAAACGGCTACATGAAAACACTCACGACTGTCACTGACGGTGTCGATGGCACCACCACTTCAGGTCCTATCGTCCGGGCCTAGCTGTCCTGCTGCATAGTCCGTTGCTGCTCTACCTGTGGGGTTTCCTCCTAAAAAGGAAGACGTAGCAACCATTAGTCATAAGACTAAGTGGCTTCACATCCGCTCCCCCGGCGACCCCTCGGCACCGGGCGGAGAAAGGAACAAAGGTACAATATGTATATATAAAAGCAAGTAAACAAGCAGGTGACTGTAAATATGGTGGAGTACAAACTACGCTACACAACTAGCAGTTCTACAATTATCTATATATATGATAGCAGGTATAAGTAATCAGAATAGTAACTTAACTTATAAGAGTGCCCATACAAACTTATAAGTTAAGGATCGGCTTAACAGTAAAGTAACTCATCGTATAAGAGTGCCCATACAAATTTATACGATGAGGATCTTGTGTATGCAATGAATGACATGATATGAATGTTATGCTATGACCGAATCATGCGCACGCACATGCAAGTTGCTATGTCGACACAGACTTGGAGTTCCCACTTTTCGAGCAGATAGCTAACCTCTCAGGCGTCGTCCGTCGTGGCCAGACAGCGACAGTGGAGCGGGCGTCTCCACTACTAGGTGGTATCACACTACCTATCCTAGGCCCTCGTACGCCTCAACACTAAAAACACAACAGCGGAGCTCACATGCGTACTACGGCTCAGAAGGGGTCTTGGGTAGATGTGCACCAAGAACACAGCCCAACCTGGCCTTTGATTTCGAACCGGATGGAACCTCGGAAACGCACGAGGTGCAAGCCCAACCGTTCTCATGGCGCGGAGGAGATCTCGGGTTATGGACACCAAGTATCTAACCCTACCGCCCAAGGTCTACCCATTGGCTCCCATCGGTGTGACGACTGACGAACCCGTAGACTTGCCACAGTCATTATCTCAATATCGCGACACGATGAATCGTCGCACATCGCATGCCCCAAAACAACTCACTCGATGCTACCCGTAGGGAGGCTTCAACTCTAAGCATCGGTTGTTAATAAACCCCTTGGGCTCGGATTACGGTTACAAAATACTCTTCACATAGTGTTCATCATATTCACGCCCACCTATTCAATGAATTCACCTCAACACTACGCATAATAGACATGTTCAACACCCAACCATATAAATATATTCTATACCAATCTCAACCCTTAATTTCTAGCCTTCTCATCCACTCCATTTCTCTACCAATACATGGTTATTCCTTATTACACAACCAAATGAGTAATAATGCTAAATTACAGTAACAACAACATTATAGATATATGGGAGCAAGATAACAAATGAGCAAATCACAACCATTGCAAGAGTGCTAACATTGTAAATTAACAAGTGCATTAACATAGGATAGCCCGATACTAAAACTGGGATTCCCGGAGCTACAGGAATCCGATCACAATGCTCAACCCCTCGTTGGAAAGGTATTCGCGAGGGCTACGACTTTCGTGTTGAGTCGATCGCCCAGATCTGGTCACAACATACCAGAAATTCAACTCGAATACGTACAGGAAACAGTTTCCTGTACAGGATTTTCCCGAACGCAGCGGACTCGAACCAGCTTTCCCGTGGCTACAGGTATCGCATGGAAACGTGCAACCCTCGTTGGAAAGGTAATTTCAAGGGCTACGACTTTCGTGTTGAGTCGTTCACCCAGATCTGGCCAGAACACCTCTGAAATTGGCCACGAAGGTCGCCGCGTGCAGAAATCAGATTTCTGCACGCATCTTAAGGCGAGATGAACGGCATCCGTTCATCTTCTTCCTTGCAACGACCTCGCATAAACTTCTCCAGAAATCACACCCAACCTTATTTCTCCTTTCAAATCCAAACCCTCACGAAAACCCCTCTCATCTCCACTTTGAATGATGAGAAGGTTGAGGGAGACTAAGCCTAGAAAACCTAGGCATGGTTTATCCTAAGAACTCTCCTCCTCACCTTCAAGACTCTATGGAGTCGATGTCTCTCCTAAAATAACTACAGATCTAGCACCAAGGGAGAGGGGAGAAAGCTCACCTCAAGTCTAGCGGTACCACCATGGCCGGCCATGAGCCTCGTACTCCTTCGTAACGGCATTTCGTTTCCGCCAAGGATGGCCCGGCAATCTTCTTCCAAGGATGGCTCCGGCAAGCCTCTTCCTCCTCCAGCCAAGAGAACTCTCTCAGAAATTTCGAGGCAGAAGAAAGGGGATGAAATGCTAGGGTTTCACATCTTTTTCGTTTTTATACACCGCAGACACGGGTAGGCACACGGCCGTGTTCCTACCCGTGTTCAGGTGACACGGCCGTGTCGCCTGCCGTGTTTAGGGCCGTGTTCATCCCAGAATATTTTTCTACCGTGTTGGGGTTGCGGCACACGGGTAGAGACACGGCCGTGTCTCGACCCGTATCCTCAGCACACGGGTAGGGACACGCCCGTGTCTCAATACCCGTGTACTTCTCTGACTGATAAGCCTAATCTTGGCATGAGGCACACGGGTATGGACACGGCCGTGTCCATACCCGTGTCGGCCAAAATTACCGTTTTGCCTTGTTTTCCTCATTTCCCATACGTTCGCACCTGTTCACCCACACCCCCATTGGGCTCACCACAGCCCCCTTGACTCAAATACGCAATCAAGGGGCCTAGCGCGAATTGGGACGTTACAGTAGCAACTCGTGCGGGTGTCATGAAACCTTGTCGCAGAAACTGGTGCTTTGTTATTCCTCCATAAAATGCGGGGCACGGCTATATTTATAGAACCTGCAAATATGTATCTAGTCGGGCGACTAGATAAATGACTAGATAAATGAAGTTGCTCCATTGCTCTACCTGCAAATCAGTTCTTGTGAACATAATATTGAAACTGGTATAATCACAAGTGGCTGACCCACACCTTTTTTCTCTTCTTTCTGTGTAATTATTTCCCCCTCCTTTTTATAACCTCGCCTAGACGAGCTCCCTTTTTGTAACAAAATAATAGTTAATGCAAAACAGATTATTCTATCTTCTTTTTCTTACACTTTCTTACTGTGATGCGTTTGCCTGCGAGCTTTCCCCCTTGAGTGATCTCGCTATGACAGAGCTTGCCACTAGAATGGACGTTTGGACACATACCCATGTATAGACCTTGAGAGCTCGTCCACCCTAGGCAATCCGGGGTAGAGCATTCGCCGCGCTGGGCTCGCTACCTCCCAGTTCATATAGGCCTTTCTTTCCATTATCAAACAAAAACAAGAAATTTTCACAAGTAAAACCTAGAGGGGGTGGAATGCACTGCCAGGGCTCTCCCTCTTTACCGGATGCCGAGAAATAGGCTCACCACCCCTCTGCCGAGCTGAGACCGCGAGCCCCGACTCGCTTGTGAGGACTTTCTAACTCCTATCCTAAGGGAAAAGGCCGATCTTCTTTAGTAACATCCGGAGAGGTTGGGACTCTCTCGAGTGACATCCAGCCCTGCCAACTAGATGAGAGCCTGGCAGCAGGATCTGCTCGGGTTCTAGGTAGACTCTCTCGAGTGACATCTAGCCCCGCCGGCTAGGTGAGAGCCTGTCAACGGGATCTGCTCGGGGTCTGGGTAGACTCTCTCGAGTGATATCTAGCCTTGCCAGCTAAGTGAGAGCCTGACAACAGGATCTGATCGGGGTATGGGTAGACTCTCATGAGTGACATTCAACCTTGCCGGCTAGGTGAGAGCCTAGCAGCGGGATCTTCTCGGAGTCTTGGTAGACTCTCTCGAGTGACATCCAACCCTACCAGCTAGGTGAGAGCCTGACAGCGGGATATGCTCGGGGTCTGGGTAGACTCTCTCGTGTGACATCTAGCCCTGACAGCCAGGTGAGAGCCTGGCAGCGAGATCTGCTCAAGGTCTTGGTAGACTCTCTCGAGTGATATCCAACCCTGCTAGCTAGGTGAGAGCCTGGCAGCTGGATCTGCTCGGGGTCTGGGTAGACTCTCTCGAGTGACCTCCAGCCCTGCCAACTAGGTAAGAGCCTGACAGCGGGATCTGCTTGGGATCTGGGTAGACTCTCTTGAGTGACATCCAGCCCTGCCAGCTAGGTGAGAGCCTGACAGCAGGATCTGCTCGGGGTCTTGGTAGTAAACTCTTTACTTGTTCATGCAAATTACTATAGGAGAAGATTTGAATAAAAAGAGGATTCACTAGAAAAAGGATATCACTTACATGGCTCATGGGTAAAAATGATTCAAGTCATCACCGCTCCAGGTGAAAATAAGTGTCTTTCCCTTCACACTTCGGAGGCAATACCCTCCTGATTTCAACACTTCTTTTATAATGTATGGACCCTCCCAGTTGGGGTTGAGCTTCCCCGCAGCGGTTGATCTTCCTGCCGCATCCACCTTTTTAAGGACCAAGTCCCCTTCCGCGATCTGTTTGACCCTGACGTGCTTGTCGAAGTACATAGCCATTGTTCTCTTTACTTCTTCTTGACGGATAGTAGAGAGATAACGTAGCTCCTCCACCATTTCAAGGGAGAACCGTAGTTTTTCTTTGTTTTCAACCCGCCATTCTTCCCTGCCTTTTTTCGCCTCAACCACCCGAGGCGTACGGACCTCGAACTCTAATGGGAGTACTTCTTCGAATCCATGGGAGAGCTTGAATGGGGTCTCCCCTGTGACCTTGTTGGGAGTGGTTCTCAGGGCCCAAAGAACCAAGGGAAGCTTCTCCACCCAGCTACCCTACAAGTTTTCAACTTTTTTCTTCAGGAGGTTTAGTATGATTTTGTTTGCTTCCTCCACCTGCCCATTGCTCCTAGGGTGATGGACTAAGGCAAACCTGAGATCAATCCTGAGCTACCCGTAGAAGCTAATGAACTCGGAGCTGGCAAACTAAGGTCCGTTGTCCGTGAAAATGGCTTGCGATAACCCGTGTCGGCAGATGATCTCCCCCCAAACAAAATTCCTGATAACCTAAGAGGTGAACTTTGTCAGCGCCTTCACCTCTAACCACTTAGAAAAATAATCTGTCATGACAAGTAGGAACCTCCTCTGCCCGCTAGCCTAGGGGAAAGGCCCTACCAAGTCCATTCCCCAGATGGTGAAGGGCCAGGGGGCCGTAATACTTTTGAGGCGCTGGGCCAGTTGTAGTTGGAGGGGGGGAACAACTGGCACTTATGGCACTTCTTAATAAACTCCGCCGCATCATGGCCCAATGCAGGCCAGAAATATCCTTGCCTGACAAAGCTTCCTTCCAGGGTCCGACTCTCAGAGTACTCCCACACTCCCCGGAGTGTACCTCCTCCAAGATCCTCTAGACCTCCCTCTCGGCCATGCAGGGTGCCAACATCCCCGAGAGGGTCTTTCGATACAGCTGCACATCGCGGACGAGATAGTACACTGACTTGTACTTGAATTTATTTTTATACATCCCTTTCGGATACTCCCCTGTGGAAAGTAAGGTTGTGAATTGGTCCATCCACGATGGGTGTTGATCTACCTCCATCAGCTCTCCCTCATCAATGGAAGGGCATAATAGGTCAGTGATGGTACCCCCCCCCCACCCGGGGACCATGCTTTTCTAGTTGGTCCACCTCCTCGTTCTCCTCCCTAGGCACGTGTCGGATGGAGAAGGTCTGGAACATGCCAATGACCCCCTTCACCTTTGCTAAATATAACTGGAGGGTAGGCTCCCTTGCCTCGAACTCCACATTGATCTGGGAAGACACCACCATGGAGTCGGTGAGGACCTCCACGTCAAGCACCCCCAGGTCCCTGTCCTGGCGTAATCCTGCAATTATGGCCTCATATTCGGCCTGGTTGTTATTGATCGGAAAGTGCGCCACCACAGTTTGTTTGATACTTATTCACTTGGGGAACTCAAAGATCACCCACACCCCTAGGGAATGCCTCCCCGAAGCTCCATCTACCTTCACCTTCCATGGAACTGGTCGAATGAGTTCTTCCTCTGCCACCTCGACCATGTAGTCTGCTAGAAATTCAGCCATCGCTTGGGCATTGATCGAGACATGGGGAAAAAAGATAGAGAACTCACTCAGTTCTACCGACCACTTAGCCAACCTACTCGAATGCTCCACCCCACCCCACACCCCCCCCCCCCCCGAAGATGTTGCGGAGGGGGTAGTCCGTCACCATTTAAATTAAATGTACTTGGAAATAGGGTCGGAGCCTTCGAGCTGAGATGACTAGAGCAAAGACCAGGTTTTCCAAGATGGGATAATGAAGCTCTGCCTTCCTCAGGACTCGGCTCACATAATAGATGGGCAACTTCTTCTTCACCTCTTCCCGGACTAGGTTGGAGCTCAAGGCTTCTGCCATGATCCCAAGATACAAAGACAGGTCTTCCCCCTCTTTCGACCCTAGGAGCAGGGGGGCCTGAGTCAACTACCACTTCAAGACATGAAACACTACCTCGTATTCCCCAGTCCACTTGAACTTTTTGCATCCCCTTAATGCTTTGAAGAAGGGAGAGCACTTCTCCCTAGACTGGGAAAGGAACCTGCTCAACCCTGCCAGCTTCCCATTCAACCGCTGCACCTCTTTAGCATTCTGAGGCGATCCCAGCTCCATGATCGCTCTGACCTTGTCAGGATTTGGCTCAACCCCCACGGGGGTGAGAGGGTGACCCAGGAACTTGCCCCGAAGACACACTTCAAGGGTTTCAACCTCATCTTGTACTCACGCAAAGTGGTGAAGGTTTCCTCTAGGTCCCGAAGGAGAGTCCACGTCTCGACTCCTGATCATGAGGTCATCTACATACACCTCCCAGTTCCTCCCCTTTTGTTCTCAGAAGACCCTATCCATCATCTTCTGGTATGTTGCCCCTACATTCTTCATCCCAAAGGGCATCATTTTATACCATTAGCACTCATCCCCCGTGATGAAGGAGACATCTTTGATGTCGGGGGGGGGGGGGAGTGCATCTTGATCTGGTAGTAACCTGAAAGTGCACCTAAAAACACAGGAAAACCGATGGCTGAGTCAACAAACGCGTAGGTCTGAGGTAAGGGATAACAGCCCTTAGGGCATGATTTATTAAGTAAAGAAATATCAACACACATATACCACCGACCGTCTCCTTTTTTGACCATAACTACATTGGAGACCCAGGCGAGGTACTATATTTTGGATACAAAGCTGGCTTTGAGGAGTTTGGCCACCTCCTCCCTGATGGGCTCAGCCAGCTTGTCTGCAACAGACCTTTTTTTCTACTGGATGGGGCAGGCCTTCGGGTCTAGATTGAGGCGGTGACAGGCAACGTCCGTATCGATCCCTGGCTTCTTCGTCGCTCTCCATGCGAAGACATCCACGTTTTTATGGATGCACTCCAGCATCCTTCCCTGGGCCTCCAGGGTCAGCCCCCCACTGATGAGAGCCTTCTCTACCCTGTATCCAAGGGTGAGAACCTTCAACTCCACTACCTCCTCCGTAACCTCTAGCCTAGACTGCTCACCCCATTCTTCAACATCCCATTCCTCCAGGATAAGGACCTCTTTAGCTTCCACGACTTCCTCTGTGGCCATAACCTCGTCCAACTCCTCTTGGACTCCTGCCACCTCCTCCCGGATATAGCTCTCCTCTACCTCCATCTCTTCTCCATCGGCCTCCTTCTCCGCCTCCTCCATCCTCCGCTCCATCTTATCGGCTCCCTCTTGCCAAGAGATAGAGTTCACGGCAGTGACGTAGCATTCCGTTGTCATCTTGGGGTCGCCCCGGACCCGGACCTGGATCCCCTCAGTGCTGAATTTCAGGCATTGGTGGAAGGACGAGGGTACACAGCGGAAGTCGCTGATGAGGGCTCTCCCGAAGATGGTGTTGTAGCTGCTGGGGCCATTCACGATGACGAACCTGCAAGTGCGGTACTGCCCCTCCCCCTAGAGTGACATGGAGTCCCACTCCTCCTTTCACCTCCTTGCTCTCCCCCGAGAACCCAAATAAAGATCCGTCTGAGGCCAACACCCTCTTGGACTCCACCTTCATTGTGTCTAACTCCTTCTCGAAGATGACATTGACCGAACTCTCATTGTCAATGAGGATCCGGGAGACAGTGAAATTCTCGATGGTCGTCTGGATGACCAGCGCATCATAAAAGGGATCCTCGTGATTCGGCATATCCTTAAATGAGAAGGTGATCTTCTCCTTTTGGAGCGGGGTCTTGGATGTCGAGCCAATGCTCCTTCGATACAAGGTGTGGAGGCTCGTCTTCTGGGAAGCCTCAATGTCACGACCCGCATTTTCTCAATAATTAAATCATATCAGAGAAAGAGAAAATACGTGCCATGATGCCACGTCGTGTAGGGGATAACTGCACACGTTCAGGCAAAACTCCAGACTCTATATCTTTGAAGAAAATCATAATTTAATATGAAAAAAACCCAGTTAAATTTGATGGTCGTATCCCTCGACACAGTGGATCAGCTAGTCCATAATTAAAAATATATTTATATGCAGCAGAAAATACTTTGGTTAAGTTGATATTCTAAATGAACATAAGTGTCCCCGAGGGACGACTCATGATATGCACGACTCTAAATTTAATATAGTATAAAAGATAGCCTTTACGTTACTTAGGAAAGTAGTGTTTTAGTTTTTTAAACATGACATGCATGAGGTACATATAGTAATTCTTTTAGGGTTTAAAATACCTAACATGCAACCTAACATAAATCATTCCCAAAAAGCAAGTGAACAACCTCCAAATAGGCAAAAAAATAGCAGTTTCAGTTCATACCCAGCATCACAAATAAGCCACCAGTGGGCGTCAACAACCTGACACGAACCCACTGGTGAGTATGCATGTCTATACAGAAGGAAGAAAACTACCTAACAAGGATGAGGAATAGAAATCTCAGCTACCCAGGAGGCCACAAGAAAGCTCAACAAGAAAACTAGCCGCTCAACCGGCTACAACCTGAACCTTAGGCATTCAAAGAAAGAATACCTCAGCAAGAATATAATCAAAAGAAGTGGAGCATTAGATTCATAAGCAATAAAAGATGGGGTTTACCAACCCTATAACAAATGCTATCAAAAAGAGCAGAAGGAAATAATCAAGAAAGCAAAAAAGAAACCTTGTCTAAAGAGCAATCAAAGAACACCAAGTGCAAGAATGAATAACTACATGCTCTGCCAAACACCTGCAGCAACAACAAGGCAAACATATGCCAATAGAAATAGCCATATGAAAGGAAAGGAGCAAATAGTCCAAACTTTGCGAATTATTGGTCGTGGTAAAACCTTGGGTCTGGGTTGGTGGCAAAAAATTGCCCTCTTCAAAACAACCAGACCCAAAAATACTCAAGGGTGAAAAAATCAACTAGTGGAAGCTACAGGGTCCACACACCTAACCATACCAGCCCAAAACGGCCTAACTGGAGGTGGCCACAGCTCAGCACACACCATTCACCCCTTACAGAGCCACCAGAAACGCCACCTGCCATAATCCACGAGTCGGCATTCAAAAACTTGCCCATAACAAAACACCCCCCCCCCCCAAGGGAAAAGGCACATTAACAATCTTAGAGAAAACACCATCCCAAGGAAAAAGCGTCGAGTTCACTCTATGCGGCGCTAAGTGAGCTCCACACACTCGACGCGGCGTAGAGTGAGCTCCACTCACTCAACGCCAACACCTAGCGGGGAAGGCATCGAGTTCACTTGACGCCGCATTGAGTGAACTCCACTCACTTAATGCTAAATGACTTAACCGCAAAAAAACTCACTGTCGGGACAACAACATTGAGTGAGTTAAGCTCTTTTTATGTAACGACCCGATTTAGAGCTTTGAGGCTACCACACCCAACCATGGGCCGCACAGTATGTCTCGCCCCGTGGCTCACTATAGGGCTGCAGCCCAGCGCCACCCAAACCCATCTCTAGCCTGTTTCTCAGCACAGTAGGTTGTTGCGGGCAGATTTCGAACCCAACACCTCCTTAATAAGGCACCTTCAACAGCCCTCATCACCAAATGAGCTGCAGGCTAGAGATGGGTTGGGGTGGATCTGGGCTGCAGCCTTGTAGCGGGCCACGGGGCGAGACACGTTATGCAGCCCATGGTTGGGTACGACAGCCATTGAGCTCTAAACCGGGCCATTACACATATCCTCTTCCTCCCGAGGCAGGACTTCCTCGATTCACACCTCCTAGAGACCTTGTTGGTGTTGTTACTCCCTGTTTTCCCTCATCTCGAGGAACTCCGGGCACGTGGTGGTAGTGTGCCCCTCTTCTTGGTGGAAGTCACAGTAGGGCAACTCAACCCTAACTTCTCTTCTCCTTCTCCGTCCAGCTCTCCTCCTCTCCCCCAGGGCTATATCCATAACCTGGTTTTGATCGGGGAGGGGAGGCCTCTGGTCCTGCCTCCAACCCAGAGAGTGGAACTGACCCTAACCTGCCTGGCGATTGTCTCCTCTATAGAAACCTCTCCACAGCCTCTGGTCCTACCACTCCGGCCTAAACCCTAGCCAACGGTCTGGCTCTTGACTCCCCCACTTGGCATGTTGTTGTTGATGCAATTGTCGGTGTTCCCTTTTTCGGGGCTCAGCTCTCCTCTCCTACTGACCTCTGCCACCTTTTGGCTCCTTCTCTTTCTCTGTGGCCCACCTGGCCAACTTCTAGGCGAACTTGTGGTTTGACGCCTCCCCGTCGACTTCCCTTGTCGCCCTCTTCATCAGTTCCTCATAGGAGAGGGGTGGCACCCTCTTCAGCTCCATTCTGAAGAAACCCTATTACAGCCCTTGGGTGAAGGTCATCATCAGGGTGTGCCCTAGCATCTCTTGGACCTAGGTGACTGATAACTCTAATTATTTCTATTTTTCACTTTCTATTTTTGGTTAATAATTAGATGTTATATATCAATTTTATAATCATAAGTTTATAATTAACTAGTTTTTGTATTTTATATTTATTTGTTCTAACAAAATTATTTTCAATCTTGCAGGGCTAATCTGTAGATTATTTGGAGCAGACTGGGAATTTTCCCTTCTCGGCCAAGACACGCCTAGTGACATGCCCTCCTTAGGCGTGACTAGGGGCTTGACACTGACGTGCTAAGAGCATTGACGCAAATCATCAACCTGCGAATTAAGAGCAGTGACACGCCCTGTGACTTGCCATCTTTAGGCATGTTCCATAGGCGTGATACCAAGAAACAACATCGTCGATCGAAGAACGTCGAGCTACAACATACACGCTAGTGTCGATTTTCGCATGCCGTTTCACCTTTGCACGAGGCGTGCCTGCAGTTGGAATTGTAACATCCCTCAAATAACTAGACCCCTAGGATTGGTTTTGCCATGACTAGGTCATGACAAAATCCTAGAAGCCCAAGAAGACCAAGTGAATCTTGGAATGAAGGTGAGATCACCATGGTCTGCAAATAACACATTCCAACTATCTAACCTAAGGTTTGACTTTAGGGCCTCACCTTTACTCTTTGACCCCACGATAACATCCCTAGCCTTTAGAAAGTTCATTAGGTCACCAAGGACCTATTGGGGTCAACTAAAAAGGTCAAGTTGATCAAAGTCAATCCTAACCCTAAAATGGTCAAAGTAGCCTATCTAGGGCCAATGGACCTCCAACTTGCCAAAATGACCCCACATAAACCTCCCTAACCCTTTAAGAGGTACATTGGGTCACTAAGGACCCATTTGGGTCAACACAAGTCGTCAAGTTGACCAAAGTCAACTTAAACCCTAAAATGGTCAAAGTGTCGTAAATAAGGGTCAAGTGACCACCAAAGTGTCAAACCAACCCCATCCAAATCTCCCTAGACCTTAGGGGAGGCTAATGGGTAACTAAATACCCATTGGGGTCAACCCAAAAGGTCAAATTGACCAAAATCAACTCAAACCTAAAATAGGTCAAACAAGCCTAAATGACCTAACCAATCCCAAGCCCTTTGGGCTAAGCCCAACTTGAGTGGCCCATTAACTTTAGGAGGCTAATATTTATGTGGGATGCCACCTAAAATTCGGAGGGGGTGATTAGGAGAGAGAAAATGGGAGTTTTCTCCTTAATGGAGGAGAGAGAAAGAGGAAAAGAGAGAGAGGAGTTATGGAGGGAGGCCATCGATCACTCCATTCATCTCCACATTCCCCCATTCATCTCCCTTGCCTCTTGGTATGATGATGCTATCGATTCCAGCCAGCCAACACTAATGGGGGGGAGCCCAACCACCATGGCCAACCACCCCCTTCACCTCCCCTCTCATGAAAAATATAAATCCCCCTATACACCCCCATTCCAATTTCTGACCATCCCATCACCTTCAAAACGTCCTTGGTAGTCAAAATAATGTATTTGATCAAAGGTTTTGGTGGAGGATCGAGGAATCGGGCAAGCTCGCCAGAGAGGAAAAATGCCATGGCCGACCGCCGCCGCCGCCATCGTCGAACCCCAAACAAGGTCCGCTTCTCCTCCTCTCCCCTTGTGTTAGTATCTAGATCAAATTAGGTTGAGAAATCGGGCTCAAACGAGCCGATCCAGTGAGAAAAAAATGGAGTTTTTTCGAAAAATAATGTTGGTCGGTTCACCGGAAACCACCACCTCCGACTGCCAAACCATCGCCGGGCGTTAGCCACCTCCTCGACGGAGGTGGTGGTGGCGGTGTTTGGCCAGGGAGGTGACCGGGTGGCCGGTGTTAAGCTTTGGAAAAGCTACAACTGGTTGGCGTTTTTTTACGGGCTCTGTTGTGTTGGGAGAAAAGATGAACACGGTCATATTTTTAATAAATGAGGTCTTTAGAGTCCGTTCTAGGAAAAGGGGCCAACAAGAAAATTGTACCCCATGAAATGTACTTTAATTTAAAATTGATTTCAACCCATTTGGGTAAGTGGTTTGACCACCGCACTCAAAATGGTGTAGCCTATACATAGGCTTGAACATAGACTAAATTGAGTTTCCCCATCAATCCAGATATTCAAATGACTTGAAATTTTGGCTTGGGGTCTCTCTTACGTATACCTGTAATATATCCAAAAATGAGAATTTGTGGAAAACATTTTCCTAAAGTTTTTGTAGAAATTTAATAAACCTTATATGAATTATTTAACGGGTCTAATGACCTCTACACCCACCAAACTTTTGGTGTTTGTCTCTTAGGGTCATGGCATAACTATGGTTAAAATTTAAGCCCAATTAAGATTTCTTTGCACAGGTTTTGGTGAGACCAAAGTATGGCCCTTAAGGGGTTAATTAAGGCAAAGAGTGTGGAGGGGCCAATTCTCACCCAAAGGGGGTGGGAATTTGGCCAAAGCCCCATGGTTAGTAAAAACACCCCCTCATGGAATTTGAGATTGATTAGGGTGGGTTTTCCCTACGACACTAGTTCAAATCCTAAGGTTGAACTTTGAGGGTTTGTGAAGGATATGGGAGGATATGTCCATGTATGGACTTGGAGTTTAGTCCATGTGATTCTAGGGTGGTGAAATGCCCTAGGGAGTAATTTAGTGACATTTAGACTTATGCATACAACTTAAACCAATTAGGGATTGTTTAGGCCTTTACCTTTTAGGAAAATATTGATGGGTCATATGACCTTGGATACTTATGAAATTTTTGTAGATGAGTTTTTATAACAATATGAGCCTCTGGAAATTATTGTAAGATGTTTTGAAGACATTATCTCATACTTGTAGTTATAATCTTTATGTTGCCCCTAAGGATGATTTTGATAAAATCATGATTAAACTAACTTAGAATGTTATGAAACTTAGTCAGTGATGATTTATGATCATATTATAGCTCTGGTAATTTTTGTTTAATTTTTGGATTAAGTTTAGTGATGCTTCCTTCTTTACAGCTATTTATTGGTATTATCTTGGATTAATTAATTACATGTTAATTCATTTATGAAAATAAGTTAAATTTGGTGATCTATGATATTTGGTATCTTGTAGTGTTCATAAATTTTGGATGGTCATAACTTAAGTAAATCTAGTACTTCATGTTCAAAATTACCCATGGACGAACTTTTGGAAAATTTAATAAATGTCAAATTACTTAGGAAAATTATAAGTTGCTTGATTTGGGCTAAATATGTCATGATAGACCCACAATAATTATCTTAGGGCATTTGGATGAAAATTTTTAGTACCTCCTATCATGTACATCTTGTAGCTTAGGTTTGTCTGCGTTTAGTAAAACTGCGGAATTTGTGATAATAAGTGGAATGGACATTGTGAGATTTGGTTATTGGTTTAATGATCTTGGTGAAGTGAAAAAGAAAAAGAGAGCTTCATTATGTGTCATGATGAGGAGAGTGCTGGGTTGGCTAGAGTTAAGTGGTGCTCGGGATCGATGAAAGATCGTCTTTTCTATGGAGAGAGAGAGAGTCAAAACACACTAGGATTAGATCAAGAGTAATTTGAAAAGGGATCGGGAATCAGGTATTAACCAATAACAGTATGTGCCTTGCAAAAGGGAGCTTTGGGCTTCAGCTCATCGTAGTTCCTAGTGCCCTCGAGAGCCCTTCACGGGGAATGCCTTGGGCAATCCAAGGTTAACGTAAGCCATAAGACTAAATGGATTACAAGAGTAATTAGAAATAATCTAGGGCTACACTCACACTCACACTCTCGGGGTTGTGGGAGTTAGGTTAGGTCTCACGAGCGATAGGCTCGGTGGTTTTTGTGATTGGCAAGTTAGCCCGGCGAGCCGATGGCTCGGATGGTTTTGAGACGGACGGGTTAGTCTGGGGAGATTTTGGCTTGGCAGATGATTGTGATGGATGGGATAGTCCGGGGAGCTTTGGATCGGTGGAGAAATACATTAATATTGCATGTGCATAGAATATAAGATTGTGGGTCTTCGTATTGGAGAGTCGTCGTACTGATACCAATACGTTTACTCGATAGGTGTGGTTTTGCACTTGGCCAAATAAAGTCCGATGTGCCAGCCGGCAAGAGTACGCAGGAGCTCTACGTAGTGCACTAGCGTTGAGGCGTACGATAGGTCTGGGTGGTAGTGCTGATACCGGTTTATAGGTGGGCAAGGCCCAACCCACCACTTCTGTTTGTCACTCTGGAGGTATCCTGGGAGGTTAGGCTCCAGAAAGGGGAAACTAAAGGTCTGTATGCACAGATTCGAGTGTGTGTATTTCACTTGCATGTTCACATCATAGCATACTTGTATGTCATTGCATCATCATTGCATATAACCCTTGACACCTATTGTATAAAGTGGTATGGGACACCTTATACAATAGTCCTTGCAAAAGGACCCCTTAGCTTATAAGCTTGTGTAACATGCTTATAAGTTTTTGTTATTTTCCTTTGGATATATATCACTTGCTTATAACCGACACCCCATCATATAAATTAGTATGGGACTCTTTAAACGATGGGGGCCGTGCAAAAGACCCCTTAACTTATAAGTTTCTATGGGCATTCATATAAGTTAAGGTAACTTATTTCTTAGTTTACTTTCAAGGCACTTACTACTTCCTTATTATAGAACTGCAAGCTTGCTTTTCTTGTTATAGTTCTTTTATACATACACCTGCTAGGGTTGTTGTCACCTGCTTGTTCCACTCTGCTTTGTTGTCCTCCACTTTCATCCTCCCCGCATGGTGCCTAGGAGTCGCGGGGGTGAGGCGAGGATGATAGTGGCTTAGTATTTTGAATAACAGTCGATGGACCACATCATTTTAGGGGACCGAGCAGCAGGAGCATTAGCACCGACAGGACAAGGAAGCAGGACATGAGGAGCAGTTGTTGCATGCTACCGCTACTACATGGCGACAGGTCTAAGATGGTTTTAAGTTGCTTCCGCTAGATGTGTGAGTTGTGAGAGAGAGATTATTGTATTAGACATGTACCGGGCATAAGCCCTTTTCTTTTCTACCATATTTCATACTTTGTACTCATTATTGACTATAACACTTATATATATATATGTATATATATATATATACATATATTTGTGGTGATTTTGTGGACTTGACTTGTTTGTACTTCTACTTCTTTGGTGATTGTCAATGCCGGCAGGATTGCCATTTTGTAGTGATGACCTTCCCGGGTGTGTTGGTGTCACTGCAAAGTGGTGGTTCTGGGCATAAGACCTCGGTGGTTTAAAAGAAAAAAAATGGGGTCTTACAGGAAAAACTGTTAGACCACTTCCACGTCGGATTAAATTAACACGACCTGGGAACGGGCGTGCCCAGGGCATGTCAGGTGCATTTTCCAGCCAATAAATCAGCCGTTCCTGCAATTGCCGCTAGATTGTCATTACAGCTTTACATGCCCTGGTCATGAGAGTGACCAGGGTGCATGATTCCTCTATCAACACAGTTTACTCCTGCCATTTTTAGCTTCCCGCCGTTTTCCAGAAATAGATCAAACACCCCCTATTTCATAGGCGTGATCCATCATTTAACAATTTTGGAAGTTTCTCCTCCAATGTTCCCGGGGTTTCAAGATGACGGTTCTGATCCTGACACGCCCTAAGTGACAGCGTGACCAAGGGAGTGACCGACCAGCAATTTTTCCTATAAATTCTAGACAGCTTAAGATCCCCCAAAAAAATCGAATTTTGGGAGTTGGAGTCTTGTAGTTTGCTATTTTATTTTGCTGTATTTTCCATTTCTTATTCTAGCTTTGCATTGTGAAAGTTTAAATTGAAGTTTGCTTTTTTATTTTAATCATGTCTTTCCCTACCTTATCTTGTATTTCCCTAATGATGATGAGTAGCTAATTTTCATTTAGCACTTGATCATGAAGAACCTTGGAATAAAATAAACTTTTCTTCTTTATCATAATTGTCTTGTTCTTAATCTTGCTCACTAACGATTTATCTTTGAATTATATTTTGTCGAATTCATATTTCGCGGATATGTTTTTCGATCTAAGATCCGTATCCTAAATGTCCGAGAGGTTGCGAATACGAGGAGATCACTTAAAGATAAAAGGAGTTGCATGCACTCCTCAAGAGAGGACGACATAAATCTTCCGCATTGGAGTAAAATCTAATAGTGGGGTTCACCGCCTAAAGAAAGCATAGGGGTTTCGACTGGCCGAGAGGTTTTAATCGATCAACCTTAGGTTAGTCAAAAGCATGAGCTTGAGAGAGACGCTTTTGTACTTCAGGAACCTCCACGGTCGAGTGAGTAAATTTAAGAACTCGCATTACTTTAATTTTCAATAAGGTTTTTTTTGCCCAAGGGGATTCTAGATCAAGTGCTAGGTTCCCCAACATCGAATTTCTCTTTCTTAGTGTAACGCTTCCTTTTCTGTTCAATCAAAAATCAACTTTTCATCCGATAAGATAATATCTCTTTCTTGTGAGTACAAGTGCTCGAAAAGCCCGAGTCGAAATACGACACTTGATTCTATACTACGAACGATAGGTATACTTGCCTTGTCGATTGGAAACGCGCATTAGCGTGGAGAAAATATCCATCAAATTTTTGGCGTCGTTGCCGGGGACTTTCTATATCGATATTTTGAAAGCAAGAATCTATTACTTTATCTTTTTTTTTTCTTTAAAAGTTTTAATTTTAATTGTTTATAATTAAAGTTTCGTGTGAAAGGGTCGTGTCAGATTTTCATCCCGCAATACCGCCTAGTACATTGCGAACCCGTCATTGGGTAGCCATTGGGAAGTCCGGAAAATATTATTTTGTGAATTTTAAATCTTAAACCTTTTACTTTTATTTTATTTTTGTGTATGACCCGAGGGAATCTGTCAAATCTACTTGATTTAGATCTGGAGATCGAGCAAAGCTTACGACAATGCTTGAGACTCCGCAATATCAATTCTCAAGATTTGGTTGAGGAATCCGTAGGTGACATTTTTTTTTCTTCTTCTTCTTCTTCTCATTCTTCTTTTATTTTGGATAACAAAAATCCGAATATGGCCGAAGAACGGACTATGTCCTATTATGCCTGGCCAGATTTTGATGAAGTGCAATCAAGTATTGTTCGACCCGCTATTGCGAACAATAACTTTTAATTGAAGCCAAGCATCATTCAAATGGTACAACAATCAGTACAATTTGATGGGCTTCAAGATGATGACCCAAATGCGCATATTTCTAACTTTTTAGAAATATGCGATACTTTTAAAATTAACGGGGTTTCCGATGATGCCATTGGGCTAAGACTTTTTCCTTTTTCTTTGCACGCCAAGGATAAATAGTGGTTGAGTTCTCTCCCAAGGGGCTCCATCACTACTTGGGCCGAGATGACGGAAAAATTTCTCACGAAATATTTTTTTCCCGCTAAGACGGCCAAATTGCGTAATGATATTACTTATTTCTCCCAAGTTGATACGGAAACGTTATATGATACTTGGGAGCGATTTAAGGAATTGCTTCGCCGTTGTCCGCATCATGCAATCCTTGATTGGTTGCAAGTGCAAATCTTCTATAATGGGCTTAATCACCAAAGGACGCAACATATTGATGTCGTCGTCGGTGGAACGTTAAATAACAAGACACCAGCGGCCGCCCAAGAACTTATAAAAGGTATGACCATGAATACGTATCAGTGGATTACACCCCGGTCTCGTGAACCTAAACTGGCCGGGATATATGAAATAGATATAGTTTCTAGTTTATCTCTCCAGGTTGAGAAAATACAAAAACAGTTGAACGAGATGTCTGCTTCCTCGTCTACACCTACCTGTGAGCCCCAATATTGGGAGCCTTCCACTATTGCCAAACATGTGGATTACATGGGTAATCCGAATCGGCCACCTTATAATTCGGGTAATAATTTTGGTAATACCTATCACCCGGGTATAAGGAATCACCCCAACTTCTCATTGAATAATCCGGGGAATGCGACACGCCCACCAAACACAATTCCTCCCGGTTATTTTCCACCGCAAGATCCAAAAGCACCCAATCTCGAGGAGTTGTTTACCAAACATACGACTACAAATGATTCCAATATTCAGAATCTCACCGGATCTCTTCGTAATTTGGAGAACCAAATTGGGAAAATCGCTAAAATGCTCTCTAATCGCCAACAGGGAGCGCTACCGGGCAATACAGAGCCCAACCCAAAGGAGCAAGCCAAAGTCATCACTCTACGGAGCGGGAAGGAGGTAACCACTTCTCCAATTCCGGTTGATACTTGTCCAATTCCGGTTGATACAGAGGTAACAATTTCTTCATCTTTTCCTCCGCTTAAGCCTTCTAATTCTAATAAACCAAAATCTTATCAACCACTTCTTCCCTATCCTTCTAGAATGCAAAAAGACCGAGTGGATGAGCACCACGGTAAATTTTTAGATATGTTTAAACAAATTCAAGTAAATTTACCGTTTTGCGAAATAATCGCACAAATGCCGAAGTATGCCAAGTACCTCAAGGATCTTTTATCCAATAAAAAGAAACTTGAGAATATCTCCACGGTTCAGTTGAACGCGGAGTGTTCGGCAGTTTTACTTAATAAATTACTTAAGAAATTACCCGATCCGGCTAGTTTCTCTTGTAACGTCCCAATTCGCGCTAGGCCACTCGTGCACACTTTTAAATCAGGAGAGCTGACTTGGGCTCAGGGAGTGCTGGAAGCTAGGCTTACACTTGTGTAAGGGAGGAGAAGTTAGTTCAGAGTAGGATACGGGTTGTGACACGGTGCAAGATCTATAGTTATTTCTAGGAGAGATGTTGATTAAAGAGAGTGTTAACTTGCGAGATGAAGATTTCCTAGGAAAAGACCATTCTAGGGCTTGTGCCCTAAGGATATTGATGTCTTCAACCTTCCCCATCTCCTTGAGTAGATGGTGGACTTGGTTCGTGAAGAGGAAATGTTCTCATGAGGGTGAATAAGGGTGGAGGAATTTCTCGACATGGTTTGAACATATGGCTTGATGAAGAAGATAAGCCGATGTCGTTCATCTTGCCTTAAGATGCGTGCAAAAATCTATTTTCTGCACACAGCAGTCTTCGAGGCTGTTTTCGGACTCGTTGCGGCCAGATCAAGGCTTTCAACTAAACACAAAAGTCGCAGCCCTTGAAAATGCCTTTCCAACGAGGGGTTAAACGACTTTACTGGATTCCTGTACCCTCGGGAATCCCCGTTTGAAGTTGCTATATAATAATCATTCCTACACATGTAGATCTCGTGTTTGTTTTGTATCGGCCTTGGTCTGGTAAAGAGATGGTAATACATTATTACTAATGTTTTGTTGAATGTAGTCTATAAGCATTTGCGATAAAACATGTTTATGACAATAATTGGGTAGACCCTTAATGAACAAATGATGTGGTAAAATGTACTTGATAAATGTGACTAGCTGAAGGTTGGAGAATGAATGGATTGACAAGTTGGGATGGTAGGAATGGTTTAAATATATGAATCTATTGATGCAATAAATGCTCTCTCAAGTTCCAGCAGAAAGGAAGAAGTTATTAAGGAAACTGCAAGCAACCGTTTATTAATCAACAAAGGAAAAGAGTAATCAAGACCGTTGATCGCGATAGTCAAGACAAGTTGGAGACCGCAAAGTCCGAGATTCGAGTCTGCAGCCTCTACAAAATGGGCTCCTGGGCTCGAGTCAGCGTACCTTGGGTGCACCTCTTCCCCCTATTTATAGGTTTGAGGGCATGCCCGAACGGGCAGTGCTAAAACAATCGGCTGCCCATGGGTACAGGAGAATCGAGCAGCGGTGACGGGAATCAAAAAACAAAAGACAGGCAGTCTGCGCAACAGGGGCGGACTGGGCTCGTGAGCTGGAGCTTTCATCTGGCTGCAAGGCGCGATCCTGGCTGAAGGTCCGCAACCTGTGCAGACTTACTCTTGAGTCCGCTTGAAGAGATGGTTTATGATCTGGAAGTTGGTCAACTGAGGTTGGATGACCTGGCAAGACTGGAGGATTGAGTCCGCCGCTAAAGGAGGTCAACGAGAAATCCGGCTAGGCAACCTGGGCCAACTAGGAACTGAATCCGCCGTTGGGGAGCCTTAGATTCTTCATGGTCTCGATGACCTGAGCGGACTGTCAAAACTGAGTCCGCCAAAAGAGGAGAAGGACCTGTCCTAAACATGTTGCGGGTTCTTGGGTTAACATAATCCCCGTACATTTTTAAGTTTCAGAAAACTTCAAAAATGTTTGCTTAACTGTCGAGTCCGCAACTGTCATAAATGCTGCCAGCGCTACAAATTCCTTCGGAAACTCTGTTCTCTGACAAAATTGTCTGCGCCACGGGTCGGTTTTCACCTCTTGTGGTCTTCACTCTTCAGTCTGGCATGGCAAGACTTGGATCATTCTTTGGCAACTTCGCTTCAAGGACAGAGAAACCCAAAGCAAACACAAGGACCAAGAAGTTTGTTCATCGGAGTGAGACGCCTGTCCGCCACATAGGCAAAAGTTCACAGAAGGGACAGGAGAGGACTAACTCAGTCAACAGTTCCAAAGATTCTAAACATGAGAAGTCTGCTAATGTCTCTACTGCCCAAAATCTACCATCAAAAAGCGCGGATAGAATGTCGAATCTGCCATCGATTTATGACCAGAACCCTTTGAACTGAGCAGGTATGGAAATACACCCTTTTGCCTATGGAACCTATATGCTGCGGATAGAATTGGACAAGGAAGTTTCGTCACCAGAAGTTCGGCAGCTGGTGGTGAATGCTGATCCAGAGAAGCGGACTGCTGAAGAGCAAATCGAGGAGCAAGCTGACGTGCAAGCCGATGAACAAGCCCGAGAACAAGATGAAGAACCCGCTGAAGAATCAGTGTCCTCCCTGGCTTTGGTTGTTATCGATCCAGACACAATCCGCGAGAGTGTGCTGGACTCGCAGCAGGTCGCGACTGTCTTGGAGAAAAAAGCTCCTGAGAAGAAGAAGAGGAAAAGGGACAAGTCCACCGTTGTTGAGTGAGTGGAGAAGAAACTGCGGGCTAGTAAAGAGAAGAATGTCTCTGTGTGGCCTGGTGCTGCGAGCTTGCAGCACATGCTGCGAGAAAAGGATGTTCCTGATGTCGGCCTTGGTACTCCAGATGCCTCGATCATGGGAAATGACTCCCTATCGACGGTCAGTTTGTCTACCACTGAAATACTCAACACCATCGATAATGAGCAGCTCGCTGATATGACTCAATCTCTGCTTGAGGTGTTACAGTCCGATGTTGAGATAACGGGATAAAAAACTATGGATTCCCCCTCTGTGCCTACGGATGATGGAAGAGAGGCAGCGGCGAAAGAGCAGCTCGCCATCATGAAGCAAAGGTTGAGGCGATCTATGAAAAGCTAGATGCAGACAAGTGAGTTTAGGATCTATGTACTGCAGCTGAACTAATGCGGTTACGTAAACTGCAATCGGCGCCTAGGCGTTTTCAGAGTCGGTGGCTTTATAAATCTCCTCCACGGAAATCGCGGCCGATCAAGATTATTACGTAGACCGATGACATAGTTGTGTTTAGCAGCTCGATGGCCGGGACAAGAGCAAGGGTTCATAGAAAATGGAGGCAATGCCTGGGTATTTTTGATTCGGAACGCGTGAGGCGGCCTGTCTTTGATAGTCGCCAGATCGTTGCAATAATTACAAAAAGTGAATTAACTTTTTTTTTCTTTTTGAGTCCTTCGCGACCTGGGTACTAATGCGAACTTTTGTTTCCTTTTTTATAGGATGGAAATCGCCACCCGGCTCTGTTGAGGCTGGTGAGATTGTGCTATCTTCTGAAGTAAATGCACTTGTGCGGACTGCGACGATCTCTCTTGGTGAGTCAGCGTAAGGCAAGCAGTCTGGCCTGGTCAACTTGGCACTGTTAGAAAAGAAATATGAAGAAAAGCTAAATGAAGTTAAAGTAGAACTAGAGAGGCAGATAGAGCGAGAAAGAGCTCTGGAGAATCAGGTCGCGAACATCTCAGTGGAGCTAGAGGAATTGAAGAAGGAGAAACGGCATTTAGGTGATGATGCCCACCACTATAGAGGAAGGTACTTGGCCCTGGTGCAGGAAGGGAAGAAAAAGCAAGATGCCGAGGTCACTGCAGAGAGGCCGCAACTACCAGATCGGCCTACTTTTGTAGAGGCTCCCGCTCCAGCAGCAAGTAGGCTGCCCGCGGCGGATGAGGAGCCAATCCCGGCAGGCGAGCCTGTGGTTCTGGTTAGCCGAATCGACAAGGAGGCCGCATACATGCACCTTATTTTCAACACTATGCACCATCTCGTCCAGCAGTTATACGGAGATATACTGCGAGGAAGCGACCAGGCGGCCCATCTTGCGAAAGATAGGCAGGAGAGACCTACCCAATCTGACCGTAGAGGCCACTGAGTTCGCACGCGAATGAACAAATAATTTGATTTGTTTGTATGTAAGATAATTTGATGTGCTCTAGGACATTGCTTATTTGCTTTATTTGTACTGTGGTGTGAACTTTATTCGTTATGTATGATATTGCTCTGAGATTTGAAAATTGCAGCGATCTGCGTGATTAAAATCTTTCTATAGGTTGATGTTGAATGCGAGCTATACGGACTAACTTTGTGTCTGCATATTTGACTTGTAAATTGTTTTGAACACTGAATAAAGCGAGCTGGGCGGACTGCTGTTGAGTCTGCACTCTTGACTTTTAAATTTGCTTTGAAGTTGCAGGAATCTTGAATAAAGCGAGCTGGGCGGACTGCTTCTTAGTCTGAAATCTTGACTGGTCCGCGCGGACGAACTATCAATCTTTGCGGAGTAGCTAGAAAAGCTATCAGACTAGTTTTTTCTATAAATAGAGCCCTAATCTTCTTTCTGTATAGGAAATGCGATCGAAGCAGAAGTCTTTGCGGTCTTTGAAAATGGTGTCCGCACGCACTAATGATGCGATTGCTTTCCACTCCGCCGACCACAAGAAATGTAAGCTGACAGAGGCCGACCTGGATGCCTTCGTCGAGAAGCATATGACGGACTCACTAGTGCTCGCCCTCCTGCCCAAAGATCAGGAGAGGATTAAATTCTCTACTGCAACGCAGATCGCAGTGCCTATCGACCACTTCGACTGCGGATTCAAGATCCCCTTGCTGTGGGGGGTTGCTGAGATCTTTAAGCATTACAGCATTGTGCCAGGGCATCTCACACCAAACACTTTAGCTGCGATTTACAGCTTTTTGGCATACCTACGATCTGAAAAGATTGCATTTTCTTTGAATATATCTAGAAAATTTTTTTCTGTCGGCTCTGTAACTCCCTCCGGAGGCCGCCAGTATAAAGGTGTCATATACTTCTACTATTGAGGGATGAAAGTTATGGGTATAACCAACAAGATCCTTAATTGGACTTCGAGGTACCTTATCTTAGAGGGTGACCTGGGGTTTGCTCAAAACAATCCGCAAGTACGTGCGAGATCCGTCTTCAAAAGCATGAAGCTGGGTAAAGTGGAGACCGCCATCGTCGAATTCTTGGCAGGGGAAAGGCTCGACATTGACCACTACATCCCGCTCTTGCCCATCTTGGACACCATAGTCTGCCAAGAGGGTAAGTCCTACGACCTGTCTTTGTATTCGCCACGGCCTGGAGCATATCCTCTGCGACCTACAATGTACTGATTTAGTTTCTTTTCTTGCAGCGACCTTAGCGGTGCCAGCGAATCCGCCCCAGACACCGGGCAGGCTAACTCCTACCCAAGGAGAAAGAAAGAAAGAAATAGTAAGGAGAAAGAAGGAGGAAGGGGATCCCTCCGCGTACTACTCTTCCTTTGATTTCTTCGACATGCAAGTCTTCGGAAAGAACCAGAAGGATCTGAGGGGTACTCGGTGATCCACTAGCACAGAAAGAACAAGCACGTCTGCCTCTCCACCGCTCTTCCCTCCTAGAAGAGTATGCGGATCTCTCGCCATGCCCATGTGGCGATTTCCACGCTTTATGGGAAGTGCAATTTGTGTGACCTGAAGGGAGTGTCGCCTGCGAATATCCCCTTTCTCGCCGCTCAAGCCAACATGAACAATGCCGTGACCAACCCCCTCATGGGTCACTTGACACGCAAGCTTCTTAAAGAAAATGAGCAACTCCTGTGAGAAAACAAGTTGTTGAAGGACAGGAACAAAAGGTTAGGAAAGAGGGTTAATCAGCACAAAGAGAACGAAGCAGTAAGTCTCGGTATTCGCGGCGATCTCTGTTACTTATCCGCGGCAGACTGACTCATTTCTGAGTTTTGCAGACCGCGTATGATGTCAATAACCATAGATTCCAAAACGCTATGTTTCCTTTTGTGAAGGAGAGCGATGATGTCGCTATCGAGTGCTTCATTGATGATGGCTTCGCAAAGGAAGGGGTGGACAAGGTCCCTTTTCTGCAGCTCTTCCCCGAGCTAAAGGAGAAGATTGCTGACCTGGAGCGGGTTGCAAAGGGAAAAGCAGTTGCTGATGAGGAAGGCGAAGAAGTAGATGAGGTGCTAGCTGAAGATGAAATCCTTGGCGATGCTGCTTCAGACCAGCAGCAGGGGAGCCGGTCCAGGCAGTCTGCCTCTTCTTCAAGTTCTGATGGGGGCAGTCCGTGGACGGAGTCTGCGGATAGCAAAAGTTCTGATTGTAGCAGCAACGACTAAGGAGGTTATTCTCCCGAAGTCAATGTTGATGCATCTTCTAGCCCGGAAGCGCCTGCGAAAAAAAGGCAAAGGGAAACCACATAATGAAAGAGATGTATTTTGTTTTTGCTTTTTGTAAAGAGGCGGACTGTATTTTAGGTCGCAAAATATAGAAAAGATGTAAAAAAATTTTGAATGACTGAATACAAAGGATATTTTGCTCAGTCCGCGTATTCTGCAATTTTTATTGTTCACTTCTTGCTTCTTCAATGCTGTAATGAGAATTGCATCTGTGTACACATATGATAAACAATAGCTATCATAGATTAATGAAAACCACTCCGTGCCACTTAGACTTTAGGTCGCACGCTTAGGATAAGTATGGATTGAAGATAACCAAGTTCGAAAATATTCCAGGCCGCGGAACTTGATTTGTAGCTCGCCAAGTTCATATAACTTGTCAAAAACAATATAGATAATCTGCGGACTCTGACAGATACCAATTCCAGTCCGCACATAAATTCATCAGCTGAATAAATTTTTGTGAGATAAGAAAGATCAACAATCATCGCTGCGAATTGAGGGAATTATAGAAAATAAGAAGTATAACTTGGCCTGAAACTTCAAGCCTTGCGGACTGCGGCGAATACTACTATTGAGTCCGACTGAATAAAAATGATCCACAGCTTAGGTGACCAAGCGATCAGGTGCATATAACATTGATTTCCTTGCAGGGTCACAAAAGCTGTAGAACCCACTGCAATAAATGTCGATCTGCGCGGGTACCAAGATATAGTCCGCGAAGAGAAATGATCCGCAACTTAACCGAGCGGGCAGGTGCACATAGCATTGCTTTCCGCACAAGGTTTGTTTCAAGGTTAACCCAAAGATGAGGGATTGAGCGGACGGAGGGGACTAAGCAGACTGAGCGGATGCTTGAAATTTGTCGGCATTTTAAAGAATTTTTCAGCTTTGGTGACCACGCGGGCAGGTGCCTGCAGGGCAAGCATTTCTTTCCTCGTGAGGTCATAGAAGTCGCAAACTTCAACTTAATTTTGCAAGTGGATCTGCATGCTCTTCACTGTCGGTTGTTGTATCCTTGAAGAAGAATAATTCTGACTGCAGGATAAATTGCAAGCTTAAGTGAAAAGTGGGCAGGTGCGCAAGGCGCACTGCTTTCCTCACGAGTTCACAGAAGTCATAAACTTCAACTTAATTTAGAGAAAAAGAATATACTGCTCTATTGCCAGGGATTCAAACCGATTTGATCAATTGGGCAGGTACATGTGGGATGCATTGCTTTCCTCAAAGGATAAACTGGGCCATGGGTTCCCTGCAGGAACCGCTTGAGATTATAAAAGAGTGTTCGAGAGTACGAACTTCGATGATCTATGGGAAGGTACCGGATGGCATTGCTTTCCTCAAAGAGATCATCAAGGTGTATGTTATCCCTTACAAAGCTTTGTAGAGCTAACAACCACCCTGTACCTCCAAAAATGCAAATGTGGAGTCAGGTACTAGCTGGTATCCAAAATCCATTATCCCACCGCACGAGAATCTGCAGGCTCCCACTACACGGTGCGAAATGTCCCCGCAACACATGGTCATCGTGGTGTTAAGCTAATAACAACAATTCTCAGGGGGGGTCCAAGCCGGACTTGGTGATGTCTCTTGATTCAGTGATCTCTTACTTTGAATTGCAGATAAGGAGAAGTTATTGTGTTATGCAAGAAAAAGTATTAGCAAGAAATTCTCATTGACATAATCATTGAAATGAACACAAATGACAAGTGTTTGTTTAAGCATAAAACCCCTTTAAATCATCACCACTCCAGGTATGAGGTATGGCTTCTCTGTCATAGGTTTGCAGTTTGTATGCAACATTTTTTAGAATTTTCTTACTGATGAATGGGCAATTCCAATTCGGGTTCAGCTTACCCACTGAACCAGCTCTTGCGGCTGCATCTACTTTTTTCAGAATGAGGTCTCCCACCGAAAAATGCTTGACTCTAATATTCTTGCCAAAATATCTGGCCATTCTTCGCTTGACTTTCTCTTGCCTGATGATGGCTTCATCCCGCATTTCTTCAATTTGATCCAAGCTATGTCTCATATTCTGGTTGTTAATCTTAAGCAAGTCTTCCCAGCTATGCCTGGCCTGAAATACTCTAGGAGTTGGAACCTCAAATTCCATCGAGATGAGAGCCTCCGATCCATGAGCAAGCTTGAAAGGGGTTTCTCTGGTAGCTTATGAAGGGGTAGTTCTGAGGGTCCATAGAACTGAAGGAAGCTCATCTGCCCAGTTGCCTCTAAAATTTTGCACTTTATTTTTTAACAAATTGTGTATCTGTTTATTCGCAGCTTCTACTTGGCCATTGCTTCTAGGATGAACGGACGAGAATCGCAGTTCTATGCTGACTTGTTTGCAAAAGTTCTTCATCTCTTCATTGTTGAACAGCGGCCCATTATCCGTAATTATTGCCATCGTGATCCCATGCCTGCAAATTATCTCCCCCCACACAAAGTTTTTTTATCACTTGGGTTGTTCTCTTTGCTAGCGCCTTGGCTTCAATCCATTTGCTAAAGTAATCAATCATAACCAAGATAAAACGTCGCTGCCCACTCTCCATGGGAAATGGCCTGAGGAGGTCCATTCCCCAAACTGCGAAAGGCCAAGGTGTGGTGATTGACACAAGTTGCTGCGATGACCGAAATTGAAGAGGAGCAAATTTTTTGCATTAGGCACACTTCTTTGCATAGGATTTAGATTCTTTTCTCATTGTGGGCAAGAAATAACCTTGCCGTAATACTCTTCTCTCCAAAGTTCTTGCTCCTGAATGGTTGCCACATTCTCCAGAGTGAACTTCTTGGAGCACCATTGGAACCTCCTCCTCAGATAGACACCTTGCCATTGGGGAGAGGAAAGTTCTTCTATAGAAAATTCCAGTGAAAGGTTTGTAATTTTCTACTTTCATTCTGAATCTTCTCTTATCTTTCAAAGTCTGAAGAAATTCTCCTGTTGAGAGATATGATTTGAACGGGTCCATCCAAGAGGATCATTGTTCTATCTGCATCAACTCCCTTCATCCGTAGCCGGGTAAAAAAGCTCTGAAGTTGTCTCTCCAAAGGGGAGACCAAACTTTGCTAGCTCGTTCGCCTCAGTATTATGCACTCTTGAGACATACTTAGTAGTGAAGCTTTTAAACCTCCCAATCTCTACCTTCACCAGCATTAAATATTTCTTTAAGGTGGGCTCTTTGGATTCAAAATTTCCTAATACTTGTGAAGCCATTACTAACGAGTCAGTTTTAATATGCGCATAGTCTATTCCCAACTCCTTTGCAAACCACAGGCCTGCTAAGAGTGCTTCATACTCTGCCTGGTTATTGGTGGTTGGGAAAGAGAACTTTATGGCATGTTTTAACTTGACCCTATTGGGGTTAATGAGGACTACTCCCACTCCCGAGGAATTTTGGCCTGAAGCACCATCTATGTAGATTGTCCATGCTAGCGGGGATTGATCGGCTTGTTTAGTATTGGACTCAGTTGTGTCTATCAAGAAATCTGCCAATACCTGTGCTTTGATAGCCGTTCGGGGTACATATGAAATATCAAACTCGCTGAATTCAATTGCCCATTTGGCCAGTCTCCTAGAGTGCTCCGGTTTTTCCAGGAAACGTTTTAATGAATGATCAGTAATCACCTTGATTGAGTGTGTTTGGAAGTTTTTTCGAAGTCTTCTGGCAGACATTACTAGTGCTAATGCAAGCTTCTCGAGGATCGGATACCTGGTTTCAGTATTTTTCAATATATGGCTTACATAATATACTGGATATTGCCTTCTTCCTTCCTCTCTAACAGGGACTGAGCTTATTGCTTTCGAGCCAACTCATAGGTAGATGAAAAATATTTCTCTAGTTCGAGGACTTTGAAGTAAAGGAGTGGAGGTGAGTTGCTTTTTAAGTTGCTTAAAAGCTTCTGCGCATTCTTCGGTCCATTAAAAATTTGATCCCCCACGAGATTTTTAAAGAACGAAGCGCTTTTATCAGCTACTCTGGAAATAAATCTTCTAAGGCTTGCTAGCCTTCCCACTAGTTATTGAACTTCTTTAGGGGAGCGAGGTGATGGCATGTTGAGGATTGCTTTAACTTTATCTGGGTTAGGGGCAAGCCCTTCGGGGGTAAGAAGATGATCGAGAAATTTCCCTTTATTTTCTCCAAAGATACATTTCAACAGATTTAACTTCATGTTATACCTCTGCAGAGTAATGAATGTCTCTGTGAGCTCTTGTAAATGTGAAGCAAAGGTTTTACTTTTAATAAGAAGATCATCGACGTATACTTCAAGATTTCTTCCTTTTTGTTCTTTAAAAACAAAAACCATCATACGTTGATAAGTATCTCCTGTGTTTTTTAGTCCAAAAGGCGTCACAAGATAACAGTAACAACCATCGTTCGTGATAAAAGATGTAAGGGGAATGTCAGGCTTATGCATCCTAATCTGGTGATAACCAGAAAATGCATCTAAAAAACTCATAAAAGGGTACCCAACTGCAGAATCTATTAAAACATCTATTCAAGGCAGCGGATAACAATCTTTGGGGCACGCTTTATTTAATTTGGTAAAGTCAACGCATATCCTCCATTTTCCCCCCGGCTTCCTCACCATTACAACATTTGATACCCAAGCCGGGTATTAAATTTCACTAATGAACTTAGCCTTTAGAAGCTTCGCAACCTCTTCCTTGATTGGCTCGGCTAGCTTCGTCCCCACCTCCCACTTCTTTTGCTGAACAGGTTTGTTGTCAGGAGAAATATTGAGGTGATGGCAAGCTACATTAGGATCCACTCCTGGCATATCCTCCGTTGCCCAGGCAAAGACATCCAGGTTCTTTAATAAGAAGGCAATCAACTCTTCCTTTTCTTCTTCAGGGAGCTCCGAGTTGATTGAAAGTATTTTTTCTTCATCTCTGCCAATTGGGATTCCTTGGGTTGCAAGAGTAGGCTCCAGGTGAACTCCTTCCTTGATTTCCTCTTGATTTGCGGCCTCTTCTTGGGGAGCTTTTACTTCTGAGGCGGCGACTAGTGTCGTCTGAGGAGGCACTTGCTCGATCATGTTGACTGTTTTGACATAGCACTCTCGAGCCTCCCTTGGGTTGCTTCTGACCCTGTGCTGCTTTCCTCCTACCATAAACTTTATTACCAAATGATAGGTGGAAATCGTCATCCGATATTCGTTAAGGAGGGGTATTCTGAAGATGGCGCAGTAGCTGCTTGCCGCATCAACTACTACGAACGTGATAAGCTTTGTCACCCCCCCCCCCCCCCCCCGAGTGTTACTGAGAGTATAATGCTCCCTTTAACTTCCTTCCTTTCCTGTGAAGCCATACAGTGGCCCTTCGGTGGAGAGTAAACTCTTTCTAGATCTCAGGGCCTCATAGGCACTCTTGAATATAAGATTGATCGAGCTTCCAGTATCAACCAAAATTCTCGGAACTATGTAGTTCTTAATAATTGCTTTGATTATGACTGCATCGTTGAACGGGTTGGCCGTCTTCAGGAGATCCTCCGGGACAAAAGTAATAATTTCCATTGGTGGGGCTGTAGAATTCATGGTACATCCTACCGTGAGACCTTAACCAAGGAAGGCTTCCTGCTTGACTCTGCACCCGCTCCTCCATGGATTAAAAAGAGATCGCTGAGGACGCCTACGTCGTCTGCGTCGACGCTTTCTCCGATTTTGATGTTGCCAAAGTATCCTACCCCCCTCAATATCCTCATTCTCCCATAAAACTTCGGCCACCTCTTTGCCTTTAGAGGTGGATGGTTTTACTGAAGCATCTTTCACTCCAAGGCCTTCATTTTCCCTACGGTAAGTAGCCGCTCCACAAGCTGTCAAAGAGCTCTGCAATCCTCGGTTGGGTGCCCTTTCGCCTTGTGGAATGCACAGAAAAGATCCGAGTTTCGAGTCTTTCCCTCTGCTTTCTGGAATTCTTTCTTGAACTCAGTCTTTTCTGTAGGATTTGGAGAACCTCATCTACTATCAGGCCCATTGAGGCAAGCTCTTTCACATGACCGTGACTTTGTTGATCATCTGAAGACGAGATATCCCAGATTTGAAGGACAGGTAGGATCCGAGGAGCAACAGGAGTAGGGGTAGCGGCCAACGACAGTTTCTGCTCATGAAACTATTGATGATTTTGATAAAGCCGCTTCTGCCGGAAATTTATTCCTCTATGTGCCGGAGGCTGATACTCTGGTAGAGGAGGTCTGGATGCTTGATGAGTTGTAGAGGAATCTGTGGTGTCCCTTCTTTCCGCCTTTGCCGTTAAGTTGGATACATATGAGGGGTTGGCACTCTCCCCTTCAATGAAGGTGTTAGCCAAGGCCATTAGGTCCTGGAATATGACAGGATCTTTTGTGGTTGCTTCAAATTTCAACGGCCCTTCCTTGAGTCCGTTGATTAAGGAGATCTTATAGAACTCAAGATCCACAATCTTGACCCCCTGCTTCTCATTCTAGAGGCGATCCACAAACTGTGCTACCGGCTCATTGTCTGCATGCTTAATCTTAAAGTGGGTAGCTAGCCTACTCTTCCACTTCCTGGAAGTTGCAAACCTTAGCAGGAGATTTTAGCAAAGCTCAGCAAAACTTGCAATAGATCGGGGGTATAGTTCATGAAACCATTCTCGGGCTTGGCCGTCGAAAGTTGTTACCGAGAACATGAACTTCAAGCCATCTGACAGACACCTCATTGCTACGGCATCCTCAGAGGCCTGGAGATGAGCGAATTGATTGGTCTCTCCAGTGTAAAAGGGAATGCAAGGTTCTCTAAAGTTATTAGGAGCCTGCTCCGAACGGATCTTATCAACAAAAGGAGACTCTTCAGCTTGAGCTAGAGAAAAAATCGCAGGAGGCCGCGCAACCTAGTTATCCTCAGTAAAGTCAAGTCTGTGGGCTAGACTTCCCCTGGTCACTTAATGAAAAAAGTCCATAAGTGGAGCGATCTCATCGGCCTGAGGTTGCGGCAGAGCTGTGGGCTGGATGGGCGAGTTTGTCGGCGATGGTGTTGCTGCTGGTGATTGGCGGACTAGAGTTTGGCGGATTGGCTCGTCCGCGAAGGCTGATCTAGGCTAATCAAGTCGCTAAGTAAGCGGTGTTAGGGCCCGGCTGATTGCGTCGAGGCACTGGTCGGTCTCTCTCCGAGAATAATCGGCTTCTCTTCGTGATCGGTCAAGTGCGTCCCACAGGTCATCTGACGTGCTTGAGCGACCTGAGCAGGCATGGTGATGAGACAATTGGTGATCTGATATTTCGGTCAGTGAACTTCAACGGTAACTTGAATCTGAAGGTCGCGTGTTGATGTTGATGCAAGAAATGTGCTCTCAAGTTTCGGTAGAATGGGAAAAAGAGATAAAGGAAACTATAAGCAATTGTTTATTAATGAACCAAGGAAAAGAGTAATCAGGACCACTGATCGCGATAGTCAAGACAGGTTGGATACCACAAAGTTCGAGAACCGAGTCAGCAGCCTCTACAAATTGGGCTCCTGGGCTCGAGTATGCGTACCTTAAGTGTACCTATTACCTCTATTTATAGGTTCGAGGGCCTGCCCGAACGGGCAGTGATAAAATAATCGGCTGCTCTGGGTTACAGAATAATCAGTCAGGAGTGACGGGAATCAAAAAAGAAAAGACAAGTAATCCGCACAAGAGGGGCGGGCTGGGCTCGCGAGCTGGAGCTTTCATCTGGCTGCAGGGCACGATCCTGGCTAAAGGTTCGCGACCTATGCGTACTGACTCTTGAGTCTTCTTGAAGAGCTGGTGGACGATCTGGAAGTTTGTCAACTGAGGATGGATGACCTGGGCAGATTAGAGGATTGAGTCCGCCGCTGAACGAGGTCAACGGGAAATCTGGCTAGGCGACCTTGGCCGACTTGGAACTGAATCTGCCGCTGGGGTGCCTTGGATTCTGCATGGTCTCGATGACCTGAGCGGACTGTCAAAACTAAGTCCGCCAAAAGAGGAGGAGGACCTGTCCTGAACATGTTGCGAATTCTGGGGTTAACATAATCAATAAGGATGTACTTGGCTAGGGTAATGCGTTGAATAATGATGAGTTTGGCTTGAAGATACAGTACATAATTATTAACGACTATTATGAACAAATGGTTGTATGGTTGATGAATATGTGAGGTACCTTTATGTCGACGATGAACCCTTAAGTGTCTATGGCACTAGATTGTGAAAGGGTGTAAGTGCGGGGTTTGACTGCACTTGTTTGGTAATGTTGAGAAGAGACGTAAGTGGATGGTTGGGCTTGGTACTCGGTGTTCATTCTCGAGGCTCCTTCCGTGCCATAATGATGTGAAATTACATGCGGTGTGAGTCGACATGCGGTGTCGTAATACTGGGTTAAGGATTGTGTGGCAGGTCTACGGGCTCGCCAGTCGTCACACTGACGGGAGTTGACAGATAGACTTTGGGCGGTTGGGCTTGGTCCTCGGTGTTCATTCCCGAGGCTCCTTCCATGCCAAGTGGACATTGGGCTTAGTTCTCGTGCTTTTTCCTAGGCTCCTTTCGGGTCATAACATAAGCCAGTTTAGGGCTTGGTTCTCGGTGCACATCTACCCGAGACTCCTGCTGAGTCGTAGTACGCATGTGAGCTCCACTGTTGTGTTCTTAGCATTGAGGCGTACAGAGGCCTAGGCTAGGTAGTGTGGATGTCCGCCTAGTAGTGGAGATGCCCGCTCTACTGTCACCATCTGGCCACGATGGATGACGCCTGAGAGCTTAGCTACCTGCTCGAAAAGTTGGAACTAAGTGTCTGTGTCGACACAACAATTGCTTGTGTGTGATCATGGGTGAGTCATTGCATAGCATTCATGGTATTACATTACATCGCATATACAAGATCCTCATCGAATAAGTTTGTATGGGCACTCTTATACGATGAGTTACTTTACTGTTGAGCCGATCCTCAACTTATATATCTGTATGGGCATTCATATAAGTTGAGTTACTTTCTTTCGTAGCTTTACATTTTTCATATACTGTTGTAGATGGTAGAACTGCTAGAGTAGAATGTTTACTCATTCATTATACTGCTGATATACTTGATATTGCTCACTCTATACCAGCTGTTTGTACTACTGCTTATGTAAATATAATGTACTCTTGTTCCTTTCTCTACCCGGTGATGAGGAGTAAGTGGGGGAGCGGATGTGATAGCCACTTATTCTTTATGACTAACGGTTGCTACGTCTTCCTTTTTTAGGAGGAAACCCCGCTGTCAGAGCAGCCGCAGATTTTGCAGCAGGACAGCTAGGCTAGGACAACAAGGCTTGAAGGGACGGTGCCCTCGCTACCATCAATGACCAATGTGAGTTTGAGAAACTCATGATGTAGCCCCTTTGGGAAAGTTTTACCCATACTTTGATTTTAGAAGCTTGTTGTAGCTTCTTTATTTGTTGTACTTTTGGACTATTATTACTTATGTGTGGATTGACTTCTTTTTATACTGTTGGTTGGGTTGGCATTGATTGATATTGGTTATAGCCGGCATGATAGGCGTCTTGTAGTACAGGTTAACGTGTGTGATAACGCTACCGCAAGGTGGCTATTCTGGGCATAAGACTGCCCCTGTGCTGTGTTTTGTGTTCCGAAAGGGGGATCTTACATCTCTATTCTATGTTTATTTGGCAATTTATTAGTAACATGTGTGTTAGCCAATCTAGGTGCTTCAATTAATTTAATGCCTTATTCTTTAGTGAAGAAATTGGGATTAGGAGAGCCTAAGCCCACAAGAATGAGCATTCAATTGGCGGATCGGTCTGTCAAGCTCCCTATGGGGATCATTGAGGATGTGCTTGTCATAGTTGACAAATTTATCTTTCCGGTAGATTAAGTCATCTTTTACATTAAAGAGGACACCGAGGTACCACTCATTCTCGGTCGCCCTTTTCTCGCCACCACGCACGCTATTATAGACGTTAGTAATGGTAAACTTCTCCTTAGAGTCAGAGATGAAGAAGTTACCTTTACTATTGACTCGTCTGTGAAAAATTCTCTCTCAAATGATGACTCATGTTACTATTTGGAGGCTTCTCCCGAAGAAGACTCCATCTTATTTTCTAAAAATATTTATTCACCTATTTTTCATGATGACAATCTTGAAGCTTTAAATTTAATTTCTCATGAAATTAGTAATAACTATTTGGTCACACGCGCACCTATTTTAGAAACTCTTGAATTAGGTAGTGACCGCTTAAGAACTTTGTTTGAGGAACCTCCAACTTTCGAACTTGACACATGTCAAATCATTTACAATATTTATCTCTAGCGGAGGGTTCCAAACTTCCTGTTCATGCATCGACTTATCTATCCGAAAATCCCATAACATAGTGCGCATCACTATGGTCAAGCTCAACGACCATAAACAAAGCGCTCGTGGGAGGCATCCCATGGTTATCCTTTTTTATATTATTTTAATTTTCTTTTTAAGTTTTTACAGATTTGAAAGACATCGATGCATGACGATCAGTCTGTAACATCCCATTTTCGGCTAGACCCCTAGGAGTCGGTTGGTTGCGGTAGAACCCTAGGGAGCCCAAAAGTTGAAATAAATCGACCAGGATTTTGGGTCACGGGTTGGTCACGCCCGAGACCCAAGTGTCACGCCCGTGACCTAGGGCGTGACTCCTCAACGATCGTCGATCTCAGGCAGACGATCGTCGGGCGCAAACTATTCCACCCGGCCCTGTCACGCCCGTGGCCTAGGTGTCACGCCCGTGACCTGGGGCGTGACTCCTTCGACGATCGTTGATCCCAGGTAGACGATCGTCCGGCGCAAAATTTGCCTCATGGCCTGTCACGCCCGTGACACAATGTCACGCCCGTGACATAGGGCGTGACCACGGTCGACGATCGTCGATTTCAGCTCGATGCTCGTCGTCCCAGAATTAGTCACCAGACATGTCACGCCCGTGACCCGCAATGTCACGCCCGTGACATAGGGCGTGACCACGCTTGACGAGCGTCGATCTCAGTTCGACGCTCGCCAAACCAGAATTTGGCCACACGGGCCAGTCACTCCCGTGACACGGGTGTCACGCCCGTGACCGCCCTTCGACGATCGTCGATCTCAGTTCGACGATCGTCGAACCCAGAATTGGCTAACCGGGCCTGTCACGCCCGTGACCTATGTGTCACGCCCGTGACCAAGGCCGAAACGACAGCCAGACTGGAAATTTCCGTAACCGACGCAATAACAAATTCTGATTATGGGAATGAAAACCAATGGTATTTATGGGCCGTTTCCTACTTTAATTATTTAAATAATTAAGGAAATGTTGGTCCAATAGGAAATCGCGACCTGGCGAGCACCTCTTCATCTCCAGCGTTTCAACTGCCATTCGTCATAAACCGAAACGTCATTAAGGGATTAGTAATGACCGCCAACGTTTCATCCTTTCCCCTCCCCATTTGCTGATCTATAAAAGACTCCTAAGAGCAAGAGGAAAAGGTTACACTCCCTCAAACTATTTCAGACTTTCCCCTTGTTGTTGAAGAATTTCCGGCGACGCCACCACCGCGCAAATGGCTTCCCGACGCTCTGCACGCCTCCAACCCGCGAACAAGGTCCTCCCCTCCCTCTTCTTCTGCGGATAGATCTTAGGAATTGTTAGGAGAGATATCGGGCTCAAAAGAGCCAAATCGGGTGAGCGCATTCGTGGTTTTCCGAAAATTTCGTGGTGGCGGGTTCGCCGGAAACCGCCTCTCCGGCGGCCGTGCCGCCGCCCGATGTTAGCCCTCACCTCAACAGAGGTGGTGGTGGTGGTGGCCGGCCAGGGAGATGGCTGGATGGCCGGAAAATAGCTTTGGAAAAGCTACAGGAAAATGAGTCTTCAGGCCTCTGGTTTCGGGCTGTTGAAGAAGATGAACAGTGCCATGAGAATTAAATTCTATTTTTAAAACAATTTCTGAATGAAAATATCTATCACCTTAAATAATTTGGGAAAAATACTTAGAAGCTCCTACACGAAAAAGGGTCAACATAGAAAATGTAGCCCTTGAGGTATACTTTAATTTAAAATTAATTTCACTCGATTTGGAATCCTGGTTAGACCACAGCACCCTTTTTGGTGAGGTCTATCCAGAGGGCCGTCTGGACCTTAGAAAAATTCCCCACTCTAAACAAGTCATCAGAATGACTTGAAATTTGGGGTGTGGTCTAATCTTACATATTTCTAGGTTCTATCCAAAAATGAGAATTTTTGGAGAATATTTTTCTATAGTTTTTAGAAAAATTCAATAATCCTAGCCGAATTTAATTAGATTGTTAAATAATTTCCAAACCCTCCCAAATTCTGGTGAGTGGTCCCTGGGTTCACCATGAGGTTCTGTATAATTTTTCATCTCATTTGGAGATGGTTTGGATTCAAAATGATCAACCCTAAGTTTTGCCCTAATAAGGGGTCTTAGGTTAAAAGTGCACTTTTGAAATTTGAGTGGTCAGATCACCTCAACAGAGGCTGAGATTTTTACCACTGGCTAGTAATATTCTCTAGCACCCCCCTCATGGAGTTTGAGGTGGATCGGGGTAAGTTTGCCCTAAGGACCAAGGCCAAACCCTAAGGATGGATCTTGGTGGTTTGTGAAGGTCATGTGGTCAAATGACCTTAGATTGACCCGAAATTGGGTGAAGAGAACCATAGGGTCAATATAGTTCTCTGGATGAAATTTTAGTAAATTTGGAGACCGTTGGGATACCTAAAAATCTAACCCTAGTTTGGGGCGCAAAACTTGTAGAGATAGGAAATGACACTAAATCACATTGAAAAGTGGTGAGATTTGGGTAGAGTGAATTATAGGGATGGTACAAGCTCTGGATATTTTACTATGAATTTTTTGATCATTATTTTGGATACTTCCTTTAATGATGTAGCAGTGTATGATTTGCTTAGAAAATTTATTAGAGAATACACACTCTCTGAAAAGTGATGAAATTTAAGCAGAGAATGTTTATTATTATTTTAAATCTCTGTGAATTTTTATGGGAGTTTTGGAAGGTTAATTCTAGGGCTTGCTTCATTAAGTATGTTTTACCTTGATTATTTGATTAAATCTGTAGTAATGTTTAGAAAGCTAGTAAAATTATGATTCTCTGCACAAAGATCTTTTATATATCATACTACTGACTAGTGATTTTTCTATAATTTTTAGATGAATAATTTCGGTACTTCCTTCATTACGTAGAATTAACGTGATTATACTGAATAAATCATTTAGAGGTTAAATACTTTCTATAAAATTCTGAGAATTTGTATTTGAAGTTACCTTACTGTTATTTAGTGATCAAAATTTTTGGGTGGCCGTTACTTAAGAATATCATGTAGTTCATGTTTAAAATTACCCATGGCCAATCTTTGGGAAAAATTAAATAAATATCAGATTAGTTAGGAAAATTATAAATTTCTGGATTTAGACAAATTATGATATGGTAGATCTCCAGTAAATATTATAGAAGATTTGGAAGATAATTTGGTGTACCTCCTCTTGTGTACCTCATAAAGCTTAGGTTGGTCTGCATATAGTAAAGCCACGGAATTCTGGTAGTTGATGGTTGGTAGGGCAAGTTAAGATTGAGTTCATCATAGAAGTCAGGATAAGTAGAGTGTGGGACTGGTTAGGATAAGGGAGTACGGGAACGACGAAAGATCGTCCATCCCGGGAAGAAGAGGAAGAGTCTTAATACTCTAGGGTTAGAACTAAAGTAACTAAAAGAGGATCGGGTTAAGGGAGATCAACCAATAATAATAAGTGCCTTGCGAAAGGGAACTTCGGGCCGTAATGCCGCCGTCTTGGTTCCTAGTGCCCCTTGAGAGCCCTTCACGGGGTATACCGGGGGCAGTCCAGGGCTAACGTAAACCATAGGAATAATAAATTAAAAGAGCAACTAGTATAACTAGCGTTGCACACACTCACTCCCCGATAGCTAGGAAAGTAGGATAATAGGACTTGTTTCCATTCAGACAGTAGCTCTGAAGGTAGATGCACGGACAGGACTGTCCGGGGGGCCAAGGGCTCGAGGGTTGGAGTACAGAATAAAGGTGGTGGGTCTTCGGTACCTGATCGTCGTTAACACCGACATCGGTATGCTGACTCGGCGGTGTGGGACACTTAGCCAAAGAAATTCTGGATGGTACATCCAGCAGCAGTACGCGGATACTCTAGGTTGTGTTCTTCTAGGGGCGTACGGGAGGGCTAGGCCTGGTAGTGTGGATGCCCGCCTAGGAGTGGGGGGCCCGACCCACTGTCTCCGTTTGCCACTACGGAGGTTCCTGGGAGTGAAGCTAGCTGCCCGAACAGGGGGAACTAAAGGTCTGTGCGCATAGAGTCGTGTGCGTGTGTTGCACTTGCATGAATCATGGCATAGCATATCACTACACTCATAATTGCATACAACCGTCACCCCAACGTATAAATCAGTATGAGACTTTTTATACGATGGGAGCCTTGCAGAAGACCCCTTAACTTATAAGTTTGTATGGGCATTCATATAAGTAAAGGTTACTTACTTACTTACTTGTTTGTTTACTTACTGTTCTCTAGCTGCCTTCTTTTATACAATTTGCTATTTATTAATTGCTCTACCTATTACAACATTTACACTGTTCACCTATTATAACTTGTTAGTTAGGTCCACCGTCACCTGCTTGATTATTCTCCACTTTTGTAGCTTCCCTTTCCTCCACTCCGCCCGGTGCTTAGGAGCCATGGTGGGAGGGGTAGGGGATGATAGGGCTTAGTCTTTATGACTAATGGTTTTCGAACCAAATATTACAGGAGCTCCGGATGGGAGACAGGGACCAGCACCAGCGGAGTACGGTGCGCATGGAGGTGGGACAGTCTAGCACCGGTGCACCTGCGACCAGCTCCGTGAGTGATTAGTATTTTCTTAGCTTCCGCGAAGAGTGACTTGTAGTGAGGACTCTGATGTACAGGGCTCGAGCCCATATATCTATTTTCCTTTTATTACTATTGATGGACTGGTTATGATTTCACTTTATATACATGTTTCTGTGGACTTGTTTACATTTTTGTATAAATGCTTCTCTCTCTTATGATCGAAAAGGGCCGGCAGAATTGGCGTTTTGTAGTGGTTGCCTTCCCGTGAGTCGGTGCCACCGCAAAGCGGCAATTCTGGGCTAAGACCCCGGTGGTTGAAAAAGAAAAAAAAAGGGGAGGGGGGGTCTTACAAGTGGTATCAGAGGAAACCTCGATCGAAAGAGAAGTAGTCCACAAAAAACCTTGGGCCACCCCCGTGCGAGCTTAGTTTGCGGACAAACTAGCAGCGGAAGCAGTGGTGTGCCCATGAGGGAAATCACATGTGAAAGTCCATCCTAACTCTCTTTAAATTCCATCCATTCGCTCTCTAACAAATGGAATTTTTACTTGTAGCCTGCGACGAACCCTACATCGCAGCAGGGGACACCTCAGGCTCCGAATGTGGTCCCGACTCCGCCAGCACCAGTTCCGTTCCAGCAGACGGAGATGGGGCAAACACTGACGGCCATCCTGGAGGCCTTCAGAGCCCAGCACTCCCCGGCCCCACAGCCAAACCCCGGGGCCAATTGGATGACTGTCTTCCGGGGACTTTCCCCTCCATCATACCAGGGGACGGAGTCTGCAGTACGTACGGAGGAGTGGTTGGACACTATTTACGAGATGCTGGCAGGGATTTGATGCCCCACAGAGGAGGCAGTCGCTTTGGCAGTCTCCTGTTTAGAGTCACATGGAAAGAGATGGTGGAAATCTCAGTTGGACACCACCTTTGCAGGGATGGACTGTGCTGATATTACTTGGGAGGAGTTTAGAGCAGCGCTCCTGGGACATTTTGTACCTCAGTCGGCGAAAGATGACCTGGAGGATAGGTTCCTGCGGTTGAGGCAGGGGAACAGGACTGTGGTGGAGTACTATCAGGAGTTCACTCACCTGGCCCTTTATGCGGACGCTTACCAGTTAGACGATGCTGGCTATGCCCGGAGGTTTTATAAGGGGCTGCAAGATGACATGAGGCAGGCCCTCCTTTTTGTCTCAGAGGGGAGTCTGGCCAGGATTTTGGAGATGGCTAAGAAGAGGGAGGCGGATCAGCTTGCAGTGAGGAGCCGGAAGAGACCGGCTGATGATACAGTGATTGGAGGACGTAGAGACCGTCCTCGAGGCCAGGTTATTGGAGAAAGAAGGAACGGGGATCAGCCTCGTCAAGAGTTTGGGCAGGAGCAGAGGAGTCAGGGGGTATTGGCTCCCCAGCCTATACAGATGCTGGAAATGCCAAGGACGGCAGAGCAGCCACTGGTATGCTATCAGTGCAACCAGCCGGGGCATATCAAGAGGAACTGCCCTGTGAGGCGAGCACCCCCACCAGCACATCAGGGCGCTCCACCTCCCCGACAGTTTGGCGGATGAGGACAGGACCGAGGATAAGGATTCCAGGATCGAGGTCGTAGGCCAGAGAGAGAGCAGGTGTATGCTCTAGACCTGACACAGCCCCGGGACCCGGAGCAGGTTATCACAGGTATGGCAGTACTTTTCAGATTTTCTTCATATAAACTACTATTCTAAACATAACCTGGTTAGAAATTAAGAGAAGATAAACTATAATAAGAATACTAAGACAATTAATTACCCCAGGCATAGTATTCGTGAGCGGCAAGCCCGCCCACACCCTCTTCGACACTGGTGCATCGCAGTCATTCGTGTCGGAGGATTTCTTGAAAGGACTGGCAGGAGTGGAGCCATTCACCGGGAAGATGATGAGGGTGCGCCTACCCGACGGGTCAGAGATATTGACCTCTGCTCATTGTAATATGGAAGCAAGGATCGGCGGAAAGGTGTTTGAGGCACCAGCGACGGTTCTGAAGATGCCAGATTACGATCTGATCCTGGGCATGACTTGGATTTATTGGAACCATGCCCAGATCGATTGCGTGGCGAAGAGGATCACCGTGAGGCACGGCGACTCCTTCATTGTTATCGAAGGTATTATACCAGCACCCCGTACCTTGCTATCGTCTGTGCAGGCTGTTAAGGCCCACCTACAGGGGGAAGAGGTTTATCAGGTCCTCTTTGAGGCGGTCGTAGCCAAGGACTCCATTTCAGATATTCCAGTAGTGCGGGACTTCGCCGACGTGTTTCCGGAGAAGCTACCAGGGTTACCCCCGCACCGAGAGAAGGACTTTCAGATTCAGCTCGTACTGGGGGCTAAGCCGGTATCCAGAGCTCCCTATCAAATGGCCCCAAAGGAGTTGGTGGAATTCCGAAGCCAGCTTCAGGAGTTAGTGGAGGCCAGGTTCGTTCGGCCTAGCTCCTCACCGTGGGGAGCTCCGGTGCTGTTCGTTAAGAAGAAGGACGGGACCCTTCGATTGTGCATAGATTACCGGGCTCTGAACAGGTTGACAGTCCGGAACACGTATCCCTTACTACGGATAGACGAGCTTTTTGACCAGCTGGAGGGAGCCCATTGGTTCTCAAAGCTGGATCTGAGGTCAAGGTACTACCAGCTTCGTATTCGGGAGGAGGACATCCGAAGACGGCCTTCAGCAGCAGATACGGCTTGTACGAGTTTACCGTGATGCCGTTCGGGCTCACGAATGCACCCTCCGCATTCATGACTTTGATGAATCGGGTGTTCGAGGAGTATCTGGACGTCTTTGTCATTGTATTCATTGACGACATTCTCATCTATTCAAGGACGGAGGAGGAGCACGTGAGACATCTGGCCTTGACCTTGGGGAAGCTGCGTGAGCATGAGATGTATGCCAAGTACAGCAAGTGCCAGTTCTGGCTAAAGGAGGTGGCCTTTCTGGGCCATGTCATCAGTGGAGCAGGTCTGGCAGTGGATCCTGCAAAGATCCAGGCAGTAAGGGATTGGCCAACGCTAAAGTCGGCCACGGATGTTCGAAGTTTCTTGGGACTGGCCGGTTACTACCGGAAGTTCGTCGAGGGGTTCTCCCAGATTGCCCTCCCTCTCACGTCTCTGACGAAGAAGGAGTCCCCTTTTATATGGACGCCTCGATGCGAATCTGCCTTCCAGGAGCTAAAGGATCGTCTCACCTCGGCTCCCATCCTTGCTCTTCCATCAGGAAAGGAGGGATTCCAGGTGTATACAGATGCTTCCTATCAGGGGATGGGTGCCGTTCTGATGCAGAACGGGCACGTAATAGCCTACGCCTCCCGTCAGTTGAAGCAGCACGAGCAGAACTACCCCGTGCACGATTTAGAGATGGGGGCAGTCATTTTTGCTCTTAATATCTGGCGACACTATCTCTACGGAGTACATTGTGATATCTTCTCCGACCACAAGAATCTGAAGTACGTCGACACCCAGAAGGAGTTGAACATCAGACAGAGACGCTGGGTGGAGTTTCTGTCGGACTACCAGTATACCATGCACTACCATCCTGGGAAGGCGAACGTGGTCGCAGATGCTCTGAGTCGGAGAGCGAGTACGACAGGAGTAGGCCCGCAGCTGATGGCCTTGGAGTTGATTAGATCATTCGAGGAGATGCAGATTTCGCTAGTGTCTGAGGATGACCCAGAGCTGTACATGGAGTACCTGGGGTCGATGGCTACTACTGATGACATTCGGGACCGCATCAGAGATGGGCAGATGCTGGATGAGAGAGCTGAGCCAATATTCCGAGCCTTGGAGGAAGGCACGACGGGAGATTACTCTTTGAGGGATGGGCTCCTGTGTTTCCGAGGCAGAGTCTACATACCAGCAGGAGGACGGATCCGGCAGGATATTTTGACGGAAGCTCATTGCAGCCGATATTCGGTACACCCGGGGATCACCAAGATGGTAAAGGATTTAAAGAGGACGATGTATTGGCCGGGTATGAAGAAAGATATTACGTATTTTGTGACGCATTGTGAGGCCTGTCAGCTCGTGAAGGCGGAGTGTAGGAACCCGGCAGGCTTGCTGCAGCCGCTTCCAGTGCCGGAGTGGAAGTTTGAGGATATAGCCATGGACTTCATACATGGGCTACCTAGATCCCGTGCGGGGAACGACTCGATCTGGGTGATAGTGGACAGGCTGACAAAGGTGGCCAGATTCATCCCAGTGGCAAAGGACACACCGGTCAGTGTATTAGTGCGGAGGTTCATTGAGCAGTTTGTGCGTTATCATGGGGTGCCCAAGAATATCGTTTCGGATCGGGATGGGCGGTTTACATCCAGGGAATGGAGGTCAGTCCAGGCCCATCTGGGTTCTCGGTTGACATTCAGCACAGCTTTTCACCCTCAGACCGACGGACAGACAGAGCGCACCAACCGTACACTGGAGGATCTGTTGCGACTATGTATTTTGGACCGTGGCGAGCCTTGGGAGAGATTGCTGCCACTGGTCGAGTTTTCTTATAACAATGCTCATCAGTCCAGCATAGGCATGGCTCCATACGAAGCGTTGTACGGAAGGAGGTGCAGAACCCCACTATCATGGGTTCAGGATGAGGATCCGCAGGCACTAGGCTCGGAGTTCGTGGGAGATACAGATGCTCAGATTAGATTAATCCGAGACAGGATGTTGGAAGCCCAGAGAAGACAGGCGAAATACTACGATGCGAGGCATCGTCAAGTAGAGTTCCAGGTAGGAGACCGGGTTTTCTTGAAGATACGGCCAATGCACGGAGTCTCGCGGGTTCGCGGGCGGAAGAAGCTCAGTCCAAGATATATGGGGCCCTATAGGATCCTGGAGCGGATCGGCCCCTTAGCCTATAGACTGGAGCTACCGCCGGAGTTAGCGGGATTGCATGACGTCTTCCACGTCTCCTCACTTCGGAGGGCTCTGCTACGCCCTGAGCAGCTGATTTCCTCGGCAGATGGCCCGGTGGCCTCGGATCGGTCAGTCAACTTGGAGCCTATCAGGATTGATGACACAGCAGTGCGTGTCTTGCGACGGAAGAAGGTTCCGTTGGTCAAGGTTCTGTGGAACAATCATGGGCAGGAGGAGCATACATGGGAGCCACAGGACTTGATGCGGCAAAAATACCCGGAACTTTTTCGTCAGGTATACCTCACAACCCCCCCCCCCTGGACAATTAATTTACCTTCCTGTTTTAAATCAATGGGACTGAAACTTCAAGAATAGGGGCTAATCTTTTGTTTATTGGGTTGTATATACCTAGTTAAGTGGGCGAATTAATCTTAGATTTGAAACCGCATAAAACCAACATAACGTAAGGAAATAATTTCTTTAATTCTCATGGGATGTTACAAGCTTCTTTTCCCGATTAGAGTCCCGTAGGCTTAACCTTGATTTCGGGGACGAAATCTTTGTTTTGTTTATTGGGATTTGTAACATCCCATTTCCGGCTAGACCCCTAGGAGTCGGTTGGTTGCGGTAGAACCCTAGGGAGCCCAAAAGTTGAAATAAATCGACCAGGATTTCGGGTCACGGGTTGGTCACGCCCGTGACCCAGGTGTCACGCCCGTGACCTGGGGCGTGACTCCTCGACGATCGTCGATCTCAGGTAGACGATCGTCGGGCGCAAAATTTTCCACCCGGCCCTGTCACGCCCGTTGCCCAGGTGTCACGCCCGTGACCTGGGGCGTGACTCCTTCGACGATCGTCGATCCCAGGTAGATGATCGTCCGGCGCAAAATTTGCCTCATGGCCTGTCACGCCCGTGACTCACAATTTCACGCCCGTGACATAGGGCGTGACCACGGTCGACGATCGTCGATTTCAGCTCGATGCTCTTCGTCCCAGAATTAGTCACCAGACATGTCACGCCCGTGACCCGCAATGTCACGCCCGTGACATAGGGCGTGACCACGCTTGACGAGCGTCGATCTCAGTTCGACGCTCGCCGAACCAGAATTTGGCCACACGGGCCAGTCACGCCCGTGACCCGGGTGTCACGCCCGTGACCGCCCTTCGACGATCGTCGATCTCAGTTCGACGATCGTCGAACCCAGAATTGGCTAACCGGGCCTATCACGCCCGTGACCTATGTGTCACGCCCGTGACCAAGGCCGAAACGACAGCCAGACTGGAAATTTCCGTAACCGACGCAATAATAAATTCTGATTATGGGAATGAAAACCAATGGTATTTATGGGCCGTTTCCTACTTTAATTATTTAAATAATTAAGGAAATGTTGGTCCAACAGGAAATCGCCACCTGGAGAGCACCTCTTCATCTCCAGCATTTCAACTGCCATTCGTCATAAACCGAAACGTCATTAAGGGATTAGTAATGGCCGCCAACGTTTCATCCTTTCCCCTCCCCATTTGCTGATCTATAAAAGACTCCTAAGAGCAAGAGGAAAAGGTTACACTCCCTCAAACTATTTCAGACTTTCCCCTTGCTGTTGAAGAATTTCCGGCGACGCCACCACCGCGCAAATGGCTTCCCGACGCTCTGCACGCCTCCAACCCGCGAACAAGGTCCTCCCCTCCCTCTTCTTCTGCGGATAGATCTTAGGAATCGTTAGGAGAGATATCGGGCTCAAAAGAGCCAGATCGGGTGAGCGCATTCGTGGTTTTCCGAAAATTTCGTGGTGGCGGGTTCGCCAGAAACCGCCTCTCCGGCGGCCGTGCCGCCGCCCGACGTTAGCCCTCACCTCAACAGAGGTGGTGGTGGTGGTGGCCGGCCAGGGAGATGGCTGGATGGCCGGAAAATAGCTTTGGAAAAGCTACAGGAAAATGAGTCTTCAGGCCTCTGGTTTCGGGCTGTTGAAGAAGATGAACAGTGCCATGAGAATTAAATTCTATTTTTAAAATAATTTCTGAATGAAAATATCTATCACCTTAAATAATTTGGGAAAAATACTTAGATGCTCCTACAGGAAAAAGGGTCAACATAGAAAATGTAGCCCTTGAGGTATACTTTAATTTAAAATTAATTTCACTCGATTTGGAATCCTGGTTAGACCACAGCACCCTTTTTGGTGAGGTCTATCCAGAGGGCCGTCTGGACCTTAGAAAAATTCCCCACTCTAAACCAGTCATCAGAATGACTTGAAATTTGGGGTGTGGTCTAATCTTACATATTTCTAGGTTCTATCCAAAAATGAGAATTTTTGGAGAATATTTTTCTATAGTTTTTAGAAAAATTCAATAATCCTAGCCGAATTTAATTAGATAGTTAAATAATTTCCAAACCCTCCCAAATTCTGGTGAGTCGTCCCTGGGTTCACCATGAGGTTCTGTATAATTTTTCATCTCATTTGGAGATGGTTTGGATTCAAAATGATCAACCCTAAGTTTTGCCCTAATAAGGGGTCTTAGGTTAAAAGTGCACTTTTGAAATTTGAGTAGTCAGATCACCTCAACAGAGGCTGATATTTTTACCACTGGCTAGTAATATTCTCTAGCACCCCCCTCATGGAGTTTGAGGTGGATCGGGGTAAGTTTGCCCTAAGGACCAAGGCCAAACCCTAAGGATGGATCTTGGTGGTTTGTGAAGGTCATGTGGTCAAATGACCTTGGATTGACCCAAAATTTGGTGAAGAGAACCATAGGGTCAATATAGTTCTCTGGATGAAATCTTAGTAAATTTGGAGACTGTTGGGATACCTAAAAATCTAACCCTAGTTTGGGGCACAAAACTTGTAGAGATAGGAAATGACACTAAATCACATTGAAAAGTGGTGAGATTTGGGTAGAGTGAATTATAGGGATGGTACAAGCTCTGGATATTTTACTATGAATTTTATGATCATTATTTTGGATACTTCCTTTAATGATATAGCAGTGTATGATTTGCTTAGAAAATTTATTAGGGAATACACACTCTCTGAAAAGTGATGAAATTTAAGCAGAGAATGTTTATTATTTTTTTAAATCTCTGTGAATTTTAATGGGATTTTTGGAAGGTTAATTCTAGGGCTTGCTTCATTAAGTATGTTTTACCTTAATTATTTGATTAAATCTTTAGTAATGTTTAGAAAGCTAGTAAAATTATGATTCTCTGCACAAAGATCTTTTATATATCATACTACGGACTAGTGATTTTTCTATAATTTTTAGATGAATAATTTTGGTACTTCCTTCATTACATAGAATTAACGTGATTATACTGAATAAATCATTTAGAGGTTAAATACTTTCTATAAAATTCTGAGAATTTTTATTTGAAGTTACCTTACTGTTATTTAGTGATCAAAATTTTTGGGTGGCCGTTACTTAAGAATATCATGTAGTTCATGTTTAAAATTACCCATGGCCAATCTTTGGGAAAAATTAAATAAATATCAGATTAATTAGGAAAATTATAAATTTCTGGATTTAGACAAATTATGATATGGTAGACCTCCAGTAAATATTATAGAAGATTTGGAAGATAATTTGGTGTACCTCCCCTTGTGTACCTCATAAAGCTTAGGTTGGTCTGCATATAGTAAAGCCACGGAATTCTGGTAGTTGATGGTTGATAGGGCAAGTTAAGATTGAGTTCATCATAGAAGTCAGGATAAGTAGAGTGTGGGACTGGTTAGGATAAGGGAGTACGGGAACGACGAAAGATCGTCCAACCCGGGAAGAAGAGGAAAAGTCTTAATACTCTAGGGTTAGAACTAAAGTAACTAAAAGAGGATCGGGTTAAGGGAGATCAACCAATAATAATAAGTGCCTTGCGAAAGGGAACTTCGGGCCGTAATGCCGCCGTCTTGGTTCCTAGTGCCCCTTGAGAGCCCTTCACGGGGTATACCGAGGGCAGTCCTGGGCTAACGTAAACCATAAGAATAATAAATTAAAAGAGCAACTAGTATAACTAGGGTTGCACACACTCACTCCCCGATAGCTAGGAAAGTAGGATAATAGGACTTGTTGCCATTCAGACAGTAGCTCTGAAGGTAGATGCATGGACAGGACTGTCCGGGGGGCCGAGGGCTCGAGGGTTGGAGTACAGAATAAAGTGGTGGGTCTTCGGTACCTGATCGTCGTTCACACCGACATCGGTACGCTGACTCGGCAGTGTGGGACACTTAGCAAAAGAAAGTCTGGAGGGTACATCCAGCAGCAGTATGCGGATACTCTAGGTTGTGTTCTTCTAGGGGCGTACGGGAGGGCTAGGCCTGGTTGTGTGGATGCCCGCCTAGGAGTGGGGGGCCCAACCCACTGTCTCCGTTTGCCACTACGGAGGTTCCTGGGAGTGAAGCTAGCTGCCCGAACAGGGGGAACTAAAGGTCTGTGCGCATAGAGTCGTGTGCGTGTGTTGCACTTGCATGAATCATGGCATAACATATCACTACACTCATAATTGCATACAACCGTCACCCCAACGTATAAATCGGTATGGGACTTTTTATACGATGGGAGCCTTGTAGAAGACCCCTTAACTTATAAGTTTGTATGGGCATTCATATAAGTTAAGGTTACTTACTTACTTACTTGTTTGTTTACTTACTGTTCTCTAGCTGCCTTCTTTTATACAATTTGCTATTTATTAATTGCTCTACCTATTACAACATTTACACTGTTCACCTATTATAACTTGTTAGTTAGGTCCACCGTCACCTGCTTGATTATTCTCCACTTTTGTAGCTTCCCTTTCCTCCACTCCGCCCGGTGCTTAGGAGCCGTGGTGGGAGGGGTAGGGGATGATAGGGCTTAGTCTTTATGACTAATGGTTTTCGAACCAAATATTACAGGAGCTCCGGATGGGAGACAGGGACCAGCACCAGCGGAGTACGGTGCGCATGGAGGTGGGACAGTCTAGCACCGGTGCACCTGCGACCGGCTCCGTGAGTGATTAGTATTTTCTTAGCTTCCGCGAAGAGTGACTTGTAGTGAGGACTCTGATGTACAGGGCTCGAGCCCATTTATCTATTTTCCTTTTATTACTATTGATGGACTGGTTATGATTTCACTTTATATACATATTTCTGTGGACTTGTTTACATTTTTGTATAAATGCTTCTCTCTCTTGTGATCGAAAAGGGCCGGCAGAATTGGCGTTTTGTAGTGGTTGTCTTCCCGTGAGTCGGTGCCACCGTAAAGCGGCAATTCTGGGCTAAGACCCCGGTGGTTGAAAAAGAAGAAAAAAAATGGCGTCTTACACAGTCTGGGACGAACATCAAGTCTATGTGATTCTTCAGGTCGGTAACTTTTATTTTATTCTAGTTTATTTAAATCTCAAAATAATAATAATAATAAACATTTAAAAATTTCTGTTTTTTTTCTCGTACACGCCCCTGTCACGGGCGTGACATATGGTTCACGGGCATGTCATGGGCATGTTCAGCCTGTTTTGCAAAACTCGTGGATGGTTTCACTGGCATTTTTTTCCCGTCCTTTCAGACAAGACACGAGCATGACCAAGATGGTCGCGGGCATGTCATGCCCGTATCGCAGGTATCCGAGACGTTGACCAGGTCACGCCTCTATTCGCACGGCGTGTTATTTTGGCCGACACGCCCCAAAAAGTCACGGCTATGACCCTGGGGCGTGATAGTGGAATCTGAGGCCGGCGCCTCGGATTCCCGCGCACCCCCCTAGGATACCCCTTACACACCCCAGAGACACGGGCGTGTCTCTGGGGCGTGACTCGCGAATCCGAGGCAGCGCGCCTCAGATTTCTTCCTGCATTAATCCGTGCTTGACACTCCCTCTGTCACGGGCATGACAGGGGGGCGGGTCAGACCCGAGAAGTCCTATAAATAGGACTTCTCCATTTATATTTTCTCCACACCTTCTAGCCTTCACCTTTTATTCCTTTCCCTCTTTGTCCAAACTTCTTCCTTGTTTTCACCATGCCTCGCCACCACCCTCATTCCACAACTTCTTCCTCCGAGCACCCCGCGAATCCCACCTCTGTAGAAGCCATGCTCCTGTTTGAAAACTCCACCCAGTAGGACTGGAGTGAGTAACTGTGTGCCAAACCCTTTGGCATTTTATAGATCTTAAACTGGGCGATCCTCGCAACCTTCGCAGTGGTGGAGCTGGTTCGTGAATTCTTATCCACCCTAGGATGGACTCCCCTCTTCTCCATTTCAGAGCCGGCTTTCCTTGAGCTCACCAATGAGTTCTTGGCTTCTTTTGAGTTCCGTTGGGCAGCGAATAACAATTTCATCGTCTTTTGCATGGGTGGGATGATGAATCCGCTCACCATCCCGCCAACTCAATGTCGCCATGGGCTTTTGCTCAGAGGCATTTTCACATTCTCCCTCCTATCTCGACCTCAAAACTAATTTTCCTCCCGATTTCAACCTCCTCACCTTTTGGTCGGAAATAAGTAATGATGCCGCCCCCTACACCCTAAAGAAATCGAAGGGTAGCCACCTCATTTCCCCCGCTGTGATCATTCTCCATAACCTCCTCACCTTTACTCTTACCTTTCACGGCGATAGCCATGGCGTGGTGTCTCGGGAAGATTTACTAATTTTATATAGTATGTTTTACCGAGTCCCACTCAATCTTGGTTATTGCTCGCAATTTTCTTACATCATCAGGATGAAAATGTGTGGTTGGGAGTAGTTCATGGAGGCAATTATATTAATTTTCTCGCTAAGAAGACCATCCTTTGGGATGCCCTTCCGTGGCTGACCTGCATGCAAACGCCGCAGGCCCTCTTGTTCTCGACCATTCAGGCCCTCGACCTAGTGCGCCGATGTGAGGGAGAGATTGAGGCTATTCCCCCATCAGTCAGTGGCGGGGATATTGATCTTAATCATGGTGCTGGTCCCAACAGTACTCATCACTCTCCCTTGATTCCGCCACCATCGTTGCACTCTGCCCAAGCGCCCGATCCTTCAAATTATTAGGATCATCAAGTTGGGTTGATTCATACTCGCATAGACCAGATGCAGATGCATTTTGACGGCCATTTCACTCGTTATTATGCACGCTTTACCGTGCGGGAGAAGTGTCACGCTTCTTCTATGGAGCATATTACCCGCGAGTTCGCAGCAGTGCGGACTTTCTATCAGCATCCCGGGGACGCTCCCGACCAGGAGTTGTTTTTTTTTTCTTTTCTTTGGACTTGTAGTGGGTCGTCTATCTCTGTATCTGTATGTGTGCTTTTATTTTCATGTATTTATTTTTATTATAAAAATCTATAAATTATTTTGTTTTGCTTTGCTCATGTCCTATAGGTACCTTTTTTGTGCTGCTTTGACATCTTCAGGAAAGTCTCCTTTTCTTTCTTTTCTTCATTTTTACATTGGGGACAATGTATTGCTTCAGTATGGGGGAGGGATATTTCTCAAGCAAAACATACTCTAAAAAAAGTTATTTTTTTCAAAAATTAAAAAATTTAATAAAAAAACAAATATAAAATTTTCAAAAATTATATTTTGTTATGTATTTTGTTTTTCAAAAAAGAAAAAAAAACAAATCAAAAAAATTAGATAATCAAAAATTAAATTTCTTAAAAAGTGACGTTTGGGATATCACCCCATCTTACCTCCTAGCACCCGTGAGAGCCCTTCACAGGGTATACCTCGGGACGTTTAAGAAGTAACAAAAAAATAGGGTTAATTTTTAATTAGAGAAGTCGTTATTTATATATTTATTCACATCCAAAATTCCTAGTAATTTAACTTTTATATAGTGTTTAGAGAATTTTGATGTTTTAATCGAATTTTTGAGTAAAACTGTTGGACATGCTGTGTTTCTAGTTAAGTGCACGTGTAAGTAAAATTTTATGTAGATCAAAATATTCAGCATATAATTAGATTTTAATTTTTTTTAAATGCGTTGAAATATTTTATTTTACTTTCATTTTGAAAACCGGTAAAATCTAAAATAATTCAGGTGAGTAAGTAGAAGTTTACTAGAGCGATATTTCGCGAATCAAGAAAGAGGTATTCTTTCTCGATGTCTAGAACTTGCCCTCTAACTATTCTTAAGACTTTGCATAAGTTAAACTCATTAACATAAATATGATTTAGGCACTTCTTTTGTCCAGTTTGAGACTTTTCACCCGTACCTAAATTTTATCTTTGTTAAGCCATTTTGAGCCTATTACCCATCTTTTTGTTTTAGCTCCACCCAGCATTTTACCAAATACTAAAAAGTAACCTAATTGCACACATAAGACCAAGCTTGAACATAAATATACAAACACGGTTTGTGAGTGATTAGGAGCCTTTTCATTTTTGGTGGCTCTTTTCTTAAAAAAAAGTTGATTTTTTCTTCTTTCCTCTTCAAAAGAAAGATAAAAAAATATTATGGAAAAAAATGAGGAGGTAGAAGAATTTTCAACATGATGAGAGAGTTGGAAAAACAAGAAATACAAAAGGATTAGGAATTTGGTTGCGTTCTAAAAATCCATAGTTAATTATTGTGTGCAAGCTCTCTCTAGATTTTGGTGTGACGAGCCATTGCTTTTATCTTTGACCGCCCTCACCAATCACCTAAGCCTACGTTGCTACCTAATTAAGTCCTATTGATTTATGTTTATAAGTTGAACTAGTGTCATGGCAAGAGTGTGAAAGGGCAAGCCTATGGTCATCGATATTTATGGATTTCTTTGGAGGGTATCTCGATCTTCCTTCGTGCAATGTCATCTTAGTACACACGCTACATTCTCCCTAAATATATTTTTAAGATTTACCAGATTTTCATTTTAAAAGTAAAAATAATAGTTGAAACACATTTTAAGAAAAATAAAAACCTAATTTGTATGTTGAGTAAGTTTTTCTACCAAAATAGCTACAAGCATAGACATAAGACTTCACATTTTACTCCTTAGGATCAATTTTCTTTTCTAGCATTTAAAATTTTTCTACTCCCTATAGAAAGTTGTTTGCTCGAGACTAGCAAACGGATAAGTATGAGAGTATTTGATAACACTAATTATTTCTATTTTTCATTTACTATTTTCTATTAATAGTTAGATGTTATATATCAATTTTATAATCTTAAGTTTATAATTAACTAGTTTTTGTAATTTATATTTATTTGTTTAAACAAAATTATTTTCAATCTTGCAGTGCTAATCTGTAGATTATTTGGAGCAGAACAGGGAATTTTCCCTTCTCGGCCCAGACACACCCAGTGACACGCCCTCCTTGGGCGTGACTAGGGGCATGACACTGACGAGCTAAGAGCGTCGACGCAAATCATCGACCTGCGAACAAAGAGCCATGGCATGCCCTGTGATATGCCATCTTTGGGAGTGTCCCATAGGCATGACACCAAGAAACAGCATCGTCGTTCGAAGAACGTCGAGCTACAATATACACGCCCGTTTCGATTTTAACACGCCCATGTCACCCTTGCATGGGGCATGCCTGCCATTGGAAGAACCGTTAGACCACTTCCACGTCGGATTAAATTAATAAGTCGTGGGCACGTTCTTGCCCAGGGCATGTCGGCTGCATTTTCCAGCCAATAAATCAGTCGTTCCTGCCGTTGCCGCCAGATTGCCATTGCAGCTTGACACGCCCTGGTAACAGGCATTACCAAGCGGCGTGACACCTATATCAACACAGTTTACTCCCTCCATTTTCAGCTTCCCGCCATTTTCCAGAAACATATCTGACACGCCCTAGGCCACGGGCGTGACCTAGGGGCGTGATCCGTCATTTAACAGATTTTGGCGGTTTCTCCTCCAACGTTCCTGGGGTTTCAAGATGACGGTTCCGAGCCTAACACGCCCTAGGTCACGGGCATAACTAAGGGTGTGACCGACCAGCAATTTTTCTTAGAAATTCCAGGCAGCTTCGGATGCCCAAAAAAATTGAATTTTGGGAGTTGGAGTCTTGTAGTTTGCTATATTATTTTACTGTATTTTCCATTTCTTATTCTAGCTTTGTATTGTCAAAGTTTCAATTCAAGTTTGCTTTTTATTTTAATCATGTCTTTCCCTACCTTATCTTGTATTTCCCTAATTATGATGAGTAGCTAATTTTCATTTAGCACTTGATTATGATGAACTTTGGAATAAAATAAACTTTTCTTCTTTATCAAAAGTGTCTTGTTCCTAATCTTGCTCACTAACGATTTATCAAAAGTGTCTTGTTCTTAATCTTGCTCACTAACGATTTATCTTTGAATTATATTTTGTCGAATTCATATTTCACGGATATGGTTTTCGATCTAAGATCTGTATCCTAAATGACCGAGAGGTTACGGATACGAGGAGATCGCTCAAAGATAAAAGGAGTTGCATGCACTCCTCGAGAGAGGACGACATAAATCTTCCAGATTTGAGTCAAATCCAATAGTGGGGTTCACCGCCTAAAGCAAGCTTAGCGATTTCTACTGGTCGAGAGGTCTTAATCAATCAACCTAAGGTTAGTCAAAAGCATGAGCTTGAGATATACGCTTTTGTACTTCAGGAACCTCCACGGTCGAGTGAGAAAATTTAAGAACTCGCATTACTTTAATTTTCAATAAGGTTTATTTTAGCCCAAGGGGATTCTAGATCAAGTGCTAGCTTCCCCAACATCGAATTTCTCTTTCTTAGTGTAACGCTTCCTTTTCTATTTCACTCAAAAACCAACTTCTCATCTGATAAGATAATAGCTCTTTATTGTGAGTACAAGTACTCGACAAGCCCCGAGTCGAAATACGACACCTGATTTTATACTCCGAACGATAGGTATACTTACCTCATCGATTGGAAACACGCGTTAGCGTGTAGAAAATATCAATTAGTGACCTCCTCCTGGAACCGATCAACGTAACTTCCCAAGGTCATGTTCACCCCCTACTTGGTGTGGAATAGGGACTCTGACTCCTTCTTCCTCCTCTTGGAGGTGGTGAACCTCAACATGAACCCCTGGAGCAGGTCATCGATGTCGTAGATGGAGTTGGCTAATGGCTGGTGGAACCACTCTCTTGCCTTCTCCTTGAGAGTAATTGCAAAGAGCCGGCATTTAACCCCATCCGACATCTGCCGTATCAAGACCATGTCCTCAAACCACTGGATGTGTTGGATTGGGTCTGCCTTCCTGGTGTAGTAAGACATCTCTGGCTTCTTGAACCCCACGGGAACTGGGGCAGAAGAAACAAACTCGCTGAAGGGGATGCCTCCCCATGCTGGGCGAGCCGGAGGGTATCGCACCCCTATCTCGCGGAGCCGGCCGCCACTCGCCGAGCCCAGGAAGAGCACTCATCCGAGGAGCTCGCATCCTCTCCCTTCCTCCACAAATTCCTTCCCATCTCTCCTGCTAGGACTGTTGGGTCCATTTATCCCAATGGTTCTTATTTGATGATGTCAAACAAGTCAATGAGATAGACATAATTGTATTTGATGTATCTCTAGGTTCATGTGTGCAGGACAGTCCTTATGATAATGATCAAGAAGGTGGACACAAAGAAGTGGCTGGAAGGGAAGAAGATTTGCCTAAGTCCATGGGCATTGTGTGAATTATATTCACTCAATGCTAGGTAAGTAAAATCGTTGAGTATAGTCAGCCAAACATGTTGGCTAGCAAGAAAATCAGCTAAGCCCACAGGCGTTGAGTGTGTTAACCTCACTCAACGCCATATAATAAAAGGCTCTGAGTCAGTTTAAGCCTAAACAGAAATAGTCTGAAAATTGGTTAAGTCCACAGGCATTGAGTGTAGCTCACTCACTCAACGCCATAGCCCAGTCAGTCAAAGCCACAAAAATTTCTGTGTTTAATTTTTGACTAAGTAGTTAAGAGTTGAGTGTAGCTTTCTCACTCAATTCCATGAGATGGAAAATATTTCTAAGTAGTTAGGCTTTGAGTGTAGCACACTCACTCAACGCCATAGGACAAAATTTTTCTAAGTAGCAAGGCTTCGAGTAAATCTTCATCACTCAACGACATGCTGAGTCTGTCAACGCCAAACTTCAGCAAGAAGGCTAGATTGTAGAAAATCAGGCTAAGTATAAAAGTATTGAGTGAAGCTTATACACTCAATTCTCTCAACGCTTTTAAGCAGAAAGGGAAGAAGAATATGACTGAGGCAAAAAGCGTTGAGTGAGGCATATACACTCAACGCCTAGCAGAGGTGAAGAAAATTCTAAGTCCAGAATCATTTAGTATTGCACATCCACTTTTCTTCGAGATGAGCTTTGTGTTCGCCAAACTGAGTTCAGAGTTCGTCGAACTCAGCTATCACTTATTCATCGAACTCAGCTTTCACTTATTCTCTAACTCAGCTTTCACTTATTCGTTGAACTGAGTTCAGAGTATGTTGAACTCAGCTTTCACATGTTCGTCGAACTAAGGATTTCTGGAATGATGTTTGATTTCGTCGAGCTGAGCTATGGGTTTGTCGAACCGAGATTTGAATTCATAGAACTGAGGATTTCTAGAATGATGCTTGATTTTGTCTAAGTCCAGAATGATGCTGATGCCAACAAAGTCAATAAGTCAAAGCAGGTTCAAATGTTGCGAGAATGCTGTTAAAAGCACTGGGGGCCAACTGTCATGATTTTCTGCACTAAGAAAGAGATTACTCGCTGGGACCCATATAAAGCAAAGAGCCATTGAATCAGTCATCAATTGAAAGTAGGTGGCTGAATCACAACCACTAACTCTAGTAGGGCCCACTGCTCAATGTGACGCTAATAAGTTGTTTATAAAAGGAGCAGAATCAGATTGAAATAAAAAAAAGAAATTAATCAGAGTAATTACAATAAACATCGAGAAGAGACGTCATTACAGTTCTCTGGGTTCACAATCTTGTGGTTGGACGACGTCTTCTTCCTCGATTTCTCGCCGAGCTAGAAGGAGTTCAGATTAGAGAACCTGAATGCGAAGAGAGTTAGCTACCGCAATACTAATCTGTGATAGCAAGATTGGGATTGATTCCTGAAGAAGAAGAAGCAGAGTTTTCTGCAAGTTGCTTCCAGAACAAGCTGAGATTCAATTTAAGATTTCTTTTTCAACTTGTTGCTGCGAAGAAGAAGGTAGGGCTGATATCTACTCAGCCCAGGAAGACAGACACATAGAACTTTCTCTTGTGTTTGAGAAATTCTTCTATTTAACATTCACGTAAGATTCAATTTAGATCTGAGGGTAGGATTCTTTAGGGAATTTGAGTGTAGGCCTGTGTTCTAATGGTTGAGGAAGGATTCTTGTCAGGATCTAAGTGGTAAGGCATATTGCCAAAGTGTAGTCCCATGTTATAAAGGCTGAGGTAGGATTCTTGTTAGGATCTGAGTGGTAAGGCTTAGTGCCTAAATGTAAGCCTGTGTTATAAAGGTCGAGGTAGGATTCTTATTAGAATCTGAGTGGTAAGTCTGAGTGATCCTGCGAGATCGTGCTGTAAGCTTTGGAGGAGCCGAGGAATTGGTGATGATCCTTGTCTAACACACTATTAGAAATACGGAGAGGGACAGTAGACGTACCCAAGATTGGGGAACCACTATAAAATTTCAGAGACGTCTATGATTGTTCTTGAAAGCACAAATCAATTAATCACTAAACATCAAGAACTTAGATATAAATCAGAGTATTTAAAAAGAAGGCCAAAAACCTATTCACCCCCCTCTAGGTATCGAGTTGACCTTGAAATCAAGACTTTCAAGTGGTATCAGAGGGAGTTTGCTCGTTAAAGACTCAATAGTCTGAGTATATATCCAAGGTAAACAAGGAAAGACAACCCTTATAGGTTCAGGAGTGAACCACAAAGAGCTAGGGGCCATGAAGGAGAGAGTTAGGCTGTTTATGGAGGCAGCAGACCCTAGAATTATTATTATTGTCCAAGAGGGACCATTCATCCCTATGAAGGTCTCAGCTCTGGATTCTATTTTTCAGACTCCAAAGAAATACTCTTAAATGACTAAGGATGAAGTCATCCTTGCTGGAATGGATAAGAGGGCACAAAATATAATAGTCAGTTCCATTGATGACTCCACCTTCCAAAACCTAGTTCACTACAAGACATCTAAGGAGATGTGGGACACACTAGTTATCTACATGGAAAGGACAGAAGAAGTGAGGGATGACAGGAAGTCCATGCTCAATCAAGAGTATGAAAGCTTTAGGCAGAACAAGACAAATGGCATAGCTGAGTGCTATGAAAAGCACTTCAGCATTGTAAACGAGCTGAGGACATATGGCAGAATCTTCGGCACAAATGAATTAAATGATAAGTTTCTCAAGTCTCTAACTTAAGACTGGGACACAAAAATCTATTCCATCATAGAAGTGGCAAGACTTTACAGACACACCACCACCAACTCTGTTTGGAAAGCTCCTGTCCTATGAAATGCAGCTGATAGCTAGAAAGGAGAAAGAGAAAATCAACAAGCCTACAGTCAAGGACAAGTCAGTTGACTTCAAAGCTATAGCCACATGAAGGAGTAGGAGAAAAACACCTTATCCACCAAGGAGGGATGCTGAATCTGATTCAGAAAGTTCAGAATCCAGCACATCAGACTGCCACATGTCTAATGAAAACTTTGCTGCCTTCTCAAGATAATTCAAGAAATTCATGAAGAAGAAGCATTGGAGAAGCAGACCCTCTTCTTCTTCTTATCCCAAAGAATACTCTTACAAGGGCAGGAAGAAAACCTCTAAAGAGGATAGGTATGGCTCTAAACCAAATAAACATGTTTCTTCTAAGATAGACTATTATTATTACAGCAATCCAGGGCATGTTATAGACGACTGCCCTATCAAAAGGAAGGGTGCTGGTGAAAAGAAGGAACAACAGAAAAAGTGCAAGAAGGAGAAATCCTTCATTGCTAAAAAATAAAAGAGCTGGACTGACTCCTCATCATTAGAGTCAGAAGAGGAAGATGAAGCCTACATTGGGCTATTCACTGCTGAAGAAGAAGCTGTAGAGGGAGATTTCTTAGAGATGTTGGCTGCTATTACTGGAGAATCTGATGATGCTGCCAGGACTGGAGAAGGAGAAAAAGATAGCCATTGCCTTGGGCTGATAGCTTAGACTGAGGAAGAACCCAGCCAGGAGCAGCCTGATCCAAGCAAAGTACATTCCTTACCCTTTGTATCGGATTATGTGACAAATCCAGAATCAGAGGCATCTGCATCAAGAGATGAAAATGGCTCTGAATCTGAAGGAGACATCAATGAATTGATTGATGATTATGGTGAACTCCTACAGGCACTGAAGAGAAACAGGCTCCTAGCCAAAAAGCAGGCTAAGGAGATTGCCTCTCTGCATCTTGCTGCTTCAAAGTCATCAAACATGCTGGAGATAAAGATGAAAGAAGTCAGCAAGCTGAAAAACATCATTATTATTCAGATGGGCGCAATAACCTTCAAGAATAACTATATCAGGAATCTTGTAGGTAAACTCCAAAAGGAGAAGGAGCTAGTGGCTAAGTTTTCAAAGCCATGTTCTATGTTGCCTTTGATAGATTCCTTCTCCTTCCAAAAGGATAAAAAGGGGTTAGGCTTCAAAGGGAACACTGGAGCTGCCAATTCCAAAAGGAAGGGGAAAGCTCATGTGCAGCCACTAGCCTCCAAGCCTCTTATTCCTTTTAAGAAAGTGCTGCTACCATCAAATAGGTATGACCAAAAGAGCATCTATTGTCACTGGGAAAATGGTGGATTCACCAATAAGAACAAAGTTGTTCACTACTATAGTGGTAGGAATGGCAAGGGTGTTAGTGCCTACAAAGCAGTCCATGAAGAAATTCAAATGGCCCATCCTGGACCATTTGTGTTTAGTGTAAAAGCCCCAACACTCAAGAATGAGGGTGCATCCCCTTTTCAAAATCTATCAGTCCGTAATGAGACTAAAGGGAAGTCTGATAACAAAACAGATTTGGGTATATCTGAATCCATTAGGAGCATGCTCTCTGAAAAGAAGGCAGGTGTTGGTAGGGCTCAAGATACCATATATACCTCTACTGCCAGACATATCCTAAATCAGGCTATATCTGGAAGACATAAGAAAAAGGCTGCGGCTGTACAAGCAGGACTGAGAGCTGCTGACAGCAATACTATTAAACCAGCCTTTAAAAGATGGTATAATATCTATGAGTGTTGTTGCTGTGGCAGAGTTGGCCACTATGCCATTGATTGCTGGCACAATGATAGTTTCTAGAAAGCTAATGCCAGCTTGCTAGTCAGAAGAGCTGCAGGCAGGAATATTCATTTTCAGCCTAACATGCACCTAGGACCCAATAAGAATTGGGGTCCGAAGGATAGATGATTTATTTTTTGCAGGTGAGTCCAAGTTGCCATGCCCCTATATAGTACTTGGACAGTAGTTATTCCAGACACATGACTGGAACAAGGAGCATGTTTATAGAATACACTCCAGTAGAGAATGGACCTAAAGTCATATTTGTTTGTTCAGAAAAGGGTGTATCCAAAGGGTTTCGTAAGATTTCAAATGGCATAATCACTATCACACATGTAGCTTATGTGAAAGGGTTATAACACAACCTGATAAGCATAAGCCAACTATGTGATCTTGGCTATGACATTTCTTTCCTCAAGGATGAGTGCCAAATTAGGAGGTCAAGTGACCAAGGGGTCATCTTGACAGACACTAGGAGAGGAAATGTCTATTGTCTAAATTTTTTTATGAGAGTAAGGATTCTCCCTTATTCCTAGTTACAGTTGAGAGAGCCTCATATTGTGTCTAATGGCACAAGAGGCTAACTCACCTAAATTACAAGACAATAGGAAAACTCTTTAGTGGAGAGTTAGTGAGAAATGGACCTAAGGTTAAGTGCACCAAGGAGGGTATCTGCTCAGCATGCCGAAAGGGCAAGCAGACTAAGACCTCCTTCAAGAGCTTTGGTACCAAAGACTCAGTGAGGTGTTTGTACCTCCTACATATGGATCTATTTGGTCTTATACCAGTTCTGAGTCTAGGTAGGAAAGTCTATACCTATGTAGTTGTTGATGACTTTTCCAGATTTTCCTGAGGGTTCTTCCTCAGGAAGAAATCTGAAATACCTGATGTCTTCCAGACATTTGTTATGCAAATTCAGAATGAATTTAACAGTACTGTGGTCAAAATCAGAAGTGACCATGGGACTGAGTTTTAGTCTGAGTGCATGACAAGGTTTTGTGAAGAGCATGGGATTCATCAAGAGTTCTCCTCACCAAGAACACCCCAGAAAAATGGAATTGTTGAGAGGAAAAATAGAACCCTCATAGAGGCTAGAAGGACCTTATTAAGTGACACATCTCTCGCATAATATTTCTGGGCTGAGACAGTAAGCACTACATCTCATGTCCTCAACAAGGCTTCCATCAACAAAAGCTACAAGAAGACTCCCTATGAGATTTTGAAAGTAAAAAAACCAAACTTATCCTACTTCAGGATTTTTGGTAACTAATGTTATTTACTGAACCATGGTAAATCCAAAGTGAATAAGTTTGCCACCAAGTCCCAATAAGGAATATTTGTTGGGTACAGTAACAATAGTAGGGCATATATGATCGACAACTTGACTAGTCAAGTTGTAGAAGAATCAGTCCATGTTGTCTTTGATGAGTCAAACTTGATTAACTGTAAGCTACCTAGCTCCTCTTCTAGCTCTGCAATTTTAAAGGAGGTAATGGACAAGCTTACCATCAGGGAAAGTGATCTAGTAGTACAAGATAAGAGAAGATTAGTGTTGTCAAGGAGGAGCTCAAGACTCACAAGCTGAGGAAGAAAAACAGTCAGCTGAAGATAATGAAGAATTTCAAGCTGAAGACAATGAAGAACAACAAACTGAAGCAAGATTGCCTCCAGCTGGGAGACATCTAAGGGACAATTCAGCAAACTAAATCATTGGTGATGCAAGACATGGAATCCAGATAAGAAGCAAGTGCATTAACACGACTATCTGTTCAAGCTTCCTATCTCAAGAAGAGCCCAAGAAGCTTGAAGTGGCTATCAAAGACCTATTCTAGATTGGAACAATGCAGGAAGAGTTGAACTAGTTAAAGAGGTGTAGTGTTTGTAAGATATTTCCCAGACCTAAGGGATAAAATGTCATAAGAACTAAGTGGATCTATAGGAACAAGTTAGATGAAAATGACATTATTGTCAAGAATAAGGCTAGATTGGTGGAAAAAGGATATAGGCAAGAAGAAGGAATAGACTTTGACCAGACTTTTGCCCCAGTAGCCAGGCAGGAAGCAATAAGGCTATTCCTTGCATTTGCTGCCTATAAAGGATTAAAAGTCTACCAGATCGATGTGAAGTCAGCATTCCTTAATGGGGACTTAAAAGAGGAAGTATATGTGGATCAACCACCAGCTTTTGTAGATCCTCACCTTCCTGATTCTGTTTATAGGCTCGGGAAAGATCCTTATGGGTTGAAGCAAGCCCCTAGAGCATGGTTTGAAATATTGTCTAGTTTTCTCATTAAGAACAAATTCACAAGGGAGAAAAAAACATGACCCTATTCCTAGGGGAATCTAAGGGCAAGATCATCCTAGTCAAGATATATGTCAATGACATTATCCTTTAATATACTGAGTACAACCTTTATAGGAAGTGTGCAAAACTTATGCTAGAGAAGTTTGAGATAAGCAGCATGGGTGAGGTCAAATTCTTCTTGGGACTCCAAGTAAGACAGACTGATGATGGCTTGTCCATATCCCAGCCAAAGTTTACCAGAGAGTTGATTAAGAAATATGGTATGGAGAATGCCTCCACTATGAGAACTCCCATGGGGTCAAGTATTCCTATAGGCAAAGATGAGGCAGGGAAACCTGTTGATGAGTTTTTTTATAGAGCGATAATTGGAACCCTTTTATACTTAACTGCTAGTAGGCCTGACATCATGTATACTACATGTTTCTTTGCTAGGAATCAGGCCTGCCCTAAAGAATCTCATTTTCTTGCTGCAAAAAGAATTTTAAGGTATCTTAAGGGCACACCAGATCTTATCCTATGGTACCCTAAGAATAGAGATTTTGATCTAACAGGATTTTCAGATGCAGATTTTGCATGCCGCAAGGAAGACAGGAAAAGTACCACTTGTACAAGTCAATTCTTAGGAGCAAGACTAGTGTCATGGAGTAGCAAGAAGCAGACTAGTGTGGCTATCTCAACTGCAGAGTCAGAGAACATTTCAGCAGGCAGCTGCTGTGCTCAATTGCTTTGGATTCCGCATCAGCTTGAAGATTATAACATTAAGATCAGTGGAACTCCACTCTATTATGCTTCTACTAGTGTCATTTCTATTACTAAGAATCCTGTCTCACACAGCAGGACTAAGCACATAGAAATTATGTATCATTTTATTAGGGAACATGTGGAGAAAGAAGACATTAACCTAGACTTTATCTCCACTAACAAGCAAGTGGTTGAAATCTTCACTAAGCTACTAGATGAAGCTAAGTTCAACACCTTCAAGATTGAATTGGGTATGTTAAACTTCGAATAGCTTTAGATATTCCCTAAGGTTTTTTTTCCGTACATGCTTGTTATTTTTTCAGGTGATGTAGACCTAGTGGAAATCAAGAACAACATGAGAGCAGATGCTCCTATTAAGGGGGAGCAAGTCCAGCAACTGCTGGACTAAAGTCAGCCTTGTATAAAGAGCAAGGTGGCAGCTGCACAACTGGCTTCATCTACATCAGCTAGAGGGAGAAAACTAGGGAAAAAAAGGACTGGTATACCTCCCTGAATATCTGAAGAAGTCAAAAAGGGGGAGAGAGGAGATTGATAAATTTCAAGTAGTGTCCAAGGGGGAGAGACAAGCTCAAGAAAGGATCAAGCTGAGATCTAAAACTCTAAGCAATACAGGGGGAGTAGGTAACAATTGCTGAGAGGTAAAACTCTAAAGTAACACACACCCTGCAGTAATACAGGGGGAGTAGGTAAAAATTCATCTCACTGAATTTTAAAAGTTTTATTTTATTTTATTGCCTATGAGATGTGTATCTCATTGACTAAGGAGGTTTATCAATGGTTTTACATCTTAAAATAGGGGGAGATTGTTGGGTCCATTTATCCCAATGGCCCTGATTTGATGATGTTAAACAAGTCAATGAGATAGACATAGTTGTATTTAATGTGTGTGTAGGTTCATGTGTGCAGGACAGTCTTTGTGACAATGATCAGGCAGGTGGACTCAAAGAAGTGGCTGAAAGGGAAGAAGATTTGCCTAAGTCCACAGGCGGTGAGTGAAGTCTATTCACTCAATGCCAGGTAAGTAAAATCGTTTAGTATAGTCAGCCAAACATGTTGGCTAGTAAGAAAATAAGTAAGTCCACTGGAGTTGAGTGTGTTGAGCTCACTCAATGTCATATAACAAAAGGCATTGAGATAGTGTAAGCATAAACAGAAATAGGCTGAAAAGTGGATAAGTCCACAGGCGTTGAGTGTATCTCACTCACTCAATGTCATAGCCCAGTTAGTCAAAGCCACAGAAATTTCTTGTGCTGAATTTTTGACTAAGTAGTTTGCCATTGAGTGTAGCTTTCTCACTGAACGCCATGAGATAGAAAATCTGTCTATGTAGTTAGATGTTATGTGTAGCTCACTCACTCAACGCCATGGGACAAAATTTTCTTCACTCAACGCCATGCTGAGTCTTTCAATGCCAAACTTCAGCAAGAAGGCTAGATTGCAGAAAATCAAGCAAAGTATAAAAGCATTGAGTGAAGCTTATAAACTCAATGCTCTCAATGCTTTTAAGCAAAAAGGGCAGAAGAATATGATTGAGGCAAAAGCTTTGAGTGAGGCATATACACTAAACGCTCTCAACGCCTAGTAGAGCTGAAGAAAATTCTAAGTCCAGAATCGTTGAGTATTGCTTATCCACTTTTTGTCGAACTGAGCTTTGTGTTCGCCGAACTAAGTTTAGAGTTCATCGAACTCAGTTGTCACTTATTCGTCTAACTCAGCTTTCACTTATTTCGAACTCAGCTTTCACGTATTCGTCGAACTGAGTTCAGAGTTCGTCGATCTCAGCTTTCACTTGTTCATCGAACTAAGGATTTCTGGAATGATGTTAGATTTCATCGAGCTGAGCTCTGGGTTCGTCGAACTGAGGTTTGAGTTCTTCGAACAAAGGATTTCTAGAATGATGCTTGATTTTGTCTGAGTCCAGAATGATGTTGGCGTCAACAAAGTAAACAAGTCAAAGTAGGTTCAAATGTTGCGGGAATGCTGCTAAAAGCGCTGGGGGCTAGCTGTCATGATTTTTTTCACTAAGAAAGAGATTACATGCTGGGGCCCACACAAAACAAAGAGCCATTGAATCAACCATCAATTGAAAGTAGGTGGCTGAATCACAGCCACAAACTCTGGTTGGGCCCACTACTCAATGTGACGCTAATCAGCTGTCTATAAAAGGAGCAGAATCAGATCAAAATAAAAACAAGTAATCAATCAGAGTAATCACAATCAACATCAAGAAGAGCCGTCAATAGGGTTCTCTGGGTTCACAATCTTGCGGCTAGACGACATCTTCTTCCTCGTTTTCTCGCCGAGCTAAAAGAAGGAGTTCAGATCAGAGAACTTGAATGCGAAGAGAGTTAGCTGCTGCAATACACATTTTCGATAGTAAGATTGGGATTGATTCCTAAAGAATAAGAAGCAGAGTTTTTTGCAAGTTGCTTCCAGAACAAGCCGGGATTCAATTGAAGATTTGTTTCTCAACTTGTTACTGCGAAGAAGAAGGTAGGGCTGATATCTGCTCAGTCCAGGAAGACAGACACATTGATCTTTCTCTGGTGTCTCATCTATTTAACATTCACTGTAAGATTCAATTTGGATCTGAGGGTTGGATTCTTTAGGGAATATTAGTGTAGTCTTGTGTTATAAAGGTCGAGGTAGGATTCTTGTCAGGATCTGAGTTGTAAGGCTTAGTGCCTGAGTGTTGTCCTGTGTTATAAAGGCCGAGGTAGGATTCTTGTTAGGATCTGAGTGGTAAGACTTAGTTCCTGAATGTAGGCCTGTCTTATAAAGGCCGAGGTAGGATTCTTGTTAGAATCTGAGTGGTAAAGCTTACTGATCCTACGGGATTGTGCTGTAAGCTCTGAAGGATCTGAGGAATTGGTGAAGAGCCTTGTCTAACATACTGTTAGAAAGGCAGAGAGGGACAGTGGACATACCTAAGATTTGGGAACAACTATAAAATTTCTGAGTCGTCTATGATTGTTCTTGAAAGCACAAATCAATTAATCACTAAATATTAAGAACTCAGATATAAATTAGAGTATTTAAAAAGAATGCCAAAAACATATTCACCCCCCTGCCCTCCAGGTATTTAGTTGACCTTGAAATCAAGACTTTAAGGGAGCATCCTTGCCAAGGGCAGGGACTGCGAGTACAGGTGCTGCTTCAGTCGAGCACTCAGCACGTGCGTCGAGTGCGAACTTGACGAGGCCAAGCACCTCCTTATTGAATTCTTTGAACATCCCCACTGTGGAGAGAGGGGGAGGGGGTGGCCAGTCGGACTTATCCAAGCCTTGCCCTAATCCCCCCATCATCGATATTGCCGAAGCTTTTCTGTGCTGACCACGCACCACGCTCATCACACCAAAATGTTGAAACCAAAAATTTGGTCTCAGTGGAGTTCACCTTTGGGGAAAGGATGATCGCACACCTACTTCTCTCCTTCAAGCCAAATAACAAAGGAAAAGAAAAGGTAACTTGCCTAAGGGCTCGACGTAGAGGTCCCATCACGCACCCGAAAGATCTTAGAATGTTTCCCCTCCTTAGCCAAGAGCCGATCTAAGGCAACCTCAAAAGCGTTAGATGACTAGGAGAATGAGAATGCCTTCTGAGGTATCTCTTGGGTCCTATTTATAGAATTTTGAAAAATGGCCTGCAAATAGCCAACCTCCGCTGTTCCGAACAGCTATGTGCAGCCCAAGTTGGTCTGCCAATAGTGTAACTCCGTTGTTCTAAGAGGCAAGGGGCAGACCAATGGAGGCAAAATGCTAAAAATACATCATAGGTCACTGGGCGAGTGGTCCTCAAAAATACCCACTCGCTTGGGGCGGCGAGTGCTCGGTGGAGCTGGCACTCGGCGCTTCTTCTCAGCCTTTGGTGAGTGTGGGACCGGCTGGCCCTACTCGCCTACTACTTGTTGAATGCCTCTAGGGCCAATGCGAGCCGTCCTAATTACCCAAGGCGGGAGCAAAAATACCAAAGGGCATATAGTGGAGAAGCATCACTAACGCCATAGCCAGGAGGGCGCCGAGAGCATCGAGTGGAGTAACATCACTCAACGCCATTGCTAAGAGGGCGCCGAGAGCGTCGAGTGGAGCAACATCACTCAACGCCAAAGCCAGGAGGGCGCCAGTGGGGATAAAATTGAAATGAAGCCTCATAAAATAGCTGGGCGAGTGGCCCTCTGAAGCCTCCATGAGTGCGGGCCCTACTGACCCTGCTGACCCTACTTGCCTGCCTCTTGCCGAGTAGCTTAGGGCGAGTGCGAGCACTCCAGCTCTACTTGCCCCCTCGATGAGTCCACCTTACCTGGGGGCTGTCGAGCTCTAGTCCCATTGGGTGCTCGCCTGGGACTTGGACTGCTTGGTTCAGCCGGTCTGGCTCGTAGGAACCCTACTTGCCGGATATGGAGTTGTACACTGTGTTTTTTTTTTGAAACTAACCTACTAACTTAAACACACAATAATATTAGTCTCTAAAACACTTAAAAGATTCAAAAAGAAACATATTCACCCCCTCTAGGTGTTTTGTTATCCTTAAAAGACTTTTAGTTGCCTCCTGAATACGATCATTTAAGTCAAACTACAACTCTATAAAATACAACTACGCCATAATGGACTCACCTCAAGCCATAAAAATAACACTAAGAGGCTCAAAGTCTTGCACCAAGGTCACATCATGCACTTCAATCTAGTTTACTTGCCCGAAATATTTTGTACTCAAAGCATCAGCAAGCACATTAACCATGTCTACCATATACTAAATCACTATGTTGGATTCCCAATGGAACTCAACCAACCTACACTTTCACATGTTCCAATCTTTTAGATCCAAGAGATACTTCAGGATTATATGATCCTTGAAGATCTCCACCCATGTGCGATATAATACAACCACAACTTCAATTCAAAAATTATTATCACTAGCTCTAAGTCATGGAATGGGTAATTCCCCTCATGAGGCTTTAGCTTTCTAGACTAATAAGCTATCATGTATCCATGTTGTACTAGCATGTAACCCAACCAAAAACCAAATTCATCACTAAACATTTTAAATCCTTTAATCCCACTAGAAAGACTTAGGATTGGAGCAGGCATGAACCTTTCCTTCAAAGTCTCAAATGCTAAGGCTCAATTTGGTGTCCACACAAAATTCTATTCTATGTGAGTAAGAAAGGTGAGGGGAAATTCTATCCACGAGAAGTTCTCCACAAATCCTATTTAGCACCCGGCTAGTCAAAGAAAAATCCTGACCACTACTACAGTTATCAAAACATATAAATCTCAAATGTCTTCAACTTTCATCAGATCCACCAACACTCCATTGCCACTAATCACGTGGCCCAAAAACACAACTCTCTCTATCAAAAACTCACACTTTGAGAACATAACATAAAGTTGGCTCTCCCTCAGGATCTATAAGACCACTCTCGAGTCTTATGTTCTTCCTTTGACTTGGAATATGATACGTAAAACCTAGGATTAATAATATTGTCCAAATTCTACAAACTATAGGCAAGAGCACCTATCGTTCATAATATATTATATTTTAAAAATAAAATATCAAGTGTCGTATTTTATGGGTCTGGTGACTACTTCTACTCATGCAAAATAATATTATTTTATTGGATAATAATAAATTAGTTTGAGAAAGAAATAATAAAAGGAAAGAAGAGCTTTTGATCAGAAATCCTTCTGAAGTAAAATAATTTATAAATCAAAAATTCATAAGCAAAGATTGATAACAATTTGTCAGTGGTGGTTCCCAATATCAAAAAACACCTCTATCTAGAATACGCTTGTTAACCTCAGAACCCGCAACATGTTCAACAAGGAGTCAGGTCATCCTCCTTTGTTTGCAGACATTGTTCTCCAGTCCGCTCAGGTCTACAAGATGTAGCATCAGCAAGACCCAGGGCTCTCCAATGACAGACTCAGTTTCCAGTCCGTCCAGGTTGCCCAGTCGAGATTCCACTACCAGCCTCCTTCAGCGGTGGACTAAATTCTCCAGTACGCTCGAGTCGTCCAGCCTCAGGAGATCAGCTTCTCGGATCGTCCGCCAACTCTCTTTAGGCGGACTCAAGCATCAGCCTGCACAGGTTACGGCCCTTCTGGCAGAATTGCGCCCTGCAGCAAGTCGGAAGCTCCAGATTGCGAGCCTAGTCTGCCCCACTTATGCAGACTGGCTTATCTTCCCTTTTTTGTTTCCCGTCACCACTGACTGGTTCTCCTGTACCACAGGCAGATGGTTATTTTAGCACTTCCCATTTGGGCAGGCTCTCGAACCTATACAAAGGGGGAAGCGGTGCACCCAAAGTATGCTGACTCGAGCCCAGGAGCCTACTTGTTAAAGGCTGCGGACTCAAATCTCAGGCTTTGCGATCTCCAGCTTGCTCTTCTTTCAACTCTCCTCCTCTACTTATAATCTACCATTTGTAATCAAAGGAAAGCACATCGCAAGAGAGGCATTTAGGCCGCGACGGGAAAAGTCTGATGTTGTCGTGGCTTATGGCTCTGTTTCTTTCTCTGGTCCGCTAGTAGATAGTTGCTTGAAGTCACCTCTTTTCCCTTCCTTTCCCCCATGTTCAAACCGTTAGCCAGTGGTGTCTATTTTTGCGCATCAATAGTTAACACGTATCCTTCAGATCTCAAGCAGTTTTTTGAAATCAGCGAACCAGCATGACAGACCGCCGAGCTCGCCCTTCAGACAACTCCAGTTCATTTAAGGACTCGTTGTGGGATGCAATCAAACAGTCTTGTTGGGAGGCTGAGCAATCTCGCAGGGAGACTGATTATCATTTGGATACCATCAGTCAGGCGTTAAGCGCGCTAACTCAGCACCTTGTGCCTCAGACCGCAGCAGATCCTGCGGACACTCCAGTCCGCCAGACCCCAGCTCACCGAACTCTGCTTCGGCAATCTCCGAAAGTCACGCCTTCTCCTCAAGCTCGCCCTCTAACTCAGACCGCAGCTCCTCTACGGCCTCAAGAAGATCATTTTGCCTCTCTGATGGACTTCTTTAGAGAGGCAGTCAGGGGAAGTCCTGCCCTCCATCTTGACTTCGCAGACCGCCAGTCCACACAACTTGCGGATGCTCCTGCTCCAGTCCGCCCCACCTATCCAACTGATTATGAAGCACCCTCTCCCTTCGTGGCTAGAATCCGATGGGAGTCAGCTCCGAGCAACTTTAGAGAACCTCGTCTGCCTCTGTATACATGGGAGACCAATCCATTGGCCAATTTGTAGGCCTTTGAAGGGGCAGTAGCTTTGAGATGCCTCTCAGACACAATCAAGTGCAAACTCTTAGTTACCACTCTCGATGGACATGCAAGAGAGTGGTTCTTTGACCTGCCCTCGAGCTTGATTTCTTCTTTTGCCGAGTTATGCAGTGAGCTTCTGCTGAGGTTTGCTACCTCCAAGATGAGAAAGGATGGTCCAGCATCTCTTTTTGATATCAAACAAAGAGACAACGAATCAGTTGCTCGATTCATTGATCGCTTCCAGAAGGATATCCAAGGGATGCAGAATGTGAACCCACACTACTACAAATATTCTTTAATCCACGGCCTCTGAGAAGGCCCTCTGAAGTTCAAGGCAACAACTAAAGGGAAAACAACTTATCAAGAGTTGATTTCCCTCGTCAATCGGTTCATTGAAGGCGAGAATGCCAACCCATCGTACATTTCATCCCTGGCAGCTAAGGTAGAAGGAAGGGATTCTTCTAGCTCTTCAGCTGATCATCGCCACACCAAGCCTCCTCGCCCCGACTATTAGCGTCCTGCTCAAAGGGGGCGACATTTTCGTCACAAGAAACCATTCATTAGCAATCAACAGTTTTGTGATCAGAGACTATCGTTGGCCTCCACTCTCGCCTTACCAACACAAGTTCTTCCAGTTCTTCAAGATGATCCGCCTGCTCCAAGGTAGCATTGCAACGACTCCGTGGTGGAGTTTGAAGATCTGGGCCTTAACGTTGATGAGGTCATTCAGATTATGCAAAGGAAGTCTGATTAAAAGAAGCAAGGACCTCCGAGAGAGTGGAAACCAAGAAACTCTGATCTGTTCTGCGAGTTCCACAAGGAGAAGGGACATTCGACCAAGAATTCCAGAGCCCTTTGCTAGCTAGTCAAGAAGTTGATTGCTGAAGGCAAGATTAAGGATTTAGGCAAGAAAGACGCTTCGTCAAAGTCGTCTTCCTCCAAAGGCAAGGAGGTGGTTGAAGCCCATTGGGAATGCAAAGAGATTAAGTATGTTAGCTGTCTGGGGCCTATCACCATTCAGAGTGAATGCATTGATGCAGATGATGAAGGAGCCATGGGGAGGCTCTTTTGCATTCATGGTTGATTAGGGACTGAATCAACTCTCAAATCTTCAATCACAAGGTTCTCTCGAGCAGAGGTCGCCTCTGACTCTTCTTCTTATCCATCAAGGGGAAGTGTCACATTCGGTCAGGAAGATCTTCCCCCAACTGCCAATCCATTCAATGATGCTGTTATGATCAAGGCAACCATCGAGGACTACACAGTGGATAAGATTCTTATTGATACAGGCAGTTCTGTCAACCTTCTTTTCAAGTCCACCTTTGAGACCTTGAAGACCGAAAAGCCTCTGCTTTCCACCAAAGGGACACTCTATGGCTTCTCGGGAAAAAGGAAGGAGGTCAAAGGATTTGTCACACTTTCAGTAAGACTTGCAGGAGTAAAAAAGTTGATACAGTTCATAGTAGTCGATGCTCCAAGCAGATATTATGCAATCTTCGGGAGGCATCTGCTCAATAAGTATCAAGATGTGATCTCAGCTTACTATCTCGCCATAAAGTTCAACATTGATGGTCTACAATAAAGGGTCAATAGTGACCCAAAGCATGCTCGGGAATTCTTTGTTCGCACAGTCAACGTGACTTAAATCAATCCTCTCGCTTTACCAAGTGTAGCACCAGAAGTTTCTTCCAGTTTAGAGGCAGCTGAGGATAGAGAAGAAGCTCACCTGGAACCTGCCCAGGTGACTCAAGGAGTCCCCATTATTGGAGGGGAGGAGAGGAAGCTCTCCATCAACTCAGAACTACTAGAAAATCAGAAGGCCGAGTTGATCTCATGTGTGCTAGAGAACCTGGATGTCTTCTCCTTGTCAGCGGAGGACATGCTAGGAGTTGATCCAGATGTCGCGTGCCACCATCTCAACATCGATCCAAATTTCGAGACAGTGCAATAGAAGAAAAGAGATGTGGCAACCAAGCTTGCTGATCTAATTAGAGAGGAGGTTGTAAAGCTCCTCAAGGCGAAATTTATCTGTGACATTCAATAACCTGCTTGGGTATCTAACGTTGTAATGGTTAAAAAACCTGGGGGGAAATGACGAATGTGTGTAGATTTTATGCGATTAAATAAAGCATGTCCTAAAGATTGCTACCCCTTGACTGGGATAGATTCTTTAGTTGATTCTGTTGTTTGGTATTCTTTTATGAGTTTCTAGGTGCATTTTCTGGTTACCATCAAATTATAATGCATAAGGACGACGTTCCTTATACATCTTTTATCACAAACGATGGTTGCTATTATTACTTGGTGATGCCTTTCTGGCTTAAGAACGCTGGTGTGACTTACCAACCAATGCTGGATCGTGTTTTCAAAGAACAAAAAGAAAGAAACATTGAAGTGTATGCTGATGATCTCTTGATCAAAAGTAAAACCATCTCATTGCACCTGCATGATCTAGCAGAGATGTTCGCTACTCTACGAAAGTATAAGATGAAACTTAATCCATTAAAGTGCATCTTTGGAGCTAGTAAGGGGAAATTTCTTGGTCATCTCCTTACTCAGGAAGGACTCGCCCCTAATCCTGATAAAGTAAAAGCTATTCTTGATATGGCACCTCCTAAGTCACCAAAAGAAGTTCAGCAATTAGGAGGGAGATTAGTAGGTCTCGGGAGATTCATCTCTCGAGTTGGATACAAGACTTCCTCTTTCTTTAAAACTCTTTAAGGAGCATCCAAATTTGAGTGGACTAAAGGATGTTCAGAAGCCTTTGAGTAGCTGAAGAAACAGTTAACCTCAACACATTTGCTACAGAGCCCCTGATTAGAGGAAATGTTGTTCTTATATCTTGGAGTTGGCCCGGAGGCGGTTAACTCAGTTCTTTTTCGAGAAGAGAAGAGAAGACTGTTTCCAGTTTACTATGTTAGCCATATCCTCAAAAGCGTAGAAACAAGATATCATATTTTGGAGAGGTTGGCTTTAGCATTAGTAATGTTAGCTCGAAGACTCCATCTGTATTTCCAGGCACATGCAATTCGAGTGGTGATAGATCAACCTTTGAGAAGTGTGTTGGAAAAGCCAGAGCATTCAGGGAGATTAGCTAAATGGGCAATAGAGCTGAGTGAGTTTGAAATCTCTTATGTGCCCAGAACAGCTATCAAGGCTCAAGTACTGGCAGATTTCTTGATTGATACAACAGAGTCCACCTCTGGTCAAGCAGAAAGATCTCCTTTAGCTTGGATAATCTAAGATGATGGAGCCTCAGGAAGAAATTCCTCAAGAGCAAGAGTGGTTCTTATTAATCCTAAAGGCAAGTTAGAGCAGGCGATAAAGTTTTTCTTTCCAACTACAAATAATCAAGCAGAATTTGAAGGTTTGTTGGCTAGCTTAAAGCTTGCAAGGGAACTTAGGATCGAGCATGTTCACATCAAAATTGATTCTCTGGTAATGGTGTCACAAGTTTTGGTTAACTTTGAGACTAGAGAGCCAATCATGAATAAGTACCTTGCTCTAGTCAAGATCGAAGTCGGCAAATTTCAAGAGCTTTACAATCGAGCGTATCCCGAGGACTGAAAACGAAGAAGCAGATGTTCTTTCTAATCATGGACTTCAATCAGGGGGGACAACTTCCGAACTCTTCTGCCCGGCGGTGGATGAAGAAGAGATGATGCAGATTGATCAATGCTCCTCCTGGATGGATCCGTTCAATCTTTACTTGTCTACAGGGAACTTTTATCCATCGATCAAGGATAAGAAGAAATTCAGAGTAAAAGCAGCTTATTACTATTTGGTATCAGGCATTCAGTATAGAAAGACCTTCCTATCAATTATAGAGAGATGTGTTTAAGAAGAAGAAGCTCCTGTTGTGCTTCATGATGTTCATTCTGGTGAGTGTGGAAGTCACTCAGGAGCAAGGACTTTGGAAAAAAGGATCCTCCAGCAAGTATATTTCTAGCCTACTATGAAGAAGGATTTAGAAGCTTATGCAAGGAAATGTGCTCAGTGCCAGATGTTCGCTCTGCTTCAACATCAATCAGCTCAGATGCTCAAATCAATCGCAACACCATGGCCCTTTGCATTATGGGGAATGGATCTTCTTGGTCCTTTTCCTATGGCAAGCGGACAATGACGTTTCATCATAGTAATGATTGATTATTTTAGCAATGGGATCGATGCCAGGGCATTGGCTAAAACAACAACACAGGTTGTAAAGAACTTCATCTAGGGCGAGATAGTCTGCCGGCATAGGATTCCAATGGCTATTACCACAAACAATGGGCAACAGTTCAACAACAATGAGATGGTTGATTTTTACAAACAGATTGGAACAGAGATACGCATTGCATCAGTCCATCATCCCAAAAGCAATGGCCAGGTTTAAGGAGCAAACAAGCAGATTCTCAGCTTGCTCAAGAAAAAAAGTGCAGAATCTCAAAGGTAGTTGGGCTGATCAACTTTCTTCAGTTTTCTGGACCTTGAGTACAACACCTTAATCAGCAACTAGAGAGGCTCCTTTCATGATCTCTCATTGTTCAGAGTCTCTCATTCGAGTTAAGTTTGAAGTTCCATAACCAAGAGTTCTGCTTGCTAGACAGGGCATGGAAGATTTGCTTGAGCTGAACAATGAAGAGATGAAATTCAGCTTGGATCATATTGAGGAAATCAAAGATAAAGCATCAATAAGGCAGGAAGAAGTAAAGATAAGAATGGCCAGATACTTTGATAAGAACATTAGGATCAAACACTTTCAAGTGGGAGACCTTGTTCTTAAAAAAGTTGATGTTGCTGCAAGAACTGGCTCAGTAGGGAAGCTGAATCTGAATTGGGTTGGTCCATTCATCATCAAGGAAGTGCTGAAGAATAGGGCTTATCGTCTACAAACTTACGAAGGAAATGATGTACCGCATACGTGGAGTGGGGATGATCTAAAATGTTTCTATTCCTAAACAAACTCCTTTCTAATTATTCCTTTATAACTTTTCAAAGATTATTATTAATCAAAGGCCCCTTACTGACACCTTTTTGAGTGCTTTCTATCTACTGAACAATTCTAAAGCAAGGATAACTGACACCAGGAGACATCATCGTATTCAGCTTGGACCCCACTTGAATCATTGTCATTAGCGTAACACCACAATGACCACATGTTGCGGGGAGATTTCACATCATATAGTGGGAGCTTGTAGATTTTAGCGCGGTGGGCTACTTAATTTCGGATCTCGGTTGGTATCTAACCACACCTCTGCATTTTGGAGGGACAGGGTGGGTGCTTGCTCTACCTTGCCCTGTAAGGTATATCGTTATAACTTTGATGATCTTGTGAGCAAAGCAATGGGCTATGTGCGCACCTACCCACAGATCATCCTAGCTTGTGACCCTCGAATACTCTATTATACCCTCAAGTAGTGCCTGCACAAGACCCACAGCTGGGTTGATCTCAGAGGAAAGTAATGTGCTCTAAGCGCACCTGCCTGAAAGATCAACCTGGACTGGACTCCAGGCAAGAGGGCAATAAACCTTTCTCCTCTCTTTTTGGTTAGGATTGAGTGTACAGTTTTTGTGACCCTGTGAGGAAAGTAATGGGCTCCGTGCGCAACTGCCCACTTGGTCACCTAAGTCTGTAACTCAATCTCATCTCGCAGGAAAAATTAAGATAAGGCGTGGACTGTACTTTGCAATCCATCCAGTCTGCTGATATTCTCTGGGTTGATCTTACAGCTTTTGTGACCCTGCGAGCAAAGCAATGGGCTCCGTGAGCACCTTCCCGCATGGTCACCTAATTTGTGAATTATTTCTTCAAGGCACGGACTGTATTTTGAAGATCCCCCAGTCCGTTGATTTTCAGTGGGTTGATCTTACAGCTTCTGTGACCCTGTGAGGAAAGCAATGGGCTCTGTGCGCACCTTCCCGCTTGGTCACCTAACTTGTGAATTATTTCTTCAAGGCGCGGACTGTATTTTGAAGTCTGCCGATTTTCAGTGGGTTGATCTTAAGCTTCTGTGACCCTATGAGGAAAGCAATGGGCTACACGCGCACCTGCCCGCTTGGTCACCAAAGTTGTGAATCATTTCTTCAAGGCACGAACTGTATTTTGAAGTCAGCCCAGTCTGCCAATTTTCTGTGGGTTGATCTTACAGCTTCTGTGACCCTATGAGGAAAGAAATAGGCTTCGTGCGCACCTGCCCGCTTAGTCACCTATGTTGTGAATCATTTCTTTAAGGCGCGGACTATTTTTTGAGTCCGCGTAGTCCCTTGATTTCTAGTGGGTTGATCTTACAGCTTCTGTGACCCTGTGAGGAAAAGCTTGGTCACCTAAGTTATGAATCATTTCTGTTCGGCGGGGACTGCATTTTGATGTCCGCTCAGTCCACCGATATTCTCATTGGGTTGGTCTTATAGCTTCTGTGACCCTGTGAGGAAAGCAATGGGCTTCGTGCGCACCTGCCCGCTTGGTCACCGAAGCTGTGAACCATTTCTATTCAGTTGGACTCAATTCTGGTAATCGCCATAGTCCGCAAAGCTTGATCTTTCAGGCCGCCAAGATACTTGGGTGATGTGGTTTACAGTTTCGATGACCCTGCAAGGAAAGTAATGGGCTCCATGCACACCTGCCCGCTTGGTCACCTAAGTCTGTAACCCATCTTTCTCTCTCAGTTCACAACATCTATCATCTTTCTTTTCTTAGCTCGCAAAAGTTTATCATAAGAATCTTGATTAAATAGCGGACTCAAATTGGTGTTCGCCAAAATCCACGTCAACATATCTTTATAGCGAGCTGGAAATTCTTAGCATATTCACGAAATTACGGCGAACTACAACTAAATTATTCCTGTTGTTATATGAACTTCGTGAGTTGTAAATCAAGTGTCGCGGCTTGGATTATTATCAATCTCGGTTATCTTCGAGCTAAACTTCTCAGTAGGCAGCCTAGATTATAAATGACGTGGACTAGTTTTCACTAAACTGCTGTGGCGATTGTTGATCATGCAAATTTCAGACAACAATTCTTAACCGAGCATTGAAGAGAACAAGAAATGAACAATTAAAATAACAGAAGACACGAGCTGATCAAAATATCCTTTGTATTTAATCAAGTCAAAATTTACATCTTTTTCATAACTGGAGACCTCTGAGCGAGTCCGCCACTTTGCAAAATAAAAACAAAATACAACTTTTCACTCTGTCAATCTCTTGCGCTTCTTTTCTACAGGAGCGTCAGGACTTGAAGATTCATAAACGTTAAAATCAAGAGAGAAGCCCACTGAGTTCCTTCCGCTGTCATCCGAGCTTTCGCTATCTGCAAACTCACTCTGCTGGCTACTATCTTCAGAACTAGATGAAGAAGCGGACTCGCCAGACTGGCTTTCTCTCTACTGGCTTGAATCAGCAACCTCGGCAGATCCATCTTCGGTTGCGTGCTATTCACATTTTTCATCATCTTCCTCGTCTTCAACCACTGCCTTTCCTTTTGCAGCTCACTCCATTGCTACGACCTGCTCTTCTAGCTCAAGGAAGAGCTTCAAAAAAGGGACTGTTTCCACCCCATCTCTGGAGAAGCCTCCTTCAATGAATCGCTCAATGGCGAACTCGACGCTCTCCTTCAGATGAGGAAACATTGCGTATTAGAAGCTGTGATTGGCGATATCATACGCGATCTGCAGAAAAACACAATATGTCAGCTTGTCGCGGACATACAATGAAGATTGTCGTGAATACAAAACTTACTACTTCTTTTTCCTTCTGGAGATTAACCCTTTTTCATAACCGCTTATTTCTTTCCTTCAGCAATTTATTCTCCTGCAGAAGTTGCTCATTCTCCTTGAGCAGATCGTGCGTGAAGCAGCCCATGAAGTGGCTCGTCACAGCACTGTTCGCATTGGCCTGGGCGACTAGCAGAGGGAGATCGGCAGGAGGGACGCCTTTCAGGTCGCGCAAGTTACGCTCCCCATATAGTGCGGAGATCGCCACATGGGCGTGGCGAGATACCCTTAGACTCTTCCAGGAGGGAAGAGTGGTGGAAAGGAAGACATGCTTATTCTTACCGTGCTAGTGGATCATCGGGTTTCCCCTCAGATCTTTTTTGGCTTCTTCCAAAGCCTTGCATGTCAAATCTTTTTGAGGATGAGTAACCCACGGCGAGATCCCCCTCCTCTTTTCTTCTTATCACACTCCCTTTTTTCCTTTCCCTTTGTGTAGGGGTCAGGCCGCTTGGTGTTTGTGGCGGATTCGCTGGTGCCGCCAAGATCGCTGTAAGAAAAGGAAAGTGCAATCAGTTCCCTGCAGGTTATGGTGAGTATAGAGGTAGATCACAGAACTTACTCTCTTGGCGAGCTACGTTGTTTAAGCTTGTCAGAAGAGGGACGTAGTGTTCGATGTCAAGTCTTTCTCCCGGCAAGAACTCAATAATGGTGGTCTCCACCGCATCAAGCTTCACGCTCTTGAAGGCAGAGTCTGCATGCTCCTGCGGATGAGTGTGCGCGAACCCCAGGTTACCTTCAAAAATCAGGTACCTAGAGGTCCAGTTATGGATCTTATTCGGCAAGCCCATAACCTTCATACCTCGGCAGTAGAAGTATATCATGCCCTTGTACGGGCGGCCTCCAATTGGCGTTATTGAGCGGACAGAAAAGATTTTCCTGAAGATATTCAAAGAAAATGCAATATTATCAGATCGCAGGTAAGATATGTAGCTGTAAATGGCGGCAAAGGTGTTCGGCGCGAGCTGCCCCCAAACCATGCCATAATTTTCAAAAATCTTAGCGACCTCCTACAGTAGAGGAAATTTAAACCTACAGTCAAAGTGATCAATTGGCACTGCAATATGAGTTGCAGTGGAGAAGTTGATCCTTTCTTGATCTTCAGGAAGGCGGACATGCACCGGTGAGTCTGCCATATATTTCTCGACAAAGGCCTCGAGATCAGCCTCAGTTAGCCTACACTTTTTGTGGTCGGCGGAGTGGAAGGCAATTGCATCATCAGTACAAGCGGACACCATTTTTCGAGATTGCAAGGACTTCTGCTTCGGTCGCATTTCAAATAAAGAAGGAAGACTTGAGCTTTATTTATAGAAATCAGGTCTGACAACATTTCAGCCAGGCCGCACTACTTGATCGCTCAGTCCGCGTAGGCCCAACCTCTTAATCAGAGATCGTGGGCACAAAGTCAGTCTGCCCAGCTCACTATGTTTTCAGTTTTCCTAAGCAATATCAAAGCAAATTTCTAATCAAAATATGCAGACACAGAGTCAGTTCGCATAGTTCGCATTGAACATCAACCTGTAGAAAGATTCACATCACGCAGATCGCAACATTGTTCAAATCAAAGTACAATATTATACAGATCAAACAAGATCACATCACAGTTCAATTAAGAAGCAAGAAATGTTCAATTCACAGACAAATTATACATCATCAAATATCAAATCAATTGTTCGCACCCATAAGAGAACTTAGCGGCCTCTGCGGTCAGTTCACGCATGTCGCTCCTGCCTATCCCTGCAAAGATGTGCCCCCTAGTCTCTTCCTTACAGCACTTCTCCATACTGTTGGTAGATAAGATGGTTCATAGAATTGAATGTGTGGTGCATATGCGCGGCCTACCGATCTATCCGGCTCAGAAGAACCACTGGTTTAGTTGCCTACCTCTACATCTTGTTCACCGAGGGCTTCCCACCTTCTGCTAAAGCTAGAATCTCTGTTGGAGCAGGGAGATCTGGCAATTACGGCTTCTCTATGGGGACCTCGGCACCTTGCTTGTTTTTTCCTTCTCGCACCAGAGCCAAGTATCTCCCCCTATAGTGGAAGGCGTCCAAGCCAAACTGCTGCTTCACCTTCTCGCACTTCTCAAGCGCCATTGATATACTGGCAATCTGGTCCACCAGAGCCTTTTCTCGCTCTATCCTCCTTTTCAACTCAGCTTGAACATCTTTAAGTTTTCTTCAAATTTTTCCTTTCTAACATTATCAAATTGTCTAGGCTGGATTGCACGTCTTATGCGGACTCATTGAGAGAGATCGCGCCAGGCCGCTCTGGAACGTTTTCTTCAGGAGATGGCACAATCTCGCCAGCTTCAATAGAGCCACGTGGTGACTCTCGTCCTGCAACAAAGAAAGCAAAGTTCATATTCAAATCTAGGTCGTGGCAGACTCAAAATGCAAAGAGTAAAGTCAAACTTTTGGTAATCATCGCAGTGATGTGATGCCTTTTCCATTCTCGATGGACTCTTGCTCGCATCTCGACAACCGTTCTTCTTGAAGAGACTATATCATCAGTCTCTGTGATTATCTTGATCGGCTTCGACTTCCGTGGGGGAGATTTATAGAGCCACTAACACTTAAAGTGCTTAGGCACCGGTTGTAGTTTACCTGACCACATCAACTCAGCGGCAATCCGCAGATCCTCAGCCCGCTTGTCCGCGCCGATCTTCTCTAAGGCCGCCTCGACCTTGACCTTCATAACAATGATCTAATCTTTCAGCGCTGTCTTCTCTTCTCCTTCGATCGCAGGTGCAGAAGGGGGATTGCCAATCTTCACCCCCAATATCTCAACTTCAGGCTGCAACGCCTCTGAAAGAGATTGATTCATGTCATCAAGCAGATCATTATTTATAGAGTTGAGTATTTCAATAGTAGACAAATTAACCGTAGACAAGGATCACTTCCCGGGATTGGAGCATCTGGAGTGTCGATGCCGGTATGTGGAACCTCTTTATCTTGCGGCTTGTACTGCAATCTCGCAGCACTAGTCCGCACAGAGACTTTCATTTCCTTTCTCGCCTGTAGCTTCTTCTCACCCCGCTTGGCAACAAAAGACTTGTCTCTCTTCCTCTTCTTCTTTTCAGAGGTACCCTTTTTCTCAAAGTCAGCGGCATCCTACTCAAGTACGATAGACTCTCGCAGACAACTTCTCGGTCGACTACGATCAAAGCTTGAGAAAGCAGTTCTTCCTTAGCTTGTTCTCCAGTAGGTCGCTTCACTTGTTCAAGATCAACATTTGGTTGTTGAATCTCCAGTGACGAGACCTCCTTATCCAAATCTATCCTCAACATAAGTGTTCCTAAAGTAGAAGGTTGCTTCTCCATGCCCACTGAGTACGCGGGGTTCTTGTCAGTAGTCGCGAGTAGATTCGATGTTTTGTCTGTGCTTTTTGATGGCACACTTTGGGAAGCGGAAGCATCCGCGGACTTCTTACGATTAGTTTCATTAAAGTCGCAGACTGAGTCAGTTTTCTCTTGCCCCCTCTAGGAAGTTTCTTATGCATGGCGGATAGGCACTCCGCTACTTTGGACAACTTTCTTGGTTCTCATGTGCGACATGGGTTTTTCATCCGTGAAGAAAGGTTTTCCGAAGAACGCTCCAAGCCTGGCCATCCCAGACTATAATACGCAGACCGTAACTGGTGAGAAGCGATACGTGGCGGTAAAAGCTCTTTGTAAATACAGAGTATCCAGCGATATTTATAGCGCTGACACCATTAATGAGGGTTGCGTACTCGGCGGTTAAGAAAATATTTTCGAAGTTTTCTGAAACTTAAAAATTTTTTGTGATTATATTAACCCCAGAATCCGCAACAAGTTCAACACGGACCCATGTCATCCTCCTTTGTTGGCGGACTCGGTTCTCCAGTCCGCTCAGGTCGGTAAGACGCAGCATCAGCAAGACCCAGAACTCTACGGCGACGGACTAAGTTTCCAGTTCATCCAGGTAGCCCAGTCGGGATTTCAGTACCAGCCTCCTTCAGCGGCGGACTCAAATACCCAATCCGCTCAGGTCATCCAGCCTCAGGAGATCAGCTTCCCAGATCGTCCGCCAACTCTCTTTACTCAGACTCATGCATCTGCCCGCACAGGTCATGGCCCTTCAGCCAAGATTGTGCCCTGCAGCAAGACGGAAGCTCCAGATCGCGAGCCCAGTTTGCCCCTATTGCGCGGAATGGCTTGTCTTCTAATTTTTGTTTCCCGTCACCGCTTTCCGGTTCTCCAGTACTCCGGCCAGCCGGTTATGTTAGCACTGCCCATTTGGGCAGGCCCCTAAACCTATAAATAGGGGAAGAGGTGTACCCAAAGCACGCTGACTCGAGCCCAGGAGCCTACTTGTTAACGGTTGCAGACTCAAATCTCAGGCTTTGTGGTATCCAGCTTGCTCTTCTTTTAGCTCTCTTCATCTACTTGTAATCAACCATTTACAATCAAAGGAAGGTCCGTCGCAAGAGAGGCATTTAGGCTGCAATGGGCAAAGTCTGGTGTTGTCGTGGCTCACGGCTCTGTTTCTTTCTCTGGTCTGCAAGTAGATAGCTGCTTGCAGTCACCTCTTTTCCCTTCCTTTCCACCCTGTTCAAACCGTTAGCTGGTGGTGTCCATTTCTGCGCATCAACAACGCTAATAACTAGCCTTAATTTGATTAATTAAGACCCCTTTGCCAATCGAAACCCCTATGCTTGCTTTAGGCGGTGAACCCCTATATTTGATAAGACTCCAATCCGAAAGATTTATATAGTCCTCTCTGGAGGAGTGCATGATACTCCTTTCAAATTTAAGCACTCTACATGTATTCACAAATTACTCGATGAACTAGAAAATGGATCAAGACATGATATTCATATACAGAAAATATGAAATCAATAAAATAAAATCAAAGGCAAATCATAATTTTCACAATCAAAGACCCTGAAAAGATAGTATGAAAAAATAGTACTTACTAATTTATTCGATCAAATGTGTTTACTCGGAAACCCGCTCCCGAGATTTTTCCCATGTTAGGGCAGTAAGATCTTGTCTATCCGCCTAGACGCAGTACTAATTAAGCTATAAATTAGCCAGACAAAGGCATACAAAACTCAGAATTGACCGCCTAACCATGCAGTCAGGTAGCTGGTCCTTTTATTCCCGCCCCCTATATCTCGTCACTGCTACTCATTTCTCCTATACTCAGGTAGCCGTTAATCTTAGCTCTTCCTGTTTGTGTGGCCCTTAAGCCTAAAAATAGGGGTGAACAGTATTATCTATGCATGCTGATTTGAATCCCTAAGCTCGTCGTCAGTTGCAACAGTCTCAAAACTAGTGCTTAGCTATCTCCGATCCGTCCAGGCTCCTCTCTTTTTTAACCATTGCAATCACTTTTCAATCAAAGGAAAGCTGCCATAAGAGAGGAATTTGTTGTGGCGGACGAAGACTGGTGTTGTCACTACCAGAGCCCTTGCTGTCCGCTTTTCCTTACTTCTAGTAACTAAATATTCGTCGCTTCCCCCCTCTATAGTGTGTTTTTGTGGTGGTGCATTTTTTTGCATCAATAGAACAAACACATGACCTTCAGATAATAAGTTGTCGGTGAAGCGTGTGGTTAGAAAATATCAGACTGCCAGTCCTCTCAGCACTTAGTTCACTCTAATTATAGTGAGGATGCTCTATGTGAGAACCTTGAGCAATGCCGACAAGAAGCCGAACACTGATGCAGAGAGACCAAACAAAGACTTAACGCGACCAGTCAGATATTAATTGCCCTTAATCAATTGATAGCTCTGTAGCCCGCTGTGATGCCTGCGACTACTTTAGTCACCCCGCCTCCTGAAGAGATTCCTCCACCACTCTATCGGCTAGCCCAGGTCGGAGGTCCTCTGCATCCTCAAGAATAAGAGTTCGCTACTCGAATGAATTTTTTCCATGAAGTGGCACACGGAAGTCTAGTCAGGGTCATAGATTTCTAGGGAGTTTCCGCCCATGAAGCCTATTATCCTTATCCTCTAGCTTTTCCTGCAAGTGACTACCTCTGTTGTAGCCTATCCTTTTTTTGCTCATGTTTACTTGGAGGTAGAGGAGCCCTCTCTTTTTACAAAGAGTGTTCGAAGGGAGCCTACTTCGAGCTATTTCAGGGAGCCTCATCTTTCGGTGTACAATAGGGAGATCGGACAAATCTCGCATTTACATATTTTCAAGTCTGCATCGCTCTAAACACTCTTTTAGATGTTACCAAGTACAATCTTCTCTTGATGTCCTTTGATGGACAAGCATGAGAATGGTTATATAGACTCCACCCCCAGTCCATTGCAAGATTTTTTGAGCATAGTATGGAGCTCCTTTTGAGGTTCTCTACCTCAAAGAAATGGAAAAGTGGTCCAGCTACCCTGTTCTATCTCAAGCAGTGTTAAGATGAGTCTTGGGCTCATTTTATAGATCACTTCAAGAGAGAAATTATGGAAGTTCCAAATGCCTACCTAAAGCTTTATAGGTTAGTTCTTATCTATGAGAAGGTCCACTAAAGTTTTTAACGAATATTAGAGAGTTGAAGACCTATTAAGAGATGATTATCTTTGTTAACATATACATCTAAGGAGAGAGATCCAATCCTAAATATATTTTGAATCTTATTGCAAAGAAGGATTGAGCCAGCTCCTCCTCTGTTATACCTTAAAAGAAGGCGAGACCTCCTTGCCCAAAATTCTAGACCCCTGCTCATAGGCGGAGGAATTCTCTCCACAAGCACCCCTTTCTTGGGCATCAATAGTTTCAAGATCATAGACTGTCGTTAACCATCATGCCTAGAGTATGTTGTGTTTTTGCCTCCTGCTGCTCACCCCAAGTTGTATGCTGACTCACAAGAGGCATTTACCACTCTGAATGTTTTAATGGATGGGGTTGTCCAAATTCTACAAAGAAGTGCTGATTTCAAGAGACTAGCTCCTCAAAAGAAAGATGTGAAGTTCTGCAACCCCAAACTCTACTATGAATACCATATAGAGAGACAACACTTTACTAAAGACCGCAGAACTCTCTGCCTACTAGTGGAAAAGTTTTTGGGAGAAGGGAAGCTCCAAGACCTCATCCATAAAGAAGCTCCGACGAAGCTGTCCACCTCCAAGGTCAAGGAGGTAGCGGAAGTGCATTGGCAATATGAAGAGGTCGAGGATGTTGGCCACCTCAGTGATATCAACCTAAGAGTCAAATGAAAATAAGCAGATGATGAAGGCTACCTCAGCCAATTCTTTTGCATCCATGAAGGGGTCAGACCTGATTCATCCTGGAAGTCCACCATCGTATGGGTCTTCTAGAAGGAGGTAACTACAACCTCTTCTTCTGCTTCAGAGAGGGGGATCATCACCTTTAGCCAGGATGATCTCCCACCAACTATAAATCCTTTCAATGACTCTCTTGTGATCAAGGACATGATTGAGAATTATACAGCGCATAGGATCTCGATCGAAAAAGGGTGCTCCGTCAATCTCCCATTCAAACAAACCTTCAAGGCCCTGAAGACTGAAAAGACTTTGCTTTCTACCGAATGGCCACTTTATGTCTTTTTAGGAGAACAAAAAAGTGGAAGGAAGTATCACACTCTCAGTGATGCTCAAAGGAGTCACAAAGATGTTACAATTCATCATAGTAGATGCACCTAGCAGCTATTACACAATCTTTAGAAGGGCTATATTGAATGAATATCAAGCAGTGATCTCCACTTTCCACCTGGCTATCCAAATTCCTTTATAGGCAAGGAAGTACCAAGCCAGATCCAAAACTGGCTCGAAAGTACTATGTGTTGTGTCCATTGCTCACAATGTCCCAGATTAGTAGAAGTCAAAAAAGTCAATGGTATACACATAGTTATATTTGATGTATGTTTAAGTTCATGCATGTATGTGGGATATGTATTCGTAGTGGTTGTGACAGGTGGTCACAAGGTACAGGAGTGGAGAGACAGAAATCTCTCTAAGTCCACAGGCGTTGAGACATGCCAGTTCACTCAATGCCAAATATCAAAGAAGGATACTAGATAGGCTAAATATCACCTAAGTCAACAGGTGTTGAGTGAATCCAGTTCACTTAATGCCAAATACCAAAAAGCGTTGAGCAAGGTGTGGATAGTCAAAGCCCAGCTATCTGTAAAGTAATTCTGAGGCTAAGTACACAGGCGTTGAGTGAAGCCAGTTCACTCAACGCCAGACAGAAAAAGCGTTGAGTAAAGGAAGGACAGTCAAAGCTCAGCAGGTTGCAGAGACAATATTGCGGCAAAGTCCACAGACATTGAGTGAAGTTAGTTCTCTCAACGCCAGTTGAGTAGAAGGGTTGAGTCATATAGCAGTCAAAGCCTATGAAGAAAGATGATAGAAATCTACTATGTCCAGAGGCGTTGAGTGAAGTCAGTTCACTCAACGCCTCAGCAAGCTGGATGATTTCAGAATTGCGGCTAAGTACAAAAGCATTGAGTGAAGCCAATTCACTCAACGCCTCAGCATGAAGACAAGCAATCAGTGAAGCAACTAAGTCCAGGGGCATTGAGTGATGAAGGTTCACCCAATGCACTTTAACACCCTAAAATTTACAACAGACTATCGTCGGGTGATACTGGGTATCTCTTGATGGCAATAGCAATGCGGAGTTCGTCGAGCTGCACTCGATGGACTCATCGAGTTCGATGAAATTGTCGAATAGCGTTCGACGAGCGTCGAACAGCATTCGACGAGCGTCGAACAGCGTTCGACGAGCGTCGAACAGCGTTCGACGAGCGTCGAACAGCGTTCGACGAGCGTCGAACAGCGTTCGACGAGCGTTGAACGGAGGTCGATGAGAGTAGTTTCGTTATATATTATAAACCGAGTTTGACGAATGGTTATCTGAGTTCGACGAACGTTGTAAGGATTTGGTCGAGTATCAGCGGCGCCGGCTGGCTGGTCAAAGCGATTTCAACTCAATTCTTTGCCTTTGCATCATTTTGATGGATTAAATGAGTGGCTGGGATTTAACCCGAGGCCACATATGCAATGAGGTTGGGATGAGGAAATCATGATTTCCTTCTCACTCTCTCTCTTCATTTCATCCAAGTTACGGAGAAGAGAACTAACTGGTGGAGCTAAGGTTTTTTGCTGGTCATTGTGAAGAAGCTGAAGGAGATCTTTTGGTCGGAAGCCAGATCTGTTGTCAGATCCAAAAAGGGTAAAGTGAGGTTCTCTCTTCCATCCACATAGAAAAGCTTTGTCATGGCTCGGAAGAGAACTTCAAGGGTAACGAGTTTCTCCCAGACAAGTGAAGTCCTCAATATGGATATTTGCATGGATCCCCTCACTGAAAGATGAAAAAAGGTGGATTCCAATGGGAAGATCGGGTTGATCCCCATATATTCCTGCATTTAAATCCGAAAATGTAGAGTACAGAAAAGGCATGCTATGAGAAGCCCATCTAGACAAGTTGGTTTGGATTGGTGATGTTTAATTTGCATGCCGAAGAAAACTTTGTGGATATGAGTGTGATGTACGTGTGAAGTCCGGTATTTAGGGGTGTGCAGGATGCTGCATCAAAGTACTGGAAGCATTTCCTCCAGGAAAAGACCCAGAAAAGTTCACAGTCTTAAGAACTGTGGGTGTCACCGGGCGATAGTGACTGTCGCCAGCGATAGCTCCCAGGGAGCTAATGTTGTGAGGCCTGTCTCTGTGAGACATAGGGGCCATTGTAAAAAGGTGTGAGCTTAAATTTGCCAAGCAATGGTGGGTACCAGCCTGAAATGGTAATGAACTGTGTGTTTTGTGATGAATTGTGCCTTGAAGGCCAATTACTGTACCATCAAGTTAAGTACCTCTCAACGACAGAGTCGTTAAGTTAAGTACCTTTGAATGGGCAATTGGTCGTTAAGTTAATTACCTCTGAACGATAGAGTCGTCAAGTTAAGGACCTCTGAACGACAAAGTTAATCGTTAAGTTGTGGACCTCTGAACGGTGGTGATACATAGGAAGGCATGTACACTGAAAATATGCCCTAAGTGCACGGGGCGTGTGGTCATTGTGCCTGTGGTAAATTGTGCTTAATTTGCACGTTATAAATGCCACGATTTATATATGATGCCTTGTTTGTAGGGATGGAGAAATGCCGCCCCAAGTAAGGGGTGGGATCGTTATAAACGAGTCAGCAAAATGCTGACCGTTGCTTTGTTTGCCGCATTTTGGTGGCCCCTTTTGTGCAGGTGCTGGAGAGCCAAGTGGGAAGTAGCGGTATGAATCCCATGTGCTGCAATTGGCTGGCCCTTGAAGGCCTAAAGGCGAACATTTACTGTTTTTATGTGTGGTCGGCCTGCGTGCCTAAGTATGGAACAACTTTTTGTAAAATGAAACAGTTGTAATAAGTCTACGACCAAACATGTGGTATATAAAGATGTATAGTGGACATTCTTATATGGTATGGGTTCAAAAACGAAAATTCTTCCGCTAGAATGCTCTGAGTTAGGGTGCATTCATAAGTGAACTTAGATTTGGAAACAACTTGTAATCTCCTTACCTATCCGTAGTATATGGCGTCAGGCCCCGGCCGGACCTTCTATCATATGCGATACGACGGATGGGGGCGTTACAAAATTAGTATCAGATTCTGTTCTCGGTCTTTCTTCTTTGAAATAGTGGTCGAATTATTTTAAGGGATGGTGAGCACGTGTATGTGCGCTACCGTGATAACATAATTGAACCCATGAATGTCCACTTAGGAATGCAAATACACATGTTTGAGGAACTGGTATGTTCCTATAATTACTTTTGGCAATATTCGTAGTTGCTTAATTGTGTGTTTCACATTATAGGCGACTAGAAGTGGTACGTGGCAGCATGAACCCCAGTGCTCGGTGGAGAGTAATGCACCAAATGAGGTGCCAACACCTTCTACGGAAACTATACGGTTAGTTACTGAGGTCGTGTTCGCAATGATGAATGTGCTACTAGGGGGTCAGAGACAACCTCATATTCCTGCGATTGTTCAAGAACCAGTTGGCATGGATGAGCGCATAACAGTGAGATAAGTGGTCGTTGAGCTAGTGTCCGCAAGGTGAGCAACGGAGAAGCAACAGAAACACGTGATGAGTTTAAATCCCCTTGTGTTTATGGGTAATGGGACCCCGACACAAGCTGAAGATTAGCTCTCAAGAGTAAAGAGGGTCCTGACGGCAACTAAAATAGAGGAGTGGAAAAAGTCATTGTTACTACCTTCTTGTTGGATGGTGAGGAAATACTTTGGTGTGATGAGCTGGAGCTACACCTATTTACTGGTTGGCTGTTGAGTGAGATCTTAATGGAGGACTTCTCAAGGTGTTTTCTAGTGAGATATATTCCATCCGCACAGCGGATTGCGATTGAGATCCAATTTCAAAGGCTAACTCAAGGTGAGAGGTTGGTGGACGATTACATGCACGAGTTTATGAGGTTGGGAAGATATGCAGGCATTACATTTTGAGATGAGGAACAGAAAACAAACTGGTTCTATGAAGGGCTGAGAGATGACCTGTGGTTTCTTCTCTCAGGACCGATGACGCAGGGTTTCCTTACCTTGGTCAATACGTCCCGTTCCCTTGAGCTGGACATGAAGTGCATGCAGCGTAAGAATGATTTGGCAGGGAAGAAGACAGAGTTCAAGGTAGCTAGTTCTTCAAAGTTTGGGTTTCAATAGTGGAAAAAGAAGCCAAAAACTTCTGCGCCCTGCATCTAGAACAACTTCGGGGAGAGGTCCGTCCACATGTTATACATGTGGAAAGGTGGGTCATATAGCTCAAAATTGATGGAGTGGCCTTCCAAAAGAGGAGAAAAAGACAGGTGTGTCCTATGCTGAAAAGGGAAAGTTAGTGATGGAATCAACTGCATCTCATGCACAACCCCATGTTTATAATCCTTGCCAATAGGAGGCCATAAAACGAAGTGACGTCCTCACAGGTCAGAGTTAAGATATAGTTTTTACTGCTTTCCATACTTAGTACCTTTTGTGTTGCTTGTGCATGATTGGTTTGATTTAGGCTTTATCCGGATTTTAGAGTGTCTGGTGAGAGCACTGTTCAATACAGGAGCTTCTCATTCTTTTCTATCAGAAGACTTTGTGGGGAGCATTGGAGTGCCTTCGTTTACGCCGACAGATCGAGTGAATGTGTTGCTACCTAACGGGTGCTTGATGCGCGCGGATCGAGCCTATTATTTTGAGGTGTGAATAGGAAGTCGGGACTTTAGATTGGAAGTATCAGTGCTACCGATATCAGAGTTTGATGTAATTTTTGGTATGGACTTGCTCTCGGAGCAGCGTGCCTATATAGATTACAACTCTAAGGAAGTCACAATAGGGCAGAACACCGAACGAGAGACTAAATTCGTTGGTATGTGAGGATTGAGCAGGACATTGATTTCTGCTATCCAAGTGGTCATAGCAGTTCGGAAGGCCGCAGAGTTGTTCTTCACTCTATTGGAGGCTGTTGAGCAGAGGCCCAGTGTGAGTGATTTTCCTATTGTATCGTAATACGCTGATGTGTTTCCTAAGGATCTTCCAGGGTTTCCGCCCCAGCGGAAGATTGACTTTGCGATTGAGTTGGTTCCTGGTGCGAAACCTGTGGCCCGCTTGCCATATCGTGTTGTGCTAAAGGAGATGGCGGAACTAAAGGTTCAATTGCAAGAGTTGCTGGAGCAAGGCTTTATACACCCAAGTATGTCACCTTGGAGCGCCCCGGTCCTATTTGTGAAAAAGAAGGATGAAAGCTTGCGGCTATGCATTGACTATTGAGAGCTGAATATGCAAACGAAAAAGAACAAGTATCCAATTCCATGGATTGATGATGTGTTCGATAAGCTAGTGGGCTCAACTGTCTACTAAAAGATGGATTTGAAATCTGGCTATTATCAATTAAGGATTCGGGAATGTGATATTCCAGATACAGCGTTTGGTATATACTGTGGTCATTACGAGTTCAAGGTAATGTCGTTTGGGCGAGTAAATGCGCCATCCATATTTATGTACCTAATGCACCGAACGTTTCGAGAGTACTTGGATTTATGTGTCATCATCTTTATTGACCACATTTTGGTGTACTCTCAACATGAAGAAGATCATGCGAACCATTTGCAGAAGGTGGTGCACATCCTGAGAAAGAACAAGCTCTATGCCAAGTTCTCGAAGTGCGAGTTTTGGTTGTTCTCAGTGGCCTTTCTTGGCCATGTGGTTAGTGGAGAGGGCATTGCGGTGGATTCTACGAAGATAGTTGTGATACGGGAGTGGCCAGTGTTGTCTTATGTAGCCGAAGTGAGGAGTTTTAATGGACTGGCGGGCTACTATAGGCACTTTGTAGAGAACTTCTTGCGGATAACCTTGCAACTCACCACACAGACGAGAAAAGATCAAAAGTTCATTTGGACGCCGGAGTGCGCACGAGCGTTTAAGGAGCTGAAAGGTCGTCTGACAACAGCACCAATCTTGAAGACGCCATATGGTTCGGACAGCCATACAATATATAGTGACTCATCAGGGAGCGGCTTAGGCTACGTTCTTGTTCGGTTTGGTAAGGTGATAGCTTATGGATCACGCCAGTTGAAAGTGCATTTGCAAAATTATCCCATCCACAACTTGGAGTTGGCAGCGATGATATTTGCACTCAAACTGTGGCTTCATTACTTATATGGCGTGAAAGTTGACATCTTCACGGACCATAAGAGCCTAAAGTACCCGCTGGATAAAAAGGGTCTAAATATGCGACAGCAGAGGTGGATGGAGTTACTCGGAGACTACGGCTCTGTTTGGTTGGGTTGTTGCTGATGGAAAGCTGCTGATGAGAAGCTGCTGATGGAAAAAGTGCTGATTCTGGAAAACAGAGTTTTATTAAAAAACTGTTTGGATGAAATGGAGTTTTGAAAACATAGTTTTGAATAAGCTGTTTGGATTCAAAATGGAGTTTTGAATTAATTTTTTTTCTCCAAAAAAAAATCACCAGGCTAAATAAACGCATAACACAAGAAATCCAGGTACACCCGCAATCTCGAGCTATGCTCTCGATTCATACAACTGATCCGCTATACTATCACGTAGCATGATCATCTCCTCTACTCCACCTGCAGTGTCAGAGCAGGTTTCCTGTCTTCCTTGTGGGGCCACCCTATCAGCTTGACCCTCCTGCTCGCACTCATTGAAATCTATATCATTGCGGGAAGGGTGTCGGCGAATGAAATTATGTAAAGCCATCGTTGCCATCACAATATCTGCCTGCTTCGCAAAACTGTAGCTCGGCATGTCCCGCAGTATGGCCCATTTCTTCTTCCAAACGCCGAACGATCGTTCTATCACGCTCCTTAGCGATGAGTGAGCATGATTGAACATCTCTCGATGTCCCTCTGCTCGACGACCACCGCGTGCGAAGTCTGGCAAATGATACCTTGTATCTTGATATGGTTTCAAATACCCTCTTTGCAAAGGATATCCAGAATCGACCAAGTAATATTTTCCTGTTAATGTGTTAAAAGTTAATTAACCACTCAAATAAATTAAAGTAAGAAATAGATAAACATATTCGTTCACATTACCTCGAGGCGGATGAGGAAAATTATATTGAGGATCATTTAAGGCATAATTGAAAATACGGCTATCGTGTGCAGATCCCTCCCAACCCGCCATGACGAAAGTGAAGCACATGTTGAAATCGCAAGCAGCCATGATATTTTGAGTTGGATTGCCCCGTCTCCCAATATAGGGTACCTGCTGTCCAACTGCTATGCACGCGTCCACATGTGTCCCGTCTATAGCCCCAACGCAATCTTTAAAGAAAGGCATGTAACGTCTGTCGTGCATAATTTCAGGTGGAGTGCTCCCGAAAGACCTATCTAATGGCTGGATAACTTCCTCCCCTAGCCGCAACAAAGCACGAATACCCTGAGAGAAAAATCGGCTAGCTGTCTCCGTTGAATGCTGAAAGCGCTCAATTGTTTTTCTCATCGATTCATTGTGCGACAGTATGTATACGGTCAAGGCTAGCACTTCTCTGGAGGCTGTCCTTCTTGTTCCTTGGAGCCCACACCTTTCCTCCAGATAATGTAGTAGATCGAGAAATATTTCTTGACTCATCATGAAAGAGTCATGAAATCTCACAGTAGATCCACGAAGTATCTCTCCAACCCATTTATCACCTGTCTGCTTCGAAGTCATGCGTGGGACTCGACTGTTTAATAGAGATGTGTGTGTAGAGGCCAAACTTGATGTTGTTATTATAGTGTGTTGTTGAACAATAACACATTTCCTTCTAGCTATTTCGTACTGCTCGATGGCATTATCAGAGTCCTCGCTCGACATATTCTAGAATAAACAAATGTTGGATTAAAAAACTAGTAAGCATATAAATCATCCACATATCAATGTCCATACAAGCGCGGTAAAAACATAATAAAGCAGATAACATGTTAATGTCCATACTAGTGCACTTCATAAACATAATAGCATTCACTGACAAAACACACACATAAATAAAGAAGATAGGCACAACTACACGCCACTACTATAGCGACTACGAAGCCACTGAACATTCAGACTTTCTGGCAGACACATGAAGGTCTCCCTATGATTTTTGTCCATCAGATAGGTGATGGCAAAGAAATGGAATTCCCTATCTGATTGCACTTCATGGTAAGTTGCTAACTTCTCAAGTGCTTGGGCAATGGTGAAGGAAGAATTGCTCCTTGGTGGCTCCTGTATGAATCGACACATGCTCCTAGAAGATTCTGCCATATCCTTTAACACTGATGTAATATCTTTCTTCTGTCCTTTCCTCCTTTTTTGGCCAACCTCGTATGTAGCTGTGTTCTCGGTTACAGGAGGAACTCCACTGACGTCAACGTCTTCTTGTCCACCGTCTAACAATGCTATATCACCAGTAGACTCGGGGCCAACATTCCTCGAATGAGGGGTGCAAGCATGATGTCCAGTCGCAACAACAGAGCTGAACATCATGTTCAGTTTCTCCTCTAATTCTAGTTGTATTCCGGAATAACGAAACTTCTTTGCGGCAGGGACAACCTGAAATATTATTCAATTATTTAAAACGGGCATACAATAATTAATTAAGGGAAATAACATAATAAAAAAATTGAATACCTTCAATCGCTCGTCCCACCACTCATCCGAGGCGTCTATAGTTTTTCTTTATGTGTTCCAACCCAAGCCGGTCTCACCTCGTTTCAACTCCGTCCAAAGTTTCCACTCCTTCTTCAGATGATCCCATTTGTTTTTGAATTGCACTTTATCGTATTTCTTTCCAGTCGACTCTTCAAATTTCTTCGCTATGTTGAACCACCCCTCTTTACTAAAATGTGTTGTAGGACGATTCCCACGTTCTATCTCTTTTATGCAGATATCACAAAAGAGGAAAACATCGGAATTGTCCCACATTGCGGCCACCCCACCGTCTTTTGTTTTGCCCATCTTTATAAGGCAACACATAGAAATGAAAACAATATTCAAAAAGATTACAAAAAAAATCTTAACACAATATACAATCACACACACACAAACATAAACACACATACACACACACACACATACAATCACACACACACACTAACATATACAATCAAACATATACACACACCAACATAACACACACATACACACACACACAAAAACTTTCAAAACATCAACCTCTTGAGCTTTTAAACAATGTTTTATATACAAGATAGCATAGGTTTATGTAACACACACATTAAACACACACAGCTATATAACACACAAATATATATAACACGCACCTATATATATATATATAACATACACACAACATATAACTACACACACACACACACACATATATATATAGATAACATACGCACAACATATATACATAACAACACACACACAAACATATAACAACACACACACATATATATAACACACAAATTTAACACACACAAATATATATATAACACACACCTATATATATATATATATAACATACACACATACACACAACGTATAACTACACACACACACAACATATATACATAACAACACACACACACAAACATATAACTACACACGCACACACACAAACATATAACTACACACGCACACACACAAACATATAACAACACACACACACACATATATATAGATAACATACACACAACATATATACATAACAACACACACACAAACATATAACAACACACACACATATATATATATATAACATACACACAACATATATACATAACAACACACACACACAAACATATAACAACACACACACAAACATATAACAACACACACACACAACACAAAAATATATAAAACACACACACATATATATATATATATAACATACACACATACACACATATATAACACACACACACACACACACACACACACACACACACACATATATATATATAACATACACACACACACACAACATATATATATATAACAACACACACACACAAACATATACACACACACAAACATACACACACACATCCGTGTACTGTTGAAGAGGAATACCTAAAAAACACAGAAATATATAATAACACACACATATATAATAACACACAAACACACCCTAATACATAAAAAACACAAATATATAAAAATTGAAGAGGAATACCTAAAAACCAATGTTCTACAAAATTTCTGGAGCTAACAGTCACACAGCAAAGGGCACATCTACACCTACATGAAGATGAAGAAGAATACCTACTGTGATGCAAAAAATCGGAGTCCTGTTATGCAACAAATCCGTGTACTGTTGTGAAAAATCACTGCAAATTCCTCCTACATGAAGAGGAAGAAGACATCAGGAAGGGGAAATATGGAAACTACGACTAGAGACGACATCAGGAAGCGTTGTCGTGAAAACTTACCAGAGAAACGCCGCCGAAAGAGAAGCGGCAGAGCTGTTCTTCCGCTGTCGTCGGGAGAGAACGTCGTCGACAACAAGGGGCGAATCAGGAGGTCAGAAGCACGATCCACTAGAGAACGTGGCCGGGAGAGAGTTGTTCTTGCGTCGTAGTCGTCGGGGTAGGGCGAATCGAGCTGTGCTTCTGTTGTCGTCGGGGTAGGGCAACTCCTCTTGCAATTGTGTTTCACCGCAGATAAAAGTTGCGGCTGGGCGATATAAGAAACCGGCGGAATTTAAGAACCGCGGTTTTGGATATAAGCTGAACCAAACGCAACTTATAACTAAAATAATGGTGCGGCCCAACCGCACAGCAGATGATAAGCTAAACCAAATGCCACCTACATCTTCCAGATTCATTATACTCCCGGGATGGGAAATTTGGTCGCAGATGCCTTGAGTCGTAGGACTCCGGCAAGAGCAAGTTGGATGCCAATGCATGATGAGCATCTAATTTAGGAGTTGGAGTCCTTAGACATCTCTTGTGTGGACAAGAATTCTTTTTCTAAAGCATGCCTGAACTGGACGGAGGTATGATATGACCTTGCGGACAGGGTTCAACGAACAACGGAACTTTATGAAAGTCTACAACGCTATGCAGTAGATTGGTCAAATGCCCAATTCTACTGGGATGATGGCCTTGTGTGGAAAGGTGATCGTTTGTGTGTCCCAAATGTGGTTAAATTATGAGAAGAATTGTTATATGAGGCACACTTTACAAAGTATTCAATCCACCCAAGGAGCACAAAAATGTATAAGTACATGAAGAAGATGTTCTGGTGGCCAAGTCTGAAAAAATATATAGCCCATTACTTTGCAAAATGTCAGACTTTTGCTTTGGTAAAAGCTAAATGCCAGAAGCCTGGAGGTTTCCTGAAGTCTCTATCTATTCTAGAATGGAAGTTTAATGATATTTCGATGTATTTCGTGCATGGCTTGCCGAGATCGCAATGCGGGAACGATTCTGTTTGGGTGATCGTGGACCGGTTGACTAAAGTGGCTCAATTCATTCCGAATAAGAGGGACAATTCAGTGGAAAGCTTGGCTAAGCTTTATGTTGAGCAAATAGTATGATTGCACGGTGTGGCCCGTAGCATCATCAGTGATCGAGATGGGCGTTTTACTTTGAATGATTGGAGGATAATCCACCAACTGTTAGGTACCAATTTAAAGTTCTGTACGGTCTTTCATCCGCAAACGGATCGCTAGACTAAGGGGACCAACAGAATAATGGAGGACATGCTCCGTATGTGCGCCCTGAATTTCGGGAAGAGGTGGGAAGATCACCTCTATATGATTAAGTTCACCTATAATAATATCTATCAAGCTAGTATACAGATGGCACCCTTTGAAGCCATATACGGTAAGAAGTGTCATACACCGTTAGCTTGGGCGAAAATAGGCGAATCAAATCTCTATAAATGTAAGGAGGTCGAAGAATCGAATTCGACGGTACGTACTATTTGAGAGCGACTATTAATAGCCTAGGATAGGCAGGTAAAATACTACAATGCCAAGAATCGAAATATGGAGTTTACATTAGGCGATTGAGTATATTTGGAAATCAAAACCTTCAAAGGCGTGTCCAGAATACAGTGCTTGAAAAAGCTGAGCCCGAGGTATTTTGGTCCGTTTGAAGTGGTGGAGCGAATTTGATAAGACGCATATTTTATAGCACTTTGACAGAACTGAGTGCCTTGCATGATGTTTTCCACATATTAGTGCTTCGAAAAGCCGTGAAAGAGCCAGCTCAAGTGATTGTAAATGATCGAGTACCGGTCGAATCTGGGCTAACAACGAAGGTTAAGCCAATTCAGATCGTGGATACGACAGTTAAACAGCTACGGAACAAGACAATTGGGATGGTCACGGTCCAGTGGGACAACTGTGGCCATAAGGAGCTGATTTGGGAGAAAGAGCAAACCATGTGTGCTGAATTTCCCGAGTTGTTTGTATAAAATGTTGTAACATTTTTTGTGAAGGACATATATGTTGTAACATATTTGTTACTTTCTTGTATATAGTTGTATCCAAATTTCGGGACGAAATTTCTGTAAGGAGGAGAGGATTGTAACACCGCCAAAATTGATAGCAGACTATTGTCGGGCAATACTGGGTGTCGCTTGATGGTGATAACAATGCGGAGTTCGTCGAGCTGCACTCGACGGACTCATCGAGTTCAACAAAATCATCGAACAACATTCGACGATTGTGGAAAAGCGTTCGACAATCGTCGAACAGGGTTCGACGAACGTCGAACAGCGTTCTGCGAAAACATTGAACAAAGTTTGTCGAACGTTGAACGTTGTTCAACGAGCATCGAATGGAGGTCGATGAGTGTGGTTCTGTTATATGTCATGAACCGAGTTCGACGAACGGTTATCTGAGCTCGACGAACGTTGTAAGGATTTGCTCGAGTATCAGCGACGCCGGTTGGCTGGTCAAAGCGGTTTCAACTCAAATCTTGGCCTTTGCTTCGTTTTGATGGATTAATCGTATGGCTGGGGTTTAAACCAAGGGCACATATGCAGTGAGGTTGGGATAAGAAAATCATGATTTCTTTCTCACTCTCTCTCTCTTCATTTAATCCAAGTTCTGGGGAAGAGAACTAACTGCTGGAGCTAAGGGTTTGGGCTGATCTTTGTGAAGGAGCTGAAGGAGATCTGGTGGTCGGAAGCCAAATTTGAGGCCAGATCTGAAAATGGGAAAGTGAGGTGCTCTCTTCCATCCACGAAGAAAATCTTCTCCTTAGCTTGGAAGAGAACTTCAAGGGTAACGAGTTTCTCCCAGACAAGTGAAGCCCTCATTATGCATATTTGCATGGATCCCCTCACAGAAAGATGAAAAGGGAGGATTCCAATGGGAAGATCGGGTTGATCCCCATATATTCCAGCATTTAGATCCGAAAATGTAAAGTATGGAATAAGCATGCTGTGAGAAGCCCATCTGAACATGTTATTCTGGATTGGTGATGTTTAATTTGCATGTTGGAGAAGACTCCGTGGATATGCGTATGATGTACGTGTGAAGTCTTGGGTCTAGGGGTGTGCAGGATGTTGCATCAAAGTACGGGAAGCATTTCCTCCAGGAAAAGACCTAGAAAATTTCACAATCTGGAGAACTATGGATTTCGCCAGGCGACAATGACTATCGCCAGCGATAGCTCCCAGGGTGCTAATGTTGTGAGGCTTGTCTCTGTGAGACCTGGGGCTATTGTATAAAAAGTTGTGAGCTTAAATTTGCCCAGCAATGGTGGGTACCAGCCTGAAATGGTAAAGAACTGTATGGTTTTTTATTAATTGTGTTGTGAAGGCCAATTACATTGCCATTAAGTTAAGTACCTCTGAACGGCAGAGTCGTTAAGTTAAGTACCTCTAAATGGGAAGTTGGTCGTTAAGTTAATTACCTCTGAATGACAGAGCCATCAAGTTAAGGGCCTCTGAAATACAAAGTTAACCGTTAATTCGTTGACCTCTGAACGGTGGTGATATACGGGAAGGCGTGTACACTAAAAATGTGCCCTGAGTGCACGGGGCATGTGGCCGTTGAGCCTACGTTTGCAGTGAATGGTGCTTAAATTGCATGTTGTAAATGCCACGATTTATATATGATGTCTTATTTGCAGAGATGGAGAAATGCCGCCCTAGTAAGGGGTGGGATCGTTATAAACGGGTCAGCAGAATGCTAACCGTTGCTTTATTTGGAGCATTTTGGTGGGCCATTTTGTGCATGTGCTGGAGAGCCAAGTGGGAAGTATCGTGCTGAAGCCCATGTGCTGCAATTAGCTAGCCCTTGAAGGCCCAAAGTCGAACGTTTACTATTTTCATGTGTGGCCGGCCTGTGTGCCGAAGTATGAAACCACTTTTTATAAAATGAAACCGTTATAATAAGGTGACAGCCGAACATGTTGTATGCAAAAATGTATAGTGGACATTCTTGTACTCTATAGGTTCATAAACGAAAATGTTTCTCTAGATTGCTCTGAGTTAGGGTGCCGTTCATAAGTGAACTTGGATTTGGAAACAATAATCTCCTAACCTGTCCGTAGTATATGACGTCGGGCCCCGGCCGGACCTTCTGTCATATGCTATACAACGGATGGGGGTGTTACACGCACTCAACACCTGGTAGTGCAAAAAGTTTGGCCAAGTTAAAAAACTTTGAGGGAAGGCCACTCACTCAACGCTCTCAATTCCGATATACAGAATGATGAGACAAGTCTAAAATTATTGAGTGATTGAGGCTTCACTCAACGCATTCAATGCCTAAGGAATCAAAAAGTTGGCTAAATCCATAATCATTGAGTGAAGTCAGTTCACTCAATGCACTCAATGCCAGATAATGCAGAAAGTTGGCTAAGTCCAGAATTGTTGAGTGAAGCTTATTCACTCAACGCACTCAACGCCTGGGCTTGAATAAAGAATTTGGCTAAGTCCACAGATGCTGAAGTCAGCAAAATTCTACAAAAGTCATCGGAATTCAAACACGTTGCGGGAAAGCTGGAATCCACCACTGATGATACCGATAGCCAGCTGCATGATATATTATATAAAAGGAAGGCTATAAAAAAATAATTAAAGTCGGGCCCATAAGTCAAGATAGCCGTTTCATGATGGAAGATAAAAGGAATGAGATTGGAGAAAAAAATTAACTTTTAGGGCTTTTTCTTATCTAAAAGCGAGAGAACTTCATCATCGTCTTCTCCATTATTGCTGGAACAAGAAGCAGAAGTTCAAATCAATCGACCTGAAAGTTATTCTGATAGGTTATTGTCATCTTTAGCATCAACAACAAGAAAGAAAGAGCAATAAGGGCTAACCCTAGCTGTGGCCACTTCACAACCCAAGCTGAGCAAATCCTGATAACTTTTTTCCCGGAGCTGTGAAGAAGAAATCTGGACTGATCTCTCTTAGGACAGAAGGAGAATGACACAGAAATCATTTCTCTGGTGTCAAATCAACATCAAACTTTATTCTCTCAAAAAGATTCTTTTTGGATCTGAGTTGTAAGCCTGTGTTATAAAGGCTAAGATTTGTAGAATCTGTTATATATCTGAGGTATGATTTAAGAGTGAATCTGAGTGGTAGGATTTTGTTAAGAATCTGAGTGTAGGGATGTTCTCCTAGCCTTAGTGGTAGGTCCTTTGGCCTGAGGTAGGTGATATTTTGATTACTGAGTTGTAGGGATTTGTGCCCGAGTTGTAGTCTTACAGGAGACTTAGTGGTCCCGCAGGATCGTGTTGTAATCTGTTAGGAGCCGAGATATTGGAGAAGTGCCTTATCTAACACATTGTTAGAAAGGCGGGAGGGACAGTAGATGTACCTATAATCTGGGAAACCATTATAAATTATTATGTCATCTAGGAGAATATCTTGAAAGCTATAGGAATTAAATCACCTCTCACAACCTAAACTTGTAAAAGTTAAAAGATATACTAAAGACCTAGAAACCTATTCACCCCCCTCTAGGTTGATTTGCTACTCTTGAAAACAAAGACTTTAAAGTTATATCAGAGGGAGGTTGCTCAAGAAAGACTTAATAGTCTGAGTAGATCTCCAAGGGTAGCAGTCAGAATATACTTATGGGTTCAGTAGAGAACCATAAGGAGCTTGGTTTCATGAAGCTTCCTATCTGTAAAAAGGAAGGCTTTGGAATTTAGAAGGAAAGGGTCGGACTCTTCATGGAGGCATCTAACCCAAGGATCTTTATCACTGTCAATGATGGACCTTTCATTCCTATAAAAGTCTCAGCTCTAGATGTAACTATCCAGACACCAAAGATATACTAAGAAATGACTAAGAATGAGGTCATTCATGCCACCCAGGATAAGAGGGCACAAAACATTATTGTTGGTGCCATTGATGACTCCACCTTTCAGAATCTAGTGCACTGCAAGCTAGCCAAAGAGATGTGGGATACTTTGGTGGTCTATATGGAGGTCACAGAAGAGGTTAGAGATGACAGAACGTCCATGCTCAATCAAGAGTATGAGGCTTTCAAGCAATCTAAGGAAGAGAGCATAGTGAGCTGCTATGAAAGATTCTTTTGAATTGTTATTGAGCTATGGACCTATGACTAGGTCTTTAATAATTATGAGATTAATAATAAGTTCCTTAGGTCTCTAACTAGAGACTGAGACACCAAATTTTGTGCCATCAAGGAAGTTACATAGCTGGCAGATACTCCTCCGCCAACTCTGTTTGGGAAGTTGTTATCTTATAAAATGTAGCTGACTGCCAGGAAGGAGGAGGAGAAAAATAGCAAGTCCCAGGCTAGAGAAAAGACTATGGCCTTCGAAGCTGAAGCCACAAGAAGAAGCAGGGGAAGGACTCCTCAACCAAGTAGGGCTGACGTTGAGTTTGACTCAGAAAGTTCAGAGACATGCACATCAGACTGCCACATTTCTGATGAGGAGTTTGTTGCCTTCTCTTGGCAGTTTATGAAGCTGATGAAGAGGAACCAGAGGAGGAGCAGACCCTTCTACTCCTCTCATCACAAGGAGGACTACTATAGGGGGAAGAAAAAAATCCTCCAAGAAGGACAGGTATTATCGTAAACCTTGTAAAGAGATTTCTACTAAAGTGTTTTGTTATTGCTGCAGCAAACTTGGGCATGTAATAGCTGACTGCCCAGTCAAAAGAAAAGAGTATGGTGAGAAGAAACACCACCATCAAAAGAGCATGAAGGAGAAGTCCTTCATGTCAAAGAAGGAGAAGAGTTGGAGTGACTCTTCCACACTAGAATCTGAAGAAGAAGAATACTACATTGGGGTGATGGCAATGTCTGAGGAAGAATCTCGCCAGGAACAGACTGGTCTAGAAAAGAAACAATCTCTATCTAGTTCTTCTTCTGAGTCAAATTATGAGATAAGTCCCAATTATAGTGCCTCTTCATCAAGTGATAAAGAAGGCTCAAAATCTGAGGAAGATATCAATTAATTGATTGATAAGTATGGTGAACTTCTACATGCATTAAAAAAGAAGTAAGCTTCTTTCTAAAAAAGCAAGCTAAAGAGATTACATCTCTATAGCTTGCTTCCTCCCAGTATTCTGAGTCAGCAACCCTGCTGGAATAGAAAATCAGGGAAGTCAGTCAGCTGAAAAAGATTACTTTCATACAGATAGGCACCAAAAGATACAAGAATGCCCTTATTTGGGACCTAGAAGAAAAACTCCAAAGGGATAAGAGAATTATGGCTAGTTATTCTAAGCCAAAGTCTGTGTTTCCCATCATTGACTCCTTCTCCTATCAGAGAAATAAGAAGGGTTTAGGATTCAAGGGAACCACAAGAGCTGCCCCTTTAAAAGAAAAGGCAAAAGCTCCAGTACAGCCACCCATTACTTTTGAAAGCGTAATACTCCCTTCTAATAGGTATGACGAGGACTCCATGTATGCTCACTAGAAGAATGGGAATTCTTCCTGGAAGGATAAAAGTGTACCTACTAATGGAATGAGAAGAGGAATGGGGATGAGTGCCTTTAAGGCAGCCCATGAAGAAATTCAAATGGCCTATCGTGGACCATTTGTCTTTGGTGCTCCAGCCCCCACTCTCAAGAATATGGCTGCAGCAGAATTTCAGGGCCATCCAACAAAGACTTTGACCGAGGATCAGTCTATCAGTAAGTCTGATTTGGCTATTTCTGATGTTGTAAAGAGCATGTCTTTTGTAAAAAAGACTACTTGTGATGGAATTCAGAGCAGGCCAAATAAGCCTATTGGAAGACTTAAATTCAGCCAGAACCTAGCTGAAAAGAACCTGAAAAAGGCTGTTGATGCTCCTTCTAGACAGAGAGCTGCTATCAATACAGCTAGCAGACTAGCTCAAAAAAGAAGGTACAACATTCTTGAGTGCTGGTGTTATGGATAATTGGGCCATTGTGCCATAGATTGCTTGCATAATCCAAGTGTGGACAGAACTAAAGTCAGTTTACCAGTCAGAAAAACTACTGGCGGACATTTTCATTTTTAGACTAACATGCACCAAGGACCCTATAAATATTGGGGTCTTACGGTAAGGTAAATATGCTTTGTTGGTTAGTCCAAGTACCATTAACCCTATATGGTACTTGGACAGTGGTTGTTCCAAGCATATGACTGGAATAAGGAGTAATCTAAAGGAGTATACTCCAGTGAAGGATGTACCCAAAGTTATCTTTGCCAGTCCAGATAGAGGAGTCACCAGAGGGTATGGTAAGATCACTAACGGCATAATCATTATCACCAAAGTGGATTATGTGGAAGGTTTATAGCAAAACCTAATAAGCATAAGCTAGTTATGAGATCTAGGCTATGTCACCTTATTCCACAAGGATGAGTGCCAGATTAAGAGGTCAAGTGACCAAGAGGTCATCTTGACAGGCACTAGGAGTAGAAACATCTATTGTTTAAATTTTCTATGTTTAGATACAGACTCCCCTATATGCCTAGTTATAGATGAGAAAACCTCATAATGCATACAGTGGCACAAGAGGCTAGCTCATCTGAATTATAAAACCACAGGCAAGCTCTTTAGTGAAGAGCTAGTTAGGAATGGTACTAAGATTAAGTGCACTAAGGAGGGTATCTGCTCTACATGCCAAAAGGGCAAACAGACAAAAACCTCCTTCAAGGGCATTAGGACCAAAGACTCAGTGAGGTGCTAATACCTCCTGTATATTGACTTGTTTTGTCATATGCCTGTTCATAGTCTATGTACGAAGATCTACACACTCTTGATTGTTGATGACTTTTCCAGATTTGCTTGGGTATTCATTCTTAGGAAGAAGTCCTAAACCCCTGATGTCTTCAAGACTTTTGTCAAGAAAATTCAGAAAGAATTTAACAGTACTGTGGTCAAAATCAGAAGTGACCATGGGACTGAATTTCAATCTGAATGCATGACAAGGTTCTATGAAGAGCATTGGATTCACAAATAATTCTCCTCTCCTAGAACACCCCGACAAAATGGGATTTCTTAGAGAAAGCATAGGACCCTCATAGAGGCTGGAAGGAACTTATTGAGTGAAACATCTCTTCTAGAATACCTCTGGGTTGAGGTAGTTAATACTGCATGTTTTGTCCTTAACAGGACTTCTATCACCAATAGCCACAAGAAGACTCTTTATGATATCTTTAAGGGCAAAAAATCAAACTTGAGCTATTTAAGGATCTTTGGTACTAAGTGCTTTGTGTAAATAATGGCAAGTCCTAGGTGACTAAGTTTGCTGCCAAGTCCTATGAAGGGATTTTTGTTGGGTACAACAATCATAGAAAGGCCTATAGGATCTACAACTTGAAAAAACAAGTTCTAGAAGAGTCTATTCATGTAGTTTTTGATGAATCTATAATGATTAATAGTGAGCTGCCAAGCTACTCCTCTAGTCCTACAGGTACTAAACTGATGATAAATAAGCTGACTATCAAGGAGGCAGCTCCATTAGTTCAAGATGAATCTAACGGAATATGCATTCTAGAGAAAGCACAAGGCACACAGGTTGTGGATGATGATAAATAAAATGAAGACAATGAAGGTCAGCAAGATGCAGACAATGAAGTAGAGGATGTTGAAGCAAGATTGCCTACAACTATCAAGCATCTAAGGGATCATACAAGATACCTAATTATTGTAGATGCTAGCCATGGAGTGGTGACAAAGAGCAGAAGTATCAATACTGCATTGTATTCTTGTTTCCTTTCACAGGTTGAGCCCAAGAGATTTGAAGAGGCAAACACAGATCAGTTCTGGATTGTAGCTATGCAAGGGGATCTGAACTAGTTTAAGAGGTGTAAGGTATGGAAGATGATTCCCAGACAACAAAGACATAATATCATTGGATTCAAGTGGATCTATAAGAACAAACTTCATGAAAATTACATTATAGTTAAGAACAAGGCTAGACTGGGGGCTAAAGGATACCAGCGAGAAGAAGGTATTGATTTTGATCAAACCTTTGCCCTAGTAGCCAGATTAGAAGCCATCAGACTTTTACTTGCATATACTGCATCCCAAGGATTCAAAGTCTACCATATGGATGTGAAGTCAGCCTTTCTGAATGGTGACTTAAAGGAAGAGGTTTATGTTGAACAACCTCTAGGATTTGTTGTTACTAACTCACCTGATTTTTTTTATAGACTTAGTAAAATCTCTATATAGGCTAAAGCAAGTACCTAGAGCTTGGTATGAGACATTTTTTAGCTTCCTCATTAAGAACAAATTCTCAAGGGAGATGATAGATATTATAGGATTAAGCGCATACCCAACTGTTCCAAAAGCCCGGACTATTGGAAAGGGCACTACTTAATTTCTTAAATAAGTAGCAGAGTTCCACAGGTCAAGTGAAGGAACGCAGGACCCAACAATGCCCCCCCCCCTTGCGTCCAGCACAACCCGTCGGCTCAGATGTGGGGTTACCACATAGCCCACACGGCTTAGAGGTGGGTTTACCACATCCACGATTGTCTGACCCGCCGAACCCATACAGGTAGAAGGAAAAAATCAGGATTTAATAGCGCCCCCCCCCCCCCCCTATATTGAACCCGTGACCCCCTCTGATACCAAATATAAGATCAAGAGCATACCCAACTGTTCCAAAAGCCAGTACTGTTGGAAAGGGCACTACTTAATTTCTTAAATAAGTAGCAGAGCGTCACGGGTCAAGTGAAGGAACGCGGACCCAACAGACAAGACCCTATTTCTAAGGGAATCTAAGGGCAAGATCAGTCTAGTCTAGATTTATGTTGATGACATAATCTTTGGATTTACTGATGACAACCTTTGCAGGATGTTTGGCAAACTTATGCAAGGGAATTTTGAGATGAGAAGTATGGGTGAGCTCAAGTTCTTCTTGGGCCTTCAAGTAAGATAGACTGATGATAGCTTGTCCATATCCCAGTCTAAGTTCACCAGGGAGTTGATCAAAAAGTTTTGTATGGAGAATGCCTCCATCATGAAAACTCCCATGGAGTCAAGTATGCCTATAGACAAAGATGAGGTAGGGAAACCTGTTGATGAAACTTTGTATAGAGGCATAATTAGCTCCCTTATATACCTTACTACAAGTAGGCCAGACATCATGTATGCTACATGTGTTTGTGCTAGGTATCAGGCCTGCCCTAATATAATGAATCTCATTATACTGCTGCTAAGATGATTTTGAGGTATCTTAAGGGGACACCAGATCTTGGCCTATGGTACCATAAAAATAGGAATTTTGAACTAACAAGCTATTCAGATGCAGAATTTTCAGGCTGCAAAAAGGACAGAAAAAGCACTTCAGGCACCTGTCAGCTCTTGGGAGGAAGACTAGTGTCATGGAGCAGCAAGAAGCAAATAAGTATTTCAATATCAATTGTAGAGTCAGAATACATAGCTGTTGGGAGATGTTGTACACAATTGTTATGGATCCAGCATCAGCTCCAGGACTATAACCTCTAGATAAGTAGAAGTCCTTTATTTTGTGATTCTACGAGTGCAATCTCTATAACTAGGAATCCTAACTCACATAACAGGACAAAGCACATAGAGATTAGGTATCACTTTATAAGAGACAATGTGGAATGTGAAGATATCAGTCTTGAGTTTGTCCCTACAAACAAGAAAGTGGCTGACATCTTCACTAAGCCACTAGATGAAGCAAAGTTGAACACCTTCAAGTTTGAAGTTGGTATATTGAACTTGGTCTATCTTCAGATGCTCCTCATATTGTTTTTATTGTAGGTTATACAACCCCTTGCAGTTATACAACCCCTTGCAGGTTGAAACTACATTCAGTGGTATCAAACTCTCCAAGTGGTTAAAGAGTCTATCAGAAAGGATGATAAAAGATGCTCAAGTTGAGGGGGAGCAAGTTCAGCTTCCCATAGAGAAGTTGCAAGCAGCTGATTATCTGTAATCAGATAAAGGGAGAAGATGTTCAAAGGAAGATAAGCCCGACGCCTCTCTGACTATTCTACAGAAGTTAAAAAGGGGGAGAAGGGATCAAGGAAACTATAAAGGAAATGAGTAGTAATGATCAGCCTACATGCAAGGTAAATGGGGAGATTGTTGGGAAGACAAAAATGATCAAGCATTATGCAGCAAGAGAGGTCGAGCTATAAGTGATCATCATCACCTTGTAGGCAAGGAAAGTGTGGTAACTTATAACTTGATACTCTTGTTATATGGTGTTAAGTTTGCCAATTTACTGTTTTATCTGTTGCATATGTTAGTGTATATCATTGACTAAGAATTTTATTTGAGTGTTTTGACATCTTAAAATAGGGGTGATTGTTGGGTCCATTACTCATAATGTCCCAGATTTGTAAAAGTGTAACAAGTCAATGGTATACACATAGTTGTATTTGATGTATGTTTAAGTTCATGCATGCAGGTGGGATAGGTATTCCAAGCGGTTGTTACAGGTGGTCACATGGTAGAGGAGTGGAGAGACAAAAATCTATCTAATTCCATAAGCGTTGAGTGAAGCCAGTTCACTCAATGCCAGATATCAAAGAAGGATGCTGGATAGGCTGAAAATTGCCTAAGTCTACAGGCATTGAGTGAAGCAAGTTCACTCAATGCCAAATACCAAAAAGCGTTGAGTAAGGTGTGGAAGTTTAAAGCCCAGTAGTCTGCAAAGTTATTCTACCACTAAGTCCATAGGTGTAGAGTGAAGCCAGTTCACTCAACACCAGACAACAAAAGCGCTGAGTAAACACAGCACAGTCAATGCCTACCAGGTTACAGAGATAATATTGCGACTAAGTCCATGGGCATTGAGTGAAGCCAGATCACTCAACACCAGTTGAGCAGAAGCATTGAGTTAATCTACTGCATTCAAAGCCTAAGAAGAAAGAAGACAGAAATTGACTAAGTCCAGAGGCGTTGAGTGAAGCCAGTTCACTTAATGCACTTAACGCCTCAGTAAGCTGGTAGATTTTAGAATTACGGCTAAGTACAGAAGCATTGAGTGAAGCCAGTTCACTCAACGCCTCAGCATAAAGATAGGAAATCATTGAAGTGGTTAATTCCAGGGGCATTAAGTGATGAATGTTCACTCAATGCACTCAACGCCTGATAGCGCAGAAAGTTTGGCCAAGTCAAAAAAGCATTGAGTGAAGGCCACTCACTCAATGCCTAGATGCAAAATGATGAGCCAAGTCTAAAAGCATTGAGTGATGAAGGCTTCACTAAATGCACCGAACGCTTAAGGAAGCAGAGAGTTGGCTAAGTCCAGAATCATTGAGTGAAGCCAGTTCTCTCAAAGCACTCAATGCTTAATGATGTAGAAAGTTGGCTAAGTCCTGAATCGTTGAGTGAAGCTTGTTGACTCAACGCACTCAATGCCTAAGATGGAACTGAGAGTTTGGCTAAGTCCACAGATGTTGACGTCAATCAAAGTCAACAAAAGTCAATAGAATTGAAACTTGTTGCGGGAAAGCTTGAATCCACCATTAATGGCACTGATAGCCAGATGTATGATATATAATATAAAAGGAAGGCTATAAACTAGCAATTAAAGCTGGGCCCACAGGTCAATAAAGCTATTGCACTATGGAAGATAAAAGGAATGAGATCGAGTAAATCAAATTAACTTTTTGGCCTTTATCTTTTCAAAAAGCGAGAGAACTTCATCATTGTCTTCGCCATTATTGCTGGAACAAGAAGCAGAAGTCCAAATAAATCGACCTAAAAGTTCTTCCTATTAGTTTTTGTCATCTTCATCATCAATAGCAAGAAAGAAGGAGCAGTAAGGGCTAACCTAGCTGCGGCTAGTTCACAACCCAAGATGAGAAAATCCTTAAGGCTATTTTCTAGAGCTGTGAAGAAGAAATTTAGAATGATCTCTCTCAGGATAGAAGGAGAAAGACACATAGATCATTTTTCTAGTGTCAAATGTGAAAGTGAGGGGATAGATCTGTCTTAACTCTAGAGGGGGGCGTGAATAGAGTGTTTTAAAAACTTTGATCAGTTTTTATAGCGGAATTAAAATAAGTGATATTAAACTATATAAAGAGAAGTAAAAAAGAAAACTATCACAGCAAGACAAAACAAGAAATAGAAGAACCAGACGACACAAGGAAATTATAGTGGTTACCCAAAATTGGGTACATCCACTCTTCTACCACCATGGTAGGAATCCACTATAGGTTTTTGTTCAGGTGCCCTGCCACCATAGGTTTTTTCTCAGGTGCCCTGTCACCACAAGATCTATTTCAAGGGAGATCTCACAACCCTTTAGGCATTTTATCAGGTGCCTAAAAACCAACACAAGTCTTTTGTTAAGGAGACTTGACAACCGGTGATAACTTTTGAAGGGAGTTAAAAACCTTTTTTTATAGTGAGGTAAAGAAAGTGATGGTTTCTTCTATTTCTCAAACAACTTGAGAAGACAAGTGGATTGTTGTTGTCAAAGCTCCCCCTGAGATGTTGAATGGTTCAGGAAAGGAGGAAGCTTTGCGAAGTGTGTAGGCCTTCAACTAGCTTAATGTTTATTCAAGAAGCTTTTAGACAGATGAATGTTGTTTGTCTCTGAAGAATCCTGAAGCCAGAAACTGAAGAAGACTAATGATCTTTTTGTTGTTGTTCTTCTTCAATTTCTTATAAGCTCACTAGCAATATTTATCTCTGTAAAAATGTGTATCACTTGTTGTTTCTTATGTAATGGTTATTGTTGTTGTATTGAAGAGAGAAATTTCTTTTATATTCTGAGAGATTTCAGCCTTTTGAAATTTGAATAATATCCTGAATTTACTGCTAAGATTATAGGAGTGGAATGGTTGGAATTCTTCTTTAATGAGTTTGCTCAACTATCGTAGTAAATAAGCAAGTAATTAACACTTTGAAATCCATAATTAATGCTTCCAAGAAACGGCTATATTCTTGAGAATATGAGCATTAATTATCAGAGAATTACTGCCTTAGAACAATACAAACTGAATTCAAAATGAGAGAGAATACATCAAACTGATGCTTAAAGAAATTAGTCGAACTCAGGACAGATTTCGTCGACCTGAACTCCAAGTTCGTCGAGCTGAGAAATCTCTTTCATCGAGCTGAGCTCAGAGATAATTGAACTGGAAAGTATCTGTCAATGCTGAACTCCAAGTTCATCGACCTGGGATAGACTTTCGTCGACCAGAGAATCTGAGTAGAAGAAGAAAAATTGTCGACCTGAGCTCGGATATCGTAGAGCTTAGCTCAGAGTTGAAACTCTGGGTTCGTCGATCAGCGATCGATGATCATCGAGCTGAGTTCAAAGAACTTCGAATTGATTCTCTGAACTCTCTAAAACTACATTTCTTTTAAGTCTGAATTTATTAATTCTTCTGAGGGCTGGATCAAAGATGTCTTACCTAGTTAGACTGACCTAGACTTATAACTAACAAATTGACACTAGGCTATACATGGAGGGTCAATAACCTAATTGTGAACTTAGCACAAATCCAAACTAGGGATCCAACAATCTCCCCCTATTTGGGTGAGGTCACTAAACAAAATAAAAAAGCATAAAAACACAGAGCAATATAAATATCTGACAGAATATAAACTATTCAGCAGATATGATATGGATAAGTTCATTACACATATAAATAAATAAATAATAGCAAAGGAAAAAAAATCTTAAGAGCTATCAGAGGGAGGAGCAGAAGATGACTTAGCAAAAGCAATTGTCCTATTTGGATTTTCTGCTTCCTTTTAAGACATCTTCAGGTCTTGAACCCCAAAAATTGTCACAGATGCAGCTCTGGGCACTATAGCTTCTGGACTGATCTGCATGTATTCATTAGAATCAAATGAATTTCTGTTTACCTAAAATTGATCAAACTCCTTCTGTCTATAGATAGACATTATAGTGAAGTTAGATGGATCTGCTCCTTATACTCTGGCTCTATTAATTTTAGATAAACAATACGCTATTAGAATCTGGGCATCCTGAAATTAGGATCTAATTCAGGTTTATAGATTGGAGAGAGAGGTCTCTCTAGATTAGATTTAGGAGCATCCTGAGAAGACTTTTGCAGAGGATTTCTGAATAGAATGGATTTCTATTAAAAGTTAGACTGAGGGAAAGACTGCTGAGGTTGGCCTGAATAATAAGAGGGGGGTGAATAGAGTTATTTAAAATAGTTTTGCAAATAAAAACTTGAGTGGAGAGAAAGTTTAGATTTACTTAGTGTATGGTGATATAGCAAATAATCAGAGTAAAAAGAAATTCACAGCACAAAGCAAAACACAAAGAAACAAGCAATCCAGACGACACAAGGAGCTATAGTGGTTCCCCAAAATTCTGGGTAGTCCACTCTTCTATCACCCTTGATAGTAATCCACTTCAAGATGAGTTGATTAGGTGTCTTGAGCACCAGAGAGTTTTTGACCAGGTTCTCACAAACCAAAGGAGCTGATTTTGACCAGGTTTCAGCAAAACCAAAGGTAACTTTTGAAGGGAGTTAAAACCCTGTATAGAAAGAAAAAGAAAAAGGGTGATGTTGTCTTCTCTATCAACAAGTAGAGAGAAGCAAAGTGGATCTGTAGATGTTGTCAAAGCTCCCCCTGAGATCAAGAAGAAGTTCAGGAAGGAGAGCTCTGCACAAGGGTGACAGGTCTTCAAATATCTGATTTGCTCCAGCAAGGAATGATCCAAGAAAGTTGGATGGTTGTGTCTGAAGCAATCAGAATTCCTGTGAGTGAGCTTTCAAAACAATATCACAGAGAGAGAGCAGCTGAAGTCCTGTATTATTGTTCTGTATGTCTCTGTCTAGCTGAATGAATAATATATCTGAGTCTTCTTCTTCCTTTTTCTTTGATAGCCGTTGGCAGTCAGCATTAAATGCTTTCCTTAAATGTCCATGCCTCAAAGGAAATGTCAGGCAGACATTCCTTAGAAAATTCCTTGAGCCATGCACCAGATATGCTGTAACGGCCAATAAATCTTCAGCATTAATTGTCTGACAGAAGGAATTTGAATTCCTATTCAAAACTGACGGAAGTCTGGAAAGCGTCGAGCTCACAGTAAAACGTCGATCTGAGCACGACACACGTCGGCCAGAGAGGTTTTCTGTAAGCACAACTGGGTTCGACGGAACGTCGAGCTGAGGTCGACTCCACGTCGAGCTGAGGTTGACTCAGCGTCGAGCTGAGATCGACTCTGCGTCGAGCTGAAGATTACTCTAACTAGCCTATGTGACCTTTATAACAACAAGGAGGTCACAACACAAAATCCCTATAGAAATATAGTCATCCTGATCCAAATAGTAATAGGGTGTTCCAACAATCTCCCCCTATTTGGATTAGAATTACTATTTACATGAATTTAGGGATTCAAAGAGAAGTAAAGCAAAAATACAATACAATACAACCAGACATATGACAGAATAAAAAGCAGCATATATATAACACTATATAGCAGCAGTAATGTTTAAATGTCCTGTGTCCAGCAGATAGAAAGAATTAAAACACCTTACTTTACTTTTCCTGTGGGGCTTTGTCTTGATCACCTTTCTTGAAGATAATTTCTCTGTTAGGATTTGAAGCCTCCTTCTTGGATCTGTAATCATCAGCTGCACCTAAGGATTTCTGATCTCTTGCACTAGGTGGTACAGCTGCAGGATGGAGTTGCATATATCTGTCTGAGTTAAAGAACTTCTTTGAATTATATTTCTCCAATTCCTCTCTCCTTTGGTCTGACATTGTGCTGATGTGAGAGGTGTCCAGACCTCTTTCTCTAGCTTTGTTAATCTCATTTAAAGCAGCCATCTCAGTCATTCTAGCTTTCCAGTAAGCTGGAGTTTTGGTGGGATCTTCAAAAGGTACTGCTGGTTCAAATCTGTTGGAGGAGAGTTCTTGAGTAGTTCTTGGGGTGAGGTCAGCTCTAGGTCTGTAAGGATAGGGACCAGAGGTTGGATCAATGGATCTTCCCCTTTGATAAGGTTGAGAACCTGATCTTCCTCTGGACTGCCTGCCTCTGTTGTGTCCTCTTTGCTGATTTCCCCTTTGCTGACTATCTCCTTGGGATCTTCTTGATTGATAGGTCTTTCCATGTAGAGATGATGGGGCTGGATTAGAAGATATACTTGCATCGGCACCTGCATCTGGAGGAGGTGGAGGTGGAGGCTGATGGACAGGCTTGGTGGGTCCTTCATTGAATTTTCTTTTCTGTTTCATTGCCTTTCTTTGATTTTGAGAATACTGCATCCATGGCTCTGTAATTTCACAGTTGTATTTGATGTAGTAGGGGATGTCATGGTCTGTGGCTCTAGCCATTGGAACTCTTTTCAAAGCTTTTGATCTTGCTTTCCTCTTCCTTGCAATGGTTGCAGAGGAGTCATCAGAATCAGTAGCAAACTCATCTTCTGAACTCTGAGATTCATCATAGGGATCTATGTACTTTCTTTTGGAGATCGGAAAAGTGATGGAGGCTGGAGCTGCTGAGGAGGTGACTGGAGGAAGATCTGCTGTCAGTGGGGAGGAGGAGTCTACCACTGCAGGAGAGGGAATAGCCTCAGGAGCCATAGAGACTGAAAAGGCTGGTTCCTGAAGGCCTGGTTCCTGAGGGCCTTGGGAGACATGGGTCTCAACTGCATCAGGTGTCTCAATTACTTCACCTGAAGTTTCAACAGCTACTATTATTTCAACTTCATCACTAGCAGGAGCCACTGCTACCTGAACTTCTGCTGCTGAGACTGTCTCTGAACAAGTCTGTACAAACTGAACTGATGAAGGATGCAGCTCTTCTTCTGCAGACATCTCCCCCTGCCTAGAATCAGTGGTAGCTGACTCTAGGCCCCCAGAAGAAGGGCATGCCAGATGAGAGGAGAGGGAGGAGACAGAGGCAGAGAGAGTTCTCAGGGAAAGGAGGAGAGGAGCCAGCTTGGCATCCAAGAGGGAGGAGAGCCTAGGGGACAGAAGGTCAAAAATCTGATTGGCCAAGGGCAGGAGAGTTACTTGCTCAAGTGGGACTTGAGTAGAGGTAGAGGGAGTAGCAGAAAATGGAAATGTAGAAGAAGTTGTGGGTGGTGCAGACAAGGGAGGGGTAACTGGTTCATGGATGGAGGAAAAGAGCAGTTCTGAAAAAGTTGATGAATGGTGGAAGTCATGAGGAGAGGAGGTAGAGGCATCCATGAAGGAGTCTTCATGAATGTCAAAGGAGAAGAGGTCCTCATGAGATGAGGAATCCAAGCTTATGGGAAGGAAAGTTGTGTGTGGTGGAAGGGAGGATGCAATAGTGGAAATGGATGAAGGGATGGGTTGAGTGGATGAGAGGATTGTGGTTGAGGGGATGAAGGGGGATGGGAGGGAGAGGGAGGGAGATGGCAAAATCCCTGCTTCTGGACCAGTGGACTGAGGGAGAGTGACCTCTACAGTCCTGGTGTCTGCAGAAGTCCTCATTGCTGCTGCTGCTGCCCTGGGATTCATAATTTTTCTATCCCACTTGCCAATCAGTGCACAAGTGAGCCTCTTGGAAGCATTGATGTGCTTCTTTGAGGACACAAGCAGCTGGGGGCAGCAGTGGTTCAGAATCAACCCAAGAACCCTTCCAAAGTGGACAGAGTTCTTATCCAATTTCTTCTTAATCATTTCAAAAACAATCAATCCCCAGTTGGGATGTTTCTTATCCAAGATTACAGCCATAAGGCAAAACTGATGCCTAGTAATGGCATCATGTGCAGTCCTCTTTGCACAGATTACTTTGCCTGTGATGTCTGCTAACAACCTATACTCAATAGCTAGGTTAACTTTTAGGAGTTTAGAGGGGTTACCAGCAGCATGCCCCATCCTGTCCAGCATCAAAGCATACTCTTCCACAGAGAGTTCTATTCCATCATCTCCAGCAGCAAAACTGAAAACTTCTGAGATGATTTGAGGTGAGATAGCTACCTCATTCCCTGAAATTTGCCCGGACAATGTATTGTTATCTGAGTTAACTGCTGTAAGGGTCCATTCTTTGATTTTCGACTCTGGAAGAGGGATCCTGGTTGTCATAAAGTTGACCAGGTGCTGCTCCTTGAAAAGTTCCAGAATATCCAGAAAGTACTGTGGTGATCCATCAAATGAGTCGAAGTCGATGTCGAAGCCTAAATCGAACTTCATGGCCGCCAAAGCACCTGCAGTGATTGCCATTTTCCTGCAAAAAAAATACCTTCCAAGATCAAGAGTAAAGGATTTGGAGGGAGAAAGCTTGAGCAGAAAATATGAAAGCGCAACTGCGAACGACGGAGAAAAAATGATTTTATACTTAGGGTTCGACGCAGAAAAGGAAAGAACGTCGAGCTCAGTTCGACGCTCTAAGGCTCTAGGAGAACTGAAACGACTCAACAGCGTGCAGCTTAGGTCGACGTTCGACGCTTGGGCTGATGCTATACGTCGAGCTCAGGTCGACGTTGAACGAAGACGTCGACCGGAGAGAGAGAAACTCAAGAAGCCAGGGAGCTGTGAACTTAGTTCGACGCTAGAAGTTGAGTTCGACGTTCGACGCTTTTGAGGGCGACGGACCGTCGATCTCCGTTCGATGCAGCGTCGAGCTTAGTTCAGAGCTCAGAAAAACCACTCAGACAGGGAAATTTTAAAATGAAATTTTTCCTATTCCTATTAATTAGGGGTTTCAAAATATAGGAGTTTTAATTTATGTTGTCTCCATCTAGCATTCCCAACTGATTGAGGAAGAAGAAGTGCTTCTTTTCATCCAAGGGCTTGGTGAAAATATCTCCTCTTTGTAGTTCAGTGGAAATGTATTCTAGTGCAATTTTCTTCTTTTCTACATTATCCCTTAAGAAGTGATGTCTGATCTCTATGTGCTTGGTCCTACTATGGAGAACTGGATTTTGAGCAATTGATATTGCACTGGTATTATCACAAAAGATTTTAGACATCTCTAAGTTGTAGCAATAGTCTAGGAGCTGGTTTTGAATCCACAAAATCTGTGAGCAACAACTGCCTGCAGCCATGTATTCAGCTTCAGCAGTTGATGTGGACACAGAGGTTTGTTTCTTACAGTTCCAGGAGACAAGTCTATTACCAAGGAATTGACAAGTTCCACTGGTGCTTTTCCTGTCTACTCTACATCCAGCATAATCAGAATCTGAAAATCCAGTTAGATCAAATCCTGAGTCATGTGGATACCAGAGACCTAGACTAGGACAACTTTTTACATACCTAAGAATCCTCTTGACTAATGTGAGGTGGGACTCTCTAGGGCTTACTTGGAATCTAGCACAAATGCATGTGGCAAACATTATATCTGGTCTAGTAGCTGTTAGATAAAGTAATGAGCCAATGATTGCTCTATAGCTTGTCTGATCAACTGGTTTTCCAGATTCATCAGCATCTAAAACAGCATTTGTAGGCATAGGTGTTTTCATAGAGGATGCTTCAGACATTCCAAATTTCTTAACCAGTTCTCTTGCATACTTGGTTTGAGAAATGAAAATGCCATCCACATGTTGTTTAACTTGCAATCCTAGAAAGAAAGCAAGCTCACCCATGCTACTCATTTCAAACTTTGAGTGCATAAGTTGTGAGAACTTTTTGCATAAGTTTGAATCAGTAGACCCAAATATGATATCGTCTACATAAACTTGTACTAGTAGGGTATGGGACCTATGGGTTCTAACAAAAAGAGTTTGGTCTACTCTACCCCTTTTAAAATCATTTTCCAACAAAAAATAAGCTAAGGTCTCATACCATGCTCTAGGGCTTGCTTGAGACCATATAAAGCTTTATGCAGTTTAAAAACATGATCAGGAAAGGTTGGAGAGATAAAACCTGGAGGTTGCTTTACATAAACCTCTTCCTTGATGTCTCCATTGAGAAAAGCACTCTTGACATCCATCTGATATACCTTGAATCTCTTGTGAGCTGCATATGCAAGAAAGATTCTTATGGCCTCCAACCTTGCAACTGGTGCAAAGGTTTGGTCATAATCAATTCCTTCTTCTTGGCAATATCCTTGTGCAACAAGTCTTGCCTTGTTTCTCACAATTATTCCTTGATCATCCAAATTGTTCCTGAATACCCATTTGGTTCCAACAATTTGCTGGTTCCTTGGTCTTGGTACTAATTCCCAAACTTTATTCCTTTCAAATTGATTCAACTCTTCTTGCATTGCAATGATCCAGTTTGGATCTTGCTCTGCATCTTGTATGGTTTGAGGCTCAATTTGAGAAAGAAAGCACGTGTGCATAATATTTTGATTAACTTGATTCCTTGTTTGCACACCTACTGAGATATCTCCAATTACTTGTGAAATTGGGTGATCTCTTGTTGTTGCAAAGTCAATAAGGGGTGTTGATGATGCATCAACCTGTGTTGTTGTTTCCTCTTGTGGAACACCAACTGGTTCTTCAATTTGTTGACCATTTGAGCTTTCCAAACCCTGAGATTCCTCTTCATTGTCACTGAGTTCAGTGTCTTGCTGAATTGTTGAAGGTAATGACCCTTTGTCTGTGATGGTAAGCTGCTTCAGATTTTCTGAAATTGAATGTTCCTGCAAATTGCTTATGGTAGAAGTCTCCTTCTCCTTATAAGACATGTTAGTTTCATCAAATGTAACATGCATGGATTCTTCAATTTTATTTGAGCACTTGTTAAAAACCCTATAAGCCTTGCTAGTCATGGAGTATCCCAGAAACACTCCTTCATCAGCTTTGGCTTCAAATTTAGCTAGATATTTCTTGTCATTATTATGAATGAAATAAATGCAACCAAAAATTTTGAAATAATTTACTTTAGGTTTCTTCCCTTTGAGTAACTCATAGGGAGTCTTACCCTTTAGTTTGTGTATCAGGCTTCTATTCAAAACATAGTTGGAGGTGTTCACAGCCTCTGCCCAAAAGGTTAGAGGGAGGTGAGCATCTGTCAACAATGTTGTGGCAGATTCAATAAGGGTTCTGTTTTTCCTTTCAACTACCCCATTTTGTTGAGGAGTTCTTGGAGCTGAGAAAGTGTGCCTGATACCTTCTTTCTGACAGAACTCTAGCATAAGAAGAGAATCAAACTCTGTCCCATGATCACTTCTGATCAGGGCAATGTGAGTATTGAACTCAATCTGTATGCCTTTGAGAAAATCTGTCAAAATCTTGAAGTTATCAGACTTCTTCCTCAGAAAGAACACCCAAATGAATCTTGAGAAGTCATCTACAACTACTAAAGCATAAGATTTCCCTCCTAGGCTTTGTACATTAATTGGTCCAAAAAGGTCCATGTGCAATAAGTACAAAATTCTAGGTGAGTCACTCTTATTAAGTGACTTGAAACTGTTTTTAGTTTGCTTGCCTAACTGACAGGCCTTTCAAAGTCCTTCCTTCTTGTAGGGACCAGAAGGTAGTCCTCTAACAAGGTTGTCTTTGGATAACTTAGCAATGGTTCTAAGGTTCACATGTCCTAGTCTTTTATGCCAAAGTTCATTAGGTTTGCTAAGGGAGTTAAATAAATAAATATCTACTTTAGATGAATTGAAATCAACTAGATATATGTTATCTTGTCTATTACCAATTAAAACAATGTTGTTATTTAATGCAATATTACATGCTGAGTTGGTAAACCAAACCTGATAACCAGCATCACATAGCTGGCTGATGCTGATTAAGTTGTGCTTTAGTCCTTCCATATAGGCCACTTTCTTGAATGTGATTGACCCTATTTTGACTTGGCCATAGCCTTTTGTTTGTCCAAAATTTGAATCTCCAAAGATTACTTTGGGTCCATGTTTGGCTTTGAAGGACACAAGGTTCTCCTTGTTGCCAGTCATGTGCTTTGAGCACCCACTATCCAAGTACCACTGCTGGTTCTCAATTGGATAGGTCTTTATCTGCACATACAACAAATCAATTGTTTTTGACCCAGTTTACCTTGGGCCTTTCTTGATATCCTTTAAATTCTGAAATAAAAGACATCTCAGGTTGGCTCTTATAGCCTACAGGATGATATCTCCTAGGAGTTATGATCCATTCAGCATAAGGGTTAAAGTGATGAGATGTGGAGCTGGAATTAAATCTTGAATTAACCCCTGAGAACTGACTTTTGCTCTGAACTTGGCTCGACGCACGTCGAGCTTCGGTCGACGGACTCTGGTGAGTGCGTCGAGCTCCATTCGACGGCGAAGGCTTGCATTGTTCAGAAGGTAGAGGGCGTCGACCTGAGTTCGACGTTTTCTTGCGATTACGTCGAGCTCTGGTCGACGTCCGTCGAGCTTCGTTCGACGCTTTTTGTCCAGTTTCCTGGGTTAAGTCAGCATTCTTCCTAGCCACTATCAAGACTCCTTTACCTTTCTCACTGGTAAATTTGATTGGAGTTGTCAGCACTATGGGTTGGCTGGATGAAGCACCCAAGCCCAGTGAACCATTCAATCTTGAGTTCACTATACTTGTGATGTCCATTAATTTGATACTTCTCCCATTAAGGGTTTCTTCAAATTATTTGGCCTTACATAGCTCACCTTTCAGTGAAGCTATCGCCTCCCCCACACTGCTTTAACTCTTCTAAGAGTCTAAGATTATCTGAGTTAATGGATTTGCATTCAATTAATTGTTCTCTGAGAGTTTTAATCAACTTTTGAGATTCAATCAAGTCAATGCACATAGATTTGAACTCAGATTTAAATTCATCAGAAGTAAAATCAAATGAATCTATTACCTGATCCTCAGTAAGTTCCTGATCAGATAGGTAGTCAGCATCAGGCTCTGAATTAGTGTTCTTTTGAGATGCACTGATGGCCATCATGCAGAATCCTTTTTCTTCTGCATCATCCTCATCATCACTAGAGCTGGATGATGAATCAGACTCATCAGAGTCACTCCAGGATTCAGCCACAAATCCTTTTCTGGTGTGCTTGCTGTTGCTGGAGGAAGGCTTGTCATGGTATTTCCTTGACTCCTTATCCTTCCTTTTATCTTTTCTTTCCTTCTTGTCCCTTCTGTCTTTATCTTGATTTTCTGGACAGTTGGGGAAAATGTGTCCTGGTTTCCTGTAGCCAAAGCAGATAATATCTTTATTAGTAGATCTGTCATACCTTGGCTTGTCTTTGTCTTTGGATGACCATCTTCTGAAGTTCCTTTTATTCAGCTTATTGAACCTTTTGACTAGTAGGCTCATAAGCTCTTCATTTCCCAACACCTTTTCTTTAGGTTCTTCTTCCTGTGCTTTGAAGGCAATGGTTTTCTCAACCTTTTCTGTTGGTGTGGATGTCTTCTGCTCTTCTTCTCTCTTCTTAATGAATTGCTCATAACTCTTGAGCTTTCCTAGAAGAGCTTCTGTGGATAACTCACAGACATTTCTTCCATCTTTAATCGACCAGATTCTTGAGTCCCAAGAGCTAGGGAAACAAGTCAGTATCTTGTCATTTATCTCAGTGAGAGATATGTCCTTTTCTAGTGATCTAAGCTCACTGATGATTAGGCTCAGTCTGTTGTACATGTCAGCAACTGACTCAGACTCTGCCTTTTTGAAGTTCTCATACTGGGTGATGAGGTAGGATCTCCTATCCTTTCTTTCATCTGCAGAACCTGATACAATTTCTGAAAGTTTTTCCCAGATCTCTTTGGCAGTATGGCATTCAGCTACTTTCTGGAAAATGTCATCTGACATGGTTTGAGCCAAGATGTTCATGGCTTTAGCATCTGCTGCCTTCCACTTCTTTATGTCAGCATCAGTTCCTGAAGGAGGAGGAACAGCTGATGTACTTGTTCCTGTGGGAGGTCTTGGACAATCTGTCAACACAGAATTAAAAATGTCTTCATCAAAAGAGTTCATGTAAAGTCTAATCCTTGCCTTCCATAGCGCAAACTTAGAGAGATTGCACATAGGAGGTCTGGTGCTAGCAAAGTCCTTGTTTTGTGCCATGAGTTTTAAAGATAAGTAAAACTAAAGGAAATAACCCTTTTGAGAGAAATGATCTTATCAGATATCTTTTGATCCAGGTGTTAGCCTGTATGAATGATCAACCTCGCTCTGATACCAATTGAAAGTGCAGGATAAGATCAATCCTAACTCTAGAGGGGGGTGAATAGAGTTATTTAAAATAGTTTTGCAAATAAAAACTTGAGTGGAGAGAAAGTTTAGATTTACTTAGTGTATGGTGCTATAGCAAATAATCAAAGTAAAAAGAAATTCACAGCACAAAGCAAAACACAAAGAAACAAGCAATCCAGACGACACAAGGAGCTATAGTGGTTCCCCAAAATTCTGGGTAGTCCACTCTTCTATCACCCTTGATAGGAATCCACTTCAAGATGAGTTGATCAGGTGTCTTGAGCACCAGAGAGTTTTTGACCAGGTTCTCACAAACCAAAGGAGCTGATTTTGACCAGGTTTCAGCAAAACCAAAGGTAACTTTTGAAGGGAGTTAAAACCCTGTACAGAAAGAAAAAGAAAAAGGGTGATGTTGTCTTCTCTATCAACAAGTAGAGAGAAGCAAAGTGGATCTGTAGATGTTGTCAAAGCTCCCCCTGAGATCAAGAAGAAGTTCAGGAAGGAGAGCTCTGCACAAGGGTGACAGGTCTTCAAATATCTGATTTGCTCCAGCAAGGAATGATCCAAGAAAGTTGGATGGTTTTGTCTGAAGCAATCAGAATTCCTGTGAGTGAGCTTTCAAAACAATATCACAGAGAGAGAGCAGCTGAAGTCCTGTATTGTTGTTCTGTATGTCTCTGTCTAGCTGAATGAATAATATATCTGAGTCTTCTTCTTCCTTTTTCTTTGATAGCCGTTGGCAGTCAGCATTAAATGCTTTCCTTAAATGTCCATGCCTCAAAGGAAATGTCAGGCAGACATTCCTTAGAAAATTCCTTGAGCCATGCACCAGATATGCTGTAACGGCCAATAAATCTTCAGCATTAATTGTCTGACAGAAGGAATTTGAATTCCTATTCAAAACTAACGGGAGTCTGGAAAGCGTCGAGCTCACAGTAAAACGTCGATCTGAGTACGACACACGTCGGCCAGAGAGGTTTTCTGTAAGCACAACTGGGTTCGACGAAACGTCGAGCTGAGGTCGACTCCACGTCGAGCTGAGGTCGACTCAGCGTCGAGCTGAGATCGACTCTGCGTCGAGCTGAAGATTACTCTAACTAGCCTATGTGACCTTTATAACAACAAGGAGGTCACAACACAAAATCCCTATAGAAATATAGTCATCCTGATCCAAATAGTAATAGGGTGTTCCAACAAAGACCTTGGAGTTCCACATTGACTATACTTCCTAGCTGGTCTAGAAGACTGAGGGGAGGCTGGCCTTAGAGACTGAGAGCTACTTGAGGCTGGTTTCTGAGTCTTAAAAACATTTCTTGATGCACTTGCAGCAGTAGGAGGAGGAGGAGGTCCTCTACTAGTCTGCCTAGGTGAGGAACTGTATCTTTTCTTTTTCTTCCTTTACTTTAACTCATTTTTAGAATATCTCATCAAGTTAGGAGATTCTTGAGTGAGCTTTATTTTGTGCAGAATATAATATGGTGTGTCAGCATTTGGATTGGGCTTAGGAGCAGCCTTAGGAGGGGCCCTTTTCTTGTCTTTTCTCTTTTTAGAGCTTGTAACTTGAGAATCTTCAGAATCTTCACTATCATCATCATCATCATCAGAAGAGTTTGTTGGATGATCATAAAGATCATGAATCCTTTGCAGCATGTCATCAGATAAAGAGGGATGAGCCTGAGATTATACAACTTTATCCCGAGGTTGTTCTTGAATAGCTGGCTCTGCAGAAATTTCTGTAACAACGTGGTTACTTTCTTCTTCCATGTATTCAAACATAAAATCATCAAGATTTGGTATGGGAGGCTCAGCCCACTTAAAAGTTTGAGGAGAGAAATCCTTTGTCTCTGAGTCAATAGCAGGCTCTATAAACTTGGGAATTGTAAAACTTGCCTTCAGTTGCTTTACAACTTCAGGACTTATGTGTGAGATATAACAAACTATAGCCTTGGAATGCTATTGTTCAGAACTTTGTAAAGAATTTATATGCACATAATCAAAAGAATCTAACAAATGAAATAAATCAATTGTGAGATTGATAATACAATCACAAACAGTTATAATCTCTGGAATTGCTACTGTTGCATTTGTATAGACCATTTCAATATTAACTGCTGCTGCTACTACTGGTACTGAACTTAGTGTTGGAACTTCTTCTACTACTGCTACTACTGGAGGAGCTAGAGCTTCTTCACAGAACATCTCCCCCTGCCTGGATTCAGAGGGTACTGAAACCAGGCCCTTGGATGAAGAAGGGATAGAGGAGGCAGCAAGATGGGCAGTAAGGGTTGAGATGGAAGTATCCAGAGGTGCAATTGCCTCTGTGAGGAGATTCCTGAGGGTTGGAGTTATAAGATCCAAGATGTTGGAGGTGGATAAACAATCCAATTGCATAAACTCAGCAGTTGTCTGAGTAGATACAAAAGGATGAAAGGGAGGAAGGGGATTAATGAAATCTTGCATGAATTCATCATGAGGTGGAGATGCAGATGGAGATGATGAAGGGGATGGTAAAATATCAAAAATTAGTTATGATAGAAATGAATGAAGTTGTATGTCATCAAGGTGAGGAGGTAAAGAGGATTTAGGAGGTAGAGATAGAGGTTGGGATGGTGAGGCGGGAGGGGTTTGAGAGGAAGTGGATGGAATATCATTTAGATGAGTTTGAAGTGGAGATTGAGGTGGTGGAAGAGGTGAAGTAGGAGGGATAACTGATGATGGTTTTTGTTGAGGAGGTGAAGGAATTCTGATGGAAGGGAGAACTTCTTCTGGAGGTGGGGCAGTGTCTATTACTACCCTGGTGTCCTCTGAAGTCCTGGAAGAGGAAGACCTAGAGGGCTTAGGAATGGTCCTCTCCCATCTACCAAATAAGGAAGAAGTTATCCTCTTAGAGGCATTGATGAATAAGGTCTGGGAGATTAATAATTAAGGAGACTTGGTATGTAGGAAGATGTCCAGAATCCACCAAAAACAAACTTCCTTCTTAGAATTCTTCTTCTTGATCAATTAAAAGAATAGCAGACCCCAATTAATCGATTTCTTATTAACCAGAGCACACATTACCAGAAACTAGTGCTTGTTAATATAGTCATGGGATGTATGTTTGCCTAACAAAACCTTACCAACAACATCTGCCAAGAATTTATACTCAACAGATAAATTCATTTTCAGTAGCTTATTAGGGTTTCCTTCAGAGTGACCCCTTTTAATGAGCATAGAATCATATTCAGAACTTTCTATATCAATGTCCTCTTCTCCATTCACAAAACCAAAAACCTTAGATAAAATAACAGGAGTTAGGGTAACCTGTTATCCTGCGATTGAACCAATCATTATCTCTGCATCTGGGGAAGAAGAAGTATAGACCCACTCCCTGATCTCTACTGCTGGCAGTTTGATCCTTGTGGTCATAAACTTCTTCAATTGTTGATCTTCAAATAGTTGCATAATTCCCGTGAAGATCTGATCTGAATGACTAAAACACTCGAAGTCGATGTCGAAACCAGTATCGTATTTCATGCTTGAAAGAGAAATTGCCGAAATCACCATTTATTTTCCTATAAAAATGAGAGAGAGAGAGAGAGAGATCAAGTGCAAGAGAACTAGAAAGCGCGAGCTAAAGCTCGAAGAAAACCTAGTTATAAGGTTTTCAGAATATAAAGCGTCAAACTCCGTCCTGCGAAAACAAAAAGAAATCTTCATTCTAAGGTCGATGAAAAATTTCATGAAGAGATAATATCGTCGATCTCAGTTTGAAGAGGGGAAAATTTTTCGTCGTTCTCAGGCCGGTGAAAACTTTTCTGAAGCAAGATCGTCGATCTCCACTTGACTAAAATAACTTCACACAGAGAGTTCGTCGATCTCAGGTCGACGAAATTTCTCAAGAAGAGTTCTCAGATCGTCGATCTCCATTCGACGAACTGTGACTAATTCTTCGACCACAGACAGAAATCAAATTAATCCTTCCACATTAATCATACCTAACTGATTTAAGAAGAACAGATGTTTCTTCTCTTCCAAAGGTTTTGTGAAGATGTCTGCTCTTTGTAAATCAGTAGAGATAAAGACAAGGTTAATTTTCCTTTTGTCCACACAATCTCTAATGAAATGATGTCTAATTTCTATATGCTTTGTCCTGCTATGATGTACTTGATTTTGTGTACTGGAAATTGCATTGTTACTATCACAAAATATAGTTGAATTATTTATATTGTAACCATAATCTAGGAGTTGGTTTTGAATCCACAATATTTGTGAGCAACAACTACCAGCTGCAATGTATTCAGCTTCTACAGTTGAGGTGGTCACAGATGTTTGTTTCTTACAAAACCAAGACACAAGACTATCACCAAGAAATTGGCATGTTCCTAATATGCTTTTCCTGTCAACTCTACATACAGTAAAGTCAGCATTTGAGAATCCAGTTAATTAAAATTCTGACTCAGTTGGATAAAAGAGTACTAGATTTGGGCTACCCTTTATATATCTCAAGATTCTTTTAATTAAAATATAGTGAGATTCTTTCGGGTTCACCTGGAACCTAGCACAAATACATGTAGCAAACATTATATCTGGCCTTCTAGCTGTGAGATACAATAAGGACCCAACAATAGCCCTATATGTTTTCTGATCAACTGGCTTGCCATGTTCATAAGAATCAATCACAATATTGGAAGTCATGGGTGTTTTCTTGGCTGAGGCATCAGTCATCCCAAATCTTTTAACTAATTCCTTAGCATATTTGGATTGGGAGATAAAAATGTCATTAGGGGATTGCTTCACTTGGAGACCAAGGAAGTAAGAAAGCTAACCCATGCTACCAATTTCATACTTGGAATGCATTAGGTCAGAAAACCTTTTGCATAGTTTATAATCAGTAGAACCAAAAACGATGTCATCTACATATATTTGTACTAACAATATATTATTATTATGATTCCTAGTAAACAAAGTTCTATCTACAATGCCCCTAGTGAACTTATGCTCTAAAAGAAAGCTAGTTAAGGTCTCATACCAAGCTCTTAGAGCTTGCTTTAAACCATAGAGAGCTTTATACAATTTGAAAACAAAAAAGGGATGAGTTGGAGAAATAAAATATGGTGGTTGTTCAACATATACTTCCTCTTTGAGTTCACCATTCAAGAAACCACTCTTGACATCCATTGGGTATACTTCGAACTTTTTGTAGGCCGCATAGGCAAGAAAATTTCTGATAGCCTCAAGCCTTGCAACATGTGCAAATGTTTGATCATAATCAATTCTTTCATCTTGTCTATAACCTTGAGCTACTTGTCTTGCTTTATTCCTTATGATAGCTTCTTGTGCATCCAATTTATTTCTAAATACACATTTAGTTCCAATGACTTGGAAGTCTTTAGGTCTAGGAACTAAATCCCAAACTCTTCATCTCTCAAACTAATTGAGCTCCTCTTATATTGCAATAATCCAGGGTGGATCTTGCTCTGCCTCTTTTATGGATTGGGGCTCAAGTTGAGATATGAAGCAAGCATGCATCAAATCTTGGTTGAGTTGATGCCTTGTTTGCACACCAACTAATATGTCTCCAATCACTTGAGATACATGATGATCTCTAAGTGTGACAAGATTAGTTGGAGGAGTTAGCTCAGCAACAACATTGGGAAATAATTCCTCTTGTGGAATTAAATTTGTTGTTGACGGTTCAGCAATTATATCATTGACCTCTTCTTCACTATCTTCATCAATATGTGGAGAAGGATGTGATTTAGCCTCATTGGTGAGGTTCAGATCATCCAATTTCTCACACAGTTGGGGTACCTACAATAAGTTACTGGTAGAAGAATCCTTCTCCTTTTAAAATATGTTAGCTTCATCAAAAGAAATATGAACAGATTCTTCCATTTTCAAAGTAGATTTATTAAATATCCTATAAGCCTTGCTGACTTGGGAATATCCAAGAAAATTTTCCATTACAGCTTTGGCCTCAAATTTTCTAAGGTGTTTCTTTTTATTATTATGAATGTAACAAACACAACCAAAGATTCTAAAATAGTCTTTTTTAGGTTGCTTCCCATTGAGTAATTCATAGGGAGTCTTGCCCTTAAGTTTATGTATCAAACTTCTGTTCAGGATATAAATTGCTGTGCTTACAACCTCTGCCCAAAAGGATAGGGGCATGTGAGCATCTGCAAGCAATGTCCCTGAAGCTTCAATCAGGGTTCTATTTTTCCTTTCTGCTACCCCATTTTATTAAGGAGTTTTAGGAGCAGAAAAACAATACATGATACCTTCCATCTCACAGAATTCTTGCATAGGAAGAGATACAAACTCAGTACCATGATCACTTCTGATCAATGCAACTGGAGTAGAATACTCAATCTTTATGCTCTTAAGAAAATATGTAAGAACTTTAAAGTTATCTGACTTGTTTTTCAAGAAGAACACCCAAGTGAACCTAGAGAAGTCATCTACAAAAACAAAGGTATAAAATTTATCTCCCAAGCTCTGTACAACAATAGGTCCAAATAGATCCATGTGTAGCAAATACAGAATCCTTGGTGAATCACTCTTATTAATAGATTTAAAGCTATTTTTAGTTTGCTTGCCTAATTGACAAGCCCGGCAAAAGCTTTCCTTCTTGTAGGGGCAAGAAAGCAATCCTCTAACAAGGTTGTCTGTAGAGAGTTTAGCAATATTTGTCAGATTAACATGTCCTAATCTTTTATGCCATAATTCATTATTATTTCTAATTTGATTAAATAGGCAAATTTCTGACCTAGCATATTTGAAATTTACTACATAAATGTTTTCTTTCCTAAGGCCAGTTAAGACAGTTTTATTATCTATAGAAGTAATGAAATAGGTAGATTGGTTAAAGGATACCTGATAACCTTCATCACATAACTGGATTATGGATATCAGGTTATGTTTGAGACCATTTACATACGCTACCTTCCTGAAAGTGACAACTCCAACTTTAACATTCTCATAGCCTTCTATTTGGCCATAGTTAGAGTCATCTATTATCACCTTTGGACAAAGCTTGGAATTGTAGTTTGTTAAATTGTCCTTGCTTCCTGTCATGTGCTTTGAACATTCACTATCCAGGTACTACTATTCCTCTATGGTAGGATAGTCCTTCACCTACAAAATGAAAAATTTGGTGTTCTTGACCCAGGTAACCTTGGGTCCTTGATTCTTTTCAAATATAAAACTAGAAATATAGGAACTTTCTGGTTGACTCTTATATCTTAGAGGGTGAAATTTCCTAGGTGGAATTATCCATTGGATAAATGGGTTAACAAATTCTTTTGGTTAATTAAATGTTCTAAGATATTTAGAGTTATTGTTAAGCTGAATTGGGATCGATGAATTCTTATAAGTTCGTCGATCTGAGTTCGATGAATAGGGATGAGTTCGTCAAACTCCGTACAGAGAATGGAAATATTCAATCTCTGTGCCCCAAAATCGCCGATCTCGGCTCAAAGAACCATATTGGTTTTGTCGATCACTGTTCAAAGAATAATTATAATAGAAATCTGCGTTCAGATTTCGTCGACTTGAGTTCAACGAACTATATACATTTCATCAATCTGAGATCAACGAAATCTGCTGAACATTATTATGATTAAGGTTTTTCTTGTTCTTTCTCTTTTTCTTGGGTTTCTGATTAAATTTAACTTGTTTATTATTCTTATCTAGTTTTTCTTTTCCCTTTTCTGATATAAATTTTATGGGGGTTGAGAGAATATTTTTCTGAATAAGATGAGGTTGGATTGATGAAGCACCTAAGCCCAATTTGCCATTTAGCCTGACATTAACAGTGCTTGTGATGTTCATTAATTTGATGCTTCTCCCATTCAGAGATTCTTCAATTTTCTTAGCCTCACTTAATTTAGTTTTTAATGAAATGATTTATTCAGTTGTTAGAGCTAATTCATCTTTTAACTTAGTATTTTCAGATAATAGATTATGTTGTTCAATTAGCTTATCTCTGAAAAGTTTTATTTCCTTCTCAGATTTTATTAAGTCATTACATAACAATTTAAATTCAGTTTTGAAATGTTCTAAATTGAAATCAAATGAAGATATTACCTTATCCTCTTTAGATTCAGATTCTTCTTCAGATTGCTCAGCTTCTGACAGATGGCCTGAAGCATTGATGGCCATCAAGCAAAATTCCTTTGCTTTAGCTTCTTCCTCATCTTTACTGGAGCTGGAAGATAAAGATTCTTCTTTTGTCTCACTCCAAGTTTTTGCAACAAAGCCTTTCTCCTTCCTCTTATGCTTGCTTGAGGAGTGCTTACTCTAATGCTTTCTGGAGTCCTTGTGTCTTATTTTCTCCTTCTTTTGATTCTCTAGACACTCAGGAAGAATGTGTCCAGGTTTTCTGCAACCAAAGCAGACAATTTCCTTGGTAGGAGTTTTGTCATATCTTGGTCTGTCATCTTGTCTGGATGACTTCCTCCTGAAGTCCTTTTTGGCCATCTTATAAAATCTTTTAGCTAGTAGACCTAGGAGGTCATCATTAGCAGGTGGAGCTTCTGATACTTTAGTTGCTTTGAGGGCAATGCTTTGCTCCTTTCTTCCAAAAGAGGAAGTCTTCTGCTCAGTTGCCTCTCTTGACTTTATCAACTTCTCATAAGATTTGAGCTTTCCGAGTAATGACTCAGTGGAGATTTCAGTCAAGCTTCTGGCCTCTTTGATTGGCCAGATCTTGGAATCCCATATGCTGGGGGAGCACATAAGGATCTTGTTATTAATCTCTGTCAGTGAGATATTCTTGTCCAAATTCTTTAGCTCATTGACAATTGAGCTTTGTCTATTGTACATGTCAGCCACTAACTCAGACTCATCCTTCTAGAAATTCTCATATTGAGAGATGAGATGTGATCTCCTATCCTTTCTCTCATCATCTGATCCTGCAACAATTTGGTTTAGGGAATCCCAAATGGCTTTTGCTGATGTGCATTCAGCAACCTTCTGAAGATATAATCTTACATTATTTGCGCCAGTATGTTAATAGCCTTAGAATCAGCAATTTTTTCTTTCTTCTGTGCATCAGTACACTCAGGTGGTGGAACTGTATTGGTACTTGTTGATGTTGTTGCAGAAGGTGTGGGGGGACCTGTCAAGACAGAATTATAGATATCTTCATCAATTGAATTCATATACAATCTAATCCTTGCCTTCCATATTGCAAACTTATTGAGGTTGCATACTGGAGGTTTGGTGCTTGAGTATTCCTTATTATATGCCATGATATAGGAGTGACACTATAGGTATTAAGATCTATCAGAGGATCTTTTGATTCAGGCATTAGCCTGTGAAATCAAATGAACAGCCCTCTAATACCAATTGAATGTGAGGGGATAGATCTGTCTTAACTCTAAAGGGGGGGTGAATAGAGTGTTATAAAAACTTTGATTAGTTTTTATAGCAGAATAAAAATAAGTGATATTAAAGTATATAAAGAGAAGTAAAAACAAAATTATCACAGTAAAACAAGAAATAGAATAACTAGACGACACAAGGAAATTATAGTGGTTCCCCAAAACTGGGTACATCCACTTTTCTACCACCCATGTAGGAATCCACTATAGGTTTTTGTTTAGGTGCCCTGCCACCACAGGTTTTTGCTCAGGTGCCCTGTCACCACAAGATTTATTTCAAGGGAGATCTCATAACCCTTTAGGCTTTTGATCAGATTCCCAAAAACCAACACAAGTCTTTTGTTAAGGAGACTTGATAACCAGGTGATAACTTTTGAAGGGAGTTAAAAACCCTTTTTACAGTGAGGTAAAGAAAGTGACGGTGTCTTCTCTTTCTCAAACAACTTTAGAAGACAAGTGGATTTCTATAGTCAAAGCTCCCCCTGAGATGTTGAATGGTTCAGGAAAGGAGGAAGCTTGGCTCAGGGTGTAGGCTTTCAACTAGCTTGATGTTTCTTCAGGAAGCTTTTAAACAGATGAATTGTTGGAACCCTTGTTTGGATTTGTGCTAGGTTCACTCTTAGGATATCTTGACCCCCATGTATATCCAGGGTCTCTGTCTAAGTCTTAGTTAGGTCCCCTCTAGGTAAGGTTTTGTGCAGACCAGCATTGCAGTGGACTCAGACTTATATTCAGAAAAATGTTGTAGACTATCTAAATTAGTTCGACTATAGTTGAACTCAGCTCGACGATCGTCGATCTCCCATTGACGATCTCAGAGTCTTCTACTCTGAAATGAGCTCGATGATCTACGAGCTCAGGTTGACGATTTCATTTTTCTCAGTAGTGATCTAAGTTCTGCGATAGCCATTCTCTGGTCGATGATCTCTTAACTCAGTTCGACGATCTCTGAACGGATCTCTATGATTTTGTACTGCTTTCAGTTATCAGTTTTTCAGAACGGTCAGAGTTATTTATTTTGATTATGATAAAGTATCTTAAGAAAAATATATTCTGATAATTAATGCTGATTCTCTCAAGGCTGATATCCGTATTCATGAAGCATTAATTATGGTATTCACAGAATATTTTATCAAGACAGATATGGAAATGCATTTATGATTGCCAGCCAATCTAGCCGTTTGGGATCCTCAATTCTTAAAGAGAATTATGTTTTGTCTTGGGAATTCAAATTGATGTCATTTTCTTCATTCTGACTGAATATATATCTTAGAAAAAGAAAAAGAGACAGTAATCAATCAGTAGTCAGAGAAGAATATTGCTCTTAAGGGATCTTGCATGTTTTGCTGAAAAGAGGAAGAAGAAGAACTTTTTCATAAACAACTCTCTCTCTCGTCTTCTTCTTTCTTCAGTCTTCAAAGATTTGCAGAGAGCCAAAAATCAATAACAATTAACAGATTCAAAAAGACTCTACAACATATTTTGAAGAACTACACCCAGGTCCAAGTTTCCTCTTCCTAAATATATACAACATCTCAGGGGGAGCTTGGACATTAACCTTTAATCCACACAGTTTTCTCATTTGCCTGAGAAAGAGAAGATTTCCAAACATTCTTGTTTCTTTTACCTCCATCTGTACAGGGTTATCTCTCCCTTCAAAAGTGAACACTTGTGGTGATAGGGCACCTGATCAAAAACCTATTGGATTTTGAGCTCCTGATCAAAAGTTCAAATTGTCTCTAGATCTACCTGCAACAGATCTTGTGGTGATAGGGCACCTGATCAAAAACCTATGTGGATTCCTACCTGGGTGGTAGAAGAGTGGATGTACCCATATTTGGGGAACCACTATAAATTTTCTTGTGTGGTCTGATTGCTTTGTGATTTTATTGTGTGTTGTGTTATGCTGTGGTAGTCTAGCCTATCTTATTTCACTAGTTATAATTATCAGTATTTTAATTCCGCAATAAATCTAAACAATTTTTAAACACTCTATTCACCCCCCCCCCCCCCCTCTAGAGTAAAACCTATCTATCCCTCTCTTTCATGAATGTTGTTTTTCTCTAAAGAATCCTGAAGCCAGAAACTGAAGAAGACTAATGATCTATTTATTATTGTTCTTCTTCAATTTCCTGTAAGCACACTAGTAATATTTCTTTCTGTAAAAATGTGTATTGGCTGTTGTTTCTTGTGTTATGGTTGTTGTTGTTGTATTGAAGAGAGAAATTGCTTTTATATTCTGAGAGATTTCAACTTTTTGAAATTTGAATAATATCCTTAATTTACTGCTAAGATTCTGGGAGTTGAACGGCTGGAATTTGTCTTTAATGAGTTTCCTCAACTATCCTAGTAAATAAGCAAGTAATTAACCCTGTGAAATCAATAATTAATGCTGCCATGAAACGGCTATATTCTTGAGAATATGAGCATTAATTATCAGAGAATTACTGCCTTAAAATAATACAAACTGAAGTCAAAATGAGAGAGAATACGACAAACTGATGCTGAAAGAAATTAGTCGAACTCAAGACTGATTTCGTCGACCTGAACTCCAAGTTTGTCGAGCTGAGAAATCTCCTTCGTTGAGCTGAGCTCAGAGATAATTGATCTTGAAAGTATCTGTCAATGCTGAGCTCCAAGTTTATCGACCAGAGATAGACTTTTGTTGACAATAAAATCTGAGTATAAGAAGAAAAATCAACGACCTGAGCTCGAATATCATAGAGCTTAGCTCAGAGTTGAAACTCTGAGTTCATCGATCTACGATCGACGATCATCGAGCTGAGTTCGAATAACTTCAAACTGATTCTCTAAACTCTCTTAAACTGCATTTCTTCTAAGTCTAAATTTCTAAATTCCTCTAAGGGCTGGATCAAAGATGTCTAACCTAGTCAGACTGACCTAGACCTAGAACTAACAAATTGACCCTAGGCTATTCATGGTGGGTCAATAACCTAATAATGAACCTAGCCAAAATCCAAACTAGGGATCAAACAAAATGAACATCATACTTTATTATCTCTGTAAGATTATTTTTGGATCTGAGATGTAAGTCTGTGTTATAAAGTCTGAGATTGTAAGATCTGTTATAAATCTGAGATAGGATTCAAGAGTGAATCTGACTGGTACGATTATGTTAAGAATCTGAGTGTAGGGATGTCCACCCAGCCTGAGTGGTAGGGCCTTTTACCTGAGGTAGGTGATCTTCTGACTCCTGAGCTGTAGGGATTTGTGCCTGAGTTATTAGTCTAGGAGGAGACTGAGTGGTCCAGCGGGATCGTGTTGTAAGCTCTTAGGATTCGAGATATTTGATAAGTGCCTTGTCTAACACACTATTACAAAGGCGGGAGGGACAGTGGATGCACCCTTAATCTGGGGAACCACAATAAATTATTATGTCATTTTGGTGAATATCTTGAAAGCTATAGGAATTAAATCACCTCTCAAAGCCTAAACTCATAAAAGTTAAAATATATACTGAAGACATAAAAACCTATTCACCCCCCCCTAGGTAGTTTTGTTACCCTTGAAAACAAAGACTTTGACTATGTGAGGACGATGAACCTTACCGAGCAAACTCCTCCCCCAGAGGCATTAACAGCTACTCTTGAAGTGTGACAAATCCTCCAAAAGTTGCCAAAGAACAAAAAGAAGAAGCTAAAGAAGGAGCTCACTGGAAACCTTCCAAGGTGTTGATGATTGTTTTTGCATACTAATAAATAGTTCTGACTCTTATTAGAGCGTAATCCGATAAGGCAAGTGCATCTATCTTTTGGAGTACATAATCAAGTGTCGTATTCCATGAGACTGTCGAGTACTTGCACTCACATAGAAGAGCTATTATTTTAATTAATAAAAGAGTTGGTTAATTTGACACTAATAGAAAATGCGACTAAAAATATTAATAGGAGAACAATGAGATTAAAGCTTGCACTTGATCTAGAATCCCTTTGGATAATATGAACTTTACTGAAGAATTAAATTGCAAGCTATCAAAATAAACAACTTCGACCATGGAGGTTCCCAATTTATGAAAGCACCTCTCTCGAGAATAAGCTTTCAACTAACCTTAAATGAAATGATTAAGACCCCTCGGCCAGTCAAAACACCTAAGCTTGTTTTAGGTTATGAACCCAACTATTGGGTTTAACCCTAATCCAGACAATTTATCACAACCTCTCTCGAGGTTCACACTTAACTCCACTTACCATTTAGTGATCTCCTTGTATCCCCAATCTCTTGGTAAACTTGGATATAGATCTTAAATCAAAAGGCATAATCATGTTCTATTTATCCTTAAATGATATCCTCGCATTCATAAGCTCTCGGTAAACAAGAGTACGGATCTTAGATCGGAAAACGAGTTCATGAAATAAGAGTTCAAAGCGAATAAATTGAAGATAAGTCGAAGAAAATTGAACATAGAAAGCTTGCTAATTTATAAAAGATTAATTAAAATTCATTTTATCCAGAAGTTCATCATTATCAAGTGCTAAAGGAAATTTTGCTACTCATCACGATGGGAGTTACACATAAAAATAAAGAGTGGCATAATTACAACGAAGCTAGAATTGAAAAGTATTAAACTAGGAAAGAAAGTATAAAAGCTACATTATAACTAGATATGAAAATGAAAACTAGAACTGACCAGATTTACAAATTTTCAACCCCAAAATCTCCCTCCTCAACTCAAGAACATTGTTGTTATTATATAGTTCTCAGTAGAGAACTCATGCCCCCTGGTCACGCCCGTGACTAGGGAGTGTCAACCACATAACTGCCATCATAAAAACCCGGGAAACGCTGGGGGAGAAACCGCCAAGATTCATTTTTTAGCGGGTCACTCTCCAAGATCTTGCTGTCCTAGGCGTGTCTTGAGCAAGTCTAGAAAATGGCAAGAAATGGTGCAATATGCAATTAATTTGTCATTTTGGGAAGGTGTCACACCCTGTGGTCATGCTTATGACTAAGGGCATATTGGTTATAATGTCACGCTGGCACGAACGACTAGAATGAAGGAATGGTCATGCCCGTTAGACTGCTAGACACGCCCCCCTATCACGACCGTGATATGGGCGTGTAAATTTAATCTAACGTAGCATCTTCTCTAGTGCACTGGAGGATTGGCATTGCACAAAGTATTAGTCATGTCCACTGTTCACGCCTGACCAGGGCGTGTAACATTCAACATTTGCAAAAAAATCAACGAAAAATAGTCCCAATTCATCCAATGAGCTTCAATTTAATAATTGCAGCCCAAAATAACATCAATTACAAAAAAAGTCAATAAGAGGTTATTTTAACAAAAATTAATTTAAATAAAACCAATTATTGAAATAAAACTATATAAAAAATAGCTTGAAAATTAGAGTTATTAAAAACCCCCATACTTACATGTTTGCTAGTACAGAGCAAACAACTTTTTTAGGGAGTAGAAAATTTTTCAAAATTATAAAAGAGTGATGAACCTAAGGAGTAAAATGCGATGTCTTATGGCTATATGCATAGAGACCTCAGTAAAAATACTTACTTAGCATACACATTTGTTTATAGATTTCAAAAGAATGTCTTGATTTACTATTACGACCATAAAAAGAAATATCGGTAAATCCTAGAATTATTTTTAGGGGAAGGTAGTGTGTTCACTAGGATCGATATAACACAATATTTAAGAATCAGGGTATCCTCCAAAGAAATCCATCAATGACGATTGCCACGAGCTTGCTCTTTCATATTCTCTCCACGACATAAGTCAAACTCATAAGCACGAATCATTAGGACTTAGCTTGGTTGAAATAAAGGGTTAGGTTAAAGGTGAGGATATATAAAGATAAACTTGATGGCTAGTAAGGCCTCAACCAAAAGTGAGCTTGAAGAAATAACTTAGCATTAACACCCATGATTTTCAAACACGTAGACAAAATGTCGAAACTTTTGTTGCTCATTTTACTTATTTTTCACAAATATTTTTTTCTACCCCCTTGTAAAGGACTTTTTCTCTATTTTCCCCTTTTTGAAATATAATATATTTCATAAACGGGAGACTATGAAAATAACCACCATATCAAGATGAGTTCCAAACCATACACAACTCAAGGCAACCTCTTTCAAGCTCGGGCTTAGAAGTGCGATTACGATGCTATTTAGGCATTGGTGATATTTTGGTAGAGCTTAAACAAAAGATAAGATATTATGCACAATTTTGGTTAGTAGAGGTAAAATGTTTTGAGTGGGTGCAAAGGCTCAAACAGGCTAATAGAAATGTCTAACTCCTTTTCTTGCTGGCAAGTTTAACTATGCAAAGTCTTGAGAATAGCTTGGGGGAAGTTCTTGACAACAGGAAAGTAATACCTCTCATCTTAACTTGGTTAATATCATTCTAGTAAACTTCTGCATATTCACCTAAATTATTTTTCGGATTATACCGGTTTCAAATTCAAATTGAAATAAACCATCTACACATAATTAGAAAAATATAAGGCTAATAGTATGTTGAATATTTAATTCTACTCACGATTCTATTTACATGTGTACTTGACTAGAAACACAACTTTACTAAAAGTTTTACTCCAAAATTAAAATTTTAATAAAGTAAGAAAATCATCTAAACATAAGAAAATAATCTAAACACTATGAGAAAGCTATTTACTAAGAATTTTGTAGGTGAGCAAATATAGAAAAACAAGATTTCTCTGATTATATAATTTTTTTAAGAGAAATAGATTTTTTAAACACTTCCCTTTTTAAAACCTCAATTTTAGATATTATAACTCTATAAAAAATTATGTTTTTTTAATGTAATTTTTTGAAAACATTGGTGATTTATATCCCCTACTTAAAATGAAACATTGTCCTCAATGTTTTGTAAATTAAAAATAAAATGAATAGAAAGAAGGGACTTCCCTGAGAAGGAAACCAAGCCATGCCAAGAAGAACTGAAAGACATGAGTCGAAATATAATTTGCAATAATAATTTGGAAACATTTTCCAATAATATTACTACAAAAGAGAAAAAAACAGATACATTAGATAGATTTGAAAGGAAATGCGCAAAAACACCTAACAAAAATAAAATAAAAGAAAAACTACTCGTCATCACTATCATCCCTTTCCTGCTAATAAAAGTCTCATAATTCAACAAATTCCCTATGGATGTGCTGCATTGACAAAGAATGACTCTTCTCCTGAGTAGTAAATTGCTCGTCAAATCACTCGCCAATCTACTCGCTCAGAGTGTGAAGAGTTGAGAAATGATGATCCCAGTATGACAAAGGGCCTAGAGGAGGGCGCTGAGGAGGCAGGGAAGAAGGAATGTTAAAGGTCCCACTTGTCACTATTGGAGGGGAAGACTCATCTTCATCATGAAGGTGTACCAATTTAAGCGCTTGGAGGCCTAAAAATTAAAGTGGAATGGGGGTTTGAACACATTGCAGTTACAGAATAACATCCCAAACTCACAATAATTTTGTGAGGTGAGTAATGTAGTTATCACCGCAAACTGCACCCATTCGCACATTTTTGGCTTGAAATCAAAATAAGAGAACGAGCTCTATACCCAAATTGATGGGAATCCGGTGGACCATACTATATAAATATTGTAGGTCATGTTGGGTGACCATACCCTTATTATCTCTGTGACTGATTAGAGAAAAATTTAGTAGATAATGAATAATTCGAAGAGCGGGAGAAATGATATGACATCCTTTGAATCATTTTGAATTATAATGAGCGATGTCACTGCTAATCTCAGACAAAAACTGCGCAATGTTGAAATTCAGCGAAAAATACGATCAAAGATCATTATATGCAGGCGATTTGGTGAAATCTTCATCAAAGAAACCCATAAGCATGTTGCACCAGTGAAGTGAAAGCTTATGCATGACTCCTCCCATGCAGAATGTTAATAACGTGTCGATAGGATTTCCTCAAAGTTCGAGAGAAGCGAGGAACTCCACGATGAGTTCAAGAAATGCGGGCTCGGTAATGGCGAAGGTGTTCCAATCGAACGTAGAATGATAGTCTCTCATGATATAAACGACGCGAAATGCTTCTAGTACTCCCCAATCAAGAATTCGTTAGATACTAAATACTTTTTGTTCAAGTGATTGCTCAATCTATGGTAGGTAGTATTTGAGAAAGAAAGCATGGATTCTACTATGGCGACTTACGCGGTATTCTTGGAGGAAGAAGCAACAGAGTGAGATAAACGACGCATAGTAAAATGGAGGTGGAAGAAAGTTTTTGACCTCTCTAAGAATAGAACTAGGGTTTTGGAATGATTTTCTGAGAAGAGGGGGGAAAGAAAGCCTTAAAACAAATATTTCTACCAGATACGCCCCGCAGTCACGCCCGTGACTCGGGGGGCATGTAATAATTAAGCAACAGATCTCAGGAGTTCGGTAAAGATGTGGTCAAATCTGACCGTTGCGCAACATGCCACAATGACACGCCCGTGACTTAGGGGAATGTTCATTCAAAATATAAACTAGACGATACGCACTGGTCATTCATGTGACCTATGAATTTCATGCCCGTGACTTTAACGAGAAGAATTTCGAAAATGACAACATAAGAAACACGCCAACCGGTCACATCCATGACCGGGGCATGCAAAAATAAAACTTTTGGAAAATAAGATATTTTTTTAAAAAAAATATTTAGGCAAAAAATAGAATTAAGATAATCTTGGGGTGCCTCCCAAGAGAGTTATGGTTAAGGTCAGTGAGCTCGACCGAAGCTGCTCTCCGGATTACCTTATTCATAACTAATAATCAAATGATGATAAATTTTTCTGGTATTGTAAGGTTGTGATAGTTGATCAATAAATATTGATGTTTTTGTACAGTAAATGAAGAAGTGTGCCTTCACTAACGTCAAATATTGCCTGCCCTGCAGCTAAGAAAGCGCGACATAAGATAAAAGGCATCTAAGAATCTTCCTCCATATATAGTATAATGATATCTACTGGAAGTATTGGCTCACCAACCTCGAGTGGAACATTGTGAATACGCCCTTAGGTGTCTTAGTGGAATGATCGACAAATTTTAATGTTATATCAGTGGGGACAGGCTCTCCTAAGTCGAGTTTTTTAGCTAAACTAGTGGGAAGGATGTTAACACTTGCACTTAGATCGCTGAAAGCATTCGAAAAACTAGATTCCCGAAAAGGGAATGGAATATTAAAGTTAACATTGATACTAGTGGTCTGCTCTACCAAACAGGCAGAATAAGGAAATCAGGGCTCACATTCTTGAAGAGGAGATGGTGGTTTATAATACATGTTATTCTCTTCTAGACTTGCCTCTGATTATCCAGAAGAAGTCACCACCAAGGAATTTATGGGTGACGGTGGTGGTGTTCTCTTAGTAAATTCAATGATTGTTTTTAATAATTGTCCTACTTGATTTTCTATATTCCTCCATCCACGATGATATTTGAAGGAGCAAAAGGAGCGTTAGTTGTGTTACCTTGGTTTCCCATGATAAATTAAGGTGATTCCTCCAGCCAGGATGATATGTATTATTGTATTAGTTTTTCGGTTGAACAGTTGTCGATTTGGATTACCCTTGTAATCCACTTGTTCTAAGTGTTCAGCCATATTCAAATTAGATTCCACATTAGATGTAGGGGAGACAGCAGTCATCCCCTCTATTTTCTTACTAAGTAAGTCAACCTGGAGAGACAAGTTAGTGAAAGTATCAATTTCATACATCCCGTCTTGTTTACCTGGGCGCGATTGGGGTGCACTCGATTTATAAGTATTCATATCCATACCTTCTATAAGCTCTTCGGCAGTTGGCGGCATTTAGTTGTTAAGAATTTTATTGGCGGAAGAATCAATATTCTGTCTTCTTTGATTATTAAGGCCATTGTAGAAGGTTTTAATTTATCACCAATCGGGGATTTGATGATGGGACAACAGCAAAGTAATTCCTTAAATCTCTCCCCCAAGTGTCAGATAATGTTTCCGATCCAACTTGGAAAATATATGAAATATCATTGTGCAGCTTGGACGTTTTGAATGGCAGAAAATATTTTGTGAGAAAATTTTCTGTCATCTCATCCCAAGTGGTTATCGAGCCTCTTATTTGAGATCTCAACCAATATTTCACCTTTGTGCGTAAAGTAAAAGGAAAAAAGTATTTGCCTTATGGCATCATCAGAAAGAATATCTTGTGTATTTTATTGAAAGAATATCTTGTGTATTTTATTTAAAATTAGAGGATTTGTTTGAGCACTACTTCTAGTTTATGATAAATAGAGGCACATGTATTATGTTAGTTAAACATTTGTAGAATGTAATTATCATTAATTCACTCTTCTCAAAATATAGGAATTTTCAATCTATTACAATTACTCTCAAAATAATTTATCAAAATTGTTTTTGAAAACCCCTATCTATTCGCTTGGCATGTTCTCTTATGCACGCAACCATCTAAGAGTATGTTCTTCTAGAAAAGAAAAAAATCTAATGTCAATGGGAATAAGATATTGTTCCATAGACATATGCATCCAATAATTGTTAAAAGACTATATGAAATGGAATATGTGCTCCTAAACATATACATTAGGTTAAAGTGAAGTTCAGTTCTACAAAGTTTTTTTTTCTTCTATAGAAAATATTTTCTTAAGCAGTTGTAAAAAATCAGGAATATGGAATAAGGTGAGAGGATAAAATTCATCACCTTCTATATCAAAGCCTACTTATAGGCAAAAACAAAATTTGTACCCCATAAAATACCTACAAATTGATCTAATTTTTCTTAAAATTTATGGAGATTATAAGTAATAGGTTGTCTATTTTCCATCATATCCCTTGCATGGTAAAGTTTTTATAATTCTAATCTTGCTTGCTACCGATGATTGCAAAGTTTCTTGTTATTTGGTTTTCTCAAGAAGTCTTTTGGCTAGGAATATTTATAATCATTTACATAATACAGGACTTAACTCTTCATACTCAAGATATATATGTCCATCTTCCCTCGATTTAATAAACTGATAATTAAATTAGACATTTTATAACTGTTCGTATCGTCAACTCTTACTTTTGCTCTGGAATAATAAAGCTTAAGTATGGGGGTATTTGATGAGTAGCAAAATATACATATTTTTAGTTTATATTTTAGTTTCGTTTCAATAAAAAAAAATTTAATTATATTATGTATAAACCTAAGTAAATCATTTTTTATATATTTTCAGTTCTAACTAAATCTTATTTTGTGCCCTATAGGTATTTCTGCACATTTGGGGCACATCGGCAAATTTTCCAAAGTCACGCCCCTAGGTCACGCCCGTGAACTAGGGCGTGTAACTTTAAAACCAGCAATTCAGTAGATTTTGGTCAGCAAGCTCAGTCACGCCCTGGCTACATGCCTATGTTCCAGCTGTCATACTCGTAACATCACCCGTGACCAAGCAAGAATCCCGCTATCACGTTGTGTCGAAGTCTATCTTCCACGCTCGTAGACACGCCTGGATTACACATCCGTGACCTATTTGTCATGCCCGTGTAATTTTCCAAACCAATCCAGAAGTCTCCAGAATTTCTATCCACATATGCAACGTCAGCAATATGCCTAGGCGACACACCAAAGGGGGGCGTGTACCACAATTTTTCTTCCTATAAAAGGAGATCCAAGGTTTTGGTTTAGAGGATAACTGGTATAGTTCCATATAGTTCTATATAGTGTTTATGAGAAGCTTTTGAGTGATATTTTCCTAACCCTAGTTTGGGTTCTTTAGTGTGAAACACTTTTTAAGTAATAAAATTTTAGTTTTCAAGTATTTTTTCAACTTTTACTTCTTTTAACTTAGTTTCCATTTTCTGTTGAGACAGGGTGTGTGCATATTTCCTTTCTTTTTTGTAATTCTTTTACTACCACCCCCATCCCAGGTGTGAGGCTAAGAAATTTTTATCTTTTGATTAAAATGGTTGTGATGGATATTAATTTTGTAATTCTATAATTCATTTAATTTTCCTACTACCACCCCCATCCTAGATGATAGGCTAAGAACTTTTAGCACTTGATTAAGATGGTTGGGATGGATATTATTTCTGCAGTTTAAAACCTTATTTTCTAAATTAATAAAAACTAAGATTAACCTAAGAATTAAGTTGAGTGGAACCATTCCTATCGATATATGGTTTTCATTTCCGTAGTTCGTAGCTAGTATTAAAAAGGTTCGTGTCCACGAATTGATCACTTTCAGGTAAAGAGAAACTATGCATCACTCTCGAAAGAGATGAACATAAGCCTCATGAGTTGAACCTTCGAATCGCAGTAAACGGTCAATAGTGGGGTTCACAACATAAAGCGTGTATTAAAGTATTTTTGATTAGAGAATGAAAGCTCAGTCAAACTACTTAATCTCAGGTGGATGTATCCTCGATAGAGGTGCACTCACATTTAGGGAAGCTCTACGGTCAAGTAAATTAATATAGAGCAATGTTAAAAGCACACCCATTACCGCTATTGACACACGAAAATAAACCCTAAAAAAAACCCAAAACCCTAACTATCCCTCATTAACCGCACACCGGCATTTTTCCCGTTCCTCTCCTCCACCGATCGCAGTGCTTTCGGTGATTTCGCAATCCGCACCACTCGACGATCCCCCCGATCTCGCCGGTGCGGAAGAGGACTACCGGAATACAGCCGCTCCAGCCATTTTCTTTTTCTGACAACCCGAGCTTGTTCTCCATACACCGAGCTTTTTCCGTTGGTCATCTTCTCCATCCGCCGACCACTACATCAGATCCCGTGGTCAACCTCTCCATCCAGCCGCCCCAGCCCTTTTTTGCTTCTCGGTAGGTTTATTCTTGGTGCGTTTTTGCTCTCTTTTTTACGAAAATTATTCCTCCCAATCTCAACTCTCTATTGAAATTTTTGTATCTTATTTTGTTTTTTTTCAGGCCCAAATCCTTGGAGATTTTGGATTCAGGTGTGACATTGTGAAAATTTTGGAGCTTATTTTGGATTATTTGGCTATACCCCTAAACCCTAAGGTATAATTTTTCATCCCTCTCCTCCAAATCTTAAATTCTCATGCATATACAGTGAAAAACTTAGTTAATGATGTTGAATATATGTAGATCTTGAATGATTGAAGGTGTTGTTTTTGAAAAATCGATATAGGGATTTTGTGATCGTGTAGGAATTTTTTTATTTTCATAGTTATGGTTTCCTTTTGAATGATAGAGGATGCATGAGATTTTGAGTGTTTTTTTTTGAACTTGTGATTTTTGTAGGATGGAAATTGTTCCCCATATAGTTGAAGAGACATCGATTTCCATAGAAATCGATGTAGGAATGGATTTTGTAACTGATATGGTTTTTCCTACGAAAGAGAGCCTACTTGAGTGGATTCGTGATGTTGTCAAAGGCTTGGGTTTCGTTGTCACCATCCAAAGAGCAGACAAAATAGATGGGAGACCTAAGCCTAGGGGTTTTGTGGGTTATGATAGATCCGAATTTGCTCGTGATAATCAACAAAGGAAGGGGTATATTAAGAAAAACCTAAGAAAGACTAGTTCGAAGAGATGTGGGTGTCAATTTTTGTTACTTGGTCAAAGAAATGCATGTGGTGATGAGTGGAAAATTGATGTTAAAAATGGAAAACATAATCATCAATTTGTTCATTTAGAGGCACATAGCTATGCGGCTAGATTAACTGAAGAAGAAGAACGGATAGTCGAAGAGATGTACGGCTCCAATATGAAGCCTAGGAAAATACTCTCATCGTTAAAAAATAGAAGTAGCAACAATGCTTCAATTATGAGAACTATTTACAATCAAAAGGTTAAGTTGCAAAAGAGAGAACTAGATGGTGGAACCCCATCCAATTTCTTTACAAATGTATTAGAGATACAGAATACAGTAGCTACAATCATGTGAATCCTTCTACTTGCAGTTTGGAAAGTTTATATTTTGCTCACACTACATCTAATAGATTGTGTAATATGTTTCCGGATGTTTTTGTAATGGATTGCACATATAAGACTAATCGCTACGGGCTACCGTTGCTTTCTATTGTTGGACAAACTTCTACCAACTTATCATTTTTTGCCGCCTTTGCCTTCATATCTAATGAAACAGAAAATAGTTATAAGTGGGCATTGGAGTGTTTTAAAAGTATGTTGGATGCAACCACCTTGCCAAATGTTTTGATAGTGGATAGAGAGATAGCTTTAATGAATGCAATAAAGGTGGTATTTCCTCAGGCCAAAATTCTATTATGTCAAGATCATATAAATAGGAATATATTGGCTCATTGCAAGAAGTATTTCAAGAAAGGCAAGGATTGTGAAGCTTTTTTAGCTGAATGGAAAACTCTTGTTTACTCACCTTCTGTCCATGATTTCAATATGCGTTTAAATGATATGTGTGCAAAATATGCTGAAAATAATCCGGAAGTTCTGAAATATGTCGTCACTACAAAGGTTGATCCTTACAAGGAGTATTTTGTCTCTGCATGGATAGACAAGTTGTTGCATTATGAAAACTCTATAACTAACTGCGTAGAGAGTTTTCATAGCCAGCTCAAGCATTTTTTGGAAGTATCTATTTGTAGTTTATCTTCGGCATGGAAAACCTTTCATCAAATGCTTGTTCTGCAACATACACAAATTAGGCACTCTTTTGGGCAAAGTTTAATTAAGATAAACATAGGGTTCAGAGGATCATTATATACAAACTTGCTTGGGTATGTTTCTGTGCATTCCTTAGGATTAATGAAGAAAGAGGAATCACTTGTCACGAGTGGCAATGCTTTGGACTCGGGAGAGTGTTCTCATAAGATGCGCTTCACCATGGGTCTTCCTTGTGCTCATGAATTAATGCCATACATGCACCAATCTTCCGCATATCCCTTATGGATGATTCATAAGCATTGGCGACAATTAACTTTGGAATCATCTAAAGTTGATAGCACAAATATAAAGGAGGAAACGGATCTGGCGGAGGTGGTAAAGGTTGATTTGGATGGCTTCCTTAAAAAATACAACACTACTAATGATTTCCATAGAAATGAAATGAAAAGGAAACATCAGGAAATATTAGAGCCAACCACTACTCAGACAGAGCCGTTAATGTCGTTGCGTAGTAAAGGGAGGCCGCAAGGAAGTAAAAAAAAAATTAAGGATGATTATAAGTCAACAAAAAGAGAGCTATCACTATTTGAACATGTATTGGGGACCAAAGAAAACTCAAAGGCCAAGCCTAGGAAATTTATTCCAAGGAGATATCCTACTAAAAAGGGTTTTTTGAATGTATTGCGGCTGACATGCCAACTTACATTACTAGTCATTTACTTGATGCTATTAATGTACTAGGAGATGGGAATTGCGGTTACCGAGTTGTAAGACAAACCTTGGATATGGGTGATAATTGGATTAAAGTGCGGCAAGATCTACCTGAAGAAATAAATTATAATCAGTCCTTGTACAATGACACATATGGGAATATGAGGTTGACCGAGTTGTTGGTATCTTTGGATTGCACGTCTACTCCCGCACCACTCGACAAATGGATGACGATGCCGGACATGGGACAAGTCATTTCATCATGTTACAATGTGGCAGTTGTACATTTTTAAAAGTTTCAGTAATTCACATTTTTGCCACTACATTCGGCCCCTCCAATGGCTTGGAAGACTATTTACATTGGTTTTGTAAACAACAACCACTTCATTCAGTTATTAGTGCAAAAGGATTGTCCAATGCCTCCTGTGATCAGTATGTGGACGAGATATCACACTGCAGTTGCAAACCAATGGGATTCTAGTAATAAAGGTGAAGATGATGAAATAGTTAATTTGGCTGATCCTTAAGGTACACAAGTTTATACATTTTAATTCCTATCAAATAAACTGGCTTTATTATAATTAAATTTTTCATAATATTGTCTCTTGTAGGTACGGAAGCCTTGGATCTACGTCGTTAAGCATTTATCGATAAAACTGATTTTAAATCAAAGGTATATAATGTTACTAATAATCTTAGTTAAGCTATATTTTATATCTCGCTAACTTGGAATGGTTTAATATGTTTGCAGGTCTAGAACATTTTGGTGGAGATTTGCCAACCGGACATGTTAACTCGATTTTTTGGGATCACAAATTTTTTAATGTTGGATGTATTTTTGGACTATTGGATGTATTTTTGGACTATTGGATGTATTTTTGGACTATTGGATATATTTTTGGACTGTCAAAAATCTAATATAAAAGAAAAAAGTATGACTTTTTGGTGTGTCATTAACAATTCTAACAATCGGTGTGGCAATAAAGAATTGATGTGAAAATAAAAAAATTTGGTGTGCCAATACAAATGAGATGTCAATAGAAATAATGGGTGTGCTTATAACACGACCTTGAAGTTTTAAAATACTGTACTATTACTCGATATGTACACTTGCCTTAATCACAGTATATAAGTAAAAAAGAAAGAACAAACAAACGAATAATTTACACATCCAATTTAATTTTCAATTCAAACTATTCCAAAGTGTCATTTTACTTATCACTTTCCATTTAAGTGAAATGTGTTACATCTAGTGTAACTGTGAGGCTTATAAAAAATGGAGACCGCTGAGTCTTAAGAATGAAGAAATATTTACATAATATTGGCTTCCTTCTTCTTCCTACGCGAAGAGCACGCCGTGGTAGCCAAATTGGAAGTGATAGTAGAATCAGAAATATCTGAGCTACTAGTTGATTTGCTGTTACTCTCATCATCTTCAACATATTCGTCTTCAGAATTACCATCATCACTGCTTTTGTCTTGATCCTCATCAGCTTTAGTGGGCAGCATGTCTTTTTTGCCATCTTCCTCCTCTTGCTCTTCATCCTCTTCAACTATCATTTTCTCTTCTTCTCCTTCATCCTCAACATCTTTAGTAGATGCATCTCTTATGGCTTCAACATGTTGGAAGTCATAGAAAAGTTCATCAAGGCAACCTTTCTCAAATATGACTTTTAGTGCTTATTTCTCTTTCAAAAGTTCCAGAATTTCCCCCCCACCTTCTCGCAAATGAATTTTTATTTCCTTCATGAAAGCTGGGCTTTCAATATAATATTCTTTATGAAAAAAGAAGAAAGTAAAAATTTACGGCGGTGGTGCCAATTCATGTTTGTCGTGGCGATGCCATTTCATAACTGCTTAATCACGGCAGTCCTTAATTTTTTTTCTCCAACCACAATAGGAGCAAAGCTTTTGTTAGAAAGATAACCCATAGCAGGGTCATCCCTCTCCCTGCGGTCATATTCTCGCTGCTTCCACACTTCACATTGGGTGAGTACCGATCCTTCAGTCTTTTTTAGCTTATTGGTAGGGACATTGAGGGTGGTTGTGAAATAGAAATAAGGTTAACTATATGGTTAAAATAGTTAAGGAATTTTTAATTGCAGGAGGTCACTTACTCGCATTGAAAGTCTTTGATTTCAAGGATAGCTAAATAACCTAAAGGGGGGTGAATAGGTTTCTTAGTCCTTAGTGACTTATCTTTTCTTTTCTTTTCTTTAGGAGCTTTATTAGTTGGTTGGTCTTTGCTTTCAAGATATATATAACCTGTAACACAACAAACACACAAATCACACACAAGATTTATAGTGGTTCCCCAAATAAGAGTACATCCACTTTCCCTCAAACCTATCCAACTATCTTGTTGGACTAGGAACTTATTCAAAAATCTGCTCCAAAAGATCTTACACCTCAGATCCCTCAGGATCTCTAAGTCTCCTACAAGACTATCAACTCAGCCACAAGGGCCTATAACTCTGTGATGATCAGATCACCTACCTCAGGCCAAAGTCCCAACACTCGGGCTGGGAGGACATCCCTACCTCAGATCCACTAGGGATCCTATCTTAGAGAGAATGACTCACCTACAATCTCAGGCACACAGGCACTACCTCAGATCTGCACCCAGATCCTACCTCAACCTGAAGTGTCTTATAGCTCAGTGAGAATGACTCAACAACCTCAAACTTGAAACCAAGTCCTACAGCTTAGATTCTCAATAGAATCCTACCGCAGGGCAAATTTTCTCCTACCACTCAAATCAAAAAGGATCCTACAAGATGGAAATTGGTTGGTGAGTCTTGATTGGACACAAGAGAAATTTCTCTGTGCTAATCTACCTTGACTGAAATAGACTCAGCCCAACTTTAAATCTAGGAATATATTTCCTAAGTCTACCTTTTACTAAACTTAGATATACTCAGTCCTAACTTCTTCTTCTCAGCACCAGAGATTTCCTGTTGGAACTGAGAAGTGACTTCAACAATGTTTGTTGCTACCTAAGTTGAGAGAATCCCAGCCCAACTTCTTCACAACAACAAGGATGTAGATCTTGCTTTGGCTTGTGTTGTAAGTAACTTGAAGAATAACGGTTCTACTTCTTCTTTCTTTCTTGGGCTGCGGATGTTCAACCCTAACTTCTTCTTCACAGCCTTTAGTAAATATTCTTTAGAGTTGTACATCTGGATCTATGAAGAACTTGCTGGTGTAGATGGAAAATGGCACCAGCTAACTTTCTTTCTCCTCTTCAGGGATCTGCTTTGATTATATTGTAGTCGATGATGAAGACAAAGAGCTAACTTGTTGAGCCATTAGACTTGCAGTCTTTTTTCTCTCTGTTCTTCTCTTCACAACAATAATGGCGATGAGGAAGAACTTCTTTTTCAACAACTTTCTTCTATCAAAGGCCTTTTCCTTTTATTAATTGCAACCCAGTTGATATTTTAGCAGTGGGCCCACATCATTGATGGCAAGCTGCTATCTTGCTTTAACGTTAACCGTCGTACAGTAGCTATGCAGCACCTTTTGTCATGTACTGTAGCTTTGCCGCTAATAATTTGAATAAGGTTGACTTGTTGACTTGCTGATATCACCATTTGTGGACCTAGCCAAAAATCAAGCATCAGCAGTATAGGCGTTGAGTGAGCAAGCCTCACTCAGTGCCAAAACACTTAGACAAAATTCTATCTATCTAGGGGTTGAGTGAGTAAGCTACACTAAACGCCAAAACACTTAGGCAACCTTTCTGCCATTAGGCGTTAATAGCGTAATGCCCCGAAACTCAAAAGAGAAATGGGCAGCACGTTTGAGCCAATTTGGGTCCTTGTGAGGGCCATACGGCTTGGGACACGGGCGTGTCCCAGGGCATATTGTGCTCGGGTTTCACGATTTTTCCTGAGGTCGACAAGTTGTAGTCAACGATCGTGGAATGTGGAGAACACGGCATGAGACACGGGCGTGTACAGGGCTGTGTCTTACTCGGGCTGTTTGTCAGGCTGTGTGGAACTCTTACACAGCTTGGGACACGGGCATATCCCAGGACGTGTCTGGCACACGGCCTGTGACACGGGCGTGTCACAGAGCTGTGTCCTCTTCGGGATGTTCTTATCCTGTATTGGTTCAGGGAACACGCCCCTCAACACGGGCGTGTACTGTATGACACGGGCGTGTCAAATGTGACACGGGCATGTCTAAGCCCGTGTCCTGTTCGAGACGTGACGGTATCAGTGCCAATTGAGGAGCACATCCCATGACACAGGCGTGTCACAAGCCGTGTTCGGCCCAGTAATTTGACTTTAAGTGCTAATCGTGGTCATTCGTTTCCTTCAAATAAGATCTGACGGCTCATCCCTTCCCCTGCTGGTATATGGCCGGGAATAGGGTTAGAAACCATAACTTCAATTTGGGCTTTCTCTTTCTAAAAGCATTAGAGAGAGGTGAGAGCAAGGAGGAAGAGGAAGAGGAAATCTGGCTGCCGAAGAAGTTTTGGAGCCCCGATTCTCGATCTTAGTCCAGATCCGCGAAGGCGAGGCCGATACTGTGCTTTCCATCTGACTAGATCTTCAGGGCACCGAAGAGAAATGCTAGGGTAATGATTCTCTTCTTGGACATGTGAAGTCCCCTTTCCTTTTCACATAGGAAGCCTACTCTCACGAGTATGCATTTAGTTTGAGGTGTTCCTACGGGTAGACATGAATAGTCCCCGTTGTTTGCATGTAGTCCGGAATTGAAGTATGGGCATAGGCATGGTGTGTGAAGCCTACCTAGACAAGTTGGTCTGGATTGGTGATGTTTCATTATGCATGAATAGTTGGAGAAGACTCCGTGCTGATGGTTGTTTTCGGGTTTTCTATGCGGTAGATTGCAATAGGGAATCTTGGGGATTAACTCCAAGGTACACTCGGAAAACTGGGCAGAAGCGTGATTCTTCCAACTTGGTAGCCTAGGAGCCAACTTGCATATAACTGGTTTATGTAAGATTTGTGTATTCGCTTTGGGACTCGGGGAAGCTTGACTCGCGCATATGGCTTAAATTGACATTACGGTGTGAGCAACGAATCAGGCGGAACCATACCCGCTCTGTGTCGTTCGGTTAAAGAGACCTAAAGTACGTGGCACTTACTGTTGGCATAGATGGAGTGTCTTAGGCTTAAGACGGAAAGACCAAAATGCACACGAGATTAGCCGTCCAAGTGGCGGTGGTGAGACCGCAGATTTTTGACCGGGTTCACCGAGAATGTGCCCTGAGAGAACAGGGTGTGTGGCTGTGTATTCCTATGCCTCCGGTGATGTGGAATTTCACTATATTGCTGGTTATGCTAATAAAGTGCAGGGAAGGAGCATCGCCGCCCCGAATAAGGGGCGGGGTCGTTATAATTTGGTCAGCTTTAGCTGACCGTTGCTTTTGTTTGCCACCGTGCGGTGGAATGTTTCTTGCAGGTGCTGCGGAGCCGAGTGGCAAATAGCGGGCTAAAGCCTTGTTGTAGTGCTAGCCCTCGAAGGTCGAAGTGAATTGTTTACTTTATTTTCATGTGTAACCGTCCTGTGTGTCGTTGTATGGAAGACATATTTTATTAAAGTAAACTTTTGTAAGGCCAAAGGACAAGTAGTTGTTTTATTTGTATGTTCATTCCTGTTTGGATTTGTTAGTGGACATTCATGCTTTTGGCTGAGTTCGTTCTTTATAACTTATTAATTTTCTTCCACTAGAATGCACTCTGCGTAGGACGTCGGTTATTGGTTGAATGGCTTCATTTAATAACCCGCCGGTCTGTCTGTGGTATTTGGCGTCGGGCCCCGGCCGGACCTACTGCTATATGTTATATGACGGATAGGGGTGTAACAATTTGGTATCAGACTACCGGTTTTGGTCATGCTTAAATGAATTTGTGGGCGAATTCTTTTAAGGGGTGGTGAGCACATGTGTGTGCGTCATCGTTATAATATAAAAAGAACCCATGAATGTCCACTTAGGAATTAAAATACACATGTTTGAGGAACCTACGTGTTCCTATAATTACTTTTTGCAATATTATTTGGTCACTTAATGGTGTTTTGTACGACTATAGGTGACCAGGAGTGGTGCAGGGCCGTCAGAACGTCCAGTTTCTGAGGCAAGTAGCGCACCAAATGTTGAGCCTACAACACCTCCCTCGGCAGAAACCATACGATTGGTGGCTGAAGCGGTGTTCGCTATGATCAATGCTCAGCCTGCAAGACAAGTGCATCAGCCTGCCCCTACTGTGGAGCAAGTAACGCTTCAAGCGGCGGAATCGAGGAGGGTGGAGAAAGTGGTAGTGGAGCCATTGATGCCCAGGAGAGCAACTGAAAAGCAGCTGAAGCATGCTATGGGCTTCAATCTTCCGGTGTTCTCGGGGACGGGAACCCCAACCCAAGCTGAAGATTGGCTCTCCTGAATAAAGAGAGTGCTGACAGCTACGGAAATGGAGGAATGGCAAAAGACAACTATAGCCACTTTCTTGTTGGACGGCGATGCAAGGCTGTGGTTGGAAGGTTTGGAGCTACCCCACTTCAGGGGAGGCAACTTACGGATGTCTCGATGGAGGAGTTTTCGAGACTGTTCTTGGCAAGGTACCTTCCCTCGGCTCATAGGATTGCGATGGAGAATGAGTTTCAAAAGTTGGTGTAAGGAGAGAGTAGCGTGCACGAGTACCTCTACGAATTTACACGCTTGGTTCGGTTTGCAAGCGCTACATTCGCTGATGAAGAGTGAAATACAAACCAATTCTATGAAGGTCTGAGGGATGACTTAAGGCTACTGCTCTCGGGGCCTATGACACAGGTTTTTCTAACCTTGGTCAACACAGCCCGGTCTTTTGAAAAAGATATGAAGAATGTGCAGGCGAAGAAGGACTCTGGTGCTAAGAGGATAGAGTTCAAGGTGCCGACTACTTAAAAGTCTAGTTATCGTAAGTTCGGTAAGAAGGCTAGGACTTCGAGTCCAACCCCTTCTTCTGGTGCTTCAGGGGAAACTACAGGCTGAACACCGGGTGCATGTTACAATTGTGGGAAGCCGGGGCATTTTGCCCGTGACTATTGGAGCGGACGTCCAAAGTCTAAGAGGAAGCCGGGAGAAACCTACGAGGAAAAGGGGAAGGCGGTGGAGTCAATCACATCCCATTATGCTCCAACTCAACCAAGAGTCTACAACCTTGGCCAGCAGGAGGCCATAAAACAAGCGGATGTGGTAACATGTACGGTTTAAGTTTATAGTAAGTTATCTTTAAGTACTTGTTATCTTGCGGATGTTAGCCTACTACTTGTTTGTACTAGGCTTTGTGTTGATTTTCGATAATTTAGCAAGAGCACTCTTCGATACGGGAGCTTCGCACTCCTTTTTATCCAAATGATTTATATCGCGCATCGGAGTACCTTCTTTGATGGCGAAGGACAAACTGGATATGTTGTTGCCTAATGGGTGTTAAATGCGCGCGGATAGAATCTGTTGCGTAAAGATATGGATTGGGAGTCAGGAGTTTGAGTTGCAAGCGTCGTTACTACCACTGGTGGAGTTCGACGTAATATTTGGTTTGGACTGGCTCTCAGAGCAGCAAGCATACATCGATTGAAATCGCAAGGACGACAAGTTGGGAACTAGTCGTGAGACGACTTTCGCAGGCTTGAAAGGGGAGAGCAAGACGTTGATGTCAGCTCTTCAGGTGGTCAAGGCAGTTCGTGCTGATGCAGAGCTGTTCTTCACGCTAGTGGAGGCTTTGAAGCCTATGCCTACTTTGGACAGTATCTAAGTGGAATATGAGTACCCAGACGATCTCCCTGGAGCCCTACCATAGCAAGAGATTGACTTCACAATTGAGCTAATGTCAGGTGCCAAACCTGTGTCACTCTCTCCGTATCGGTTAGCGCCTAAGGAGATGGCGGAATAGAAGGTTCAACTGGAAGAGCTTTTGGAACAGGGTTATGTGTGTCCAAGTTCGTCGCCTTGGAGCACATTGGTCCTCTTTGTTAAGAAGAAGGACAGAAGTTTGCGGCACTGTATCGATTATCGAGAGCTTAATAAGTTAACGGAAAAGAACAAGTTTCCGATCCCAAGAATTGATGATCTGTTCGATTAGTTAGTTGGGTCATCGGAGTAATCTAAGTTGGATCTTAAGTCCGTGTATTATCAATTGAGGATAAGAGAAAGTGATATCCCCAAGATAGCGTTCAGCACGAGATATGGGCATTATGAGTTTACTGTCATGCCGTTTGGGCTGACTAATGCGCCATCAGTGTTTATGGATCTGATGAATCGAATGTTCAGAGAGTACTTGGACCGCTTTGTGATCGTCTTCATCGGCCACATATTGGTGTACTCATAGTGCAAAGAGGATCACTTCAAGCATTTGTATTTAGTGATGGAGACACTGAGGAGGAACCAACTATACGCCAAGTTTTCCAAATGCGAGTTTTGGTTGTCCTCGGTGGCGTTCCATGGTCATATAGTGAGTTGAGAAGGGATTGCGGTGGATCCGGCGAAGATAGTTGCGATATAGGATTGGCCTGTGTTGTGTTCGGTAGCGGAAGTCCGGAGTTTTCTGTTGCTTGCCGGCTACTACAGGCGCTTCATAGAGAACTTCTCGCGGATTGCGTTTCCCCTCACGACATTGATGAGGAAAGATCAAAAGTTTGTGTGGTCGCAGGAGTGCGCGCAAGCTTTCGAAGAATTGAAGAGTCGGTTAACCACGATGCCTATTCTATATCCGCCGGTTGGGACCGAAGGATTTGAGATCTACAGTGATGCTTCGGGTAATGGTTTGGGTTATGTTCTACTGCAGTACGGGAGAGTGATAGCTTATGCCTCGTGCCAGCTGAAGGTGCATGAGAGAAATTATCTGGCCATGACTTGGAGTTAGCAGTCGTGATATTTGCTCTGAAGCTGTGGAGACATTACCTATACGGGGTGAAGGTCGATATCTATACCGACCACAAGAGCATGAAATATTTGTTAGATCAAAAGGATCTAAACATGCGGCAGCGGAGATGGATTGAGTTCCTAGGGGACTACACATTCAAGATTCACTATGTACCTGGGAAAGGCAATGCAGTTGCGGACGCATTGAGTCGCAGGGCCCCTGCACAGGCCAACTGGTTGTCAATTCATGACGATCGGTTGATTCGGGAGTTGGAGGTATTAGAGATCTCTTGTGTGGACAAGCAGACTAGTGTCAAAGCACATTTGAACTGGACAGAGGTGCAGTATGACCTGGCTGATCAGATTCGCCAGGCTCTGGAGTTGGATAGCAACATGAAGCAAATCTTGGATGAGGCTTTGGATGGGTCAAATTCCTAGTTTATTGTTGTTGATGGAATGTTACGGAAGGATAGTCGTTTATGCGTCCCTGATGTGGGTAAATTACAAGATGAATTGATGTACGAGGCGCATCATACCAAGTACTCGATTCACCCGGGGAGCACGAAGATATATCAGGAAATGAAGAAGTTGTTTTGGTGGCTAGGATTGAAGAAGGACGTTGCACTTTACGTGGCAAAGTGTCAAACATGCGCCTTGGTGAAGGCAGAGTGCCAGAAGCCCGGAGGTTTCTTGAAGTCTTTTCCTATCCGAGAGTGGAAGTTCGACGACATTTCTATGGATTTTGTGCATGGTTTGCCAAGATCGCAGAAGGGGAACGATGCCATCTAGGTGATCGTAGATCATTTTACGAAGGTGTCGCACTTCATTCCGAATAGGAAGGATGATTAAGTGGAGAAACTGGCAAAACTTTATGTGGATAACATTGTTCGACTACACGGTGTGCCCCCGCAGCATCGTGAGCAACTGAGATGGACGGTTCACGTCCAATGACTGGAGGCTTGTGCAGCAAATATTGGGAACCAAGCTGAGTTTCTACACGGCCTTTCATCCGCAGACGGATGGTCAGATTGAGAGAGTTAACAGGACGATGGAGGGTATGCTCCGCATGTGCGTCCTGAATTTCGAGAAGCAGTGGGAAGATCACCTATACTTGGTGGAATTTGCGTACAACAATAGCTACCAAGCGAGCATTCAAATGGCGCACTTCGAGGCCCTTTATGGTAGAAAATGTCGCATGTCGTTGTCATGGTTAGAAACGGGCGAGTCGAGGTTGTACAATCGGCAAGAGGTGGAAGATGCAACTTCGTTAGTACGAACTATTCGAGAACGGATGCTAATCGCTCAGGACCGTCAAGCTAAATACTATAATGCCAAGCATCGGAATGTGGAGTTCGTTGTTTGTGACTGGGTGTATTTGAAGATCAAGTCATTCAATGGTATCTCTTGGGTACGACGCTTGAAGAAGCTAAGCCCGAGATACCTTGGACCGTTTGAGGTTCTGGAGTGGATTGGTGAAGCAGCCTACCGTCTGAAGCTATCAGCGAAACTTGGTGGTCTATACGATGTATTCCATATATCGGGGTTGAAGAAGGCGGTGCAAGAGCCTTCGCAAGTGATTGCGGTTAATTAAGTACCAGTTGATGATGGGTTGACGATGAAGGTCAAGCCCGCATATATTGAGGACTCGGAAGTCAAGCGACTGCGTAATAAAGACATCTGGACGGTCAAAGTCCGATGGGACAACTGCGGTCGTGAGGAGCTTTCGTTGGAGCGAGAGTAGACCATGCTCGAGGAATACCCCGAGTTATTCCACTCAGGTACCGTTTCGTTTTGTGTATCTTTTCCTTTCGATAATTTTGTGGCCGAAATTCTTTTAAGAGGGGGAGAGTTATAACGCCCCGAAACTCAAAAGAGAAACGGGTAGCGCGTTTGAGCCAATTTGGGTCCTAGTGGGGGCCACACGGCCTGGGAGACGGGCATGTCATGCTTGGGTTGCACGATTTTTCCTGAGGTCGATGAGTTGTAGTCGACAATCTTGGAAGGCGGAGAACACGGACTGAGACACGGGCATGTCCAGGGTCGTGTCCTTCTCGGGCTATTTGTCGAGCTGTGTGGAAAGAGTTACACGGCCTAGGACACAGTCATGTCCCAGGACATGTCTAGCACACGGCCTGTGACACAGGTGTGTCCCAGGATGTGTCTGGCACACGTCCTGTGACATGGGCGTGTCATAGAGCCGTGTCCTCTTCGGGATGTTTTGATCCTGTGTCGGTTCAGGGAACACCCCCTGCAATACGGGCGTGTACTGTATGACACGGGCATGTCAAAGGTGACACAGGCATGTCTAAGCCCGTGTCCTATTCGGGACGTTACTGTTTCAGCACCGATTGAGGAACACAGGCCATGATACGGGCCTGTCACAAGCCGTGTTCGGCCTAGCAATTTGACTAAGTGCGAATTGTGGCCGTTCATTTCCTTCAAATAAGATCCGACGGCTCAGCCCTTTCCCTGCAGGTATATGGCTGGGAATAGGGTTACAAACCATCGCTTTAAGTTGGGCTTTCTCTTTCTAAAAGCATTAGAGAGAGGTGAGAGCAAGGAGGAAAAGGAAGCGGAAATTCGGCCGCCCGAGAAGTTTCGGAGCCCCGATTCTCGATCCGAGTCCAGATCCGCGAAGGCGAGGCCGATACGGTGCTTTCCATCCGACTAGATCTTTATGGTGCCAAAGAGAAATACTAGGGTAACGATTCTCTTCTTGGACATGTGAAGTCCCCTTTCCTTTTTGCAAAGGAATCCCGCTCTCGCGACTATGCAGTGAGTTTGAGGTGTTCCTATGGGTAGATATGAATAGTCCCCGTTGTTTACATGTACAGTCCGGAATCAAAGTAAGGGCATAGGCATGGTGTGTGAAGCCTACCCGGACAAGTTAGTCTGGATCGGTGATGTTTCATTATGCATGAATAGCCAGAGAAGACTCCGTGTCGATGGTTGTTTTCGGGTTTTCTATGCGGTAGATTGCCATAGGGAAACTTGGGGATTAAATCTAAGGTGCACCCGAAAAACTCGGCAAAAGTGTGATTCTGCCAAATTGGTGGCCTGGGAGCCAACTTGCACATCACTGGGTAATATAAGATTTGTGTATTTGCTTTGGGAGTCGGGAAATCTTGACCCACGCATATGGCCTAAATTGACATTGCGGTGTGAGCAACGGGCCAGGCAGAACCGTACCCGTTCTGTGTCGTTCGGTTAAAGAGACCTAAAGTACGTGGCACTTACTGTTGGCATAGATGGAGGGTCTTAGGCTTAAGGTGGAAAGACCAAAATTCTCACGAGATTTTCCGTCCAAGTGGCGGTGGTGAGACCGCGTATTTTTGGCCGGGTTCACCGAGAATGTGCCCTGAGAGCATGGGGTGTGTGTCCGTGCGTGCCTACGCTTGTGGTGATGTGGAATTTCACTATATTGCTAGTTATGCTAATAAAGTGCAGGGAAGGAGCATCTCCGCCCCGAATAAGGGGCGGGGTCATTATAATTTGGTCAGCTTTAGCTGGCCGTTTCTTTGGTTTGCCACCGTGCGGTGGAATGTTACTTCCAGGTGTTGCGGAGCCGTGTGGCAAATAGTGGGCTAAAGCCTTGTTGCAGTGCTGGCCCTCGAAGGCCGAAGTGAATTTTTTACTTTATTTTCATGTGTGACCGGCCTGCGTGTCGTTGTATGGAAGACAAATTTTATTTAAGTAAACTTTTGTAAGGCCATAAGGCCAAGTACTTATTCTATTTGTACGTTCATTCCTATTTGGGTTTGTTAGTGGACATTCATGCTTTTGGCTGGGTTCTTTCTTTGCAACTTTTTAATTTGCTTCCGCTAGAATGTACTCTAGCTGCGTAGGACGTCCGTTATTGGTTGAATGGTTTCATTTAGTAACCCGCCAGTCTGTCTATGGTATATGGCGTCGGGCCCCGGTCGGACCTACTGCTATATGCTATGTGACAGATAGGGGTGTTACAGACAGCGTTGAGTGAGCAAGCCTCACTCAACGCCAAAACACTTAGGCAATCTTTCTGTCGTTAGGCGCTGACAGCATTGAGTGAGCATGCCTCACTCAACGCCAAAACACTTAGGCAATATTTCTGTCATTTGGCGTTGATAGCGTTGAGTGAGCAAGCCTCACTCAACGCTTTTTGCCTTCACTTATTCTTCAGCCTCTCTGGCATGCTTGGCGTTGAGATAGTTGAGTGAGCACGCCTCACTCAATGCATTTTGCCATAGCCATGATTTCTGCTACTTGGCGTTGAGTGTGTAAGCTCCACTCATTGCAAAACTACTTGACAGATTTTCTGTTGTTATCGAGCGTTAAGTGAGTGAGCTACACTCAACACATTTGGACTTAACCAAATTTCTGTGTCTAAAAACACTGGATGAGATATATATCACATGGTGTTTAGTGAGCTTGCCTCACTCAACACCTGTGGACTTGGTAAATATTCACAATTTTCTTGTGGCATTGACTGACTGAGCTATGCTTAATGATTATGAAGCTATAGCGTTGAGTGATTGATCTTCACTCAATTCCTGTGGACTTAGCCACATTTCTCCCTGCTTCCTCTTAGGCTTTGCCTAACTCACAGCCTTTAGTTGTATGGCATTGAGCGAGTTGACTTCACTCAATGCTTATGGACTTAGGTGATTTCTAGCCTATAATATCTTTCCTTGCATCTGGCATTGATTGAAAAGACTTCACTCAGTGCCTGTGGACTTAACTCAATTCCTATTGCTATCATTGAGTGAGTAAGCTACACTTAACGAATGTGGACATAAGCAAATTCCTGCCTGTCCATTATCTATCTTAGTGTCCACCTTTCTGCCTTGTGACCACCTGTCACAAACTCTTAGACAATCTGTCTAAACATGTTCCGTGGAACATCCTACACATGATGAGCTTAAATAACATCAAATACAACTATTCTCTTAGTGTTGTTAGTGATGTCTCTTCAAATCAAATATAGGTAACATTGAGGGAAATATTCCCAACACTCATCAATGGATAAATCCTCCATTATGGGAAGCAGCGAGATATAGTGTTTGGCATCATATCATATTGGATCTAGTGGCCAACCATAGAGGGGGGTGAATAAGGTTTTATGAGTTAATTAAAAAATTCAAATAATTTAGTCCAGAAAAACTAGTTCAAGATGCTACCGGTGGCGCTAGCTTGCTACCACTGGGCACTAGCTTGGTATAGCGGAGCGCTAGCTTGTTACCGTGGGGCGCTGGCTTACTACTGTGCGGTGGTAGGTCACAAACCTCTTTTTCCTGAGCAAATTTATCATTGGAGATGCACACTCCTTTCAGAGATCTACCAGCAAACAACAATGATATCACACGCAGAATTAAGAACAGCAAATAATTTTATTCCAACAGAAACAAAAGTGTTTTACAATTACAAGCACTAGATCTCCATGATGCCGGAGATCGGAGGAGGTGAAAGTCAAATTTCTTTTCATTTTCTATACCAGCCCTCTACCCGGACCAGTTGGCTCTCTCCCTTTCCCTCCAAGAGAGGTCTTCGAGCTGGCTCTTCACCGTCACACAAGGAACTTTCTTAGAAACTCACTAGATCTCCCGATCTAGACGTCCCTTCCCCTAGATGATTTCTGACGAAATCCTTCCCAGATTTCAAAAACCTTCACTGGTCAATTTTCCTCACCACAAACAATAAAAAAGAGAAAAAAAACAAAAAGAGTAAAGAAGATTTAAGATTAATTCTCTCTCAAGACGATTCCACCGTTGAGCGATGCGTGACCGGTGTTAATGATCTTCATTTGGTTGCAGTCGATCAACTCCTCTTGGTCATTGTAGTCCTTTGCTTGCCGTAGATCTTCGTGCACAAATTGGAGGGAGGAGGCTTTCTCTTCCTTTGATAGAGCTGGTGGAACGGTGCTCAGACTGCACATGAACCTTAGAATGAAGTTCTGTCTCTCTTGATACGTACAAGGAACATAAAAGAGAAGCCCTTTTATACGTCTTTGAAAAATAGGCTACCTTCAATGGTAAGACTAGTGCCTGATGGTAGGTCCTTACACCTAGACGCAAGACAACTGTCACCTAGACGTGCAAGGACCTACCATCAGGCACTATTCTTACCTCTTTTTCGTACTAGCGCGGCATGGTACCAAGCAATCGCCTGGCGGTAGCTCAAGCTTCTCAATGAATCCATCTCGACGACCGTTGAGCTCTAGAGCTGCATGGTAGGAAGCTTGTACTGCGCGGTAGGTCACTGAATGCATGTCCAGAATAAATCCTTAATTTAGCAATGGCGGTATGTCTAGTGTGACGCAGTAGGTCCTCGAGTGCCCATTCAAATTAAATTGAGGCTAGCACTTGGAGATAGCGCTAGCGCGCAGCGGTAGTTCATAGATTTGAGTTGTTCGCTTCTTTTGAACCTTTAAACCTACATACTATACCAAACCCAAGTGTGATCAAATACAACACAGGAATTGATATTGTCAAGCTGAAGATATGTGAACTGTAGGCTCCAACAAACTCCTCCTTTTGATAATATCAAATCTCGTTCATGAGATATAATTATTGAGATGTGTGATACAGTGTAAATAAGAAATAATCAAAAAAAGTCAGGTTTCAGGTTACTTATGTAACACCCCGAAACTCAAAAGAGAGACGGGTAGCATTTTTAAGCCAAGACGGGGTTTTGAAGCAGGTGACACGGGTCTCGACACGGGCGTGTCGGAGGCCGTGTCAGGGCGTGTTCGACCACGGGTCGTGCGGTCGATGCTTTGGCAGTCGATGATCGTAGAAGGCTGGAACACGGCCTGAGACACGGGCGTTTCCCAGGGCGTGTCAGGCACACGGCATGTGACACGGGCGTGTCACATGGTCGTGTCCTCCTCGGTACATTTCTGGTCCTGTGTCATTTTTGGCACACGGGTAGTGACACGAGTGTCGACACGGGTGTGTCATCCGACACGGGTAGTGACACGGGCATGTCATCCGACACGGGTAGTGACACGGGTGTCGACACGGGTGTGTCATCCGACACGGGTAGTGTCACGGGTGTCGACACGGGCGTGTCGGTGGCCGTGTAGTTCTCGGGTTAGGAATGTTGGCCGATTGCACACGGGGGGAGTGACACGGGTCTCGACACGGGCGTGCTACAGGTGACACGGGCGTGTCGGAGGCCGTGTCAAAAGCCGTGTGCTGGTTTTCGAGTCGGTCGAGACGGCAAATGGGTGATACGGCCGGGCACACGGCCGTGTTGCAACCCGTGTTCGGCCCCAGATTTTGTATTTTGAGGCCTAATCGTGGTCGTTCGTTTCCTGGGCTTGGGATCTGACGGCTGGGAGTGGTTGCTGGCAGCTTAAACCCGAAAATAGGGTATGCAAACCCCATTTTCACTTGGGTTGTCTCTTTCTAAATCCTAGAGAGAAGGGAGAGCAAGGTGAGAGGTTGGAGACCAAGATCCGGCCACCGGTGGAGCGTCGGAGCTCCGAATCGCGATCCGAGTCCAGATCCGTGAAGGCGACGCCGTTGCGGTGCTTTCCAACCACGTAGTTTTCCCATGGCACCGCGGAAGACCGCAAGGGTAACGATTTCTCATCCTTGGGCATGTGAAGCCCTTTTTCCCTTTGCATAGGAAGCCCTCTCTCGCGAGTGAGCGGAGAGTTGGAGCGTTTCTTGGGGTAGATATGTAAAGTACCCCTTGTGTAGAGTCCGTATGCGAAAACGGACATAGGCATTGTGTGTGAAGCCTATCCGGACAAGTAGAGCCGGATCGGTGATGTTGCATTGCATATGAACCGGGGAAGACTCCGGGTGTTTGGGCGTTTTTCGGGTTTTCTACGTGGTAGATTGCAACAGGGAGCCTTGGAGATTAACTCCAAGGTGCACCCGGAAAACTGGGCAAAAGCGAGTTTTGCCAACACGATGGCCGGGGAGCCAACGTGAACATAACCGGGTTATGTGATTGTTGTGGCGGAAACGGGACTCGGTGAGTCTTGACCTGCGCATATGGCTTAAATTACCATTGCGATATGAGTACGGGTCAGGCGGAACCGTACCCGATCTATGTCGTTCGGTGGGACCGTTGGCATGGATGAGAGTCTTCGGCGGTCTATGGATTAAATTGTCGTGACCAAGGCCAAGGAGACAAGATGCTCATATGGTTGGCCGTCCAAGAGGCGGTGGTGGAACGGGAACGTCTATAGCTTGAATTGACGTGACGTTGCCCGGTTCGCCGTGAATGTGCCCTGAGTGCATGGGGTGTGTGGCCATGCGGGCCTACGCCTGTGATGAAGTGTGTTTACACTATTGTTGTTGCCTACTAATAAAGTGCAGGGAAAGAGCATCGCCGCCCCGATTTTGGGGGCGGGATCGTTATAATTTGGTCAGCATAGCTGACCGTTATTTTTGTTTACCACCGGGCGGTGGATTGTGGCTTGCAGGTGTTGCGGAGCCGAGCGGGAAATAGCGGGCTAAAGCCCTTGAAGCTGTGTCGGCCCTCGAAGGCCTAAATGTTTATGTTTTTCCCATTTATCATGTATGGCCGGCCTGCATGCCGAGGTTTGGAAAATACTTTATTTAAAGCAAACTATTGTAAGTCCTTAAGGCCCGTACTCGTGTATTGTACATTCCTATTTAGTTTGTGTAGTGGACATTCATGCGTATGGCTGGGTTCTTTCCTTTCTTGCAACTTAATAATTGCTTCCGCTAGGTGTTGTGTAGGACGTTATGATTGGTTGATTGGTTTCAACGCGTAACCAACCGGTCTGTCCGTAGTATATGGCGTCGGGCCCGGCCGGACCTACTACTATATGTTATCCGACGGATAGGGGTGTTACAAATTGGTATCAGACTACTGGTTTCGATCAAGCTTAAATGAATTCGTGGGTGAATTCACTTTAAGGGGTGGTGAGCACATGTGTGTGCGTCATCGTTATAACATGAAAAGAACCCATGAATGTCCACTTAGGAATGAAAATACACATATTTGAGGAACCTGCGTGTTCCTATAATTGCTATTTGTAATAGTGTTTGGTCGCTTATCGGTGTTTTTACAAGATTATAGGTGACCAGAAGTGGTGCTGGACCGTCGGAACGGCCAGGTTCTGAGGCAAGCAGTGCACCTAGTGAGGCGCCTGCAACACCTCCGTCTGCCGAGACCATTAGGTTGGTGGCAAAAGCTGTCATGGCGATGATTAATACGCAACCTGCAAGACAGGTGCAGCAGCCCGCTCCTGCGGAGGAGCAAGTGCCGCTCCAAGCGGCGGAGCCTAGAAGGGTTGAGCAGGTGGCGGTGGAGCCGGAGTTACCTCGGAGAGCAACTGAAAGACAGTTGAAGCATGTGATGGGCTTCCACCCACCGGTGTTCTCGGGAACGGGAACCCCGACCCAGGCTGAGGATTGGCTCTCAAGAGTCAATAGAGTGTTGACAGCAACAAAAACAGAAGAGTGGCAGAAGACCATGATAGCGACGTTCCTTTTGGATGGGGACGCAAGGTTATGGTGGGAAGGCCTAGAGCTACACCAGTTGAGGGGAAGGCCATTGGCCGAAGTTCCTATGGCGGAGTTTGCAAGATTGTTCATGGCTCGATACCTCCCCTCAGCGCAGAGGATCGCATTGGAGAACGAGTTCCAAAAGTTGGTGCAAGGAGATAGCAGTGTAGACGAGTACCTCCACGAGTTTACTCGGTTGGGGAGATATGCTAGCGCTACCTTTGCCGACAAGGAGTGAAAGACTAACCGCTTCTACGAAGGGTTAAGAGATGAGCTGAGGTTGCTACTGTCAGGGCCCATGGCGCAGGGTTTCCTAACCTTGGTCAACTCGGCCCGGTCCTTGGAGAAGGACATAAGAAATGTGCAAGCTAAGAAGGAATCTGGCGGGAAGAAATCGGAGTTCAAAGCGCCGACTACGTCGAAGTCGGGCTATCGAAAATTCTTCAAGAAGACTAGGACGTCAGGTCCAGCTTCTTCTACAGGTGCCTCGGGGGCAACTACCAACCGAACCCCAGGTGCTTATTTCACGTGTGGAAAGACGGGGCACTTTGCCCGCAATTGCTGGAGCGAACGCCCAAAGTCCGAGAGAATGCAAGGAGCTACTTACGAAGAGAAGGGCAAGGCGGAGGAGTCAACCGCGTCCCACTATGATCCGACTCAGCCTAGAGTCTACAACTTGGGGCAGCAAGAGGCCATTAAACAAGCGGATGTGGTGACAGGTACGAGTTAATTTATAGCAAGATTAACTTAGATACTGTTGTTTATTGCTTGTTAGCTTAATATGGTTTGCATAGGCTTTGTTTTGATTAGCGATAGTCCGGCATGGGCACTGTTCGATACGGGAGCTTCACACTCCTTCCTGTCCGAAAATTTTATATCGCGCATTGGAATCCCTTCTTCGATGGAGAAGGACAATTTGGATGTGCTGCTACCGAATGGGTGCTCGATGCGTGCGGACAGAGTGTGCGCCGTAAAGGTTCACATTGGGAGCCAAGAGTTCGACTTGCTAGCATCATTGCTGCCGCTAGTAGAGTTCGATGTTATCTTTGGGATGGATTGGCTTTCGGAGCAGAAGGCTTGGATTGACTGTGACCGGAAGGAGGTCAAGCTGGGTGTTGGGCTGGGGACAACATTCGAGGGACTCAAGGGGTCGAGCAAGACGCTGATGTCTGCTCTTCAGGTGGTAAAGGCAGTTCATGCTGGTGTAGAGCTGTTCTTCGCAATAGTGGGGGTTGTGGAGCCAAAGTCCACGTTGGATAGCATCCCCGTGGTTTGTGAATACCCCGATGTGTTCCCGGATAGTCTTCCTGGGGCCCCACCGCGGCGAGAGATTGATTTCACCATCGAGCTTGTACCTGGGGCCAAACCGGTGTCACGTGCTCCGTATAGGTTGGCGCCTAAGGAGATGGCAGAGTTGAAAGTTCAGCTAGAGGAGCTGATGGAACAAGGTTATGTGTGTCCAAGCTCGTCGCCTTGGAGCGCACCGGTCCTCTTCGTTAAGAAGAAGGATGGTAGTATGCGGTTGTGTATCGACTACAGAGAGTTGAACAAGCTGACAGAAAAGAACAAGTACCCGATCCCGAGGATTGATGATCTCTTTGATCAGTTAGTCGGATCGTCGGTATATTCTAAGTTGGACTTGAAGTCGGGGTACTATCAGTTGAGGATAAGGGAATGTGATATCCCGAAGACGGCGTTCAGCACAAGGTATGGGCATTTCGAGTTCACGGTCATGCCGTTTGGACTGACGAATGCGCCATCAGTATTTATGGACTTGATGAACAGGACGTTCCGAGATTTCCTGGATCGCTTTGTGATCGTCTTTATTGACGATATATATGTGTACTCGCAGTGCGAAGAAGATCACTTCAAGCACTTGCATCTGGTGTTGGAGACTTTGAGGAGGAATGAGCTTTATGCGAAATTCTCCAAGTGCGAGTTCTGGCTACCCTCAGTAGCGTTCCTTGGTCACATTGTTAGTGGGGAAGGTATAGCGGTGGATCCGGCGAAGATCGTTGCGATACGGGAGTGACCTGAGTTGTCTTCTGTCGCGGAAGTCCGTAGTTTCCTCGGGCTTGCCGGATATTACAGGCGCTTCGTAGAGAACTTCTCGCGGATAGCGCTACCTCTCACGAAGTTGACAATGAAAGATCCGCGATTCTTGTGGACGCAGGAGTGTGTGCAAGCTTTTGAGGAGCTGAAGAGACGGTTGACCACGATGCCAGTGCTTAGTTCGCCGAGTGGGACCAAGGGCTTCGAGGTATATAGTGACGCCTCAGGTAGTGGTTTGGGCTGCGTGTTGTTGCAGTATGGGAGCATCATAGCTTATGGATCGCGTCAGCTGAAAGTGCATGAAAGGAATTATCCGGTCCACGACTTGGAGTTGGCGGCCGTGATATTTGCACTTAAGCTGTGGAGGCACTACTTATATGGCATAAGAGTCGATATTTATACCGACCACAAGAGCCTGAAGTAATTGTTGGATCAGAAGGATCTTAACATGAGGCAGAGGAGGTGGATGGAGTTCCTGGGGGACTACACCTTCAAGATTCATTATGTACCCGGGAAGGGCAATGCGGTTGCTGATGCGTTGAGTCACAGGGCTCCCGCCCAAGCCAACTGGTTGTCGGTGCATGATGAGCGGCTGATACGGGAGTTGGAGGAGCTTGAGATCTGTTGCGTTGACAAGCAAACGAGCGCCAAAGCAATGTTGAACTGGACAGAGGTCCAGTATGACCTGGCTGATCGGGTTCGGCAGGCATTGGAGTTAGATGACTCCATGAAGGAGCTTATGGAGGCAGTGTTGGATGGGTCAATTTTCAGTGAAAGATGGGCTGTTAAGGAAGGATCATCGGTTGTGCGTCCCAAGTGGGAGTAACCTACGGGCGGAGTTGATGTACGAGGCTCATCATACCAAGTACTCGATCCACCCAGGGAGCACAAAGATGTACCGTGACCTCAAGAAGCTGTTTTGGTGGCCGGGGCTTAAGAAAGATGTGGCGTTGTTTGTGGCTAAGTGCCAAACGTGCGCCTTGGTGAAGGCGGAGTGCCAAAAGCCGGGAGGATTTCTGAAGTCCTTGCCTATACCGGAGTGGAAGTTCGACGACATATCTATGGACTTTGTGCATGGGTTGCCAAGGTCGCAGAAGGGGAACGACGCCATCTGGGTGATCGTAGATCGGTTAACTAAAGTGTCACATTTCATTCCGCATAGGAAAGACGACTCGGTGGAGAAGTTGGCAAAGCTATATGTGGACAATATAGTTAGACTGCATGGTGTGCCTCGCAGCATTGTGAGTGATCGCGATGGGCATTTCACGTCCAATGATTGGAGGTTGGTGCAGCAGATGCTGGGGACAAAGTTGAAGTTTAGCACAGCCTTCCATCCGCAGACGGATGGGCAGACCGAGAGAGTCAATAGAACAATGGAGGACATGCTCCGCATGTGTGTTCTAGACTTCGGGAAGCATTGGGAGGACCACCTGTATTTGGTGGAGTTCGCGTACAACAATAGCTACCAGGCGAGTATCCAAATGGCGCCCTTTGAGGCCCTTTATGGTAGAAAATGTCGCACGCCGTTGTCTTGGTTAGAAATGGGTGAGGCAAGGTTGTACAAGAAGCAGGAGGTGGAGAGTGCTACCTCATTGGTGCGGATCATTCGGGAGCGCTTGTTGATCGCTCAGGACAGGCAGGCGAAGTATTACAATGCCAAGCACCGGAACGTGGAGTTCGCGGTGGGCGATTGGGTATACTTAAAAGTGAAGCCGTTCAAGGGGGTTTCGCGGGTGAGACGCTTGAAGAAGCTGAGCCCAAGATACCTTGGACCTTTTGAGGTCCTGGAGCGAGTCGGCGAAGCCGCATACCGTTTGAAGCTATCGGTGGAGTTGAGTGGGCTACACGATGTGTTCCACATCTCTGTATTGCGGAAGGCGGTGCAAGAGCCTTCGCAGGTGATCGCAGTTGATCAAGTACCGGTGGACGAAGGGTTGACGACTAGGGTCAAGCCCGTTCGTATTGAAGACTCCGAAGTTAAGCGACTTCGTAACAAGGAGATCTGAATGGTCAAGGTCCGTTGGGACAATTGCGGTCGTGAGGAGCTCTCTTGGGAATGGGAGCAGACCATGCTGGAGGAGTACCCAGAGTTATTTCGCTCAGGTACCGCTCTTGGTTTTATGTTTACTTTCCTTTAGTAATTTCGTGGGCGAAATTCTTTTAAGGGGGAGAGAGTTGTAATACCCCGAAACTCAAAAGAGAGACGGGTGGCATTTTTAAGCCAAGACGGGGTTTTGAAGCAGGTGACACGGGTCTCGACACGGGCGTGTCGGAGGCCGTGTCAGGGCGTGTTCGACCACGGGTCGTGCAGTCGATGATTTGGCGGTCGATGATCGTAGAAGGTTGGAACACGGCCTGGGACACGGGCGTGTCCCAGGGCGTGTCAGGCACACGGCATGTGACACGAGCGTGTCACATGGTCGTGTCCTCCTTGGTATATTTCTGGTCCTGTGCCATTTTTGGCACATGGGTAGTGACACGGGTGTCGACACGGGTGTGTCATCCGACACGGTTAGTGACACGGGCGTGTCATCCGACATGGGTAGTGACACGGGTGTCGACACGGGTGTGTCATCCGACACGGGTAGTGACACGGGTGTCGACACGGGCGTGTTGGTGGTCGTGTAGTTCTCGGGTTGGGAATGTTGGCCGATTGCACACGGGGGGAGTGACACGGGTCTCGACACGGGCGTGTCACAGGTGACACGGGCGTGTCGGAGGCCGTGTCAAAAGCCGTGTGCTGGTTTTCGAGTCGGTCGAGACGGCGAATGGGTGACACGGCCGGGCACACGGCCGTGTTGCAACCCGTGTTCGGCCCCAGATTTTGTATTTTGAGGCCTAATAGTGGCCGTTCGTTTCCTGGGCTTGGGATCCGACGCCTGGGAGTGGTTGCTGGCAGCTTAAACCCGAAAATAGGGTTTGCAAACCCCATTTTCACTTGGGTTCTCTCTTTCTAAATCCTAGAGAGAAGGGAGAGCAAGGTGAGAGGTTGGAGACCAAGATCCGGCCGCCGGTGGAGCGTCGGAGCTCCGAATCGTGATCCGAGTCCAGATCCGCGAAGGCGACGCCGTTGCGGTGCTTTCCAACCGCGTAGTTTTCTCATGGCGCCGCGGAAGAACGCAAGGGTAACAATTTCTCATCCTTGGGCATGTGAAGCCCTTTTTCCCTTTGCATAGGAAGCCCTCTCTCGCGAGTGAGCGAAGAGTTGGAGCATTCCTTGGGGTAGATATGTAAAGTCCCCCTTGTGTAGAGTCCGTATGCGAAAACGGACATAGGCATTGTGTGTGAAGCCTATCCGGATAAGTAGAGCCGGATTGGTGATGTTGCATTGCATATGAACCGAGGAAGACTCCGGGTGTTTGGGCGTTTTTCGGGTTTTCTACGTGGTAGATTGCAATAGGGAGCCTTGGAGATTAACTCCAAGGTGCACCCGGAAAACTGGGCAAAAGCGAGTTTTGCCAACACGATGGCCGGGGAGCCAACGTGAACATAACCGGGTTATGTGATTGTTGTGGCGGAAACGGGACTCGGTGAGTCTTGACCTGCGCATATGACTTAAATTGCCGTTGCGATATGAGCACGGGTCAGGCAGAACCGTGCCCGATCTATGTCATTCGGTGGGACTGTTGGCATGGATGAGAGTCTTCGGCGGTCTATGGCTTAAATTGTCGTGACCAAGGCCAAGAAAACAAGATGCTCATATGGTTGGCCGTTCAAGAGGCGGTGGTGGAACGGGAACGTATATGGCTTGAATTGACATGACGTTGGCCGGTTCGCCGTGAATGTGCCCTGAGTGCATGGGGTGTGTGGCCGTGCGGGCCTACGCCTGTGATGAAGTGTGTTTACATTATTGTTGTTGCCTACTAATAAAGTGCAGGGAAAGAGCATCGCCGCCCCGATTTTGGGGGCGGGATCGTTATAATTTGGTCAGCATAGTTGACCGTTATTTTTGTTTACCACCGGGCGGTGGATTGTGGCTTGCAGGTGCTGCGGAGCCGAGCGAGAAATAGCGGGCTAAAGCCCTTGAAGCTGTGCCGGCCCTCGAAGGCCTAAATGTTTAAGTTTTCCCGTTTATCATGTATGGCCGGCCTGCGTGCCGAGGTTTGGAAAACACTTTATTTAAAGCAAACTGTTGTAAGGCCTTAAGGCCCGTACTCGTGTATTGTACATTCCTATTTGGTTTGTGTAGTGGACATTCATGCGTGTGGCTGGGTTCTTTCCTTTCTTGCAATTTAATAATTGCTTCCGCTAGGTGTTTTGTAGGACGTTATGATTGGTTGATTGGTTTCAACGCGTAACCAACCGGTCTGTCCGTAGTATATGGCGTCGGGCCCCGGCCGGACCTTCTCCACCTTTTAATATTACCAAAAGGGGTGGGCAAGATCGAAATAAAACTATATGCATATATGAGAAAAAAATAGCAATCGAGATAAGCATGAGAAATATCTAACAATGTACTTTAGAAAGTAAATCATGAAGCAAACACAATAGCGGTGATCAAACATAAATTAGAGAATATAATGTGTTTGGGTCAAACATATGTGTAGAGTACACATAAGAAAATCATATTAGTTTTCAGAGTACAAAAAAGGTTTGGATAGCACAAGTGAAACTAAGTACACATTTATTTGGAATACAATGTTAAGAGATTTACAGAGTTAAGACAGTGTAACATTGTAATAATCAGGAATAGAAATCGTGTACTAGTACCTATGTGCTATAGACCTGTAATGCAGTTTCAGTGCAATTCTTATGCATGGAAGTGTTAGATAGAACAATGACATATGTACGTGTAGCATTAAAAAAACATCAGGTAGAAATGACCTTGAGGACATGTTTTATCTTAATTATTTAATATGCTATCACAAGAGAAAGAGAGTGAAAAATGACGTCACGTGCCTATTTACTTCATACCAAGACTAGAACTAGGGGCACTAAACTTAAGTTTTAGCCTTTGCACAAGATCAAAATGATTCGTTTGACCAATGTGCCCATCCTCACAATGCTCATGAAGACTTATCAGGAGGAGTGAGTAGTGCTTGGGGAGTTATCCTTGACACAAGATTTGATAGCATGCATAGCTTATTTTTTCATATTTATTTTCGTACTATCATTATTATAGCAGTTATTTCAAGGTCCCCGAATCACTCGAGATCTACCCACATATATAGATGCACTTTATCTTGTATATAAAGGACTTATGCACTATAATTGTGGCCCAAGGTTCTAAGGTTTATATAAAAATTGAGCACCATTACATTGATTGTTCAAGACATTCCTAACATATTAGACACAATATCGTGAGTTTTAACATGTAAGCATAGGATTTCTAAATGTGTTCTTTATCTAGGGATGTGTTAATAGTATAAATTCATTACACTACCTAAATCCTCACATATATCTAGAGGCATATTAACATACATTATCTCATCGAGTCACAGTCTAAAGCTCAGCATGTATAGATTCGACACATCATGACATAATTAGACAAAGTTCACAGAGATTAACGATCCTAAGTCAAACATTGCACGTAATAGTTATTCTCTAGGTTCTAGTCATGCATGTCCAAAAAAGAACGATCCAAAGTTTTTTATTATATTTTGGGGGGTTTTTTGTTTTTTTTTTTTAAGAAACGATTAAACATATCAAGCAAAACAAACAAAAAAACAATGCAAAAAAAAAGACATAAGACAACTCGAAAAAATATTACCCTTGATATTGATGAATATGAGACATGAAATAATGTTTGTACTATGTATAAGAAAAAAATCATGAGAATGCTCAAGACATAAATGAATCAAGCAATATGTCATCACTCTAGCCCCGTACTAAGTGATAGATGGGCATGTTGAGCTACATAAGTGTCATAGGGCAGGGTGTTATTAACATATGCACACATAAGAACCTGCTCAACCTAACCATCTTTCCCCCCAGCACCACAAAAGGACCTATTGGAACCCTCCCCGATTAAGGACAAGACGTGGTTTATAGGTTAGCATTTCTAATGCACATAATCCTACACCCCCGCTATTATGAGACACATCACAGAGAATCTTGTGTTATCATTTATATCAACTAGGAAACGTGAGGTTACCAACGCTAATCGTCAGAAGTCAGTACAAAAAAGTGCTACCGTCGGTAGTAGAGGTACTGCGGCGTGGTAGCTCATTATATTAAAACCTGAACCAGGTCAAACTCATCATAATTCTTTTTTACATTCTCTCACTTCCAAGGACTGTTCTTCTGTCAGCGCTTCCCAGATCTAGGTAAATATCTCCTCCTTTTCCCTTTCATTTTTATGTATGTTGAGAATAAAGTATAATTCGTGGAAATCTTGTCATTTTGGTCATTATCCGTGGAGGTTTCAAAAAGTATTTGAGTTTGATTTGAGGATTTCGTCACGGATTTTGTTTGATTTCTCGGATCTGACTTATATGAGCTTGGATCTTTTTCACTTATATGTTTTTAAGAGAAATTTGTGAAAAATTGGATTTTTGATGGAGATCCGGCGGAAGGGAACGGAGTCCAGTCTGTCACGCTACCGCGTGGTGGTAGCAGATTACCGTGTTGTGGTAGCCCCCAGAAAACTCTTCTTATTTTTTTAATGAATGAAATTTCTCGTGTTTTCCTGGCTATGGATTCTTGGAGCTCCCGACCACCACCACGATGTTTCTCAAAGCGATCTCGAGTACACACGTCCATATTACATGTGATATATGAGGCTATTGTAAGTGTGCCTATTATTACTGACATCGACGGCTGATACACGCACATTTACACCTATTTGGATCATTCGGGAGTGCTCTTGGAGATTTCAGTGGGTGACTGATTTTCTTCGGTTCTAGTACAGGAATTATATAACATTCTCTGAGATCCAGCTCTCACGTAGCTGGATGGAGGAGTGTCGTTGTGAATCAATTTTCAAATCGTTATTATACTACACGATGAACTAGCGAGGAAGTACGCCTGATTCGTAGGTGGGGAGCGACTCGATATCGTCGAGTCCTTCATATTTTCATGGGACTGGAGAGACATCAATGGGGTCTCCATGGAGAGGCAAAATGTCGATATCTCATCACCACCGTAGACACACTCATGTCAGATGCCTGCATCATTCAAGATATTCTGCGCCACTCACTGATGTTCAAGTATGGGGACAAAAAGAAGACAATGACCTAGCTTTCTATGGTAACGTACTACATCTTACCTGAAAGGCACTTTAGCATATTCGATCTTATTCTATCAATGATGTGTTATATATATCAGCTTAAATCTCTCGAGCGCAAGTGGCTGAACACTCTGCCGTTGGGCGGAGTGATCTAGAGTATCCTAATGGGGAAGTATCTGACCATCAACTAGTTGCATTACCCGACTTATATCTACCCACAGATTTATAGAGTAGGTGAGATTCCTACTTCATCTCGATCACGAGTCCCTGTTACAAAGCCTCCTTTATGCCGTGGAGGATTCCTTAGGGAAACCAGCCGGGATATCTATGGTATGGTGGTGTAGCAAGTACAAGAGATTACGCAAACGGCTAAGGAGGTGAAGGGCATGAAAAAGATGTTGAAGAAAATGATGAGCAAGCTAAATATTTCTCCAAATTTCTCTGAAGAATATTGTTTTATGGTTTTTTTTCATTTCATATTTTTATATTGTACCTAAAATAGGTTGAACACTTATGCATTTATGATGAACTCTATTGTTGGTTGTTATACCACTTGCATTATCAATCATGCGTTTAGTTTTGTTTCTTTTGATCAGCTTTGTGATACTACCCTGCTTAGCATGATTTTTATCGCTATTCTAATTTTTGTGGATATATTTATCGTGCTGGTTCAAAAATATGAGTACAAACAAAATGACAGAACAGTGAAAAAAATTATAACTAGTAAGCATATTGTGAAGTAAGATATAGTGTAGTTCATTTTGAACTTACTTCACGCAGTTGTTGGATGTTATTGGATAAGAGATTTAGGTATCCAAGTGCAACCGTGTGGGGCGATTACCTTGGGTGCCCAAATGCTACGTGATACACCGTGGGGGAATAGTGATGGATATGCCCTTACTAGTGAAATTGGTGCGTCATTTTTCACGATGGACCTCCATTTATACTTTGGCTTAATATTGTTTTATATTGCAAATTTCCATTCAGAGTTTTACGAGTTTTTATGTGAAGATCTTCAATTGACCAATATTGCGTTGGAGGTTTAGATACATTGAAATTGTTCTTCAAGTTAAAGTTATTTCGCTTGACATAAGGACTCATAGTGTAGTGATTCTTTAAAGGAGATTTACATTCATTTGTTTTAAAATAGAGACTAGTTTGTTTCTATAAGTGAAGGTGAGTGTTATGGTTAGGAATTTCACTTGCTTTAGCTTGAGGTTTTCTACTACCTTTGGTTGACTCAGTTATTATGTGACAGTTTATATTTAACATGCTTTTAGGTTTTGCACGAAACTTAGGAGTTGTGTATTTTGAGTTTTAATCATAATTTCCTTAAGTGTGTTGATTTTTTATAACTAATTCATTATTTTTTAATTTGAGATTATGTCTAGCATTATTGTATGCGATTACGCCATTTTTAAGAGTGGATACTACAGATTCAATGTGAGCTTTGTACTTACTCCTGAATTCTTCAAAAGTCTCATTCAACTCCATAATTTCAATTTATAATTATTGCATCTAGCACAATCACTACTTAGTGGTGAGTTTTCTAAACATAATCTCTCATTTAGTTCTTTTTCAAGATCCTTGTATTTTTCTAGTATTTCAGTGCAATTAGTACAAGGCGTGGAGTGTTTATCTAAAAAGCGTGTGAGAGAGCTAGGCACACCACTAGTAGATTTTACATTGACATTTTCTTTCAACCTATTATTTTCTAAACGTAATTTTGACTTAATGTTTGTCAATTTCTTAATTCTATGTTTAACCGCATTTAGCACATGCATTGTAGAAATAGAGTTACAGGCAATAGGGGAATTTGATTTTCTTACAGTGCTCTTGGATGAGGCAAGATTGGAGAATAGAGTTTCTTTGACTTCTTCATGTGTTTCTTCATCCAAAGTTGACATTTCATCTTCCCTTCCACGTAATGTGGTTGCCATGTCTTTCTCCAAGAGAATATATCCATTTGATTCTTCACGTAGATCCATGAGAAATTGCTTAGACTCATCATCTGCAGAAAGAGAACTATAAGTAGACTCAAGAATTTTCTATATATCATAGGCAGTGGGAAGTGTGTAGATGAGTTTAAAAATTTTATGACCAAGCCCACAAAACAGACTATTCATAGCTTTGGAATTTATGTGACACTCGTGCTTAGTTAAGTTATTTGGGGGCGTGATACTAGTTATGTTCCACACTTCTGTATCTAATAGTGTAAGAAATTTCCTCATTAGTATTCTCCATTCGTTATAGTTCACTCATGTAAAAAGAGGTGGTGTTAATAAAAATTTTTGTGTACAATTTTAATTCCTCGCTAGTCGTTTTGAGATTAGGGTTGACCATTATTCCCAGTAGTCAATCGTTTTGGAATAACCTCGCTCTGATACCATATGTTAGATCTAGTGGCCAACCTTAGAAGGGGGATGAATAAGGTTTTATGAGTTAATTAAAAATTCGAATAATTTTGTCAAGCAAAACTAGTTTTGGATGCTACCGTGGGAAGCTACCTTGTTAGCGTGTGGCGGTAGGTCACAGACCTCATTTTCCTAAGCAAATTTCACCTTGTAAATGCACACACCCTTCAGAGATCTACCAGCAAACAACCACGACGTCACATGTAGAATTAAGAACATCAAATAATTTTACTTACACAGAAATAAAAGTGCTTTACAATTACAAGCACTAGATCTTCATGACGCAGGAGATCGGAGGCCGTGAAAGTAAAATTTCATATAATTTTCTATACCGATCCACTACCCGAACCAGTTGGCTCTCTCCCTTTTACTCCAAGAAAGATCTTCGAGCCGGCTCTTCATCTTCACACAAAGAAGTGTCTTAGAGCCTCACTAGATACCGCGATCTAGACGTCCCTTCCCCATAATGATTTGTCATGGAATCCTTCTAGGATTCCGACGACCTTGACTGATCGATTTTCCTCACCACAAAAAAAACAAAAAAGAGAAAAATACCAAAAAAGTAAAGAAGATTTAAGTTTAATTCTCTCTTGAGTCAATTCCTTTGTTAAGCAATGTGTGACAAGTGTTAACAATCATCATTAGGATGCAACTGATCAACTCCTCTTGGTAATTGTAGTCCTTTGCTCGCCGGAGATCTTTGTGCGCAACAGAGAGGGAGGAGTCTTTCTCTTCCTTTGATGGATACGGTGGAACGGTGCTAAGAGGCACCACACGAACCCTAGAATGAAGTTTTATCTCTCTTCTTTCATACAAGGAACGAAAAAGCGAAAACCTTTTATACATCTTTAAAAAACAGGCTACCGCCGGCGGTAAGACTAGCGCCCGGCGGTAGGTCATTGCGCGTCGAGGTGACAGTTGTCCCGCAAATTTGTAGAAATATTCGAAAAAGATATTTTTCTGCTTTTTTGCGCTAGCGTGGTGCGGTACCCAGCTATTGCCTTGCGGAAGCTCAAGCTTCCTGACGAATCCATCTCAACGATCGTTGAGAGATCTAGCACTACGCGGTATGAAGCTAGCGTTGCGCAATATGTCATCAAACGCATACCCAGAAAAAATCCTGAAGCTAGCGCTGGCGATATCTCTACCGCGTCACGGTAGGTCCCTGAGTGACCATTCAAATTAAATCGAAGCTAGCACTCGGCGATAGCGCTAATGCGCGGCAGTAGGTCACAGATTTGAGTTCTTCGCCTCTTTTGAACCTGTAAACCTACACACTATACCAAACACAAGTGTGATCAAATACAATATGGGAATTGATATTGTCAAACTGAAGATATGCGAACTGTAGGCTCGAACAAGTCGCTCTTCAGCAAGAAACTTAACAATATCCTCCTCGATCTTTACCTGGAAATCCAGCTTGAAGATGATGTTTGTTCGAGCGAGCGGACTAAAGGGGAGAAGCCATAGGTTACCTTTAAACATCAAATACCTCTCCGACCAGCGAGGTACTTTATTCAGCAAGGTTACTACCTTCATCCCTGTAAAACCATAGAGCAAAACTCCTTTGAAGACCTTGTTCACTCCTTTGCCCATTGTAATCGATCGCACAATAAAGATTCATGGTAAATCTTACTCGCTCAGTTCGTAGATAGATTATGAATCTCATAATTAATATCGCCGTATTTGGCGAAAACTTAATGAGCACCATACCATAGAAGTCAAAAATTTCTGTAAGCTCTATCAATGGAGGAAAGAAGAAGCCAAAATCAAAATGATCTCTAGGGATGGCGACTAAATTATGGTTGGAAGTATTATTCTGATTATTCTCTTCTGGGAGCCTTGCAATCGCATCTATATCGTCCATATTTTTGGCAACAAACTCCTCAAATTCGGCTTGAGAAATTGGTGATTTCATGTAATCAGCTCCAAAGAAAGCAGATGCAATGAAATCTAGCCGACTGGAGTTTTTTTTGGCTCATCATCTGTTTAAGAGTTAGACATATTTATAGGATTTCCTTATCTTCATATAAGCAGTTGTTCTTATTAACCCAGAAATCGGCGATCCCTCCTAAGGTAACAACTCGCAAGTCGCGGACTGCTCCAAGAGGTCGCGGCCTGTCAGCCTTTCCTTCTAAGGGTGGGCGGACTGACCTTTCAGTCCGCGCGGTTAAGGCGGTGTCTCTAGCCAGACCGCCCAAGTCGAGCAACTCCCGCTCGATCTGTAGGGGGTACAAACTGCTGCCTCGGTCCTCCCATGCAGACCGTGCGAGTGGTTGTTCAGCTAACCGCGATAGTTCATCCAGCAAGAGAACCCAACAGGAGGCGGACTTCAACAGAAGGCGTGACCTGGACTCCTCAGTCCAACAGGTCGCCAGCCTGTCGCCAAGTGCGACAAGCCTCCATCAGGAAGCGGCCTGCTCAACCTATCCGCCACAAGTTGGGAGTACACATTCCACAGTCCGCCAGGGTTGATTCAGCTCGGAAACCGTTCAGGTACATCTCGGTCTCCGCGGGCTGGGCAGACTCGTTATCAAGTCTGCCTTCATTGATAAAGCCCAGCTCGGCAGCCAATCGCTCATCCTTATCTGCAGCGGGCAGGGCGGACTCGCTCAGCAGTCCGCTAGCTAGCCCTCCAGATTCCCGGAAATATAGGCGGACTCATTGCGTAGTCCGCCACTCAGCTTCAAGCGCCCGCTTCTTCCCAGCAGCAGACGGACTCTTCCTCAGCTCGCATACCGCACGAGCTCGCTCAGCAGAGGGGGCGGACTCGTCCGAGTCCGCCAACAGCAGGACCAACTTCAGACAAGTCCCAGACCGCGCGGCTTGGCGCGGACTCCGCGGACTTAGCATTTGTACTCACATAACTCACCGACTTACCGGGGGTGACGTTACCAAGACCGTTACCTCCTCAGGCCAATAAATAGGCGCCCATAACTCTCATTCAGGGACACGGCAGAGGCGTCAAGGTCCCGGCATCATCTCCTGCGGACTCAATTTCCCAGTCCGCGCGACCTGCTTCCCTTCTCTCTGTTTGATAAAGCAGTCCGCCCGGCTTAGTCAAGCGAGCTTCCTGATCATTAACCGTGCGGTCTGCCGACCTCCCATGGTCAAACCGCGCGGCCTCTAGCATTCTTATTCTTTAGTCGCTAGCTTCCCCTTTTGTACCCTTTATTGCTTTTAAATGTAATGGTGCAATAGAAAGCTGTAATATTACTTCTTAATTAAAGGAAAAGTCCGTCACAAGAGTGGCATTCAATTCGTGGCGGGCGAAGTCTGTTGTTGCCGCTGTTAGCAGCCCCCTCTTCTCTTCTTTTCTCTTGGTCTCGTCATTAGAGCTCAACCGTCAAAGTAACCGTCTGCTCGACAGTACCCGATCAACCTTTCCAGTTGCTCCCGACAAACCTCTCCTCTATCCCCGCAACCCTCTTCACCTAGCTTGTAAGACCGAACAACCAGTTAACTAGAAGGCGAATTTCTGTCATCAATAGTGCTCATCATCAGTTTGCTAGTTTGTGTGCCTATAGTTCTGCACTTGACAAATTTTTAAATCACAAATCTCTTGCGCGGGCAAGAATGTTTAGCCGCTCAAGTTACAAAGCTAGGCATTCATTCAAGATAAACATCACACAACATTTAGTTTGTACAGATAGATTAGTACAGTTCGACAATATTCAAGCAAGAAAAAGATAAAAGTTCATTGCATAATAAAATCTAGTCGCGATGACTAGTATTATCTGTCTAGCTCAAATAAAAGAATATTACAATTTTTTCACAAATGTTTTTGGGATTATTGCTACCCGTTGTGGTCAAGAGAGTCCCTTCCTAGGAGAGTAACATGATCCCATGCCTGCAAGAGTATGGTAAATGCAGCGGTTAGATGGTGAGGTATAGAGTTACGAGCTCGTTGAATTCGGGAAGCGCCACGGACCACGCGACTAAGCGGAACAATGAACTTAGTTAATGCACCTTGTTCATGAATCTGTGCGGATTGATTCACTTGACCAACCACTGGGATGGAAGTTTCCTACCTGACGAAACCGTTATCTGATTATCATAGCCTCTCCAGACCTATGACATCATGTTGCTGGTTTCTCTCCTTGTCGACCATCTAATAATACTTATTCTTGTAATATTCTATATTTTCTTCCAACTTTCGAATCCACTGGTCTTGAGCTCTCTTCTCTCTTTTTAGGGATGCTGATAGAATTGCAACTTGGTCCTGCTGCTTTCTCCCATTCTAGCCACTCCTTCTTCCCTTTCTCTAGCTCAACCCACAAAGTTTCTTCCCTCCTCAGCGCGGACTGTCGCTTCTACTCCAATACAACTTTCAGGATTTCCATATGATTATCCAACCCTTTTATTGCTGCCTGGCTCCCTTTGTTGATCTCACTAATTGATCAGGTTAGTGGTAGTGCAGACAATGACAAGGACCCCTGTCGCCAAAGAAGTCGCCATTTCATTTGAAGCTAAAAACATAAAACAAGTTTAAATTAACATACTTAACAGATTACAACAAGTTTAGTTTCACGTGCGAGACCGCTTGGCGCCAGTTTTTTTTCTTGACCGGTTAATTCTGCAACATGGCGGTTATGGAAAACAGGACTCCTTAACTGTATAGAATCAATCCGGCTAAGTTGGTAATCCCGGTCTTGATGATCGATTCTTCTTTCTCGCATCCATCTCTTAGGTAGAAAGAACAATATATGTGGTCTCTATTATATTCTTCACCGGTCATTTTTTCTGATGAGGCGACCTATAAGGAGGCGGGAGTTTGATAACCTTTGATGTTGGTTTCAAATCACCTATCCGCAGAAGATCCACTGCTCTCTAGTGGAAATCTTCATCTTCCTCCTCAGTAAAAAGGATTAGCTGACCGCTCGACTTTTCGCCTTCAACGAGAATCTTCTCAGCAAGTAATCTTTCCCGTATTTTTTTCTTCTCATCCTCCTCAGAAGCCGCTAGAACTTGATCCCCAGGCTCCTTCGATAGAATTTGGAGATCAGGATCACTGACTGCTGTATCGTCCTCTTGGACCGGTGGCTAATTATTGAGGTTCTCTAATTATAGCAAATAATCATCATTAACCACAAGGGTAATGTTAATCGCCAGAATATATTTATCTTCTTCGGGAAAGTGGTCAAGCTCATCTAGCGCGATTAAAGAACATACCTTTTCAGGTTGTGCGGTTACCTGTTAGAATACCAAAGAAGTTTTGTTCTCCTTTTTTTTTATTGTCATAAAAGCTTACAACAAGCTGGGCTTTTTATAAGCCCCAAACAGAAGTAAAAGTTGACTTTACAATAAGTGCTGTTTACAAGTGGTGGCATATCCCTAGGCACTTTAGTTTACCAATACATATCTTATCTCTTATACTAACTCTTGTCTTGTTTTCTTCTGCCAGTGCACAAGCTTGCTTTGATGACTTTATATGCGAGCTGTACATCTCCTTGCTGGATGGCTTACCGAGAGATTACTTCTTATCTTCCTTCACCCCCTCTTGATCTGGAGGTGGGCCAATGTTCATGGCAGTTCTTAGTTTTAGAAAGCGGTCTTTTCCCAAGGGTTTGGTTAGTAGATCGGCAAGTTGCACTTCAGTTCGACAATGCTCCAGTGTAATCTTGCCCTTTTCTACTTGCTCTCTAACAAAATGATGGCGTACATCGATGTGCTTGCTTCGGTTGTGAAATACGGGATTTTTAGCTAGGGAAATAGCTGAAGTATTATCACACCTGAGAATGACTGCAGGCGTTTTTGTTTCTTCCTCTTCTTGCTTATTTGCACTCTGTTTTTGTATTTCCATTAACCATAGAGCTTCACAGGTGGCATTTGACATTGCCATGTATTCTGCTTCAGTGGTTGATAGGGCGATGGTTTGTTGCTTGCGTGAGCTCCATGAAATGGGCTTGGAATCGAGTAAGAACAAATATGCACTTGTGCTTTTTCTTTCATCTAGGTCACCTCCCCAGTCAGCATCACAAAAGCCATTTAGAATGCCTTTGCCTCCTCTTTGATAGATAAGTCCAAAGGATTTTGTTCCTTGAAGGTAACGTAAAATTCGTTTGGCGGCATTTAAATGTGCTTTGCTGGGGTTAGCCACATACCTTGAAATTTTATTCACAGGGCCTTCCAGATCCGGTCTGGTGTTGGTTAAATATATTAAAGATCCAACTATTTGCCGGTATTGTTCTGGATCTGTCTTCTCTTCTCCTTCCTTTCTTTGTTCTAGTTTCTCACTTGTACTCATGGGAGTTACTGCTGGGTTGCAGTCCTTTAAGTTGAATTTTAGTAACAGTTCTTTGGCATATTTTTCTTGTGAAAGAAATATACAGTCAGGATATTGATATATTTGCATACCTAGGAAGTAATTCAAAAGTCCAAGATCCGTCATTTCATAGTGTTGCATCATTGTATGTTTGAACTGCTGGATCAAAACTGTAGTATTGCCTGTTACAATTATATCATCTACATAGATGCACACTATGAGAATTTGCTTTTGAATCTTCTTTGTGTATAATGATGCTTCCACTGGACATCTTATAAACCCTTCATGTAGTAGGAAGTGATCAATATTAGCTTTCCAAGCTCGTGGAGCTTGTTTTAGTCCGTACAAAGCTTTATGTAGTTTATACACATCATGTTCATGGTGCTTTATAAGAAATCCTGTAGGCTGTTCAACAAATACTTCTTCTTCAAGAATACCATTAAGAAAGGCTGATTTGATATCAAGTTGATATATAGGGTATGTTTTCAGAGCCGCAATTGCAATGATGAATCGGATAGTTTCCATTCTAGCTACAGGGGCAAATGTCTCCTCAAAATCTCTTCCTGGTTTTTGAGAGTAACCTTTTGCCACTAATCGTGCTTTATGTTTGATTATCTCACCTTTTTCATTGCTTTTGATCTTAAAAATCCATCTGAGCCCAATCACATCTTTGTGTTGTGGTCTTGTGGTAAGTGTCCATGTGGAATTTTTGTTGATCATAGCAAGCTCTTCTTGCATAGCTTTTCTCCAAACTTTATCTTTATTGGCTTCTTCAAAAGTTTCAGGTGTGTGTGAGAATAAAACTAATTCACACTGCTCATAAATTTCCTGAAGACTTCGTGTTTTAGGGGAAGGTGATGATGAATCTGAGCCAGAATCGACAGCCACAACTTTGGGTATATCGCTTTCTTCAAGATTTGTTTGGATGGTGCAAGGAACCCATTCTTGTTCAACCACAGATTTTGTTGGATATGAAAAGTGCTCTTCATCTGATTTCCAATCCCAACTCATTGCTTCATTGAATGTAACATTTCTTGAGATGCTAAGATGTTTATTGGTTGGATTAAAGAGTCTGTAAGCTTTAGACTCCTCACTATAACCCATAAATAGTAGTTTCTCACTCTTGCTTTCTAATTTGCCTGTCTTAGTATTGTGTGCATAAGCAATACATCCAAAGGTTTTAAAGTGAGCAATAGAGGGTTGCCTTTTGTAAATAGCTTCATAAGGTGTCATACCTGTTAAAGCCTTTGTAGGAGATCTATTTAAGATATACACTGCAGTATTAGTAGCTTCTCCCCAAAATTCTTTTGGCATATGAATGGGTAACATCATGGCTCTTGCCATTTCTAAAATGGTGCGATTGCGTCTTTCCACTACTCCGTTCTGCTGAGGGCTTCTTGGAGCTGACAATTCTCTTCTAATGCCTTCATTTTTGCAAAAACTGGACATTTGCTGAGAGAGGAATTCACCTCCTCTATCTGTTCTAAGGGCTTTAATAGTACTTTGCAAATGTTTTTCAATAAAAACTTTAAACAACTTGAAACTTTCAAAGACTTGTGCTTTATTCTCTAGATAATATATCCACATATATCTAGAGAAATCATCCACTAAAAGTAGGAAATACTTTTTACCTCCAATAGATGTAGTTTGGGCAGGACCCCAAAGATCAGCATGAATGAGCTCTAGTGGGATAATACTTCTCCATTTAGCCTCTTTTGGAAATGGTGCTCTGTGAGATTTTGCTTCAATACAGCTTTCACAAAACTCTTTGTTTATTTTGATTGGTGGCATCCCGGTGACTAACTGTTGAGTTAGCTTAAGTGCATCCCAATTGAGGTGCCCCATTCTTTGGTGCCATAGAGTAGACTCATTAGTAGAGGAGTGAATTTGTTGTGAGGTATAACAACACGTCTTCATATCTATATAAAACACTTTATTTGTTGACATGTTGGTGGATACCAGTACTTGCTTTGTAGTATCTTCAGTAATATAACAGGTTTGTTGTGTAAACATAACAGAATAACCTTTTTGTAAGAGTTGTCCAACGCTCAGTAGGTTTTGAGTTAGATTTGGGACCCAATTCACATCTGTAATTGTTCGTTTATCTCCTTTATTGGTTGTAACTGAAATAGAGCCCTTTCCTTCTATTTGAAGCACTTTGCCATCACCCAAACATACCTCTGCCTTTTGTGATTCATCCAACTGTTCAAACTGTGATTTATCATGACTCATATGACTGGATGCTCCACTGTCAATATACCATCGCATATTGATTGTGTTGGTGGTTGTTGAAGTATTTGAGCACATGTAGAATAAAGCTTCTGAATCTGGTTTTTCAGTAAACTTGACTTCTTCTTTGTTTTTATACCAACAATCTTTGTCAAAGTGGGTTGGATGTTTACATCTTTTACATCAGTTAAAGCAATCTTGTGTATTATGTGTAGGCTTTTTACATAATTCACAATACATGGGTTTATGTGGCATGTGAGATTTGCCTTTGTCTTTTCCTTTTTGCTTAGTTTTCCAACTTGGTTGAGCAGATTTGTTGATGCTACTTCCACTGTTATTGGGCCTGCTATACTGGATTTTAGTCTGCAGGGCTTGTTCAATAACAGGAGTATGTTTTCTCATCCTGTCTTCATGAGATTGTAAAGAACTCATTAATTCAGTTGTAGTTAACAAGTCCATGTCATGAGCTTCTTCAATAGCAGCTACTACATGGTCATATCTTGTTGGTAAGCTTCTCATGATTTTATGGACAATTTGTTGATCTTCAACAACTTTCCCAAGATTACGTATTTGGTTAGCAATATTTGACACACGGGCATAGAAGTCCAATATAGATTCCTCCTCTCTCATTTCTACTGCATCTAACTGCCTCCATAAAGTATGTACTTTGATAGAAATTACCTTGTGTGTGCCTTTAAATTCCTCTTTTAATTTATCCCATGCCTCCTTAGCTGAAGCTGCACTCATAATACGGGGAAAGATGGTATTAGATACTCCTTGTTGAATAAGAAGTAAAGCTCTTGCGTTTTTCAATCGTTCATCTTTTGAAGTCTTGATTGTTGAAGATATTTCTGAGATTTTCAACGGGGAGGTCGTTTCTGCCTCTTTGTCCTTTATATGTATGCCTTGCTCAATGATGTCGAGAAGATCTTGAGAATCAAAAAGTGTAAGCATACGAATACTCCAGAATTCATACATCTCTCCATTGAATATGAGTACACCAGTTTGACTGTAAAGAGGGATATAACTGGTAGATGATGATGCCATACTATGTTCTCTACTTTGTTACAAAGTTCGATATCGAAAGTCTCTATGACTAAAGAACAGTATACTAAACCTCCCTCTGATACCAGTGTTAGAATACCAAAGAAGTTTTGTTCTCCTTTTTTTTTATTGTCATAAAAGCTTACAACAAGCTGGGCTTTTTATAAGCCCCAAACAGAAGTAAAAGTTGACTTTACAATAAGTGCTGTTTACAAGTGGTGGCATATCCCTAGGCACTTTAGTTTACCAATACATATCTTATCTCTTATACTAACTCTTGTCTTGTTTTCTTCTGCCAGTGCACAAGCTTGCTTTGATGACTTTATATGCGAGCTGTACATCTCCTTGCTGGATGGCTACCGAGAGATTACTTCTTATCTTCCTTCATTACCTTGTCCGAAGCGGACATTTCGCCCTTTTCCAGCACCTTCGAAGTAGTCTGGCTTTTCACAACTTTGAGGGCAGATGGTTTTTTGTTCTCCATCTTATTTTTCATATTGCCTTCTCTATCCATTCCTTAGCGGTAAATTTTGATGAGTGCTTCCTCTTCTTTAAAATGGCAAGTACAACATCCATGTTCTCCTTCAGCTTTTCCACAGACCTTCGGCGCCGAAGGGAAGGAGGGGGAGAGAGAGAGAGAGAGAGATTACCACCACGGCGAGACTACCCACGATGAGATTACCACCACGGCGAGACTACCACCACGGCGAGACCACCAACCCGAGAGCCTACTCCGGCGAGAACCTGCAGCTAGACCCTTACTCCGGCGAGTGCACAGCCCAGCCAACTCCACAGCTCCGGCGAGACCTGCTTAGCGAGATCACCACGAGATGCTCCGGCGAGAACTCTCCAGCACGGGCTCTGATGTAGGCCACTATGTTTGTCACTATAACGGCTAAGGGGATTACACGTACGCCTCTCTATTTCCACTATTACGCTCACACAATAATTAAACGCAGCACACTCACGAACAACGTTATCAACTATTACTAACGTACGGTAGCCACGCCGTTTTAAGATCGAACAAACGACTATAGGTCGTCGTTCTCTCAAGCTAAAAGGACCCACCCGGTCCGAACGATCGATGGTTGTACCAAAAGAGATCTACCGAAAAGTTCGGTTTGGAAATGGTAGATCTCTCCCAACAAAACGAAAGCGAGGCTCGCCAAAACTCTCGGAAAATTAAACAACTAGAAAGAACAACACATGCAATCGAAAAGATAAACCACGAACGAAAAAACGATTCCAAAGTAACACAAAGGTATTCCACCAAATGAAAATCTAAAAAAATAAGAATCACACAAGAGGTAGAATATCTCGTTACCCAACCGGAATAGATGATTCCGGTTCACTTTCAAGGATCGTTCTTCCACGACTCCGCCGGAGTTTCGCCGACCGGAAAAAAACTTGTCCGCTTCCTTTGCTTCACGCCGGGATGGAGGAAAACCACAAAGGGAGAAAACACCTTGATCTTGTTCGATTTCACTATGGAAAAGGGCTGATTTGGGGGCTCTTGATGGAGGGGGTTGATCGGTTTTTTTGGGTGAGGGGGAAGACTTTGGACGAATATTGGAAAGGAGGAGGAGGAGGTAGAGAGGAGGGAAAGAAAGGGGGAGGCCGAAATTTTGGAGAGGAGGAGAGGAGAGGAGGAGGAGGAAATGATGTTTCCAAGAGGGGAAGAGAGAGGAGGGGGAAATTCAAAATTTGAATTTTGGTTTTCAATTTTTCATTCTCTAAATAAAACCATGAAAGTCCATGCCTATATATAGGCTTTACAACATACCTTGGCTATATGCAGCCCACATAAAGAAAATAAAAATAATACAAAATGTTTTAAACATTACATGATGAAAATAAAAATGAGAATAGAAATAAACTAAATAATGTTTAAAAGCCTTCATCTCATATAGCTCCACATCATGTAGTCTTCATCTTCATCATGTAGGAGAACGCCGTCGCCGTCGCCGTCATCATCTTCAACATGTAGGAGAACACCATCGCCGTCGCCGTCGCCGTCATCATCTTCAACATGTGGGATAACGCCGTCGCCGTCACCGTCATCATCTTCAACTTTAACACGTTGGGGGTTGCCGCCATCAATCCTCCCCCGCTCAAAATAACTCATCACCGATGAGTTGGCATGGAGGTGCTGGCGCCGAAGAACATCATCCAAAAGAACCATCGTCGAGTCTGAAATCCAAGGGTCACCGGAGACCGGGCGAGCACACCATCGTATCACATAACGCTGAATACCACCTCTTGGAGAGGAGAGCAAAAAACCAAATATGAACCTGTCTAGCAAACAGATTGTCCTGGGGAAACTGGGAAAAGCATTAGGCAAATAAAGAGGAAAAATTTCTTCATCAACAGTCAACGTACCTCCGTTGGAGACCGATGGAGAGGACGATCCAAGAACAAGCTCACCCCCCAACCCAAATGAAAATATAGTGGCACCAAACGTAGAGTTAGATATTTCAAAAGGTGGAAAAACACAATGCGTGAAATTGGAAACATTTAAACTAGGGGAATTACCCCATTCAGTGGTTAACTTCAACAGATATGTTGTTTCTCCTAATTGATTAAAAATCCGAAAAGTTCTAACTCGCCAAATCGTCAACGTTTCTATAGTTCCCGAAGGCATCCGTTCTGGGATGAGACGCACCAAGAGTAAACCGAAAACCTTATAAGGAGACACCCTCTTATGTAAGTTAGCGATATATTGATAAGAAGACATGTGTGTGACTAACGCTTCCTTACCGTGCTTATGTAAATTAAGAACAAAAGAGACAAATACTAGTGCATGTTGACTTGTCATAGAAAATGGCGGTAACGGAACTACATAAGGTGGCACAAACGGAAATAAATATGGTGGTGCAAACGGAAAGTAATAGGGTGGCACTAGCGGAACTACATCAGGAGGCACTAGTAGAATGAAATCAGGTGGTACTAACTGCATGCAGTCCGATGGCACAAAAGATGGCCACGTCATTAACGTGCTCTCAGAGATTTGGTGAATCTTAGAAAATTGAGAGGGTACAGAATTAACGAGACTGTCATCATGACCCAACACAACATCTAATAACACACGACGCGACATGTCCCAAGGAGGGTCCAGCATGGATGGTAAAACTAATTGACTCAAATCAGGCAAATTAAACGCACAACACAAAGGATCCACTGGTCGGGTCAACATATCAAGAGGGATTATCGGTAGCACTAACAATGAGAAAGAGTTAAGATTGTATTTAAATTCACGCCACGGAGTTAGCATAAGGGGACGCTTATCCGGGTCTACCTCAATAACGACCTCCAAAAGTATAACTCTCTTACTTGGAAATTCTTCCAACTCATAAATTGTGACATTAGTAGCAGTAGAAATCTCAGGAATGGGCGCATCGATAGATTCCGGAGGAGGGGCTACGTCATACCCAGTGTCAAAATATGGATTTATCGTCCAAGTAAAATCCTCCGGGTGCAAGCCATCAAACTCTACCGAAAAATCAAACAAAAGATTTTCCCTCACGATAAACTCATCTGGCTCATCATCACCCAACTCACTCTCCGAATAACACTCCTCACAGGAGGACTCTACCAACTCATCCGAAAGTTCTTCCAACAATAAATGTTGATCATATAGTAAGTCTTCCAAATCAGTTGGGGCATCCATTAATTCGTGATTAGAGAAATCAACTAGAACATCCTCACTTACAAGATCCTCAAGAAAATCAGAGATATTCTCATTAGGTGTAATCGTAGCCTCTAACACGTCGAGGCTTGTATTTTGGAGAGGGCTCTCAACACTAGGGTGATCAGTCACAACGCTAGTGTGGCTAGTAATGGGCAAAGTAATACTCTCACAGGTCAAACTATCATCATCCCAAACATCATCTAACTTACGACTGGGTAAGCTCTTAGCGTAAGATAACTCTTCCAATTCAGCCAGATTGTCAATCGAATTAGGGTCATCAAAAGACTCCACTACGATCAAGATGGATGGCTCCGAAATGTCGTCGAAGGGGAGTGGAGATGATTCCTCATAAGAGAAATCCTCATCAAGGTCACTAGGGTAACCAATCTCCTCGGTGATGGGCGCAATCGTAGAATCAGCCTCAGACTCATTAGGGGAGTCAATAACTAGATTTGACAGCTCAGGGGGAGACTCTAAGGAGACTACGGGCGTAGTCAGAATAGAATGATCGATAGTGCCAAACCCAGTCGTTTTACTAGTCTCACGTGTCTTGATCGCCTGACTACCCACGAGGATAGGAACACTCTCATAATCAAGTTGGGGTCTAGTGCCCTGGCGGGGAGAAGTAAACTTATGTGACGTCCTAGCACGGGAGTACGGGGTGTCATACTGGTACGGTGTAGGCATAATCATAGGTGGCGTTTCACTTACATTTTTAGATGACTGAGAACGACAGTGGGGAGGGTAATACTCATCCGTTAATAAATTCTTCATAATATTCCAACCTACAGGTGACTCTTCGAGGGATGTCCCAAAACGTCTCTCCTCATTGAGCCAGAAGGTCTGGGCTCGACTAAATAATTGAAGTCTCGCGACGGGGATCCTCTGGGGGTCCACTATCTGATATCTCTCAAAATAGCGCTCCATAGTCTTTACCCAGCTTAAAAACTCTTGAGTTCCACCTAGCCCATCATAGGTCGGAGCTGGAACTCTAACATGCCTAGATGAGTGCGGTACAACCTGATTAGCTTTTAGGTGGCCAATCAACCCATTAATCTCTTCCACTACCGGACAATGGAAAGGCTTTCTAACGTTCATGACAAAACCTAAAGATTTCATTCGGGAAACGTGAACATCGTAGGCCATTTTTGTTTTAATTTTCAGCGGGAAAATGAGGATAGACTATGCGGAGTAAGTGCACAAATACAAAGAAATATAGTCTGATCCTGATTAATTTTCAAAGATAGATTTGTTCCCGCTAAAATTTCAAAATAATATATATATTTTTTGATATTCTTGCTGGCAAAAATATGGAGATTATTAATTAATTTTTTTTTCTTAATTTTTGCTAAAAAATAAAAATTTAGGCTGCTATTGGCAGACCACAAAAAAATATTTTTTTGCTTTTTTATTGTTTGAAAAATTTTGTGCACGTGCGTGTCGGCCTACTAAAATTAAATAGGATGGTGTCAATTAAGAAATTGACACAACCTCCCTCTGATACCAAATTGATGTAGGCCACTATGTTTGTCACTATAACGGCTAAGGGGATTACACGTACGCCTCTCTATTTCCACTATTACGCTCACACAATAATTAAACGCAGCACACTCACGAACAACGTTATCAACTATTACTAATGTACGGTAGCCACACCGTTTTAAGATCGAACAAACGACTATAGGTCGTCGTTCTCTCAAGCTAAAAGGACCCACCCGGTCCGAACGAGCGATGGTTGTACCAAAAGAGATCTACCGAAAAGTTCGGTTCGGAAATGGTAGATCTCTCCCAACAAAACGAAAGCGAGGCTCGCCAAACCTCTCGGAAAATTAAACAACTAGAAAGAACAACACATGCAATCGAAAAGATAAAGCACGAACGAAAAAACGATTCCAAAGTAACACAAAGGTATTCCACCAAATGAAAATCTAAAAAAATAAGAATCACACAAGAGATAGAAGATCTCGTTACCCAACCGGAATAGATGATTCCGGTTCACTTTCAAGGATCGTTCTTCCACGACTCCGCCGGAGTTTCGCCGACCGGAGAAAAACTTGTCCGCTTCCTTTGCTTCACGCCGGGATGGAGGAAAACCACAAAGGGAGAAAACACCTTGATCTTGTTCGATTTCACTATGGAAAAGGGCTGATTTGGGGGCTCTTGATGGAGGGGGTTGATCGGTTTTTTTGGGTGAGGGGGAAGACTTTGGACGAATATTGGAAAGGAGGAGGAGGAGGTAGAGAGGAGGGAAAGAAAGGGGGAGGCCGAAATTTTGGAGAGGAGGAGAGGAGAGGAGGAGGAGGAAATGATGTTTCCAAGAGGGGAAGAGAGAGGAGGGGGAAATTCAAAATTTGAATTTTGGTTTTCAATTTTTCATTCTCTAAATAAAACCATGAAAGTCCATGCCTATATATAGGCTTTACAACATACCTTGGCTATATGCAGCCCACATAAAGAAAATAAAAATAATACAAAATGTTTTAAACATTACATGATGAAAATAAAAATGAGAATAGAAATAAACTAAATAATGTTTAAAAGCCTTCATCTCATATAGCTCCACATCATGTAGTCTTCATCTTCATCATGTAGGAGAACGCCGTCGCCGTCGCCGTCATCATCTTCAACATGTAGGAGAACACCATCGCCATCGTCGTCGCCGTCATCATCTTCAACATGTGGGATAACGCCGTCGCCGTCACCGTCATCATCTTCAACTTTAACACGTTGGGGGTTGCCGCCATCAGGCTCCTCCGGCGAGAAGTCCCCCTGCACGAGCTGCTGCGGACGAGAGCTTCCGATGAGGCGTGGTCCCGGCGAGTGCAGCGGGCGAGAGGATGATTCCTGCGGGAAAATATCCTCTCTCTCTCTCGCTTCTCTCTCTCTCTCCCGCTACTTTACTCTCTCTTTATCTCTCTCGCTTCTCTCTCTCTCCCGCTACTTCACTCTCTCACTCTCCCGCCAATCTCTTTCTCTCTCTCTCTTTTCTCTGCCAGAGAACAAAAGAGAACACAACTCTTAAATTTTTTTCATATAACAAAACAATACAGCAGGCCTATATATTGGTTTGGCCAACAAATAGGGAGCCGCCACTTGGCTCTTAACATAACTCCATAATAAATGCACTCCCAAGCTTCTCTCCTCCGCCATACTTGTCATATATAAAAAAATAATAAAAACATAGTTGACCCGGTCAACAAAACTAAGCCAACAAACTCCCCCTCAAACTTGGCAGCACATGCCGAGTTTGCCTTTGAGCCTCTCGAATGTCTCCACCTTCAACGCCTTGGTGAATATGTCTGCGACCTGCTCTCCGGTGGGGCAATACACAACTTCAACTGTCTTCAGCTCCAACTGCTCGCGAAGGAAGTGGTACCTCGTCTCGATATGCTTGCTGCGCCCATGCAGCACAGGATTCTTCGCGAGCTGGATGACGGACATGTTATCCACTAACAATGTCGTTGGGCCATCCTGCACATGATGTAACTCTTCCAGAAGATTCCTTAGCCAGATGGCTTGGCAAGCGCATGCCGCCGCCGCGATGTACTACGCCTCGCAAGATGATAAGGCTATAGTAGCCTGCTTCTTAGAACTCCATGAGAACGCCGCGGTTCCCATGTTGAACGCATACCCGGAAGTGCTCTTCCGGTCGTTCACATCTCATCCATAGTCGCTATCCGAGTAGCCGACTAGCTTCAATTCTCCTCCATATGAATACTTCATGCCATGGTCCCGGGTCTTGTTCACGTATCTCAGGATCCTCTTCTCCGCAGTGAAGTGGTCCTGCTTGGGCTCTTCCATATACCTACACATGACCCCCACCGCATACATGTTGTCCGGTCTAGTGAAAGTCAGATACCTTAGACTCCCAACCAGACTCTTGAACATGGTTGGGTCAACACCTTCCTCCTTCGAGTCCTTCCTCAACTTCGTTCTGGGATCAGCAGGAGTGGAGATAGGCTTGCTATTCTCCATCCTAAACTTCTTCAAGATCTCTTCCGCGTACTTCTTCTGCGCGATGAAGATCTCATCTTCTCTCTGCTGTACCTCAACTCCCAAGAAGTAGCTCAGCTCTCCCAAGTCCGTCATCTCGAACTCCTTCTTCATCAGCCTCTTGAACTCATCGAACATCGCAGGGTTGCTCCCGGTGAATATCATGTCATCCACGTATAGACATAGGATCATGATATCCCCACTCTTCTCCACCTTCATGTAGAGGGCATACTCATATGGGCACTTCACGTAGCCATGCTTTTGGAGGAATGTATCTATCCTCCCATTCCAAGCTCTTGCCCCTTGCTTCAGCCCGTACAGTGCTTTTCTCAACTTGTACACCTTCTTCTCCTGGCCCTTCACAACATACCCTGGAGGCTGCTCGATGTACACATCCTCCTCCAGGTAGCCATTCAAGTACGCCGCCACCGCATCCATTTGCATGATTGTCCACCCATAGTGAGCGGCCAGTGCGATGATCAACCTGATGGTGTCAATCCTCGTCACTGGGGCATAGACCTCGTAGTAGTCCACTCCTTGGACTTGCTTGTAGCCCTTCACAATGAGTCTAGCCTTGTGCTTCTCCACAGCTCCATCCTTGTTCTTCTTAATCTTGTAGACCCACTTCACCCCAAGGGGTTTGTGGCCAGCGGGTGGATCAACCAGCTTCCAAGTATCGTTCTTCTTGATAGATGCTACCTCAGCATCCATTGTCATTCTCCAAGATTTCTCCTGGGCAGCTTCTTCATAGGATCGTGGCTCGTAATCTTCTAAGAGACAATATAATGAATAGTTAGTATGAATTGGGACTGTCTCCTCATAGAGCTCCCCCAACCCCTTCATCTTGGGTGGTGGACTCACGGAGTCACTTCGGCTCCCGCTTCCTCCTCCGGAATTGCCTCCACATGAGTTTTCCCCTCTTGAGTAGGAGGTGGAAGCTCCCCCTGAACTTCCACTCAGTGGTGATGGTGGCTCAGCTCCACCAACCTCAGCTTCCGCTTCATGACCACCTTCTTCCTCATCTTCGAAGAACATGCCCTTCACGTTCCTTGTCTCCTCATCCCAGCTCCAGCAGCTGTCTTCTTCAAACACCACATCCCTCAAGACTATGGCCTTCCCAGTCACCGGGTTGTAAAACTTGTACGCCTTGCTCTCCGGAGCATAGCCCACGAAGATGCACTTCTCGCTCCTGTCATCGAGCTTCTTCCTCCTCTGGTCCGGGATGTGAGCATGAGCTACACACCCGAACACCCTTAGGTGCTTCACACTCGGCTTCCAGCCGCTCCATGCTTCAAACGGCGTCTTGAACTTCACACTCTTTGTGGGGCATCTATTCAGTAGATACACCGCACATTGCACTCCTTCCGCCCAGAACATCTTCGGTAGCCCCTTCTCCTTCACCATGCTTCTAGCTATGTTCATGATGGTGAGATTCTTCCTCTCTGCCACTCCGTTCTGCTGCGGTGAGTATGCCGCCGTTAGCTGGTGTGATATCCCATTCTCCTTGTAGAAACTATCGAATAACCTCGAGGTGTACTCCCCACCTCGATCTGTCCTTAGCACCTTCAATGGTTGCCCACTCTCCTTCTCGGCCATCGCTTTGAACTCCCTGAACTTGTCAAGGGCCTCAGACTTCTCTTTCAGAAAATACACCCAACACTTCCGACTATAGTCATCTGTGAAGGTGATGTAGTGCTTGCTTCCACCTATTGAGGTGGTCTCAAACGGACCTGCAATGTCTGAGTGAACCAGTTAAAGTTGCCGCCTTGATCTCTCGGACTTTCCTCCTTCGAATGTCTGCCTCTTGAGCTTCCCCTTCGTGCACGCCTCACACACCTTCTGCGGAGGGGAGATCATAGGCAGATCTGCCACCATCTTGGAGTGGGATAGTAGCTTCAACCCTGTGAAGCCCAAATGGCCCATCCTATGATGCCATAGCCATTCTTCTTCCTCTTCTTTTTTCTCACGAGACAAGCCGTCTCTTGAGCATCCATCTTCAGCGTGAAGAGACGGTTTGCCGTCATCTTCACCTTCACTACCTCCTTCCCTTGATCATTCTTCATTGCCAGAGACCCATCCTTCATCTGCATGCAGTAGCCTCTCTCCACTAACTGCCCAATGCTTAAGATGTTGGTCTTCAACCCTGGCACGTAGTACACATCATTCAGGTGTACTCTCTCCCAATCAGTTTCACTACAACCAGGCCCTTTACTTCTAAAGAAATCTTCGAAGCATCCCCGAAGCTAACTTCACCCCCACTGGGTTCAAGGTTAGAGAACATCTCCTTATCTCCACACATGTGGTTGCTAGCCCCTGTATCCAGGTACCACACTTCATTCCTTCCTTCTTCCACGCCTCGGTAGGTTAAGAACATCATCGGGTCTCCACCCCCAGCATTGTTCCCATTATTCCTAGCCTCTGCATAATGGTTGGCTTCTTCTCTCTTCCTGGGAGCCCAACAGTCATAGCTCATATGCCCAAATTTGTTACAGTTGTAACACTGTACTTGAGACATATCTCCTCGGCCTCTTCCTCAGCCTCTTCCTTCTTGCCAACCTCCTTGAGGTCGCTCCGCCTCTCTTTGGAAACCTTGGTTCCTTCCTTGATCTCTACCTCCTCTTCTACCTCGGCCTCTGCCTTCGTGACCTCGGCCACGCTGACCGCTTCCTCTTCCTGAGCATTTCCCAAAGTTCAACTGGGTCTGGAGTGCTTTTCCCAAGCCACTCGCTTCATCATCATCCTGCTGCATTCTGTACTCATGAGCTTGCAATGAGCCTACAAGCTCATCTACGGTCATCTGGGTGAGGTCCTTCGACTCCTCGATTGCCACCACCACATGTCAGAACTTCTTTGACATGGCCCTCAGGAGCTTCTCCATGAGACTCACATCATCTATCGTCTCCCCGTTTCTCTTCATCTCATTTGTGAGCGTCCGCAGACGGGTCACAAAGTCTCCGACCTTCTCCGTGGCCTGCATCCTCAACATTTTATACTCTCCCCGGAGAGACTGCAACTTCACTTTCTTCGCCTTGTCTACTCCTTGCATGGAGCATTGCAACACCTCCCATGCTTCTTTTGAGCTCACTGCCTCCGAGATCTTCTCAAAAGTAGCTTCATCCACTCCTTGGTATAAGGTGAACAAGGCCTTCTTATCCTTCTTTCTCGCTTCCCTCAACACCGTCCTCTGCGCATTGGTCAATGCCGCCTCTGCTTCAGCATCAGGCTCTTCATAGCCGTCCTCGACTACTTCCCATAGCTCCTTCGAGGCGAGCAACACCTTCATCTGGATACTCCAATTGCTGTAGTTGGTCTTCGTCAACTTGGGGACTTGCCCCGGCATCACTCCTCCTGTCTCCATCTCTTCTCACTTTAAACCTTCCGAACTACTTCAAGGGGTCCAACCTCCCTCTGATACCAGTTGTTGGAAACGCTTAGCACGCCCATTCTTTCAAAACACCTTGACGATCACCCACGATGAGATTACCACCACGGCGAGACTACCACCATGGCGAGACCACCAACCCGAGAGCCTACTCCGGCGAGAACCTCCAGCTAGACCCTTACTCCGGCGAGTGCACAGCCCAGCCAACTCCACAGCTCCGGCGAGACCTGCTTAGCGAGATCACCACGAGATGCTCCGGCGAGAACTCTCCAGCACGGGCTCCTCCGGCGAGAAGTCCCCCTACACGAGCTGCTGCGGACGAGAGCTTCCGATGAGGCGTGGTCCCGGCGAGTGCAGCGGGCGAGTGTGATTCCTGCGGGAAAATATCCTCTCTCTCTCTCTCGCTTCTCTCTCTCTCCCGCTACTTTAATCTCTCTCTTTATCTCTCTCGCTTCTCTCTCTCCCGCTACTTCACTCTCTCACTCTCCCGCCAATCTCTTTCTCTCTCTCTCTTTTCTCTGCCAAAGAACAAAAGAGAACACAACTCTTAATTTTTTTTCATATAACAAAACAATACAGTAGGCCTATATATAGGTTTGGCCAACAAATAGGTAGCCGCCACTTGACTCTTAACATAACTCCACAATAAATGCACTCCCAAGCTTCTCTCCTCCGCCATACTTGTCATATATAAAAAATAATAATAAAAACATAGTTGACCCGGTCAACAAAACTAAGCCAACACAGGCATGCCTAACAATTACATGATGAGGTTTATTTAAAGGTCAATTAATATGACCATTGCCAACTAATAAGATAATTACAATTTTACCCTAAGGAATTAATAAAGTCAAAAATGCAGAATCCTACGGCTGAGTTAAGGTCTCGATCTGATAGCCATGTAAACAGATGGTTGACACCTGTAGCAATCTTGAGGGGCTTTCCTGGAGTAAAGCTGATCTTGCCCCTTCACGTGTCAGGCTGTAACAATACCCTCCACTTTATTTAAACGATGACCGCATTGTTGCCTTATCTCTCCCTCCTTCCAAAATTTGTTTAGGGTTTGCAGTTCTGGAAATGGCGGTGGTGTTTAAATGAGCTGGTGATGCTGAACTGGAGGAGGCGACAGCTTCTGCCGCTGTGATTGATCCCCTGCGGCTTCCATCTGTAATCTATGGCTTTGTTGGTAACTTTTCTCTGTTTTGTTTGTATGTTGCTGAGGTAATGGTAGGGTAGTTTTCTTCTGTGTGCATTTTCCCCTTCTCGATCCCTCTCGGAGTGGGCAGATCCTGTTGATCTGCGTCGCTTGTATGCACAAGTTCGCTCTTATGTTTTGGAGAGCGTTTCTTCGTTTGGCTCCAAGTAGGAATAAGGAGATCTTTGAGATCTCCTGTTGGAGTAGTCGTTAGTTTGTTAGGTACTAAGTTCTGTAATGTCGTGGGTAGGTCATTGAAGTCTTCCCAAGTACTGTCTTCGGGTGGAAAATCTTTCCACTGGACCAAACCTTGCACCACTGGCTGATTTTTGCGTACTAGCTGTCGTACTCCGTTGATAGCTAGAGGGGTATGTACCAGCATACTTTTATAGTTGAGGTCCGGGAGAGGAGTGATTTGTGTCTCAGCCTCTCCCCTAAAAGGCTTGAGTAATATTACATGAAACACGGGATGTATCTTGATGCCCTCTGGTAATCGTAAACGGTATGTTGTCGATCCGATGACTTCCTCAATCTGGAAGGGGCCGTAAAAATGAAGAACCAGCTTTTTTTAGTGCGACCGTCGAAGAGAAATATGTCGAAATGGGTGTAGCTTGAGTAACCCCAAGTCCCCTGTCTGGAAACTGATTTCTGTCGGATGCTTATCCGCTTGCGTCTTCATGCATTGCTGAGTATAATGCAGGTTTTCATTTAGGTGATGAGAAATTTCGTCCCGAGTTTGTAAGGTGAGCTCCACAGCTTCATTCTTCGATTGTGCTGCACAATAAGAAAGAACTCCCGGTGGGGGCCGACCGAACATGGATTCGAAGGGAGACATGTCGGTCGAGGAATTAACGGATGTGTTGAAATGATATTCAGCTAAACTAAGATAGTCTAACCATTTTTTGGGGCTGTCGTGAGTGAACATGCGTAAATATTGCTGTAGGCAACGATTAGTTCGTTTAGTGAGTCCATCAGTTTGTGGGTGATACGTAGTACTATAATGTGATGTTGTGCCTTGTAGTTTAAATAGGTCTTTCCAAACTTAGTTAGGAATATGGTGTCACGGTCTGAAACTATGGAAGTTGGTAAGCCGTGAATTTTTCCCACCGATTCCCAAAAGGCTGCGGCTGCCTTAGGCCCCGTGAGTGGTGAAGTTAGTGGGGCAAAGTGGGCGGCCCTGGAAAGGCGGTCTATCATAACCATAATATTGGTGTAATGATTTGGGGATGGTAGCTGCGTGATAAAGTCCATAGTCAAGTCCGTCCATAGTTTTTTTTGGATCGGAAGAGGTTGCAATAACCCATAGGGCAGGTGGTTTGAGGGCTTTGCCTTTTGGCATAGCTCACATTGTGTGATATAGGCAATGATATCTTTTTTTCATTTGTGGCCAATGGAATTGCTGTTGAATTCGGTGTAGTGTAGCACTGATCCCAGAATGCATGCCATAGTAGCTGTTATGGGACTCTATGATTATTTGTTGTGTTATTAGCGATTCCTTAGATCTATATAGTCTATGCTTGTTAAAAATATAATGTCCCTTCTAGGCCTTATTTGGTCAGGATTGTGGGTTATTGGTGAGATCCTCCAATAATTGTTGGGTATACGGATCTGAAGCATACTCTTATAGTAAGTCCTTAAGTAATGCTGACTGTGGGCCTGAAATGGTGAGCTGTGGTAATGTTCTTGTGGTATGTGGTGAGATTAGTTCTGATTCTTTGTTGTGTGATCTGGAAAGGGCATCCGCAACGATGTTTGATCTACCAGTTTTGTACTTAATCGTATAGTTATAACCTATTAATTTTGCTAAAAAACCTTGTTGCTCCGGAGTATGTAGGTCTTGGGAAAGCAAATTGTGCAAACTTTGGTGATCTGTGAGAATTAGGAATGGGTGGCCAAGTAGGTATTGTCGCCACTTTGCAACGGCTGATGTCACTGCACACATCTCTCGTATGTAAGTTGATTTTCGTTGCATGAGGGGAAATAACTTTTTGCTATAAAAAGAAATTGGCTAGGAGTTTTGTATTAAAACTGCCCCTATGCCAATTCCTGAGGCGTCAGTTTCGTTGGTAAATGGTTCATCAAAGTTTTGCAATCCTAATATTGGCTTTGAAATCAATAGGTGTTTTAAAATCTGAAATGCTTCTTGCGCCGCTGAGGTCCAAATAAAATTGTTTTTTGCAGAAAGTCTGATAATGGTCCCGCAATAATTGAAATTGTTTTGATGAATTTTCTACAAAATCCCGCTAATCCTAAAAAAGCTCGGACCTCTTTCTGCGTGATGGGGATTGGGTATTGTTGGATTGCCTTAGTGTTGGTGTTGTTGGGAAACACCGTACCATTTGAGATACGATGCCCCACAAATTCTATCTCAGTTTGGAGGAAAAAACATTTTGATAGTTTTATGGTTGAAACATGTTTACGCAGTGTTTCAAATGCTATAGTGATATGGTTAAGATGTTCGTCTACTATTTTACTAAAAATCAGGATATCGTCAAAAAAAACAACGATGAATTTTCTTAAAGATGGTCTGAAAATTGTGTTCATCAGGGATTGAAAAGTGGAAGGAGCGTTGGTGAGCCCAAATGGCATTACCATGAATTCGTAATGGTCGTGGTGTGTGCGGAATGCCGTTTTATGTTCCCTAAGCCATTATTATTTGGTGGTAACCTGCCCTAAGGTCTAATTTAGTAAAAATTCGAGCGTGGAAGAGTTCATCCAAGAGTTCATCTATTGTTGGAATGGGAAATCGATCCTTAATTGTATGTTTATTTAACATTCGATAGTCAACACAAAAGCACCATACTCTATCTTTTTTTGACCAAAATCACTAGTGAGCTAAAACTCGACGTGTTGGGTCGTATATGTCCTAATTGTAACATTTCAATAACAAGTCGCTCAATTTCGTTCTTTTGATAGTGGGGGTAACGATACGGTCTAACATTTATGGAGAGTGTATTAGGTATTAGTGGAATAGAGTGATCTATGGAACGCTATAGCGGAAGGGATGTGTTCTGCTGGGACAAATCCTGATATTGATGTAATAAATCCTTAATTTGTGGATGTAATGACGAGTCTGTAGGAATTGGAGATGTTGGTAGTTTGGGTTCCTGAATGACATCTAAGTCCATATACAATGTTGAGGCTTGTAGTGTCATTAAACGTGCAATCTGCGATGATGAAACCGTTATATCCATATTGGGTGAGTGTCCTTGCAAAGAGATTAGTCCCTGATCAGAATTTTAAGACATTATAAGGGTTGAGTAATCGGTGATGACCGGTCCTAATGACCACAACCATTGTAATCCCAGTACGATGTCCATCCCTTGGAGTGCAAGGACATATAATGATAGTTTATATTTGCGTGTTTGGATGAGCAGAGTAAAGTTTAAGCACTTGCCCTGACATGTGATGGACATGCCATTTCCCATAAAGACTTTGAATGGGTGAATGGCGAAGACAAGAAGCTGTAAGTAGGTTGTAAAATGATCGGATATAAAATCATTGGAACTACCACTATCAATTAATGTTTCAAGAGGGTGGTGGCCGATAAATGATGTGACACAGAGGCAATGGCTGGGTGAGTCCCCTGTCAGAGCGTAAAAACAGATGGATCCTGTGTGGTCCACTGCTTCCAGTATAGGTTCGTCATTGTCGTCTTGGTCGTCGGGTTCGTCAGTTCCTTGAAAATAAAGAAAAGTGCCAGAGCCCTTACAACGATGGCCAAAAGAATATTTTTCGTTACAATTGTAACACAAACCCTATTTGCAACGTCTCTGCCTCTCAGTCGCCGAGAGGCGGCATAGCGGATACTTTGGCTCCTGGGATTGTGGGGGGGGGGGGGGGGACACTGGGTGTGTTGAATTTGTTGGGTGCCAATGAAATTTGGTAGGAAAAGAGCGTTGGTTATTATCCAGTAATTTAGGTATATGTGCATATTCAGTTATGGTGCTAGTAGTATGGATAGTGTGTGTTTCCAGTTCCTGTTCTTCTACCATGCGGGCCAAAGCGTAAGCGTTGTGTAAATCGGTAGGACGTTGCATTTTGACTGTTCCGCGTACACTTGTTTTTAAGACGGATATGAAAATACTCGTGGTGATTCCTAGGGGTAAGCCCGGAACGCCTGTAAGAAGATCTTCAAATTTTGTTTTGTACTCGATAACTGTGGTGGTTTTGTGTAATTTTGTGAGTAAACCTGCCGCATCTTCATAGGCGGAGGGGCCAAATCGTTTTTTAATTACATCAACAAAGAACGGAAAAGTGATGTGTGGATTATCTCTTAATGTCGCATGGTACCAGCGAGACGCTGGTACGTCCAGATGAAAAGTGGCGAATACCAAGAAATCTCGTGGGTTAGTGTTATGAAATTAGAAATATAAGTGTCAGTTATACAACCAATCGGTTGGGTCGCCCTCACTAAATCGTTGACATTGAAACTTGAAATCTGATTGTAAAGAAACGACCTGGTGAGGAATCGATGAAGGCGAGTGTCCAAGAAAGTCGTTTGAACTGGAAGTTTATCTACAATCCGTAGGCGCCATACAGGATTATAAACAGTCAATCGACTGATGTAGGCTCCGAAATTGGGCAATCATGTCCGCACGTAGGGCATCGCTTCGTTCGATAGTGTCAGCTCGGGTTTCCACGATTTGATGGGCCAAGAACGATTCCTTGGACTGAATTTATTCCCGAATTTCTACTGGATGTACTGCTTGGGCTTCACGATCTGCTTGGAAAGCGCGTTGAAGGTCAAGGAATTGATTTTGGAGGTCTTTTGTCCGGGTGTTGTGGTCTATCATTGAGGAGGTTGAGAACAAGAACGAGAGCACCAAATATAAGGGCCCGGAGGAGGAAGGCGTGAAAACGCCAAAGAGGGAGGCGCCGGAGGGAAGGAGAGAGAGAGAACCTGGAAGAGAAACAGTAAATTCTTATTCCATGCATGCCTAACCATTACAGGATGAGGTTTATTTAATGGTCAATTAATATTACTGTTGCCATCTAACAAGATAAATACAATTTTACCCTATGGAATTAATAAAACCAAAAAATGCCAAATCTTGCGGCTGAGTTGAGGTCTCGATCTGATAGCCATGTAAACAGATGGTTGACACCTGTAGCAATCCGGAGGGGCTTTGCTGGAGTAAAACTAATCTGGCCCCTTCACGTGTCAGGCTGTAACAAGTACCGCTTCACTAGGAGTGCTTGAAGTAATAACAACATTTGAGGAAGACACGGGCTAATGAATAATGACCGGAGCGGTTTCCTCAAGCTTCTCTGCCAGTTTCTCGGATAGCTTATTCCCAGATTCTGCAAGATCAGCGGCACTCATTTTTTCTAACTTAATAATAACCTTCTCGGTTATTGGTTGCAGCTTAAGCATAATTGTTTGGGCCACCTCAGCCTTCCCAAAATCATCACTGACCTTACAGACAGATAGCTTCGAAGGAGATTTCTTCTCTGTAATTGACTAACCTTTATGGTTAATCAAGCTCATAATTCCTTTCCTTCCAAACAAAGCAGATAGAAAAGTGTTAACTGCAAGAGGTGACTAACCTTTGTGGTTGATCGAAGTTTTCTAAAAAACTACAAAACCTCCAAGCATATTTATAGCTTTCTAGGCATTTATAGTGGTCATTGTTTTGCGATTAAACCTTACATTTCTGAAATTCCTTTGCAATTTAAAATTGAGGGGGGATCATATCTACCTAGAAACCCGCTCCCGAGATTTTTCCCAAGTCCAGGTGGTTAGACCTACTCTATCCACTTTGTCGCAGTACTCATCAAGCTATGAAGTCGCCAGGGAGAGACCGACCAGACTCAGAAATAACTGCCTAACCGCACGGTCAGGTAGCTCTTCCTTTTATTGGCGCTCTTTATATCTCGTCATCGCTGCCTGTTTCTTCTATACCCGAGCAGCCGATAATCTTAGCCATGTCCATTGGGAAGCCCCTCGATCCAACAAATAGGGATAAACAGTACTGTCTAGGCACGCTGATTCGAATCCCTAAGCATGTCGTCTATAGTAGCGGTCTCAAAACTAGTGTTTAGCGGTCTGTTGTTCGCAAAGGTTCCTCTCTTTTTTAACCGTTGTAATCAATTTTCAATCAAACGAAAGCCCACCGGAAGAGAATCTTTTGCCGCGCTTGGTGAAATCTAGTGTTATCACAACCAGCTTTCCTTATTTTCTGCATTTCTTTACCACTAGTAACTGGCTACTTGCAGCTTTTCCCCCTCTCTAGTATGTTGTTGTAGAGGTGCATTTTTGGCGTGAACAAAATATTATAAAAGTAGCTATGCATAATAAACAGGAAGAACATTTTAAATCTAGGAAATGAAATTACAAGTGCATAAAAAGTGAAATCTAAACTAGGAATTAAAATTACAAAGTATAAACATAAATTACATAAAAGAAAAGTACACCATAAATGCATAAAAACTATTTTAAAAATGATCCAATCATATCATGGAATGGAAGGGGATCATTGTATAGTAGCTGGCAATTTATACGTGAAAACATTAGAAGTCAAGCCCCTAGGTCACGGCAGTGACCTAGGTTTTGTAAGGCACAAAACTGTGGTCTTGAAAGCCCAGGAATGTTGGGGAAAATGGCAGGAAACAACGCAATCTGTAGTTAATCTGGCGGTGGTCGAAGAGGTCACTGCCCCTGGTCATGCCCGTGATTAGGGCGTGTCCGCTCAAATGGCGTGATGACAGAAAACTGACTTCTTGATTTCTTCTAGGTTGAGTCCTGCCCCAGAACTGGAGGACACACCCCGTATCACACTAGTAATAGAGGGCATGTAACTTTAATCCGAGGTGGTAGTGAATTCTGGAGACTTTGGGGGAAGGCACGATACCTGGATTCACACCCCCCGGGTCACACCCGTGACCTGGGGGCTTGTAATAGGAATTTTTGTTAAATTGTTCTAATATTTCCTCAAAAAACGGTCGTGTTCAGAATTGCTATTTGCATCCCAAGTGTTGATGCGCAAAAAGGCACCACCTAGTTAACTATTCGAAATCTCACGGAGGATGAGGAGAAAAAGAGGAGAGACAACCGAGTAGCCGGTTACTAGCGGTTAGAGAAAAAACCAGAGCAAGCCGCAAGAAGCGGCAACACCACACTTCGCCCGCCACGGCCTGAATTCCTCTCTTGCGGCGAGCTTTCCTTTTATTTAAAATGAAGCAGTTACACTTTGAGAAGAAAGAAAAGAGAAAAAGGGGAAGCCGGCTGGATAGCAGACCGCAAGGCACTAGGCTCGAGACCGCAACTCTTAACAAGTGAGCTCCTGGATTTGAGTCAGCATGCTTTGGGTGTGCTCCCACCCCCTATTTATTGTCTTGGGGGTCTGTTCAAACGGACTGGGCTAAAATTTTCGGCTGCCCGGGGTATAGGAGAACTGTTCAGAGGTGATGAGAAGAAAGCAAAAAGAGAAAAGAGGGAAGAGGGAAACCGTACAGCCTGGCAAATTTCCCCTAGCGAGCTGAGCATCTCGACCTCTGGGACGGGCTGATCTAGACTTCTCCTGCCGCCGACCTGACGAAGAGGCTGCATAGATTCAAAGAGGACTGACCGTCTAGCGGAGAATGGCGGCTAGGAAGCATAAGCCGCCCGGTTTGGTAAGCCTTCCGGACCAGTCGCAGATTCTGGGGTTAACATAATCCCCGCACATTTGCAAATTTCGCGAAATTTCGAAAATATAAGACTAAGCCGGAGACCGTGACTGCCTTTAATGCTGTGATGCATATAAAATGCGCTGAACTCTGTCATTCCTTGGAAATTCTATGAAGTCACGGGTCACTACTCTCCACTTGCGGTTAGAATTTTTCAGGTCGGCGCATCTTTCTGCGAGATGGATGTTCTTTCTGCGATGCTAGACCGCACAAAGATGTCGGCTGAGAAGAAGAAGAAGAAGAAGAAGAAAAGCTATAAACTGAATGATACTGGCTAACAACAAGAGATGGATCCAGAGAAGACGGCTACTCCAACGGCTTCTGACTCGGCAAATAGGCTGACAGAGACTGTTGTCGAATCCTCGTAAGTCACGCCAAAAGTTGCAGCGGCTTCAAAAACTTCTCCCCTACAGGACACAACTGAACCGTCCTTTGGTATCACCTTCTCGCCTTCGGGGGAACCCCTCCTGAAAGTCACAGGGGCAGAGGAAAAGAGTGTCGGCTCTGACAAGCTGGGCGAACTGCTCAAAACGCCTGAGGTGATAACGGTGGAAGACGAGTCGAAGGGACCGCTAGAAACCGCCTAATCTTCTGGCGCTAAGAACAAGCAGGCGGATACGAAACTTGCCTCTTCGAAATGGCGAAGGAAAAGTAATGAGACCCTCAAAGAAAGAATGAAAAGGAATGCGCTGAAGATGTAGGTCAGGAAACAGAATGTTTCTGTAAAGACCGGAGTGGCTAGTCTTCAGCATAGGAAGAGGGAGATAGAAGTGCCCGAGAGCCCGTCGACCCCTTCATCCAAGACGAAAGAACACAAGAGCGCTTCAACCGCTAGCGATAAGGTGAGTGATATCTTCAAGGGTATGGAAATGCTCCAACAGCAGGACAAGCTATTAGAAACCTCACCAGCTTCACAAGAGATCATCCTCGTTGATATTGAAGTGGTCGGGGAGAGGGTAGGCGAGCTGGTTTTTGCGGTCTCTAAAGGAGACCAGAAAAAAAACTTGTGGAGAAAATGGAGAAATGAAAAGAATACTAGCCGCAGAGAAGCCGACAACCGCGGTTGACCTCCTGCAAGGTAAACATGGAGATATTAAGCGAACTGTAAACTTCTATAAGTCGCGGTCACGGAAGAAGGGGCAGATATAATCTTGAATCCGCCATTCAGCTTTTTCCCGACCGTGGCTCAACTGAAAAGCAAGGGTCAAGAGACCGCACAGCTATGGAAGGAGCAAATTTTGCGAATGGATTACGAATGATCTAGGCGGTCAGTGTTTACATTTGTTACCGCGGCTAGTGAAGGAGAGAAAACTCAGATCGGCTGTCTCCTTCTACTAATGCTCTAGAAAATAATTCGACATTATCTGACCGGTTTTGACCGATTATGAGCGCCATTTTCTTCATTGTAGGTGAACTAGAGGCCGACATGAGGTCGGGTTACCTAACCACTTATTTGCGTTCGCTGCCACAATCGCTGCCAAGTATCCAGGATGAAAGGATGACCGAATTTCGAAAGGAAGATGATGCCTTGCAGGTGAGGGTGAGGGAGCATGGCGAGGCCCTTCAGGTTAAGGAGGACGAACTGCGGGTTGAAATAGAAGAGCGGGGGTTTACGCTGGAGGCTGTTGAGAGGAGCACACAGGAGGTGCATGCCACCTTAGAGCACGAGAGAACAGAGCGGCGGTCTACGATGGATGCCTCTAAGAAGAGGATACAAGATGTGCAAGCCTCCTTGGAGCATGAGAGGACAGAGAAGATGAATCTGCAAGCTCTAGTGTTGATTGTCGGCCGGCTTAAGAGAAAGACAAGACATTTGCCAACTTGGCGGGGGAATGGGGATGGATCTGCCAGTGGAAGCTGGAAGAGACCACCGATCTACTGCGGCGATTTCTGAAAGGCCGCAACCGCCAGGGCGCCTGACTTCTGGGGAGGCTTCAAGTCCACCTAGGGTTGAGATGGCTGGGAAAGTCGCGACATCTGGCGGCCTGAAGGGTCGCGCTCTATAGATGGTTCCATTTGTCCACGTGGAGCGCGATACCTCTCGAGTTCACCGGTCCCTGCATTCAATCCATAACCTCGCCACTCAAGTTTATGTTCAGTTAGTACAGACCGGCGACCAAGTTGCGCGAATTGGGAGAGAAACTCCTGAGAGCAGCAAGCAAGGTTGAGGGATTTGATTTGGCTATGTAATGTAATATAATTTTACTTACTGATGTTGGATAATTTGGTTGCTGTAAACAATTGTAATGTATTTATTTTATGTTTTTGTGAATTGCCTGCGGCTTTGTGCGACTTATAATTTGTGGCCTCCATATATTTGTTGTCTTGAAATTTCCCAAGTACAGGAACTTAGCCGCGCGATATGGCGAACAGAACATCGGCTTGACAGTATAATTATCAGTTGTGAACTTTGAAGGATCAAGCCGTGCGACTTGTAACCTAGCCGCGATTTGACATGGGTCACATCACCTTAGGATTTCTATAAATAGAGATGATCTCAGAGACTTCGGTACAAAAATTAAAGATGCCAGCTAAGGTTAAGTCGATGCGGTCTGACAGGGCGGCTGCTGTTAGGATCGACGCGGCCTCCGATTTCCACTCCGCTGATCATAAAGATTGTCGGCTTACCCAAGCCTAGCTAGATCACTTTGTTGAGAAGTACATGCAGGGTAGCCAGCTACTCGCGCGACTTCCATTGCAGAATAAAAGGATTAATTTGTCGAATGCCAACCAAATCGCCATCCCCATAGATAACTTCGACTGCAACTTCCGCTTCTCTGTCTTAATGGAAGCCATAGCCATCTTCGATCATTATAGAGTTGTGCCCGGACAACACCCGCCCAATTCTATAGCATCCATCTATAGTTTCATATCATATCTGTGGTCTGAAAGAGTCCGCTTCACCATGAATTTTAGGACGTGCTTTTCTGTCCGGTCTATTCTGGATTCAGGAACCAAGATATTCCGCGATCACCTGTACTTCAGCTGTCGGGGGCTGAAAGTGGTGAATCTGGTGAATAAGATCCCGAGTTGGTCAGAGCGGTACCTGATCTTTGAGGGACAGCTCGACCTGCTGCAGGTCAACCCGCAAATTCGCGTTGAGCCGCCTTTGCCTGCAACTACGAGCTGGAGGGCCCTGAGAAGGACATTTACAAGTTCTTCAAAGATGAGCGGCTTGATGTGAACCACTACATCCCGATGCTTCCATCCCGGAAAAGCATCCAGGTGGAAGATATTAAGTACCAAACCACAACGACTTTCACATTCTTGCCGCACGGCCTATAACTAACTCCTTGCTTCTTTTTTGCAGCTGCTTTGGCGGTCCCGCTTAACAAACCGCTGACTCCAGGTAGCTTGACCCTTACTTAAAGGGAAAAGCGGGCCAAAGAGTCATACCAACACGGGTTGATGAGGAGGAAGAATCAACCTCATCAGGAAAGTTCAACCTCCATGGAATGGGCAGCAGATTGAAGGACCGGCATGGAAACACGACAATGCTGTGGATTCCAAAAGGTGACTGCTTCGAGTTTTCAACTGCCCTTCCTTACTGGGGAAGGCACAGTGTTAACCGCCACTCCTGTGTAGCGGGCACGGATTTATATGGAAAATGCAATTTGAAGGCGTTGAAGAGTGTCAGAGAAGAAGACTTGTCGCGGCTATCCGCACAGGACGGCGCGAAAAGCTTTGTCACTAGCCATCTTATGGGCTTAGCCTATAATTGGTTAGTGAAAGATAGAAGCGACCTCGAGCGGCGGCTAGAGGAAAATGAAGAAAAAATAAAGCGGCTAAAGGAGAAAAAATTAGTAAGTTGTCACCCTGTGTTTGTGCAGTTATAATACTGAAGCCGCTCAGTCTAACCTTTTACCTCTCTTGCAGAAGATGTATAACCCTGCGAATCCGGCTTTCCAAGACGTCAACTTCCCGCAGATTGTCAAGGCAATCGATGGAGCGCTTAACCACCTCTGCGATCTTGGCAGCTTAGCATCGGGATTTGATGGCTTCTCCTTCCTCGACCTTTACCCCACCATGAAAAAGGAAGTGGTCGCTATTGATCGTGCGGTCAAAGTCAAGGGTAAGTTTGGGGAGGAGGAAGAAGAAGACGATGGCAAGGAAGACGAGAAGGACGCAGACAACCGGGAAAGCCGGAGCGAAGGCGCCACTTCTGATTCAAGCGGCCAAGCTTCAGAGACCGCGCAGTCTAAGTCCGGAGAAACTAAGACCGCAGAGACAGGTGGATTAGGTGGCACTTCATCGAGCAGCAGTGGCGACTCTCTTTCTGATGTCAATGTTGATGACTCCAATATTTCTGTTGCTAAGTGAAAGTTATCTAGTGTCAACAAACTTCACCTATGGGGGGGAATAGGTGATTTGCAGTCTTTTGCGGAATAAAAAATAACCTGCACAAGAAAACAACCAAAACTCAGAAAAGAACAAAAGCAATTATAGTGGTTCCCCGATTTGGGTACGTCCACTCTTCCCCTTCGACCTATCTCCCAACAAGGGACGACTCGGTCACTTCACTAAACGGATTGAAATCCAATCCTCATACTATGGAAGAAATCCTTCCACCCGAAGGAGTCACTACTCCTCCACCACGTGTTACACCCAACCCTTACAACGAGGAATCACTATTCCTTTACAACAACACGAAAATTAGAATGTATAAAAAATACAAACTTCAAGTATGGAGAACCCGATGTCCCTCTTCGTTCGTTGATGCGTTCTTGATGAAGACGAAGAGTCCATGACTGGAGCACTCTCTTGGAGATAATCTTCCCGAGATCGGCGGCGACAAATGATTGCGGCGGCGATGCTCTATAGATCCAAACTTCTTGACGAAGCAAGCAAGGTCTACCAACGATCTTACTCGAATCGATCGTCTCAAACGGTTCAGAGGGGAGAAAAGTTCCCGTTCAACAAACCGAGAGACAAGGGATATCGAGAGAGAAATGTGAGATGCGTTACTTAGCTTCGGTTCTGTCGTCGGGAGATCACTCAAGATCAGCGATCTGCAGCGGCGACTACTTAGCGAGCGGTGACGGCGACGGAAGATGATTCGCGATCTACTAGGTTACGCTCGGCGGCCGTATGCTTTTTTTTTGTTTCTGTTTGATGCCTTCGTAACTTCAAAATAGGCGAGTATATATACTGTAGATCATCCCTACAAGACCGTTGTGGGCCCCACAAGAAGAAACCCTAAGCCCGGTCTAATCAGCGCCTGTTATCTTGGTTCGGTCCAGCGAGCAGATAAAAATCGCCTAAGGCAAATTCGGCAGGAATCATTGGTGATTCCCGTCGAAGTCGGCGGGAATCACTCATGATTCTCGTCGATTTATCCTTTGTAGAATTTCTGCTGAAAAGCTTGCCATCCGGAGGGAATCAGCGAGAATCAAGACCATTCTCGATGAATCGGCGAGAATGCAAAGTCATTCTCGACGATTCGGCGAGAATCAGTTAATGATTCTCGTCGATTCTAACTTAGCAGAATTCTTTAAGGCAAACTATCAGCCGGATGCAGTCGGTGGGAATCGGCGAGTGATTCTTGATGATTCGATGAGAATCACTAGTGATTCCCGTCGAATCGGCGAGATCACTTAGTGATTCCCGTCGAATTTTCCTTAGAAGATTTTTCTTTTTTCTTCCCATGACTTGGTCTTTGACCCATCCTTGCTCCTTTTCTGCTCTTGATCTATCTCAACCCTGTACTTGAAAATAAGTACACTCCAATAGAGAGAGCACACATGAGTAAACACACTGATCTGCTCAACGAGGGATTACGTTGCGCAGACCCGTGTATATTAACCCACTGCACCCTGACATTGGTGTGTACTTAGCATAGAATAGCTGCAAGCACAATCTTGAAGAAATATCATCAAATACATTGTCAATTCACCTTAGCTGGTTCAGGGGCTTCTTCAAATTAGGTACATTGTGGATATAATACCCAACAATCTCCCCCTATTTGAAGAAGCCTAAACCCTACAAGCTAAGGTGAATAAAACAGATGGAAATAAAACATAAACTGAACAATTCAGTTGAGAATGAAATTCATTACCAATTTCCTTAGAGCATACTTAACGTTGACAGCCACCTTAGCCTTAGCCGAGAGGGTATTCTCCCCGTTTTCGGCTTCTGCAAATCTGGGACTTCACTTGGAGCCACCTGCTCCCCCTCAGATCTTGCATCCGTGCTCGAGCTTAAGTTCCTTGCCGATGCTCCCCCTTGATCCAAGAGCCTGGAGCCTTACAGTTTTTACTCTTCATAGTTCAGCATGCCGAGTTCAGTTTTGAAGAAACTAAACTTGGCCTCATCTAGGGGCTTTGTGAAGATATCTGCAACCTGCTTATCCGTGGGGACATAGCAGAGAGATATGTCTTTGTTCTCCACATGCTCCCGAATGAAGTGATAGCTCACTTCAATATGCTTTGTTCTACTATGCGACACAGGATTGTTCGCAATTGCTATTGCGCTCGAGGAGTCGCAATACATTGGAATTTCGCTAAACTTCAAGTCATAATCTTTGAGCTGATTTCTGATCCATAAGAGTTGTGCGCAACAGCTGCCTGCTGAGATGTACTCAGATTCAGCCGTGGAGGTTGTGACACAATTCTGCTTCTTACTGTTCTAAGAAATAAGTCTTCTTCCGAGGAATTGGCACGTCCCGGAAGTGCTTTTCCTATCATCCCTGTTTCCTGCAAAGTCAGCATCGGAAAAGCCTATCAGCTCGACATCATTGTTTCTTGGGTACCAAGAGCCAAGATTTGGTGTACCTTTAAGGTATCTAAAAATTCGCTTTGCAGCGACATAATGAGATTCCTTAGTATTCACTTGATATCTGGCACATACGCATGTAGAAAACATAATATCCGGTCTACTAGCAGTAAGGTAGAGCAGGGATAAAATTATGCTTCTGTATTTGGTTTCATCAAAAGGTTTTCCTTTCTCATCCTTTTCCAGAGACACAGTGGATCCCATTGGAGTCCTCATAGAGGTTGCATTCTCCATTTCGAATTTCTTGAGGAGTTCATTTGTGAACTTCGTCTGAGAGATGAAAATTCCATCCTCAGACTGTTTCACTTGAAGTCCAAAGAAATACTTTAGCTCTCCCATACTGCTCATTTCAAACTTTGCTTGCATAAGTTTAGAAAACTTTTTGCAAAGATTGTTGTCCGTAGAGCCGAAAATTATGTCATCGACATAGATTTGCACCAGCAAGATCTTGCCTTTGACTTCCCTAAGAAACAATGTCTTATCTATATTTCCTCTCGAGAACTTGTTCTCAAGAAGAAAAATAGACAGTCTCATACCAAGCTCGGGGAGCTTGTTTTAAGCCATATAATGCTTTATTGAGAAAATAAACATGATTAGGGAATGTAGGATGAACAAAATCTGGGGGTTGCACGCCATATACTTCCTCTTTCAATTTTCCATTGAGGAATGCAGATTTCACGTCCATCTGATAGACAGTGAATCCTTTGTGCGAAACATACGCTAGGAACAATCTGATCGCCTCGAGCCTTGCAACTGGTGCAAAGGTCTGGTCGAAGTCAATCCCCTCCTCCTATCTATAACCTTGAGCCACCAGCCTGACCTTGTTCTTTATGATGACACCGTGCTCATCCAGTTTGTTTTTGAAGATCCACTTGGTGCTGATCACATTCTGGTTCTTTGGTCTGGGAATAAGCGTCCAGACGTTGCATCGTTCGAATTGATGCAGTTCATCTTGCATGGCCAATATCCATACATCATCTTTGTTCGCTTCGTCGAACTTCTTTGGCTCAACCTGTGACAGGAAACTAAGGTGCAAAATCTCGTTAATTGTACCTCTCCGAGTTCTGATACCGTCACGAGGATCTCCGATGATCTGATCTCTGGGATGATCCCTCACGTATCGTAGCTCTAGGAGTCTTGCATCTGGAGCTCTGACATCCTCTCGGGCTTCTCCTTCTTCTAGGAGATTTTCTCTATCCTGATCTTCAACTTCTCTAGTTGGCGTTTAGGTGGAAACTTTGACGTACTTGGGAGTTACATATTTAGCGGTCTCATCGAGACTTAGCTGTTCAAGTCTTGCACCTGCATCTTCAAGAATGCCACTGGAAGAATTGCTATGAAGGCTTCCTTCATCAAAAACAACATTAATGGACTCCTCTACCACTAGGGTTTTCTTATTGAAGACCCTATATGCCCGACTATGGCTGCTATAGCCCATGAAGATGCCTTCGAAGCATTTTTCTCTGAATTTAGTACGTGGGTACTTCCCATTATTGAGTACATAGCATCTGCAGCCAAAAATCCTCAAATAGGAAATGGTCGGTTTCCTGTCTTTCAATAGCTCATAAGGCGTCTTGCGATGATTCTTGTTGATCAATGCTCGGTTCTGCAAATGACAAGCCGTGTTGACAGCCTCTGCCCAGAAGTACTCTGGAAGAGAGGCGTCATTCAACATTGTAGTACATGCTTCAATGAGCGTTCTATTTCTCCTTTCCGCAACTCCGTTTTGTTGCAGAGTACGCGGGGAGGAAAACTCATGAAAGATACCAAGTTCTTCGCAAAATTCTGTCATAGCACCAGACTCGAATTCTGTTCCATGGTCACTTCTTATTTTGACCACTGAGCAGTTAAGTTCGTTCTTAATCTGCTTGATAAAACTCGTGAAGATATCAAACGTATCTGACTTTCGTTTCAAAAAGAACACCCACGTAAACCGAGAGTGATCATCAACAATCACTCGCGTATACGATTTGCCTCCTAAGCTATGAACTTGCACTGGACCGAACAAGTCCATATGCAGAAGATACAGACATCTGGAGGAGTCTTTGTCTGCAATGCCCTTAAAGGTAGCCCGAGTCTATTTGCCCTTCTGGCATGTGGGACAGGGGCTATCTTTGATGCACTTAATAGTAGGGGCATCCTTTACAAAGTTCTTAAAAAACAACATATTAATTGTCTTGAAATAAATATGTGCTAATCTTTTGTGCCATTGTTCATAAAGAGACGCACTGCCTTTTGCTACTAGGCACACGGGGGTAGAGGAATCTACGCTAAGACAATCTAAACAAAATATATTTCTGCTCCTAATGCCAGTTAATACCGTCTCCGAAGAGGCACACAATATTATCAAGCATTTATCCTTGCAGAACTTAACGTCATATCCTTTATCACACAACTGACTTACACTGATCAGGTTATGATTTAACCCTTCAACATAGGTCACGTCGGTGATAGAGATTATACCGTTGGAAATCATACCGTAACCTCTGGTGACTCCTTGATCTGATCCTCCAAAGATGACTTTGGGTCCATTTTTGATTGGAGAGTAATCACGCAGCAGGCTTCTAGTCCATGTCATATGCCGGGAACATCCACTGTCCAAGTACCAGATAGGCGTTTTGGTGGCCTTTGGACATACCTGCAAAACAGAATCAGTTTCCCTTAGGAACCCAATCGAACTTGGGTCCTAGATTCCTTGTTAGCATACTCCCCCTCAGGTGGTTAACCCTACGAGTGGTCGGCCTCGCATTGCTAACATGAGGAGTCTCGTTGTATCTTGGATTAAACCAGCAATCCATGGCAAAGTGACCAACTTTGCCACAGCACCAACAGTCAAATCTGTTGTACCTTTTCCTAGGCTCCTGCTTCACCCTTGGAACGGTGGGTCCAGCCGGGGCCTTGGATCTGGAGGTGGTGGCATCATGATGACAGCAGTCACATGATTTCTTCACCTCCTGTTCCTTCAGTATAACAGGCTTGGCTTTTGGTGCCTGTTTCCTATTATGGCCTCTAGAGAAGTGGCCATAATCCTCCACTTGGATTTCCTCATAAGGTGCCTTGAAGACACTCTCACCGTAGTTGTGGGGGAAAGCCCAACAATCATACCTGCTCTTGGGCTTTTCAACCGAGGGCCGGAAGAAGTGGCCATAGGTTGACTCAAAGTCCTGTTCATTGCAGGGAAAGCCAGACTTTCTGAATACAACATGGTCGAGTGGGGTCTTTCCCTTTTCTACAGCAGAGGCCTTCTTAGCAGCCTTATTTTTCCTCTGCTTTCTGTTTCTCCCTGATAATTTACCAGGCACACCCACATGCCCCAAGCCAGCCCCCTTAGCCTGAGCAGAGAATTCATCAACCAGGGGAAGAACGGGCTTGGGCATGGAGAAGCTTTTGACAATCTTCCTTTCTGCCGCAAGCTGTTCTTCCAACTTGTTGATTTCTTCCTGTTTTAGGTCAAGGAGCCTTAGAGACTCTGAGTGCTCAGAAGTCAGGCCCAAGTGTTCCTGTCGGAGAGAGATCAAGCTAGTGATCTCTTCTCTTAGAGACACACCCTCAGCCTTAAGGAATTTGACTTCCTTTTTCTGAGCCCTCAACCTCTTACGGAATTCCTCAAAGGTATTGAGCAGAAGCTCATACTTTTCGAGGAGCTCAGCTTCACGGGCAGATGGGCTGTCCTCGAGATCATCATCAGGAGACTCATAGTCAGAGTCAGGGAGGGGGGTATGAGATTTTACCTTCCCAGTAAATGGGGGGCAGTCTCCTTCTGAGTCAGAGCGACCCACTAGCCCGAAGTAGGCTTCCTCATCATCACTGGAGTCTGAGGAATTAGACTCACTCAGTGTCTTTGGCTTTTTGGCTATATAGCTCCTCTCCTTCTTCTTATCTCTAGAGGACTTGTGCTCCTCTCCCTTCCCCTTATCTCTCTTGCCTTGGTGGCAGTCGGCGATGATGTGACCTGGCTTATTACATCCAAAGAAAATAATGTCATTAGAGCGATGTTTGTTCTGTTTGGATTCATACCTGTCAGAAGAATAATTCTTCTTCTGATGTCTAGAGGAGGAGCCGTCTCTCTTTCTTTGATTCCTCAACTTGAGGAACTTCTTGAACTCCCGAGTGATGAGGGAGAAGTCTTCTTCAGATAGCTCTGAGCCAGAAGAGCATGGCTCAGATTCTTCTTCCTCATCCATTTTCCGAGAACGGGACGAGGCTGCACCCTTGCCTTTCCTTGAGTGATTGGTTTTTAGGGCCACAGTATTCTTTCGGGCAGCGGCTTTCTCGGCTTCTCCTTCAGCTTTTGTGGTGTTCAGCATAAGCTCATAGGACAGAAGTTTCCCAAATAGAATCTAGGGATCTGTTTCTGCTAGCCTGCCAAATTCTCTGATGGCGCAGATCTTGGTGTCCCATTCCTTAGTAAGGGATCTAAGGAAATTGTCTTTTAGTTCACCATCGGTGAACACTCTACCATAGCCCTTCAGGGCATTGATGATCTTCAGGAAGTTCTCGAATGTCACTCTGATTTCTTCCTTGGGACCTTGCTTGAAGGCCTCGTACTTCTGGTTTAGAAGGGATATTCGATCATCCCTTACTTCATCAGTACCTTCCATCAGGATGATCAGGCAGTGCCAAATGTCCTTGACAGTCCTGCAGTTATAGAAAACCTACATCATGGAATCATCGACGGCGCTTACCAGAATGTTCTGAGCTTTCTTGTCAAGTCAGACAGGCACCATCTCATCCTTATCCATTTCAGAAAGTTTCTTGGGCACTTTCTAGGTTGGATCAATGGTGGAGGCCTTAGTGGGGATATAAGGTCCCTCCTCCACTATCATGAAGAGTCGCGGGTCGACTGCTTCCATGTAGTACCTAATCCTTTCCTTCCAGATAGGAAAGATTAGCTTGGTGCACACTGGGATCTTCCCTGAATACTTGAGTCCTTCCATTTCAGAGATCTTCTTTCTTCTTGACACTAGAACCGGGATCTTACTCAAGGTGTTAACCTTATTGACGAGCAACCTCCCTTTGATACCACTTGAAAGTTATCTAGTGTCAACTAACTTTACCTATGGGGGGAGGTGAATAGGTGATTTGCAGTCTTTTGCGTAATATAAAATAACCTGCACAAGAAAACAACCACAACACAGAAAAGCACAAAAGTAATTATAGTGGTTCCCCGATTTGGGTACGTCCACTCTCCCCCTTTGACCTATCTCCCAATAAGGGACGACTCGGTCACTTCACCAAACGGATTGAAATCCAATCTTCACACTATGGAAGAAACCCTTCCACCCGAAGGAGTCACTACTCCTCCACCACGGGTTGCACCCAACCCTTACAACGAGGAATCACTATTCCTTTACAACAACACGAAAATTAGAATGTATAAAAAATACAAACTTCAAGTATGGAGAACCCGATGTCCCTCTTCGTTCGTTGATGCATTCTTGATGAAGACGAAGAGTCCACGATCGGAGCACTCTCTTGGAGAGGATCTTCCCGAGATCGGCGGCGGCAAATGATTGCGGCGGCGATGCTCTATAGATCCAAACTTCTTGATGAAGCAATCAAGGTCTACCAACGATCTTACTCGGATCGATCGTCTCAATCGGTTCGGAGGGGAGAAAATTTCTCGTTCAACAAACCGAGAGACAAGGGATCTCGAGAGAGAAACATAAGACTCGTTACTTAGCTTCGGTTCTGTCGTCGGGAGATCACTAAAGATCAGCAATCTGCAGCGGCGACTACTTAGCGAGCGACGACGACGACGAAAGATGATTCGCGATCTGCTAGGTTACGCTCGGCGGCCGTATGCCTTTTTTCCATTTCTGTTTGATGCCTTCGTAATTTCAAAATAGGCGAGTATATATACTGTAGATCATCTCTACAAGACCGTTGTGGGCCCCACAAGAAGAAACCCTAAGCCCGGTCTAATCAGCGCCTGTTATCTTGGTTTGGTCCAGCGAGCAGATAAAAATCGCCTAAGGCAAATTCGGCGGGAATCATTGGTGATTCCCGTCGAAGTCGGCGGGAATCACTCATGATTCTCGTCGAATTATCCTTGGTAGAATTTCAGCTGAAAAGCTTGCCATTCGGAGGGAATCAGCGAGAATCAAGACCATTCTCGACGAATCGCCGAGAATGCAAAGTCATTCTCGACGATTCGGCGATAATCAGTTAATGATTCTCGTCGATTCTGACTTAGAAGAATTCTTTAAGGAGAACTGTCAGCCGGATGCAGTCGGTGGGAATCGACGAGTGATTCTCGACGATTCGACGAGAATCACTAGTGATTCCCGTCGAATCGGCGAGAATCACTTAGTGATTCCCGTCAAATTTTCCTTAGAAGATTTTTCTTCTTTCTTCCCATGACTTGGTCTTTGACCCATCCTTGCTCCTTTTTTGCTCTTGATCTATCTCAACCCTGTACTTGAAAATAAGTACACTCCAATAGAGAGAGCACACATGAGTCAACACACTGATCTGCTCAACGAGGGATTACGTTGCGCAGACCCGTGTATATTAACCCACTACACCCTGACATTGGTGTGTACTTAGCATAGAATAGCTGCAAGCATAATCTTGAAGAAATATCGTCAAATATATTGTCAATTCACCTTAGCTGGTTCAGGGGCTTCTTCAAATCAGGTACATTAAGGATACAATACCCAACACTAAGAAGCTCAATTCAGGCGATTAGAAAATTCTGAATTCTAACTTGTATTTTGCATTTTATTTTTTGATAATCCAGCGGCTTGTTTTGTAATCCACGCGGTTGCACTTTTGCAACAGTTTTTGAAAAGGAAATGAAAACATTTTACCTTTGATGCGTTGCCTGATAATTCTATTGTCGTTTTTCTTACTTTTATTAATTCCAACGGTCTCAGCATTGCTTCCGATTTAACAGATAATATAATTATTATGTAAACTGATCTGAGGTCATACTGAATAGCGGAAATTCTTAGTTCTGCGACTTCAATCGAGTTATCAGCAAGGAAGAGAAGAATTCCTTTAAATTAGATACTAAGCAACAAACCAGACGGTTAGAAAATTTAACCGCTAATAAGCCAGATGAACTATATAATGGATAATACACATTTGAAAACCGACAGGCAGACCACATTTTAATTGTGAGGGAATAGGTTGGGATAAGTAACCTGCGACATACTTGAAAATGTACACTAAATATTAAGTCGCACGGTTAAGTTCTTTAGCCGCTGAATAGCTTTAACGATGACAACTGATAGTTGCGGCTTAGCCGAACATCGATGTAGACTGCGCTTCCAATATGAGAGTTATACTTAAGGGTAGAGAAAAACAACCTGCAGCTTCTAATATAAGCATTCAAGCCGGTGACAAGAGATACTTCTGTATGCCTAACCGGCAAATAGACCGTCTGGTAGTAAAGGCAAAGTTCATACAAACATTTAAGAGGCAAGTCGCAGGTTCATTAGAATGAATACCATAAGCCGGCGGACCTAGGCCTAGAATTGATTGATAGAATTAAGTCGACCGGATTCCCGAGTATATTAATAATAAACCAGTAGACAGGCCTCAATAAGCCGAATAGGATAAACCAGAATGCATAACCGCGATGTCTGTGAACTGAATAGTATAATTCAGCTAGAGCAGGTCATTACATAAAACAGTAAGATGGCGGATAAGCTCACGCTAACCTGCAAAAATAGGAGGAGCTACAGACTTATGTGTCCTTGTGGGCAGGTGCGCGAGGCATTACTTTCCACACAAAGATCACATAATCAAGGCTAACGTTCAATATCCGCAACTGATGGCGAGCGGGATAAGTACGTAATATCTGCGATTGATGTCGAGCGGATAAGTATGTAATATCTGTGACTGATGTCAAAAGGGATTTCCACTGCACATCTGCGACTGATGTCGAGCGGGATGTGGAGGGCTTAAGAACTTAGCACGATATTCAAATATTACCTTTATTAAAGGCATTTTGTATCCATACGTGTGTATGTTAGTATTAAAAGAAAAGCTAAGAGATAAGATTCAAATGTCATGTGAATGCTTGTTTGTACCGAAGGAAATAGCAAATGGATATATACTTGGAACTTGATCCAGATGGCATGTGAATGCTCCATTTTTCCAATCTTAGACACCCTTATTATTGAGAAAACCAAGTATTTGTTTGCACCATTGACTTTGTTAGAGAAGAATGTGTTAGAGGGTCACTAAATGACATAATCTTACAATTTCCCAGCCTTCGCAAATTGGTCTGCATGCATCCGAAGAGCCATGCAATCTTCCGCTAGACGACCTATATCTTTATGATATTTGCAGAAAAGTTCTTCATGCCGATATTTAATCTTAGATTTCATGCATCGAGGCTTTTTGAATTCTGGAATTCTTTGAAGAACTTCCATGAGATCTTCCATAAGGATTTTAAACTTGACATACCTATCTGAACATTTTTCATGCTTTAGAGATTTAGGATCAAAAGATATGATGGGATGTTCTTTTGCAAACCCAGATGTCTCATTCTGCTGAAGTGGCTCTGCATGCATATTCTGAGGGTGAGGAGGAGACTTGTAACTTCTGAATTGTGAAATATTTTGCGAGGAACTAAGCTGTTGATCACAAGAATTCTCCTGGGGTAGCTTAGCCTTCTCATTCAAAAAGGAGATGTAGTATTTGTTCGCTTCTTCACCTGTTATGAACTTATTAACAATTTAAATAAGATCTCCATAAGTCTGTGAGTCCTTTATAGTGAGCTTAAACTTTAGACAACCTTCTCGTAGTCCGTTCACAAAAGCACATCGATAATAATCTTAATGAACGCTAACAATATCAAAAATTTACATTTGGAATTGGTCGACGAAGTCAGGATTAGACACGTCATCTCCCTGCTTGATTCAGAAGAGAGCTCCTGCGTCTCTTTTCCGCTTCCTATAGGTAGTAAACCTTGAAAGAAATTGCCTTCGAAGATTTTTAAAGCTGGTGATTGACCGAGATGGTAGACTATAGAACCACTCTACCATGGTCACCAAAAGATATAATAAGAAGTTTATATTTGATTGTGTCTGACACTTTCCTTAGCAAAACAGCTAATTCAAAGGCTTGTAGATGAGTAACTGGATCATCGAATCCAGAATATTATGGAAGATGTGGTGCTCTGAAATCGTTAGCGGCAGTATCCCAACGAATTCGATTACTGAACGGAGAAGGGACTTCTTCATTAAAAGGGGGTTCTTGGTTTTCATGATCTTGACTACGATAAGAGGTCATGTTTGGTTTGCGAGTTTCATAAGGAGGGTTGAAGGTCTCTTTTACAGCGGATTGCAACACGTACTCAACACGATTGGCAGAAAACTCATTATCACTGTCAAGCGCTCCATCACTATGATGAGAAACACCTTGCTCTCCGAGAGATCTGTAATAGCCGATATAAAATTAGAGTCATCTCGTTCCTTCGCAAAATCCATTTTGAACAAGAGAAAAAAGCCAAACAGTACTTAGAAAACGCTGAACAGCTGCGGCTTGAATAGGCGGATAGATGGTAGGATAAGCTGGTGAGGAGACCGGCGTGATAGCTGGCAGGTAGAGTGGTAGGCTGGTGCCTGACTGAACGTGATAACCAGAGATACCGTGGCTTCCTTGACTAGCCGCCTAGTTCTAGCTGCCGGAGCGGTCTGACACAATTTGTCCGCTGATTTCATCGACTACTCGAGATCTGAAGGCAGCGTTATAACTGTTGATGTGCTAAAAGGCACCACCTAGTTAACTGTTCAAAATCTCACGGGGGATGAGGAGAAAAAGAGGAGAGACTACCGAGTAGCCAGTTACTAGTGGTTAGAGAAAAAACAAGAGCAAGTCGCAAGAAATGGCGACACCACACTTCGCCCGCCGCGGCGTGAATCGCTCTCTTGCGGCGAGCTTTCCTTTTATTTAAAATGAAGCAGTTACATTTAGAGAGGAAAGAAAAGAGAAAAAGGGGAAGCCGGCCGGACAGCAGGCCGCAAGGCACTAGGCTCGGGATTGCAGCTCTTAACAAGTGAGCTCCTGGATTCGATTCATCGTGCTTTGGGTGTGCTCCCGCCCCATATTTATAGGCTTGGGGGCCTGCCCAAATAGGCACGGCTAAAATTACCGGCTGCCTAGGGTATAGGAGAACACGACAGAGGTCACGGGAAGCAAGCAAAAAGAGAAAAGAGGGAAGAGGGAAACCGCGCGGCCTGGCGGATTTCCCCTGTCGAGCTGAGCGGCTCGACCTCTAGGATGGGCTGATCTGGATTTCCCCTAGCGGCGACCTAACAAAGAGGCCGGCTTCGACGAGGACTCACTGTCTCACAGAGAATGGTGGCTAGGAAGCATAAGCCGTCCAGTTTGGTAAGCCTTGCGGACCAGTCGCGGATTCTGGGGTTACACCTAGATTTCTTGAAAATAGAAAAAGAATGCAAGTTGGATAATTATTTTACAAAAAAATAAAAGTAATAAAATATTACTAAAATATTATAAAAAAAAACTATAAATAATGTACTATCAAATACCCTCATACTTATGTTTTTTTGTCCCGAGCAAAACAAATTCATAAGTATGATAAGAATTCATAAGACATTCCCAAAAAGATTACTTCTAATTATGTACTCTTAATAATATATGACTCAAATCAAAATAAGTTAAGAAATAAAGTTGACTCATAAGAAATAACTTTTAATTCATAAATTGAAATGAATAGAATAAATATTAGTTTAAAGATTATCTATCTATATCTTCCTTATCAAAATTGCATGAATTAAGTAAAATAATCTAAGATTAAAAATATAGAAATTTTAAAATTTCTAAGAAACTTTTAGAAAACTACAAAATATGAACTAAGCTCTCTCATATATAAATCTTGCATAAGCAATGATATTGGCTAAATGGGGAAAAATTGGCATAGAAAGAGTTGTTTTGTTTGGAAAATGTTGAATTTTATCCTCTCATTTCCATCTTTTTTTTTAATTTTCTTAATCTTTAAAATAACCCAAATGTATATGTTTAGGAGTGATGATATTTATCCTCTCATCTCTATTATACAACCCCATATTCGATGAGTGGATCAGATAAGCCAGTGAGGCAGTTTGGTCTGCACTCGCCCAAGGCCTAAAGAGGGGCATTCACGTATCCCAAGGAGGGGTGGTTTGGACCTTCCGCGAGTGCAATCTTCATCCAGCACTTGCATAAGGATCTCGAGCCTCAGCACGTTGGCAAGGACGGTTCTTGTCAAGCTAAGCAAGTGGCCGCCCAGCCAGGCACTCGCCCATCAGAGATCTTCATGGCGGCGAATGCGTAGTGCTCCCAGCATTCGCCCCCTTGGGAGAGTGGTGTCCTCAAGTTCCACTCGCCCAGGAAGGGCCCATGGGTAAAATTACCTTGATTCCCTTGTAGGCCTGCATATAGCTATTTGGAACAGCGAAGTTTGGTTGTTGGCAGACCAGCCCCGGGGTATTTTTAGTAATTTTAGGACAACAAATATTGGCATTTTGTAGACTGTTTTCAGAAAACGATAAATAGACCTAAGGGGGTACCTCAGAAAGCATTCTTACTGTTGTCCCGGTCTTATTGCTCTTTTTGAGGTATCCTTAGCTCGGCATTTGGCTAAGGAGGGGAAGCGCTCTAATATCTTCTGAGTGTGTGGTGGGTCCTCCACGCCGAGCCCTTGGGTCTGTTCCCTGTTCTTTTTCCTTAGTTGTTCGGCTCGCAAGAGAGAAGTATGTGTGTGATCACCCCTTCCCCAAGTGTGAACTCCACAGAGACTGAGTTTTTGGCTTCAAAATTTTTGGTGCGGTGAGCATGGAGCTTGGTCAGCATAGAAAATCTTCAACAAGCTCGATGACTTGAGGAGAAGGGCAAGGTTCAGACAAGGCCTTCTCGCTACCCCCTCCCCTCTCACTATGGTGGGGATGTTCGAGGAGTTCAGGTAGGAGGTGCTCAGTCTCGTCAGGGTCACACTCGGAACGTGTGTCGATCGCTTGACGCCAGCTGTCCCAATCATCGCCGCCCCAGCTCTGGGAAAGGATGCCCTGGCTTGGAGACTTGGGAAGGAGGTAGCGGAGGAAGGTGGCAAGCGAGATATCCAAGGGTGAGTGCTTTTCCACGAGTCGGCGAGTGGAAGTTAGTTCGGCGAGATGTCCCGGCTCACCCAGTAGAGGGAGGTAGTCCCTTCAGCAAGTTGGTTTCTTCTGCCCTGATTCTAGAGGGATTTAGGGAGCCAGAGATGTCCTACTACACCGAGAAGGACGACCCGATCCAACATATCAAGTTGTTCGAGAATGTATTGTCGATAAGGCAGATGTCTGATTCCTTCAAGTACAGACTCTTCGCCATCACCCTCAAGGAGAAGGCGAGAGAGTGGTTCCACCAGCTACCGACCAACTCAATCTACTACATCGAGGACCTGCGTTGGGGGTTCATATTGAGGTTTACCACCTCCAAGAAGAGAAAGAAGGAGTCAGAATCCTTGTTCCACATCAAGTAGGGGGTGAACGGTTCCTTGGGGAGTTACGTGGACAGGTTCTAGGAGGAGGTCACTCAGGTCCAGGAGATGTTAGGGCACACCGTGATGATGGCCTTTACTTTGGGGCTACAGCAGGTTTCTTCAGGATGGAGCTGAAGAGGGTGCCTCCCCTCTCATATGAGGAGTTAATGGAGAAGGCGGCAAGGGAATTCGAGGGGGAGGCGTCAAACCCTGAATTCGCTAAGAAGCTGGCCAGGCACGCCATAGAGGAGGAGAAGGGGTGAGGAGGTGGCCGAGGTCAGGAGGTGAGGAGAGTTGAACCCCAACAGTGAGAAAAGCAGCAGCAGGTGCAGCAGCAACAACCGAGGTTGGGTCGTAAGGAGCCTAATAATCGGCTCGGCTGGAGCCAGACGGAGTGGTAGGATAAGGGTCAGCATAGAGGTTTATATGGAGGAGACAACCGCTAGGGACTCCAAGGCCACTTCCACCCTCCAGGCTAGACTCAGGGGCAGAGACCCCCTCTCATCAATCAGCATCAGGCTTTAACAATATCTATGTAGAGGAAGAGGAGTCAGTAGAGGAGGAGAAGGGAAGTCAGGGTGGAGTTATGCTATTGCGACTTCCACCAAGAAGAGAGGCACGCAATAACCACGTGCCTAGAGATCCTCGAGATGAGAGGAAATAGGGAGCAGCAGTAGCATGACTGTTGGAACACCCTATTACTAATTTGGGTAAGGATCACTATGTTTGTCTTAGGAAACCAGGTTGACCTAGTTGTATAGTTGTAAAGGTCAACATTAGAATGTGTCTAGGGCTTAGAATTTAGGTTTGAGCTGCCCCCAGGACCATTCAAGGAATCAGACTTAAAGCTGAGCCAAAGATAGTTATCGTCGAGCTTAGGTCGACGAAATGTCGAACTCCATTCGACGCTCTCTGAGCTCAACCATGCTAAAGTCGTCGAGCTTTGGTCGACGATCTTCGAGCTCAGGTCAACGATCTTTCCTCAGTTTATTCTCCAGGTCGCTGAGCTCAGTTCGACGTTCTTCGAGCTCAGTTCGATGTTTTCTGTCTGTTGATCTTATTCCATCTCTGAGCTCAGATCGACGATCGTAGAGCTCAGATCGACGATCTTCTGAGAGATCGACGTTTTTACGGATTCAAATTTTGTCAGTCTTTAGAATGTTTTTGAATTCTCTCAGCATTTATGTCAAGGAGATCTGCCAGCCGTTTTTCTTTATTCTGGAGCAAGTTTCAAGGAATTCTTTTTGGAACTTGAGACTTTCCTCTAGAAGACAAGACTTTTATAGAAGACATTTATGACTGCCAACGGCTATCTTTGACAAGGAATTTTTTAGAGAATAAGATCCTTTTTTTTTATCTTCAGTCAACGATATAGAGAATACTACAGACAGCACAACAACAAGATTTTAACAGTGACAGACACAAGTGATCATTTTTCTGAAGAACTAGTAGAACAATCCTTTTGACTTACTGAAAAGTGATCATAGCTTCAACATCAAGAACTCCAGACACTAAACTTTTCAGCATCTGCTGGAATCATCTTCTGCTGGAGATCTGAAGCTTCTGAAGACCTATCACCCTGAAGCAAAGCTCTCACTCCTGAACCATTCTACATCTCAGGGGGAGCTTTGACATCATCAACAATCCACTAATCTTCTCTCATTTGATTTGAGAATAGAGAAGACAACTTCACCTCTTTACTTTTTCTTTTCCTGCTGTAAAAGGGTTATCAAAACTCCCTTCAAAAGTTCTGAGATTGGTTCTGAGAGCCTTGTCAAAACTCAGTGGTGGCAAGACACCTAATCAAAAAATCTAGTTAGGTTTTTGAGCACTTTATCAAAAGCTCATTGGTGTCAGGACACCTGATCAACTCATCCAGAGTGGATTCCTACCAAGGGTGGTAGAAGAGTGGATGTACCCAGGTTTTTGGGGAACCACTATAGTTCCTTGTGTCTTCTGGTTGCTTGAGTATTTTCTTTATTGTGTGCTGTGATTCTACTTTTTGCTGTCTTAGTTCTGATTTATCTAGTAAGACACCTTACACCTATACATAAATTAAATCTTAATTGCTTTATTTGTTTAAATTGTAAAGCTATTTTAAAAATACTCTATTCACCCCCCCCCCTCTAGAGTTTAGATAGATCTTTATTTCACTTTCAATTGGTATCAGAGGGAGGTTGGTTGCTCATACAGGCTAACACCTGAACCAAAAGATCCTTGATAAGATCAATCTCTTAAGAGGGTTATTTTCACTACATCTATGTATTTATATAGACATGGCAGAGAACAAAGATTATGCAAGCTCCAGACCTCCAGTGTGCAACCTTTCCAAGTTTGTACTCTGGAAGGCAAGGATTAAACTTTATATGAATTCTATTGATGAGGATATATTTAATTCTGTTTTGACAGTGTGCCCATTACCTCCAGAGACCACAAGTACAAGTACTGTTCCACCTCCCTCAAGAATAGATGCAGACATAAAAAAATGGAAAACTGCAGATGCAAAGGCCATGAACATCTTAGCTCAGACAATGTCTGATGAGATATTTCAGAAGGTAGCTGACTGCAACTCAGCCAAAGGAATTTGGGACAAGCTCTCTGAAATTGTCTCAGGGTCTGCTGATGAAAGGAAAGACAGGAGATCCCATCTGATAAGCCAATATGAGAACTTCAAAAAGGGAGAAGCTGAATCAGTGGCTGACATGTACAATAGACTAAGTCTGATTGTCAATGAGTTAAAGACTTTAGATAAAGAAATCTCATTGACTGAGCTGAATGACAAAATCTTAATGTGCTTCCCCAGCACTTGGGATTCAAGAATCTGGTCAATCAAAGATGCCAGAAGTCTAAATGAGATTACCACTGAAGCTCTCTTGGGCAAGCTCAAATCCTATGAGCTGCTCATTAAAAATAGAGAAGAAGAACAAAAGGCTACTTCTCCAGTCACAAGGAAAGAAAAGACCATAGCCTTCAAAGCTGCAGAAGAGGAGCCTGAAGATAAAGCTACAGGAAATGATGAGCTCCTAAGTCTACTGGCCAAAAGATTCTACAAGATGACTAGAAAAGACTTCAGAAAGAGATCATACAAGGGTCATGATAAACCAAGGTATGATAAATCAAATAACAATAAAGAAATCATATGTTTTGGTTGCAGGAAACCAGGCCATATTGTGCCTGACTGTCCAGAAAACAAGAACAAGGACAAGAAAGATAGAAGAGAAAGAAGAAAGGAAAAAGACTTCAGAAAGAACAGCTCAGACAAACCCTCCTTCAGCAAGAACAAACATACAAGGAAGGGATTTGTTGCTGAGACATGGAGTGAAACTGAAGAGGACTTTGAAGCCTCATCCAGCTCCAGTGATGATGAGGATGATGCTGATGAAAAGGAATTCTGTATGATGGCTATCAATGCCTCTCAAACAGACTCAGAAGCAGAAGAGTCAGAATCAGATTCAGAAGCTCAACTAGAAGAAGATCAGGTAATCAATTCATTTGATTTCAGTTCTGAGGATTTTAAACATGAGTTTAAGGTACTATGCCTAGATCTGTTGGAGTCTGAGAAGGAAATCACTTCCCTCAGAAAACAACTATCTGAGTATAGCACTATAAAATCAGAGAACCTCAAACTCTCTGAGGAGTTGGAATGCTGTAGGGAAGAGATAGCTTCACTGAAAAGTGAACTATCAAAAGCCAAAAAGTTTGAAGAATCCCTAAATGGGAGAAGTATCAGACTGATGGACATTACAAGCATAGTGAACTCTAGACTTAATAGTACACTAGGCTTGGGTGCTTCATCCAGCCAACCTACAATATTAACAACTCCAATCAAATTTGTCTCTGACAAAGGGAAGGGAGTAGTGGAGGTAGCTAGGAAGAATGCAGATCTGCCAAAGAAAATTACAGTTCAACAGATTGCGTCAAGCAGAGCTCGACGATCGTCAAACAGAGCTCTACGATCTAACCAAAGATCGTCGACCTCAGCTCGACGATATCCAAACCCTGAACTTCAGTATAATCGATCTTCGAACAGAGATCGACGATCTGACCCAAGATCGTCGACCTCAGTTCGACGATCGTCGAACAGAGATTAGGTCTGTGAACAATCCTTCAATGGTACATCTAGATTCAATCCTAGAAGTCCCACATCCCAAGGCTTTAACCCCTATACTGAATGGATAGTACCTCCTAGGAGATACCATCCTGAAGGTTATAAGAGTCAACCTGGGATGTCTTTCATTTCTGAATTCAAGGGATATCAACCTAGGCCCAAGGTTAACTGGGTCAAAAACATATAAGCTGATTTTGTGCAGGTGAAGACCTATCCAACATCAAACCAATTATGGTATCTGAATAGTGGGTGCTCAAAGCACATGACAGGGAACATGGAGAACCTATCATCCTTCATAACCAAACTTGGACCCAAAGTAATTTTTGGTGATTCAAATTTTGGCCAAACCAAAGGATATGGTGCTGTTCAGATAGGCTCAGTCACTTTCAAGAAAGTGGCATATGTTGAAGGACTGAAGCATAACCTGATAAGCATCAGTCAGCTATGTGATGAAGGATATAAAGTGACCTTCAACAAATCCCTGTGCAAGATCAAGTCAGAAAATAACACAACTGTGTTAACAGGTAAAAGGAAAGGTAACATCTATCTAGTAAATTTTCTTTCAGCCCATACAGACATTTGTTTATTCAATTCAGTATGCAAGCCAAATTATTTATGGCATAAAAGATTAGGACATTTAAACCTTAGAACCATTGCTAGGCTCTCCAAGGACAACCTTGTTAGAGGACTACCTTCTGGCCCCTACAAGAAGGAAGGACTCTACAGAGCTTGTCAATTAGGCAAGCAAACTAAAAATAGCTTTAAGTCACTTAATAAGAGTGATTCACCTAGGATTTTGTATCTGCTACACATGGACCTTTTTGGACCCATTACAGTACAAAGCTTAGGAGGGAAATCTTATGCTTTAGTGATTGTAGATGACTTCTCTAGATTCACTTGGGTATTCTTTCTGAGGAAGAAGTCTGATAACTTTAAGTGTTTGACAGAGTTTCTCAAATGCATACAGATTGAGTTCAACACTCACATTGCCCTGATCAGAAGTGATCATGGGACAGAGTTTGATTCTCTTCTTATGCAAGAGTTCTGTCAAAGTGAAGGGATCAGGCACACCTTCTCAGCCCCTAGAACTCCTCAACAAAATGGGGTAGCTGAAAGGAAAAATAGAACCCTAATTGAATTTGCTACTACATTGTTGACGATGCTCACCTACCTCTATCCTTTTGGGCTGAGGCAGTGAACACCTCCAACTATGTGTTGAATAGAAGTTTAATACATAAACTAAAGGGTAAGACTCCTTATGAATTGCTCAAAGGGAAGAAACCTAAAGTAGATTATTTTAAAATTTTTGGCTGTACTTGTTATATTCATAATAATGACAAGAAGTATGTAGCAAAATTCCAAGCTAAAGCTGATGAAGGAGTGTTTCTGGGATACTCCATGATCAGCAAGGCTTAAAGGGTATATAATAAATCTTCTTGTAAAATTGAAGAATCTGTTCATGTCACTTTTGATGAGACTAACATGTGTTATAAGGAGAAGTCTACTTCTACCATAGAACCTTTGTAGGTACACTCTATTTCAGAAAGTATGGACAGATTACAGGTTAAAGAAGAGGATACAGCCACTCAACCTATTCAGCAAAAGAATGAGAGCAGTGATGATGAAGAAGAAGTTCAACCTCTTGAAGAAAATCATCCTGAAGAGCCAGTTGTTATTCCACAAGAGGAAACAACAACACAAGTTGGTGAACAATCAACATCCCCTGTTGATCTAGTAATAACAAGAGATCATCCAATCACCCAAGTAATTGGAGACATCTCAGCTGGTGTGCAAACCAGAAATCAGGTCAACCAGAACCTGATGCACACTTGCTTCTTATCTCAAGTTGAGCCTCAATCCATTCAAGATGCAGAGCAAGATCCACACTGGATCATTGCAATGCAAGAGGAGTTGCATTAATTTGAAAGGAATAAGGTTTGGGAACTAGTGCCTAAGCCAAAGGATCACTCCATTATTGGAACAAAGTGGGTGTTCAGAAACAAGCTGGATGATCAAGGAGTTATTGTCAGAAACAAGGCAAGGCTAGTTGCTCAAGGCTACTCTCAACAAGAAGGAATAGACTATGACCAGACCTTTTCACCAGTTGCAAGGTTAGAGGCCATTAGAATATTCCTAGCTTATGCTGCTCACAAAGGTTTCAAGGTCTACCAGATGGATGTGAAGAGTGCATTTCTCAATGGGGACATCAAAGAGGAAGTCTATGTTAGACAACCTCCAGGTTTTATCTCTCTAACTTACCCTGATTATGTTTTCAAATTGCATAAAGCATTATATGGTCTCAAGCAAGCTCCTAGAGCATGGTATGAGACCCTAGCATGCTTTCTTCTGGAAAATGATTTTATAAGGGGTAGAGTAGACCAAACTCTTTTTATTAGAACCCATAAGTCCCATACCCTACTAGTACAAATTTATGTAGATGATATCATATTTGGATCTACTGATTCAAATTTGTGCAGAAGGTTTTCTAACCTGATGCATTCCAAATTTGAAATGAGTAGCATGGGTGAGCTCTCCTTCTTCTTAGGATTGCAAGTAAAACAACATGCTGAAGGCATATTTATTTCCCAAACCAAGTATGCTAAAGAATTGGTTAAGAAATTTGGTATGTCTGAGGCATCTTGTATGAAAACACCCATGCCTACCAATGCTGTATTGGATGCTGATGAACATGGGAAACCAGTTGATCAGACAATATATAGAGCAATGATTGACTCTCTATTGTACCTTACAGCTAGTAGACCAGATATAATGTTTGCTACATGCATATGTGCTAGATTCCAAGTAAGCCCTAGAGAGTCACACCTAACTCTAGTTAAAAGGATTCTTAGATATGTAAAAAGTTGTCCAAATCTAGGACTCTGGTATCCAAAAGACTCAGGATTTGAATTAACTAGATTTTCAGATGCTGATTATGCTGGATGCAGAGTAGACAGGAAAAACATTAGTGGAACTTGTCAGTTCCTTGGTGACAGACTTGTCTCCTGGTTTTGTAAGAAGCAAACATCTGTGTCAACCTCAACTGCTGAAGCTGAATATATGGCTGCAGGTAGTTGCTGTTCACAAATATTGTGGATACAAAATCAGCTCATAGACTATGGCTATAACTTAGAGATGTCTAAATTTTTTTGTGATAATACTAGTGCTATCTCTATAGCACAAAATCCAGTTCTCCATAGTAGGACAAAACATATAGAGATTAGACATCATTTTCTAAGGGATAATGTAGAGAAAAACAAAATAGAACTTCAATATATCCCAACTGATTTGCAAAGGGGAGATATTTTCACCAAGCCCTTGGATGAAAAGAAGCACAATTTCTTCCTAAATCAGTTAGGAATGTTAGATGGAGGCTGTTTAAAATAAACTCAAGATTTTGAAAAGTTAAAACAGAGCAAAACTAGGCTAAAAAAATCAGTTCTTTTTGTGTCTGGAGAGTAGGCTTTGTCTCTGAACTGCGCTCGACATTTTCCCAGGAATCGTCGAACGTAGATCGACGTTTTTCTAAAAAACGTCGACCAGAGATCGACGTTTCCGAAATCGTCGATCTGAGTTCAGTGCCTCCGTTAGCTCCAGGTTTCCTCTCTTTCTGTTCAGAGGTCGTCGAGCGGAACTCGACGCTTTTCAACATCGTCGAACGGAGATCGACGATATTGAAGTCTCTTCAGATTCCTTCTGTAGCCTAAATCGTCGAGCTGAGATCGACGTTTTGTCGAACCGAGCTCCACGATTTTCCGTTTCGCCGTCGAACCCTAATATAAAATCATTTCCTCGGCCGTCGTTCATCTTTGCGCTTTCATACTCTCTGCAACCTTCTCTCTTTCCCTCCAAATCTTCTACGCTTGGTTGCGTTTGGTTCTATGTTGCAGGTACAGATGGCTGGCTCCAGTGCCGCCATTTCCAAGATGAAATTCGACACCAGTTTTGATATTGACATGAATTCATTTGATGGAAGTGATCAGCGTTTCAAAGACATTCTCAACCTATTCAGAGAACAGCAGGTATCACAGATAATGACTACCAGAATGAAGATTGCATCAGAAGAAATAAAAGAATGGTGTTTCAAAGCGACAGATGAGAATGAGAATTCTGTCGTTGGCTACATAAAAGGGGCTCAGGTACAACTGACCCCGGCTCTTCTAACTGAAGTTTTTCTTCTTAGTTCTGGAGATGATTCCATAGATTTATCTGGAGAGGAATATGACTCTATGCTTGATAGAATGGGCCACACTGCTGTAAACCCTAACAAATTGCTGAAGAAAAATTTGTCTATAGAATATCAATTTTTGGCCGATATAGTTGGCAAAGTGCTTCTGGCGAAGCACTCAGCCCATGATACTATTTCAAGATATCAGTTTTGTTTAATGGGAGCTCTGGTTGATCAGAAGAACTTAGACTGGGGATCAATATTTTTCAACCTGATCAAGAAGAAGCTGAATAAAACTTCTGTAAGTTTTGGGAGAATTCTAGGGGTTTATCTGCATTCCAGGTGCCCTGAGTTGCTAACCTCTGCTGGGATGTTCATTAATGCCTCCAAGAGGCTCTCCTGTGCCCTTTTCAGCAAATGGGACAGGCAGATTGTTAACCCTACCAGAGCTGCTGCTGCACCACTGACTTCAGGCACCAGGACTACCCAAGTCACTCCCTCTCAGGTTTCTGCCCCAGCAGAAGACTTGTCTGTTCCTTCCTCTCCTCCTCCAGCTGTCTCCATCCCAATCTCAACCTCAACCTTCTCTCAAACCTCAGTATTGGTATCTTCCCCCATTACCAGTTCACCACCAATTTCACCCCCTCCAGCATCTACTTCAGAAGAATTCCATCCTCTTTTCTCTTATCCAACTTTCACCTCACCATCATTTTCTCTTGTAGATGATTCCTTTATGGATGATTCACCTTCCACTCCTCCTGAGCTTCCCTCAATTTCCTCCTATCAACAACTTCTCCACGAAATTCTTTCCCAACCATCCTTCACCCCATCTCTTGCCTCATCCAGCTCCATCTCAACAACCTCTATCTTCACTATTCCTCTCTCAGAACCATCAATTCCTACACCTCCTATCTCCACATTCTCCATGCCATCAGCTCCAGCCACTCCTCCAGTAACTTCTACTCCTACCTCTGCTCAAGCCCATCTTGAGCATGTAGATCTTCCTGTTTTGGCAGACAAACTCTATGAGCTGCTTGCTCCCAGGCTGACATCTCTGTTAGAGACCATCTTGGCTCCACTCCTGAAATAAGTCCAGGAGTTGTCTACCAAGATCTCCTCCTTTAGCTCCTCCCAGGCAATCCCTTCTACTGGGTGCCTTGATTCAGTTCTCCTTGAACCAAGGCAGGGGGAGATGCCTCATGAAGTAGTGGATGTGCCTGAGTCTGCTCCAGCTCTTGCTCCTGCTCCTACTTTTGCAATGGACCTCCAGAGCCTGCTCTCTGATTTTGATACAGTTTATTTCAGTTTTCTGCCAGTTCAACATACTGAAGACCTTACTAAGGCCATTGTGCCTATAAATTACTGTGATCCCAGCCAAATTGCCTCATATGTAAATTTCTGCAAGGCTGTGGATGTTTATGCTTCCTCTTCTAATGCTGCTACCAAGGCCATTGTACCTATTGTTAATGAATCTGCTACTACTGCTGCTACAACAAGTTTGACTTCAGAAGATATTGAAATGCTCCCTGTGATTGAAGATACTGCTGCTGAAGAACTTGCTTCTTATCTGGAAGAACCTGCTGCTGCTCCAACTCCTGATGCTGTTTCTGTTTCAAGTGTTACTACTCATTCTGTTTCTGCTCAATTTTCTGCTGCTGCTGCTCCTGCCCTGACTCCTGATCAGTTGAAATTACAAGAGAAATATATTAAGAGCATTGATGACTTATATGATAGACCCCAAAGTTCAGAGAGTGATCAGTTTCAAACTGAATCTGATGATTCTTCAAATACAATTGCCTAGAAAAGGAAGGCCAGAAGTAAGGCCATGATGAAAGTACCCCCAGCTCAAGCTAAGGATTCTAATGACATCCCTTATTATATTTTGCATGACTGCCCCATCTCTGAGCCCTGGATGCAGTATTCCAAGAACCAACTAAAGGCTATGAAGAAGAGAAGGAAGCTGGACAAGTATGAAAAAGGATCTTCTCAGTATCAGCCTCCTCCTCCTCCTCCAGATTCTGGTTCAGGCTCAGCCACTCAAGCCCCAGCTTCCAGGCAAAGTTCCTCCCAGTCCTATCAAAGATATCACCCAAGGGGACAATATCAAAGAGGCTATCAATCTAGAAGGGGTCAATATAGAGGAAGCCAAAGAGAGCACAGATTTCAACAAAGGGAAGGACAAGGCCATATTGAATCTACTTCAGGTCCTTTCCCTTATAGGCTAAAAGATACAGTTGTCTCCAGGACTCCTCATACTGATTCTGAGTCTATCAACAGATATGAACCTCCTGTTCCATTTGAGGATCCTGAGAACAACCCCTTGTCATGGGCTGCTAGAATGAAAGAGCTTGCTGCTCTAAATCAAATGAAAAAGGCCAGAGAGCAAGGCAAAGACTTTTCCAACATTACAACCCTATCAGATCAGAGAAAGAAAGAACTAGAGAGATATGCTTCAAGGAAATTCTTTAATCCAGAAGATTATATGAAGCTGCATCCTGAGGCTATAGTTCCAAGGCCCAGATCTCAAACTTCCTTAGGTGCAGAAGATGACAGAAGATCCAAGAAAGAAGCCCTCAATCCCAACAGGGAAATTATGTTTAAAAAGGGAACTGAGAAGAAGTGATTTGTGTAAGCTGAACAAACATCCTCCTCTGAATATTTGCTGATATTTTATCTGTGATCTGCAATGCTGCCATGTCTTTCTTCTTGCATTGCTGGTTTAGCTTTTGATTTGTCTGTATGCTTATTTATCTTCTATTTCTGTCTATAAATAGTAATCCTAACCCAAATAGGGGGAGATTGTTGGAACACCCTATTACTAATTTGGGTAAGGATCACTATGTTTGTCTTAGGAAACCAGGTTGACCTAGTTGTATAGTTGTAAAGGTCAACATTAGAATGTGTCTAGGGCTTAGAATTTAGGTTTGAGCTGCCCCCAGGACCATTCAAGGAATCAGACTTAAAGCTGAGCCAAAGACAGTTATCGTCGAGCTTAGGTCGACGAAACGTCGAACTCCGTTCGACGCTCTCTGAGCTCAACCTTGCTAAAGTCGTCGAGCTTCGGTCGACGATCTTCGAGCTCAGGTCAACGATCTTTCCTCAGTTTATTCTCCAGGTCGCTGAGCTCAGTTCGACGTTCTTCGAGCTCAGTTTGATGTTTTCTGTCTGTTGATCTTATTCCATCTCTGAGCTCAGATCGACGATCGTAGAGCTCAGATCGACGATGTTCTGAGAGATCGACGTTTTTACGGATTCAAATTTTGTCAGTCTTTGGAATGTTTTTGAATTCTCTCAGCATTTATGTTAAGGAGATCTTCCAGCCATTTTTCTTTATTCTGGAGCAAGTTTCAAGGAATTCTTTTTGGAACTTGAGACTTTCCTCTAGAAGACAAGACTTTTATAGAAGACATTTATGACTGCCAACGGCTATCTTTGACAAGGAATTTTTCAGAGAATAAGATCCTCCTTTTTTTTATCTTCAGTCAACGATATAGAGAATACTACAGACAGCACAACAACAAGATTTTAACAGTGACAGACACAAGTGATCATTTTTCTGAAGAACTAGTAGAACAATCCTTTTGACTTACTGAAAAGTGATCATAGCTTCAACATAAAGAACTCCAAACACTAAACTTTTCAGCATCTGCTGGAATCATCTTCTGCTGGAGATTTGAAGCTTCTGAAGACCTATCACCCTGAAGCAAAGCTCTCACTCCTGAACCATTCTACATCTCAGGGGGAGCTTTGACATCATCAACAATCCACTAGTCTTCTCTCATTTGATTTGAGAATAGAGAAGACAACTTCACCTCTTTACTTTTTCTTTTCCTGCTGTAAAAGGGTTATCAAAAATCCCTTCAAAAGTTCTGAGATTGGTTCTGAGAGCCTTGTCAAAACTCAGTGGTGGCAAGACACCTGATCAAAAAATCTAGTTAGGTTTTTGAGCACCTTATCAAAAGCTCATTGGTGTCAGGACACCTGATCAACTCATCCTGAGTGGATTCCTACCAAGGGTGGTAGAAGAGTGGATGTACCCAGGTTTTTGGGGAACCACTATAGTTCCTTGTGTCTTCTGGTTGCTTAAGTATTTTCTTTATTGTGTGCTGTGATTCTACTTTTTGCTGTCTTAGTTCTGATTTATCTAGTAAGACATCTTACACCTATATATAAATTAAATCTTAATTGCTTTATTTGTTTAAATTGTAAAGCTATTTTAAAAATACTCTATTCACCCCCCCTCTAGAGTTTAGATAGATCTTTATTTCACTTTCAATGACCATCAGGAAGTGCTGATTGAAGAAGTCCTGCCTCGGGCAGAGGAGGACAGGTGCAAGGATCGGGCAGATGTTGGGGCCCAGGGAGGGATTAGAGTGATCCATGGGGGGTCGAGGCTTCCTAGAAGGAAAGTCTCCACACCATGTACCTCCGGAGCATTGGATCCACATTCCAGAACCCACCTCTGGATAAGAATATTACCTTCTTTAGGAAGGACATGCCAGATCATGAGGATCCCTTCTGCGATGCGTTAGTCATCCAGACTGCGGTCGAGAACTTCACCGTCTCCCCGATCCTCATCGATAATGGGAGTTAGGTCAACGTTATCTTCAAGAAGGCATTCAGAGCGATGAACGTGTAGGCCAAGAGGGTGCTGGCCTCGGACAGACCTCTATTTGGGTTCTTTGGGGAGAGGAAGGAGGTTGAAAGAGGAGTGAGACTACATGTTACTTTGGAGGGGCAGTCCCGTACTGCTGGTTCTTCATCATGGAATCCCCCGACATCTACAACGCCATCTTTGGGCGGCCCCTCATCAGCGCGTTTCGCTGTATCCCCTCATCCTTCTATCAGTGCTTGAAGTTCAACACTGAGGGGATCTAGGTCTGGGTCTAGGGAGACCGTAAGGTGGGAAGGGAGTGTTATGTCATGGCGGTGAACTCCATCTCTTGGTAGAAGGGGGATGAGGAAATGGAGAGCTGGATGGAGGAGCTATCCAAGCCAAGGGCCGTAGAATAGGTAGAGGAGATGAAAGTGGAGGAAGAAGTCCGCGCCTAGGTAGTGGTGCGGAAGCTGTTCTAGAGGAGCCGACCAAGGAAATGGCCGTGGAAGAAGTGGATCCCCTTATCCCAAGAGAGGGAGACGTTGTTGAATGGGGGAGAGCTGTCCAGGCTAGAATCTATAGAAGAGGTGGTAGAGATATAAGTTCTCACTCAGGGAGGCAGGGTGGAGAAGGTTCGCATCAATGGGGGGCTGACCCCGGTGGACCAGGGGAGGATGCTGGCATGCATCCAGAAGAATGTGGAAATATTTTTTTGGAGAACCACGGAGATGCCAGGGATCGATGCGGGAGTCGCCTTTCACTGCCTCAACATTTATCTAGAAGCCCGCCCCATCAAGCAGAGGAAGTGATCCATTGCGGACAAGTTGGCCGAACCCATCAGTGAAGAGGTGGCTAAGCTCCTGAAGGCTGGTTTTGTATCCGAAATTCAATACCCCGGCTGGGTATCTAATGGAGTAATGGTTAAAAATGGAGACGACCAGTAGTGTATGTGTGTCGATTTCTCATTCCTTAATAAATCATACCCTAAGGATTGTTATCCCTTGCCTCGGATCGACATGCTGGTTGACTCTGCCGTCGGTTTCCCTGTAATGAGTTTTTTGGATGTGTTTTAAGGTTAACAGAATATCTATATGCACCCTCCTGACATACAAGATGTCTCCTTCATCACAGGGGATGGGTACTACTGTTATAAGATGATGTCTTTTGGATTGAAGAATGCAGGGGCGACATACCAAAAGATGATGGACTGGGTTTTCCGAGAATAAAAGGGAAGGAACCTGGAGGTGTATGTTGATGATCTTATGATTAAGAGTCGAGATGTGGATTCTAACCTCCAAGATCTAGAGGAAACCTTCATCATCCTTCGCGTGTACAAGATGAGGCTGAATCCCTTGAAATGTGTTTTCAGGGCCAGCAGGGGCAATTTCTTGGGCCATCTTCTCACCTCCGCAGTGGTAGAACCGAATCCTTACAAGGTCAAAACAATCATGGAATTGGGATCACCTCAGAATGCCAAGAAGGTGCAGCGGTTGATAGGGAAATTGGCCGGGCTAAGCAGGTTCCTTTCCTGGGCTGGGGAGAAGCGCTCTCCCTTCTACAAAGCATTGAGGGAAGGCAGGAAGTTTGAATGGACTGGGGAATGCGAGGAGGCATTCCAGGCCTTGAAGAGGCAGTTAACTCAAGCCCCCCTACCCCAAGGACCGAAGGAGGTGGAGGACCTATCTTTGTACCTCAGGGTCAGACCAGAGGCCTTGAGCTCTGTCCTGGTCCAGGAAGAGGGGAAGAAGCAGCTGCCCATATATTACGTGATCCGGGTCCTGAGGAAGGCAGAGCTTTGTTGTTCCATCTTGGAGAAGCTGACCTTTGCTCTGATCATCTCGGCTTGGAGACTCCGACCCTATTTCCAAGCACACTCCATCCGAGTGGTGACTGACCATCCCCTCCGCAACATATTCGAGGGGGTGTAGCATTCAGGAAGATTGGCAAAGTGGTCGGTGGAGCTGAGCGAGTTCGACATCTCCTTCATCCAGTGCCTCATGATTGAGGCCCAAGCAATGGCCGACTTTCTGGCTGATTAAGTGTTCGTGGTGGCAAAGGCGGAACTCACTCGCCCGATTCCCTGGAAGGTGATGGTGGATGGTGCTTCGGGAAGGCACTCCTTGGGGGTGGGGGTGATCTTGGAGAACCCCCAGGGAATGAGGATCGAGCAAAAAGCGGTGGTGCATTTTCCTATCACGAATAATCTGGCCGACTACGAGGCAGTGATTGTAGGGCTGCGTCTGGCTAGGGAAATAAGAGTGCATGATGTGTATGTCCTCACTGACTCCATAGTGGTGGCCTCCCAAATAAATGGAGAATTTTAGGTAAGGGAACCAACTCTTCAGTTGTATTTGTCAAAGGAGAAAGGGGTCATCAGTATGTTCCAAACCTTCTCCATCCGACATGTGCCGTGGGAGGAGAATTAATAGGTTGATCAGTTGTCAAAGCATGGTACCCGGGTGGGGGGCACCATCACTAACCTATTCCCCCCATCCATCGAAGAGGGAGAGCTTATGGAAGTGGACCAGCACCTTTCGTGGATGGACCCTTTCACAACGTTCCTTTCCATAGGGAAATATCTGGAAGGGTTGAACAAAAAGAAGCTCAAGTGCAAGTCAGCATACTATCTCATCCGTGATAGGCAGTTATATCGGATGACTCTCACGGGGCTGTTGGCTCATTGTGTGGCCGAGAAGGAGGTCCAGGGGATCTTGGAAAAAGTCCACTCTAGGGAGTGTGCAAGTCACTCCGGGAGTCAAAACCTAGAAGGAAGGATTGTCAGGCAAGGGTACTTCTTGTCTACCCTGTGTAAGACACCCTCTCGGAACACAAGACATGGCCTATGGGAGTCTTATGCCCAGAACATCCGCCTTGCGATAGCATTAGCACACGGGCTAACCTGTACTATATGACACCTATCCTGCCTGCTACAATCAATATCATACATTGCCAACCCGACCAAGAATATAAAACAGAAGTCAAATCCACATATAAGTAATATAGCCAAAAAGAAAGTACATCAAATAAAAGAAGCATCAACAAGGATTCTATAAAATCAGAGTATAGGCCAAAAAAAAGGCTACAAAATGAGTCTCTTTAACTCACATCCGCTCCCCGGGCGACTCCTCGGTACTGGGCGGAGAAAAGAACAAGGGTACAATATATATATATATATATATATATATATATATATATATATATATATATATATATATATATATATATATATATATATAATACGTAGTATAAAGAGGTGGTAAAGGATTAATCATCCACAATGTATATCAAGGAACTACAACAATTAAGTATATCAACCTACTTAGCAGTTCTACCATCAACAGTAATATATAAGTATAAAAATGTACGACAGTAAGTAACTTAACTTATATGAATGCCCATACAGATATATAAGTTATGGATCGACTATATAGTAAAGTAACTCATCGTATAGGAGTGCCCATACAAACTTATACAATGAGGATCTTAAGTATGTAATGTATAAAATGATATGAATGCAATGCAATGACTCACCCATGATCATGCACAAACAACTACTTTGTCGACACAGACTTGTAATTCCCACTTTTCGAGTAGGTAGCTAACCTCTCAGGCGTCATCCATCATGGCTAGATGGTGACAGTAGAGCGGGCTTCTCCACTACTAGGCTGGCATCCACACTACCTTGCTTAGTCCTCCGTATGCCTCAACGCTAAGAACACAACAGCAAAGCTCACATACGTACTATGGCTCAGAGGAGTCTTGGGTAGATGTGCACCAAGAACACAACCCAAACTATCCTATCATCGTGGCACGGAAAGGGCCTCAGGTATGAGCACCAAGGACACACCCAATCCATCCACTTGTCACGGAGAGGGCCTCGGGAATGAGCACCGAGGATACAGCCAATCCGTCCAAAGTCTATCTGTCAACTTCCGTCAGTGTGACGACTGGCGAGCCCGAAGACCTGCCACACTATCCTTAATCCAGGATTATGACATCGCGTGTCAACTCACGCCACATGCAATTTCACATATAAGGGCTCCACTTCAAGTCCTTTTTATTTAATCACAACTCGTGCTCAACAGCACGCAAGGGCTCCACACTGAGTCAATTATCAACATGTCGTTTTAGTGCGACAACACCCTCGCACTTCCAACGCTTCCATATGTCCTACACAACAACATAATGGTACTTCACATATTCAGTGACCATTTGATTATATATAGACACTGTTCACCTAACTTTAACATCAACCGGATAAAATCTCTTTACCAAGTTCAAACCATTCGTGCACATATGGATCTATCAACTAAATGCCAACAACCATTTATTCATCGCAATTACTATAGATTATGTACAACAAACTTCAAGGCAACCTCATCATTATTCATCGTATTACCATTATCAAGTACATCCTTATCAGTTCGCATATTTAAATTATTCCTACCGTTCCAACTCGTCAACACATTCGTTCAGTAACATCCACCAAATCATCTCGTTCAAGTACACTTCTCTACACCTTTTGTTCGTTAAGGATCTATCCAACAAATGCCATTAACCATATTTTATCACAATTACTTATACACTAAATTCATCAAAACATTAACGTTATTGTACTATAATCTCTCTACCAAATCCAAAGCCGATTCAACTCTTACCCGAGGACTATATGTGCAGGAAAGATTACCATATAAAAACTTCGATCGGGAATTCCAGAGGCTATAGGAATTTGGTGATGGCGTGTAACCACTCATTGGAAAGGTCTTTCCGTGGGCTACAACTTTCATGTTCAGATCTAAACCCAGATCTGGCCGCATCATGTCCGAAAATAGCCTCGAAGTTCGTTACAAATAGAAAATAGATTTCTGCGCGCATCTTAAAGCTGGACGAACGACATCGGCTCGTCTTTTTTCCTCTAACTATCTATTTCAACACTTTTCAAGAATTTTCCTCCACCCTTATTCACCGTCATGAGGCCATTTATCTTCACGATCTCAGTCCAAAAACTTCATTTGACGTTACGAAAGGTTGAAGACTCTACTAAAGGACAAAAGTCCCAGCCGGCCTCCTCCTAGAAGATCTTTGCCTCGCAAGTACGACTCTGTTGAGTCGACATCTCTCCTAGAAATAACTATAAATCTAACAACAAGGGAGAGGGTAGGAAGGTCACCTCAGTTTCGGTGTTTCCGTCCATGGATTTTTTCACTCTCTTTGAAGGCATCTTCCTGCTTGCTAGTATTGTTCTTTACGGGAAGATAGAAGGAGAAGATTTTCTTCCAGAAATCAACTCCGACGGCTTCTCTGTTTGGTCGAGCTTGGCAAAGACAACTGCTCGGCAAACTAGTAAAGAGACAGCTATGGTTTTCCGCATGTTCCTTTTTATAATGAGAAATTAGGATTAACTGCTTTGCCACGTATCGACCTGACATTGGACCACCTAATATTACTTTAAATGATTCATGTTGAAAGGATGTGGCCCATTTAAGTCGGTTTGGCGCAATTCCCAAAAATCGGGTTCAGACCGGCCAAGTGATGGGAAATAAACTGCGCTAGAAAATCTGCTAAGTCAGATTCGTCGATTAAGCAATCCTTACTCGATGAATCGTCAAGTATTATACTCTCACTCGACGAATCGTCAAGATTCATTGACACCACTCAATGCCATATATAAGCACAACACTTTCCAAGTAAAAATCGTCGAGTGCACCTTCTTTACTCGATGAATCGTCGAGTGGCGTCGAGTGCACTCAATACACTCGACGCCACAGTTCTCAGAATAATCTAAGTAAAAATGCATTGAGTGGCATCGAGTGCACTCAATACACTCGATGCCTTTCAGCTTAATAGCGTCGAGTGCACTCAATGCACTCGACGCCAGTTATACTAGATATCTTATAAGTCAAATGGCATTGAGTGAACTCAACACACTCAACACCGCTTTGAGTGGTATTGAGACCACTCAACGCCTCAACCTGTTTCGTCGAATGGCGTTGAGTGGAGTTGTGATGCAGCGCCGCCGCAAATTGATGATGACCCGGTTGCCGAGGCGCTACGACATAAAGATCTTAGACGCCATGATGACGCTGAAGGAAGTGCGCGTTACAACCTCCGCCCGCGACGTGCTAGAACCGCCATGAAGAATTAGCTTTAATTATCTTATTTCATTAACTCTATTTTTATATTTTTGGAATATAAAATTATCCTATGTTTAAGTGATAATTTTATATTAATGGCATGCTTTTATTTTTTAATTTGAACAATTTTATTTTTGGTGTGCACTTAGCCATTCGGATGGATGAGATTACATCTCTATCATGGAGGGTTAAGGCATGTTGTAAACTCCTATTTAAGGAGGTGATTATGAGTAATCAAGTAGTGAAATATTAATCCTAAACTTCTCCCTTGAGAAATTTGGCCAAGAGCCTCCTCAAAGCCACCCCCCATGCTCCCTCCATCCGTGCGGCGTGACTCCGGCGCGGCTTCATTCAGTGCGACTCCTTGGAAGAAGGTTGCAAACCCCTCGGTGTGACGCCGACGGATCCGTGGAGTGAGTGATTCTCCCACCTTATCTTGTGTGAACATTATTCCTGGTTGGAAAACCTCTTCCCTCTTGTGTGATTCATACTTTAGTTTATGGAGATTTTTCACGCACCGTTTTCTCTGTGATTTTTAAAGTCATCGCTTGCAAAATCTGAATTCAAACTTGTTGTTATTGAACCTCTTGTTAACCGAAACGGGTAGATCCGTCTCGGGAGCGCAACTTGTCCTAGCCTTGACTTGCTCTTCCGATCGGCGCACTTTGTGTGACAACAAGGGAGAATCTTGACTCAAATTTCGATCGCTCTTCAAAGTTTTCCGCCGCTCTGAAATAAAATTATTGCTGCGTTTGAAACGTCTTATGTTGAAATGAAAAGATGCTTGTGTAGGTGCGGTGAGTTGTGTGCTTGTTGGAGAGGTAGGTCTTAAGGACGTTGTATCGAGTCCTGCTTATGGCGAGGTGTGTGCTTGTTGGAGAGGTAGGTTCTAAGGACGTGGTATCGAGTCCCGGAATTTTGGGAGCCAACCGACCCCTTTTCATTTGCTTTTGGTCGGAGCACTCTCTCATTATTTCTTGCTCTGTAACGGTTAGGTGTCCGTTAGTGCACACACGTCCGTGTCACGATCACCCCCACAAAAAATTTGGTATCAGAGGCGGTCGTTTCATCTTCCACGTTGCAAACATCCTCTCTGCGTTCTTTGTTGGTCGTTCGGATCTCTAAAAAATCAAAAAAAATTATTTTCTGTGGTCTGCCAATAGCGGGCTAAAATCCTTATTTTTCAGCGAAATTTCAAATTTTTTTTTTAACGATCTACGTGTTAGTCACGCCGGGAATCTTTAAAAATATCTTATTTTCAGTATAGCTACAACCCTAGGAAAAATCATCTTTCCAAGGTTTTTCTAATCCTGAATGCGCACTAGGCTAGGATCTGAATATTCGACTCCGTCTACGTCTAGGATGGCTGCGAATGAGCATGTAGATCCCAACACCGAGGCCATAGCGGGGCTGCGTAATGAGATGACTAAACTTAGGAACATGATAACCCAGTTCATACAAACCCAAGCTAGGCCACCCCAACCACCCGTTAATGTTGAGTTGCCCCACCGGCGCCAACAAAGCTCCGATTCGAATTCTGATGGGGACTCCCCACGAGTGCCCCCTCGAGGCCGTCGCCACGAGCGAGAGTTTGACTTTACTAGGGCCGTCAAGATTAAGGCCCCCACTTACGACGGCATGGGAGATCCACAAAACTTCCTTAATTGGACGGTGGATATGGAATGTTACTTCGACTGGCACCATCTCACGGACCCCCAAAAGGTCCAAGTTGCCAGGATGAAGTTAACTAATCATGCCAAAACTTATTGGTTGAATGAAGAGCATAGGCTAGGCGTTGGGAACGGAGACCCAATTATTGGTTGGGCCGTAATGAAGAATTTATTGACCGATCGGTACGTCCCCGCGTACCATCAGACACAGATGTTCGACGAGCTTGCCACCCTGCTGCAAGACTCAAGTTTGGTAGCCGAATATATGGGTGAACTTAAGGACCGTATGGTGCGATGTGACCTGAGTGAGATCCCTGAAGTCACTTTATCTAAATTTCGAAAGGGGCTTCACCCCGATATCCAAAGGAAGCTCTTGCGATATGGACATATGGATTTTAACGCAACTTTCAATGCCGCCCTGGACATTGAAAAACACTTAGCCTCTAAGGCTCACTCCCGTTACTCTCATGCGAAGAACAAGTCCACCACTGGGACATCTTCTTCCACATATCCTGATAAGGTAAAGTTCAAATCCCATGAGTCGAAGTCTGTTGTGATCACCGCTCGAAACACTAAGAACCCCACCAGTGAGCGTGTTCCTATAGGGAAGGTTAGCAAGGCTAACACCACTTGTTACTCTTGCGGCGTTCAAGGCCAGTATGCCTACGAATGCCCAACCAAGACGAAAACACTAGCCTTATTAGATCCGGCCGCCGACCCTGACGATTATGAGTACGAGGCCGCAGAGGAGAGTGACCCCGATGGAGTCCCTAGTGACTTGGAGGATGATCACCGCCTTATGGTGATGCATTGTATTTTGACCACTCCTCGTCCCGTAGAAGACTGGAAAAGGACGAGCATATTTTCCCTGATCTTTAAGAGTGGCGAAAAGCTATGCAAACTAGTTATTGATGGTGGTAGTTGCGCGAACGCCGTTTCTGAGAACGCCGTTAAGCGTATGTCCTTGATTGTTTAGCCTCACCCGACCACCTATCAGGTTGCTTGGATTAGCAAAGTTACTATTAAGGTAACCAAACGATGCCTAGTCCCCATGTCTTTCAAATCCTACACGGATGAGGTTTGGTGCGACGTCCTGCCGATGGATGTTTGTTATGTGTTATTAAGCCGCCCCTGGCTCTATGACCATGATGTGACGCACTATGGTCGCGCAGACACATATGAGTTCAAATTAAACGGCAAGACCATCACCTTGAGACTGACTGGGCCAAAGGAACCGGTAGTGATGACTAAGGATACCATCGTCCCAATAGAGAGGAAGGCGTTGAGCTTGGTTGGTAGGAAAGAATTTGTGAAGGATCCATTCATTGAGGGCATGATGTACGCTCTTGTTCTCATGGGTACCAAAATTGATAGTGGTGTGTTGGATGATTTACCCCGAGAGCTACGGGTATTGTTGGATGAATTTAGGGACGTTTACCCGGATAAGTTACCATCGTCGTTGCCTCCGCTTAGAGATATACAACATGCCATCGACCTTATCCCCGGATCATCTATACCCAACCAATCCCACTATAGGCTTAATCCCGCCGCCCACCAAGAGTTACAGACCCAGATAGAGGATTTACTGTGCAAGGGATTTATTAGGGCGAGTATGAGCCCGTGTGCTGTCCCAGCCCTCCTTGCCTAAAAGAAGGATGGCACCTGGCGCATGTGTGTTGATAGCTGGGGTATCAACAAAATTACTATAAAATATAGGTTTCCGATCCCGCGATTAGATGACCTCTTAGATGTCCTTTTGGGTGCCACTATCTTCTTGAAGCTAGACTTACAGAGTGGTTACCACCAGATTCGGATCTGAGAGGGGGATGAGTGGAAGACAGTGTTCCAATATAAGGACGGGTTATATGAGTGGTTGGTGATTCCCTTTGGGTTATCCAATGCCCCTATCACCTTCTCCTGGATGATGACGCACATCTTTAGGCCGTATATTGGGAAGTTTGTTATAGTATATTTTGACGACATCCTAGTCTTTAGTACCTCCCCCGCCGAACACCTCTCCCACATCAAGGTAATCCTCACCACTTTAAACAAGGAAACCTTATTTCTAAATCTTAAGAAATGCACATTCTATTTTTCGGAGGTTGAATTCTCTGGTTACATAGTTGGTTCTGATGGAATTCAAGTTGACCCAGGAAAGCTTCAAGTGATTAGAGACTGGCCCGAGCCCACTAACCTTTGAGAGGTGCGTAGTTTCCACGGATTAGCTACCTTCTATCGTCATTTCATACGCAATTTTAGTAGCATTATGGGACCCATTACCAACTGTATGAAGAAGGGCGAATTCACAAGGACGAAATCCGCCACGTTTGCATTCCGTCGCATTAAAGAGCTTATGATCGAAGGCCCGGTGTTGCGTCTCCCCGACTTCACCAAGGTCTTCGAGCTTACGTGTGATGCATCTGGCGTTGGAGTTGGAGGTGTCTTGAGTAAGGAGGGACACCCTGTGAGTTATTTTAGTGAGAAGTTGGCGGGCGCCATATTAAACTACTCAAATTATGATAGGGAGTTCTACGTCATCATTAGATGTCTGCACCATTGGAGGCACTATCTCCTCCCTAAGGAGTTTGTGATCCTTTCCGATCATGATACGTTACGATTCATCAACGGTCAACACAAAATCAGACCACGCCACGCTAAATGGGTATCCTTTTTGCAAGAATACACTTTCAATCTTAAACACCTTAAGGGAGCCGACAACCGAGTCGCGGATGCTCTCAATCGCTTAACCTTGTTAGTCACCACTATGGAGGTTAATGTGGTAGGATTCGAGCAAATCAAAGATGAGTACGCCATGTGCCCCGATTTCCAGGACACATATTTGTCAGCCCAAGATAGCTCCCCCACGAACATATCGGCCTTCGTCATTAAAGATGACTATCTATTTAGACTTGGAAAGTTATGTATTCCGCAGTCGTCGTTACATCTCCGTATCATCTGGGAATTGCATGGTGGAGGGTTGAGTGGTCATTTCAGTAGAGAAAAGACCATTATGTTAGTTGAAGAAAAATTCTATTGGCCAAAACTTAAGGCAATGGTGGGACGAGTGGTGAGTAGTTGCCGTACTTGTCAGATATCCAAGGGCACCAAAACCAATGTCGGTTTATATACGCCGTTGCCTATTCCTTCCACCCCATGGGAATATGTGAGCATGGACTTTATCTTATGCCTACCCACTACTTTACGATGTCACGATTTTATTTTTGTAGTTGTGGATAGGTTCTCCAAAATGACATATTTTATCCCGTGCACCAGAACTAACGATGCGTCTCATATCGCCAAATTATATTTTAAAGAAGAAGTTAGTCACCGGGGAGTGTCGAAGACAATAGTCTCGGATTGGGATGTTAAGTATACGAGCTATTTTTGGAAGACACTTTGGGTTCTAATGGGTACCAAGTTATTGTTTTTCTCTGCCTATCACCCACAGACTGATGGGCAGACGGAGGTGGTTAATCAGAGCTTGGGTAGCCTTCTTAGATGCCTAGTGAGCGATCACAAAGGGACGTGGGATTTTATTCTTCCCCACGCCCAGTTGGATTATAATTATTCCAAAAATCGGTCCACTAGTCTGTCACCAAACGAGATTGTTCACGGGTACAAGGCCCCTGTGCCTATTGACTTGGTGCCGTTGCCCCCAACATACAAGACAAGTCAATTTGCACAATCCTTCGCCCAACATATTCATGACTTACATGCATGTATACGAGCTACCTTGACTGCGCAATACGAGTCTTATCAGATGCACGCTAATTTACATAGGAGGGTGTCGTACTTTAAAGTTGGCGATTTGGTCCTAGTCCGATTAGTTCCCGAACGCTTGCCATCTAGCACCATTAATAAGTTGGCACCGAAGCGCGTCGGCCCTTTTCGAATTATTAAGAAACTAGGTGACAACGCTTTCATTTTGGATTTGTCGACTGATTGGGGTATCTCCCCTATTTTTAATGTCTCGGATTTGATGCTGTTTGTTTTACCTCCACCTGAGTTGAATTCTCTGTCGTCTTCTCCCTCCACTAAAAATTCTGATGGGTTGGGGAGTGGTAGTTCGGATGATCTCTCTCTTTCGGTCCCCGCAGGTATAACATCGGATGGTATGTTGCCTTCTTTTACTCCTACTTCTGACATGTTTCCCAGGTTTCCCAGGACATTTCTCACTCCAGATATGATACTCGCTGCGGAACCGTTCGCTACTCCGGATGGTACTACTTACCGCTTCCTTGTCCGTTGGCGTGACCTCCCCCCTTCGGACGACTCTTGGGTACTCGCGACAGAGCTTCAACGTTTGGATGCCGAGCTTCTCTGCCGCTATCTCTCCACTCACGCATTAGAGATACGTGATTTTGAGTGGGGGAGGATTGATGTAGCACCGCCGCAAATTAATGATGACCCGGTTGCTGAGGCGCTACGACATAAAGATCTTAGATGCCGTGATGACACTGAAGGAAGTGCACGTTACAACCTTCGCCTGCGCCGTGCTAGAACCGCCATGAACAATTAGATTTAATTATCTTATTTCATGAACTTTATTTTTATATTTTTGGAATATAAAATTATCCTATATTTAAGTGATAATTTTATATTCAAGACATGCTTTTATTTTTTAATTTGAACAATTTTATTTTTTGTGTGCACTTAGCCATTCAGATGGATGAGATTACATCTCCATCATGGAGGGTTAAGGCTTGTTGCAAACTCCTATTTAAGGAGGTGATTATGAGGAATCAAGTAGTGAAATATTAACCCTAAACTTCTCCCTTGAGAAATTCGGCCAAGAGACACCTCAAAGCCGCCGCCCCCCTTGTTGTGGTGTGAAGCCGCCGCCCCCCTTGCTCCCTCCATCTGTGCGGTGCGACTCCGGCACGGCTTGTAGGACCTTGTGGCGCCCTTAGAGGGGGGGGGGGGGTGAATAAGGGCTCTTTAAAATTTTAACAAACTATTTATAAAATACGAAATTAGATGTAAAGTTTGAGAAACACCAATGAAATGAAAATCAAGATTTTATTTCTCCAAAATATATATGTAAAATGATTCCAATAAAGCTTGAAATCAAGGCTTACAACGATAATAGTTTTTAGCTTTTTCACCGGTCCTTCTCCCAAGGACCAGTAGGCTATAGTCAATATCTCCCTAGATATGACTACTAGCCTCCCCCTAAATCAAACCTATGATCTAGACGCTGCTCACAAGGCGGCGATTTACTCCTAAGCCTCACAAGGACCTAGACACCACACACAAGGCGGTGATTTGCCCCTAAGACACACACAGACTTAGACACCACACACAAGGTGGTGATTTTCCCTTCCCAATTACAAAGATAGAAAGTGAATATGAAAGTATAATAGTAAAACTTAAAAACTCCCTCAAAATAATGAGCTTTGAAGATGATGGTGGACCGATGAGAAGATCTCCAATCTTGAACGCACGGTCGTATCTTCTTCGCTCTTGAGATTTCAACGGACCAAGGGAGTTCGTCTGGAAACGGAGATGAAGGCTCTAAAAATTCTCTGGGAAAACTAAGCTCTGCACTCTCTGTCAATTCCCTGAAATTTGGCCGTATATATATCTTTATGCTATCGCCGGCGTTAGCGTTAACGCCCCGCGATAGTGATAACTCTCCATTGCTTGACACGTGGCACACGTCGCGCGGACTTTCAGATCTGAGTGGTGAACGTGACGATCGTGGGATATCGCTCGGCGATATCGGTATCGCCTCGCGATATCGTTCAACCGTGACATCGTGTGCGGCATCATGTGGTTCAAGGCTGACGTCAGCAGTAACTATCCATGTTATCGCCCGCGGTAGCGTTATTGCCAGTGATAGTGTGACTTTCCATTTCTTCAATGCTATGCTCAGCCATTCCTTAGTACTTAAAAAACCTGTTATCCCTGTATATTTAAAACACATACCAAGATCAAATACATCCGGCATTTGTTATTCTCAAACTAAGAAGTGCGGAACGCATGCTCCAACAATCTCCCCCTTTTGATAATAACAAATCCCCTGAGAAAGAAATTGTGTGAGACTAGTAGAATGTGAAACAATTCAGATAATCATTATGAATCAAAGTGTACAAATAGTTATAATAAACTCCCCCTATAATACACACGAGTTTCTCCCCCTATAATCTCCCCCTAGTTAAAAGATCTCCTCCTAAATGTTTTACTCAATTTATTTCGTACTTAATCTCCCCCTTTTGGTATTAGCAAAAGTCGGTGGAGACAAACAAAAAAAATAGCGAGGTGCAAAATGCGGAAGCTTAAAGAAATGAGAGTAGAATTTGGTTATATGAGGAGTATGAGAACAACATTAACAGCCATGGAATAGTATTACCATAAAATTGGAATTTTATCAGAAAAATTGTTTGTTGTGTAGAAAATTAATTTAAGAGTTGAATTTAAACATTGAAAATTTGTCAGGCCAAGATAGCAAAAGCATTAGAAACGATGAAATAGAAGAGAAAGACTATGTCCGGTCCAATTCTCATGAGAAGAAATTTTATAAATGATAATGATGTGTACATGTGAAGAGTGATTTAGTATACATATTCCTTAAGAAATAATGTTACATGAAGGTTTGCAATATACTAATACATGAAGCTAATATCTTTACATAAATAACTTCATATCATAAAGATTTAAAAAATTGGCCAAGTTTGTTTGCACAAGATACTTTACAATCCTTTTCAAGATGCTCAACCTCACAATGCTCATTAAGACTTATCAGGAGGGTGAGTAGAGCTTGATTGGAGTATCCTAGTCAGTTTTAATTTTTTTTCATTCATTTTTGTTTGTTTAGAAACTTTGACTTAGGACTCCGAATTCACTTGTATTGCAAACATAAAAAAATGTTTTTCTCAGAATGGCCATCAGTTTTGAAAACCAATATGAATGAAGCATAAATTAAAGTTGTAGCGTTGTATTCGAATCGTTGAAACAAACCAAGAACATGTAATAAGAAACTTAAGTATGTGTAACTATCACCCCGTGTCAGTGGAAGCACATTATCAAACATAAAATGTTACTCATACTTAGAGGCATGCGGAAACAAGTCTATGCAAGTTCTAGTCATCAAAGGTATAGAAAGATATTGAGAGAAAGACAAATTAAAAAAATGTTTAAAGAACTTATAAATTAATTATCACACATGTAATAGGTAACGTATCCTGATAATCATCCAAAAATTTACAGTAACACTAGAAGCAAGGTTGTTGAAAAGGTGTCAGAATATTAAAGAGTTGTGGCTTAAAAATGCACTATCGCCAGCGGTAGCGATACCGCGCGGCGATAGCGTTTTTGTTAGAAAATTCGAAAACAACGGATAGGGCTGACACATCTCCTCCTTTTTTCGACCCTAGACTGTTTGGCATCATATTCTTCAGCGGAAACCCTCAAGAACTCCAAAGAGTAAGGTTAGATCCCTCTTAATGGTTAGATTTACAGTACTGTCGCCTATGCCATAATTCTAACTCATCATTTTTTGATAAAAACATTTTAAAGTTGAATTTGAAAAGTCATGAAATTTAATCATATATACGTTATGACCTCTAGGTGCGGTAAAAACTATTTTATTTGTTTTTGAATCAAGAATTTTGCACAAATTTGTAGAAGATTCAAACAAACTATTTTAACCCTCATCACACAATTGGCTAATAGAAATCAAATTATGTTTTAATCCTTCTACAAACAAAACATTTAATTGAAAAACTTTTGTTACCCACAACACTGATGCCGATGATCTTTTTTTTTCATTATCTCCAAATGTTACAACTTATCCTTTCTTCAACTCCAGGCTAAGGAACTTCTCTTTATTACCCGTCATGTGCTTTGAACAACCCGAGTCCAAGTACCACACGTCTTCTTTGTCCTTCGCCTGCCAATCACACCTAGATAGAGGATGTAAGTAAAGATCTGGCTACCCAAGTGGTTCCACCCATAGTATAGGTAGAAGCCTTAGGCATCCAGATTTGCTTAATTTTACTTTTTCCTTTCTTCCAGCACGAGTCCGTGGTGTGACCAAATCTATTGCATTTGGCACATGTAACGTAATGAGAAGAATATAACTTCTCTGGACTTTTACTGTAAGAAAATGTAGTATCAGTTAATTTATTATTATGATGATTTTTAAAATTCGATTTTCTGGATTTATCACTATCGCCGGCGGTAGTGGTTATCGCCGGGCGATAGTTTCTAGTCGTGTATCCGAGTCCAAATCTTCCAAATTCGTGACATTGGTAACCTAAGATCATATCTAGTGATCTTTGGCCCATTCCAAACTTTTTCATGGCTAGTGTTAAGTCATGAATCTGGTTCCTCATTTCAGTATTCTCGGATACTATATTTACACATCTACATTCAAAAGCTTTCTTTCCTTCACGGACTTTGGAAATAGAAGATTTTAGATCTTTCTCTAAAATCTCATTCTTTTTTGTGAGATTTTTTATTTTTGAATGAGATTTGGAAAGAGATTCTTCAAGCTCTTTTATTCTTCCCATAGAGTGATCACACTCTTGGCAAGAGACTTTTTCTTTTCCAATAGTCTTAATTTCATTTAACAATTTTTTATTTTCTTTAACTAAAACTTTATTTTCAGTTTTAAGAAGATCATTCTCTTTTAAACTTTTTTCAAAACATTTGCAAGTCTTTAAAAATTCAGAAAATAATTCATCATAAGTTGGAGGAGTTACCTCAGTGTCGCTTTGGACACTGCACTCGTCATCAAATATGACGCTTTTTCCCATTAGGCACATATTGGCCTCCTCCTCCGCGCTTGAGCTTGTACTGCTTGCATCCTCAGAAGTAGTATCATCCCATGTTTCAGCTTTCAGGACCTTCTTCTTCCCTTTGTGCTTCTTTTCTTTAAGTTCTTTCAAGTACTTTGGACACTTGCTTCGAATGTGTCCTAACTTCCTGCAGTGATAACACTCCGATGGGGGCCTTTTTTCCTCCTCATCGTCATCCTTTTGTTTTTTCTTTCTAAGCATCTCCTTCTTAAGATACTTTTTAAAAGTATTTCTTCTCTCCGGATTTCTCATAATTTTTTTAAATTTTCTATCGAAAAGACTTTCCTCATCTTCCTCTTCATACTCAGAATTACTACCTTCCTCTTTATTAGATCTTAGAGCCAACTCCTTCTTCTTTGGCTCCATATACTCTTGTTGTTGAATTTTCAATTCAACTTCATGAGTTTTCAAGTTCCCAATCAGGCTTTCAATATTAAGAGATTCAAGATCATGAGATTCAGAAATAGCCGTCACTTTGGGATTAAATTTAGGGGGAAGAGATCTAAGAAGTTTTCTCACCAAGTCACCATTTGAGAAATTTTTTCCAAGCACTTTTGAGTCATTTACTATCTTGGTGAATCTGGTGTACATTGAATCTATGTCCTCATCCACTTCCATCCTAAACTTTTCAAATTCCGACTCCAGTTGAAACAGCTTCGAGTCCTTCACCTGCGAGGTACTTTCATGAGTAACTTCAAGTAAATTCCAAATTTCATAAGCATTATTGCAAGCACAAGTTCTATTAAATTCAGTTCTATCTAATGCACAAAATAACGCATTCATCGCTTTAGCATTATTTTTGCACCTTAGCTTATCCTGATCATCCCATTTATCTTTTGGTTTTTCCATTTCTACATCTCCTACTGTATAAGTGGGATGAGCATAATTAGTCTCTACCATATTCCAAACTTCAATGTCAAGAGAAATAAGAAAACATTTCATCCTAGTTTTCCAGTAATTATAGTCAGATCCAGTAAATAGCGAAGGTCTACTAATTCCTTGCCCCTCAGAGAAAGCATGGTCATGCTGCGCCATAATTCTTGGTGGTGAAACCGTATTAGGAATAACCTCCTCTGATACCACTTGTAGGATCTTGTGGCGCCCTTAGAGGGGGGGGGGGGGTGAATAAGGGCTCTTTAAAATTTTAACAAACTATTTATAAAATACAAAATTAGATGTAAAGTTTGAGACACATCAATGAAATGAAAATCAAGATTTTATTTCTCCAAAATATATATGTAAAATGATTCCAATAAAGCTTGAAATCAAGGCTTACAACGATAATAGTTTTTAGCTTTTTCACCGGTCCTTCTCCCAAGGATCGGTAGGCTATAGTCAATATCTCCCTAGATATGACTACTAGCCTCCCCCTAAATCAAACCTATGATCTAGACGCTGCTCACAAGGCGGCGATTTACTCCTAAGCCTCACAAGGACCTAGACACCACACACAAGGCGGTGATTTGCCCCTAAGCCACACACGGACTTAAACACCACACACAAGGTGGTGATTTCCCCTTCCCAATTACAAAGATAGAAAGTGCATATGAAAGTATAATAGTAAAACTTAAAAACTCCCTCAAAATAATGAGCTTTGAAGATGATGGTGGACCGATGAGAAGATCTCCAATCTTGAACGCACGGTCGTATCTTCTTCGCTCTTGAGATTTCAACGGACCAAGGGAGTTTGTTTGGAAATGGAGATGAAGGCTCTGAAAATTCTCTGGGAAAACTAAGCTCTGCACTCTCTGTCAATTCCCTGAAATTTGGCTGTATATATATCTTTATGCTATCGCCGGCGTTAGCGTTAATGCCCCGTGATAGTGATAACTCTCCGTTGCTTGACACGTGGCACACGTTGCGCGGACTTTCAGATCTGAGTGGTGAACGTGACGATCGTGGGATATCGCTCGGCGATATCGGTATCGCCTCGCGATATCGTTCAACCGTGACATCGTGTGCGGCATCATGTGGTTCAAGGCTGACATCAGCAGTAACTGTCCATGTTATCGCCCGTGGTAGCGTTATCTCCAGCGATAGTGTGACTTTCCATTTCTTCAATGCTATGCTCAGCCATTCCTTAGTACTTAAAAAACCTGTTATCCCTGCACATTTAAAACACATACCAAGATCAAATACATCTGGGATTTGTTATTCTCAAACTAAGAAGTGCGGAACGCATGCTCCAACACGGCTTCCTTCGGTGGTACTGTAAGACCCCCCCCCCCCCTTTTTTTTAAACCCGGGGTCTTAGGCCCAGAATCGCCGCTTTGCGGTGACACCTTCACGTCCTGAAGGGTCATCACCACAAGGCGCCGATTCTGCCGGCCAATTCGATCACAGAACGGTAGCACAAAAATGAAGTAAGTAAAATCAAGTCCACTAGATAAATCACATATATAGAAATAAAACTCCATGAAGGGAGTGTCCACAGAATAATACATCAGAGTAATAGAATATGGGCTTAAGCCCGGTACAACATGTCCTCACTACAAGTCACTCATGCGATAGCAAAACAAGCATCTACTCAAGGTTGAGACTCACGGTCCCGACTGTATGAACTCCGGAGCTTGACTACCCTATCTCCAAGCGCACCAGTCTCTGGGGCTGCTCGTCCATACTGGGCTCCACGATCCCCTAAATGATGCGGTTCGAAAACCGTTAGTCATAAAGACTAAGCCCTATCATCCCCTACCCCTTCCCCCATGGCTCCTAGGTACCGAGCGGAGAGGAAGAAAGGGAAGGACATGAAGGTGGAGAATGAATCAAAAGAAACAAGTGGCAGCGGAACTAATCTAGCAATTCTATAATAGATATGACAGAAACAGAAAGTAGGAAAAGTAACCTTAACTTATGTACGGAAGTGCATAAGCCAAGGGATCTTCTGCAAGGCTCCCATCGTATAACGTGTCCCATACCACTTATACGTTTGGGTGTCGGTTATCATACATCAGCATATATATTGAATTTAACCTTAATTTATAAACTTGCCCATACAAGCTTATAGACCAAGGGGTCGTTTTGCAGGTCCTAATGTATAAGCGTCCCATACCACTTATACTTTAGGTGTCAGGTGTTAAATGAATCGATTATGCTATGCCATGCAAGTGGGTATGATGGAACAAGCAAGTGCAACTCACAAACCCGACTCTGTGCACACAGATCTTTTGTTCCCCCTTTCGGAGACGTTACCTCCTAGGATACCTCCGTAGTGGCAGACGGAAGCGGTGGGTTGGGCCTCGCCAACCTCTAAACCAGTAAAGCACTACCGGTCAGACCTATCGTATGCCTCAACGCTTGGTGCACTAAGCGGACGCCTGCGTACTCTTGCCGGATGGCGCACCGGACTTCTGTTGGCGAAATGCTAACCACACTTGCCGAGTCAGCATATTGGTGTCGATGTATCGACCCTCAAATACCGAAGACCCACCACCTTAATTTTCTTTACTTTTATGCAAATGCAAGTTTAATCGTAATCACACAAAAACCGAGCCGAAGCTCCCCGGACCAAAACGTCCGTCTCTTAACCAATCGAGCCGAAGCTCCCCGGACCATTCCGTCCGTCTCTTAACCAACCGAGCCGAAGCTCCCAACCATATTTCGGTGCTAAAAGTGTTTGTAAAACGTGCAACCCTAATTACTAAGTTACTATTATCAGTTTGTTATTACAGTTTATGTTAACCTAGGACTGCCCCCGGTATTCCCCGTGAAGGGCTCTCAAAGGGCACTAGGAACTATGATGGTAGCTGAAGTCCATCATTCCCTTTCGCAAGGCACTTATTGTTATTTGTAGAATTCCCTTGCCTATTCTCTTCTCATATTACGATAGACTAACCTAGGGTGATTTTTAACCTTCCTCTCTCGGGAAAGACGATCTTTCATCGAACCCGAGCACCTCTTAACTCTAGCCAACACCACTTCTCAACACTCTTCATATCAATTTATTGTGAAATCATCCACTTCTATCCAACCAGACAAAATGACTAACTCCAACCACTATCCCAGATCATGTCCTATTGCAATTTAACCATATGCTATATGCAGACCAACCTAGACTATATGTCGAACCGGTTAGGCAGTGATCCAATACTCATCCAAATGCCCTAAATTATTTACTGGAGATTTATCATGATATAATTAGCCTAAATCTAGAAAATGGTAATTTTCCTAATTTATCTGGCATTTAATTAATTTTCCCAAAAATTCCGAGGGCTGCCGGTTTGAACATGAAATACCCTAAGTTCTCATGCAAGATTTACAACAAAATTATACTAAATATTATGTAATCTAAAAAAAGTAAATCCAAAGTATGACAATTTTTCTATCATCAAAAAAACACTAAAACTATTTTAGCAATATCTTCTATATTTCGTTATTTGTGAATCAAGTATAGAGAATATTCTTCCAAAAATTATAAATAAATTATAATATGCAGATAAAGCCTTAAAATTGCATTGGCCCAATATAAATAATTTTTCAGTAATAATATCATCCATAATTAATTTCCAAAGCATAGAACCCCTTTTAAACATTTGTGAAGGAAGTACTGGATTTACTCAACTAAAAATTATACAAAAATTCAAGGGTAACCATTCTGTCCTAAAACATTTACTTCCAAGATTTCATGAGATTTCAATGATCAGAAAGATAAAAATAATTAAAACATCAATTAGGGCTATAATCAACATTACAAATTAAGTGCTGAAAATAAACATCATAAAATTCCAGTAAAATTTCTATAAATTCTACCCACTCCAAAACTCACTCTACCCGAGTTTCACAGCCTTTAGATAATGTTTAGTGATGGATTATGCTTAATTAGTATTTTACCCTAAAGCTAAGATTAGGGTTTTAAGGTATCTACTTGTCTCCAAATCCTCCAAGATTCCATCCAGATAATTCTAATCATGCTAATGTCAACTATACAAGGTTTCAAGGCAATCCGAGAGCAATTGCCCTCATGTCCTTTACAACCCTCAAAACCCTCCATTTAGGGTTTGAGTTTTGATCCTAGGGTAAACCAATCCTAAATCACACCATTTTCTCCAAGTGGGTTATAATAACCCCTCAAAGTCAGTGGTCAAGATACCAGTCTCTGTTGAGGTGATATGACCATTCTAACCTCTAGTGCACTTTTTACTCAAAAATGCCTCACCATTGCCTAGTTAAGAATAGGTGACTCCCTATCCAAAACTAATCCAAGTGAGTTGAAAATTTGTACTGAGCTAAGTTTTATAGCCAGGGACCACTCACCAAAATTTGGGAGGGTTTGGAGGTCATTTGACCACTTAAATAAATTCCTCTAAGTTTATTAAATTAAAACAAAAACTTTTGGCAAAGTATCTCCAAAAATTCCCATTTTTTGACAGCCTCTAGATATGGCTAAGGGTAACCCCCTACCCAAATTTCAAGTCATTTGGACAAAGGAAGAAGAGTGGGCATCCATTTTTATTTCTGCCCAACTCTAGGTACAGCCCCCATTAAAACGAGTTCTGCGGTTGAGCCGCTTACCCAAACGAGTTGAAATCAATTTTAAATTAATCTAGACTCGAAGGGATAAAACTTTTGTGACTGACTATTTTTAATAAATCGGCATCTAAGTGCCTCGTTTTGCAGCCTTAAATATACTGAATTAATGTATCTTTTCATTATGTATTATATACATAATTTATATATTATTAAGTGATTTTACTGTTCATCTTCTACAGAACCCGAAGACAGAACACAGAAAACTCATATTTCCTGTAGCTCTTCCGCGATCCATCGCCGGCCGTCCGGTCACTTCCCTGGCCAGCCACCAGCACCTCCGTCGAGGCGATGGCTATCGGTCGGCGATGGTTTGGCCGCCAGAGGTGGCAGTTTTTGGCGTACCCGAAAAATATATTTTTCATGGTTTTCCATGAAAACTCGAGATAGGTTCGGCTCCGTTGAGCACGAACTTCATTTCTAAGATCCTAAGATCTACCCATAAGAGAAGAAGTAGAGGAGGACCTTGTTCGCGGTTTGAAGACGAGATGAACGTCGGATTGTCATGGCGCGGTGGTGGCGTTCCCGAACTTCTCCTACAGCAAGAGCAGAAATCTGAATTCGTTTGGTCTCGAGTGTAACCTTCTCCTCTTGCTCTAAGGGGGCTTTTATAGATCTCCAAGTGGGGAGGGGAAAGAGTGAAGCATTTATGGCAATAAAAGCTCCCTTAACGAATGGCTTTTCGGTTATGGTGGAGGAAAGGAAACGTTGGAAGATGAGAAGACTGATCTAGGTGGCGATTTCCTATTGGACCAACGCTTGCTCAGTTTACTAAGTAATTAGAGAAAGAAACGGCCCATTTAATACTCCTGATGTTACTTTCCATACTAGAATTGATTATGACTTGGGTTACAGAAATTTCTAGCCTGGCTGACGTTTCGGCCTTCGTCACTGGCGTGACACGTAGGTCACGGGCGTGACAGGGCTGGGTGACAAATTCTGGGTTCGTCGATCGTCGACCTGAGATCGACGATCGTTGAAGGGTTGTCATGCCCTAGGTCACGGGCATGACACGTGGGTCACGGGCGTGACAGGGCCATGATGCAAATTCTGCGCTTGATGATCGTCTTGCTGAGATCGACGATCGTCGAAGGGGGTCACGCCCTAGGTCTTGGGCGTGACACCTAAGTCACGGGCGTGACGGGGCCTTGATGCAAAATCTGCCCTCGACGATCGTCTCGCAGAGATCAACGATCGTCGAAGTGGGGGGGGGGGTCACGCCCTAGGTCACGGGCGTGACACGTAGGTCACGGGTGTGAACGACCCGGGTTGGAAATCCTGCGCTGGAAGATTGTCTTCCTGAGATCGACGATCGTCGAAGGGGTCACGCCCTAGGTCACGGGCGTGACACATAGGTCATGGGCGTGACCAACCCACGATTGAAAATTCAGAGCTGATGGACTTCAATTCTTGGGTTTCCTAGGGTTCTGTCACGACAGACCGACTCCTAGGGGTCTAGCCGGAAATGGGATGTTATAAATCCCAATAAACAAAACAAAAATTTCATCCCCGAAATTGAGGTTAAGCCTACAGGGATTTCTACCGGAATAAAATAAGCTTGTAAAATCCCATATGATTTTTTTTCTATTGGGTCGAAGCGACTACTTGTTTTATAAACAAAGGCAATCTCCCCAATAAACAAAAGATTAGCCCCTACTTTCCTGTGCATGCCTAGGTTCTCAATTTCTGTTATCTAGTCCTACCGGTTCAATACAAGAAGGCAATTCATAGTATACTGAGAGGTGGTGATGTATACCTGACTGAACAACTCCAGGTATTTTTGCCTCATCAGGTCCTGTGGTTCCTAGATGTGCTCCTCCTGACCATGATTCCTCCACAGAACCTTGACTAAGGGGATCTTCTTGCGGCGCAAGATCCGTACTCCTTTGTCATCGATCCGAACCGGCTCCAATTGAACAGACCGGTCTGAAGCTACCGGCCCTTCGGGGGTCAAAATCTGCTGCTCCGGGCGTAGTAGAGCCCTTCTCAGCGAAGAAATGTGGAAGACATCGTGTAGAGCTGCCAGCTCTAGTGGCAACTCCAGCCTGTAAGCTTGGGCCCCGATCCGCTCCAGGATCTTGTAAGGCCCCATATACCTAGGGCTGAGCTTCTTTCTCCGACCGCGCACCCGTGAAACTCCATGCATGGGCCGGATCTTCTAAAACACTCGGTCCCCCACCTGAAATTCCACCTGACGATGCCGTGTGTCATAATACTTAGCTTGTCTGCTCTGCTCCTCTAACATCCTGTCTCTGATCAGTCTCACTTGAGCGTCGGTGTCTTCAACAAAGTCCGATCCCAATGCCTTCGGATCCTCGTCCTGAACCCAAGAAAGCGGGGTCCTGCATTTCCGTCCATACAAGGCTTCATAAGGCGCCATCCTGATGCTGGATTGGTAGCTGTTATTATAGGAGAACTCGACCAGGGGTAAGAGCTTCTCCCATGGTTCCCCGCGGTCCAAAATGCACAGCCTCAAAAGATCTTCCAGCGTCCGATTGGTGCATTCCGTCTGCCCATCCGTCTGAGAGTGGAAGGCTGTGCTAAAAGTCAATCGGGTGCCCAGATATGCCTGCACTGACCGCCACTCCCTGGATGTAAATCGTCCATCGCGGTCCGACACTATCGTCCTGGGCACGCCATGATATCGGATATACTGCTCCACGAACTTCCGTACCAGCACTCCCACCGAGTCATCCTTCCTGATTGGTATAAAGCGGGCCACCTTTGTCAACCGATCAATAATCACCCAGATCGAGTCATTCCCTATCTGAGACCGGGGAAGCCCATGTATAAAATCCATAGCTATATCATCAAACTTCCACTCCGGCACCGGGAGTGGCTGCAATAGTCCTGCGGGGTTCCTGCACTCCGCCTTCACCAACTGACATGCCTCGCAATGGGTCACGAAGTACGTAATGTCCTTCTTCATCCCTTGCCAAAACATCATCTTATTCAGATCTGCCATCATCTTGGTGATCCCTGGGTGTATAGAATATCTGCTATAATGCGGCTCCGCCATGATGTCCTCTCGGATCTTTCCTCCCTCCGGTATGTACACCCGTCCTCTAAAGCATACCAGGACGTCTCTAAGTGTGTAATCTCCTTCAGCGCCTGCCTCCAAGGCCTGAAAGATGGGCTCTAACTGGGCACCCTGCCTCTGCCCCTCCCTGACTCAGTCTCTGATATCATCGGTGACGCTCATCGCTGCCAGATACTCTTCATATAGCTCGGGATCCTCGGATGACACCAGTGTGATGAGCATATCCTCCAATCTCCTCACCAGCTCCATAGACATAACCTGGGGCCCGACTTCAGAAGTGGAAGCTCTCCGACTCAACGCGTAGGCCACCACATTTGCCTTCCCTGGATGGTAGTGCATCTCATACTGGTAATCCGCTAAGAAATCCACCCAGCGCCTCTGCCTGATATTCAGCTCCTTCTACGTGTCCACGTATTTCAGGTTCTTGTGGTCGGAGTAGATGTCGCAGTGGACTCCATAAAGATAATGGCGCCAGACCTTCAGAGCAAAAACGACCGCTCCCATCTCAAGGTCGTGCACCGGGTAGTTCTGCTCGTGCTTCTTCAACTGGAGAGACACATATGCAATCACATGGCCCTTCTGCATCAATACAGCTCCCATACCCTGGTAGGAAGCATCTGTGTAAACCTGAGAACCTTCTCTCCCCGAGGGGAGAGTAAGTATGGGGGCTGAGGTGAGTCGATCCTTCAACTACTGGAAAGTCGCCTGGCACTGCGGGGTCCAAACGAAAGGTACCTCCTTCTTCGTCAAAGATGTGAGTGGGAGGGAAATTTGAGAGAACCCCTCCACGAACTTCCAGTAATAACCGACAAGTCCTAGGAAACTTCGTACATCGGTGGCTGTCTTCAACTGCGGCCAATCCCGAACTACCTGAATCTTTGCCGGATCCACTGCCAACCCGGCTCTGCTGATAATATGGCCTATAAAGCCCACCTCCTTCAACCAGAACTGACATTTGATGAACTTTGCATATAAGTGATTCTCCCGCAGCCTCTGTAGGGTCAGTGCTAGATGGCGAGCGTGCTCCTCTTTCGTTCTCGAGTAGATGAGGATGTCATCGATAAACACAATGACAAACATATCTAGGTACTCCTTGAAAACTTGGTTCATGAGGGTCATGAATGCCAAAGGTGCATTCGTGATCCCGAAGGGCATCACTGTAAACTCAAACAATCCATATATGCTACTAAAAGCATTCTTCTGAAAATCCTCCTCTCGAATCCGAAGCTGGTAGTAGCCCGACCTCAAATCCAATTTTGAAAAGATGTGCGCCCCTTCCAGCTGGTCGAACAGCTCGTCTATGCATGGGAGCAGATAGGTATTCCGGATGGTCAGCCTATATAGTGCTCGATAATCGATGCAAAGGCGAAGTGTCCCATCCTTCTTCTTCACGAATAGGACCGGGGCTCCCCATGACGAGGAACTCGGTCTAACAAATCCCGCCTTCACCAACTCCTGCAACTGAGTCTGAAACTCCGCCAACTCCTTCGGGGCCATCCGATAAGGGCCCCTAGATGCCGGCTTGGCCCCCGACACAAGCTGTATCTGAAAGTCCTGCTCTCGGTGCGGAGGTAGTCCTGGTAGTTTCTCTGGAAAGTTGTCAGCAAAATCTCGCACCACCGGGATGTCTGACACAGACTCCTTGACTTCTGCCATCTCAAATAGGATCTGATATACCTCCTCTCCCTGTAGATGGGCCTTAACGGCCTGTACCGAAGATAAGAATATTCGAGAGACAGGTCTTATACCTTTGATGACAATAAAAGAGTCCCCGTGTCTCACGGTGATCCTCTTCGCTTGGCAATCAATCTGGGCATGGTTCTAGTGCAGCCATACCATGCCTAGGATCAGGTCGTAGTCCGTTAGCTTAAAAATCGTCGTTGGAGCCTCGAACGCCTTTCCACCAATTTCTGCCTCCATATTGCAGTGGTCCGTGGTAAGGAGCTTAGATCCATCCGGTAGTCGCACCCTCATCTTCGAGCCCGTGAATCGCTCCATGCCTTCCAGTCCTTCTACGAACGTCTCCGACACAAAGGAGTGAGTAGCTCTAATATCAAACAGCGTGCGGGCAGACCTTCCACTGTTGAAGACTATACCTGGGGTGATTAAATGTCTTAGAGTTCTATAATGAATTTTCTTTCTTTGCTAATCTATCTAGTGCGGTTTTAAGTTTTTAACCACTGAACGGGAAATTCTATGAAAAAAAAGAAGCATTGCAGCGTACCTGCTATGACCTGCTCTGGATTCCGAGGCTGCGCAAGGTCTAAAGCATAAACCTGTTCCCTTTCCTGTCCACGATCACCCCCCTAGTATCCACGACCGCGGTCGCGTCCTCGGCCTCCGTAATGCTGAGCTGGTGGGCCACCCTGTGGTGCTGGAGGTGGTGCCCCCCCTCATGGGGCAGTTCCTCTGGATGTGCCCAATCTGATGACAAAGGAAGCACTCTGGTGGGGGATACGCAATTCCCCCGGGTCTCGGAATCTCCTGCATCCGAAGAGGTTGAGGGGCCAATATCACCTGCTCCCTCGGCTCCTGCCTCACCTCCTGACGAGGCTGGTCCTCTGTCCTTCTCCCCTCTAGTATAGCACCTCGCCGCTGGTCATTTCTAACTCTCTGTCCCTGATCCTCTGCTGACCGTTTTCGGCCCCGAGTGGTGTGCCAATCAGCCTCAATCCTCTTTGCCATCTCCAAAATCCGGGAGATAGGCCCATCGGATACAAACAACAAATCCTCCCCCAAGTCCTCCCGCATGCCCTTATAGAACCTCTTGATGTACCCTACTTCGTCTAACTGGTAAGAATCTACATATCGAGCTAGATGGTCGAACTCCCGATGGTACTCAACCACCGTCCGAGTGCCCTGCTTCAGCTGTAAGAACCGCTCCTCCAACTCATCCCTGGTCGACTAAGGAATGAAATGCTCCAGCAGCACGGCCCTGAACTCTTCCCAGGTAACCTCCGTAACCTCCCTATCGGCAAACATCATCTCAGGCAGTGTCTTCCACCACCTCTTGGCATGGGACTCCAGGAAAGAGACAACTAGAGCCACCCTCTCCTCCCAGGAACACCGTATCCCGGTCAGCATATCGTATATAATATCCAGCCACTCTTTCGTCCAAACCTCCGACTCTGTCCCCAAGTAGGACGGGGGAGAAAGTCCTCACCAGTTGGCCCCCGGATTTGGCTGCGGGACCAGAACCTGCTGGGCCCTGAAAGCCTCCAGGATGGCAGTCAGAGTCTGTCCCATGTCTGATTGAAGGAAAGGAGTGGGGACCGGTGGAGGTGGTGCAACATCCTGAGCCTGTTGAACTCCACCTTGTTGCGTAGGGGATGCTGGAGGCTGCGTAACAAAAACCCATACTTGAGAAAACGTTCAATTTTTTACTAAAAGCGGACAATTTATATGTGATCCCCATATGGGTACACCACTGCTTCTGCTGCTTAGTTTGTCACCAAACTAAATTCGAGCGGGGGTGACCCAGGGTTAGTGGATTGCTACCTTTTTCAGATCGATGTTGCGCTCTGATACCACTTGTAAGACCCCCCTTTTTTTCTTTTTAAACCCGGGGTCTTAGGCCCAAAATCGCCTCTTTGCGGTGACACCTTCACGTCCTGAAGGGTCATCACCACAAGGCGCCGATTCTGTCAGCCAATTCGATCACAGAAAGGTAGCACAAAAATGAAGTATGTAAAAGCAAGTCCACTAGATAAATCACATATATAGAAATAAAACTCCACGAAGGGAGTGTCTACAGAATAATACATTAGAGTAATAGAATATGGGCTTAAGCCCGGTACAACATATCCTCACTACAAGTCACTCATGCGGAAGCTAAATAAGAATCTACTCATGGTCGACACTCATGGTCCCGGCTGTATGAACTCCAGAGCTAGACTGCCTATCTCCAAACGCACCGGTCTCTGGGGCTGCTCCTCCATGCTGGGCTCCACGATCCCCTAAATGATGCGGTTCGAAAACCGTTAGTCATAAAGACTAAGCCCTATCATCCCCTACCCCTTCCCCCATGGCTCCTAGGTACCGAGCGGAGAGGAAGAAAGGGAAGGATATGAAGGTGGAGAATGAATCAAAAGAAACAAGTGGCAGCAGAACTAATCTAGCAATTCTATAATAGATATCATAGAAACAGAAAGTAGGAAAAGTAACCTTAACTTATGTGCGGAAGCGCATAAGCCAAGGGATCTTCTGCAAGGCTCCCATCGTATAACGTGTCCCATACCACTTATAGGTTGGGGTGTCGGTTATCATATATCAGCATATATATATTGAATTTAATCTTAATTTATAAACTTGCCCACACAAGCTTTTAGACCAAGGGGTCGTTTTGCAGGTCCTAATGTATAAGCATCCCATACCACTTATAATTTAGGTGTCAGGGGTTAAATGAATCGATTATGCTATGACATGCAAGTGGGTATGATGGAACAAGCAAGTGAAACTCACACACCCGACTCTGTGCACACAGACCTTTAGTTCCCCCTTTCGGAGCCGTTACCTCCCAGAATACCTCCGTAGTGGCAGACGAAAGTGGTGGGTTGGGCCTTGCGCACCTCTAAACCAGTAAAGCACTACCGGTCAGACCTATCGTATGCCTCAACGCTTGGTGCACTAAGCGGACACCTGCGTACTCTTGCCGGCTAGCGCATCGGACTTCTATTGGTGAAATGCTAACCACACTTGCCGAGTAAGCGTATTGGAGTCGGTGCATTGACCCTCCAATACCGAAGACGCACCACCTTAATTTTCTTTACTTTTATGCACATGCAAGTTTAATCGTAATCACACAAAAACCGAGCCGAAGCTCCCCGGACCAAAACGTCCGTCTCTTAACCAATTGAGCCGAAGCTCCCCAGACCATTCCGTCCGTCTCTTAACCAACCGAGCCGAAGCTCCCAACCATCTTCCGGTGCTAACAGTGTTTGTGAAATGTGCAACCCTAATTACTAAGTTACACTTATCAGTTTGTTATTATAGTTTACGTTAACCCAGGACTGCCCCCGGTATTCCCCGTGAAGGGCTCTCAAAGGGCACTAGGAACTATGATGGTAGCTGAAGCCAAACGTTCCCTTTCTCAAGGCACTTATTGTTATTGGTAGAATTCCCTTGCCCATTCCCTTCTCATATTACGATAGACTAACCTAGGGTGATTTTTAACCTTTCTCTCTCGGGAAAGACGATCTTTCGTCGAACCCGAGCACCTCTTACCTCTAGCCAATACCACTTCTCAACACTCTTCATATCAATCTATTGCGAAATCATCCACTTCTATCCAACCAGACAAAATGACTAACTCCAACCACTATCCCAGATCATGTCCTATTGCAATTTAACCATATGTTATATGCAGACCAACCTAGACTATATGTTGAATTGGTTAGGCAGTGATCCAATACTCATCCAAATGCCCTAAATTATTTACTGGAGACTAATCATGATATAATTAACCTAAATCCAGAAAATGGTAATTTTCCTAATTTATCTGGCATTTAATTAATTTCCTCAAAAATTCTGAGGGCTGCCAGTTTGAACATGAAATATCATAAGTTCTCATGCAAGATGTCCAACAAAATTATAGTAAATATTATGTAATCTTGAAATAGTAAATCCAAAGTATCACAAATTTTCTATTATCAAAAATGCACTAAAACTATTTTAGCAATATCTTCTATATTTCATTATTTGTGAATCAAGTACAGAGAATATTCTTCCAAAAATTATAAATAAACTATACTATGTAGATAAAGCCTTAAAAATAGCATTGGCCCAATTTCATAATTTTTCAGTAATAATATCATCCATAATTAATTTCCAAAACATAGAACCCCTTTTTAACATTTGTGAAGGAAGTACTGGATTTACTCAACTAAAAATTATATAAATATTCAAGGGTAACCATTCTATTTTAAAACATTTACTTCCAAGATTTCATCAGATTTCAATGATCAGAAAGATACAAATAATTAAAACATCAATTAGGGCTATAATCAACTTTACAAATGAAGTGCTGGAAATAAACATCATAAAATTCCAGTAAAATTTCTATAAATTCTACCCACTCCAATACTTACTCTACTTAAGTTTCACAGCCTTTAGATAATGTTTAGTTACAGAATGTGCTTAATTAGTATTTTATCCTAAAGCTAAGATTAGGGTTTTAAGGTATCTACTTGTCTCCAAATCCTCCAAGATTCCATCCAGATAATTCTTATCATGCTAATGTCAACTCTACAGAGTTTCAAGGCAATTCGAGAGCAATTGCCTCCATGTCCTTTACAACCCTCAAAACCCTCCATTTAGGGTTTGAGTTTGGATCCTAGGGTAAGCCAACCCTAAATCACACCATTTTCTCCAAGTGGGTTATAATAATCCCTCCAAGTCAGTGGTCAAGATATCTGTCTCTGTTGAGGTGATATGACCGTTCTAACCTCTAGTGCACTTTTTACTCAAAAATGTGTCACTATTGCCTAGTTAAGAATAGGTGACTCCCTATCCAAAACTCATCCAAGTGAGTTGAAAATTTGTACTGAGCTAAGTTTTATAGCCAGGGACAACTCACCAAAATTTGGGAGGGTTTGGAGGTCATTTGACCACTTAAATAAATTCCTCTAAGTTTATTAAATTAAAACAAAAACTTTAAGCAAAGTATCTCCAAAAATTCCCATTTTTGGACATCCTCTAGATATGGCTAAGGGATACCCCTGCCCAAATTTCAAGTCATTTTGACAAAGGAAGAAGAGTGGGCATCCATTTTTATTTCTGCCCAACTCTAGGTACAACCCCCATTAAAATGGGTTCTTCGGTTGAACCGCTTACCCAAACGAGTTGAAATCAATTTCAAATTAATCTAGACTCGAAGGGATATTGTTAACCCGGAATCCGCGACTAGTTCTCTAGGTTTTCAAGTTCGGGCGGCTTGTGCTTTCTAGCCGCCGTTCTCAGCTAGCCGGCTTATTATCAGACAGGCCGGGCGACCTCTTCATCAGACAGCCTCCAGTTCCAGTCCAGCCATCATCTAGAGGTCGGCCTATCCTTGCCCAAGGTGCGCGACCTATGTCCCAGGTCGCCGTCAGAGGAGGCCCGGACCAGCCCGCCCAGAGGCCGAGTCATGCAGCTCGGCAGAAGAAGACCGCCTGGCCGCGCGGCCTGTCTCTTGGCTTTTCTTCTTTTTCTCGATTCCCGTCACCGCTGCCCGATTCTCTTGTACCTCGGGCAGCCGGTAATTTTAGCCCTGCCTGTTTGGGCAGGCCCCCTAAGCCTATAAATAGGGGGCGGGAGTACACCCAAAGCACGCTGACTCGGGTCCAAGAGCTCGCTTGTTAGGAGCTGCGGCCTCGATTCTAGTCCTTTGCGGTCTATTGTCCGGTCGGCTTCTTCCTTTCTTCCTTCTTTTCTAAGTGTAATCGCTTATTTTTCTATAAAAGGAAAGCCCGCCGCAGGAGAGGCATTTAGGCCGCAGCGGGCGAACTCTGGTGTTGCCGCTGGTAGCGGCCCTTTCTCTCCTTTCTCTGCCCGTTTTTATCCTCCATTCCTAGCCGCTAGTAACCGACTAGCCGACAGTCTTTTCCCAATGCCTTCCCCAGTGCTCGAACGGTTAGCTGGTGGTGCCCGTCTTCCCTTTCGCATTTCGTGCATCAACAGTTAACACGCGACCTTCAGATATCGGCTAGTCGCTGAAGTTCAGCGGCCATACAATGTCAGACCGGCAGTCCGTTCAGAACAACCTCAGCCCCAGCGAAGTTTTGCTCTTGGAAGCTCTTCTGCAGTCCCGCCGGGAAGAAAACCGAACTCGCCAAGAGATGATCCGGCAGCTCGCCGCGATCAATGCAAATCTAGCCGCAATTAATCAGCGGTTAGGCTTGCAATCCGCAATCATTCCGGTTACACCAGCCAACCAGACCCCAGCGGACAGCAAGCAGGTCGATCCGCCGGCCTACTCGCCTACCTGTCCGGGATATTCGCCGGGCTATTCTACCTCCTACCCGGTCTGTCCGGCCGAGTTGCCGACAAGGTTTCCAGTCACGAAGAAGCCCCGCGTTTCGGAAAAAGGACAGAGGAGTTTGTTAGACGTGTACCAGATCGAACAACGGGAGGGAGAGCCAAGTCACAAGAAACCCGCCCGGGCAGCAGGCGTAAAAACCAGATCCAAGGATCAGTATTGCGAATATCACAAGGAAAGAGGTCATTTAACAAAAGATTGTAGAGCTCTCCAATTAGCTGTGAAAATGCAGAAGTCAAAGGAATCTCGTAGCATGTTCTAAAAAGGACATCTCATTCCTAGGCTGGCAGATACGACATCAGCAACAGAAACAATCCTGACAACCAATTCCTTAACCCAATATGTTTTTCTGTCTTTTATTTCCTCTTATGAATTTCTATTAAGAAGGATTATAACTCATCTCTATATTTTGTTTCAGAGATTCTATATCAGTACTCTCGCCTGGCAAGTCATCATTCTTATGGGTTTGCAACCCAAAAATTAAAAGATCACTGAATCAGGAGATATCGCCGTGTCTAGCTACATACCCCTTTAGAGCTGTTGTCATTAGCGTAACACCACGAGGACCACGTGTTGCGGGGAGATTTCGCACCGTGCAGTGGCAGCTTACCGGCTTTGATGCGGTGGAGTACTAGATTGCGGATCCCAGCTGGTATCTACCCCCACTTCTGCATTTTGGAGGGACAGGGTGGCTGGTAGCGCTACCATGCTTTGAGAGGGATATCGTTACAACTCGGATGGGTCTGTGCGGGAAGCCACACGCATACCCCGCAGATCGTCCCAGCATGTAACCCTCGAATACTCCTTAATACTCTCAAGCAGTGCCTGCAGGAGACCCACAGTCTTGTCGATCTCAGGGGGAAGCAATGCCGCTCCGGCCGCACCTGCCCCGAAAGATCGACCTAGACTGTACTCCAGGCAAGAGAGCAGTGTTTTCTTTTCTTCAAGCAGAAGTCTAGTCGGCAGTCAAAGATCAGGCCGCGCGATCATCATATCCCGGCTAGAGACATAGTATCCGCTCAGATATCTTTTCGACCAATTGGTTTTCTTAAATTGGTCTCATATTCGAAGTTGCCGATATTATTCTTACCGCTCGGTTATCTTTTCGACCAATTGGTTTTCTTAAATTGGTCTCATATTCGAAGTTGCCGATATTATTCCTACCGCGCAGTTGTATTTATTAATCGCGCGAGTCGTTTGGTTATCTTCAGTTTAATACAACAGATATCTTTATTAATCGCGCGGGTGGTTTGGTTATCTTCAGTTCATTATAGCGAACATCAGTATTATCCGGGCGAGTTATGCGTGGAAATCACTCTGTGTCCGATGACTTCGCACTCTAGTCGCCTGGAAAAGTAAACTAGCAGGGCTTATCTCCACATCCATTCTGCTTGTGTATTGCCCAGATATCTCATGACATATTATAATCGATCAAATAGAAACATAATGCCGAGCGAATAAAGCATATTCAGCAAAATCAAACAGTATAATTTATATTGTCAAAAGTTACAAAATCTGTCATCCGCGCGGCTTACAAGGATCATGCCGCCGGATCAAAGGAATATCATAACATATCAACTTTTCTTCTTTTTCCGCTCCGGCCGCACCTACCCGCTTGGCCTCTAGACTCCAGTTGTCTTATCCGCTCAGCCCGCCGGCTTATGTTATTCGTTCGAATCAATTCTCGGCTTGCATTGTAAAGAAGTCGCAATATGTTTATCTTTATTGCTAAGTAGTTTCCCTATTGAAAGCCAGTTTTGTATTAAAGTTCGGACAGGCCTCCACAATCCGCTTGGTTTTTACAATATCAATCCGGTTGATCTCCTTAGTCGAGCGGCTTGTTGGTTTCCATTTGAACTGCCTTATCTTCTTGGCGAATAGTCTCCTAACCGCCCGGCTTATTGCTCTATGTATGCTCAAGGATGATCGGATTATTATAATTTCACAGACTAGTATATCTGGTTAATGGTACTCTACTCGAGTTTAACCGCAGCAAGTTAGTTATTATTCGGTGAAGTCATAAATAAGATTTCTCAAGTCGGAAACGAGTAAGAATGGTTAAACCGCATATACAAATAAGCAAGTAAAATTACAATAGATTCTCACAAAAGGTAAAACATTTTCATTTCTAATGTCAAGTATAAGGGGTAGACCGCGCGGTTTACAAAATCTTACCGGCAGTCTCAAAAAATGTAAAAACTTTTACAAGTAATCTATTCTAGCTGTTCGGCCTCTATCTTTTGGACGCAGGAGTACCAGAGTCCGGTTCACCGTCAATATCGATCTCAGAAGGCGAGTAGTCGCCGCTGTCCGACGAAGATGAACGCGAACTACCAGTGCCCCTGGTCTCTGACGTGCTGGCACCAACCCGCGCGGTCTCAGACGCTTGACCGCCGGTCTTTGAAGAAGCGCTCTCGCTCCTGCTGTCCTCCCCTTCCTCTTCTGCCTCGCCCTCTCCATCAATCTTCTCCTTGCCTTTCAGCGCGCGATAAACCGCAGACACCCTTTTCTTCAAAGGTGGATACAGGTCGGCGCAGGTGAAGTCGGTGAATCCCGGGGCGAGGCCGCCCTGATCTCGAAGGCGTTTCAACGCTCCGTCAATCCCTTGGACAAGTTGGGGAAAGACCGCGTCTTGAAAGGCTGAGTTCGCCGGATCGTATACTTTCTGCAAAGGAAAGAAAAAGGTTAGTTCGGGCGGCTTAATGACTTAAGCCGCAAAAATCAGGTAATGTCTTACCGCATGTGACTCCTTTAGCCGTGCGATTTCTTCATCTTTCTCGGCGAGTTGCCGCTTCAGGTCGCCTTCACTTGCAACTAACCGCCTATGGGCTAGGCCCATATAGTGGTTGGCTACAAAGCTTCTCGCGCCGACCTGTGCGGCAAACCGCGAGAAGTCTTCTGCAGGTATCTTCTCCAGCGCTTTCAGGTTGCGCCTGCCATACAAAGCCGCGCCAGCCACGGAGGCATGGCGGCTTACAGTTTCCTTCCCCCAGTTCGGTAGGGCGGTGGAAACCTTTACCGACTCGCCGTCGGCACTCCACTGCATGGTGGGGTTGCCGTGGAGATCTTTCAAGCGGCTACCCATACCATGCAGTGTGAAGCCGCTGGAGGAGTCCGATTCATCCTCCTCTGCAGCCCGCTCCGGCCTGGCCCTCTTCGCCCTCCTCTCCCTCTGTGTCAGGGTTAGGCCGCCTGGAGTGAGCGGCTTGTTCAGCGGGACCGCGACAGCAGCTGCAAGGCGAAGTTAACAAGTCAGTTGGTAAGCCGCGCGGCTAGCATAGCAGTTCGGCTGAGTGATACTTACTGTCCTGCGCATGAACATCCTCCAAAGTCGGGAGCAGCGGGAGGTAGTGGGTGACGTCGAGCCGCTCCCCCTTGAAGAAGTTGAAGATCTCCTTCTCCACGCCGTCCAATCCGCTGCTTCCAAAAGCGGCTTCGTCGCGAACTTGCGGATGGACCGGCAGGAGTCCGAGGTTACCCTCGAAGATAAGGTATCTTTCTGACCAATTCGCGATTTTGTTCGCCAGGTTTACAACTTTCAGGCCGCGGCAGCCGAAGTAAAGATGGCCTCTGAAGATCTTCGTTCCTGAGTCCGGGATAGACCGCACAGAGAAGCATTCTCTGAACAGCCTTATCGAGAACCGAACTCGCTCCGACCTAAGGTAAGAGACGAAGCTGTAAATCGCCGCGATCGAGTTCGGGGGCAGCTGTCCTGGCACCACTCCGTAATGGTCGAAGATCGCGACGGCTTCCATCAGCACAGGGAAGCCGAAGCCGCAGTCAAAGTGATCGATTGGGATAGCGATCTGGTTGGCTGCAGAGGTGTTAATCCGCTCGTGAGGCAGCAGAAGCCGCGCGAGCAGCGGGCTGTCTTTCATGTGCTTCTCTAAAAAGCTGTCGAGCTCGGCTTGGGTAAGCCGGCCTTCCTTATGATCCGCCGAATGGAAAGCAGAAGCCGCGTCGGTCCTAACGGCTGGAGCTTTGTCAGACCGCATCGCAATTGCTTTAGCTCGCATTCTGATCTCCTGTGCCGAAAACTCCGGGATCATCTCAATTTATAGATTTCCTATGCAGCTACAGTAGTTGTTGTCAAATCGCGGTTAGGTACCAGGCCGCACGGCTAAACCTGCAAGGCAAAGTATTCTAACCGCATTCTAGTTCGTCAGGTCGAACGATTAAAATTCCAGTACTTGGCGAAATTTCTAAAGAAGAAAAGACAGCAACTAGAAGTAATCGAACCGCACAAAGCCGCACACAATTCAGAGTGATATACAATCAAACGTACAACAATTGTCCACAGGAATCAAACCGTCCGGCATCACGAGTTGATGGTATGGGCATCACAAGATGAAGAACAAAGTGAAGAAGAAAGCACAAAAGTAACTAAACTTCAACCAACAACAAACATAATTCCACGGGAGGAATTAAATCCAACTACTATTGCTGAACCCACTCCACCTATTGACTTGCTCACACTAAGGGATCACCCCAGATCCCAAGTGATTGGAGACATAACAGCAAGTGTACAGACAAGGCATCAACTCAATCAAGACTTGATGCATGCCTGTTTCCTCTCTCAAGTTGAACCTCAAACCATAAAAGATGCTGAGCAAGATCCCCACTGGATCATGGCTATGTAAGAGGAGCTCAACCAGTTTGAGAGATGGAGAGATTGGGTTTTGGTTCCAAGACCAAAAGACTACCCAGTCATTGGAACCAAATGGGTATTTAGAAATAAGCTTGATGCCCAAGGTGTGATTGTGAGGAACAAGGCTAAGCTTATTGCTCAAGGGTACAGACAAGAGGAAGGGATTGACTATGATCAAACCTTTGCTCCAGTTGCAAGGCTAGAAGCTATAAGGATATTTCTGGCTTATGCTGCATTCAAAAAGTTCAAAGTTTATCAAATGGATGTGAAGAGTGCTTTCTTAAATGGGGAACTTAAAGAAGAGGTTTATGTTGAACAACCTCCAGGTTTTGTTTCTCCAACTCATCCCTCTTATGTGTTTAAATTGCATAAAGCTCTCTATGGTTTAAAGCAAGCTCCAAGATCTTGGTATGAGACCTTAGCTATCTTTCTCTTTGTTGATGCGCGAAATGCGAAGGACTCGGGCACCACCAGCTAACCGTTCGAGCACTGGGGAAGGAAAAGGAAAAACAAACTGCGAGCAGCAGTCTACTTGGCGGACTAGAAAAGGAACAGAAAAGAAACAGAGCCATGGAGGACGGCAACACCAGACTTCGCCCGTCGCGGCCTAAATGCCACTCTTGCAATGGGCTTGCTTTTGATTGCAAAGAAGCGGTTACAAGGAGGGAAAAGGAAAGAAATGCGGAAAGCAAGCTGGAGATCGTAAAGCCAGAGATTCGAGTCCACAGCCTTTAACAAGTGGGCTCCTGGGCTCGAGTCAGCATGCTTTGAGTGCACCACTTCCCCCTATTTATAGGCTGGGGGCCTGCCCAAACGGGCAGGGCTAAAATAACCGGCTGCCCGGGGTGCAAAGGAGCCGGGCAGCGGTGACGGGAAAGAAAAGAGAAAAAAGAAGCAGTCCGCGCGGGACCGGCGGACTGGGCCTGCGAGCTGGAATCCTCCCTTGGTCGCATCGAGCGCGATCCTGTCAGACCAGTTGTGACCTGAGCGACCTGAGCGACCTGAGCAACCTGGGCGACCTGACTCGGAGCTCGCCGATCTGAGCTCGACTATCGTCGAAGGGAGGTCGATGATCCAGCAGAGTTTGTCAACCAAGGGCGACTTTGGCGGACTGAGATCTGGAATTCGGCTAAGGAGGAGCGAGACGTCTAGCTGGATATGTTGCGGATTCTGGGGTTAACATAATCCCCGAACATTTTTGAGTTTTGGAAAATTCCGAAAATGTTTCCTTAACCGCTGAGTCCGCAACTATCATTAATGTTATTTGTGCTATAAATACCGCCGGAAGCCCTGTCCCCTGTCAGAATCGACTGCGTGACGGGTCGTTACTCACCTCTTGCGGTCTCAACTTTCCAGTCCGGCATGGCAAGATTAGGGGATTTCTTCGGCAACCTTGCTACTTCGACTGAGAAGCCCAAAGTGAGTTCCCGACCTAAAAAGACCAGTCGCCGTCATGATATTCCAACCCGCTACCAAGGAGAGAGTTCAGGTCAGAAGAAATCAAATCCAGCCCGCGGCATAGAGCCTGAGAAAATTGCGACTGCTGTTCCTGCTCGGAACCTTCCGTTAGAGGGCGCGAATAAGAAACTGAACTCGTTTCCGTCTCTGACCAGAACCCTGCGAGCTCTTCAAGCATGGAGGTGCACCGCTCTCCTTCCGGGACCATCATGCTGCGGATAGACTCGGATAAGGAAGTATCGTCGCCGAAAGCCCAGCAGCAGATCATCGAGGAGAAACTTCCCGCTGACGAACAAATAGAGGAAAGGGAAGAAGAGATCGCCGAAGAGCGAGCTAAAGAGTTCGCCGAAGCCTCGGCTAAAAGTTCCGTTGAGAAGCAAGCTGAGGAGCCAGTATCTTCCCTGGATCTGGTTGTCGCACCAACCTCAGTTCGCGAATCAGAGCAGGTCGTCATCGACTTGGACAAGACGCCTGAAAAGAAAAAGAGGAAGAGAGACAAGAGTACCATTTCGGAGCGGGTAGAGAAGAAGCTGAAGGTTAGGAAAGAGAAGAATATCTCCAAGCGGACTGGAGCTGCGATCTTGCAGCATAAGCCGCGAGAAAAGGAAGTTCAAGATAGCGTTCTCATCACCCCTGATCCTCTGTTGGCAGAAGGTGATCCCCCTTCAACGCTCAGCTTATCAACTACTGAGATTCTTGACTCCATAGATGACGAGCAGCTTGCCAGCATGATCTTGAAAGGTCTTGAAAGGGTTTCTAGTGATCTTAGTCTGGGCACAAACCTCACACCTATCAAATCGAATAGACAGATCTAATGGAATGTTCTGACTCCTAGCTAGATCTCGCATCTTCTTATAGTGAATATGTCCAAGTCTATTGTATAATAGCTTTGGATCTATCAGAGTGGAACTCACTTGGTTTATGCAATCGTTATCTAGGCTTAGTCTATACATACCATTGATCAGGTAAACGCAACCAAAGTAGTGATAATTAACAGTTAACGTCATTCTACCATTCATGGTTGTGAAAGACATTCCGGCTTTATCAAGCAGACTCATAGAAATCAAATTCTTAGTTAAATTAGGAACTACTTTAACATGTTGTAAAATTAAAGTTTTACCTGAAGAGAGGACTAGCTCTGCATTCCCAGCATGGGTAACATCTGTCGCTCCTCCATTGTAATTCTCGACTCTACACATGCTTTCTCATTCTGTACTACGTTCATATAAGTAGAACTAGATACTTGTACATTTTCCAAGGTTGAATTCATTCTGAATGAACTTCTCTGTTGGAAATTACAGGGGCTGTTGCCGATGGAGGAGCACTTGCAGGTTGGGATCCAGAGGAGGATGACCTGTTGGACGATGACGTCTAGAGTGTTTATTTGGTTTCTTTTCCTTATGCTTAGAGCACTGTTTAGCTCTCCTTTCTTTCACTTGTTTTGTTTGGACTTTCTTGCTCTTTAGTTGGTCATGAGACACTAGGTGTTCTGGTACCTGTGCTGTGATTGTACTTTTAACTTTTGTTATGATGCTGCTGAGATTTTTGTTTATTCTTATGCATGCATACAACTGCTTTGTTTAACGTCCAATACATTCTGACAAGTGTTTCGGACACGGTTGTGTATTGAGTCGAATTTTGGTTGAACATTACACACACCACACCTTTTTCCGACGTCGGTTTCACCGCGGACATAGGAGGAGATTGTTAGGATATTTAATTAATATGTCCGCGCGTGTCAGGACCGACTCGGAACGACCCAATGGGTATCGTGTCACTAGAGTGTAACGGCTCTACGCTGGAGATACTATATAAGGCCATTCCACATCTGATGAGCCTTAGTGGACTATCTTGAGAATGTTGAGGTTCCGCTCAAGATAGTCCACTAAGGCTCATCAGATGTGGAATGGCCTTATATAGTATCTCCAACGTAGAGCCGTTACACTCTAGTGACACGATACCCATTGGGTCGTTCCGAGTCGGTCCTGACACGCGCGGACATATTAACTAAATATCCTAACATATGTGATTTTTAAGAATCTGAAGGTTTGTACGTTATTGTAGATCAAATTCATATATCTTTATTTATTACTAAGTGTTTAGAAATATTGTAGATGGCATGACATTCAACTGGTACATATTAACCTAGCATGCATTCGTCGATGCCGACTCAGAGATCAAACAGGTCATTTCACTTCTTGCAGAAAACGGATTAGAATATCTTGTCTTTGAACCTTCAAAGATATGGAAGAAAGAAGTATTCGAGTTCTACACGGCTACATCGATGGACTCAACAGGATTGAAGATAAAATCCTCTGTACATGGAGAAAGAGTCAAGCTGTCTCAAAAGAGGTTGAGCAAGATTCTCCATCTTCCTAGAATACAAGATGAGGAAGAGGTACAAGCCTCAAGGACCAGGGAGGCGCTTCAATGGTGTGGATTGGATCCAACAATAAAAATAGGATTTGCCATCAACAGGAAGGGCATGAATCATCAGGGGAAATTCCTGTCTGAAATAATAGGAAAGGTGATCTTATGTAAACCAGGTGGCCATGATAGGATATTAGCCTATATGTTCAGCCTGATGACTAGGGTGATCTTTAAGATTCAAACAAATTGGTCAGCAGTACTGTTTGATAAGATAAAAGAAGGGATAAAGAAGCCAAACTTGGCTAAGATCATGAGTATGTACCTCGCTGGAATAATTCCAGAGGTAATGCAATAGATTCCTGAATCAAAGATAAACCACATGAGGAGAATGGACATAAGGTTATTCTCCAGATGAGATAAAGTTCTTTCTAAGGAGATATCTGAGCATGGTCATGAAGATGCACAAGACCAGGAAGAGCAAGTTAGAGCACAAGTTCAGGATCTGACTATGACTACTCAAGTCCAGGAAGAGATTATATCTGCACAGGTGCAGGGGGAGACAATTACTGCACATTTGTAGGGGGAGACAGATTCAGAACAAGTACAAGAGGAAGAAAGAATCAATTTATCAGAGGACATTGTTCCTCAAACTGATCTTGATATTTCTGGAGTTGCTGCTGCTGTTGAGAAAGTACAATCTCCTGCTCTCACACAACAAGAATTTACTATTGAAGAGCTGTTTCCTGATATTGGAGGAGAAACAGATAAAATGGAGACCCTAAGATTTGAGGGGGAGCAAGTAAGGGTTGAGGGGGAGCAGGTTGATATAGAGGAAGAACAACAAGTAGCTGAGAAAGAAATTTCTTCCACTCCTCAAGAGAGAGTTGCTATTGAAAGTTCTTCGGAGTCTGAGCATGAAGAAGTAAGGGAGGCCAAGAAAAGAAAATTAATGGTCTTTAAGAGAGGAAGTCAAAGTTATAAGAAGGCTATCCAAACAACTACTTCACATTCTACTCCTGAGATTGATTACAGCAAGTACTTGGTTGACTTACAAGTAAAATTTGATGAACAGAGATTGCTTCTAGAAAAATATGTGGATGAAAGCCAAAAGGCTCTTCAATTTGATCTGGCACAAGATATAAAATCTATAAGATTTGAAGTTAATCAGAATAAAAGAGAGATGACAGATTGCTTCCACAAGGGAGACAATGCTGTGATATTTCTTGCCAAGCAATAAGAAGAAATAAAGAAGCAAGTGGATGAGATGACTGTCAAACAAGGCTATGTCCTTGAAAATCAAATAAGAATGAATAACAATCTGACAGAATCTCACAATGTGATTGTCACTGAGTCAACAACTGCTGTTACAGAAATGACTGCTGCAAGGGCTAAAGAAATAGAAGAATATGATAAGAAGCTACAGGCTGCCCTAGAATCAGTTAAAACTGTCATCACTTCATCTGAGAAGTTAATTAGTGACAAGCTTCAAAAGCTAAAGTCATTCTTTAAAGATGGAATCAATTACCTGGATGGGCAAATAAGATTTCAGAAATAGGACTTAAGAGATCATATGACTAGAGAAGTCATAAAGGGGGAGAGGGTGTTAGTCTATGTTGAATCTGATTATGCCAAATGGGTAACCAACAGCATAAGAGCCACTCTGGGATATCCACCCTTGTGTGATGATGATAATATGGCATAGTCAGGGGTGCAACCAATTCTACTTGAAGGTGATCAATCTGAGGTTGCCCAAGTCATTTACCCTCCTACAGATATTGAAATGGTACATCAACAAGTTGAGTCTATGTACAGCCCTCCTCTACCAGTTACAAATGTTATTATTGAAAAGGTTGATATGCTAGAAGCTGGTTTGAAAGCTCAGCAAGATGCTCTATTATCAAAGAAAAGATTTAGAAAGCAAGCAGAATTAAAGCCAGACATTGAGCAGTGGAGCCCCACTTCAAGAAATATCATTTTAACTGCCTGGAAAGCTGTAAAAGATCAAGTACATGAAAGGGAAAAATGGTACAATGAGCAAGAATGGCAAAAGTATGAAGCCAGGCAGGAGGCCATAGTTCAACACAGGAGAAAGGCTAAGATGGGGAAGCTACCTCCTGATACTCAGGAGCCTAGCAAGTATTTTCCCAAGCCTTTTCATTATTTTGAAAGGCAAAGGATCAAGGACGAGGCACAGAAAAAGACTGATTTGAAAGGCAAGAAGCTCATAGAAGATACAAGACCTTCTGTGCAGGCTCATATTAAATCTGGCAAAGGGATTGTCATCAAGGAGCCAGTCCAGCCTTAGTCTTGCTTTACTAGTTGTTTGTCCAAGAACTATGTAAATTGTTTGTTTGTTAGAGAAATTAATGTAAACATTTTGTAACAAACTTTTTGAGTTGATATACAAAACATTGTTCTGTGATCATTTACTTTTACATCTTTATTCTGTGATGTAACTATGATATGTATTTTGTTTATATAATACCCTGTCATATAATGCTTATGTACATCATCTTGTTTATTTTCTAAGTAGTGTATATCATTGGCTAAAGGGTTATGACTTCTCCAAATAGGGGGAGATTGTTGGGTATATTGGAAAATGTGCACCTGATTTGGAGAAGCTTCACTTAGCTCAATGATATACATCAAGGTGTATTTGATATTATTTTGAGTTTATATGTGCAGGTTAAAAATGTGCTAGAATACAGGAAAAATATTCTAAGTCCATATGTCGACACCTGAGGAAGCTGTGTCGACACTCCAGTAAGATTTTGTCGACACTTGGAAATGGCTGTGTCGACACTTCAGTGAGTTTGTGTCGACACCGGGAGGCAGTGTCGATACACAGGAATAGTCAGTCGACATCAACTGTGTCGACACACAGAAGCAGAGTCGACATCAATTGTGTCGACACATGGAGGCAGTGTCGACACACAAATTCTGTGTCTACAACAACTGTGTCGACACACAGGACTTGTGTCGACACACAGCTGAGTCTAGACCAAGTTAATTGCTGATGAATGATGAAGTGTTTGTGTCGACACAAATAATCAGTGTCGACACATTCTCAAGATGCAGTGTCAAGAAGCTGTGTCGACATCAAGGCAGCTATGTCGACATCACCAAAGGTTGTGTCGACACTTAAGTCACTTGTGTCGACACATATTGACAGATGGTCTCGACACTTTATGACAGTCAGTCTCGACGCTTTGCTGACAGAGTCAAATGCTCAAAAACTGTTTGAAGACTTGACAGCTGTGAGTTACAACATGTTTACTGAAGCTGTTAGACTTGTCAGAAGTTAGTTATAAACTGGATCAGCCGGTTACCATGGATGAAGTCTATAAATAAATGGATTCAGAAGAAGAAAAAGTAACACATAAAAAAGAGGAAGAAGTATTGTCACAACTAACACAATTAGAGATTGATCTCTGATCAAGAAAGTACAAGTAACAAAGAAGAAGATCTTCGTGAGAAGATCTAAGAAGACGTTTTGAAGTAGTTTACTATTCAGATTCTGTCTAAGTTGAATTCAATCAAGAATTCAGAAGTATCTTCAAGAGGTTTGGATAGAGAGAGATCCAGCTATTTGAAGTCAAGCAGGAGACATTCACAGGTCTCTCAAGAAGCAGATACTTAACTAATCTGTCAAGAAGATTCAGATTTATTTCTGAAGTCTAAGAAGGAAGCTGTCAGTCAGTTATATTCAAAGAAAATCAACCCAACTAAGTTCAGATTCAAGAAGCTTTGAAGAAAGCTAAGATCAATTTGATTTCAGTCATCAGCCTCTTCAAGAAGCTGATCAAGAAAGTTCTTATCCCTTCTCTCTCAACAGGGGTAAGAGATTACAAAATTCCTTATCAAATTCTGTAGGATCTATTCATAGATCTGAGTTGTAAGCCTATTTTATAAAGGCTGAGGCATCAGAATCAGAACGTCGTCGTTTTCCAGAAACTTGTAGTAGACGCAACTGTCGTACTGGCTCCTGCTGAATCCTTGTGAAACCATGAAAGTATCAAATCTCTTGTTCCACATTCTTGGAGCCTGCTTCAGACCGTAGAGGGACCTTCTTATTTTACACACCTTCTTATCGTCACCGGGTTGTACAAACCCTTCAGGCTGCAAGATGTAGATCTCCTCTTCCAAGTTGCAGTGAAGAAACACCGTTTTCACGTCCATCTGCTCTAGCTCCATGTCGTTCATTGCCACCATCGCATGAAGCACCCGTATGGAGCAGTGTATTACCACGGGTGAGAATATTTCATCAAAATCGACACCCTTCTTCTGCGCGAACCCCTTGGCAACGAATCTGGCCTTGTATCTCCACTGGTCTTTGCCGGATGTAAATTCCTTCTTCCTGAATATCCATTTGGAACTGATTGCCTTCGCCCATTTGGGCAGACGAACCAAGTCCCAGGTCTGGTTTTTACGAAGGGACTCCATCTCTTCTTCCATAGCTGCTTTCCAATGAGAACTCTCTCTACTCTCTACAGCTTCTTTATAGGATCCAGGATCTGTGGAGATCACCAGGAAAGCATTTGCTACCGTGTCTTGTAGCCTAAGAGGCAGTCTGACCTCTCTCCTTGCCCTTTCTCTAGCAATAGAGTACGGCTCTGCTTCCGTAGGTTGCACAACATCCGCATTTTCTGGGTCATAGGAATCACCGTGGTCGTTAGCTTGGTCGCTCCCTTCCAGTTCCACCTCTAGGGGTGTGACTGGAGTCTTCTCCACCTTTTTAGACTGAGCCTCAGATTTCTTGAGCATAGAGGCCTCATCGAAGATCACATCGCGCCTGACCTCCACCTTCTTTGTGTCCGGGCTCCACAGTTTGAACCCCTTCGTGCCGGTCTTTCGTCCCAGATAGATGCACCGTTTAGACTTAGCATCCAGCTTCGTCTTCTCAGAGTCCTGTATCATAGCATGTTATGAGGCATCTAATCATGGGATATGACTGCACAATTATCATGGGCTGCGAATTTTTGATGACATTAAAAGGCCGCTCAAGTTATTCGGTGACAATAAGTCTGCAGTAATGTATTCCAATAACAACATGAACACCTCTAAATCTAAACACATAGAGATTAAGTTCCTAGTTGTTAAAGGAAGAGTTCAGAGTGGTCAGACATCTATAGAGCATATTGAGACAAACTTCATGCTACCAGACCCACTTACTAATGGATTGATACCAAAAGTCTTTCACGAGCACACTGCTCATATGAGTGTTATATCGTTAGAGGATATGTTGTATTAGTAAAAGTTTGTATTTTTTGTATGCTTATTTATTTAAGACATTTTTATTTCTGCAGAATAAAGTATTTATTAATGCACTTTGAATTTAATTGTTTTGATCTCACTAAAGTTAAAGTAGTATCAGTTGGAAATAGGCATGTCAAGATGACATTACATGTAATTTCCATGACACACATACATACTTGATCTATGTCAGTGGTTGTGCACATATATGTAACCATTGATGGGTCTAGCTACGATTATTATAGCAAAAATCTCTTTGATTATTTGTGTGTATAGTCATGGACCATATTGAATGAAATGTTTACGGTAATGACATCAATTTCTGAGTTCATAAGGTTATCGTGTAATGCACAATTAAGAACTTAACATATGTTAACCAAATTGGAAGATTGTTAGAACTAATAATCATGTGTGTCAAATATGTTAATTATGCACATTACTGAAGTGTTATTAACATCGACTCTAATTTAAGTGATCTAATTTATCAGGTCGAATACGTTCATATTGTATGAGCTGTTCAAATAATGTATGGATACTGGACGTCGTTTACGTTTATGTGATGAACTTCAATGTAAATTGATCGCATTAGGTTTTGCTATAAATATGTTATGATCACCGGGTCACAAGACATCAAAAATTATTTTCACTCTCATTTAGTTCTAGCATCTTATTACTAAAGAGAGCCTAGGGAGGAAGATGAGTCATTTTCTTCATCAGTACCTGTAGACTTGGAAGATCCGTGACCACAATAATCCATCCTCATGGATTCAGGTATGCTTCCGCTCAAGTTTTCATCTTGATGTTTCGAGCAAGGTTGTCAGGATAGAGATCCTAGATCAGATCATTTTGAGGTAGGATCGAATCAGATAGTATGGTTGGATCGAGGATCGTTTTACAAAATCAGGATCGATTTACAAAATCTGGATCGTATGATTGTAAGATCCTATGATCCGGATCGCGATCCTGACAACCATGATTTCGAATAGAGCGAATCTGTCTCCGTTATGAATTCACGAATTCTCCCCAACAAAGTTCAGCCACACTATATGTTAAACACACCTAAATATTAATCCAAATGAGGAAGATCCGGATGAGATCAGAGACAGCCGAGAAAGTGAGAGAGCCGGTGAAAGTTAGAGAGACAATTAAGAGCCAAAGAGAGAGAGCCAGTGAATGTTAGAGAGGGAAAGAGCCACTGTGAATGTTAGACAGAAAAAGAGCCAGAGAGAGAGAGAGAGGCCGGGAGCCACTGAATGTTAGAGAGAGAAAGAGCCAGACAGAGGGAGCCAGCGAATGTTAGAGAGAGAGAGCCAGAAAGAGAGGGAGCCGGCGAATGTTAGAGAGAGAGAGAAAGAGAGAGAGGCAATGGTACACGTTGAACATTGAAGCTAAAATAATAGAGAAACAAATTAGAGAAGAAGTGAAATAATAAAAAATTAATGGTGCAGGAGAGCGGGCATCGCAGGGTGCTGTTGGTGGGGCCGGGAATACAATATATATATTTTAAAGGCATCAATGGCGGGCTTCCCATGTGGAAGATATGCTGATACGATGGCCCGCGCGCGACCTCTTTATTTAAATTTAAATTTTAATTATTTGTCTCAAATAATAATTCAGAAATGATTGGCCTCCAAAAATCTTATAAGCTTTGCCATGACTACGTACTCTCCTGGCCCGACCATCATAATTAGGGATGTACACGAACTAAATCGAATAATTCTTTAATCGAGTTCAAATTTGACATAGAATGTAGAGATTTAGACTCCGTTTGGAAGGGTTTATTTTCATCTGTCAAACGGTTACGACCGCATGTACCGTACCTTAATTAAGGTCCGGTACATGCGGTCGTAACCGCTTGACCGGTGAAAATAAGCCCCCCCAAACGGAGTCTTAGATTTAGGTTCGATTGAATATTCGATGTCGGATTCGCTATGAAATGTTTGATTCTAATTTGGGTTCGAATTCAGATTCTAATTCGGATTCGAACATGAATTTGAATTTGAATTCCACTTTTAAAATATTTAATTTAATATTCAAGTATAATTATTTTTAATATTTATTGACATATAATAATTTTTTCAGTAAATCCATCGACTTCAATTCTTCAAAGGCTTGTAGGGAATACTCCTCTAACCAACACTAAGCCCTGCGTTTCTTTAGTAAGTCCATCAATAAAGCTGATCTTCACAAATAATTTTGAATGAGTTGCGGATAGTAATTTCCCAGTCCAATTCCAAGCATATATGCAAGAAAATACATCTCCCTCTCAATTCTCACATTGCAAAATTCAAATTGGACGGTCATGATTTTGTTTAGATGAAATTGCAAAAATAGAGTTTTTGAATTTATTTATTTATTTATCTATAATATATTTGTATACATCCTAAAAATAATTTAGGCTCCGTTTGGAGGGACTTATTTTCACCGGTCAGGCGGTCACGACCGCATGAACCGGACCTTTAAGGTCCGGTTCATGCGGTCGTGACCGCCTGACCGGTGAAAATAAGTCCCGCCAAACGGAGCCTTAGTTGTTGTCTCGTATGAAATGGTATTTAATTATATTCCATATTTACTAATTAGTTCTAATATTTATTCTATATTCTAAAACAGGACGTTTAACAAGTCCTTGCAATTGGCAAAATTTGTGGGTTCTGAGTACAGGGCTTAGATCTGTGTTCAGGGTCTAGAGGATTTTGACACATAGTATGGAATTTTCGTTTGTGCGAAATTGCATTTATTATCTCAAATATAAATGCATTTTCTAAGATACAATTCGACTATCTCAGAGACAAATGACTTATCTCAGATACAACTAATTCGTTTCAGAGAAAAATGAATTATCTCATATACACATGAATTAATTACCTCACCTATTAGTGGGAGCTTCCTGTGGTCCGCAAATATAAATAATATCTGTCTTGACATGATAAAATATTTGGAAAATTTTAGTCTCACATCTTGCTTTGTGAGTTTGTGTGAAACTAATTATATTTTGAGTTATGCAACGTGTACATGCATGGAGAGCACAATGTGTGAAACTAATATTTGTTTGTACTTTTTGGATTGTGTCCATCTTTTAATTCGATATATATATGTATATATATGATGATGTATGGATATTGAATCTGAATGCATGGATACATTTTATGCTTTTTCTTCAGTATTGATTGGGGTATTTCAATTTTGGATAAACGGTGGCTTGAAACCATCAATCACAACAATTAAAAACAATATTAATTGTGACCATATATAGTTAGGCATACTAACTACCGCTGAAAACCGCTACTATTAATCATCATAATTGTTGTCATTGTCAATAAAAAACGTTGCTATATATGAGGATAACCGCTACCATGCATAGAAAATCAAAAATGTTGTCAAAGGCAAGCATAAACGCTACCATAGAGAATCGTAACCATTGTTGTAAAATGAAATAATCGCTACCATTTAAAACCATAACCGCTACAATAGATGTACCTATAGTAGCGGTTGCGAGAATGCCACAATACATTGGGTAACCGCTACCATACCATAAGACCACGACAACAGATGCAACACACGCGCAACCGCTACCGTAGCCCTACAGTAGCGATGTTTTTATATACAGTAGCGGGTTTTGAGCGCTACCATATGCATGATATGGTGTAGTGGACCCAAAGTATGAGTTATTTTTTTATCATGTGTTTTATTTTGTTCTCACTTCCTTATTTGATTATGGGGCGAATAACTTGAAAGTAGCTTAGATCCGGCCTTCTTGTGGGGTCAGAATTGGAGCCTCACAACAAGTGGCGTTGTGCATGACCTTCACATGTTGTGTAGAGAGTCCAGTTAAGGGCGATTTGATTTTTTTTGTATTTTCTGAGAATTATAGGGCTCCGATTTGGGTGGCGTTGGAGAAAATATTATAAATACAGATCAAATAAAAATTTCAAATTCTTTCCAATTTCTCTAAAGTCAATAAAGAGTGAGGTAGAGTAGAGAAAGTGTTGGAATGCTACAAAAATCTTGGGGAAGCTCCAACAAAAGTTTTAGAGGGATATTTCATATTTAGTTGGTGTCGAAGTGTTGTCCAAGTATTTTTTTGAAGTCAAAGCCCAAACTTCTTAAAGCGTCGAATTATTGGCTGACACTAAATCAAGCGTCGAAAGCGAGGTGAGTGGAAAATAAGATAGTATTTATGTCTTAAGATAGCTTTTATGTTGTGACACATCTACTAGTAATTATTATGCCAAAATAATGTTGAAATAGTTATGATATTTCGTTAGGTGTAACACAGGGTGAAGTCGCGAGTGTTCAATTGTAATGAGAATCTAAGTTTTAGAATCCACACATATTAGTCACATAAACATATTTTGAAATTATCGTGCAAAAATAGTAAGAAAACTTGAGGATAATCACGCATGCATGTAGAATTATCGTAATCTAACCAATATAAGCATTATTTCATCGGTTTTATGAGGGTATTTTATATGGGTATATAAACCACTTCACCTATCCATATTATGTTGAAAAAATATAAAGAGAATGTGTGGACAGTGCGTGCTCGCTCCCTAGCACGCACCAGACTGTATCAGATTTGGATTTGAGATTTAGGATTTGGGAAATAATTACGATGAAATGTTTATTTTGTTATACCCACATATTAACATAGCCCGCGGCATAGAGCCTGAGAAAATTGCGACTGCTGTTCCTGCTCGGAACCTTCCGTTAGAGGGCGCGAATAAGAAACTGAACTCGTTTCCGTCTCTGACCAGAACCCTGCGAGCTCTTCAAGCATGGAGGTGCACCGCTCTCCTTCCGGGACCATCATGCTGCGGATAGACTCGGATAAGGAAGTATCGTCGCCGAAAGCCCAGCAGCAGATCATCGAGGAGAAACTTCCCGCTGACGAACAAATAGAGGAAAGGGAAGAAGAGATCGCCGAAGAGCGAGCTAAAGAGTTCGCCGAAGCCTCGGCTAAAAGTTCCGTTGAGAAGCAAGCTGAGGAGCCAGTATCTTCCCTGGATCTGATTGTCGCACCAACCTCAGTTCGCGAATCAGAGCAGGTCGTCATCGACTTGGACAAGACGCCTGAAAAGAAAAAGAGGAAGAGAGACAAGAGTACCATTTCGGAGCGGGTAGAGAAGAAGCTGAAGGTTAGGAAAGAGAAGAATATCTCCAAGCGGACTGGAGCTGCGATCTTGCAGCATAAGCCGCGAGAAAAGGAAGTTCAAGATAGCGTTCTCATCACCCCTGATCCTCTGTTGGCAGAAGGTGATCCCCCTTCAACGCTCAGCTTATCAACTACTGAGATTCTTGACTCCATAGATGACGAGCAACTTGCCAGCATGAATCGCTCTCTGCTGGAAGTGCTGTAGCCTGATGCCGAGATTAGAGGAGAGAAACTCACCGTTCCTTTTTCTTTTCTTCCAGCTGAAGAAAGGGAAAAGACTAAGGAGCAGCTTGCCACAATGAAAGCAAAGGTCGAAGCGGTCTCGGAGAAGCTTGCCGCGGATAAGCGGGCTGAGGATCTTCGGACCGCTGCCGAGCTGATGGGATCAGGTAAGTTGCAGCCGGCGCCCAAGCGATTCCAGAGCTCATGGTTATATAAATCCCCTCCACAGAAATCGCGGCCGGTCAAGATCATTACAGAAACTGGTGATATAGTCGCCTCGAGCAGATCGCTGGTCGAGACAAGAGCGATAGTCCGTCGAGAATGGAGGCGTCGCCTAGGCACTTTTGATCCAGAGTGCGCGAGGCGACCTGCCTTTGATAGTCGCCAGATCGCCGCAATGATTACAAAAAGTGAATTAAACTTCTTACCTTTTCGAGCCTATTGCAACCTGGATACTGAAGCGAATTTCATTTTCTTTGTTGCAGTTCGGAAGTCAACACTCGATTCTGTCGAGGCTGGCAAGATCGTGCCTTCGCAAGTAGACATATCGGTGGAGGCTGCGGTGTGGTCTGCCGCTGAGCTCGCACAGGAGGAGCGGCCTGTACAGGAAACGTACGCGCTGTTAGCGAAGAAACATGAGGAGGAGCTATGCGAAATTCGAGCTGAATTAAAGAAGGGAAAAGAGCGAGAAAAGATTCTAGAGAACGAGGTCTCCAGCCTCTCCTTTGTGCTTGAAGGAATGAAGAAGGAGAAACAGCAACTAAGCGGAGATGCCTGTCACTACAGGAACAAGTACTTGGCTTTGGAGAGAGAAGGGAAGAAACAAGTGAGTGAAGCTGCTGGGGCGAGGCCGCAAACATCTTCTCAACCTGCCGCAGGGGAGGTGCCAGTCCCGGCGTCAACCGGGCAGCCCGCGGAGGTCACAAATCCGACCCCAGCAGTCGTCCCATTGATCTCTTTCAACCAGGTAGCTAGAGATATCGCTCACATGCATCGTACCTTCAACAACATGCATCACCTAGTTTCACAACTTTACTGTGAGATCTTGCGAGGAAGCGACCAGGCAGCTCATGTTGGGGTGGATGATGAGGAGCGACCTGCCCAACGAGACCGCAGAAGGCGCTGAGGCCGAAATATTTGTTCTGAACTGTTTTGCATAATTTGATGTTTGAACATCTTCCTTGTATAACTATATTCGTGCTGTGATGCAACTTCTGCTCGTTGTATGCTGCTATTATTTTTTAAACTTTGGATAATCCTGTTGTCGAATGTGAATTATGCGGGATGGCTTTATGCTCGCTTATTTTTTTACTGGAAAATTGCGGTCTCTGCGGGCTTCCTGTGAGTTTGCGATTACCTGTAGATAAAGTGCAGGAAAGCAGGGAAGAAGCGAACTGCGCGGACTGCCTTTGAATCCGCAAAGCCTTGAGAATTATCTGAAATTGTAGGGAAAACAGGGAAGAAGCGAACTACGCGGACTGAGCAATCGGTCTGGGCGGATTAACTGCTGTCATGTCAGACGGTTTTCTATAAATAGGGTCTTCATTTTCTCTTTGTATAGGAAACAGTTAGAGCTGAAACCCTGCGGTCTGAAAACATGGTATCCGCGCGTACTGATGCCGCAGTCTCCTTCCACGCTGCCGAGCACAAAAGAAGCAGGCTAACCGCAGTTGACTTGGAAACCTTTTTGGAGAAGCACATGGCGGGCTCGCCAGTACTTGCGCGGCTTCCCGAGCATCAAGAGCGATTGAACTTCTCCACAGCTACCCAGCTCGCGGTGCCAATCGATCATTTCGATTGCGGGTTCAAATTCCCCCTGCTTTGGGAGATCGCAGAGATCTTCGAGCACTATGGGGATGTTCCAGGCCAGCTCGCGCCGAACATCATGGTTGCCATCTGTAGCTACCTTGCTTACCTGCGAGCTGAGAAGGTCGAGTTTTCCTTGAAGATCTTCAGGAAAATTTTCTCTGTCCGCTCTATAACCCCACAAGGAGACCGCGAGTACAAGGGTATCATCTACTTCTACTACAGGGGGATGAAAGTTGTGGGTTTGCCGAATATGATCCACAACTGGACTTCTAAGTACCTTATCTTTGAAGGCGACCTGGGGTTCCTTCACACCAACCCGCAGCTGCGCTCTGACGCCGACTTCAAAAGCGTGCGACTGAGCGATACCGAGGCTGCCATCGTCAAGTTCCTTGAGGGAGCGAGGCTCGACGTCGACTATTACATCCCACTGCTGCCCAGACTGGACACCGTAAGCCGTCAGGAGAGTAAGTTTCGCGACTTTCATTTGTATCCGCAGCGACCTGGAAGTTTAGCTAATTTTTCCTCTTGCAGCGACCTTGGCGGTACCCGCAAATCTGCCCTTCGCGCCGGCTGGACAGACTCCTACACAAGGAGAAAGAAGAAAAGAAATTGCGAAGAAAAGGAAAGAAGACGGAGATCCTGCCGGGAGCTATTCTTCTGATGACAGCTTCAATATTGCGGGCTTCGGCGAGAAGCAAAAGGATCTAAGGGGTAACCCAATGATCCATTGGCATGGGAAGAAGAAATATGTCCGTCTGTCAACGGCTCTTCCCTCCTGGAGGAGTCCGCGCCCGTCTCGCCACGCCCATGTCGCCCTCTCTGCCTTGTACGGGAAGCAAAACCTTCGCGAACTACAGAGTGTGGCTCCTGACGACCTTCCTCTTCTCTCCGCACAAGCCAGTGCAAACTGCGCCGTCACCAACCACTACATGGGCAGGCTCACGCGCGAGCTGCTTAAGGAAGATGAGCGGCATAGGAAGGAAAGCAACTTTCTGAAAGAAAGAAATAAGCGACTTGGCGCAAAGATCAATCAATATAAAGAGGACAAGGCTGTAAGTGCCAGTTAATCATAGTTTATCTCCCTTATCTTTCGCGGACTGACATTTTTGGTTTCTTCTCCAGACCGCATATGAGGTAACGAACCTCGACTTCCAAAAGGCCATGTTTCCTTTTGTTAGGGAAAGCGTGGAGGTGGCAATCAAACTCATTATCAGCGAAGGGTATGCGAAAGCAGGGGTGGACTCCATTCCCTTCCTGGAGCTTTTCCCAGAGCTGAAGGACAAGGTTGCCGAGTTCGAGCGAGCGGCTAAAGGGAAAGCGGTTGCTGAGGACAACGAGGAGGAGTCCGCCGATGAGGAAGCTCCTGAAGGTGCGTCCTCAAGTCAGTAGCAAGGAGGCCAGTCGGACCAATCCTCTAACTCCGGCTCTGATGAGAGCAGCACGCGGACAGAACCCTCGGCCGCTTCTCGTTCCAGTGACAGCAGCAGCAGCGAGTCGGGCGGCTATTCGCCTGTGGTGGATGTGGACAGGTTAAGCCCGGAGAAGCCTGCAGACAAAAAGCAAAGGACCGAATAGGAGGATAAATTGTAATTTTTGGTTTTCAATGTAAAAGGGGGCAGACTCTTCGCGAGTCTGCCAGGACATGTACATAATTTTGAATGAATAGAAAAAGGATATTTTTGATATCTTCTGAGATGTTCTGCATATTTCTCGCTTATACTTAGAGGTCGCACTTCTTATATCAATCTTCGTTATAGCTTTATTTCATGTTTTAAAACTCTAGCTGAAATTGCATAACTACAGCTTGTTACAATATGAACAGATAATGTTTTCTTAGCGAAGAGAACGAATGATGCGGACTTGGACGAGTTCGGTTTGCAGTCCGCATTTTGCAGAACCCTTGCCAGTTTTTGCGAGAACCAGGATGACGAAAACCACAATCTGCTAACTCAAATAACGTTGATAAGCGAACTAGGCGGACTATGGTCACCGTCCGCTGATATTTACTGTTGAATCTTTGTCCAAACAATCATTAACTTATATAAATTGAATGAATCCTGCGGACTAGGCGAACTAGAAAACCGATGCCCGTAATAGACTGAATAGCAATTGACTCAACCAAGGGACGGCGAACTGAGCGGATAGGATAAATTGAGTCCACACTGCATCAATAATAACATCAGAAATAACCTGTAATTCATTACCAAGCGGGCTGGTGCGGCCGGAGCGGCATTGCTTTCCTCACAGGGTTATGAACTACAGAATCAACCTAAGGGACGGCGGACTAGGCGGATAGGATAAATGTAAGCCGCACTGCATCAATAATAACCGAAAGCCCCTGTCAAGAAGAAAGCTGCAGTCTAGAGATCAAGTGAGCAGGTGCGGCCGGAGCGGCATTGCTTTCCTCACAGGATCTCAGGATCTGCAGACTCAACGACTCAATTCACTGCCCTCTTGCCTGGAGTACAGTCTAAGTCGATCTTTCGTGCAGGTGCGGCCGGAGCGGCATTTCTTCCCTCTGAGATCGACAAGACTGTGGGTCTCCTGCAGGCACTGCTTGAGGGTACCAAGGAGTGTTCGAGGGTTATAACCCTAAGATGGTCTGGGGGCAGGTGCGGCCGGAGCGGCATTGATTTCCCCGCGCGATCATCTGGGTTATAACGATATCCCTTAAGTGGCATGGTAGAGCTGACCACCACTCTGCTCCTCCATAATGCAAAAGTGGGGTTAGGTACTAGCCGGGATCCGAAATCCAGTATCCTGCCGCACTAGAGCCGATAAGCTTCCACTACACGGTGCGAAATCTCCCTGCAACACGTGGTCCTCATGGTGTTATGCTGACACCAACGGTTCTAGGGGAGGTTTTTGCTGAACTCGGCGATATCTCCTGGCATTAAGCAACTGTTGGGAGTTGCTCGGGGAGGTAAGAGAAAAGAGGCACTTAAAGAAGTGTTAGCACGAATACTTAGATAAATATCAATTTTGAGAAATTTTCATATCATAGAAGAGAGAGTTCAGAGATAAAACCGTTTAGAGTTGTCCTTGCTCAATATATTAACTGTAAACACTTGAAACAAAAAGACACTTGATGAAGCATTAGCAAGGAACTTTCATTAATAATGAACCTCTTAAAGAGTTTACATAAGAAAGAGAGAAAAAGAAGTTCAGGAATAGAATTGTTTTAGGTCATCTCCACTCCACGTGTGCGGCATATCTTCTCCTGCAAATGTTTGTAACCGGTAGGCTCCATTCTCAAGTGCTTCCTTAATAATGAATGGTCCTGCCCAATTAGGATTAAGCTTCCCAACTGAGTTGGCTCTTGCAGCCGCATCGACCTTTTTAAGAACCAGATCTCCCACTTGAAAATGTTTGACCCTTATATTCTTATCAAAGTAACGGGCCATTCTTCTTTTAACTTCCTCTTGTCTGATGGCAGCCTTGTCTCTAACTTCTTCAACATACTCCAAACTGAACCTCATCTCCTCGCTATTCAGCTCAAGCCAATCCTCCATACCTTGCCTAGCAAGCAGCACTCTGGGCGATAGAACTTCAAATTCAACAGGAATTAATGCTTCAGATCCATGAGAAAGCTTGAACGGGGTTTCCCCTGTTGCAGATGAAGGTGTTGTTCTCAAGGTCCAGAGAACTAAGGGAAGTTGATCAACCCAACTGCCCTTGAGATTTTGAACTTTCTTCTTAAGCAGGTTGAGGATTTGCTTATTCGCTGCTTCTACTTGTCCATTACTTCTGGGATGATGAACTGACGCAAAGCGCAACTCTGTTCCGATCTGCCTGCAAAAATCTATCATCTCCGCATTATTGAACTGTGGTCCATTATCAGTGATTATTGCCATAGGGATTCCGTGTCGACAGACTATCTCTCCCTAAATAAAATTCCTCACAACCTGAGTTGTTGTCTTTGCCAGTGCTTTAGCTTCAATCCACTTACTGAAGTAGTCGATCATAACTATAATGAAACGCCGCTGCCCACTCGCCATGGGAAATGGACCAATGAGATCCATCCCCCAAACAGCAAAGGGCCAAGGGGTTGCAATTGATCTGAGAGATTGAGCTGCTTGATGCTGAAGAGGAGCGAATTTCTGGCATTGAACACATTTTGTCACATAGGTCTCCGAATCTTTATTCATTGTGGGCCAGAAGTAACCTTGCCGCGGGATCCTTTTTTCCAACATTCTTGCTCCCGAGTGACTCCCGCACTCCCCAGAATGCACTTCTCGAAGAACAGTAGGAATTTCACTTTCTGAAACACATCTTGCTATTGTAGACAAGAAGGTTTTTCTATAAAGAATATCGAATATCAAGTAATAGTGCGCTGCTTTCAACCTGAATCTCTTCTTATCTTTTACTGACTGATGCAGATTCCCGGTCGATAGGTAGAGAATGAATGGGTCCATCCAAGAGGAACACTGATCGATTTGCATTAACCCTTCCTCCTCCACTGCCGGGTGGAAAAGCTCAGAAGTTATCCCTCCTGACGAGAGCCCATACTTGGCAAGAACGTCAGCCTCCTCATTCTCTGTCCTCGGAATGTGCTCAATAGTAAAACTTTTAAACCTGCCAACCTCAACTTTTACTAACATAAGATACCTTTTCAATACTGGCTCCCTGGTCTCGAAGTTACCAAGAACTTGTGAAGCCATTACCAGAGAGTCAGTCTTAATATGGACATGATCAATTCCAAGCTCTCTTGCAAGCCTCAAGCTGGCCAGTAAAGCTTCATACTCCGCTTGATTGTTAGTTACTGGAAAATAGAACTTGATGGCTTGCTCAAGCTTGATGCCATTCGGGTTTATCAAAACTACCCCTGCCCCCGAAGAGTTTCTTCCAGAAGCTCCATCCACATAGATGGTCCAAGCTAAAGGAGACCTTGCTGCCTGATCCGAGCTAGATTCTGTTGTGTCAATCAAAAAATCTGCGAGCACCTGTGCCTTGATAGCTGTTCTGGGCACATAGGAAATTTCAAACTCACTCAGTTCAGTTGCCCACTTAGCTAGCCTGCCTGAATGCTCTGGCTTTTCTAACACACTCTTCAAGGGTTGATCAGTAACCACTTGAATTGAATGTGCCTGGAAATACGGACGGAGCCTGCGGGCAGACATAACCAATGCCAAAGCCAGCTTCTCAAGGATTGGGTACCTAGCTTCCGCATCTTTCAGAATGTGACTGACATAGTAAACGGGGAACTGCCTCCTGCTCTCTTCTCGGACCAGGACAGAACTAACTGCCTTGGGACCAACCCCGAGGTATAGGAATAACATCTCCCCTGCTCGGGGGCTTTGGAGTAAGGGTGTCGAGGTTAGCTGCTTTTTCAACTGCTCGAAGGCCAAGGAACACTCTTCTGTCCATTGGAACTTGGACGCTCCCCGAAGAGTCTTAAAGAATGGCGCACTTTTATCCCCAACTCGAGAGATGAATCTCCCGAGTCCTGCCAACCTCCCCCCAGCTGCTGAACCTCTTTTGGAGAACGGGAAGGGGCCATATCAAGGATGGCTTTAACCTTATCAGGATTGGGGGCAAGACCCTCAGGAGTAAGGAGATGGCCGAGAAACTTCCCCTTAGTCGCCCCAAAGATGCATTTTAACGGGTTAAGCTTTATTTTGTGCCTTCGCAGAGTGGAAAAGGTCTCTGCTAGATCTATCAAGTATTGTGGAAGAGACCTACTCTTAATCAAAAGGTCATCCACGTACACTTCGAGGTTTCTAATTTTTTGCTCTTTAAACACATGGTCCATCATGCGTTGATAAGTCGCGCCAGCATTTTTAAGCCCAAAGGGCATCACAAGATAACAATAGCAACCATCATTAGTGATGAACGATGTGCGAGGGATATCGGGTTTGTGCATTCTTATTTGGTGATAACCAGAGAACGCATCTAGAAAGCTCATAAACGGATACCCTACCGCAGAATCAACTAATAAATCTATCCGAGGCAAGGGGTAGAAATATTTTGGGCACGCTTTATTCAAACGGGTGAAGTCTACACACATACGCCACTTCCCCCCTGGTTTCTTAACCATTACAACGTTTGATATCCACTCAGGATATTGAATCTCTTGTATGAAGCGCGCTTTGAGGAGTTTGGCAACCTCCTCTCTGATGGGCTCTGCCAACTTGACAGCTACATCCCTCTTCTTCTGCTGGACGGGCTTGGCAGCTGGATCGATGTTGAGATGATGGTAAGCCACGTCAGGATCGACTCCTGGCAAGTCCTTTGCCGACCAAGCGAAGACATCCAGATTCTTTAGCAGGCAAGATATCAACTCCGCCTTTTGATCTTCTGGCAACTCGGAGTTGATGGAGAGCTTTCTTTCTTCCCCCTCTGCAATGGGGACTCCTTGCGTCACCTGGGCAGGTTCCAGGTGAGCACCTTCTCTATCCACAGCAGCTTCTGATGGAGAAGAGGCTTCTGCTGCTGCTGGAAAAGCTGGGGGGGGGGGGAAACTTCAGTCACATTAACTGTGCGGAGGTAACACTCTCGAGCTTGCCTTGGGTCGCTCCTGACCCTGCACTGACGGCCATCTTTGTAGAACTTGATGGCCAAATGATATGTCGAAATGATGGCTCGATACTTGTTCAGCAATGGTCTTCCAAAGATAGCATGGTAGCTGCTTGGAGCATCTACCACTATGAACTGGATCTCCTTGGTCACCCCTCCGAGCCTCACCAGGAGTGTGACATTTCCTTCAACTTCCTTCCTTTCTACCGAGAAGCCATAGAGTGGCCCCTCGGTGGAAAGCAGAGGCTTTCCAGTCCTCAGGGCTTCAAAAGTAGACTTGAAGAGGAGATTCACGGAGCTGCCTGTGTCAATGAGAATTCTATCGACCGTGAAATCTCCGATGGCTGCTTGGACTACGATGGCGTCATCAAAGGGATTAGCGGTTACAGGAAGGTCCGCAGGGCCAAAGGTGACGATTTCAGAAGGAGGGGCAGAAGAAGAAGTAGAAGCAATCTCAGTTCGGGAAAGCCTTGACAGAGAAGACTTCCGAGTAGACTCATCCCCTGCTCTGCCATGGATGAAAAAGAGTCTTCCCAGGGCTCCTTCGTCGACAACATCAATACACTCACTTGGGATATCAATGAGCCCCAGATGGCCCTCATCCCTCACCTCTATACATTCCTGCTGAACTTCAGCCACCTCCTTACCCTTGGAGGTGGAAGGCTTTGAAGACTCACCCTTCCTGCCCAGGTCCTTGATCTTGCCTGCGGCGAACAACCTCTCAACTAGATGTCGGAGGGCCTTGCAATCTTCGGTCAAATGGCCCTTCTCTTTGTGAAAATCACAGAACTGAGAGTTGTTCCTGGGCTTACAGTCTCTCTGAGACCCTTGCCTCCTTTCCTCAGCCTTCTTCTGGATTATCTGGACGACCTCTTCAAAGTCGAGGCCCAGATTTGCAAACTCTTCCATGGAGCTGCTCTCATAAGAATTTGAAGCTGGCGGGCACCCTGAAGAATGGGAAGTGCTTGAAGGGGTACTGCGGGAGCAATGGCCAACGACAGTCTCTGATCATGAAACTTTTGATGGCCAAGGAAGGGTTTCTTGTGGCGGAGGTTACGCCCCCTCTGAGATGGAGGCTGGAAATCAGGCCGAGGAGGCTTACTGTTATATTGATTGCTGGAAGAGGAGTTGGGGACATCCCTTCCTCCAGCTTTAGCTGTCAGGGATGAGATATAGGTTGGGTTGGCATTTTCTCCCTCAATAAAGCGATTAGCTATCGCGATGAGCTCCTGATAAGTTGATGGTGCCTTTGTTGTCACTTTGAATTTCAATGGACCCTCCCGGAGGCCATGAATCAAGGCAACTTTATAATAATCGGGGTTCACATTCCTTACCCCTTGGATTTCCTTTTGGAACCGATCAACGAATCTTGCCACTGATTCGTTGTCCCTCTGCTTGATGTCAAAAAGGGCTGCCGGCCCATCCTTTCTCTTCTTAGAGGTTGCAAACCTCAGGAGTAGCTCGTTGCGAAGTTCAGCGAAGGAGGAAATTGTGCCGGAAGGCAACTCATAAAACCACTCTCTCGCTGGACCATCAAGAGTGGTCACTAGAAGCTTACACTTTAAAGCATCGGAGAGGCTCCTCAATGCAACTGCCCCTTCAAATGCCTGCAGGTGGGAGACCGGATCAGTCTCCCCTGAATAAAAAGGGAGATGAGGTTCTCTGAAATTGCTTGGCGCGGACTCCCACCGGATTCAATCAACGAAGGGAGAGGGAGTCTATGAATCAGCAGAAGGCCGGACTGGAGGGCGAAGCTATGCGGGCTCTGCGGACTGCCGATCACCAAAATCTAGTCGGCGAGCCGGAGTCCCTCGGGCTGCTTCCCTGAAGAAATTGATCAGGGGGGCGAACTGACCATCCTGAGGTCGCAGGGGAGCTGCAGACTGAGCTTGGTGGAGAGGCTGAGGCGCGGTCGTAGGCGACTGCTGAAGAGGGGTGTGACGAACCGGGGTCCGGCGGACCGGAGTCTGGCGGACAGGAGTCTCAGCAACTTCTTCAGCGACCTGGGGAGCAAGCCGCTGAGTCAGTGCTAACAGGGCTTGGCTGATTGTATCGAGCCGCTGGTCAGTCTCTCTGCGAGATACTTCATCTTCCCAGCGAGACTGCTCCAACGCTTCCAGCAACGAATCATCAGGCGAGCATGAGCGGTCGGATCGGCGGGCTCTGCAGTCTGACATTTCTATCTGTGGCTTTCAAAAAGCTGCTCGAATCTGAAGGCCGCGTGTTAACTGTTGATGCGCGAAATGCGAAGGACTCGGGCACCACCAACTAACTATTCGAGCACTGGGGAAGGAAAAGGAAAAACAAACTGCGAGCAGCAGTCTACTTGGCGGACTAGAAAAGGAACAGAACAGCAATAGAGCCGTGGAGGACGGCAACACCAGACTTCGCCCGTCGCGGCCTAAATGCCACTCCTGCGACGGGCTTGCTTTTGATTGCAAAGAAGCGGTTACAAGGAGGGAAAAGGAAAGAAATGCGGAAAGCAAGCTGGAGATCGCAAAGCCAGAGATTCGAGTCCGCAGCCTTTAACAAGTGGGCTCCTGGGCTCGAGTCAGCATGCTTTGAGTGCACCACTTTCCCATATTTATAGGCTGGGGGCCTGCCCAAACGGGCAGGGCTAAAATAACCGGCTGCCCGGGGTGCAAAGGAGCCGGGCAGCGGTGACGGGAAACAAAAGAGAAAAAAGAAGCAGTCCGCGCGGGACCGGGGGACTGGGCCTGCGAGCTGGAATCCTCCCTTGGTCGCATCGAGTGCGATCCTGTCAAACCAGTTGCGACCTGAGCGACCTGACTCGGAACTCGCCGATCTGAGCTCGACTATCATCGAAGGGAGGTCGACGATCCAGCAGAGTTTGTCAACCAAGGGCGACCTTGGCGGACTGAGATCTGGAATTCGGCCAAGGAGGAGCGAGACGTCTAGCTTGATATGTTGCGGATTCTGGGGTTAACACTCTTAGAGCATGGTTTTTCAAGAGGCATAGTAGATAGGACTTTATTTACCAAAATGCATCAAGATAAAATACTATTAGTGCAAATATATGTAGACTACATAATATTTGGTTCTATTTATCCCAAATTATGCAAAACATTTTCTGATCTAATGCATTAATAATTTGAGATGAGTAGCATGGGTGAGCTCTCCTACTTCCTTGGTCTCGAAGTGAAGAAGCTTCCTGATGGCATCTTTATTTACCAGGCTAAATATACTAAAGAGCTTATTAAAAATTTTGGGATGGCTGATGCCTCAGCAAAGAAAACACCCATGGCTACAAATGCTGTAATAGATTTTGATGTGCATGGGAAACCTGTGGATCAGAAATTATATAGGGGCATTGTTGGGTCCCTACTATACCTTATAGTAAGCAGACCTGATATCATGTTTGCTACATTCCTTTGTGCTAGGTTTCAAGTGAACCCTAAAGAATCCCATCTAGTTTTTCTAAAAAGGATTTTAATATATATAAAGGGTTGTCCTAGTCTAGGTCTCTAGTATCCTACTGAGTCAGAGTTTGAGTTAACTGGATACTCAGATGCTGACTTTGCTGGATGCAGAGTGGACAAAAAGAGTACCTCAGGAACCTGCCAGTTCCTTGGTATGAGATTAGTGTCCTGGTTTTGGAAGAAACAATCATCTGTGTCCACATCAATTGCTGAAGCAGAATGCATTGCAGCTGGCAATTGTTGTTCCCAAAAGCTATTGATTAAGAACCAACTCCTTGAGTATGGGTTAAACTTAAATAATTCAACTCTACTATGTGATAACACAAGTGCTATAGCTATAGCACAAAATCCAGTCCATCACAGCATAACTAAACATATAGACATAAGACATCATTTCATTAGAAAGTGTGTAGACAAAAACAAAATTAATCTTGTCTATATCTACACTGACTTACGAAGAGCTGATATTTTCACCAAACCCCTGGATGAAAGAAATCACTTATTCTTTATTAATTAGCTTGGAATTATAAATGGAGAAGGTTTAGTTTAGTTTATGTCTGCATTCGATGAATTTTTCAGAGTTCGTCAAACGGAGCTCGACGAACTAGCAAATGTTCTTGAGATTTTCGTCGACCAGAGATCGACGAACTCTCTGTGAGCTAAGTTAGTTTCGTCGAACTGAGATCGACGAACTTACTTCAAAAAATGTTCGTTGACCAGAGATCGACGAAATGTCTTCAAACCTTCAGACTGAGATCGACGAACTGCTTAACTCTAAATTATTTCGTCGACCTCAGATCGAAGATCTTTTCACTTTTTTGTGGAACGGAGTCTGTTGATTCATATTCTGGAAAACGCTATATCTAGGTTTTATTCGACCTCTGTCCTGCGCTTTTAGTTATTTTGCACTTGATCTTTGCTTTCCTCTGCAGGTGCTCTCATGGCGATTTCCGCAGGATCTCTTGCTGATATGAAGTTTGACTCTGGTTTTGATTTGGACTTTGAATCTTTCCAGTATCCGATCAAATCTTCCTGAACATTCTATAACTCCTTAAAGATAAATAACTAAAGACTCTGCTTTCCACTCGCATCAAGATATCTGTAATAGAGATTAGGGAGTTGGTCTATACAGCTTCTACAGACGGGAATACGATGACTAGAATCATCGCGGGTAATGTTATTTCTCTTACCCCCGATATTTTAACTGATATTTTTGGATTAAAAATTGGTGAGGATGAATTATAAATAGACACCGAAGAATTTGATTTGATGCTAAGTACAATGGGTTATTCTGGAGACACCCCAAACAAATTACTTAAGAAACATTTGTCTGCCGAGTATAAGTTTCTTGCAGATATAGCTGGGAAAGTGCTGCTAGGAAAGCACACAACACACGACTACATCACCAGGCATCAGTTCCTGGTTATGTGTGCCATAGTAAATAAAAAAGCTGTGAACTGGGCTCAAATTCTGTTTGACTTGATTAAGAAGAAGAACAACAAGAAATATGTGTGTTTTGGAAGGATCCTAGGGATCTTCCTCAAGGAAAGGCCGCGGGATCCCTGATCTCCTCGACCATATCCATCAATGCTTCTAAGAGACTCACTTGTGCTTTTTTTAGCAAGTGGGATAGGACTATCACAAAGACAACTAAGGCTACCTCCTCCTCCACAAGAACTTCTCAGAGTACAAGGGCTGCACCTGCCTCTCCCCACCCCACTGAAGGGATCCTCTCCGCCCCTCCACCACCTCCTGCCCCTCAAGTTCCATCCCAATCTCAAGTCCAACCAACCCCACCCTCCACTACCATTATAGTCCATACCCCTACACCACCAGCATCTCCTATTCCTTCCTCTCCAACACACATACCATCCAATCCAACCACCCACCAGCATGATACATCTGTACCTACACCACCCCAATCTCCTCTTCCATCTCATCTTGCTGATATCCCCCACACAAACCTCTCATCATTCCCATCCTTCAACCTATTATCCTCTCCACTGAACACTCCCTCTCCTCAACATGACTCAATCCTAGACACTCCCATTCCATCTCCACCTATCACCCCCCCAGCAACTATAATTTCCACTCAACCAGCTACTGCCCCACCATCCACTTCTCCAAACCTGGATCCATCTCTTGTCACCCCAATCATTACTCTCCTCACACCCCTACTCAAATCTCTTATAGCAGAGGCAATTTCTCCTCTAGCTGCCTCCATATCCTCCCTAGCTTCCCAAATCTCTGCCCTAACTACTGCTCCCTCTTCAATTAGGGGCCTGGCTGTAGTGCCTACTAAAACTAGGTAGGGGGAGATACTTCGTGAAGAAGTAGCAGCAGTTGTAGCAGCAGTAGAAGAACCAGTTGAACAGGATATAGACACCACAGCAATAGAAGAAGAAGCAATAGAAGAAGAAGCAACAGCAGTTGCACCAGCAGAACCAACAGCAGTACCAGAAGCAGGAACAGGTTCTGATATGGAAGCAGATGTCATGAATTTTCTTGAATCTGATATGGAAACAGATGTTGCAGAAACAACAACCTCAGTAGCAGATGCAAGTAACATTTATTGTACAGATATTATAGTGTCAAATACTCAAGAGGTCATTTTGCCAAAGATTCTGCCTGGAAGGGTTTATTTCATTAATCCCAAAGTGAATCTAGTAGCTTTGCTAAAAATGTTTGGGTCATATATTTATTTTTGTCTTACCTTCCCCATTCTATCATATAAAGCCATAACATGTTATACCTCTCCTGCCAGCTCAGAGATGTTAGACATTATAAAGATAAGTTTGACTGCTCCTCCAGTAAATAAGTCTGATGATCAGACATCTAGCTCTCCTGGGCCATCCTATGTTATGGATGATAGCCCTCTTCCCAATCTTGATGATATTATAGCTCAAGACATTGCTATGGAAACTGAAGCAGTCTATGCTGAAGTTATCCCTACTCCAGGAAGTAAAGAAATTCCCAAAAATACAATAAGGCAAATTGATGATATGTATGACAATCCTCAACCTTCTGATGATGATGATGATGATGAGGACCCAGAGAGGAAGAAAATCTCTAAGAAAAGGAAGGCTCCTCCTCCTCCTGCTCCTAAGCCAGGAAATAAAAATGACACTCCCTACTATATTCTGCAAAACATAACTCCATACAAAGGGATGCCAGCTTGGATGTGGCTATCAAAAAATGAACAAAAGGCTAGAAAGAAAAGCAAAAGATACTCCCCTCCTCCTCCTCATAGATACAGGAAGGATCCCCCTCCTCCTCCAGCTGCTGGTGCTTCAGGAACCACTTCTCAAAGGTCAGATATACCTTCCAAGCCTACATTCACCAAAACTTATCAGAGGCAGGAAAGGCCATCTAGACATCAATCTCATGGAAGCAGCCAGCAAAGAAGTATTGGTTGTACAGATCAAATAAAGGAAGTAGTCAATCAGAAGCCAGAGTTCTCTCCTCTCCAACAATAAGCTGAACAAAGAAGACATTCAGAATCACATAAACCTAAAGGAAAATATAGTGAAACTGCACCTCCAAAGTCGCTATACACTAAGAGTGATAAAAGCTAGAAAGCAACAAGCTTTCAAGCACAGTGTAATCAATTCAGGCCTTCTACTCTGCTACCCTCCCAAGATGATCAATCATCTATCAGTCAGGATGTTGATCCTAATTTCAAGATGTCTAGGCCTCAAGAATTGATAGGTCTGTCAAAGATAAAGAAGGCCAGAGAAGAAGGAGAAGATTTAACCAAGTTCACTACCATGTCCTCATATAGAGAGAAAGAACTTTGAAGACTTCAGGTAAGCAAGAAGGTATTTAATCCTACAGATTATATGGCTAGACACCCAGAGGCTATGGTTCCCAAAACCTCTACCCTGACAGTGATTGGAGCAGCAGATATGTACTTATCAAAGAAAGAAGCTGCTAATCCTGACAGGAAAATCATTTTTACTCAGCCTGGGGATAAGAGCAAAGAAGCTAAGCAAAAGGAGAAGAAAAAGAAAAACTAGAACATGAACTGCTATATACTATATTTTTGATAAACTGTGTTTTATGTTACAAAGCTAACTATATAAATATATCTGCTGCACATTTATTGTTTAATTCTCTGCCAGATATATATTGTGTTCTTGCTTTATACATTTTCTTTTATTGAGTCTGTAATTAGTGACCTTACCAAAATAGGGGGAGATTGTTGGATCCCTAGTTTGATTTGGGCTAGGTTCACTAAGTTAGGATATGACCCAACATGTATAGACCATGGTCTTGGTTATGTCCTAGAGTCTCAGTCAAGTCCTTAGAGTCAATAATGTAAGGGACCAGCCTTCAACAAAGCCAGAGACACAATACTTAGAGAATTCAAGACTTAGAAAAATGAGTTCTACGTTTGTCGAACTCCGGTCGACGAAAGTCGTGCTCTGCTCGACGAACTTGGTTCTCAGCTCGACGAACTCTGGACAAGTGATAACTTCCTTGAGTAAAACTTTAGTCGACGAACTATGAACATCAGCTAGATGTACTATGTTCTCTGGTCGACTAATTCTGGATAAGGTGATTCAACACTCAACGCCAGATGACATTACACTCAACGCCAAAATGATACTTCAATAATGTACACTAGAAAATAGTCTAAGTCCAGAATCAAAACTCAGCTCGACAATCTTGGACCAGCTGGACGAACTCAGTTCTCAGGGCTCAGCTCGACGATCTTAGATCTCAGCTCGACAAACTTGATGCACAGAAGAAGAAAGTTATCAAGCAGCATTCAGAGGTCGACGATCTTGGATCTCAGCTCGACAAACAGCAATTCTCAGCTCGACGAACTATGGACTCAGGTCGACGAATCCAGTCTTGGCTATTTTCCTCTTTTGTCCTTATTATATGGCAATGATTCCTGAGTAATTAATGATCTAACATTTTCTAAATATTACCATTAGACAAGAGCACAAATTATGGTCTTCATCAGGATTATTGCCTTCCGTTTTTCTAAGGGACAGTTGGGAAAATAAATCAATGCCAAATTATTCCAAGGCCGTTAGCATTAATTATAGGAAGAATTTAAAAATTCAAAAGGACTTACAAATGGAAAATATAAAGACGATAAGTTCTCTTTCTTCCAATACATACAATCAAAAAATATATAGACAATCTGAGAGACATACAGAATTCTTGAGACATAGAGAATCGATCAGTCAAGTAATCAACAACTGGTAGACCATAAGAAAAACAATCTTTCTAAAGAAGAAGAACAACCATCCAAATCAAGAGTCTTCTTCTGTCATACTCTCAGAAACTTTCAGTAGGACAACAATACTATATCTGTCAAGAAGTTCCTGAAGTTCTTCTGCTTAAAGTTGAAAGCTTGAAGGACTATCACCCTGAAGAAAAAGTTCCATTCCTCCTTGAACAAAATCAATATTTTAGGGGGAGCTTTTTGTTAACATCAATTCCACTAGTCTTCTCAGTTGTATTTGAGAAAGAGAAGACACCGTCACTCTCTCACCCCCTCTGTAAAAAGGGTTCTCTACTCCCTTCAAAAGTGATTCCTGGTTGCAAGTCTCCTAACCAAAAGACTTGAGTTTTGGTTTTTGAGCACCTTACCAAAAGCTCATTGGTGGCAGTCACCTGATCAAAAACCTGAGTGGATTCCTACCAGGGTGGTAGAAGAGTGGAAGTACCCAGGTTAGGGAACCACTATAAATTCTTGTGTTATCTGGTTGCCCTCTTCTTCTTGTTCTTGCTGTGGATGTGTTATTTAGCTTTTCTATGATTTCATTTATTTCAATTTGGTATGTTGTGATATAGTATCAATGTTTAGGTATAATCTTTATAGTTCAGGAAAAGTTTATATACTCTATTCACCCCCCCTTTTAGAGTATATCAGATCTAACCCTAACTTTCAGAGGCGCGTAAGACCAGTCGGTTCTATGGGGGACTACGGGATGAGCTATGGTATCTGTTCTCGAGTTCTGTAAACCAAGGGTTTCAAGCATTCGTCTGTACGGCTCGGTCTTTGGAGACAGACATGAAAAGAGGGCAGGGCAAGGGGAACTTGGCTGTTACAAAGGCAAAGTTCAAGCCACCGCATCCGGATAAGTTTGGGTACCGAAAAAGATGGGGTAAGAAGTCCAAATCTATTGGACAAACTCCTTCAGTGGTTGCTTCAGAGGCATCTTCTGGTTATGGTCCTCGCACTTGCTACAAGTGTGACAAGTCAGGACACTATGCTCAGGATTGTTGAGTTGGCCCTCCAAAAGTCGAGAAGAAGTCGGGTGCATTCTATGCGGAAAAAGGGAAGGCTATGGCGGAGTCTTCTACATCACAGGTACAGCCCCGAATTTACAATCTTGGATAACAAGAGGCCATCAAGCAGGCCGATGTCGTCACAGGTGCGAGTTTTTTATCAATTACTTTATACTTTGTGTTGTGCTTGTTATAATCTTTGTGTTTGTTGAAGTAGGAGACCGTGCGGTCTGGTGGTTTAGCTTGGCAGATTGATTAGCCGTGCGGTCAGGCGGTATCTCTACAGCGGTTAGATATCTAGACTGTTTCTATTGGTTGTACGAGCGGTCTGGCATTTTATCTCAGATGTCTTGGAGAGCGGGCGGTTTAGCAATCTCCTATCGCGACTTGTCCTCTTCCTTCTGGTGTTGTCGAGCGGTTAGACCTTTGTTAACCGCACGGCCTGATCGGTCTCTATATGTGTAGCCTCCAGCTCTCTGTAATTTTTTTAGTCCCACATTGTTTATTTGTACTCTCTCCACTCTCCTCCATTCTATAAAAGGGAGGCCATACCTTTATAAAGATTACCTTTTGGATAATAAAACTTTAAATTATTCAAATTTCTGGCTTGTTTTTTAGTCGCCTGTTCGCCTGTTCGTTACTTCTCACATGGTATCAGAGGAAACGATCGATTCCACCTGATTCCTTTGGCCATTCTATCCGCACGACTTTGTTCTCTGTTCGGCCAGATATCTGTCTATCCGCGTGGCTTATTTTCCTTGTCGGTGCCCTATTTGTGTGACTTCCTTCCCTCTTTTCTGCGACCTATTTTTGCGGACTCTCTGATTTCCTTCCGCTCTCTCTTCTCTTTTGCTCGAACTTTGTGTATTCGCGCGGCTTCTTCTTTGATCGCCCGGACTCTTTCCTGTTCGCGCAATCTCCCCTTTTTCTCGCGAAGTTCTTAGTTCGCACGACCTCTGCCCCTGTGCTTTGATCGGCTTCCTAGTTGTGGTCCTTCTCGCCGCTAGTTTGGTTACACCGTGACCGTTGCGGTTTCCTCTCTTTAGCCACTGCGATTTCTTCTCTCTAGCCGCTAGTGTTGTGGACTCCTTTTTCGCGCGGCTTCTCGGTTTTCTATCTGCGCGACCTCGCTTTAACTCGTGAGGCTTCCTTTGTTTCCTTCTTCTCTATGACAAACTCCGATATCTCCACCCCCATCATCTCTACCTTCACCACCCCTGTGGCCCATCCTCCTACTCCTCCTCCTTCCAGAAACCTTTGCACGATTTCTAAACTAGTTGGTTCCAACTATCCGGATTTGAGCGTTTCTTTCACCTTCCTTCTTCGTTCTCAGCGCAAATGATAAGACTCCTCCTACTGACTCTGCTCACTTTGAGGACGGGGATGCGAGTGATGCGCTTGTCCACACTTGGCTGGCCAACAGCCTCTCTTATGAATGCCTTCCCATCATCCACCATGATGAGATGGTTAAGGCTGCCTTGCTTCACCTAGCTGCTCTCTACTCGAAGGGGGCCCAGACGTCCCATATTTATACTCTTTATGTGGACATCTTCGCCCGTCCTTCCATGTCTCCTACTGCAGCTTATTAGCAGGTTCAGGCTCTTGGCGAAGAAATCCTCCAGAATCGCCCCTTCTCCGCAGACTTGGCCGAGCAGCATAAGCACTTCCAGCAACTCCTGGTTGTATGTTATCTTCTACGACTTCCGGATTCATATGATTTGATCCGCCAACAAATCTTGGGCGAGGCGGAATCTCCAACTTTGGATGCCACCGCGGCTCGTATCGCCGCTGTTACTTCGCTGCTCCAACATCCCTTTATTGTCCTCCCCTCCTCCCCAGGACTCCTATGCTCACCAAGCTCAGAGGGGTGGCCCTAGTGGCCGCAGTCAGTCAGGCAGGCGCGGTTCCTCCAAGTTCCTCTGCCCTCACTGTGGTCGTACCGACCATTCTGTTGACCGCTGCTGGCAGAAACAACCTCATCTTCTCCCCTCTGGTGTTGCATCTTCCTCCACCTCCGGCTCCTGTCGGCCCTCTGCCTCTGTTGCCACGACTTCAGGTAGTGCCCATATTGTTACCTAAAATAAATGGCTGATTGACTCTGGTGCGAAGAATCACTTGACCGGCAACCCTCAATTCTTCTCTCTCCTTGAAACGCATGATCGGTTGCCCCGGTTCTTATTGTGGATGGCTCGCCTTTCCCAGTTCACGGAACGGGCGTGGTTCAAGTCACCCCATAACTTCGTTTGGCGGACACCCTTTATGTCCCAAAGTTCCCGTGCAATTTGTTACCCGTTACTACATTATGCAAGCAACTTTAGTGCTCCGTCTTATTCACTCCCACTTCTTATTCTATTCAGGACCCGAGCACCCAACGGATGATTGCTACTGGGACTGAGAGCGGCAGACTTGTTGAAGTATGAGATCGGGCGGTCTGGCGGTTTGTCTTGGCGGATTGAAGACCACGCGGTCTGGCGGTTTCCCTTCAGCGGTTTGGTTGCTGTTCTGTTGCTGACTGGAGTTCGAGCGGTCTAGCAGTTTATCTCTGATGGCCTGGAGACCGGGCGGTCTAGCGGTCTCCCATGGCGATCTCTCCTTCCTCTCTAGTGGTAGCCGAGCGGTTAGCCCTTCCATCTAACCGCGCGGCTTGTGTGGGTTGTTTCTGTATAGACCGCTTAGTCCTGTAGTTTTTTAGTCCCACATCTTTTTTTTGTATTCTCTCTTCTCTCCTCCATTCTATAAAAGGGAGGTCATACCTTTGTAATAGATACATATTTTCTGTTAATAAAATTTTTGTTATACTACTTTCGGGATTTTTTTGTTCATTTTCTACATGGTATCAGAGGACTCGATCTACTCCTCCTGATTCTGTGTGCTTTCTCTGACCGTACGACCTGTCCGCGCGGCTTGCTTCTTCTTCTCATGACCTGGAATCACGACTAGTTTCTTCTGCCTGCTTGCGACCTGTTCGTGCGGCTTCTTCCTCTCCTTATCATTGCCCTTTGTGTGCGCGACCTCTTCTTTAGTCGCCGCCATCTGTTGTCGCGACCTGTTAGCCTTGTTCGCCTTGTTTTTCTTCCCGCAGACTTTTCTCTATTCGCGCGGTCTTCTCTTTCTTATGTTCGTGCGGGCTGCTTTTAGCCGCTCGACTTCTTTCCCTCTGCTTGGTTCTGGGGCTTTGTCGTGGCTTTTCTGGCCGTTGGTGTCTGTCATCGTGACCGCCGCAGATCTCTTTCTCCTAACCGCTGCATTTTCTCCCTGTCACGCGGCTTGTTTCATAACCGCACGGTTTGTTTCCTAACCGCGCATTTTGTCTCCTTTAGTCGCGCAGTTTCCTCTCTTCCGCACGAACTGTGCTTGTTAGTGCGGCCTGCCTTGCTTTGTGCGATTTCCTTTGTTCGCACGACTTCTTCTTCCCTTCTGCTTATCTAGTCATGCAGTTTGGTCATGGCTTCTCTGGCCGCTGGTGTGTTGACACATTGACCGCTACGTTCTCCTTGATTGTCCGCTGCGGCTTTCGTCGAATCCGCTTTGATTTCTCTTGATCTTGTAGTCTATCTGTTTGACCGCCTCTTGCTTGTCTCCGTGATCTGTTCGGCTTGTCGCGGCCTGGTCTGCTTCCTGGTCGTGGCCCTTCCTGCCGCTAGTGTGCTGACACCGTGACCATTGCAGCTTCTTCTTCTCTTAGCCTGCTGCAGTTTCTTTCTTTTCCGTCGCGGCCTCCACTTTTGTCCGCGCGGCCTTCTCGATTTCTATCCGTGCGACCTCGCTTCTACTCGCGCTGTTTAGTGTGTTTCTTTATGGACAATTCTGATATCTCTACCTCTGCCTCCTCTCAGCCGTCATCCTCTGTGTCCACCACTTCAGGTAGTGACCATGTCGTTACCCAAGGTAAGTGGCTGATTGACTCTGGTCCTACAAATCACATGACCGGCAATTCTCATTGCTTCTTTCTCCGAAAAATGCATGATCGATTGCACCTAGTTCTTATTGTGGATGGTTCACCTTCTCCGGTTCATGGGACGATCGTGGTTCAAGTCACCCTGTCGCTTCTCTTGCTTGTCACCCTCTATGTCCCGAAGTTCCCTTATAACTTATCATCTGTTATTACTTTATGTAAGTAACTTCAGTGCTCTTTCTTATTCACTCCAACTTCTTGCTCTTTTTAAGACCCGAGGACCCAACGGACGATTGCTACTGGGACTGAGAGCGACGGCCTCTACTTCCTTGACAATGTTTCCGCTCTGTCTACCTTCTCCTCCTTTTCTACAGATCTGCTTCAATGGCATCTTCGCCTTGGACATCCTCCTCCTCGGATTCTTCATCAGCTTCTGCCCCACTTACCTCCTATCAGTCCTCCGCTCAACTATGATGCATGTCAGCTTGGCAAACATCACTGCTCCTCCTTCCCGCCGAATTAAGGTCGTGGCTCCTCTCGCCCATTTGATCTCATTCATTCTGATGTCTGGGGTCCTGCTCTTACTCTCACCGTTGGTCGGGGTAGTTCTTACTTTGTTACCTTTATTGATGATTTCTCTAGATGTACATGGGTATATCTCTTAAAAAATTGCTCTGAACTCCTTTCTATATGGCAATCCTTTTATTATATGATTAAAACTTAGTTTGATATTTCTATTAAAATATTATGCTCTGATAATGTTAAGGAATATCTTAGTCATGAGTTTTCCTCCTTTTGTATGCAACATGGTCTTATCCATCAGACCACATGTGTTTACACCTCCCAACAAAATGGGGTGGCGGAGCGTAAAAACCGTCTTCTCCTCGATGTCGCTCGCACTCTTATGACGCAGATGCAGGTACCTCGCTCCTACTGGGGCTATGCTATTCTCCTCGCCTGCTATCTCATTAATCACCTTCCCTCTACGATTCTCCACCGCCAGACCCCCTTTCTCCATTCTCTATCCGGGCAAGGAACCATTTCCTCTCCCTCTCCGCATTTTTGGGTGTACGTCTTTTGTGCATGCTCTGTCTGCTACCCGTGACAAGCTTTCCCCCCATTCCACCAAGTGTATCTTTTTGGGTTACTCGACCACTCAAATAGGCTATTGTTGCTTTGACCCCATTCTACGCAAACAGTTTGTCTCCGCGGATATGACCTTCTTCGAAAATGCATCCTACTTCTCTCCTTAATCCCCTCCTGATGTCTCTGACTCTCCACCATATCTCTTTATTCCTTCCATGCATATCGATGTCTCCACTCCTATCTCATCTCCTCCTCCGTCTCCTTCTCTTTCCGTTATACCCCCTCCACCTCACCCCTCCTCTCCGCAACCGTCTCTCTCTAGTTTCGGGCTCGCTTTCTCCGCCACGGACACTCCGGTCACTGAGGCACGAGATGATCTTGATCTTCCCATTGCTCTTCGCAAATGGGTGCGGGCGTGTACCCAACACCCGCTTGCAGCAGTTGTTTCCTATGATCGGCTTACTCCCTCTCGCAGGTGTTTTGCTTTGGCTATCTCGGCTACTACCACTCCCCGCACCTACCGTGAGGCTCTTGCTATTCCTCATTGTAAATCTTCCATGGATGAGGAAATCGCCACTCTTACTGAACGGGGTACCTGGAACCTTGTTCCTCCACCAGTGGGTACTGATGTGGTCGGCTGTCGCTGGGTATTTGTTGTGAAGTTTCGCCCAGACGGCACTGTGGAGCGCTATAAGGCCCGGCTGGTGGCCAAAGGCTTTACTCAGACTTATGGAGTTGACTACTTTGATACTTTCTATCCGGTTGCTCGCCTCAGCACCATCCAGGTTCTTCTCTTTGTGGCCGTCAACCGGGATTGGGCTATTTCCCAGCTTAATGTCAAGAATGACTTTCTCAATGGGGATCTTCAGTAGGAAGTCTACATGGACCAACCTCCTGCGTATGTTGCTCAGGGGGAGACACGAGTATACCAGTTTAAGAAGGCCATCTATGTCCTAAAATAGAGCCCTCGAGCATGGTTCGACAAGTTTAGTGGCATTGTGGCTGCCATCAGCTTTGCAAGAAGTTCGGCCGATCACTCCTTGTTTATTCGCAAAACCGCATCGGGACTGGTGGTTTTGGCAGTGTATGTGGATGATATACTTCTTACCGGCGATGATCAGGCTGGGGTGGACTTGACAAAGAAACACCTACGTCAACACCTGGTCACGAAGGATATGGGCTCCCCGATATACTTTTTGGGGATAGAAATTTCCCGGAAGACCAACTCATTGGTTCTCTCCCAACGGAAGTATGCTCTTGATCTTCTACGAGAGGCAGGATTGACTGGTGTGAAACCGGCCCGGTATCCTATGGCTACTGCAGAAGAAAAAACATGGCCAGATGACTCGCCTCTTCTATCCGATTCCACGAGGTACAGACGTTTGGAAGGCAAACTCATTTATCTCACGGTGACCAGACCCGACATCGCCTATGTTGTAGGCAAGGTTAGTCAGTTCATTCAACCTCCTAGGGAATACCATCTTCAGTCTGCCTTAAAGATATTAGAGTATGTCAAAGCAGCACCAGGAAAAGGGCTACTCTTTCAGAATAATGGACAACTGAGGGTTGAAGCCTACTCAGATTCAAGCTATGCGAATGATAAAGGTGATCGTAAATCTACATCTGGCTTTTGCACATTCGTTGGAGGAAATCTTGTGAGCTGGAAGAGCAAGAAACAGTCTGTTGTCTCCAGGTCCAGTACAGAAGCCGAATATCGAAGTATGGAATCAACCACGTGTGAGTTAAAATATTTGAGTGCTCTCATGCTTGACCTAGGAGAGGTCTACGACTATCTTCTTCCTATGTTCTGTGACAACAAGGCTGCTATATACATATCCAAAAATCCAGTCTTCGATGAGAGAACAAAACATATAGAAATCGACTGCCATTTCATTAGGGAAGAGGTCTGGAAGAGACATATTTGCACTCCGTTCGTCACCTCCGACAAAGAGTTGGCTGATATCTTCACCAAGCCGGTTTCTACTTCCTTCTTCCACATTTGTGACAAGCTGGGCATGATGGATATCTATGCTCCAGCTTGAGGGGGGAGTGTTGAAGTATGAGACCGGGCAGTCTGGCGGTCTGTCTTGGCGGATTGAAGACCGCGCGGTCTTGCAGTTTCCCTTCAGCAGTTTGGTTGTTGGGCTATTGATGTCTGGAGTCCGAGCAGTCTAGCGGTTTGTCTCTAACGGCTTGGAGACCGGGCGGTCTAGTGGTCTCCCATGGCGTTCTATCCTTCCTCTCTGGTTGTAGCCGAGCGGTTAGCCCTTCCATCTAACCACGCTTCTTGTGCGGGTTATTTCTGTATACACCGCTTAGTCCTGTAATTTTTTAGTCCCACATCTCTTTTTTGTATCTCTCTTCTCTCCTCCATTCTATAAAAGGGAGGCCATACCGTTGTAATAGATACCGTTTTTCAGATAATAAAATTTATGTTATACTCCTTCCGATTTGTTTTTTGTTCGTTTTCTACAGGACTCTACTTTCTCGACAACGTTTCTGCTCTGTCCTTAGACATCCTCCTCCACGGATTCTTCGTCAGCTTCTGCCCCATTTACCTCCGACCAGTCCTCCGCTCAACTGTGATGTGTGTCAGCTTGGCAAACATCACCGCTCCTCCTTCCCTCCAAAGCAGAGTTGTGGCTCGTCTCGTCCGTTTGATCTCATTCATTCTGATGTCTGGAGTCCTTCTCCTACCCTCACTATTGGTCGGGGTAGTACTTACTTTGTAACGTTTATTGATGATTTCTCTCGATGTACCTGGGTGTATCTGTTAAAAGATCGCTCTGAACTATTTTTATATGGCAATCATTTTATTGTATGGTTCGAATTCAGTTTAATGTTTTTTTTTAAATTTTATGCTCTGATAATGCAAAGGAATATCTTAGTCATGAGTTCTCCTTTATTTATATGCAACATGGTCTAGTTCATCAGACAAGCTGTGTTTACACATCCCAGCAAAATGGGGGTGGCGGAGCGTAAAAACCGTCTCCTCCTTGATGTCGCTCGGACTCTCATGACGTAGATGTAGGTACCTCGCTCCTACTGGGGCTATGCTATTCTCCTCGCCTGCTATCTCATCAATTGAGTTCCCTCTATGGTTCTCCACAGCAAGACCCCATTCTCCATTCTTTACCCGAGCAAGGAACCATTTCCTCTCCCTCTCCGTATCTTTGGGTGCACAGCTTTTGTGCATGCTCCTTCCACTACTCGCGACAAGCTTTCCCCCCGTTCCACCAAGTGTGCCTTTTTGAGTTATTCTACAACTCAGAAAGGTTATTGTTGCTTTGACCCCGTTCTACGCAAGCAATTTGTCTCCGCGAACGTGACCTTCTTCGAGAATGCGTCCTACTTCTCTCCTGCATCCCCACTTCTTCCTGATCTATTTGATTCCCCACCGTCTCCCTCAATTCCTTCCCCGCCTATCGACATCTCTCCTCCTACTTCATCTCCTCCTCTGTCTCCTCCTTTCTCCATTCCGTCCCCTTCCATTTCTCCCTCTTTTCCATAGCCGTCTCTCTCTACACTCGGGCCAGCCTTCTCCGCAATGGATGCTTCGATCACTGAGGAACGCATCAACCTGGATCTTCCCATTGCTCTTTGAAAAGGGGTGCGGGCCTGTACTCAACACCCGCTTGCGACAATTGTTTCCTATGATCGGCTTACTCCTTCTCGCAGGTCTTTTGCTTTGGATATCTCGGCTGTCGTTCTTCTCTCTGTGGTCGCCAAAAGGGATTGGGCTATTTCCCAGCTTGATGTTAAGAATGCCTTCCTCTATGGGGATCTTCAGGAGGACGTCTACAAGGAGCAACCTCCTGGGTATGTTGCTCAGGGGGAGACACGTGTATGCTGGTTGAAGAAGGCCACCTATGGCCTAAAATAGAGCCCACAAGCGTGGTTCGACATGTTTAGTGGCATTGTGGCTGTTATCGGCTTTGCAAGGAGTTCGACCCATCACTCCTTATTTTTTCGCAAAAACGCCTTGGGACTGGTGGTTTTGGCGCTATATGTGGATGATATTCTTCTTACTGGCCATGACCAGGATGGTGTGGACTTGATAAAGAAACACCTCCGTCAACACCTGGTCACAAAGGATATGGGCTCCCCGAAATACTTTTTGGGGATAGATGTAAAACCCCAACCTCGGAGATGATCACGGGGCGATCAAACGGCACTTTTGGAGGTCTGAACAGGGGCACACGGCCAGGCACACGGCCGTGTGCCTACCCGTGTTCAGTGATTTATTGCGTTTTGTGCTGTCTCGAGTCAGAGAAGTACACGGCCTGAGACACACGGCCGTGTCTCAAGCCGTGTATGGGGCACACGGCCTCGAACACGGCCATGTTCGAAGCCGTGTTCTGGAAGCCCGACGATCGTCCTGATGCTCCAGGTAACACGGCCCGTGGCACACGGCCGTGTCAGGAGCCGTGTCGATCGGCGAATGAGCTACACGGCCAGACACACGGCCGTGTGTCAAGCCGTGTTCGGCCCAGTTTTTGGGATTTTGGATCTAATCTCGGCCGTCCGTTCCCTTGGATCTGGATCCGACGGTGGGGGCTGCTCCTAGGGGGTTATTAGCCGGGAAATGGGGGGGGGGGGAGAAACCCTCATTTTCATCTTGAGTTTCTCTTTCTTCATCTTAGAGAGGGGGAGAACTCCCTTGGTGGTGTGAGCCCAAGATCCGGCCGCCGGAGGAGTTTTGAAGCACCGATTCGCGATCCGAGTCCGGATCCTCGAAGGCAAGGGCGAGGCGAAGCTTTCCATCCGACTACATCTTCATGGCGCCGCGGAAATCTTCGAGGGTAACGATCCTCTTCATAGGGCATGTGTAGTCGCCCTTCTTTCTATGCATGGGGAAATCCCCCTCTCGCGAGTGAGCGTTGAGGCGTGGAATCCCTTCGGGTAGATATGTAAAGTCCCCGTTGTTAGAGCCCGGAATCGGAGTACGGGCGTAGGCATTGTGTGTGAAGCCTATTCGGGTTTAACCCGGATCGGCGATGTTTGCATTGCATGGCCGGAGAAGACTCCGCGCCGGTGATTTCAGTTTTTCCGAAATTTCTACGCGGTAGATTGCATACAGGGATCCTTGGGGGTTAACCTCGAGGCGCACCCGGAAAGCTTGGGCGGAATCGCATTGCCGCCACGATGTTGCCTTGGAGGGCAAATCGGTACATAACGGGGTTATGTGCGTGTTTTGATCGATTGTGGGAATGAGGAGAAACTTGGCCCGCACCGATGGCTAAATGGCCGTGGTGAAGTGAGCAACGGGCGGGTGGAACTCTACCCATTCCAAGTGGTCTCGGTAGAAGCGACCTAAAGTACATGGGACTTCCCGGGGGGCTGGAAACGGGCCTAGGCTTCGGCTGAAAGGGCTAAATGCTCACGAGTGTTGCCATCCGAGGGATGGTGGTGGAATCGCGGTGTCGGACTGGGTCCGGACCGGGTTCACCGAATAGTGCCCTGAGAGCACGGAGTGTGCGGCCGTGCGTGCCGACACTTGTGGCGAATAGAATACTTTATAAAATTGCTATGGTAGCTTTATATGCAGGGAAGGAGCACCGCCGTCCGAGAAACGGGACGGGGTCGTTATAATTTGGTCAGCTTTGCTGACCGTTGCCCTTTTGTATTGCCACTTCTTGGGTGGATTGCTTTCTACAGGTGCTGCTGCGGAGCCAAGCGGCAAATAGCGGGCTAAAGCCCAAGTTGCAGCGCCAGCCCTCGAAGGCTTATTTATTAGCTTTTTCATATTCATGTATGGCCGGCCTGCGTGCCGATGTATGAAAGACGCTATCTTGTTAAGCGAACACTTTTGTAAGGCCTTAAGGCCGTGAACTCTTTTGTGTATGTACTCATTCCTGGGTTGTAATGGACATTCATGCTCTGTGGCAGGGTTCTTATCTTTTTGCAACTTAATTAAATTACTTCCGCTAGGTGTTGTGTAGTACGCTCTGATTGGTTGTGTGGTTTCAACGCGTAACCAACCGGTCTGCCCGTAGTATATGGCGTCGGGCCCCGGCCGGACCTACTGCTATATGCTATGTGACGGATAGGGGTGTTACAATAGAAATCTCTCGAAAGCCCGACTCGTTGGTTCTTTCTTAACAGAAGTATGCTCTTGATCTTCTACAAGAGGCAGGATTGACTGGTGCAAAACCGGCCTGGTGTCCCATGGTTATTGGAGAAGACAAAACATGGATAGATGACTCGCCTCTTCTATCCGATGTCACGAGGTACAGACGTCTGGTGGGCAAACTCATTTATCTCACAGTGACTAGACCAGACATCTCCTATGCTGTAAACAAGGTTAGTCAGTTGGTGCAAGCACCTAGGGAATTCCATCTTCAGTCTCCCTTGAGGATATAAGAGTATGTCAAAGCTGCACCAGGAAATGGGTTACTTTTTCAGAAGAATGGTCATCTAAAAGTTGAAGCCTACTAAGATTCTAGCTATGCAGATGATAAAGGTGACCGCAAATCTACATCAGGCATTTGAACATTTGTTGGAGGAAATCTTGTGAGCTGGAAGGGCAAGAAATAGTCTGTTGTCTCCAGATCCAGTGCAGAAGCCGAATATCGGAGTATGACGTCAACCACCTGTGAGTTAAAATGGTTGCGTGCTCTCATGCTTGACTTAGGAGCGGTCTACGACTATCCTCTTCCTATGTTCTGCGATAACAAGGCCGCCATATACATATCCAGAAATCTGGTCTTCCATGAGAGAACAAAACATATAGAAGTTGACTGCCATTTCATTCGGGAAGAGGTCTTGAAGAAATAGATTTATACTCCGTTCGTCACCTCCGACAAAGAGTTGGCGGATATCTTCACCAAACCGGTTTCTACTTCCTTCTTCCACATTTGTGACAAGCTGGGCATGATTGATATCTATGCTCCAACTTGAGGGGGAGTGTTGAAGTAGGAGACCGTATAGTGTGGCGGTTTAGCTTGGCGGATTGATTAGCCGCACGGTCAAGCGTTCTCTCTACAGTAGTTAGATATCCAGACTATTATTGTTGGTTGTTCGAGCGGTCTGGCGGTTTATATCAGACGTCTTGGATACCGGGCGGTTTAGCGGTCTCCTACCGCGACTTGACCTCTTCCTTCTGGCATTTCCGAGCGGTTAGACCTTTGTTAACCGGGCGGCTTGATCGGTCTATGTATGTCTAGCCGCCAGCTCTCTGAAATTTTTTTAGTCTCACATTGTTTATTTGTACTCTCTCCACTCCCCTCCATTTTATAAAAGGGAGGTCATTCCTTTGTAAAGATTACCTTTTTGGATAATAAAACTTTCAATTATTCAAATTTCTGGCTTGTTTTTAGTCGCCTGTTCGCATGTTCGCTATTTCTCACAGTGTTATAGGTTTTGTCTTTATACGGGACCATCCGGCAAGAGCATTGTTCGATACAGGTGTTAACCCGGAATTCGCGACTAGTTCTCCAGGTTTTCAAGTCCGGGCGGCTTGTGCTTTCTAGCCGCCGCTCTCAGCTAGCCGGCTTATTGTCAGACAAGCCGGGCGGCCTCCACGTCAGACAGCCGCCAGTTCCGTCCAGCCATCATCTAAGGGTCGGCCTGTCATTGCCCAAGCTGCGCGACCTGTGCCCCAGGTCGCCGTCAGAGGAGGTCCAGATCAGCCTGCCCAGAGGCCGAGTCCTGCAGCTCGGCAGAAGAAGGTCGCCAGGCCGCGCGGCCTGTCTCTTGGCTTTTCTTCTTCTCGATTCCCGTCACCGCTGCCCGATTCTCTTGTACCTCGGGCAGCCAGTAATTTTAGCCCTGCCCGTTTGGGCAGGCCCCCAAGCCTATAAATAGGGGGCGGGAGTACACCCAAAGCACGCTGACTCGAGTCCAAGAGCTCGCTTGTTAGGAGCTGCGGCCTCGATTCTAGTCCTTTGCGGTCTATTGTCCGGCCGGCTTCTTCCTTTCTTCTTTCTTTTCTAAGTGTAATCGCTTATTTTTCTATAAAAGGAAAGCCCGCCGCAGGAGAGGCATTCAGGCTGTGGCGGGAGAACTCTGGTGTTGCCACTGGCAGCGGCCCTTTCTCTCTTTTTTCTATCCGGTCCTATCCGTCATCCCTAGCCGCTAGTAACCGACTAGCCGACAGTCTTTTCCCCATTCCTTCCCCAGTGCTTGAACGGTTAGCTGGTGGTGCTTGTCTTCCCTTTCGCATTTCGTGCATCAACAGTTAACACGCGACCTTCAGATATCGGCTAGTCGCTGAAGTTCAGCGGCCATACAATGCCAGACCGGCAGCCCGTTCAGAACAACCTCAGCCCCAGCGAAGTTCTGCTCTTGGAAGCTCTTTTGCAGTCCCGCCGGGAAGAAAATCGAACCCGCCAAGAGATGATCCGGCAGCTCGCCGCGATCAATTCAAATCTAGCCGCAATCAATAAGCGGTTAGACTTGCAGTCCGCAATCATTCCGGTTACACCAGCCAACCAGACCCTAGTGGATAGCAAGCAGGTCGATCCGCCGGCCTACTCGCCTACCTGTCCAGGATACTCGCCGGGCTATTCGACCTCCTACCCGATCTGTCCGCCCGAGTTGCCGACAAGGTTTCCAGTTACGAAGAAGCCCCGCGTTTCAGAAAAAGGACAGAGAAGTTTGTTAGATGTATACCAGATTAAACAACGGGGGGGAGAGCCAAGTCACAAGAAACCCGCTCGGGCAGCAGGCGGAAAAACCAGAGCCAAGGATCAGTATTGCGAATATCACAAGGAAAGAGGTCATTTAACAAAAGATTGTAGAGCTCTCCAATTAGCTGTGAAAATGCTGAAGTCAAAGGAATCCCGTAGCATGATCTAAAAAGGACATCTCATTCCTAGGCTGGCAGACACGACATCAGCAACAGAAGCAATCCTGACAATCAATTCCTTAACCCAATATGTTTTCTGTCTCTTATTTCCTCTTATGAATTTCTATTAAGAAGGATTATAACTCATCTCTATATTTTGTTTCAGAGATTCTATGTCAGTACTCTCACCTGGCAAGTCATCATTCTTATGGGTTTGCAACTCAAAAATTAAAAGATCACTGAATCAGGAGATATCGCCGAGTCTAGCTACATACCCCTTTAGAGCCGTTGTCATTAGCGTAACACCACGAGGACCACGTGTTGCGGGGAGTTTTCGCACCGTGTAGTGGCAGCTTACCGGCTTTGATGCGGTGGAGTACTAGATTGCGGATCCCAGCTGGTATCTACCCCCACTTCTGCATTTTGGAGGGACAGGGTGGCTGGTAGCGCTACCATGCTTTGAGAGGGATATCGTTGCAACTAAGATGGGTCTGTGCGGGAAGCCGCACGCATACCCCACAGATCGTCTTAGCATGTAACCCTCGAATACTCTTTGATACTCTCAGGCAGTGCCTGCAGGAGACCCACAGTCTTGTCGATCTCCGGGGGAAGCAATGCCGCTCCGGCCGCACCTGCCCAAAAGATCGACTTAGACTGTACTCCAGGCAAGAGAGCAGTGTTTTCTTTTCTTCAAGCAGAAGTCTAGTTGGCAGTCAGAGATCAGACCGCGCGGTTATCATATCCTGGCTAGAGACACAGTATCCGCTCGGGTAATTGGGTATTATAAGGCTGAATGGAAGTTATCCGACCAGCAGCTAGTTGCGGATATTATTATTCTTACCGTTCGGTTATCATATCCTGGCTAGAGACACAGTATCCGCTCGGGTAATTGGGTATTATAAGGCTGAATGGAAGTTATCCGACCAGCAGCTAGTTGCGGATATTATTATTCTTACCGTTCGGTTATCTTTTCGACCAATTGGTTTGCTTAAATTGGTCTCATATTCGAAGTTGCCGATATTATTCTTACTGCACAGATATCTTTATTAATCGTGCGAGTTGGTTGGTTATCTTCAGTTCATTATAGCGGACATCAGTCTTATCCGCGCGAGTTATGCGCGAAAATCACTCTGCGATGACTTCGCACTCTAGTCGCCTGGAAAAGTAAACTAGCAGGGCTTATCTCCACATCCATTCTGCTTGTGTATTATCCAGATATCTCATGACATATTATAATCGATCGAATAGAAATATAATACCGAGCGAATAAAGCATATTCAGCAAAATCAAACAGTATCATTTATATTATCAAAAATTACAAAATGTATTATCCGCGCGGCTTACAAAGATCATGCCGCCGGATCAAAGGAATATCATAACATATCAACTTTTCTTCTTTTTCCGCTCCGGCCGCACCTACCCGCTTGGTTATGAATTACGGGTCATTTCTAATATTATTATTAATGCAGTGCAGACTCCAGTTATCCTATCCGCTCAGTCCGCCGGCTTATGGTATTCATTCAAATCAATTCGCGGCTTGCAATGTAAAGAAGTCGCAATATGTTTATCTCTATCGCTAAGTAGTTTCCCTATTGAAAGCGAGTTTCGTATTAAAGTTCGGACAGGCCGCCACAATCAGCATGCTTTTTACAATATCTATCCGGTTTATCCCCTTGGCCGGGCGGCTTGTTGATCGCCATGTATCTTCTTCATCTCCAATAAAATTACGGCCTATACATTAATCGTGGGACTTCGTGGTTGAATATGAGCCTTCAACAGTTGAACTGCCTTATATTCTTGGCGAATAATCACCTAACCGCCCGGCTTATTGCTCTATATACGCTCAAGGACGACCGGATTGTTATAATTTCGCAGACGGCTAGTATATCCGGTTACCGGTATTCTACTCAAGTTTATCCGGAGCAAAGGTAGTTATTATTCGGTGAAGTCATCGGTTAGATTTCTTAAGTCGGAAACGAGTAAGAATGGTTAAACCGCATATACAAACAAGTAAGTAAAATTACAATAGATTCTCATAAAAGGTAAAACATTTTCATTTCTAATGTCAAGTATAAGAGGTAGACCGCGCGGTTTACAAAATCTTACCGGCGGTCTCAAAAAATGTAAAAACTTTTACAAGTAATCTATTCTAGCTATTCGGCCTCTATCTTTTGGACGCAGGAGTACCGGAGTCCGGTTCACCATCAATATCGATCTCAGAAGGTGAGTAGTCGCCGCTGTCAGACGAGGATGAACGCGAACTGCCAGTGCCCCTGGTCTCTGACGTGCTGGCACCAACCCGCGCGGTCTCAGACGCTTGACCGCCGGTCTTTGAAGAAGCGCTCTCGCTCCTGCTGTCCTCCCCTTCCTCTTCTGCCTCGCCCTCTCCATCAATCTTCTCCTTGCCTTTCAGCGCGCGATAAACCGCGGCCACCCTTTTCTTCAAGGGTGGATACAGGTCGGCACAGGTGAAGTCGGTGAATCCCGGGGCGAGGCCGCCCTGATCTCGAAGGCGTTTCAGCGCTCCGTCGATCCCTTGGACAAGCTGGGGAAAGACCGCGTCTTGAAAGGCTGAGTTCGCCGGATCGTACATTTTCTGCAAAGGAAAGAAAGAGGTTAGTTCGGGCGGCTTGATGAATTAAGCCGCAAAAATCAGGTAATGTCTTACCGCATGTGACTCCTTTAGCCGTGCGATTTCTTCATCTTTCTCGGCGAGTTGCCGCTTCAGGTCGCCTTCACTTGCAACTAACCGCCTATGGGCTAGGCCCATATAGTGGTTGGCTACAAAGCTTCTCGCGCCGACCTGCGCGGCAAACTGCGAGAAGTCTTCTGCAGGTATCTTCTTCAGCGCTTTCAAGTTGCACCTGCCATACAAAGCCGCGCCAGCCACGGAAGCATGGCGGCTTACAGTTTCCTTCCCCTAGTTTGGGAGGGCGGTGGAAACCTTTACCGACTCGCCGTCGGCACTCCACTGCATGGTGGGGTTGCCATGGAGATCTTTCAAGCGGCTGCCCATACCATGCAGTGTGAAGCCGCTGGAGGAGTCAATCACTTTTTGAACGTGCCATAACTAGTAGGTCGTGGATATGTGCGTGCCGAACTTGGTCGAATTCAATCACTTTTTGAACACCAATGTTTGCGTTCTTGATTCCTGGATATGTTTGATATGTTGAGTGAGTGTCACTTCCTGTACTTCTCCTAGCCTTAGAACTGGAATCCATATCTGTATATAATAAAACACGAATTTTTTATAAGTTGTTAATATCGCCGGCGATACTCACTATCCCCGAGTAATATTGAAAATCGAGATAAGTTAGATTTCAAAACGCAATTTCAATATTCAACATCTTTTCAAGGAGTTTAATGCAGGTTTAGGTTTGCTGGTTGAATAACACAATATCTTTCAAGACTTCGGTCTTCTTCAGCATCCTTCGATCATGGGTTTTTGTTATTTAGAGATGCCTTTCGGGCTTAAAAATGCAGGATCCACCTACAAACACATGATGGACTCCATCTTCAAAAACAAAAAAGGGAGGAACCTAGAGATCTATGCTGACGATCACCTTATAAAAAGTAAATCCTTTTCAGCACATTTACAGGATCTCGCAAAAACCTTTGCAACCTTGCGGAAGTTTAGAATGAGGCTAAACTCGTCGAAGTGTGTTTTTGGTGCCAATCAGGGGAAGTTCCTTGGTCATCTTCTTACCCCGGAAGGGTTGTCTCCAAACCCTGACAAGGTAAAAGACATCCTGGATATGGCACCTCCTCGCTCCCCGAAAGAAGTCCAATAGCTAGGGGGAAGATTAGCAGGTCTTAGCTGCTTTATATCCAAGGTTGGAGATAAGAGCGCTCCCTTCTTTAAGACTCTTCGAGGGGCCTCTAGGTTTGAATGGACCATTGAATGTGATGAGGCTTTTAAGAAACTCAAGAGATAGTTAACAATGACACCGTTATTATAAAGTCCTCGCCTAGGAGAATCGCTATATATTTATCTGGGAGTTGGACCCGAGGAGGTTAGTTCCTTTCTTATCAGGGAGGAAAAGAAAAGAAAATTCCCGGTATATTATGTTAGCCACATCCTAAAGAGCGCAGAATTAAGATACCCTATCCTCGAAAAGCTATCCTTGGCCTGAGTCATTTCTGCTCGCCGACTCCGTCTGTATTTCCAGACACATTCAATCCAGGTCGTAGTAGACTAACCCCTCAAAGGAATATTGGAAAGGCCAGAGCATTCAGGAAGACTTGCTAAGTGGGAAATCGAGCTGAGTGAGTTCAAAATCTCATATGTACCGCGAATAGCCATAAAAGCTCAAGTTTTGGCAGATTTTATGGTGGACATCACAGAACAAAGTTTTGTTCAAGAAGAAAATTCTCCGCCAGCTTGGATCATTTACGTCGACGGAGCCTCAAGAAGAAATTTGTTAGGAGAAGGGATAGTCCTCATCAATCCCAACGGAGATAAAATAAAATATGCAGTGAAATTCCTTTTTTTGATTATTAATAATCAGGCCGAGTATCAGGCTCCTCTTGCAAGATTAAGATTCGCGAAAGAGCTCGGTATCGATCATGCCCACGTCAAAACAGATTCCTTAGTAATGCCCTTGCAAGTGCTCGGGAATTTCGACACCCGAGAACCAAATCTCAAACAATATCTCGTACTAGTAAAGGCAGAGATCGGGAGATTCAAAAGCTTCGTTATTAAGCACATCCCAATGATTGGAATTAAGGAGGCCGATGCTTTATCAAAATTTGGCATTACTACAGGAGAAGTGGCATTTGAGCTTTTTCAGCCATCAGTCGAAGAAAGTGAGGCAATGCAAGTTGACCAACGTCATTCCTGGGTTGATCCATTCACTTTGTACTTATCGAAAGGGGAATATCACCCTGCTATTAAAGACCGAAGAAGATTTAAAGTTAAGGATGCGTATTACAACCTGATCTCCAGGATACTTTACAGGAGAACCCTCATCTCACCCATGGAAAGATTTGATTTAGAGGAAGAGGCCCCGACAATACTTTAGGACATCCATTCAGGAGAATGTGGTAGCCATTCTGGATCCAGGACCTTGGAACAGAGAATCTTACATCAAGGATACTTCTGGTTAACAATGAGGAAGGACGCAGAGTTGTATGCCAAGAAATGTGTCCAATGCCAGAAATTTTCCCCACTTCATCTCCAGCCCACTCAACAACTTCGGTCAATTGCGGCAATATGGCCATTTCCAATTTAAGGGATGGATCTCATTGGACCATTTCCAATGGCGAGTGGCCAAGAACGCTTCATTTTGGTCCTGATTGACTACTTTACTAAGTGGATTGAGGCCAAGGCGCTAATAAGAACAACGACTCAAATAGTTCAGAATTTTATTTGGGGTGAAATAATGCGGAAATGATTAACTTTTGCAAGATGACAGGAACTGACCTCCTATTTTCCTCGGTGCATCATCCTCGGAGCAACGGCCAAGTAGAGGCAGCCAACAAGCAAATCTTGAACTTGCTCAAGAAAAAGGTTCAGAACTTAAGAAGCTATTGGGCTGATCATCTCCCCTCAGTATTGTGGGCCCTATGGACTACACCTTCCAGCGCCACGGGAGAAACCCCCTTTAAGCTCTCGCACGGATCAAAAGCCCTCATCCCAATAAAATTCGAAATACTATCACCAAGAGTCTTACTGGATAGGCAAAATTGGGAAGAATGGCTCGAAATCAATGATTAAAAAATGACATACCGATTGGATCAAATCGAAGAACTTTGAGATGAAGCTACCATCAGGCAAGAAGAAGTGAAGAGGAGGATGGTGCGATATTTTGATCAGAAAGTAAGAGTCAAGCAATTTTTGGTGGGGGACGTAGTTCTGAAGAAAGTGGATGCTGCGGCAATAAATAGTTCGATCGAAAATTAAATCCCAATTAGACCGGACCTTTTATCATAAAGGAATTTTTTAAAAGGGGAGCTTACAAGCTGTAAACATATGAAGTAGAGGACATCACCCACACCTGGAGTGGGGATTATATGAAACAGTTTTTCTCTTAAGGGTATCCTTTCATATACACCCCCTGCGTTCATTAAAACAATAGAAAGGTCTCATGTTGCTGATATCTTTATCCTAGCAAGTCACGAGATATCTTCTCTCAATACTCGAAGTTAGGAATTGCTAAGCCCGGGGTAACACCGCCGAGTCCAGCTCGATCCCCCACGATAATCATTTTCATTAGCGTAACACCACCAAGACCACGTATGCAGGGAGTTTTCGCATCGTGTAGTGGAAGCTTGCAGATTCTCGTGCGGAGGGCTTCTGGACATCGGATCCTAGTTGGAATCTAACACACCACCTCTGCGTATTAGGAGGGTCAGGGTGGGTGCTTATCTCTACCATGCGTCAAAAGGGATATTACTACGGTTTCATTGATCCTCCTTGAGAAGAGATGGTGCGGTCTCGCACCCACCAGCCTCATCCTTGTTGATATATCTAAGCTGTGATAATCGGGCGCACCTCCCTCCTTTATTTTATATATTAAGGTTTAATCGCTTAACCGCGCGAAAAGATAAAGCCGGGTTGGTCGCATGGCAAGTTTTTTGGAATTCTTATTCACCTTCGAACTAGCGGTTAAGCCAGTTTCTTGAAGAAGATGATTAAGCCGAGCGGATAAGGAGGCCAAAAGCAGCGGACTTGTTATCATATTCACACAACCATCTATGTAACTCTTAGGGATTCTCATGTTATTTGAAAATGATTTAACTGAGCAGATAAGGAGGCTATAAGTAGCGGACCTGTCATCATTATTCACACAACCATCTATGTAACTCTCGGGGTTTCTGATGTTATTTAAAAATGATTTAACCGAGCGGATAAGGAGGCTATAAGCAACGAACTTGTTATCATATTCGCACAACCATCTATGTAACTCTCGGGGTTTCTCATGTTATTTGAAAATGATTTAACCGAGCGGATAAGGAGGCTATAAACAGCGGACCAGTCATCATTATTCGCATAACAATCTATGTAACTTTCAGGGTTTCTCACGTTATTTGAAAATGATTTAACCAAGCGGATAAGGAGGCTATAAGCAGCGGACTTGTTTATCATATTCGCACAACCATCTATGTAACTCTCGGGGTTTCTCATGTTATTTGATAATTATTTAACGAGCGGATAAGGAGGCTATAAACAACGGACCTGTCATCATTATTCGCATAACCATCTATGTAACTCTCGGGGTTTCTCATGTTATTTGAAAATGATTTAACCGAGCGGATAAGGAGATTATAAGCGGCAGGTGTGTCATCGTATGAAATTCTATTCAAAGTATTGATCCAGATTTTATCCGAGCGGATAAATAGGTTATGAGCGGTAGACCTGTTATCTTGTTTGCACATCTATCTATATGGTTTCAGGATTTTGTGAAATTTTCATAAGTTTGATCGTCATTTATTAATCGGGTAAATGAAAACTTAATTGCACGATATCACACGGGAAGCAGGAACAAGTAAAGAAGAGTGAAATGTCATTCATATGTAAAATAAGATGTTTACATATATACCATACGGTTTACAAAAAGAGAACCCGCACGGTCTGAAAAATAAAAATAAATGCATCTCATTTATGTCCTAGCCTTCTTCTTTTTCCTTTGATCTCGTCCCGAGCTAGACAAACTCGACGCGCTTGAAGAGTCGCTCTACTCAGTTGGTTCCGAGGACTCAGATTCTACACTATTACCGGAGTCATAATCCCCGGCAACCTCTTCAACATCATCCTCTTGATCATCTAGGATATCGGCCTCAGCCTCAGAGACAAGAGCTGGTTGGTTTGCTTTAGCCGTGGTGGCCGCTATATCCCACTCGGCCTCTAAAGTTTTGAAGTCGGGGAAGAGATTGTCAAAGGTAAGGCTTTGCTCTTCCGATATCAGCGAGCCCATCTCCTTGAGGATCAAGAGAATGACTTCCCCTCCTTCCCGTAGATGGGAGATAATCACGTGCAAGAAAGCCAGATTCTCCCGGTTGTACATTTGTTGTAAGATAAAAGCCTTGTAAGAAATCGGTTAAAAATTGTGACTAACCGCATAAAAACTACGGGTAAGGTCCTTTTTACCTCAACGACCTCCATTAATCTTTTGTTGTCAGCCTTCAAAGTTTTCTTTTCTTAATCTTCCACCCTTACCTCTAGCAGCTCGGCCACACCGGTAACCTCGGCTAGAGCTTCACCCATAAAGTGATCAAGAGTGAAGCTCCTTGCCCGTGCTTGGGCAGCTAGGGTAGGTAACGGCGCGGTTGGTACTGATTTCATTTCTGCCATGTTCTTCTTCCCATACAGAGCAAAACCAGCAGCCCGGGCATGGCGACTAATTTTGGAGCTCGACCATGGGGAAGAGAAGTAGAGACCGAGATATGCTCCACACGTCGGTGAAATCGTATGGCCTCCTTGCCAAGGAGATATTTTAGAGACTTACCGATCCAATCGGGCTGGAAGGGGATTGTCGAGCTGTCACATGTAGCAGGGTAATCAATCTCGATGCAATCAGCTTCCCTTTGTTTTCGTAGCTCACTCTAGGTCGGCACCGGACCTTCTGGAGAGATCGATTTGCTCGCTGGAACCCCTAGCTGAACTACAAAGGAAGATGGTGAATAAAGCATCGCGGATAAAAACTTCTAAAAATGGCAGAGAACCCTTACATTCAGTCATATCGCACTCGCCCACAATTACCCGCAGCGGCAAATAATAGACGATGTCCAGTTGCTCTTTCTTATAAAAGATTGCGAACTATAACTCTATCCCTCCGAGCTCTATCCTCTTGAAATTATTAGCCGCTCAGGCTTGCGAACTGATTGTTATGACTCTGAGGTTACCTGAGAAAGCCAGATACCTGGTCGACCAATCCGTGACCTTATTCGAAAGATTTACTACTTTCAGCCCTTTGCAGCCGAAGTAGATGATACCGTGGAAGATTTTATTCCCTTTTTAGCCGCCTTGATCGATCGGGCTACGAAGCAGTTCCTGAAGAGGTTCATTTTAAACTTTACTCGTTCCGACCGCAGATAGATCAGGAAGCTCATTATGGAACCTATTGTATTTGGAGGCAGTTGACTAAGGACAACTCCGTAAAAGTCCATAATCTCTACGAGTTTGATAAATGACGGGAAAGAAAATCCATAGTCGAAGTGATCAATGGGGATAATCACCGTAATATTTCCAACGAATTTTAATCGCTCTTCCACAGCTAGTAACCATGCGACTACGGATTCATCATGCGTATGCTTCTGCACGAACTGTATGAGCTCGCTCTCGGTTAAAGAGGAGGCTCTGAACTCAGACTGGAGGAAGACAGCCGAAGCATTAGATCGCACGGATACCATATTTCTTATCCGCCTTCAGCAAAAAGTTCGAATTTTATTAGAAAGAAAAAGTTTTCAGTACTATTTATAGAGAGAGTCATATTCAGAGAAGCACAAAATTCCAAGAATATAGTCGGCAAACCGCGTAGATATATCACACTGTATAGAAAGTAATATCAGGTCGGGCGGTTAAAGAGCATGATTATAAAGGGATCATAAATTTCGACGAGAAATTAAAAATAAATCTAACCGCATAGTACCATCGAGTTTAAATAAATATACAGAAACTATTTCCCTTTTCCCCCATTTCTATCCTTATCCCTCTCCTCACGACTTCTTGACTTGTTCCGATCTAGCAGGTCCCTACCGATGTGAACCACCAGGTCACCCGCGTGTAGAATCGTGGAGATCGCAGCGGATAGATGGTGAAGCACAATATGATGGTGCCGATGAATCCTTGCTGCATCGCAGCCCATACGGTCAAGATAGACACCCGTTTCCACGGAGGTCGCTTGTCCAGAAGGTCGCGCAGCTGAAGCTGCTTGATTCATCGGAAAGTTTTCATCGTAGAAAATACCATCAACCCTTTGACTCTCGGAGCTAGCATTCCCGGATCGACGTCGCATTTCACTCTCTGCCTTGTGACATCGGCTTCGAAAATGAGTAACGTCCTCCAGTAGTCACTTTTGTCGTAGATCTCGATCTCAACTCTCTCTCATGCACTGCGGCTTGTGCGATCAGTTATTCCTTCCCACGTCTCGTCTCTTCTCGGGAAGTTCTAGCCTCTCCAAAAGCCGTGACGGCTACTTTGCGGGCCGAGTTCACCTCTGCAGCCAATTTCTCCTCCGTCAGCTTTAGTGCACCTTTCTCTTCCTTTGCGGATTGAATCTTTTCCTCTAACCGCGCGAGTTTGCAGTAAAGCTCTTAAGATGACCTCTGCTCCTCGTCAAGTAGGGAAGGAGTATTCGCAAGGATAACCGTCGAACTCGAATCATTTGTCACTTAAACAGCAATGCAACAAGTGGTTAAAATAAGAATCAACAACGAATGGACCGGATATTCAGGGATCGATACATTGAGGCAGAGGCTCGAATTCAAGTTTTTCTCCCACTATCATTAACTCATGGGCATAGAATACTGGCAGTCGCGCATTCTCCAGATCAATCCTTTTTATCTGAGCTTTCCAAAGCCACGTGGACTTTATTCTTCCCACCTCGTATATCTCCTGGGTCATTGGAACTTCCCTACCATCGGAGATCAAGCGGACTGGGCGTTTTCACTGCAGTTCCTTCTTGAAGAGGCTTTTCTTACCCAAAGCGGATAACAATTTACATGTCTGAGGCGCTTTAGTTTCTTATACCCGCTCGAGTATATCCGGATTGGTCTTGTCAGTAAGGTCTAACCAAGCGGCAAGAAGCACCTTCTCAACAGCAGGCCTCTCCTGGAGTTCGATGGTGGGTTTGGTAATTGGGGCCCCATCACTCGGTATGATCATGCTGCTAAGAATTTCTACCATCCCCTGTAAATAACCGGCATTAGCAGAGAGGTCAAGCGCCAGAGAATCTTCGTCCGCGGTGTGAAATTTCTCTAGCTCGATCAATGCGGTTACCTCTCGCGGCTGTTCGATCTCTTTCTACGAATCAGCAGGTATCTCGCCCTCCTCAGAAATCGTAGACAGCGGGGCAGCGGTAACTTTAAGAGAAGAGGACTTTCTGTTCTCTCTTCCCTTTTGGCAAAGTTTCTTCTCCACCCACTCCTCCGTGGTTGGCTCAGGTCGTCATTTTCATTTTTCCGGAGAGAGCTTGGTGATCCCTAGCTTGAGTTTCAATTTGTTTACCACGGTCCCAGCGGCCCTTATGGCTTTCCACAGGATGTCGGCAAAAAGAGCATCGTTTGGAGTAGATAACCCGTCTTCATCACAGGGTGGAGTGTTTTATGAATGTCGACATCGGGAGTAATAACGGTCTGCGGAGTAATAGGCGGGTCGATTTTGATCCCACCTTTCTCGCATTCCATGCTCGGTTTTCTGGCAAGAACAATCAATGAGGTGGAGGCAGTAGGCAATTTTTCAACCAGCTTTTCCAACGGATTGGCGACCTCTCAACCTTTGACCGCAGGTTCTCGAGCAAGCAGTTTTGTATTTGAACCGGATCTCCTATACATTTCTAACAACAGGCTTTTCATCGGCATAGCGTATAATAGAGTGTTAACCACAACTCAAGAGCAATCTCTCCCAAGGGGTATCTTAATCTTTCTCCCTCCCCCACAGTATTTATAGCTTTTGGACGTATTTAAGGCTATACCGGTCTGACGGGTAAAAGTAACATTTCCGAAATTTTCCACTTCAGAAATGTGTGGGGTTCATGTTTACCCGAAAGGCCACTATTAAGATTCTTCCACAAGACCTGTCAAGGCTTCCCTTTTCGACCGCATAACCGCGAGACCGTAGCAATCAGCAAGCCGGCTTTCCGTCTGGGAGTTATCGGTCCTTCTATTTTATAACGCGTAACCGCGCGGTTAAAAGCTGTCCTTTTCCTTCTTTAGCCGTGTATCCTATCACCGCTGCCCGCTCTCCTATCCCACTGGTAGAATGTGATTCTAGCGCCTGCCTGCTCGGGCAGGACCCCGAGCCTATAAATAGGCATGAACAGTACTCTCTAGGAATCGCGAATCGAATCCACAAGCTTGCCGTTTATGGCAGCGGTCTTGAATCCTTTGCCGAGCGGTTTACTGTCCGATCGGGTGCTCCTTGGTAACCGCTATAATCAATTCATTCAATATAAACAGAAAAGCCCGTCATAGGAGTGGTTTTAGCCACGACGGGCGAAATCTGATGTCGCCATTGTAGCGGCACCGTTTCGTCTCCTTTTCTTTTAACCGTCATTAACCGACAACTCATAGTCTCTCTTTTACCCTTTTCTCTTTCTTGTAGGTTCCTTAGCAACCAAAGGACGTTCTCGACATGAACGAGCTTACTATTCATAATACTTATCGAATACAAAAAGTTGACGAGCGTTTAGCTCTTGCTACGACAACTACAAGTGTATGGTAATGCCTTTTGGGCAAACCAATGCACCTTCTGCGTTCATGGAATTGATGAATAGGTGTTCGATCTATATTTAGATATCTTCATGATCGTCTTCATTGATGATATCCTTATAAACTCAAAAAGCAAGGGGACCATGCGAGGCAACATTCATTCGGTTGAAAAATTTCTTGACATATGCACCAATTCTTACAATTCTGTCAGGAACTGAAGGTTTCCAAATATATACTAATACATCCTTGAAGGGATTGGGAGTCGTATTGATGCAACACGATAAAGTAATAGCTACGCATCTCTACAACTAAAGCCATACGAGCATAACTACAGTCCTATGACTTGGAGCTGAGAGCTGTAGTCTTTGCTCTTAAAATCTAGAGACATTACCTCTATGGAACCAATATGGAATTTTCTCTAATCAAAAAAGCACGAAGTATGTCTTCACATAGAAGGAGATAAACCCTCGCCAGCGCTGGTGGTTGGAATTTCTCTATGACTGAGACTTTATCCTACAATACTAACCTGACACGGCAACAGGGTTGTAGATGCTTTGAGTCGTCAACCTGTAGTGGCTAGAAGCTGGTTGGAGGAGATACCCGAAGAAATATTATGATCCTTAGCTTACCTAGGCATCACTCTCATAACTCATAAGGATCCAATTGAATACCAAGCCCAGATGTATTGTGATAGTGCATTTTTATTGTTATTTTAGTATAGTATTTTATTAATAACTAATTATCTTTTAAATAATTTTATATTAATATTAGTCTAGTTTGCTTTCTATTGTGCATTCAGAAAATTTTGGGTTGTAATAGAAATTTTTAGCTTAGAGCGGTGTTTCGGGGCAATATTGGAACATTTCTGCTAAAACCCCTATAACATGCCCCCAGGTCACGGACAAGACCTGGTGCCATGTAACAACCACCCCAGCATACGACTCAAAAGGATTGCCGATGTCACCCCCAACATTATACTAAAAAGGATTCAACCTTAATAGGTCTATAGACAGTTCACCTCAACCCCTTTCCAATCCCACTAGCAGGATGTTGGAGGACGCAACCTCCCTTTATTGAGAGTGATCAAGTTAAGCGCCCCTATTAGAAATTCCCAGGAGGTCTCCCATCCCAAGACTACTCCAGTCAGAGCACGCTTAACTATAAAGCACTTTCGCTTCTCATCACTAATTGAATTATAACTAATTAGTAATGATAAGCAATAGTACTTTATAGTTTAGCGTGCTCATGCTGGTGTAGTCTTGGGATGGGAGACCTCCTAGGAAGTCCCTGTGCTACCCACTTAACTTGACTTTCCCTCACCTAAGGGAGGATGCGACCTCCAACAACCCGCCAGTAGGACTCGAGAGGGGTTGGGGTGCATGGTCTGCAGACTCTTGAGGCTGAACCCTTTCGAGCATGGTGTTGGGGGGCACCTACGACCGTCCTTTTGAGTCATGTACTGGGGAAGCCATTACAATAATGTGCACTACACTAAAAAATGTTCAGCCTAAACAGGTCTGTAGACTGTACACCCAACCCCTCTCCATCCACATGCGGGTTGTTGGAAGCTTCATCCTCCCTTTGATGAGATGTGATCAAGTTTAGCGCCACTACAGGACTTCCCAAGAGGTCACCCGTCCTGTCTGTATACCTGTTGAGGTTGAGCCCTTTTGATCGTGGTGTTTGGGGTGCCGGGCAGTTGTCCTTTCGAGCCATTTGCTGGGGAGGCCGTTATCGGGCGTGACTTCGACCATAGGTCGTAACTCCCCCAAAAGCTCCAGAACTCAGTTTCACAGTAAATTAAAGTTATACGCCCCCTGTTACGGGCATAATAGGGGAGAGTGACCTCTAGCTTTAGGGCATGACTCAGCCCGACAAGCATTAAAGAATCCAGTTTACGACTCCTCTCCATTTTAGCTTACACACCCATGGTAACAGGCGTGACCATTGGGCATGACGTCTCCCATAATAGTTGGATTAATTCTAAATCGAGTCATTTTTTTCATTTCTTGACCTAGTCAAGACACGGCGCCCTAGGTCACAGACGTGACCTAGAGGCGTCACCAATTGGGTGATGAATTTTAGCACTTTTTCCCAACGTTCCCAGGCTTTCAAAGTGGTGATTTTGTAGCTTACATGCCCAAGGTCACTAGTGTAACCTAGCCGCCCGACTTCTAGAATTATCAATAATAAATTCCTAACTATAAGAAGATGATCCCTATCCAGTCCATGCTTCAACTTGGGTCATTTTTTAATTTAATTTCTATAATTTTCTTTTATGTACATTTACTTTATATTTTGTAATTTCATTTCCTAGTGTAGCTTTACTTTCACGTAATTATACTTTTGAATTCCTTTTTTAAAAATTACAATTTTCATTTCAATCATGTGTAACTAATAATTTAGCTTTTGATCGGATGAATTGCTAAGTATTTGTATTTCATAAATTCTTTTTCTTAGCTTAGGATTTAGGAAATTACAATTCACCTTTTATTTTATTATATTAGTTTTATATTTTTGGTGTCTTTAAAATCAAGTCTTGATCTATATTCTAGTTCATTGAGAGATCCATGATTACATGTAGATCGCTCAAAGATGAAAGGAGTTACATCCACTCCTCGAGACAGGATGATATAAATCTTTCTGATTGGAGCCAAATCCAATAGAGGGGTTCACCGCCAAAAGCAAGGTTAGGGGTTTCGACTGGCCGAGGGTTTTTTATTAATCAACCAAAGGTTTGTTGTTAGCATATTCTTGAGAGAGGTATTTTCATATTTTGGGAACTTCCACGGTCAAATTGTTCTCAATCTAGTTTTATGAATTGGAGATTTATAAATTATTTTACTTAAGAAGGATTTATGATCAAAAGCTTTTCTTTACTTTTTATTATTTCTTTCTCAAAAATATTTTATTATTTACAGATAAAATAATACAAATTTGCGTGAGTGGAAGTAATCAAGAAACTTGTGCAATACGACACTCGATATTTTTTTGAAAATATCTTATACTATGAATGATAGGTGATCTTGCCTATACTTCATAAAATTTGGGGATTTTAATATTAATTGTAAATTCTACCATCAAGTTTTTGGCATTGTTGCCAGGGAATTATTACTTTTAGCATTCTCTTTTTCCTACCCCAATTCTCTTTTTCATTTATCTTCTTGAATTCTATTTTATAAAGTAATGGTTTTTTATTATCTTTCGCAAATATGTTATCTCAATTGGTTGCCAAAGTTGTTGAGCTTCGAGACAAGGTTAAACTTTTAAAAGCCGCACGGAAGCCCCCAATTATTTGTAATTTTTGTGGTGCTCCTCATCGAAGTGCGGAATGTTATTCTAATTTTTATTTTCAAAATTTTTATTATGAAAATAATTTTCATAATATTTATTAAAATAACTATTCTTACTTTGATGAAAATATTTTTTTCTAATTTTGATGACAATGATTTTTCTGATTTTAATTTCTTCTAACTCTGATGTGAATTATTGTTGGTGGCAATATCACCTGGATAGCTTTTAAAGCAATGAAGATAATTCTTTAGGTCAAAATTTTTGTTCTTATTCCTTTTACGCTACAAGCCTCTTCCTCTAATTTTGGGGATTTTTCACAATTACAATTTGATTCTCCTCCCAAAAATTTAGGTGATAGTAATTTTTATTCTAGTGGTATAACTCCATCTTCGAATATTTTCCCTATGGAGGAACATGAATCTTCATGCACCCCCATAATTTCTTTTACCGAAGATCAAGAAATTTTATTGTACCAAGAATATTTTAGAATTATAGGCACACCAGACTAAATAGAAGAAGAACAAGTTTCTTCTGCTAATCCGCCCAACTCTTCTTCTATTTGTCATGAATTTTTGTGAAATTCTCCTATTTTTTGTTGACAATGAAATAAATTCGTGAACATTTTGTGCACAAAGAATTTCTTTCTCTTAGTAATTCACTAGCATTATCAAACAAAAATTTTATTTTTTAAAAAAAAATAACTGAAGTCTAATCATTTTCTTTAACACAAAACTCCTCCATATGAAATTGTTACTGTTTCATTTAACTTTGATTCTTTTACTTCTAAAGATTTTTTTGTAGTAGATGAGTTGTTGTAATTAAACTTCTACAATGATCCATTTGCCTCTCGTCTATAGAAATCCAAATCACCTCAGTTATATATCTGTGATTTTGATTTACATTTTCAAGCAAACAGAGATCAAAAGAAAAATACAAAATTTTAGCGGAGGAGTAGTCGGGCGACCAACTTTAGCATATTCACCTAAGCATGAATTAAGAGAGTTTCTTGTGCAGTTTTACTTTTATTTTCCATTTAGCTTACAATAATCATCTAGCTAAAAGATGGAAAAAAGAAATCGCTCTTTGGTGGCACCCATTCGTTATCTTTATTTTCCTTACAATTTAATTTGTCTTGCTTTTTCTTTACTTGACCCCCCCTCTACTTGGCTTATAAACATTGGGGACAATGTTTATTTTTATGTATGAGGGTGTGTTCTCTTTAATTTATGTTTTTTAAAAAAAAATATATTTCCAATATATAAAAAAATGTTTTTCTTTTCTTTATTTTCATTTTTGTTATAAACATCTTTCAAAAATAAAAAAATTCTATAAAACATACGAAACAAATTTCTTGTGAAATGGTCGTGTTGGGCTTTCATTTCACAAAACTACCTAAATACCTAGTGAGCTTGTCATTGGGTAGCCCTTGGGAAGTCCAAGAATTTTAAAATATATATTTATGTTTTTATTTTATTTTAATAATAAAAAACCAAAAAAGAATTTTAAACTTATTAAAAAAATAATTTAAAATAAATTTTGTAATATTTAATTCCTCTAAACTCTAATTTTACCTAGGTAAGGTAATTTTATTTAAGATTTTTATTTATAGGATTTAAAAAAATCTTTTATGTATTTCTTTATTTTATGTCTCTTCAAAATTTATTAGTTGTCAATTTTAAAATAATTTGACTTAATGAATTTTTCATTAACTTGATTTATTTAAAATATATTTTATGTTTTTTTCTCTTTGAAATATTATAATTCAATTTTGTATAAATTGTGCTTAAAATCATTAGATTTCACTTATATTAATCTTAGCTAGTGGATTTTTAAGATTGCTCAATTTATTTTTAATGCTCTCAAAATATATTTGTCTTCGAAACTTTTTAGCCTTTAAACCCTAGCCTTCCCACTACCTTTATTATATCCTTTGTTTGGCATTAAAAAAAGTTAAATGATCATATGTCATGAAATGAGAGGATAAAATTTATCGTTCTTAAACATATGCACCATAATTAATAGAAGATTATAAGACATGGAGTTAAGAGGATAAAATTTGTTACTCTTAAACATATACATTTGGGTTATTTAAAAGAATAAGAAAATTAAAAAGGTGGAAATTGGAGGATAAAATTCATCATTTTTCATACAAAGTACCTTCTTCTATGCCAATTTTACCTCATTTAGCTAATATCATTACATATCCAAGATTTATATATGAGAGAGCTTAGTAAATATTTTGAAGTTTTCTAAAAGTTTCTTATGATGTTTAAAAATTCTATTGCTTAATTCAATGCAATCTTTATTATGAAGATTTAAATAGAAAATTTGTAAACCAATATATATTCAATTCAATTCAAGTTATGAATTAAGTGTTATTTCTTATAAGTCTAAATTTTATTTCTTAACTTATTCTGATTTGATTCATATATTATTTAGAGTGCATAATTAAGAGTAAACCTTTTTGGAATGTCCTATGAATTTTTCTCATACTTCTGAATAAGTTTTGCTCGGGACGAGCAAAGGCTTAAGTATGAAGGAATTTGATAGTGCATTATTTATTGTTATTTTAGTGCAGTATTTTATTTAAAGTTAATTATCTTTTAATTTGTTTTATATTAATATTTGACTAATTTGCTTTCTATTGTGTTTTCAGGTAATTCTGGGTTACAATAGCAATTTTAAGCTCACAGCTATATTCTAGAGAAATATTGGAACATTTCAACAAAAAACCCGGTTGCACACCCCCGGGTCATGGGCATGACCTGGTGGTATGACCTCCGTCATGGGACATGACTCCCTTAGAAACACGAAAACTTGATTCTATGGCAGATTAAAGTTACACGCCTCTATCATAGGCATGATAAGGGGCGTGACCTCTAGCTTAGGGGTGTGACTTAGAACGACAATAATTAAAAAAACTAATTTTCACTGCCACGTTGTTTTAGCTTACATGCCTATGGTCATTGATGAGTAGCAAAATATATATATTTTTAGTGTATTTTTTAGTTTTGTTTTAATAAAAATTTAATTATATTATCTACATAACTAAATAAATCATTTCTTTTTTATTTTTTAGTTCTAACTAAACCTATTTTTGTGTCCTATAGGTATTTCAACACATTTGGGTAAATTCAGTAAAATTTCCAAAGTCACGCCCCTAAGTTACGCCTGTGACCTTGGGCGTGTATCTTTAAAACCAACAAATCCAACAGTTCGGCAGATTTCTGCCCCCATGCTATGTCATGCTCGGGTTACACGCTCTTGTTCAAGTACTCACGTATATCCATCACCCGTCACTATGCAAGTTGCTCACTGTCACGCCCTACCAAAGAATTGATGCCAGCAAAACAAGTCACAACCTAGGTATAAGACTGTGCTCTAGCTTTCATGCCCGTGACCTTAGCCATGACCAAGCTAGAAGACCAGCTGTCACGATGTGCTGATGTATATCTGCTATGCCCGCAAACATGCCCCAGCTGACACACCCATTACCAATATGTCACACCCATATACCTTCCAAATTCGAACCAGAAGCCTCCAAATTTCTATCCATAGATGCCATATTAGCAAAACGCCCTTAGGGGGTGTGTACTTCAAAAGTTTCAGCTATAAAAGGAGGGCCAAGGCTGAGGTTTAAGGAGAACTGGTAGATTTCCACATAGTTCTATATAGTGTTTATAAGTAGCTTTTGAGTGATATTTTACTAACCCTAGTTTTGGTTCTTTAGTGTGCAATACTTTTTGAATTATTAAAATTTCAGTTTTCAAATTACTCTTCAACATTTACTATTCTTAACTTAGTTTTCATTTTTGTCGAGAAAAGGTGTGTGCTTAAGAACTTTCTTTTTCGTAATAATTTTTCTACTACCACCCACATCCTGGATGAGAGGCTAAGAACTTTTAGCCCTTAATTAAGATGGTTGAGACGAATATTTTTTCTGCAATTTTATAAATCTTTTCAATTTCCTACTACAACCCCTATCCCGATTGAGAGGCAAAGAACTTTTTAGCATCAACTAAGATACATTGGAAAGGATTTTATTTCTGCACTTTATAAGTCTTTTAATTTTTCTACTACCACCCACATCTCGATGAGAGGCTAAGAACTTTTTAGCACTCGATTCAGATGAGCATTTGGAAAGATATTAATTCTGCAATTTCAAACCCTATTTTCTAAATGAAAAACATAAGATTTACCTAAGAATTAAGTTACATGGAACCGTACAAATCGATGTATGGTTTTCATTTCTATAGTTCGTTACTAGTACCCGAAAGGTTCGTGTCCACGAATTGAACACTCTCAGGTAAAGAGAAACTACGCTTCACTCTCGAAAGAGATGAACGTAAGCCTCCCGAGTTGAAACTTCGAATATCAGTAGGAGGTCAATAGCGGTGTTTACAACATAAAGCGTGTATTAAAATAATTTTTATTATATATGAAAGTTCAGTCAAATAACTTAATCTCAGGTGGATGTATCCTTGATAGAGGTTCACTCATATTTAGGGAAGCTCCACAGTCAAGTATTTTAATTAATAGAAAAGTAGAGTTTTTCTTGTTTAAAAGTTATTTTAAAAAATAATTTAAAATTGAGGGTTCTAGACCTCATCTATTTTCAAAATCTTACATATTACTTTTGTTTTTACTTTTAAAAATCATTAACTCATTTCTGTAAAATAATAGTTTCATTTCTTAAAATAGAGTACTCGATACAGATCCGTGGAAAAATACAACCTTGATATTAAAAAAAATATTGTACTATTACTCGATTGGTATGCTTGCCTTAATGATAATATATAAGTAAAAACATAAAGAGATAGAACACATAAATGCATAATTTACAAATCCAACTTAGTTTTCAAATTGAACCTATCTCAAAAATGAAATTTTACTTATCAAGTTTTTGGCATCGTTGTCGGGGATCATTTTAAGTTAATATTTGGAGAAAAAAGGAATCACTATTACTTTTATCTTCGTTAGTATTTAAAACTACTTTTTTTATAAATAAATAAACAAAAAAAAATAACGTTTTATTTAATAGTTTATTATAAAAAATATTTTAAAAACTTTTAGATTTGTTTACTTTTTATTTTGTGTTTTAATTTTTTTTATATAATAGTTTTTAGTGCATGACCCGTAGAAACTCTCCAATTCATCATAATCTCGATTTTTTATATAATTGTTTTTTATCACAAGAGCCTTCGATCTCGTTCTCAAGAATTAGCATTAAATCTGGAAGAGTCTATCGGAACCACGCACATAGAAGTTGTAGCAGAACAAATTCCATTTGTGGCCCTACAAAGGAATATGTCTTATTATGCGCAGACGAACTTGGACGACACACGGTCAAGTATCATTCGTCCCACGATCGCTAATAATAATTTTGAAATCAAATCTTACATAATACAAATGATTCAAAACACTGTACAATTCGATTGATTACCAGCTGAAGATCCTAACACCCATTTGTCAAATTTCCTAGAAATATACGACACTTTTAAAATAAATGTCGTTATTGATGATGCCATTCGTTTGCTTTTATTTTCATTTTCTTTACGGATGAAAGCCAAGTAGTGGTTAGGTTCTCTTCTTAGAGGATCCATCACTACCTGGGATAATATGGCGAAAAACCTTTTACAAAGTATTTTTTGCATGCTAAAACAACTAAATTACGTGCGGATATTTTTTCCTTAGTTCAAGGCGAGTCTGAGTCTCTCTATGAGACTTGGGAATGCTTAAAAAAAATTTACATAGCTGTACACATCACACACTGCCTACTTGGATCCAAGTGCAGACATTCTATAATGGTTTGAATTTCCAAACCAGTAAATGATTGATGCTTTCACCGGGGGAAAATTAAATAATAAAACCCCGGAGGCCGCTCAAACCTTTTTTGAGTAAATGGCCATGAATGCCTACCAATGGAACATGCCCAAGTTCGTCCCTAATAAATCAGCTAAACTTTACGAGCTCGACGCTTCTTCGAATTTAGCACTCCAAGTAAAATATCTAACTAGGCAAGTAGCAGGGATGTATGCTTCCTCCGCCACCCCTTCTTGGACTTCCAATAATAAAATAATAGAAGAATAAGTCAATTATGTAGTGAATCTATATTGACCTCCTTTCTATAACCTAAATATTTATTCGTATAATAATATAAAATCTAGGGTTTAGGAATCATCTTAATTTATCATAGAGCAACCCCAATTATGCTCAGCGCCCACCTAATGTAAATTCAATTGGATTTGCACCACAACCACCACCACCACAATCATAACCATTATGACCCTCGCGGATAGAAGACATTTTTACTAAATATGTCATAACAAATTAGTCGAATATACGGAACCTGGCCGGATCAATTTAAAATTTGGAAACTATAATTGGACAGATTTCAAAGATGCTGTCAAAGCACCAACCTGGAGCTTTACTAGGAAATACGGAGCCCAATCCATGGGAGAATGCCCACGCAATCACACTTTAAAGTGGAAAGGAGGTACGATCACCTAACAAAGTCGAATATGAATCTGAGGTAAGAGTATCTACCCCACCTAATGTTCTTCTTCTACACCGCATATTTCTCCACCATCTTTACCCTATCCTTCTAAATTATAGAATAAGGGACAAGACGAGCATTATAATTTTTTCTTACAAATTTTAAAACAAATTAAAATTAATTTCCCTTTCTGCGAGACAATCTCATAAGTGCCAAAATACGCAAAATATCTTAAAGCGTTACTTTCTAATAAAAAGAAGCTCAAGGATATATCGTCATTTTCCCTTAACGCTGAATGTTCGGTGGTTTTATTAAACAAATTACCCCGAAAACTAAATGATCCGGGATGATTTTTAATCCTGTATCTTTTCGATAATCTTTTAATAAAAGACGCCATAACAGATTTGGGAGACAATATTAACTTAATGTCATGCTCGCTTTTTCAAAAATTAGGATTGGGTATTCCAAGCTTAAAAAAATGAGAATCGAATTAGCAGATCGTTCCATGAAATATCTGATAGGGATAGTGGAGGATTTTTTGTTCAAGATTGACAAGTTTATCTTCCCGGTAGACTTTATTATCCTCGACATTGAGGAGGATGCTGATGTGCCCATTATGCTCGGCCACCCCTTTCTCTCCACCTCCCGTGCATTAATTGATGTAAGTAACGGTAAACTCCTCCTTCCTGTTGGAGATGATTATGTTACAATTAATATAAATCCCTCTATGCGGAATTCACTTTCAAACGATGATTCTTGCTTTCAAGTGGAATCCTCTTTTGTGGTAAATGGTTTTTCTTTTTTTGATGAATTTTCAAAGACTTTAGAAGAAATGGATTTAGCAAACTTACTCATTTCAAAAGAAATACCTAAAATTTTGCCTTTTGAACGCATTACTTCTAAAAATTTCAAACCAATAATATCCTGGTTGCCAACCCTCGAGCTTAAACCACTTCCGGATCATCTAAAATTAATTTTTCTCGAAGAAAATTCAAAACTCCCTGTTATTATTTCTTCAAAGTTAAACGATTCAGATTCTTCCAATTTAGTAGAAGTGTTAAAACAACATCACCATTCAATTGCATGAAAGATTTCTGATATTCATGGGATAAACCCCTCATTCTGTACACATAAAATATTTCTCGAAGATAATCCTCACATATCTTTCCAGCCTCAATCGTAATCCTAATATGAAGGATGTCGTTAAGACGGAGGTAATAAAACTTTTTGATGCGGGGATTATCTGTAACGCCCCCAGTTTTTCTATATTTTGTTTGATCATTGTTTGGCGTTACGATGATGCGTCTCCAGCCTTTTTCCATCGTTAGAGCATGGTCTTAGCTCTTTAGGTTCCTTTAGTGACCTGTTAGTAGCCTGTTTGCAAGATTCCCCAGCTAGCCGGAGCCCGTTGTGGTGACTCGGCTGAGCCTCTTAGGGAATTCTTGTGCCTTAGCTTCAGGAAGTGATAGCCCGAGTTTTGATCGTCAGGGGTTGTTTTCGACTCCGCCGTTATTTTCATAGCTTGTGTGTTTAGCTTCGGTGCGAGTTTTGTCGGAATCTGAGATCTTTAATTTTCGCGTCATTCTGACGTGATGTTTTGCTGCTTTATGATTATGGCCGGTTTGGTATGGCTTGTTATAAGCAGGATTTATTAGCTTAAGTGTAACATTATAAGCTTTGTTTTTAGTGGTTGGAGCTTGTACCAGGATTTATGCTAAGTCTTATTTATGCTTTTAGCCTGAGTTAGCTAGTGGAGCTCGGGTTGGGCTAAGTGTGTGCTAATCCTATACCTTTATATGTTTAAGCTTAGGTTATAGCTAGCCGGACAGGTTGCTTGGGAGCTGATAGTCTGAGAGTATATAATTATGTATATATTTATATAGTTGTGCCATACAACTTCGGGTTGGGTCAGCTGGGTGGCAAGTTTCCTGTTAACTAAGTACAAATGTATATATATACATAAATATATAAGTGATGTATAGCTGGTGGGTTGAGTGGCAGATTTTCTGTAGCTAGTGGCCGAGTCTTTCAAGCTTAGGATTATTTTACTAGCTTGAGTGGAGTGAGTTGAGTTTTCTATTACATCTTAGTCTTGGGTGGGCATGATATTAAAAGGCACCAGCTGTCTTTTTATTTCATTTCCCTTTTCCCAAGCCAGCTGCTAGCTTCCTGCGTAAGGAGCTCGGGCGGAGGTGCTGCAGCGTTGGCCGGCGATGGCCGCTAGCTTAGGGCTCATTTCTCTCCGGCGACGGTGGATTCGAGATTCTCTCGCCGAGGGCTTGTTTCCTCGGTAAGTTTTGCTTGATTTAGGGTCGTCATTAGGAGCTAGGGTTTTGGTCTTCTCCTCTTCCTCTTCTCTAAAAGCTCCAGTTTATTTTGTTTTCCCTAGGTAGCCTCGCTGCCGGTGCCGAGCCTATGAAGTTAAGGCTGCTGTTGGAGCTTGGTGGTGAGGCAAGTGGCTCCCTTGCCCTTGCTGGTGTTATTATTATTATTATTCTAGCTATTATCTTATGCTCTGTATTATTTCGTTTCTTCCCTAGATGTAAGAGCAGCTGGTTAACTCTTTCCCCCTCAGACCAGCCCTGTTTTGTCCTTAATCAATAGCTTTAACTCTAGTTTTTTTTCGTTTCTCGGTTAATTGGTTGTCTTGGCTAGTGTCAAGGTTGCTGGGTAGTATTGTGATTAGGCTTAGCTTAGTGTAAGAAAGTTTTGGGGTTACTGTGGTCGGGTAGGAGAGATAGGAGTGAGAGCTGGAATTAAATTCCAGCTCTCGGGTTGTGGAAACTATGTGGGCAGGGGTAGGTTTAGTTCCAGCTTTGTTTCTGGAAAATGCTAAGTCAAAAGTGTTGAGTGAGTGTACCTCACTCAACGCCTAGACTGTTAGGCTTATGGCGTTGAGTATGGGGCACTCACTCAACACTAGGGTCGTTTTTTGGGCTAAGTCTTTAACCTTGGGGTGTGTCCTTCTGTAGGACTGTTAGAGGTGTTTTTTTTCCTTCCTAAGAGGGATGATGGGGTGTTCGGCTAGTTTTTGCATGCCGACTCATGGACTATGACTGGAGGGGGTGTTTTTTGGACTCTAGAGGGGTGAAATGTTTGTGATGAGCTGCAGACACCACTAAGTTTGGACAATGGGGCCAACTTGTTTAAGTGTGTGGACCCTAAGGCTGCCACCGGTTGTGTTTCACCCTTGAGTATTTATTTTGGGGTCTTGTTGTTTGTGTTGGTACGGCCACACGCTCCAGCCCCTTATTATTTACACTCTGGTCATTTGCCAGCAAAGTTAGGATTGTTAGCTCTCCCTTTGCTTGCTTTTTGCTTTTCCTGTTAGTATACTGATGCTTTACTGCTGCAGGTTGGTTCTTTATTGCAGAGAAGGTAGCTTTTGTGCTCACACTTGGTGTGATTTACCTTTACTGTCCTTTTTTACAACAATTATTACTATTTTGTTTCTTCTTACTGTCATGTCTTTTCTTCTGCTGTTAGCACTTTGTTGCCGGGTTGGTAAACCCTTCTTTATTAATTAATCTAATGCCCCTTTTCTTTTAAATATTTCTTTGCTGAGGCGTCCTTTCTTGAATACCTCAGGTCCAGGTTGTAGCCGATAGAGCGGTTGATTCCTTTTAGTGGGTTTTGCTGGTAGCCTCCAGGGTAGCTGAGTTGTAGATCTTTCACCTGGTGAGGTAGTTATTCTACTTTTTTGTATAGACATGCACACTCACTGGTATGTTCGTGTCGGGTTGTCGACGCCCACTGGTGGTTTACTTATTTTGCGTGATATGAATTAAAACTGCTATTTTTTCCCCCTTCGGGTTGCTTACTTGCTTATGGGAAGGTTTTATGCTAGGTTGCATGTTAGGTATTTTAAAACCCTAAACTATTATATGTACTTCATGCATACCATATTTGCAAAACTGAAGCACTATCTTCTTTAAGCGTAAAGAATATCTTTCATATATAAATACTATACTCATTTAGGATGTCAAATCAACTAAATCAAAGTATTTTCCGTTGTAAACAAATATATTTTTCCTATCGTTGACTAGCTGATCCACTGTGCTGAGGGATACGGCCTTTTAAAAAACTAGTTTTCTTCTATTTCCAGACTAGTGATTTGAAATCTTAGTGCGTTGCCTGAGCGTCAGCAGTTATCCCCTGCTGGACGTGGCATCACAACGCGTGTTTTCCCGTACTCTAATACTTCTTAACCTCAGGGAAAATGCGGGTTGTGACAATTGGTATCAAAGGGAGGTTGCTTGACAGGTTAGTCGGGCAACCTTTCATTTTGATTGCCTTAGAAGTTTAGCTTCATAAGCATACACGCACCGATATGTCATTAGCACGTCTTGGCCAAAGCACAAACACTACACTCATAAGCATAAAGAAGTATACGCGGCATATTATATAGTATGGGATGCATAATATGTGTTTGTATATGGATCCACCATAGGAGGCAACATGTGAGGGTTATGTAGTATAGGATGCATAACCTCACCACATGAATGCGGCTAGCACATTTTCTTTTTTTTTGTTGCATGGGAATGTTATGTAGTATGGGATGCATAATATTTTCATGTGTATGCCGCCCATGACATGCATTAAGGCATTTTTTTAGAATGCATAGAACGGCATGCATAGCATAACATTTCATAAGCACAATGTGTCAGGCTAAAGATTTGCATGATGACATATGTACACACATGGTTTTTAGTAAAAACAAATATAAAAGAAGCATTCATGGTTTAGGCACATGAGTTAGTATGATGGTAATGAACCATCTCAAGTTAAGCATAACATCATCATTATAAAAAAATCCCAGAGCAAGTTTTGTAGTTGAAAATCATATTTAAGTATGCTTGTCTGTACCTGGTAGTTTTGTTCTAGCTGTTGGGCTGGGTTTTTACTAGAACTGGTGCGATTATAGGATGGCGAGGCATCCTGCGACGCGATCGACTCCCCAATCTAAGGGTGAGTCTTCGGGATCCCAGAGCGAGGCTCTGATTAAAAGTTTGCGGCTAAGTAATGAAGCCTTATCTTGGCAGATGGTGGACGTGCAGACCCAGATTCAGTCCTTGGTTGCAGTAGTGGCAGGGCAGGCTCAGAGGGTTCAGGACCCCGTTGGGGTGTAGCTATTCCTCCCCCTCCTGCTCCTCTCTTGCCTCCAGTTGTGGTGCCCCCGAAGATGGCCTTCATATCTCAGTTTCAGTAGCTTAGGCCCCCTACTTATGACAGGCAGACGGATTTCATGATTTTGGATGACTGGCTGATTTCTATAGAGGAGATGTTCACCTATTCTGGTATTATGGATGATTAGAAAGTAATGCTCGCTTCCTACTAGCTCAAGGTATTGGCAAAGAGTTGGTGGTTAAGGGAGAAGGAAAGTGTGGCGACAGGATGCACTTGGGAGTCGTTTAAGGTAATATTGTTGAGTAAATTTCTTCCCTCGGTCGAGCGGGACCGGTTGATGAACGACTTCCTGCATTTGAAGCAAAGGAAACTCACGGTTAGTGAATATGAGGTTGAGTTTAGCAAATTGAGTCGGTTTGCTCCTGGACTTATGAGTGTTGAAGCAGACTGGGTTAAGCGGTTTCTAGGCGGGCTGAGAAGCGACATTTAGCAGTTAGCAAGTGCCTACGGATCAATCAGTTATGCCGGAGTGGTTGAAGCTGCTTTGAAGGTCGAGGCAATTCAGAATGCTAAGAATAGAGGCCAGCAGGAGAGGCAAGACAAGCGGAAGTTTGTTGGGGGGAAAAGCCCCCAGGAACCTGATGCAGTTTCAAGGAAGAAGACCAAGGGGACTTGCAGCTTCTGTGGTCAGCCAGGCCATCCTTTGGAGAATTGCTTCAAGAGATTGGCAACACAGAAAAAAGAGCAAGTCCATGCTATTAAGGGTTCCCCTAGAGGGGATGTGGTATGTACCTTGTGCGGAAAGAAGGGGCATGACGTTGCCCGTTGCTGGTTGAAAGATAAAGTTTGCTTTCAGTGTGGGCAAAAGGGCCATCTAAAGACGAGGTGCCCTCAAGCGCAGCCCGTTCTCCCAGCAGTTCCATTACAGGTATTGCCGCCACCCCTGCGCGTGGATAAAGGCAAGGGGAAGATGAATGTTATCTCTTCGGAGGAAGCGTTGATCTCGACCCAGGTTATTTCAGGTTAGATTTCTTCCTAACCACAATATTCTACCTCTTGTATAGTTTAGCTTTTGTTTTACCTTAGTTGTGTGGGTTACTGTATAGGGAAATTTAAGGTAAAAAACCGCTGGGCGTGCATTCTTTTCGATTCTGGCGCTACCCACTCTTTTGTTGCTAGGGCTTTCATGGAGCAATTCCGTTTGGGCCTAGACCGTGCTGGTGGAGCTTTCTGCATTAAATTCCCTTTTGGAGACTCCGTGATTTCAGATTTAAGTATTCAGGGCTGCCCAATCTTGTTGGGGGACTTTCTAGTAAAGGCTGATCTGAAGGTGATTGACCTGGAAGACTTCGATGTTATCCTAGGCATGGACTGGTTGTCCAGTTATGATGCGGTTATCCAGTGCAAGGGTAAGCGTTTGGATTTCATGAAAGACAACGGTCAGCCCGGGAGCATTTATGCCGATCCACTCCAGGAGTCTCCGGTTATTTTTGCGATACGTGCTCGCAAGTTGCTTGATTCTGGCTATTTTGCCTGTTTGGTCTCTCTAGTAGGGGTAGATTTTAGTGTGCTGCGGTTTGGGGAGATTCCTGTGGTTTGTGAGTTCTCTGATGTTTTTCATGATGACCTTCTCGGTCTTCCTCCCGATAGAGATGTCGAGTTTGTCATAGATTTGGAGCCGGGTACGCGTCCTATTGCTAAGGCGTCGTACCGCATGGCCCCGCGAGAGCTGGAGGAGTTGCGGATCCAGCTAGATGAGATGTTGGCAAAGGGTTTTATCAGGCCGAGTTTGTCGCCCTGGGGTGCGCCTGTGCTGTTCGTAAAGAAGAAAGACGGGTCGAGGAGGCTATGCGTCGACTATAGAGAGCTGAACATGGTTACAATTAAGAACAGGTACCCTCTTCCCCGGATTGATGATTTGTTTGACCAGCTGCGTGGTAGTGCTGTGTTTTCAAAGATAGACCTTCGTTCGGGCTATCACCAGTTTAGGATTCGGGAGTCAGATGTTCCGCGGATGGCATTCTGTTCTCGTCATGGGCATTTCAAGTTCTTAGTCATGTCATTTGGTTTGACTAATGCGCCTTCAGCTTTCATGGATTTGATGAACCCCGTGTTCAAGGATTGCTTAGACAAGTTTGTGATTGTCTTTATTGATGACGTCTTGGTATACTCCCGGAATGCAGAAGAGCATGATCGACATTTGCGTCTAGTCTTGGCGACTCTGAGAGACAAAAAGCTTTACGCCTAGCTGAGCAAATGTGAATTTTGGCTACCTCAGGTATCTTTCCTCGGCCATGTGGTTAACAAGGAGGGGATCTCAATAGACGCAGAAAAGATCGCTGCAGTTATGGAATGGGCGAGACCTGTTACTCCTCGTGAGATCAGAAGCTTCTTGGGTTTGGCGGGCTATTATAGAAGATTTGTGGAGGGATTCTCCACCCTGTCTATGCCATTGACCAAGTTGACGGAGAAGAATGTAGCCTTCGTATGTGATGGCAAATGTGAAGAGGCTTTTGAGGAGCTAAAGAGAAGGCTATGTTCAGCTCCTGTTTTGTCCTTGCCTACTGAAGGTGCTGAGTATGATGTATATGTGGATGCATCGAATATCGTGCTAGGATGCGTGCTGATGCAAGACGGGAAGGTGATTGAGTACGAGTCGAGACAGCTAAAGACTAATGAGAGGTATTACCCGATGCACGACCTAGAGTTTGCTACAGTTATCTATGATCTGAAGTTGTGGAGGCATTTACTGTATTGTGTGCAATGCAGGATTTTTACTGATCATAGGAGCTTGAAGTATGTCTTCACGCAGAAGGAGTTAAATCTGCGTCAGCGGCGGTGGCTAGAGTATGTGGCCGACTATGATGTTGAGATTCGGTATCATCTGGGCAAGGCCAATGTGGTGGCCGATGCCCTGAGTCGGAAATCAGGGAAGATTTTAGGTCTCACAGTCGAGTTGTTAGTAGAGGAGTTTCTATTGATGGGCATTTCTGTGTGTATCTGCGATGTGCAGAGCAGCCTGGCAGTGACAGAACCTTCATGGATCACACTCACGAGATTGCATCAGAAAGATGATCCTGACCTTCTGCATTTGTATCTTAGAGCTGAGAGAGGTGAACTGCCAGATTTTTCTTTAGACGATGCAGGTGCTTTGAAGTACTGTGGCAGGTTTTGCATTCCCGCGGTTGGTGACATCAGGGTTATGGTGTGCATGAAAGCCCATGGATCTAGCGTTGCCTACCACCCAGGATTGACCAAGATGTACCGTGATTTGAAGCAGATTGCCTGGTGGTATGGGATGAAGGGAGACATAGCCAGATTTGTTTCTGAGTGCCACACTTTCAAGCGAATGAAGGCTGATCATGGAAGACCAGGTGGCAAGCTGACCCCCCTTGGAGATTCCGACTTGGAAGTGAGAAAGAATCTCGATGGATTTCATTACAGGCTTGCCAAGATCTCCTAGGGGTCATGATTCAATATGGGTGATTGTGGACAGACTGACGAAGTGTGCTCACTTCATGCCGTTCAAGATCGACTACCCGATGAGGAAGATAGCCGAGCTGTATTTGGAGGAGGTCATCAGACTGCACAGTGTACCCATGAGCATCATATCGGATCGAGACTCCAGGTCTACGTCTCGTTTTTGGAAGAGCCTTCAAGAGGGGTTGGGGACAGATTTGAGATATTCCACAACTTATCACCCGCAAACCAATGGTCAGACGGAGCGGGTAAATTATATTGTGGAAGATATGATCCGATGCTATATTCTAGACCATGGTGGAGCGTGGGACGAGCGTTTGCGGCTTATGGAGTTTGCGTATAACAATAGCTATCAAGAAAGCTTGCAAATGGCTTTTTTTGAGGCTTTGTATGGGAGTCGCTGCAAGACTCCCTTATTTTCGGTTGAGGTTGGCGAGGGACTGTTGTTGGATCCAGAAGCACTTGAGGAGATGGAGATTTTAGTGAAGCTTATTCGGGAAAAGCTTCGAATAGCCCAGGAGAGATATGAAAAGAACGCCAACTGCGTAGATCAGATTTGGAATTTGCTGTGGGAGACCAGGTGTTCTTAAAAGTTTCCCCGATGAGTGGGATTAAGAGGTTTGTCAAGAACAGGAAATTGGACCCGAGATACGTGGGGCCATTTTTGGTTATCGAGCGGATTGGAGTATCAGCTTACAGGTTAGAGTTGCCTACAAATTTTCCTGGCGTGCATGATGTCTTTCACGTCAGTCAGCTGCGGAAGTGTGTGTAGAGTGTCAGGCAGGTTTTGGATTCTGTGCCGTAGTTAGAGCCAAATCTTTCTTATGTGGAGATGCCTGCCCGCATTTTGGATGCTCGGGATCGCGTGTTACGGAGGAAAACCATTCCTATGGTTAAGATTTTGTGGAAGAACCAGGATGTGGAAAGCGCGACTTGGGAGCTGGAATCGGCGATAAGGAAGGCTTACCCTCATCTGTTTCCCTGACCTTTTGCCATGTATGTATTGCGCTTTCCTTTATAGTTTTGCTTGGCTATTCCTTCTTTTCCTCTTCTTGATAGAAGCGTTGTGTGTAATGTTTCGGGACGAAACTTTCTTGTAGGGGGAGTGGCTGTAATGCCCCCGGTTTTTCTGTATTTTGTTTGATAATTGTTTGGCGTTACGATGATGCGTTTCCGGCCTTTTTCCGTCGTTAGAGCGTTGTCTTAGCTCTTTAGGTTTCTTTAGTGACCTGTTAATAGCCTGTTTGCAAGATTCCCCAGCTAGCCGGAGCCCGTTGTGGTGACTCGGCTGAGCCTCTTAGGGAATGCTTGTGCCTTGGCTTCGGGTAGTGATAGCCCAAGTTTTGATCGTCAGGGGTTGTTTTCGACTCCGCCGTTGTTTTTGTACCTTGTGTGTTTAGCTTCGGTACAAGTTTTGTCGGAATCCGAGATCTTTGATTTTCGCGTCATTCTGACGTGATGTTTTGTTGCTTTATGATTGTGGCCGGTTTGGTGTGGCTTGTTATAAGCAGGATTTATTAGCTTAAGTGTAAAATTATAAGCTTTGTTTTTAGTGGTTGGAGCTTGTACCGGGATTTATGCTAAGTCTTATTTATGCTTTTAGCCTTAGTTAGCTAGTGGAGCTGGGTTGGGCTAAGTGTGAGCTAATTCTGTACCTTTATATGTTTAAGCTTAAGTTATAGCAAGCCGTACAGGTTGTTTGGGAGCTGATAGGCTGAGAGTATATAATTATGTATATATTTATATCGTTGTGCCATACAGCTTCGGGTTGGGTCAGCTGGGTGGCTAGGTTCCTGTTAGCTAAATACAAATTTATATATATACATAAATATGTAAGTGATGTATAGCTGGCGAGTTGAGTGGCAGATTTTCTGTAGCTAGTGGCCAAGTCTTGCAAGCTTAGGATTATTTTTATAGCTTGAGTGGAGTGAGTTGAGTTTTCTATTATATCTTAGTCTTGGGTGGGCATGATATTAAAAGGCACCAGCTGTCTTTTAATTTCATTTCCCTTTTCCCAAGCCAGCTACTAGCTTCCTGTGTAAGGAGCTCGGGCGGAGGTGCTGTAGCATTGGCCGGCGGTGGCCGCTAGCTTAGGGCTCGTTTCTATCCGGCAACGGTGGATCCGAGCTGCTCTCGCCGAGGGCTCTTTTCTTAGGTTAGTTTTGCTTGATTTAGGGCCGTCATTAGGAGCTAGGGTTTTGGTCTTCTCCTCTTCCTCTTCTCTAAAAGCTCTAATTTTTTTTCCCTAGGTAGCCTCGCTGTCGGTGACGAGACTGTGAAGTGAAGGCTTCTGCTTGAGCTTGGCGATGAGGCAAGTGGCTCCCTTGCCCTTGCTGGTGTTTTTTTATTATTAATCTAGCTATTAGCTTATGCTCTGTATTATTTCGTTTCTTACCTAGATGTAAGAGCAGCTGGTTAACTCTCTCCCCCTCAGACCAGCCCTGTGTTGTCATTAATCTATAGCTTTAACTCTAGTTTTTTTCCTTTCTCGGTTAATTGGTTGTCTTGGCTGGTGTCAAGGTTGCTGGGTAGTATTGTGATTAGGCTTAGCTTAGTGTAAGCATGTTTTTGGGTTGCTGTGGTCGGGTAGGAGAGATAGGAGTGAAAGCTGGAATTAAATTCCAGCTCTCGGGTTATAGAAACTATATGGGCAGGGGTAGGTTTAGTTCCAGCTTTGTTTCTGGAAAATGCTAAGTCAAAAGCGTTGAGTGAGTGTACCTCACTCAACGCCTAGACTGTTAGGCTTTTGGCATTGAGTGTGGTGCACTCACTCAATGCCAGGGTAATTTTTTTGGATAAGTCTTTAGCCTTGGGGTGTGTGCTTCCTTAGGACTGTTAGAGGAGTTTTTTTTCCTTCCTAAGGGGGATGTTTGGGTGTTTGGCTAGTTTTTGCATGCCGACTGGTAGACTATGACCGGAGGGGATGTTTTCTTGACTCTGGAGGGGTGAAATGTGTGTGATGAGCTACGGACACCACTAAGTTTGGACAATGGGGCCAACTTGTTTAGGTGTGTGGACCCTAAGGCTGTCATCGGCTGTCTTTCACCCTTGAGTATTTATTTTGGGGTCTGGTTGTTGGTGTTGGTACTGCCACACGCTCCAGCTCATTATTTACACCCCAGTCATTTGCCCGTAAAGTTAGGATTGTTAGCTCTCCCTTTGCCGGATTTTTGCTTTTCCTGTTAGTATACTGATTCTTTTCTGCTGTAGGTTGGTTCTTTATACAGAGCAGGTATCTTTTGTGCTCACACTTGGTGTGATTTACCTTTACTGTCCTTTATGACAACAATTATTACTATTTTGTTTCTTCTTACTGTCATGTCTTTTATTCTGCTGTTAGAACTTTGTTGTCGGGTTGGTAAACCCTTCTTTATTAATTAATCTAGTGCTCCTTTTCTTTTGAATATTTCTTTGCTGAGGCATTCTTTCTTGAATGCCTCAGGTCCAGGTTGTAGCCGATAGAGCGGCAGATTCCTTTTGTGGGTTTTGCTGGTAGCCTCCATGGTAGCTGAGTTGCAAATCTTTCACCTGGTGAGGTAGTTATTCTTCTTTTTTGTATAGACATGCACACTCACCGGTGGGTTCGTGTCGGGTTGTCGACGCCCACTAGTGGTTTACTTGTTTTGCTGGGTATGAATTAAAACTGTTGTTTTTGCCCCCTTGGGGTTGCTTACTTGCTTCTGGGATGGTTTTATGCTAGGTTGCATGTTAGGTATTTTAAAACCCTAAACTATTATATGTACTTCATGCATACCATATTTGAAAACTAAAGCACTATCTTCTTTAAGCATAAAGAATATCTTTCATATATAAATACTATACTCATTTAGGATGTCAAATCAACTAAATCAAAGTATTTTCTGCTGCAAACTAATATATTTTTCCTATCGTGGACTAGCTGGTCCACTTTGCCGAGGGATACGGCCTTTTAATAAATTAGTTTTCTTCTATTTTCATACTAGTGATTTGAAATCTTTGTGCGTTGCCTGAGCGTCAGCAGTTATCCCCTACTGGACGTGGCATCACAACGCATGTTTTCCCGTACTCTGATACTTCTAAACCTCAGGGAAAATGTGGGTTTTGACAGTTAGTGGGAGCTAAGTTGGTGATGAGAAGCGGTGTTTAAGGCTTCTTATCAAGGTTGCGGGTTCGAAACCCCATGGCAACAATGCGGTCGGTCGATAAACAGGCGCGAGATGCTTTGGGGTGTACGGCCTGCAGGCCTTGTAGATTCCGGCTGTACCACCCGGTCTAAAGGGCCGTGGTGGGCCGGGCGGCGCTTGGTCTAAATGGGCCAGGGGCATTACAAAAAGTTCACTTTTTTATAACGGCCCTGGCCCATTTAGACCAGGCGCCGCCCGACCCACCACGGCCCTTTAGACTGGGGGGTACAACCGAAATCTACAAGGCCATCAGGCCGTACACCCCAAAGCCTCTCGTGCCTATTTTTCGTCCGCTCGCATTGTTGCCACGGGGTTTCGAACCCGCAACCTTGATAAGAAGCCTTAAACACCGCTTCTCATCACCAACTAAGTTGCAGCTTAGTTGGTGATGAGAAGCTGTGTTTAAGGCTTCTTATCAAGGTTGCGAGTTCGAAACCCCGTGGAAAAAATGCGCGCGGCTGATAAACAGGCGCGAGATGCTTTGGGGTGTACGGCCTGCAGGCCTTGTAGATTTCGGTTCTACCACCCGGTCTAAAGGGCCGTGGTTGGCCGGGCGGTGCCTGGTCTAAATGGGCCAGGGTCATTACATTATCTACCCAATCGTAGACAGCACGTGGGTTAGTCCCATTCACGTCGTCCAAAAAATGGGCGGCATAACAGTAGTGCCAAATGCTAATAATAAATTAATTCCAACTCGTACTATTATGGGTTGGAGGATATGCCTCGATTATCAAAAATTAAATGATGCCACTTGAAAATATCACTTTCCACTACCGTTTATCGATTAAATTTTGGAGCGGCTCTCTGGAACCTCGTATTATTGTTTTCTTGATGGTCTATCAGGGTATTTATAAAACCCTATCGCCCCCGAAGATCAGAAGAAAACAAAGTTTGCTTGTGTTGGGGATTGCATCAACAATAACCCAGATTTGCATGAAGTCACCCTTGAACTAAGATGAATTAAGTTGTATTTGATATCTTGTTTAAGTTGTGTGTTTGCAGATCATCACTACTAAGTGTAGACCAATGTCAGTCTACAGTGGGTCATGAACACAGGACGATACAGTATAATCCCTCACTGTGTGATCCAAGGTATTGACTTATGTGTAGCCTCTCTATTGGGATACACTTCATATTCAAACACTTGGACCATAGAATGAAGATTGGACCCTTGAAGAGAAGAAAAAGTTTCTTTCTAAAAAGTTCAAAAATTTTCTAAGTCCACTTCTCGAGAAGTCCTTTCAGTTCTCGAGAAGTAGAGTTAGAAGTTCTCGAGAAATAGGAGTTTAGTTCTCGAGAAGTTTAGCTGTTTTAGTTTCAAGAAATTCTTTCTAAGTCTTAGTTCTCGAGAAGTATCTCTTAGTTCTCGAGAAGTGTCTCTTAGTTCTCGAGAAGTCCCTGAGTAGTTCTCGGGAAGTTCAAAAAGTTTCAAGAAATTCTTTCTAAATCTTAGTTCTCGAGAAGTCAGGCTATAGTTCTCGAGAAGTCAAGATTAGTTCTTGAGAAGTTATTAGTTCTCGAGAAACTCAGCTTCAGAGTTCTCGAGAAGTCAGGCTATAGTTCTCGAGAAGTCCATGTTGTTTTTGAGAAGTATTGATCCTAAAGTCTCGAAAACTAAGTTCAATCCCAGACAGCTTAGTTCTCGAAAAATTCAATAAGTTCTCGAGAGCTAATGCTACTTCTCGAGAACTGCAGACTATATTTTTTTTTCTGAAATATGTTTAAGCGAGGATCGGCCGGATTTTTGAATGACTTGACATGATTGGTCCACGTGTCGCCATTAATGTCATTTCTAACCATTAGGAGTAATCCTATATAAGGTCTTATCATTATGACCTAACCCTAATAATTATCTATTGCAAGAAGCGGCTGTCAGTTCATGCGAAATCTCTCTCGACGGCCATTTCTAATTTCAGATCTCTGAAGCCGCCGCAGCCGCCGCTCACGATCAGATCAACTCTTCTGTTGTCGATCAAGAAGACTTGCTTTTCAAGGATTCTCATCTTCTCCTTATTCGAGTTGGTCAAAGCTTTCTCGGATCAGATCTACTTATCTTATTCAACATTTCTGAAAGAGCCATAAAGTTCAAGAAGAAGATTAAGATATTCATTTTTTCCATATATAAGAAAATTACTCTATTTGTAATTCAAAATTTCTTTACTATTATTGTAGGAGACTTTCTCCGAGTGTAGGAGCGTTGTTCTCCGAGTTAGTAGGAAGTTTTATCTTCCGAGTGTAGATTCTTTTGGATCGAGATTGTAGGAACTTTGTTCCGAGGCATAGGATTGTTTTCAATCCAAGATAGTGGAGTAGCCGAGTCTAGTTATTTGCTAGATCGGTGAGGTATAGTGGACGTACCCAAGATTGGGGAACCACTATAAATCTTCTTGTCTTTCTGTGATTGCTTGATTACTTGTGCTAGATCGCTAAAAATTTTATTCCGCAAATAGACGCACGATTCACCTGTTCACCCCCCTCTAGGTGATTTAGGTTTAAAACTTTACACTTTCAATTGGTATCAGAGGGAGGTTGGTCGTTAAAAGGTTAACACCTTTATCAATTTCCTCTCGAAAGTTGTCATTTGGTTATTCAAGCAATGGACAAGGTTAAATATTTTGCCAAGCTTCCTTTGTACACAAAAAATAACTTTCCCATGTGGAAAGAGAGAATTAAATTCTTCATGGAAGCTGTGGATCCCCGGATCTTCATGATTGTTGAAGAAGGTCCCTATATTCCTTTGACTATCTCCACCATAGATCCAACCAAGAAAGTTCCTAAGAAATTAATCGATCTGGATAAGGACTAGACTGCACTTGTCTTGTTGGACAAGAAAGCTAAAAATATCATAGCAAATGTAGTCGATGACTCAATGCTGCAGAATCTAATTCACTGCCAATCGGTTAAGGAGATGTGGCAGTCTCTAGTTACTTTGATGGAAGGTACTGAAGAAGTGAGGGATGATAGAAGGTTCCTACTGAACCAGAAATATGAAGCCTTCACGCAAGGGTCAAAGGAGACCATTACAGATACCTTTGAGAACTTCTTCAAGATAGTGAATGGCCTAAGAGTGTATGACAGAGTCTTCACCAATGGGGAGCTGAATGATAAGTTTCTGAGATCTCTCACAAAGAAATGGGACAACAAAGTCTGTGCCATCCGGGAGTTTGGCAGACTAGCTGAGATAGACCCACAGATCAATTTGGCAAGATGATGTCCTATGAACTGCAGATCAATTCCAGAAAAGCTGAAGAAAAGAAAAGTCTCTTCTCCTCAAAAGAGAAGTCGGTTGCATTAAAGGCTGACAGTTCAAGGAAGGGCAAAGCTGCCTCATCAGCACCTGCTCAAGAAGTAAGTGAAGAAGAAAGCTCTTAGCCAAGCACCTCAGGCTCAGAACTATCTGAAGGAGAGTTCTCGTTGCTCTCTCGGCAGTTCATTAAATTCTTGAACAAGAAGAAGCAGTGGAGAGGCAAGGATGCCTCATACAGAAGATCACGACATGACGGTGATCAGAGAAAGAAAGGCTCGGGTAGCCATGACAGGTATAAATCTAAACAGAAAAAATAGATTTCTACTAATATTGTTTGCTACTGTTGCAACAAACCAGGTCACGTCATAGCTGACTGCCCCCACAAGAAGAAGGAGGGTGGCAGAAGAGAGGAAAAGAAGTCCTCATATCACAAGAATAGGACGGAGAAGAGCCTGTTGGACAAGAAGGGAAAAACTCCCAGCGAATCCTACTCATCTGAGTCGAGTGAAAAAGAGGAAGCGTACTTTGGACTCATGGCTCAATCAGATGACGAACAAGAGTCCTAGTTTACTGGGGAGGTAAAATCTCACACTTCTATCTCTGAATCTGAAAGTTCTGAGCATGATCGCGAGGACAGCTCTTCTGACGATGAGTCGGAACTTATGGCCCAGTACAAGGAGTTGATAATTACATACGACAAATATCGCCGAGTCGTGAAAACTAAGGCTAAAGAGATTAAGTCTCTAAAGGCTATTGAGAGCAGCTTGAGAGAAGAAGTTGCTAAGACTGACTCTCTTCAAGAGAACTTCAATTTTTCTATGGAAGAACACAATCAAGCTCTCAAGAACATCGACCTTAAAGATGAAATCATCAAAGAGTTTGAAAAATAACTCGAGGCTGAGAAGAAACTTGTTGAAAGTTTCTCTAAGCCTAAGACAGTTCTTCCACTCGTTGTTGAATTCTCAGCTAAGGCCAAAGGAGCTGGACTAGGCCATATTGCCGCTCCTAGTAAATCTTCTAGGAGAAACAAGGCTCAACGGACGAATAAGTCCGCCAAGAAGGCCTTGGCCAAAGAAAAGGGGAAAGGCCCTCTAGATCAGACTGTATTTAAGAAAGTCATCTTTCCAACAAATAAGTTTTATCTGGACTCATCCTATGGTAACTTGACCAGGCCTACTTATGAAGAGACAAAGTCTCGATACCAAGGATAGACTCGCCCTCGGAACTTTGGTGAGAGTGTCTTTAAGGCACCTTATGAAGAAGTGATTCTTCAGGGCTATGGTCTTTATAATCATGGACACAACTTCAAGAAAGCACCTAAAGTAAAGGCCGCTGAGGAAAGGCCTCCGAAGGAGAATTAGTAATGTGATTGCTATCATCATGAAGCCTCCTCCTCCTAGAGTGCTACCCCTTCTAGACCACCATCTCAAGAGGTCAAGCGGGAGTACGTAAGGCAAATATACAATAGGTTTGACTGTGGGTGCTGTGGCAAAATTGCTCATTTTTCCATCGATTGTTGGTTTAATACCAGGAAAGTTACTACTCCTCAAGATGGCAACATGAGATTGACCACTCAGAATGCTAATCTTCGTAGGGGGAGTGTTCTAACCCAAGACCAAGGACCCAAACATGTTTGGGTTCCTAAGGCAAAGTGATCATGAATGCAGGTATGTCCAAAGGCCAACAAAATGCCAATCTGGTACTTGGACAGTGCATGCTCTCGGCACATGACCGGGACAAGAAGCCTACTCGAGAATTTAACTCCAGTCTGCAATAGACCAAAGGTCATCTTTGGAGGTTCAGACCGAGGGATAACTAAAGGCTACGGTATGATCACTAACGATAATGTATCCTTTTCAGATGTAGCTTATGTGGAGGGATTGGAACACAATCTCATAAGCATAAGTAACATATGCGACAAAGGATACATAGTTGAGTTCCATGGTGACAAGTGCTTGATAAAGTTTGTTGACAATATGGAAACAATTCTATCAGGCACTCGAAGCAGGAACATATTTTTTTTAAATTTCATTTGTATAGATTCTTCTACACCAGTGTGTCTTTTTGCAAAAGATAGTGCGTCTCTTGGTGACCAAAGGCACAAGAGGCTATCACATATTAATTTTAAAACTATTAATAAATTATTCTCCCAGAACTTAGTACGTAATGCACCAAATGTCAAACACATCAAAGAGAGACATTTTCATGCATGCGTAAAAGGCAAGCAAACAAGGGCTACCTTTAAAAGCATTATAGGCAAAAACTCTAATAGGTGTTTACACCTACTTCATATGAACTTATTCGGTCCAGTGCAAGTTAGAAGTTTAGGAGGTAAGGATTATATGTTGGTAATTGTTGATGAATACTCGCGCTTTGCATGGGTGTTTTTTTTGAAACACAAGTTAGATACCTTTAATATCTTTACAAATTTTGTCAGGCAGGTCCAGAATGAATACAACTTTTTCGTAGTCAAAATCAGAAGTGACAATGGAACGTAGTTCAAATCTGGGGCCATGATAGAATTTTGTAAAAGCCTAGGTATCTTTCATGAGTTTTCCTCTCCCCGTACTCCACAGCAAAATGGAGTAGCTTAGAGAAGGAATAGAACACTCATAGAGGCCTGCAGGACAATGTTGAGTGATGCTTCACTACCAGAGTACTTCTGGGCTGTAGCCGTCAACACTGCTTGCAACGTACAAAATCGAGCCCTTACAAACAAGAATCATGATAAGACACCTTATGAACTTCTAAAAGGCAGGAAACCAACAGCTTCATATTTTAGATTTTTTGCTGCAAATGCTTCGTACATAACAATGGTAAGTATCATACTATTAAGTTTAGTGATAAAAGTTTTGAAGGTATCTTTGTAGGATATAGTAACCATAGTAAGGCAAACAGAGTTTTCAATAGAAAAACTCTGGTTGTAGAGGAACCCATACATGTTGTATTTGATGAGACGAGCTTACTACAAAGCAAATCATCTAGTGTGCTTGTTGAAGATGCAGGTACAAGGCTTACAGAGATCATCTTAGACGAATCGACCGAAGGTAAAGATGAAAAGTTCATCAAGATCACCTCTCCAACCCCTATTGGAGAGATAGAGGATCAAGATGAAAATAATGTCCAAGTTGATGAAGCCAGTCCAGTGGCCGAAGAAGTTCCAGATGCGAGGAACCTAGAGCTCAGACATCTGAAGGATCACCCAATGGACCAAATTATAGGAGATCCCCGGGATGGTGTCAGAACTCATCAAGGTACAACTAACGAGAATCTCTATCTAAGTTTTCTCTCGCAGGTTGAACCAAAGAAGTTTGAGGAAGCAAACTCAGACGCATCGTGGATCTTGGCCATGGAAAAAAGAATTGAATCAGTTCAAGCGCTACAAAGTTTGGACGCTTGCACCAAGACCCAAAGGTAAGAATATCATCGGAACAAAATGGGTCTACAGGAACAAATTGGACGAGAATGGGATAATCATCAAGAACAAGGCCAGACTCGTCGCCAAAGGATATCATCAAGAAGAAGGGATCGACTTCGACCAGACATACGCTCCAGTGGCAAGACTGGAGGCCATCAGATTGTTCCTGGCGTATGCTGTACTGAAGGGATTCAATGTCTACCAAATGGACGTGAAGTCCGCTTTCCTGAATGGTGACATAAAGGAAGAGGTGTATGTGGAACAGCCCCCAGGTTTTGTTGATCCTAATTATCCTGAGCATGTTTATTAATTATCTAAAGCACTGTATGGTTTGAAACAAGCTCCTCGAGCTTGGTACGAAATGCTGTCTAACTTTCTCCTCGAGAACAAGTTCACAAGGGGAAGATAGACAAGACATTATTTCTTAGGGAAATTAAATGCAAGATCTTGCTAGTGCAAATCTATGTCGACGACATTATTTTTTGCTCTACAGACGACAACCTTTGCAAAAAGTTCTCTAAACTTATGTAAGGGAAGTTTGAAATGAGTAGTATGGGAGAGCTGAAGTATTTCTTAGGACTTCAGGTGAAACAATCTGAAGATGGAATTTTCATCTCACAGACGAAGTTCACCAAGGAGTTGATTAAGAAATTCGGAATGGAGATGCAACCTCTATGAGGACTCCAATGGTCTCAGCTATGTCTCTGGACAAGTATGAGAAAGGGAAACCTTTTGATGAAACCAAATATAGAAGCATAGTTGGATCCTTGCTCTACCTTACTGCTAGTAGACCAGACATAATGTTCTCCACATGTGTCTGTGCTAGATTCCAAGTGAACAGTATGGAATCTCACTATGCTGCTACAAAGCGGATCTTGAGATACCTTAAAGGTACACCGAATCTTGTCTTATGGTACCCAAGAAGTATTGACAGCGAACTAATTGGTTTCTCAGATGCATACTTTGTAGGTAGCAAAGATGACAAGAAAAGCACTTCCGGGATGTGTCAGTTCCTTGGAAGAAGGCTTATTTCATGGAGCAACAAAAAGCAAAACTGTGTCGCAATCTCAACTGCCAAGTCAGAATATATTTCTGCCGGTAGTTATTGTGCATAGTTGCTTTGGCAAAAGAACCAGCTAGAGGATTACAATATGAAGATAAAAGACATTCCAATATTCTGCGACTCTTCCAGCGCAATCGCAATCGCAAACAAACTAGTCTCGAACAGCCGTACAAAGCACATCGAGCTCAGATATCACTTCATCCAGGTGCACGTGGAGCAAAGGGATATAATTCTGTAGTATGTGCCAACAGATCGGCAAGTTGCAGATATTTTTACGAAGCCGCTGGACGAGACCAAGTTCAATCTCTTCAAAACTGAACTTGGGATGTTGAACAAAGAAGGATAAGTCACATGAGATCAATTCAAAGCTCAAGAATCGAGGATACTTCAAACAGGTCAGAAATTTCTCAAGAGGAAGGTAGTTCTCGAGAACTCTGTCTACCTCTCGAAAAGTAACATATTCATTCTCGAAAACTCAGACACCTCGAGAACTTGACTTATTTCTCGAAAACTGAGACTCCTTCTCGAGAACTAAGAATTAGCTCTCAAAAAGTTTTCTCAGTTCTCGAGAACTTTGAATGGTCTCTCGAAAAGTCTCTTCCGTTCTCGAGAACTATTTAATTACTTTCGGAGAAGTCCCCTGGCAGTTCTCGAGAACAATACCTGACTTTTCGAGAAATTCTCTTTGCCTTCTCAGCTTCTAATTAATTTGTTCTATTTCAAAACCCGATGGTTTAAGCCTTAATCCTAGATTAATTAGACATTTAAATAGACATTACTAGGATTATATATATATATATATAATACTTTAGAAATCCCAAATCAACTGACATTTCAAATTTCCTATTCTCTAAAACTCTTCGTCTTCCGCCGACAAACAGCGTCGTCGCAGCCATAACCCCACACTCCGTATGTCGTCGCCGACAGCATCCATGGCGCACAGTTCGAAGATAGGAATCGGCAGTGAACTGGTCGTCAAAGGAATTGCAGACATTTCAGATGATTTTTAGATCTTGCTTCTTTTCCTAGATACGACCGGACTGATGTTCGTTCTATCAGAACCCTGCAGGATTATTTTTCCAGATGTCGAAGTATTTTTTAGAAATGCAAAGGTAAGGAGGAATGGTAAGATTTTGAAAACTTCAGTGAAAGGGATCAAAATAAAGTTCGATAAAAAAAGAGTTTCAAAGCTTCTGAAGATGCCCTTTGTGGAAGAAGAAGATGACCTAACTCCAGATGATTATGATAGGACTTACTCCTTCTGTGGAGTTTCTGAGGAATTCTACTCCTTAAGGAGAAATCTATTCAATGATGTAGGAAAACTTCTGGCAGACATAATTGGAAAAATCCTATGGTGCAAAACAGGGTCGATTAGTTTCATAACAATTGATCTGTTTGCAGTAATGACAACTGTTATCTGTAGAATGAAATTTCAGTTTGGCATGATGGTATTTGAGATGATAAGGGACGGCATTTAGGATCCAAAATTTTGGAGGATATTCTCTTTATTGCTGAGTGAGATTGATCCTGTCAATTTCAAACTTTCCAAAGGCACTCCAATTCACCACCTGAAAAATATCTTATTGTCTTCCATCCATAGATGGGAACTCAAGATGAAATATCCAAAGCAGTTAGCTAAAGAAATTGCAACTTCTGTCTCTGAGGTCAGGACCCCATCTCCCTCCTATCGTCATATTGCTGAACCATCTAGTGCAGTAACTCAAGGGGAGCCTACAGCCTCTATTTCTGTTATCAGATCTCCTCCTCCCTCTCCAGCAAGATCAGCAAGCAAATCTCCCACCAGAAGTCATGACAGCTCTCCAGCAAAACCCAAATGGCACTCTCTCCAGAAGATACCCTTCCAGATGCTCAAGTTCAAGAATCCCTCCAAAACACTTCAGAAGACATTGACAGAATGGTGGAAGAACTCACCTCAGATGTTCCTCCCCTCTTCAAGGAACCAGCTGAAGAACATCCAAAAGATCCTTCTCCAGCTCCCTCACCTTCTCCTATCAGATTACCCGAATCTCCTGCTACTCAATCCCCTACTTCCAAGCTTGATTTCCCTGAGACTGTTCTTCTCTATGATGAAGACAGAATATCTCCTGAGCCTGCTGATATTCCCTTGAAGAAGTTAGATTTCTCCATCCCCACATTCACTGATCAGGCTAATATTACCCCTATTTAGACTACCAGAGCTGTAAGCTCAGTAATTATTGAAGAGATACCTCTATGGAAAGCCCCTCTTCCTACTACTATTTATGCTTCAACCTCTGCCTCTACCTCCTCTACTGCTGTTACAACTACTGTTACCCCTTCCAACTCAGAACTGCCTATCTAGATAGGCTAGATTCTTTCTGATCAAAGGAAACACTTTGACAATTCTCTGAAAGTGATGCAAGAAAAGGTGACTGCCTTGGAAATAGAAATGAGTCGAGGATTTGCTGAAATCCAAAACAACACTGACTCTCTCAAGAGCTTATTTCAGATTGGTGGCAAAGCCATAGATCACACTATTATTAGTGTTGGTCAGGTTATGGAACATACTCTGACACTTGCTAATAATCAGATTGAATTAGAAAAGAATGCTCAAAAACATGTGTTGAAGGTTTGTGAGGAAGTTGGTACTTTCAAGGAAGAAGCTATAGAAAAACTCCTTGTAGAATCCAGAAAGGGGGAGAGCCTGGTGAAAGAGCATGTAATCAAACTCGTGGATAAGTTTTCTATAGATACAAACACTCTCTGGGCTGAGAAAATTTCTGAAATCAATAAGAATGTTTTAGCTCAAATCTAGTCAGTAAAGTTCTACACTTATGGCACCACAATTTGGATGCACAATCAGATTTTCCCTGACTTTCAGGCTGATCCCAATATTATTCCTCATCATCTGAATCCTCTGGTTGAAGGATAGCCCAGTCAGGTGCCAGCTCAAATGCAACAACCTCAAATGCCCTGCTTCTCTCCTAGACCAGAAGATCAGGATCCTCCTCCTGCCTCTTATGACCAGGTATGGGATGACATCATTCCTCAGGATTTCAAAGAGATCTACACTTCTAAGAAGAGGAAATATGGAGAAGGGCCATCTGCCAGCAGAAGCATTCCCAAAGTTGATGTAGAGAAAAGGAAAGCCCAGGAATTTGCTAAAGTTTGGAGCCCCACTTCTAAGAGCTTAATTCTTGATACTCTTAAGTTGGTAATGGACTATAATGAGAATAGAAATCTTCACTACAGCTCAGTTGAGTGGGAATTATATGAAAAGTCCATGACCAAAAGGAGGATATATGATAGGGAATATGGAATGAATAATCCTAAAACTCCTCCAAATCCCCCAAGGTATTATCCCAAACCATTCAGCTATCAGAGAAGGCAGCAGGAAAAGCAAGACAAACAACCTTAGAGCAAAGAATGTACTTTTGTTGAGTTATTCCTGAAAATTTTGTTGAAATGGTTGTTGATTAAGAAATCTAAAACATTACTTATATACAATTTCCAGTTTTGCCTAATTGTGTTCAATTAATCTTTCTGCCTTAGTTTGAATTTTCATTTCAAGTTCTTTATTAATTGTCATAATTCACCTTAGTGTAGAGGGTTCTGACTTCTACAAATAGGGGGAGATTGTTGGGCATTGCATCCATAATAACCCAGATTTGCATGAAGTCACCCTTGAACTAAGATGAATTAAGTTGTATTTGATATCTTGTTTAAGTTATTGTGTTTACAGATCATCACTACTAAGTGTAGACCAATATCAGTCTACAGTGGGTCATGAACACAGGACCATACAGTGTAATCCCTCACTGTGTGATCCAAGGTGTTGACTCATGTGTAGCCTTTCTATTCGGATACACTTCATATTAAAACACTTGGACCATGGAATGAAGATTGGACCCTTGAAGAGAAGAAAAAGTTTCTTTCTAAAAAGTTCAAAAATTTTCTAAGTCCACTTCTCGAGAAGTCCTTTCAGTTCTCGAGAAGTAGAGTTAGAAGTTCTCGAGAAACAGGAGTTTAGTTCTCGAGAAGTTTAGTTGTTTAAGTTTCAAGAAATTCTTTCTAAGTCTTAGGTCTCGAGAAGTATCGCTTAGTTCTCGAGAAGTCCCAGAGTAGTTCTCGTGAAGTTTAGAAAGTTTCAAGAAATTCTTTCTAAATCTTAGTTCTCAAGAAGTCAGGTAATAGTTCTAGAGAAGTCCAGATTAGTTTTCGAGAAGTTCTTAGTTCTTGAGAAACTCAGCTTCATAGTTCTCGAGAAGTCAGGTTATAATTCTCGAGAAGTCCATGTTGTTTTCGAGAAGTATTGATCCTGAAGTCTCGAAAACTAAGTTCAATCCCAGACAGCTTAGTTCTTGAAAAATTCAATCAGTTCTCGAGAGCTAATGCTACTTCTCGAGAACTGCAGACTATATTTTTTTTCTAAAATCTGTTTAAGTGAAGATCGGCCGGATTTTTGAATGACTTGATGTGATTGGTCCACGTGTCATCATTAATGTCATTTCTAACTGTTAGGAGTAATCCTATATAAGGTCTTGTCATTAATACCTAACCCTAATAATTATCTTTTGCAAGAAGCGGCTGTCTGTTCACATGAAATCTCTCTCAACGGCCATTTCTAATTTCAGATCTCTGAAGCCGCCGCTGCTCACGATCAGATCGACTCTTCTGTTGTCGATCAAGAAGACTTGCTGTTCAAGGATTATCATCTTCTCCTTGTTCGAGTTGGTCAAAGCTTTCTCGAATAAGATCTACTTATCTTCTTCAACATTTCTAAAAGAGCCGCAAAGTTCAAGAAGAAGATTCAGATATTCTTTTTTTCCAGATCTGAGAAAATTACTCTATTTGTAATTCAAAATTTCTTTATTATTATTGTAGGAGACTTTCTCCGAGTGTAGGAGCATTGTTCTCCGAGTTAGTAGGAAGTTTTATCTTCCGAGTGTAGATTCTTTTGGATCGAGATTGTAGGAACTTTGTTCCAAGGCATAGGATTTTTTTCAATCCAAGATAGTGGAGTAGCTGAGTCTAGTTATTTGCTAGATCGGTGAGGTAAAGTGGACGTACCAAAGATTAGGGAACCACTATAAATCTTCTTGTCTTTCTGTGATTGCTTGATTACTTGAGCTAGATCGCTAAAATTTTTATTCCGCAAATAGACGTACGATTCACCTATTCACCCCCCTCTAGGTGATTTAGGTTGACAACTTTACACTTTCAGCTTGCCCCTTCGGCAACTTCACATATAGAAGAATGTCGTTTGGCCTTTATAATGGGCTGACTATATTTCAAAGATGTATGCTGGCAATATTAGCAAGTTAATAAAAGATGTTATGAAAGTATTTATGGAAGATTTTTCTATATTCAGAAACTCGTTCCATATTTATTTAGATATCCTTGCTCGTGTTTTTCAATGCAGCGAAGACACGAATTTAGCACTGAACTGGGAGAAATGTCACTTTATGGTCCGAGAAGGCTTAGTTCTCAGTCATAAAATTTCTATCCAGGGAATCAAAGTCGATAAGGACAAAATAAAAATTATCGAAAAACTTCCCCCACCTACAAACGTAAAATTCATACGATATTTTTAAGGCCATGCAGGTTTTTATAGACGGTTTATTCAAAAAAATTAAAAAATTTCAAAACCGCTAACACACATCCTAGAAAAAGAATCCCCCTTTATTTTTAATAGTGAATGCTTATTAGCATTAAACTTTATAAAAGAAAAACTTATTAAATTCCCTATTCTTGTATCACCAGACTGATCCTTTCTATTTCAAATATTGTGTGATGCAAGCAATTGTGCAGTAGGAGTTGTATTAGGACAGCGCGTAAATAAGTATTTTCATCCTATTTATTACGCAAGTAAAATGCTCATATCTACACAAGCCAACTACAACACCACGGAAAATGAACTACTGGCAATTGTATTCACTTTTGATAAGTTTCGGTCTTATATAAAGTTTTCTAAAGTTATAGATTTTATTGATCATTCTACTTTAAAATATTAATTAAGTAAAGCAGATGCCAAACCCTGTTTACTACGCTAGATTCTCCTCTTACAAGAATTTGTGTTGGGTACATTGGAAAATGTGTACTAGATTTGGAGAAGCCACAACTTAGTTAATGATTTGCATCAATTTGTATTTGATAGGAGTTTGAGTTTCATTGTGCAGGTTTAAGTATTTAAAGGAAAATTTTCTAAGTACAAGTGTCGACACTTGTGAAGAAACTGTGTCAACACTCAGGAAACTTGTGTCGACACTCAAGCAAGCTATGTCGACACACAGGCAAATTGTGTCGACACACAGGGAAGTTGTGTTGACACCCAGAATTTGTGTCAACACTTATAAAGAAGCTGTGTCGACACTCAGAGCTTTGTCGACACCTAAAGAAGCAGTTGTGTCGACATCCAGAAATGTGTCGACATCTGAAGCAGGGCTTGTGTCGACACTTAAAACTGAAGCTATGTTGACATTCAGGAGATATTTCGACACCTAAAGCAATTGTGTCGACACACAGGACTTGTGTCGACACACCAACTCTCAAAAGGCTGTGTCGAGTTCAGAAGTAATTGTGTCGACACACATGACTTGTGTCGACACACACTCAACGCCATTTGACAAACACTCAACAGGTATGACTGGTCTAGACTTTAAGGGAAGAACTAGGGCTAATGCCAATAGACCAATCTATAGGTATGCCCATCATATTCAAGAGGAGTTCTTGAAGAATGCTGTTCCAGCACCAATACTTAATAAGTCTACTGACAACAAAGTAAGAAGACATGTACCTAAGAATAGGTATAATAGGTTTGAGTGTTGGTGTTGTTGCAAGGTGGGCCACTTTGCCATGGATTGCTGGTTTAACTTATGTGTTAAAACCAAAAGTAGGATTCCTGTTAGATCAGTCATATGGTTTCAAACTAACAAGGACCTAGGACCCACTAGCAAGTTGGATTCTAGGGTAAGTGATTCATTATTTGTTGCAGGTAAATCCAAGTGACCATACCCCTATATGGTATTTGGATAGTGGCTGTTCCAGACATATGACTGGAATAAAGAGAATGTTGAGGGACTATGTGCCCATAAAGAATGGACCAAAAGTTAACTTTGGTGGATCAGAAAAGGGAATCATCAAAGGATTTGGTAACATATTTTGTGATTCAATTACAATCACTAAAGTGGCTTATGTAAACGGTCTAAAACATAACCTGATTAGCATAAGTCAACATAGTGACCTAGGTTATGATATTTCTTTCCTCAAAGGAGTGTGCCTAGTAAAAAGGTCAAGTGATCAAGAGATCATTTTGACTGACACTAGGAAAGGAAATATGTATTGCCTTAACCTAGAGTGTCTAACAGATAAGATGGACAAGTGGACCATCAATGAAGATATTCCTGCTAAACTGGATGAGGATAAAGATGCCAGTTATCCAGGGGGAGATCAAGTCCCTCTGGGTGAAGAAGAAAATGTGGAGCATCAAGATGAGGAAACTGGAGATAGGCATAATGCTGACAGAATTCCTCTAGCAAGGAGACACCTGAAGGATCATCCAGCTCACCAGATCATTGGTGATGCAAGTTAGGGTGTTCTAACAAGGAGCAGGAGCATGAACACAGTTTTATTTTCTAGCTTCCTATCTCAGATAGAACCCAGGAAGATTGAAGAGTCCATGCAAGACACCAACTGGATTGATGCAATGCAAGAAGAGCTCAGTCAGTTCAAAAGGTGTAATGTCTGGTAACTGGTGCCAAAACCTAAGGATCACAACATAATAGGAACTAAGTGGATCTACAGGAACAAGCTTGATGAGAATGGAACTATAGTCAATAACAAGGCTAGACTGGTAGCAAAAGGCACAGACAAGAGGAAGGTATTGATTTTGATCAAACCTTTGCTCCAGTGGAAAGGCTGGAGGCAATAAGACTATTCTTAGCCTATGCTGCCTATCAAGGGTTCAAAGTATATCAAATGGATGTGAAATCAGCAATTCTCAATGGTGATTTAAAAGAAGAAGTCTATGTAGAACAACCCTGAGGTTTTGTAGACTCTCACTTTCCTGATTATATATATAAGCATAGGAAATCTCTATATGGTTTGAAACAAGCACCAAGGGCTTTGTAACGCCCCGTCTTTTCAGCGATTATTTTATTCTCGTTTGGCATTACGATGACGCATTTCCGTGGCTTGTGCCGTGTGTGGAGTATGGTTTAGCTCCTTAGAACTGAGTGCCCTGTTTGGTAGCCTGTTGGCAAGATCTCCCTAGAAAACCGAGTCGTTGTGGTGACCCGGTGGGGCCTCTCGGGGGGATGTTTGTGTTTGGCTTGTTTGGGTATAACTCGAGTTCTGTTCGTCAAAAGTTAATTTCGACTTCGCCGTTGTGTTCGTAGCGTGGGTATTTAGCTACGGTGCGAATTTCATCGAATTCCGAGGTAGTTTGGTTTTCGCGTCGGTTTGGTGCTTATTGTAATTTTGTAATTAATAATATAATTATATAATTATATATATATATATTTATTAGAATGAAAGCCATCGTTCATCTTCTTCCCCGTAAGAAATCGCCGGCCCCTTGTACGAGAGAAACGGAGTAACCGCCTACCTTGCCTTCGGACGCCGATTCCCGGAGCGTTTGTGGACGGAATTCGATTCCGAGAGTGGATTCGGATTGCTCTCGTCGAGACCTTCATTCCTGCGGTAAGAAATTCGATTTTCGTGGAGTTTTGGAAGGATTGGAATTTTTAGTTTTGGAAGTTTTCCGCCATTAATGGCCGAATCTTTGTTCTAGGTGTTGCGGCCGTCTTGATCCGTGCGAAGAGGAGGAAAGCAGTCCAAAGCTTCGCTGAGATTTGAGGCAAGTGGTATTCTTGCCCTTGCCAAGTGTTTTTTTTTTGATTTTATTTGCTGAAATTGAAATCCCGGTTAGCCCAGGTTAGAGGCCTTGTTGTTCTCGTTTTCTTGCTAACTATGGGGCTTAGTTCTTCCTACTGAAACCCCCCCCTATGTTGTGGTGTTTGGAATCCAAATTGTCGGCGTGAAGCCGTTGTTCCCCTTGCTCTGATTGTTGCTCTGGTTCGGGCGTAGCCGAGAGGGAGAGTTAGGGGGGGTGTGGTTGCCAATTTCCTTCGTTAAGGTATTATTCGAATGGTTAGACATAGTTTGAATGGTAGTAGCGTGCGACGTGATAGTTGTCTACTGCTACTGCAGTGGCGTGGGTCGTGTGCGCGTTCCGGTGTCGTTCGGGAAATTCCAAATGGTGCAGGTTGACCGCGCACGGTCATCAACCTTTAGGGCGCACGACCACTGGTCGTGTGCCTCTGTTCGTGCGCGTATATATTTCAGTTTCCAAAGTTCTGTCTCGGGCAATCGCACGAGCGCTGGCAACAGTGCGCACGACCACTGATCGTGCGACACTGACCGTGCACAGTTGCTAGGTTTTCTGTCAGGTTTCCAGGTTCGTTTCGCACGATCATCAGCCGATGAGTGCGCACGACCACTGATCGTGCGTCACTGATCGTGCGCTTTGTATGTTTTCGTTTGCTAGGTGAATTTAGGTGGTTTCGAGTGTGGGAGTTTAGATACTCAAGTGGCAGGCAACTACTCGAGTTCTGGATCTTCTGCCTTGGCCGTTCGACTGTCGTCGAGCTCCGTATTCTTCAGTGGGTTTGTGGGTAGTAACTTTATTTTGGCGGCGAGTGAGGCTAGCTCACTCAACGCCAAGGTTTAGGTAGGCACTGAGTGGGTTTCACTCAACGCCTAGTCGTGTTGGTTTATTTCAACACTCTTCCTTTACCTTGTATTTCGTTTCCGAGTGGATTTTCCAGTTGTATTTCTGGGTTTTCCTTGTCGGCCATTTTCTTTACTTTCCTAAAGGCCGAATCGTGGGTCGTGGATAGTAGTGGTGGTTGTAGCTCTTTATGGGGGTGGAGTTGTGTGATATAGCCAAGGCCACCCATGGATTTCTTGCTCCAGGTACGGGCTGGGCATGTCGGGTGGAAGGTCCCTTGTGTTTTCACGTGTTGACCCTCGAGCTTTTGACTTGGACATGGTGGATTGGGGGACTGCGTTTGCCTTCGATCCGGTTCCTCGTTGTTGTTTTTGCTACTATCACTTCCCACAGTTTAGGGTGTTAGAAATTTCTTCTCTGGTAGTTTGCAGCGTTCTGGCTCTTGGTAGCCTAGTAGGCCCTACAGGATGTTGTTCCTGGGCTGGGTCGTTGCTGTTCCTTTGCACGTTGTGCATTTCTTGTTGTCCTGTTTTGGACAGTTGTGACTCTTTCTACTGCATGTTTTCAGTTACTTTGTCCTTTTGGTTGACTCTTTCATGCAGTTTTACCTTGATATTTGCTTGCTGAGGTATTCTGTTTTCTTTTGAAATACCCCAGGTTCTGAGCTGTAGCCAGTCTGGTGGCTAGTTGGAGGTGTTGTTGTTGGTGGACTCCTGGACTTTGGAGTTTTGTTTACCTTGTTTGTGAGGTTGTTTTCAGTACTTTCTTACAGACATATATGTGTGCTGGTGGGTTCGTGTCAGGTTGTTGGCGCCCACTAGTAGTTTTTATCTTGTACTAGATATATACTATTGCTGCTACCATTTATTTTTTCTGGAGATAGTCTACTTGCTTTGAGAAGGTTTTATGCTAGGTTGCTAGTTATTTTAAACCATAAGTACTATTATAAATGAAGCTCATGATCAGCATGTTTTTTATAAACTTAATCACTATATTCCAAATCACGTACGAAAACCGTTTTCTTATATATATTATATAAACTAAGTGTAGTGTCTTGCATAGCATGAGTGGTTCTCTTGGGACCCTTATGCGCTCTTTAGGGTGTAAAGCCTAATTAAAGTAATTTTCCGCAGCGTTTAAATATAGTTTTCTTTTGTGGACTAGATGATCCACTGAGCCGAGGGATACAGACTCTAAACATAACTGATTTTCTATTCATTAAGCACATGATTTTCTTGCATAAAGATTGTAGTTGGATTTGCCTGAGCGTCAGCAGTTATCCCCTGCTTGACGTGGCATCATGACGCGTGTTTTCTCTTACTCTGATAATTCTTAATTCGGAGAAAATGCGGGTTGTGACAGTTGGTATCAGAGGGAGGTTGCTTGACAAGTTAGTTGGGCAACCTTCCTTGGATGCTGTTAGTAGTTCAGCATCATGTCATTCACACACCGTTATGTCATCAGCACGTCTTGGCAAAAGCACGAACACTACACTCATAGCATAACATGAAGTATACGGGGCATATTATGTAGTAGGGGATGCATAATATGTGTTCGTATATGGATCCACCATAGGGGCTACATGTGAGGGTTATGTAGTATGGGATGCATAACCTCACCACATGACTGCGACTAGCACATTTCTTTTTCGTTGCATGGAAATGTTATGTAGTATGGGATGCATAACATTTTCATGTATACGCCGCTCATATCATGCATTAGGGCCTTTTTTTTAGAATGCATAGCACAATCATGCATATCATAACATTGCATAAGCACAACGCACCGAGCTAAAGATTTGCAGGATGACATATGTACACACATAAGTTTTCAAACTAACATAAGTTCATGCATCCGATCTAGGCACAAGAGTTAGTGAGGTGGTGGTTAACCATCCTAGGTTAGGGCATATCATCTAATTATTGTGAAGAAGATAAACTCTCAGAGCAAGTTTAGCAGCTTTAAGTCTATATCTACATATGTATTGTCTGTACTGATAGTCAGTTCTAGTCGTGGGATTTGGATCTGATTTGCGTTGTATTGATTTTTAGGATGGCTAGGCGTCCTGCGACTCGATCGACTCCCCTGTCTGAGGGTGAATCTTCTGGAGCTCAGAACGATGTGGTGATCGAGGGTCTGCGTCAGAGTAGCGAAGCTATGGGGAGGCAGTTGGAGGAGGTGCAAGCCCAGATTCAGTCTTTGGTGGCAGTTGTGGCAGGGCAGGCTCAGGGTGCGCAAGTTCCTGCAGGGGGGTTAGCTGTTCCTCCTCCTCCTGCACCCTTGAGGCCTCCATTGGTGGTGCCAGCAGAGATGGCCTTCATCTCGCAGTTTCAGAGGCTGAGCCCTCCCACTTATGATGGGAAGGCAGATTTCATGGTGATAGACGACTGGCTGATCTCCATGGAGGAGATGTTCTCGTACTCAGGGATTTCAGATGATTAGAGGGTGATGATAGCCGCCTATCAGCTTAAAGGTTTGGCTAAGAGTTGGTGGCTGAGAGAGAAGGAGAGCCTGGTAGCCGGATGCTCTTGGGAAGTGTTCAGGGAGATGCTTTTGAGGAAGTTCTTACCCTCGGTCGAGCGTGACCGTCTCATGAATGATTTCCTCTATCTGAAGCAAAGGCAGCTCACGGTGGGTGAGTATGAGATAGAGTTTAGTAAGTTGAGCCGTTTTGCCCCTGGATTGGTCAGCGTTGAGGCTGATCGAGTTAAGCGATTCCTCGGTGGTTTGAGGAGTGAGGTGCAGCAGTTGGCCAGTGCTTATGGGTCAGTAACTTATGCTGGAGTTGTAGAGGCTGCTCTTAAGGTTGAGGCCATTGAGACGACGAAGAGTAGAGGCCAGCAGTTGAGGAAGGATAAGAGGAAGTTGGTAGAGGAGAAGAAACCCCTGGTACCGATGCTGTTCCGGGAAAGAGGAGCAGGGTGGTGTGCAGTTTTTGTGGCCGATCAGGCCATCCTGTTGAGAGGTGTTTCAAGAAGGCGGCAGCTCAGAAGAAGGAGCAGGTTCATGCTATTCAGGGTGCTCCTGGGAGAGATGTCTCCTGTTCAGTTTGCAAGCGATCCGGGCATGATGCAGCCCAGTGTTGGTCCAGGGATAGAGTCTGCTATCAGTGTGGGCAGAAGGGTCACGTTAAGTCGAGGTGTCCTCAGGTCCAGTCAGCTCTTCCTGCAGTTCCGTTACAGGCATTACCTCCACCTCAGCGTGTGGACAAGGGAAAAGGGAAGCTGAACGTGATTTCTTCCGAGGAGGCTCAGACTTCGACCCAGGTGATCTCAGGTTAGTAGTTGTTATTTTCTTTCTAGCCTGGTAGTTTAGTTGCTAGATTATTTGCGGTACTGTTGTGCTAGTTCCTTAGTTTTGTGCGTTCCTATAGGGAAATTTAAGGTGAAGAACCGCTGGGCGCGTGTCCTGTTTGACTCCGGCGCTACCCACTCGTTCGTGGCTAGAGCCTTTGTGGAGCGTCATCGGTTGTCTCTAGATCGTGTTCAGGATTCCTTCCGTGTCAAGTTTCCCTCTGGTGAATCTGTGTTGTCAGATTTGGGTATTTTGGATTGCCCGGTTTTGTTGGGGGATTTTCTTGCGAAGGCGGATCTGAAGATGATTGATCTAGAGGACTTCGATGTCATTTTGGGCATGGACTGGCTCTCTCGGTATGATGCTGTCATTCAGTGCAAGGGAAAGCGCTTGGACTTCATCAGGGACGACGGTCAGCCCGACAGCGTGTATGCTGATCCGTGTCAGGATTCTCCTGTTCTCTCTGCGGTATGTGTTCAGAGATTGTTTCTTTCTAATTGTTGTGTTTGTTTAGTCTCGGCGGTTGGAACCGTTGTTAGCGTGCCACGCTTGGAGGAGATTCCTATTGTTCGTGGTTTCGCCGATGTTTTTCCTGATGATCTTCCTGGTATCCCTCCTGAGCGGGATGTGGAGTTTGTTATTGATTTGGAGCCGGGTACGCGTCCTATTGCTAAGGCGCCGTACCGGATGGCCCCTCGTGAGTTAGAGGAGTTGCGAATTCAGTTAGATGAGTTGTTGGCTAAAGGTTTTATCAGGCAGAGTTCGTCGCCTTGGGGTGCTCCTGTTTTGTTCGTAAAGAAGAAAGATGGGTCGATGCGGCTTTGCATTGACTATAGAGAGTTGAACAAGGTCACTATCAAGAACAGGTACCCTCTGCCGAGGATCGATGATTTATTTGACCAGTTGCGTGGTAGCGCGGTGTTCTCCAAGATCGATCTTCGTTCGGGCTATCATCAGCTCAGGATCCGTGAGGAAGATATTCCACGGACTGCGTTTAGGTCGAGGCATGGGCACTTTGAGTTTTTGGTGATGTCGTTTGGTCTGACCAACGCACCATCAGCCTTCATGGATATGATGAACAGGGTGTTCAAGGATTTCCTAGACAAGTTCGTTGTGGTCTTCATTGATGACGTGTTGGTTTATTCTCGCAGTGCTGAGGAGCACGAGCAGCATTTGCGTTTGGTCCTATCAGAGTTGAGGAACCACAAGTTATTCGCCAAGTTGAGCAAGTGCGAATTTTGGTTGCCTCAGGTTTCTTTTCTAGGTCACGTGGTGAACAAGGATGGGATCTCGGTTGACCCAGAAAAGATTGCAGCAGTGACGGATTGGAGTAGGCCGAATACTCCTAAGGAGATCAGAAGTTTCTTAGGGTTGGCTGGCTATTACAGGAGATTCGTGGAGGGTTTCTCTTCTCTAGCCGCACCGTTGACCAAGCTGACTCAGAAGAATGTGGCTTTTGTTTGGAGCGAGAAGTGCGAAGAAGCTTTTCAGGAGTTAAAGAGGAGATTGTGTACTGCTCCCGTTCTGACCCTTCCTACTGAGGGCATGGATTATGATGTGTATGTAGATGCTTCGCATATAGGTCTGGGATGCGTATTAATGCAGGATGGAAAAGTAATTGCTTATGGGTCAAGGCAGCTGAAGACTCATGAGAAGAATTATCCTACGCATGACCTTGAGTTTGCAGCGGTTATCTATGCGTTGAAGTTGTGGAGGCACTTACTTTATGGGGCTCAGTGCAAGATTTTTACTGACCATAAGAGCCTGAAGTACGTGTTCACGCAGAAAGAGTTGAATCTGCGTCAGCGGCGGTGGCTTGAGTATGTGGCGGATTATGATGTGGAAATCCAGTATCATCCGGGCAAGGCCAATGTGGTGGCCGACGCCCTGAGCCGAAAGACGGGAAAGATCTTTAACCTCTCCGCCGATCGATTAGTTGAGGAGTTCCTCCTTATGGATATTTTAGTGGGATGTTGTAGTTTGCAGAGTAGCTTATCAGTGGAAGAGCCGTCCTGGATTTCTTTGACTAGGCTGCATCAGAAGGACGATCCGGATCTGTTGCACCTTTTTACCAGGACAGAGAAGGGAGAGTTGCCAGATTTTTCTATTGATGATGCGGGTACTCTGAAGTACCGCGGCAGGTTTTGCGTTCCCGCTGTTGGGGACATTAGGAGTATGATTTGCAGTGAGGCTCATGGTTCCAGCATTGCCTACCATCCAGGATCTACGAAGATGTACCGTGACTTAAAGCAAATTGCTTGGTGGTATGGTATGAAAGGAGATATAGCCCGATATGTTGCTGAGTGTCACACTTGCAAGCGTGTGAAGGCCGATCATGGAAGGCCTGGTGGTAAATTGACTCCGCTAGAGATCCCGACTTGGAAGTGGGAGAGTATATCTATGGACTTCATTACGGGTTTGCCAAAATCCCCGAGAGGATTTGATTCTGTTTGGGTTATAGTGGATAGATTGACGAAGTGTGCTCACTTCGTGCCTTATAAGATTGATTACCCGATGAAGAAGATAGCAGAGTTGTACTTGAATGAAGTCATCCGACTCCACGGTGTGCCGGTTAGCATCATTTCTGATCGAGACTCCCGGTTTACTTCTCGTTTTTGGCAGAGTCTGCAGGAGGGTTTGGGTACGGATCTGAGGTATTCTACTGCGTACCACCCTCAGACCAATGGGCAGACGGAGCGAGTCAATCAGATTATTGAGGATATGATCCGGTGCTATATTTTAGACCACGGTGGAGCGTGGGATGAGCGTCTGCGACTCATGGAATTTGCTTACAACAACAGTTATCAGGAAAGCTTGCAGATAGCTCCGTTCGAAGCTTTGTATGGGAGGCGCTGTAGGACTCCGTTGTTTTGGGCTGAGGCTGGTGAGAAGCCTTTGTTGGGTCCTGATGCTCTAGAAGAGATGGAAGTCGCCGTGAAGCTTATTCGGGAGAAGCTTCGTTTAGCCCAGGAGAGGTATGAAAAGAACGCCAATCGGCGTAGGTCTGCTTTGGAGTTTTTAGTAGGGGATCATGTATACCTCAAGGTTTCTCCAATGGTTGGTGTGAAGAGATTTGGTAAAAATCGGAAATTGGACCCAAGGTATGTGGGCCCGTTTGAGGTCTTGGAGCGGATTGGTGTGTCTGCATATAGATTGGATTTGCCAGCGAACTTCCCTGGTGTTCATAATGTTTTTCATGTTAGCCAATTGCGGAAGTGTGTGCGCAGTAGTGGGCAACTCTTGGATGTTGTGCCCCAGTTAGAGCCCAACCTCTCTTTCGTTGAGGTGCCAGTTCGAATTTTGGATACTCAGGAGCGTGTGCTGCGAAAGAAGTGCATACCGATGGTGAAAATTCTATGGAAAAATCAGGATTTGGAGAGCGCGACTTGGGAGCTAGAGTCGGCCATGAGGAGGGCGTACCCTCACCTGTTTCGCTGATTTGATCGGTATGTTTCCCTTTGTAACTTCTGTTTGTTACTTTTTCCTTCTTTTGTAGGAGGGTTGTGCGTAAAGTTTCGGGACGAAACTTTCTTTTAGGGGGAGTGACTGTAACGCCCCGTCTTTTCAGCGATTATTTTATTCTCATTTGGCGTTACGATGACGCGTTTCCGTGGCTTGTGCCGTGTGTGGAGTATGGTTTAGCTCCTTAGAACTGAGTGCCCTGTTTGGTAGCCTGTTGGCAAGATCTCCCTAGCAAACCGAGTCGTTGTGGTGACCCGGTGGGGCCTCTCGGGGGGATGTTTGTGTTTGGCTTGTTTGGGTATAACTCGAGTTCTGTTCGTCGAAAGTTAATTTCGACTTCGCCGTTGTGTTCGTAGCGTGGGTATTTAGCTACGGTGCGAATTTCGTCGAATTCCGAGGTAGTTCGGTTTTCGCGTCGGTTTGGTGCTTATTGTAATTTTGTAATTAATAATATAATTATATAATTATATATATATATATATATTTATTAGAATGAAAGCCATCGTTCATCTTCTTCCCCGTAAGAAACCGCCGGCCCTTGTACGAGAGAAACGGAGTAACCGCCTACCTTGCCTTCGGACGCCGATTCCCGGAGCGTTTGTGGACGGAATTCGATTCCGAGAGTGGATTCGGATTGCTCTCGTCGAGACCTTCATTCCTGCGGTAAGAAATTCGATTTTCGTGGAGTTTTGGAAGGATTGGAATTTTCAGTTTTGGAAGTTTTCCGCCATTAATGGCCGAATCTTTGTTCTAGGTGTTGCGGCCGTCTTGATCCGTGCGAAGAGGAGGAAAGCAGTCCAAAGCTTCGCTGAGATTTGAGGCAAGTGGTATTCTTGCCCTTGCCAAGTGTTTTTTTTTATTTTATTTGCTGAAATTGAAATCCCGGTTAGCCCAGGTTAGAGGCCTTGTTGTTCTCGTTTTCTTGCTAACTATAGGGCTTAGTTCTTCCTACTGAAACCCCCCCCTATGTTGTGGTGTTTGGAATCCAAATTGTCGGCGTGAAGCCGTTGTTCCCCTTGCTCTGATTGTTGCTCTGGTTCGGGCGTAGCCGAGAGGGAGAGTTAGGGGGGGGGGGTGTGGTTGCCAATTTCCTTCGTTAAGGTATTATTCGAATGGTTAGACATAGTTTGAATGGTAGTAGCATGCGACGTGATAGTTGTCTACTGCTAATGCAGTGGCGTGGGTCGTGTGCGCGTTCCGGTGTCGTTCGGGAAATTCCAAACGGTGCAGGTTGACCGCGCACGGTCATCAACCTTTAGGGCGCACGACCACTGGTCGTGTGCCTCTGTTCGTGCGCGTATATATTTCAGTTTCCAAAGTTCTGTCTCGGGCAATCGCACGAGCGCTGGCAACAGTGCGCACGACCACTGATCGTGCGACACTGACCGTGCACAGTTGCTAGGTTTTCTGTCAGGTTTCCAGGTTCGTTTCGCACGATCATCAGCCGATGAGTGCGCACGACCACTGATCGTGCGTCACTGATCGTGCGCTTTGTATGTTTTCGTTTGCTAGGTGAATTTAGGTGGTTTCGAGTGTGGGAGTTTAGATACTCAAGTGGCAGGCAACTACTCGAGTTCTGGATCTTCTGCCTTGGCCGTTCGACTGTCGTCGAGCTCCGTATTCTTCAGTGGGTTTGTGGGTAGTAACTTTATTTTGGCGGCGAGTGAGGCTAGCTCACTCAACGCCAAGGTTTAGGTAGGCACTGAGTGGGTTTCACTCAACGCCTAGTCGTGTTGGTTTATTTCAACACTCTTCCTTTACCTTGTATTTCGTTTCCGAGTGGATTTTCCAGTTGTATTTTTGGGTTTTCCTTGTCGGCCGTTTTCTTTACTTTCCTAAAGGCCGAATCGTGGGTCGTGGATAGTAGTGGTGGTTGTAGCTCTTTATGGGGGTGGAGTTGTGTGATATAGCCAAGGCCACCCATGGATTTCTTGCTCCAGGTACGGGCTGGGCATGTCGGGTGGAAGGTCCCTTGTGTTTTCACGTGTTGACCCTCGAGCTTTTGACTTGGACATGGTGGATTGGGGGACTGCGTTTGCCTTCGATCCGGTTCCTCGTTGTTGTTTTTGCTACTATCACTTCCCGCAGTTTAGGGTGTTAGAAATTTCTTCTCTGGTAGTTTGCAGCGTTCTGGCTCTTGGTAGCCTAGTAGGCCCTGCAGGATGTTGTTCCTGGGCTGGGTCGTTGCTGTTCCTTTGCACGTTGTGCATTTCTTGTTGTCCTGTTTTGGACAGTTGCGACTCTTTCTACTGCATGTTTTCAGTTACTTTGTCCTTTTGGTTGACTCTTTCATGTAGTTTTACCTTGATATTTGCTTGCTGAGGTATTCTGTTTTCTTTTGGAATACCCCAGGTTCTGAGCTGTAGCCAGTCTGGTGGCTAGTTGGAGGTGTTGTTGTTGGTGGACTCCTGGACTTTGGAGTTTTGTTTACCTTGTTTGTGAGGTTGTTTTCAGTACTTTCTTACAGACATATATGTGTGCTGGTGGGTTCGTGTCAGGTTGTTGGCGCCCACTAGTAGTTTTTACCTTGTACTAGATATATACTATTGCTGCTACCATTTATTTTTTCTGGAGATAGTCTACTTGCTTTGAGAAGGTTTTATGCTAGGTTGCTAGTTATTTTTAAACCATAAGTACTATTATAAATGAAGCTCATGATCAGCATGTTTTTTATAAACTTAATCACTATATTCCAAATCACGTACGAAAACCGTTTTCTTATATATATTATATAAACTAAGTGTAGTGTCTTGCATAGCATGAGTGGTTCTCTTGGGACCCTTATGCGCTCTTTAGGGTGTAAAGCCTAATTAAAGTAATTTTCCGCAGCGTTTAAATATAGTTTTCTTTTGTGGACTAGATGATCCACTGAGCCGAGGGATACGGACTCTAAACATAACTGATTTTCTATTCATTAAGCACATGATTTTCTTGCATAAAGATTGTAGTTGGATTTGCCTGAGCGTCAGCAGTTATCCCCTGCTTGACGTGGCATCATGACGCGTGTTTTCTCTTACTCTGATAATTCTTAATTCGGAGAAAATGCGGGTTGTGACAGGCTTGGTATGAAAACTTGTCTGCCTTCCTCATTGAGAATAAATTTTCTAGAGGAAAGATAGACAAAACTCTATTCTATAGGGAATCAAAAGGCAAGATAATACTAGTCCAGATATATGTGGATGACATTATATTTGGTTCTACTGAAAACAGCCTTTGTAGGAAGTTTGCCAAACTTATGCAAGGGAAGTTTGAGATGAGCAGTATGGGTGAGCTGAAGTTCTTCTTAGGACTTCAAGTTAGACAGTCTGAGAGTGGGTTGTCCATATTGTTAACCCTGAATCCGCGACTAGTTCTCCAGGTTTTCATGTCTGGGAGGCTTGTGCATTCTAGCCGCCGTTATCAGCTAGCCGGCTTATTGTCAGACAAGCCAGGCGGCCTCTATATCAGACAGCCGCCAGTTCCGGTCCAGCCATCATCTAAGGGTCGGCCTGTCATTGCCCAAGCTGTGCGACCTGTGCCCCAGGTCACCGTCAGAGGAGGTCCAGATCAGCCTGCCCAGAGGCCGAGTCCTGCAGCTCGGCAGAAGAAGGTCGCCAGGCCGCGCGGCCTGTCTCTTGGTTTTCTCCTTTTTCTCGGTTCCCGTCACCGCTGCCCGATTCTCTTGTACCTCGGGCAGCCGGTAATTTTAGCCCTGCCCGTTTGGGAAGGCCCCCAAGACTATAAATAGGGGGCGGGAGTACACCCAAAGCACGCTGACTCGAGTCCAAGAGCTCGCTTGTTAGGAGCTGCGGCCTCGATTCTAGTCCTTTGCGGTCTATTATTTGGTCGGCATCTTCTTTTCTTCTTTCTTTTCTAAGTGTAATCGCTTATTTTCCTATCAAAGGAAAGCCCGCCGCAGGAGAGGCATTCAGGCCGCGGCGGGCGAACTCTGGTGTTGCCGCTGGCAGCGACCCTTTCTCTCTTTTTCCTGTCCGGTCCTATCCGACATTCCTAGCCGCTAGTAACCGACTAGCCGACAGTCTTTTCCCAATACCTTCCCTAGTGCTCGAACGGTTAGCTGGTGGTGCCCGTTTTCCCCGTCACTTTTCGTGCATCAACAGTTAACACGCGACCTTCAGATCTCGGTTAGCCGGTGAAATGCGCGGCTAGATATGGTCAGACCGCTCAGCCGCTAGTGCTTAGCGGCTAGTCGAGCAAGCAGCGGCAAAGGTGGTTAACCTGCTCAGTAACCGCTGGCAATTCTATCCGCGCGGTCAGACTGTAACTGTCCGGCGGTCTCTAAGTTCGTGTTGGTTGTTCTCTCATTTACAATGAATCTCCCGAGGAATTACAGAGATTTCTTATCATCTATGATGGATTCCTTAGCAAGGCAAGATGGTTCTCATCCCGAGAATATAGCTAAGGATGCTTTTCAGGCTGGCGTAAGGCAGACACCTCTATACAGAGAAGAAGTTTCTTTTCCGTTCATTGATCAAATTCGCAGGGATACCGTTGCTGATGATTTTAGAGAGCCCCGCTTGCCACGTTATTCTGGGATTAGTGATCCAGTTTCACATCTGCAAGCATTTGAAGCGGCTGCTTCTCTAAAAGCCATGTCAGATGGAATCAAATGCAAGCTTTTTCTAATGACCTTTGACGGTCTTGCTCAGGAATGGTTTCATAGTTTACCTTCTCGGTCTTGCTTTGGGGATTTTCAAAAATAGTTTCTTTTGAGATTTGATACTTTCAGGAAGCGGAAGAGAAACCCAGTAGCTCTCTTCCAAATCAAGCAGGAAGTTGATGAGTCCACCGCTCATTTCGTTGATCGGTTTCAAAAGGAAACGCTCGATATCGTTAACGTTCATCCAGACTTTTATAAATATGCCTTGATAAGCGGACTTCGAGAAGGTCCTCTCAAATTTAAAGTTAGCAGAAAGGAGCCTAAGACCTATGGAGATCTTATTAAAACAGCTAATCAGTTCATAATGGGTGAAGCAGCAAATGCCAACTATATATCCTTCTTAAACCAAATGGCTAAGGGATATCAGAAAGATTCTTATCATCAAGAACCCGGTTCTTCCCGAAGTGCTTCAGAATCTCCGCAACAGGATAAATCATCAGAGTGTATAGAAGCTTGCCCCATCATGTCCTTTGATCCTAAAACACTCAAGTATGAAAAATACTCGGACAAATATGTCAAGTTCAAAATTTCTATGGAAGATCTTCTGCCAATTCTTGCTAATATGAAAGAATTTAAAAAGCCTCGATGTATGAAATCAAAGATTGAACATCGACATGACGAACTTTTTTGCAAATATCATAAGGATATTGGTCACAACACAGAAGATTGTCGGGCTCTCCAGAAACTAGCAGATCAATTTGCAAGGGCAGGAAATGTAGTCGCCACCTGCTTCCCGGCGATTAACTTCTTCATCTCCTCTATCTTCTCTCTGAGTTTTAATTTTTCAGCTCCTTCTGAAACCGCGGGAGCCGATTCACCAAGCTTCTCTCCTATAACTTCGACATCGGTGACGGCGACCTCCGCAGAAGCCGGCGGAGTTGCCAGTAACTTGTCCTGCTGCTGAAATTTCTCCATGCCCTTCAGGATATCGCTCAGGGATTCGCTAACCGAAGGCGTACTCTCTGGCTCGTCCGGCTTGGAAGATGGAGTCGACAGACCCTCAGATACGTCTTTCTCCCGCGGCTTGAATTGCACACTAGCCGCTCCGGTCTTCACAGAAACATTGCGGTTATCAACCCGCATCTTCCGCGCCTTCCTCTCCATCCTTTCCTCAAGGGTCTCGACCTTTTTCTTACGTCGCTTCAAGTGGCCGACTATTGTCTCTGTCCGTTTCTTCTTCTCAGTCAGAGACCGCTCGGCCTCCAGTGGCTTCTTCGAGTCGTCCTCTTCAACAATGATCAAGTCAGCAGATGTGAGTAACTCGCGCGGTTTGGAAGAGTCGACACTCTTCTCCTCCACCCCGGCGATCTTCAAAAGAGGTTCACCTGATGGCGAGTAGGTAATGTCGAAAGATTTGGTGGCACCAGCTTGCGGGAGAGCAGATTTGGAAACCGCTTCGACTTTTGTCGCGGCCTGCGAGGATTCCGCGACGACTTCCATCGGTTTCTTTCCAGAATCAGAAGCCGCCGGTGCAATCGGCTTCTCGGTTTTCTTCTCAGGCTGTTGGTCGGAACTGTCCACTTTTCTGCTCCTCTTTTTCGATCCAGACGACTTCTTTTTGCGAACTAGCATCGAGGACATGACGTCCATCTTGTAGAAGTCTCTGTTGGCTTGGAGGATTCTGACCGCAAGTGGCGAGTAGTGACCCGTGGCTTGGCAGAAATCTTGAAGAAATGGCAGGGCCCTCGGCATTTTATAGACGCAGAAGCATTAATGGAAGTCGCGGTCACCGGCTTAGTTCTATATTTTCGAAGTTTTTCAGAAACTTAAAAATGTGCGGGGATTATGTTAACCCTGAATCCGCGACTAGTTCTCCAGGTTTTCAAGTCCGGGCGGCTTGTGCATTCTAGCCACCGTTATCAGCTAGCCGGCTTATTGTCAGACAAGCCGGGCGGCCTCTACGTCAGACAGCCGCCAGTTTCGGTCCAGCCATCATCTAAGGGTCGGCCTGTCATTGCCCAAGCTGCGCGACTTGTGCCCCAGGTCGCCGTTAGAGGAGGTCCAGATCAGCCTTCCCAGAGGCCGAGTCCTGCAGCTCGGCAGAAGAAGGTCGCCAGGCCGCGCGGCCTGTCTCTTGGTTTTCTTCTTTTTCTCGGTTCCCGTCACCGTTGCCCGATTCTCTTGTACCTCGGGCAGCCGGTAATTTTAGCCCTGCCCGTTTGGGCAGGCCCCCAAGCCTATAAATAGGGGGCGGGAGTACACCCAAAGCACGCTGACTCGAGTCCAAGAGCTCGCTTGTTAGGAGCTGCGGCCTCGATTCTAGTCCTTTGCGGTCTATTATCCGGCCGGCTTCTTCTTTTCTTCTTTCTTTTCTAAGTGTAATCGCTTATTTTCCTATCAAAGGAAAGCCCACCGCAGGAGAGGCATTCAGGCCGCGGCGGGCGAACTCTGGTGTTGCCGCTGGCAGCGGCCCTTTCTCTCTTTTTCCTGTCCGGTCCTATCTGACAATCCTAGCCGCTAGTAACCGACTAGCCGACAGTCTTTTCCCAATACCTTCCCCAGTGCTCGAACAGTTAGCTGGTGGTGCCCGTTTTCCCCGTCGCTTTTCGTGCATCAATACATATCCCAATCTAAGTTCACCAAGGAGTTGATTACGAAGTATGTTTTGGTCTCAGCTTCTATAATGAAAACTCCAATAGGAACAAGTATGCCTATATGCAAAGATGAAGTAGGGAAACCTGTTGATGAGTCTTCGTATAGAGGGATAATTGTCTCCCTACTATACTTGACTGCTAGTAGACCTGACATCATGTATACAACATGTGTCTGTGCTAGGTATCAAGCATGCCCTATGGAATCTTATTATATTGTAGTTAAAAGAATTTTGAGATATCTTAAGGGCACACCTAATCTATTCCTTTGGTACCCTAAAAATAGAGATTTTCTATTAACAAGTTTCTCAAATGAAGATTTTGCTAGATGCAAAGAAGACAGAAAAAGTACCACAGGAACCTGTCAATTCCTTGGGGGGAGGTTGGTGTAATGGAGCAGCAAGAAGCAAACTAGAGTAGCTATATCAACAGCTGAATCAGAGTATATAGCTCCTGGTAGCTGTTGTGCACAATTGATGTGGATGAAGCATCAACTAGAAGATTATGACATCCAGGTAAGTAGAATATCACTATTTTGTGATTCTACAAGTGCTATTTCTATTGCTAAGAATCCTGTATCACACAGTAGGACCAAACATATAGATATTAAATTTCATTTTATCAGAGAACATGTAGAGAAGGAAAATATTAATCTAGAGTTTGTAAAAACTGATAATCAAATAGATGAAATTTTTATAAAACCACTAGATGAAACTAAATTCAATAATTTCAAAATTGAATTAGGTATGTTGAACCTAGACTAGGTTAACACAAGTTTCCATTAGTAGCATATGTAAGCACCAAATTTCTGTTGAAATTTTGCTATGTAAAAAGTTTGTATCGACACAAGCAAGTTGTGTCGACACACTCAGTGTGTTGTGTCGACACAGAACAAGGATATGTCTACACAGAAATAGTATCTATATCGACAGAAGAATAGGTGTCGACACAAAAAGTTGGTTTCGACACAACTCTATCGAGACTAAAGTGGTCAGTGTCGACTCAGACTCAAGTATGTCAACACATAGATGTGTCTACTTAAAATACGTTTTGTCGACTTAGACATTAGTATGTCAACACATAGTCATGTTGACTTAACTTAAGTTCTGTCAAGATCTAGGTCATTTTTGTTGACACAAAAACTGATTTGCCGACTTAAGCCCGACTTTTGATCTGCCCTTGACTCAAGTACTATAAATAGGTGAAGCCAAAATTTGGTCGACTATGCTATCAGAATTTTTGACTCTACACCTTCTATCGACATAGACCTTCTCTTCTCCTCTAGCACTTACGTTAATGGCGCCAAACCAAGAAGATAAGGTTAATGAAGGTTATGAACTGGTTCGCGAAGGATTCACGACTGCTTCTAATGAAATTCAGGGAGTCATTGCCCTAATTTCTGAAAATGGATTAGAATTTTTGGTCTCTGAATCGACCAAAATATGGAAAAAGGAAGTCAAGGAGTTCTACTCAACCGCTATTGTGGACACAGAAGGACAGAAAATCAAGGCATCTATTCAAGATACACGGGTGAAGCTCACATTGAAATCAATCAGGAAAGCACTACATCTACCATTGATCAAGAATAAAGACAAAATAACACATTCCCAGATAACTGAAGCTTTATGCTGGTGTGGACTGAGTCCCAGTATTAAGATTGGATCATCTATCAATAGAAAAGGGATGAATTCCCAAGGAAAATTTCTTTCAGAAGTTGTAGGGAAAGTGATAATCTGCAAGACTGGTGGACATGATAGGATTTCTGCCCACAAGTTCAATCTTATGGTGAGGGTTATATTCAAGATAAACACTGACTTGGCAACAGTAGTGTTTTATAAAATACTAGAAGGATTTAATAAACCTAACCTGGGAAGGATCCTCAGTTTATGCTTAACATCAATAATTCAAGATGTTTTGAAACAAGCAAATAGCTCTAAGATAAATCACATGAGGAAATGGATGTGAGAATACTGTCAAGATGGCATAGAGTTCTTACAAAGGAAGTTCCTGCTCCCAAGGAGCAAACTAAGAAAGACAAGAAGAAAAAGAAAGTGATTATATAGGATGATTCCTCCTGTGATTCTGAAGAGGAAGTGGTCTTTAGTTCTGATGAAGACTAGCACCAACAGGAAGCACATGATCAAGTAAAGGATAGTGAGCTCCGGGAGCAACAAGTTGACTCCACTCAATGGGGATAATACTTTGAATAAGGAACTTAGCTGCCTGCCCATGGGAGAGGTATTGATGATGCTGTCCTAGACAGTGATTTAGCTGTAGATACAAACATGAAGGTAGTATCTGAAATCAACACTGCAGCTAAAGGAACTTATAAGACAAATGCTCAAAATGAGCCAGTAAGTATCTTCTCCATAGTCTAGTGATATATGATAATATTCTTCTCAATAATTGTTCAGGGGGGAAACTTTTGTGTAAAAAGAAAGTCTTTTAAGTCATTAAACCAAAACTAATCTTATTCCTTCTGTACAGATTCAGAAGGAATTTACAATGGATGAATTGTTTTCTGATCTTCCTCCAGATAGAACTAAGGGGGAGCATATTGAGAAAGGAAAAGATATTCCAAGTACTGAGGGGGAGTTATCAAAGGATACTGAGAAGGATACCCAGCTAAAAAGAATACTGTTAATGTTGTGGTGTTCCTGGCCAAGCAACAGCAAAATATCCAAGCTAAAGTGGATGAAAAATTAAATGAAGCAGGGATATGTACTGGAGAATCCGTTAAGGATGAATGAAAATCTCAAGGATTCGCATCATGAAATATTGACAAAGCTCACTGATTCTAGCACTACTCTGAAGGCTGAAATCTCCAAGAAATCCAGGAAGATATATATGCTATCAAGGCCACATTTTAAGAATCTCAGGAGAAAATTACAACTTTCCTGACAAAATTCAGAGCTTATTTTAAAGAGTGAACTGAATATATAGTTGATCAAGTCAGATTCCAGAAAGAAGATTTAAGACATCATGTTGCAAGAAAAGTCATAAAGGGGGAGAGATTACTAGTCAAAGCCAGCTCTGACAATGCTAAATGGACTACCAATACATCAGAGCTACTCTTGGATATCCTCCTCTTTGTGATGATGCTAATATAGCTGAGTCTGGGATACAACCTGAATATTTTGAAGGAGATCAGCCTAAAGTTGCTCAGGAGATCTACCCCCAGCTGATTTTGAGATGGTTTAAGAAGAAGTGCTGAAAATGTATAGTTTTCCACCAGAGGCACAAAATGTAATTCTGGGAATGGTTGAAATGTCAGAAGCTGCATTAGAAGCTCAGAAGGAAGCTCAACTTTCCAAGAAGAGATTCAGAGAGCAGGCTGAGCTGAAGCCAGATTTTGAGCAGTTGAGCCCAACTTCTAGAAACATCATACTTACTGCCTAGAAAGCTGTAAAGGATAAAACCTATGACAGGGGTAAGTGGTATTCTGAACAAGAGTGGAATAAATATCAAGCAGGACAAGAAGCAATTCTTCAACATAGAAGAAGTGCTAAGGCTGGGAAGCTACCTGCTAATGCTCAAGAGCCAAGCAAGTACTTCCCCAAACCTTTCCACTATTTTGAAAGACAGAAGATCAAGGGTGAATAATTAAAGAAGAAAGCTCTAAAAGGGAAAAAGCCAGCTGAGGTTGTTGAACCTTCTGTGCAGGCTAAAATCAAGTCTGGCAAAGGAATAGTTATTAAGAAGCCTAGTCAGTAATAGGATTGCTAGGTTTTTGTAATAGAACAATGTACTAATTTGTTTCTTTTGTTCTATAAGAAATTCATGTAAACCAAAGTTTTTCTGATTAATTAAATCTGTTTCAGTATTAAGTGTTTGTTGTTTTCAATGATTATGTAATAACCTGCTCTGAAATGTTTTTACTTCTGTTACAATTTTGTTTTTATCTTAGGAGATGTATATCTTTGACTAAGGGTTATGACTTCTCCAAATAGGGGGAGAATGTTGGGTACATTGGAAAATGTGTAGTAGATTTGGAGAAGCCATAACTTAGTCAATTATTTGTATCAATTTGTATTTGATAGGAGTTTGAGTTTCATTGTGCAGGTTTAAGTATTTGAAGGAAAATTTTCTAAGTATAAGTGTCGACACTTATGAAGAAACTGTGTCGACACTCAGGAAACTTGTGTAGACACTTTGGCAAGCTGTGTCGACACACAGGCAAATTGTGTCGATAATCAGGGAAGTTGTGTCGACACCCAGAATTTGTGTCGACACTTATAAAGAAGCTGTGTCGACACTCAGAGCTTTGTCGACACCTAAAGAAACAGTTGTGTCGACATCTAGAAATGTGTCGACATCTGAAGCAGGACTTGTGTCGACACTTAAAACTTAAGCTATGTCGACATTCAGGAGATATGTCGACACCTGAAGCAATTGTGTTGACGCAGAACTTATGTCGACACACCAACTCTCAAAAGGCTGTATCGAGTTTAGAAGTAATTATGTCGGCACACAGGACTTGAGTCGACACACACTCAACGCCATTTGACAAACACTCAACACCAACTGTCTGCAACAAAAATGTCGAAACAAGAAGATGCTGTGTCGACACACAGGACTTGTGTCGACACATACAACATAAGCAGTGTCGAGAAGCAGAAGTATTACTGTGTCGACACTTAGAGTAATTGTGTCGACACCATGAAGACTTGTGTCGATAGTTGGCCTATATGTGTCGACACATGTGAAGCAGCCTGCTGAGTGTTTTATGCTGAGTTGAAAAGACATTGAAGAACCTGGTGACGTGACTGGTGACTTGACAGTTATCATAAATAGCCGGTATGACACCACTGTCAGAAGTTTGTTATGAACCAGATCAGCCGATAACCATGAAGTAAGCTCTATATAAGAGACAGATCGGAAATTACAAAAAAAATGAACAACAACGTGAGGCATCAATAAGAAGAATTCTAACAGATCAAGGGTTGTCTGCAAGAAAGATTCAGAGTTCTATCTGAATTTAAGGAAGAAGCTGATTGAATATCATCTTCATCAACAGTAAAGATCCAACTTATATTGTTTTAATCAATAAGCTTTGAAAAGCTAAGTAAGGTTGGATCAGAAGGATCAGTCAATCCAAGAACTGATCAAGAAGACTACATCAATAGAGAAATCTAGCTGGTGAAGTTTTCAGTAACTCTTTACTCACAAATTCTTATAGGATCTTCTATTAGATCTGAGATTGTAAGACTAAAATTATAAAGGCTGAGGTAGGGCTGTGTGTCTGAGGTATGACTTATGGTAAGTCTGAGTTGTAAGCCTAATTATAAAGGCTGAGGTAGGATTTTAGAGTAGAATCTGAGATAGGACTTGTGTTAAGTCTGAGGTGTAGGAACCATCTTTTGTTTTGAGATTGTAAGATCTGAGGATCTGAGCCAGTGGAAGTAAGTTAGGCTGAATCAAATTATCCGCTAGATAGGTGAAGGAGGAAAGTGGATGTACCCATATCTTGAGGAACCACTATAAGTCTGGTGTTTACTGTGATGTGTTTATTTTATGTAGATTGATTAATCTGTGCTGAAAGAAGTCTTATAACTGTTTGCCTAAAAATTAAAAAGATACAAAAAGATTAGAACCTATTCACCCTCTAGGTGTTTAGGCTCTTGAAATAAAGTCTTTATATTTGACTTGGAGATCCAAGATAAAAAAAATTTCAGAGAACTTGGGGCCGATCATCTTTATCGACTAGAGAATACTGCTACAGATTCACTAGTGGAGGCCGACATTGAGGACAAATTCCCTGAAAAATGCCTTCTCAACATCGAAATAGTAACAAATTCCTCTACACCTTGGTTCGCAGACTTGGCCAATTACTTAGTGGCTCGAGTCCTTCCAAAAGGTTTTTCAAGTCTGCAAAAGAATAAATTTTTTTCTGACCTGAAAAATAATTTTTTGGAAGACCCATTTTTATTCCGAGTATGTGCGGACCAAGTGATTAGGAGATGTATTTCGAGCGACGAAGGTTTAAAAATCTTCCGGCACTACCATGAAGGACAAACTGGCAGACATTATCAAGAAAACCGGACTGAGTGGAAGGTACTTGAAGCGGGCTTCTTTTCGCCAACATTATTCTAAGATGCTCAGAAATTGGTAAGCACCTACAATAGCTGTCAACGGTCAGGTAGTATTTCCCTTTGGGATGAAATGCTGCAGAACTTATTTATCGAATGCAAAATATTTGATCTGTGGTAATAGATTTTAAAGGACCTCTACCTCCATCTTTTAAAAATCGTTATATTTTGGTAGCGGTTGACTACGTTTAAAGGTGGGCAGAAGCTCAAGCTTTGCCCACTAATGATGCGAGAGTTATCGTGAAATTTTTGAAAAACTTATTTTACCATTTTGGCATGCCTCGTGCAATTGTTAGTGATCGCGACACACATTTCTATAACACCCAATTAGCAAAAATTTTATCAAAAAAAAGAGTCAATCACAAACTAATCACCGCTTATCACCCACAAACGAGCAGCCAAGTGGAGGTAGTTAATAGGGAACTTAAGCATATTCTTGAGAAAATTGTAGCCATCAATCAAAAACATTGGTCTCTTAAGTTTGACGATGCATTTTGGGCTTATCACTCGGCATACAAAACTGCTATCAGTTGTACGCTTTATCCTTTAGTCTAGGTAAAGCGTGTCATCTTCTTGTAGAATTAGAACATCGCGCATACTGTGCGCTAAAATTTTTAAACTTAGATACGAACTTAGCCTCCGAACAAAAAAATTTCAACTAATCGAACTTGATGAATGGTGTGCCAACGCCTATGAAAGCAATAAATTTTCTAAGGAGCAGTCTAAGTTTTATAATGATAGAAAAAAAATTTCCAAAATATTTTTCTCCGAGAGATCTCGTCCTTCTTTATAACTCACGCCTTAAACTTTTTCCAAGAAAATTAAAATCCAGATGTTCCAGACCCATTTCTATTAAAAATGTTTGGCCATATAGGACTGTTCTTATTTCTCAACCTGAACTAGGCTGTTTTAAAGTAAATGGACACTACTTAAAACTTTACCTTGCGGGGGACTTTTCAACTAAACAAAAGGAATCATACACCCTCCCTAATATATGAATCATTTAACTAAATAAGTCAGGTTATGCGGCGGTAAACAAGTGCTTGTGGGAGGCACCCCATAGTTATCTATTTTCTATACATGTTTTTTGTAGGTTTTTCTTACGGCCTCCCCGACCTTCTATCAAGAATGCCTCTTTACTATATTGTACTTTCAGTTTTGTATATATCATCTTTTTTTCATGCTTATGCAACAACATAAATATGAGGGTGTGTTTTCTTTCTAAAAAACTGCATTTATACGTATATATATTTTTTAAAATCTGTTTTTTAGTCTTGTTTTTTGTACATAATATTTCCTTATCAAATTTATGTATATATTTGCTTAAATAATATTATATATATAATAAAAATAAAAATAAAAAAAATAAAAATCTTATTGTATATATTTTTTGCTTAATCAATCATCCGAATTTTTTTTTAAAACCCCTACTTCATTTATCTCTTTTCCAAAAAAAACAAAAAAATATTTCAGTTGATAATAAGTAGTTATCTAGTTTTCCAATTTACCGGTCGTTTATTTATTATAAATAGATATATGTAAATATCCGGGGTTAAGTTTTCAAGAATATCTTGTAAATGTTATTTAAAGTTAGAGGATTTATTTTGAGCACTACTTCTGGTTTACGATAAGTAGAGGCATGTGTATTATGTTAGCTAAACCTCTATAGACTGTAATTATCTTAACTTCACTCTTATCGAAATATAGGAATTTTTAAGTTATTATAGTTGCCCTAGAAATCTTTTATCAAAAATAATTTTTGAAACCCCCTATCTATTTGTTTGGCAAGTTTTCTTACGCACGCAAACATCTAGCAGTATGTGCTCTTAGAAAAGAAAAGTTCTTATTTCAATGGGAATAAGATTTTGTTTCGTAAATATAAACATCCAATACTTGTTAAAAGATTATATGAAATGGAATATGTGCTCCTAAACATCTACATTTGGTTAAAATAAAGTTCAGTTCTGCAAAGTTTTTTTTCTTCTTTATAAAATATTTTTTTAAGAAGTTGTAACAAAGTAGAAATCTAAAAATGATGAGAGGATAAAATTAATCACCTTCTATATAAAAGCCTATTTTATAGGCAAGAACGCCAAGTTTATACCCCATATCCCATAAAAACACAACAAATTGATCTAATTTTGCTTAAAATTTTGAGTGAGCATAAATAATATGTTATTTATTTTCCACATATCTCTTTCAAGGTACGGTTTTTATAATTTCAATCTAACTTTTTATTAATGATTGCAATATTACTTACTATTTGGTTTTATCAAAAAGTCTTTTGGCTACAAACATTTATCTCTAGCTAAAGAGTTTGCATAATGTAGGACTTAACTCTTTATACTCCGTATATTAATGTCTATCTTCCCTTAGTTTAATAAATTTATTATTAAATTAGAAATTTTATAACTGTTTGTATAGTCGACTCATACTTTTGATTTGGAGTAACAAAGCTTATGTATGTGGATATTTGATGAGTAACAATATATATATATATACAAGCAGTCGTGCACGGGGGATGTAACATCCCATTTCTGACCAGACCCCTAGGAGAGGTTTTGTCAAGACCAAGTCATGACAAAACCCTAGGAGGCCAAAGAAGGCCAAGTAACCAGGGCTCAAGGAGGAAATCACCTTGGTCTGCAAATAGTAGGTTAGAAATTTGGCTAAAACAGGATTTTGGCTTGGGCGTTCAGTTTGTCGAGTGCACTCAAAGCCAAAGGCTGGCTAGCATTGAGTGCGTCGAGTGCACTCAATGCCATAAGCAGAATGGCGTTGAGTGCACTAACTGCACTCAATGCCATCTTTTAGGCTGGATTGCATTGAGTGCGTCGAGTGGACTCAACGCCATGAGCTGAACGGCGTTGAGTGCACTGACTGCACTCAACGCCATCCTATATAGACTGGATGGCATTGAGTGAGCTGAGCTCACTCAACGCACTAGTCTGGATGGCATTGAGTGAGCTGAGCTCACTCAATGCCGTAGTCTGGATGGCGTTGAGTGAGTTGAGCTCACTCAACGCAATAGTCTGGATGGCGTTGAGTGATCTGAGCTCACTCAACGCCATAGGCTAGATGGCATTGAGTGAGCTGAGCTCACTCAACGCCTTTTTACTTAGAATTTTTTTTGAAAGATTTGGCTTGGTTGCTGGTTCAGTTGAACCGGTCCGTTTCGAGAAGTCGGACAAGAGGTGTTAATTAGCTGTTTCTTTTATTAAGACCTAATTAAGTCTTATTTTAAAATGTAGACCGGTCAAGTGGAGTTATGTCATGTGGCTGTCGTTTTTGAAAATGAAGAACGGTTTCGGCCATGGTCGAGAACCAGCTTTCACGGCCAGTAATGGCACTTGATGTCATGGCCCCCCTTCCCCTCATCTTTAATGGCTGGATTAGACTCCTCTAGGGAAGAGGAGGAGTTTTAAGGAGTTACTTGGCTAGATTAAGCCAGGTTCACCCCACCTCCTCCATGGCCGAGCAAAGCTTTCAATGGCATTAATGGCCATTGAAGTTTTGTCCTCTCCCCTCCTTAACCGAGCCTTTAAACACCATCAATGGCCCAAGAGGAACGTTTCCCATCCTTTACCTGAATATTTTCAGCCCTCCCACCATGCTGTTACAAAAGTCGAGCGGCTCCACTATCAGAAATGGCTTTCCGTCGATCTGCACGCCTTTAGCCCGCGAACAAGGTCCTCCCCTCCTCTCTCTCTACGAGGAGATCTTAGCCTTCCTTAGTATTAAGTATTGGTCTCAACTAAGCCTGATCAGGAAGAGCTTCTCTTCCTAGTTTTCCCTACAACAACATAGCTCTCGGTTTCGCTGGAAAACACCACTCCGGCAGTCGCGCCGCCGCCCGGTGATGGCCCCCACCTCAACGGAGGTGGTGGTGGCAGTGGCCGGCCAGGCAGGAGGTTGGATGGCCGGCAACAACATCTGGAATGCGCTCCAGGTCGGGCTCATCACGGCCCTTGGTAGGAGGAAGAAGACGACCCAACACTGTTTGATCTGCTTCAAGATCTGTGCTGATCATTTAAATCCTTTCCTTTAAAAATGATTTTCTGTACTAAGATAACAGTCACTTTAGAAAATTAATGAAAAATACATAGATTCTGTATATGAGGAAATGGTCAACATATAATTTGTAGCTCTCTGGGTCTACTTTATTTTAAAATTTGTTTGGGTCAATTTGGTCAACTGGTTTGACCAGGGTCCCTCTTTTGGTGGAATCTACACCTAAAGTTAAGCAGAGATTAAAATATGTACCCACCCTTCACCCCTTGGCCAAATGACCTGAAACTTGGGCAGGGGGTTACTCCTAGCTATATCTATGGCCTATCCAAAAATGAGAATTTTTGGAGGTACTTTGTATATGGTTTTTATTTTTATTTAATAATACTAAGGTATTTTAATTAAGAGGTCTAATGACCTCCAAACCCTCCCAAATTTTTGTGAGTGGTCCCAGAGATCATCATAAGGCTCTGTATTATTTATTATCTCATTTAGAGATGTTTTAGATTGCAAAAGAATAAACCTAGGCTTACCCCTATTAAGGGGTTTAAGGTCAAAGTGCACTTTGTGATTTGAGTGGTCAAATCACCTCAATAGAGGCTGAGATTTTGATCACTAACTAGGAATGATTTCTAGCACCCTCTCATGGATTTTGAGGTCGATAGGGGTAGATTTGCCCCAGGACCCAAGGACAAACCCTAAGGATGGTTCTTGGTGGTTTGTGAAGGGCAGGTGGTCAAATGACCTTGATATGATTTGAAACATGGTGGAGAGGATTCTAGGGTAGCTAGAATCCTCTGGCAGAAATCTAAATAGATTTTAAAGTGAATAAGTCCCTAAAAACCCTAACCCTAGTTTAAGGGCACAAATCTTGTGGTGATAGAAAAAGTTATTAAAACTCACTAAACTGTGGTGAAACTTGGGTAGTGTAGGTTTAAAGTTAGTATGAACCCCTAGAAATTTAATTGAGAATTTTGGAACTTTATTTTTAGTACTTTTTTCACAAGTCTGAAAAAGGGCAATTTTGGTAAATAATTTATTCAAAGCTCTTTTATTGCTGCAAAATTATGAAACTTTGTCAGGATATTTGTAGGGTATGAATTGTCATACTAGAATTTTTGTATAATTTTTTGAAGCTTAAATGCATTACTTGCCCCTTTAATTTATGATTTCTAAAATATTCCAAAGTTAAGGAATAATGATTTAAACCTTGCAAAAATAATATGAGATTTGGATTTGCTGTTAATTTACTATTTAGTATTTGTCATAATTTTGTGGAGCCTTATACAAACCTGAAATGTGTACTTCATGTTTAAAATCTCCATATTATAGTTTTTGAAGAAAATAATTAAATATAGGTTAAATTAGGAAAATTATGAATTTCTGATTTTAGACTAAGTAGGACATGATAGACCTCCAGTAAATTTTATAGGAGTTTTGGAAGATAATTTGGAGTACCTCCCTTTGTGCATCTCATATAGTTTATGATGGTTTGCGTTTAGTCGAAACTGCATAAGTTATATTAAGGTGCAAAATGATCTTGGGAATTGGAGTATTAGCAAGATGACTAGGAATAAATAAGAATATACCCTCAGTGGTCAAGATAGGGATAGGGTGGTAGGTTGTCTTGTCATAAGAGGTGCTCGGGATCGACGAAAGGTCATCCTCCCCGGTAGGAGAGGAAGAGTCTTGATACACTAGGGTTAGATCCAAAGTAATTGAAAAGGGATCGGGTAATGGGTATTAACCAATAAAAGTAAGTGCCTTGCGAAAGGGAACGATGGGCTTCAGCTACCATCATAGTTCTTAGTGCCCTTTGAGAGCCCTTCACGGGGTATGTTGGGGGCAGTCCTGGGCTAATGTAAACCGTAGGAATAATAAACTAAAAGAGCAACTAGTATAACTAGAGTTTCATATTCACACACCCCGGTAGTTAGGGAGGTTAAATAGGTTGGTTTGATGGTCTTTCAGTCAGTAGCTTCTGAAGGTAGATGAACGGACGGGATAGTCCGGGGAGCCGAGGGCTCGAGGGTTTAAATACAGAATATGTAGGTGGGTCTTCGGTATTTGACTGTCATTCACACTGATGTCGGTACGTAGACTCGGCTGTGTTGGACACATAGCCAAAGAAAGTTTGGTGGATACAACCAGCACTAGTACGCGGATACTCTAGGTTATGTTCTTCTACAGGCGTACGGAATGGCTAGGCCCGGTAGTGTGGATACCCCCGCTTCGGAGTGGGGGGCCCGACCCACTGTCTCTGTTTGACACTACGGAGGTTCCTGGGAGTGAAGCTAGCTGCCCGAATAGGGGGAACAAAAGGTCTGTGCATATAGAGTCGTGTGCGTGAGTTGCACTTGCATGAATCATTGCATAGCATTTCATTATACTCATATTTGCATACAACCGACACCCCAACGTATAAATCGGTATGGGACTTTTTATATGATAGGAGCCTTGTAGAAGACTCCTTAACTTATATGTTTGTATGGGCACTCATATATGTTAAGGTTACTTACTTATTTTCTACTTTTCTTCTTTTATTTATATTGGTTACGACATGTTGACCTTACTGCTCCCTATCATAGAACTGCTAGATGTAATTTATTTTACTTAGCTGTTTATACAACATGAATGACTGTTATACTAGTTCCACGGTCATCCGTTTGCTTGCTCTTCACCTTTGTAGCTTCCCTTTCCTCCTCTCCGCTCGGTGCTTAGGAACCATGGGGGGAGGGATAGGGGATGATAGGGCTTAGTCTTTATGACTAATGGTTTTCGAATCACAACATTATAGGATCTCCTGATGGGAGACAGGGACAAGCAGTCCAGGGACCAACACCAGTGGAGTACGATGCGCATGGAGGTGGGCTAGTCTAGTTCCGGAGTAACTGTGACTAGCTCAGTGAGTGATTAGTCTTTCTTATAGCTTCTGTGATGATTGATTTGTAGTGAGGACTCTGGTGTACCGGGCTTGAGCCCGTTTTAAAATTTCATCTGTACTGATCTTTTGTAGTACTCTACTTTCTTTATATTGATGGACTTGCTGTGATTTTATTTCATATATGATTATGTGGACATGTTATATTTACTTCTCTCCCTATTGTGATCTAAAAAGGCCGGCAGAATAGGCATTTTGTAGTGGCAGCCTTCCCGAGTGTCGGTGCCACCGCAATGCGGTAATTCTGGGCATAAGACCCCGATGGTTGAAAAAGAAAAAAAAATGGGGTCTTACAAGTGGTATCAGGGGGAGACCTCGATCGAAAGAGAAGTAGTCCACAAACCTTGGGCCACCCCCGTGCGAGCTTAGTTTGCGGAGAAACTAGCAGCGAAAGCAGTGGTATGCCCATAAGGGAAATCACATGTGAAAGTCCGTCCTATCCCTTTCTTGTATTCCATTCATACGCTATCAAACAAATGGAATTTTTTCTTGTAGCCTGCGACGAATCCTACACCACAGTAGGGGACACCTCAGGCTCCGAATGTTGTCCCGCCTCCACTAGCTCCAGCTCCGTTCCAGCAGACAGAGATGGGGCAAACACTGACGTCCATTCTGGAGGCCTTTAGAGCTCAGCAAGCCCCAACCCCACAGCCACACCCCGGGGCCATTTGGATGAGTGTCTTTCGGGGACTTTCCCCTCCATCCTATGAGATACAATCTATGAGATGCTTTCGGGGATTCGATGCCCCACTGAGGAGGCAGTTTCTTTGGCCGTCTCTTGCCTGGAGTCACATGGAAAGAGGTGGTGGAAGTCACAACTGGACACCACTTTTGCGGGTATAGATTGCATAGATATTACTTGGGAGGAGTTCAGAGCAGCACTCCTGGGACATTTCGTATCTCAGTCGGCGAGGGATGAGCTGGAGGATAGGTTCCTGCGGTTGAGGCAGGGGAACATTACAGTGCTAGAGTATTATCAGGAGTTTACTCACCTGGCCCGCTATGCGGACGCTTATCAGTTAGACGACGCTTGCTATTCAAGGAGGTTTTATATGGGACTATAAGATGACATTAGACAGGCCCTCCTCTTCTTCATGGAGGGGAGTTTGGCCAGGATTCTAGAGATGGCTAAAAATAGAGAAGCGGATCAGCTTACAGTCAAGAATCGGAAGAGACCGACAGACAATGTAGTGATTAGAGGTCATAGAGACCATCATCGAGGCCAAGTTATTGGGGAGAGAAGGAATGGGGATCAAACTCATCAAGAGATTGGGAAGGAGCAGAAGATTTAGGGCGTATTGGCTCCCCAGCCCTTACAGATGCTGGAGATGCCAAGGACAGCAGAGCAGGCACCAGTATGCTTTCAGTGCAATTAGCCAGAGCATATAAAGAGGAATTGTCCTATGAGGCGAGCACCCCCACTAACACTTCAGGGCGCCCCACCTCCCCAGCAGTTTAGCAGCTGAGGATACGATCAAGGACGAGGATATCAGGGTCGAGGCCACAGGCCAGAGAGGGAGCATGTTTATGCTCTAGACCTGACACAGCCCCGGACCCAGAGCAGGTTATCGTAGGTATGTCAGTACTTTTAAATTTTTCTTTCCCTTCCTAGGAACTAGTTTTCTAGACATAGCCTAGTTAGAAATTAAGAGAAGACAACTATAACCAGAATACTAAGACACTTAATTACCTCAGGCATAATTTTCATCAGCGGCAAGCCCGCTCACACGCTCTTCGACACCGGTGCTTCGCACTCATTTGTGTCAGAAGATTTCGTGAAAGGACTTGTAAGCGTGTAGCAGTTCACCGAAAAGATAATGAGGGTGCGCCTACCCGATAGATCATAGTTAATGACCTCTGCTCAATGCAATATGGAGGCGGAGATCGGCGGGAAGGAATTTGAAGCACCAGTGATGATTCATAGGATGCCAGATTACGATCTGATCCTGGGCATGACATGGCTATACTGGAACCATGACCAGATTGACTGCGTGGCAAAGAGGATCACCGTGAGCCACGGGGACTCCTTCATTGTTATCGAAGGTATTATACCAGCACCTCGCATATTATTTTCACCTGTGCTGGCCATCAAGGCCCATCTGCAGGTGGAGGAAGTTTATTAGGTTCTTTTTGAGGTGGTCGTTGCCAAGGACTCCATTTCTGATATTCAAATAGGGTGATACTTTGCTGATGTTTTTCGGAGAAGCTAGCAGGGCTACCCCTGTACCGAGAGAAGGACTTCCAGATTCAGCTCATACCAGAGGCTAAGCCGGTATCCAGAGCTCCCTATCAAATGTACCTGAAGGTGTTGGTTGAATTTCGAAGCCAGCTTCAGGAGTTAGTGGAGGTCGGGTTCGTCTGGCCTAGCTCTTCACCATGGGGAGCTCCGGTGTTATTCGTTAAGAAGAAGGATGAAACTCTTCGACTGTGTATAGATTACCGGGCCCTGAATAGGTTGACGGTCCGGAATACTTATCCCTTTCCAAGGATAGATAAGCTATTTAACCAGCTGGAGGGATCCCATTGGTTCTCAAAGCTGGATCTGAGATCGGGGTACTACCAGCTTCGCATTCGGGAGGAGGACATCCCGAAGACAGCCTTCAGCAGTAGATATAGTTTGTATGAGTTTGTTGTGATGCTTTTTGGGCTCAGGAATGCACCCTCCGCATTCATGACCTTGATGAACCGAGTGTTCGAAGAGTATCTGGATGTCTTAGTTATTGTATTCATCGACGAAATCCATATCTATTCGGGGTCGGAGGAGGAGGATGCGAGGCATCTGGCCTTGACCTTGGAGAAGCTGCGAGAGTATAAGATGTATGCCAAGTACAGCAAGTGCCAGTTCTAGCTAAAGGAGGTGGCCTTTTGGTCCATGTCATTAGTGGAGCAGGTTTGGCAGTAGATCCGGCGAAGGTCTAGGCAGTACGGGATTGGCCACCACTAAAGACGCCCTCGGATGTTCGAAGTTTCTTAGGACTTGCCGGTTATTATCGGAAGTTCATAAAGGGGTTCTCTCAGATTTCCCTCCCTCTTATGTTTCTGACGAAGGAGTCTCCTTTTATTTGGTCGCCACGATGCAATTCTGCTTTTCAGGAGCTAAAGGATCGTCTTACCTCGGCTCCCATCTGCTCTTCCTTTAGGGAAGGAAGTATTTAAGGTGTACACAGATGCTTCCTATCAGGGGATGGGTGTCGTTCTGATGCAGAACAGGCACGTAATAGCCTATGCCTCCTGTCAGCTAAAGCATCATGAGAAGAAGTACCCCGTGCATGACTTGGAGATGGGGGAAGTTGTTTTTGTTCTTAAAATCTGGCGGCCCTACCTCTACGGAGTTAACTGTGACTTCTTATAAGACCACAAGAACTTGAAATACGTAGAAACACAGAAGGAGTTAAACATCAGGAAGAGACGCTGGGTGGAGTTTTTGTCGGACTACCAGTATACCATGCACTACCATCCAGGGAAGGCAAACATGGTCGTAGAAGCTTTGAGCCGGAGGGCGACTACGTCTTGAGTAGGCCCGCAGTTGATGGCCTTGGAGTTATCTAAATAATTCGAGGAGATGCAGATATTACTAGTGTCCGAGGATGACCCGGAGTTATACATGGAGTACCTTGGATCGATGGTTACCACTGATGATATTCGGTACCGCATCAGAGATGGGTAGAAGCTAGATGTGAGGGCTGAGCCGATATTCAGAGCTTTGGAGGAAGGCACGACAGGAGATTACTCTATGAGGGATGGTATCCTATGTTTCAGAGGCAGGGTTTACATACTGGCAGGAGGACTGATCCGGGAGGACATTATGACAGAAACTCACTGCAGCCGATACTCGGTGCACCCGGGAATCACAAAGATGGTAAAATATTTGAAGAGGATGATGTACTAGCCGGGTATGAAGGATATTACGTACTTTGTGACGCATTGCGAGGCCTGCCAACTGGTAAAGGAAGAGTGTAGGAATTCGGCCGGCTTACTGCAGCCACTTCCGGTGCCGGAGTGGAAATTTTAGGATATAGCCATGGATTTCATTAATGGGCTACCTCGATCCCGTGTGGTAAATGAATCGATCTGGGTGATAGTGGACCTATTAATGAAGGTGGCTAGATTCATTCCAGTGGCGAAAGACACCCCGGTTTGTGTATTAGTATGGAGGTTCATTGAGCAGTTTATGCGTTATCATGGGGTGCCCAAGACTATCGTTTCAGATCAGGATGGGCGGTTTACATCCAGGGAGTGGAGGTAAGTTTAGGCCCATCTGGGTTCTCGGTTGACATTCAGCACGACTTTTCACCCTCAGACCGACGGGCAGACAGAGCGCACCAACCGTACACTGGAAGATCTTTTGCGTCTGTGTATTTTGGACCGCGGCAAGCCTTGGGAGAGGTTGCTTCCACTGGTCAAGTTTTCGTATAACAATGCCCATCAATCCAGCATAGGCATAGTTCCATATGAGGCATTGTATGGATGAAGGTACAGGACCCCACTATCATGGGTTTAGGATATGGATCCGCATGCACTAGGCTCGAAGTTTGTGGGGGATACGGATGCTCAGATTAGATTGATCCGGGACAGGATGTTGGAAGCCCATATTAGGCAGGCCAAATATTACGATGTGAGGCATCGTCAGGTGGAGTTCCAGGTGGGAGACCGAGTTTTCTTGAAGATACGGCCGATGCACGGAGTCTCGCGGGTTTATGGGCGGAAGAAGTTTAGTCCTAGATATATGGGGCCTTACAGGATCCTGGAGCGGACTGACCCCTTGGCTTAAATACTGGAGCTACCGTCGGAGTTAGCGGGATTGCATGATGTCTTCCATATCTCCTCACTATGGAGAGCTCTGCTATGCCCTATGCAGCTGGTTTCCACAGCAGACAGCCCGATGGCCTCAGATCGATCAGTCAACTTGGAGCTGGTCAAGATCGATGATATGGTAGTGCGGGTCTTGCGACCTAAGAAGGTTCCGTTAGTCAAGGTTCTGTGGAGCAATCATAGGAAGAAGGAGCATACATGGGAGCCACAGGACCTGATGCAACAAAAATATCCGGAACTCTTCGAGTCAGGTATGCCTTAAACCGTAAGGATGTTACAATTTCTTCTATTCCTATAGAAACTCCCGTAGGCTTAACCTTAATTTCGGGGACAAAATTTTTATTTTTGTATATTGGGATTTGTAACATCCCATTTCCGGCCAGACCCCTAGGAGAGGTTTTGTCATGACCAAGTCATGAAAAAAACCCTAGGAAGCCCAAGAAGGCTAAGGGACCCGGGCTCAAGGAGGAAATCACCTTGGTCTGCAAATAGTTGGTCAGAAATTTGCTTAAGACAGGATTTGGGCTTAGGCGTTGAGTGCGTCGAGTGTACTCAACGCCAAAGGCTGGCTGGCGTTGAGTGCGTCGAGTGCACTCAAAGCCATAAGCAGAATGGCGTTGAGTGCACTGACTGCACTCAATGCCATCTTTCAAGCTGGCAGGCGTTGATTGCGTCGAATGCACTCAACGCCATGAGCTGAACGGCGCTGAGTGCATTGACTGCACTCAATGTCATCATGTATAGATTGGATGGCGTTGAGTGAGCTGAGCTCACTCAACGACATAGTCTGTATGGCGTTGAGTGAGCTGAGGTCACTCAACGTCGTAGTCTAGATGGCGTTGAGTGAGCTGAGCTCACTCAATGCCATAGACGGGATGGCGTTGAGTGAGCTGAGCTCACTCAATGCCATAGGCTAGATGGCGTTGAGTGAGCTGAGCTCACTCAATGCTATTTTACATAGAATTTTTTCTGAAAGTTTTGGCATGGTTGCTGGTTCAGTTGAACCGGGCCGTTTCGAGAAGTGGGCCAGGAGGTGTTAATTAGCCGTTTCTTTTATTAAGACCTAATTAAGTCTTATTTTCAAATGTAGACCGGTCAAGTGGAGTTATGCCACGTGGACGTCATTTTTGAAAATGAAGAACGGTTTTGGCCATGGCCGAGAACCAGCTTTCACGGCCAGTAATGGCACTTGATGTTGTGGCCCCCCTTCCCCTCCTCTTTAATGGCTGGATTAAATTCCTCTAGGGAAGAGGAGGAGTTTCTAGCCATTACATGGCTGGATTAAGCCAGGTTCAGCCCACCTCCTCCATAGTCGAGCCAAGCTTTCAATGGCATTAATGGCTATTGAAGTTTTTGCCTCTCCCCTCCTTAGTCGAGCCTTTAAACACCATCAGTGGCACAAGAGGAACATTTCCTAGCCTTTAACTTAAAATTTTGAGCCCTCCCACCATGTTGTTGCAGAAGTCGAGCGGCGCCACCATCGGAAATGGATTTCCGTCGATCTGCATACCTCCAGCCCGCAAACAAGGTCCTCCCCTCCTCTCTCTCTCTATAGGTATATCTTAGCCTTCCTTAGGATTAATTATCGGGCTCAACTGAGCTCGATCGGGAAGATCTTCTCTTCCTTGTTTTCCCCGCAACAACATAGCTCTCGATTTCGCTGGAAAAGACATCTCCGGTTGCCACGCCGCCGCCCGATGATGGCCATCACCTCAATGGAGGTGGTGGCGGTGGTCGGCCAGGGAGGAGGCTGGATGGCCGGCGACAGCGTCTAGAACATGCTCCAGGTCGGGCTCATCACGGCCCTTGGTAGGCGGAAGAAGACGACCTAGCACAGTTGGATCTGCTTCAAGATCTGTGTTGATCATTTAAATCCTTTCCTTTAAAAATGATTTTCTGTACTAAGATAACAGACACTTTAGAAAATTAATGAAAAATACATATGGGCTCTATTTGACAAAATGGTCAACATATAATTTGTAGCTCTATTTGTCTACTTTATTTTAAAATTAGTTTGGGTCAATTTGGTCAACTGGTTTGACCAGGGCCCCACTTTTGGTGGGATCTACACCTAAAGTTAGGTAGAGATTTATATGTGTGCCCACCCTTCACCCCTTGGCCAAGTGACCTGAAACGTAGGTAGAAGGTAACCCCTAGCTATATCTAGGGCCTGTACAAAAATGCGAATTTTTGGAGGTACTTTGTCTATGGTTTTTATTTTTATTAAATAATACTAAGGTATTTTAATTAAGTGGTCTAATGACCTCCAAACCCTCCCAAATTTTGGTGAGTGGTCCCTGGGTTTATCATAAGGCTCTGTATAGTTTATCATCTCATTTCGAGATGTTTTAGATTGCAAATGAATAAACCTAAGCTTTGCCCTATTAAGGGGTTTTAGGTCAAAAGTGCACTTCGTTATTTGAGTGGTCAAATCACCTCAATAGAGGCTGAGATTTTGACCACTGATTAGGCATGATTTCTAACACCCTCTCATGGATTATGAGGTGGATTGGGGTAGATTTGCCCTAGGACGCAAGGCCAAACCCTAAGGATGGTTCTTGGTGGTTTGTGAAGGGCAGGTGGTCAAATGACCTTGATATGATTTGAAACTTAGTGGAGAGGATTCTAGGGTAGCTAGAATCCTCTGGCAGAAATCTAAATTGATTTTAAAGTGAATAAGTCCCTCAAAACCGTAACCCTAGTTAAGGGTACAAATCTTATTATGATAGAAAAAGTTATAAAACTCACTAAACTGTGGTGAAACTTGGGTAGTATAGGTTTAAAGTTAGTATGAACCCCTGGAAATTTAATTGAGAATTTTGGAACATTATTTTTAGTACTTCTTTCACAAGTATGAAAAAGGGCAATTTTGGTAAATAATTTATTCAGAGCTCATTTATTGCTGCAAAATTATGAAACTTTATCACGATATTTGTAGGGTATGATTTGTCATACTGGAATTTTTGTATATTTTTTGGAAGCTTAAATGCATTACTTGACCCTTTAATTTTTTATTTCTAAAATATTCCAAAGTTAAGGAATAATGATTTAAACCTTGCAAAAATTATATGAGATTTGGATTTGCTGTTAATTTGCTATTTAGTATTTTTTATAATTTTGTGGAGCCTTATACAAACCTGAAAAGTGTACTTCATGTTCAAAATCTCCATATTATAGTTTTGGAAGAAAATAATTAAATATAGGTTAAATTAGGAAAATTATCAATCTCTTATTTTAGACTAAGTAGGACATGATAGACCTCCAATAAATTTTATAAGAGTTTTGGAAGACAATTTTGAGTACCTCCCTTTGTGCATCTCATATAGCTTAGGATGGTCTGTGTTTAGTCAAAACTGCATAAGTTATATTAAGGTGAAAAATGATCTTGGGGATTGGAGTATTAGCAAGATGACTAGGAATGAATAAGAATGTACCCTCAGTGGTCAAGATAGGGATTGGGTGGTAGGTTGTCTAGTCATAAGAGGTGCTCGGGATCGACGAAAGGTCGTCCTCCATGGCAGGAGAGGAAGAGTCTTGATACACTAGGGTTAGGTCCAAAGTAATTTAAAAGGGATCTAGTAATGGGTATTAACTAATAAAAGTAAGTGCCTTGCGAAAGGGAACGATGGGCTTCAGCTACCATCATAGTTCCTAGTGCCTTTGAGAGCCCTTCATGGGGTATGCCGGGGGCAGTCCTGGGCTAACGTAAACCGTAGAAATAATAAACTAAAAGAGCAACTAGTTTAACTAGAGTTTCACCGTCACACACCCGGTAGTTAGGGAGGTTGAATAGGTTGGTTTGATTATCTTCCACTCGGTAGCTTATTAAGGTAGATGCGCGTACGGGACAGTCTGGGAAGCCGAGGGCTCGAGGATTTAAATAAAGAAGAAGGGGGTGGGTCTTCGGTATTTGACTGTCGTTCACGCCGACAGCGGTACGTATACTCGGCGGTGTGGGACACTTAGCCAAATAAAGTCTGTTGGATACAGCCAGCACTAGTACGCGGATACTCTAGGTTGTGTTCTTCTAAGGGCATACGGAAGGGCTAGGCCCGGTAGTGTTGATACCCACATAGGAGCCGGGGGCCCGACCCACTGTCTCTGTTTGCCACTACGGATGTTCCTGGGAGTGAAGCTAGCTTCCCGAATAGGGGGAACAAAAGGTCTGTGCACATAAAGTTGCGTGCGTGAGTTGCACTTGCATAAATCATGGCATAGCATATCAATACACTTATATTTGTATACAATCGACCCCACAATGTATAAATTGGTATGGGACTTTTTATACGATGGGAGCCTTGCAGAAGACCCCTTAACTTATATGTTTGTATGGGAAATCATATAAGTTAAGGTTACTTACTTATTTTCTACTTGTCTTCTTATATTTATACTGCTTACTACATGTTTACCTTTACTGCTCACTATCATAGAACTGCTAGATGTACTTTATTTTACTTAGCTGTTTATACACTATGAATGACTGTTAGACTAGTTCCACGGTCATCCGCTTGCTTACTCTCCACCTTTGTAGCTTCCCTTTCGTCCTCTCCGCTCTGTGCTTAGGAGTCATGGGGGGAGGGGGAGGGGATGATAGGGCTTAGTCTTTATGACTAATTATTTTCGAACCACAACATTACAGGAGCTCCGGATGGGAGATAGGGACCAGCAGTCCAGGGACCAGAACCAGTAGATTACGGTGAGCATGGAGGTGGGTGATGATCATTTTCACAAAGTCTAACCTTGATGCGGAGTCATTCTACATTTTATCATAACTATGTAGATGGGCATAAGCTAGATTGAATTGTCTTTCAGGCAAGTGCACCTATCAATCATAGTATAAGAGAAGCCTATATCTCGTATCGTATTCCACAAGGTCCTTTCAACTACTTGTACTCACTCTCACTCTATTATCATACCTACATTTAAAATTGCATTCTAACATAGATTAATCCTAACTATGACTACTTGGATAAAAATTGTATTGGAGAGTTACAAAAATAATTTCAAGCCGAAAGTTAAGAGCATTCAATGAACATCATCATTTTGTGTAATCATGAAATAACAAAACTATCAAATTCATTGTATTGTAAAGGGTTAAACTAATTATCAAATTCTCTCTCGAGCAATTTGAAATTTAAATCTAAGTTAAGTAAATCTTCTCTCGAACAATTTACAATACTCAAATTTGCATTGAATGAAATACCCTATCTACTACATAGATTCATGGAACTTTATCTCTAAAATACCATAATTCCATCATTTCGTATTCTAATTTTCCAAGAAACATATCTCTCGATCATGAATTTTAGATTACAAAGAGAAATAACACATAAATATGAAGATTTAATCATCATCCAAAGAATCTAATTTCTCAATCTAGACATTTGGAATTCATGTAAAAGTAAATAATCATTCATAACAAGGATAATCCTCAAAATTTGCATTGAATGAAATACCCTGAAATTGATTTAAACAAGAAGATACATGATTACTAATTTGTTCAAACACATTGTTCATGAAAATTAAAAGGTAAATAAAGTTGGATTACCAAGAGAGATACAAGATTAAATGAGATAAATTGAAGAATAAATGCATACGAATATCTCCTTCATGCCTTCCTTCTCTTGGGTGCTCCACTTTCGTTCTCCAGAAAATCTCCAAACAAAAATGATCCAAAAAGTCCAGAATACAATTTTTCTCCAGGTTTTTATAGTCTCATAGCAAACATGGTCGAACACGGGTTCCGACACGGCCGTGTTGCAGGCCGTGTGGGCAGTTCCAAGGCAGTTCCACACGAGCAGACGTGTTTGGTCATGGGCCGTGTTGGATGACACGGGTACTGACACAGCCATGTTGGAGAACACGGCCATGTTGTTCTTCATGTTCTTCGGACACGGGTAGGACGGATTTAATTCTTCAATTTGTCCCGAAAAGGACACGGTCTGGACACACGGGCGTGTTCAAACCCGTGTTCGACCAATTCTTCTGCTTTGATCAGCCCTGCTGGTCCCGTCAACTCCCCTGTTTGCTCTAAGACTTTTAGTTCCACTGGTTAGTCGTACCTGCATTAGAGAAATGACGTAGTTAGTGGGGAGTTCAATACATAAAATAGTAAAGACTCTAACCTATGCTCTACTATTCATGACAATACCAATTCTCAACTATTTTGCGCAATTACTTGAGTAAAGAGGTAGAAAATAGTGGACATGATTACAATTATGATAGTCAGAATCTATCATAATTGTACTCATCAAATACCCCCAGACTTGAGTGTTTGCTTGTCCCTAAGCAAACTAATTCAAACAATTGAGTTACCGATACATAATTCTTCTTCCGCACACTGATTGTTTTGAATTCAAATAGAAATTTGATGCTGTAATTGTATAAGAAATAGTATAGCAGACTTTTCTAAATATAACTTTTTCTTAAAAAATCCTCCAATACATATCTTAACTATTTTTCGCTCTTTCTTAGAATTAGGATTATAGTTATCCATTACTATTGTAAGGAGAAAAGAACAATCTTAATAACATATGCATTAGTCTTTCAAAACTTAAACATACCCCTATTGATAATCATACACTTTCCTTTACACACCCTCTCCATAGCACTAATGAGAATTAGTAAAGTTGGATCCTTAGGACTTGTATGGTGGTGTAACCTTTTTGGCTTAGGATAGGTAATTATAGGTGGGGTAAGCAAAAAAATAACTCGATGGGTTTTTTTCTTCTTTGCACACCTAGATCACAATTGAGCCATTGGTATGGTCAATACCTTAACAAACATTGATATTCTACGAGCACCCCCAGACTTTGCACGTATTATACTTCCCATATATTTTTTTTTTTAAGATGGATACTCTATATATTTTTTTCTTTGTTTCTTAACCAAAGGTCCATAGTAGGGATCATTCTGAATGGGTGCAAAGTCACACTCACTCAGGCCACATATCACTATTTTTTTTTTAGGGACTTCATAGTAGGGATCATTCCGAATGGGTGCAAGTGTACACGCACTCAGGCCACATATCACTATGAAAATTCATTTCATGACGAACTCAATGATAGGTGTGCTACTAGGTGAGGATTTGCCTTGGTGAATTTTAGAGTTGGAATATCACAAAAATATAGGGATAAGGTCCAAATTGGGTGAGCAAGGGTATAATGTTTAAGGTTTTGGGATTTGAACAGCTCAAGCTATCCAAAAGGAGGCCTAAGTCATTTCCACCTTTACTAATTAACATGTGCAAAAGGTTTGAGGATCGTTGGTTAGTTCTAGACACCAATAGAGAAAAGTTTTGTTATTTTATTTTGATCTCCTAATACAAAATTATCAAAATATTGCATTCATCGACTCACTTTAGTATAGATAAATATATTTTCTAAAATGGAGTGATTATTAGTTAATAATATAAATGACAATCTTTTTAAACCAAATTATATGGAGAAAAGTAGGCTAATGAATTTCTATACGTAGTTACTAATCAACAAATTTGAACACGAATTCGGTTTACTCAGCATGCGAAAGTAAATTAGATAGTTATATTCCCAATGAGTGAAATACTGAAAGCTTAAAGAGAAGTAATAGAATGCTATGATAGAGAAAGAGTACTATGATAGAGATAATATAAGTAACTGTAATCATGCACCCCATTGTCAACACCAATACCCCCAGACTTGTGTTGCAATGTCCGCATTGCAAAAAAATAAAAAAAATTAAAAAAAAATTGAGGTAGAAATTGCACCAGGATATAGAGAACTGATAATCATGAATATAAAGGAGCACAGAATAAAACAATGAGCAAAAAAAAATTCTTTTGGATATACTGAACATGCTAATACAAGATCATGATAATAACAATAAAAAGGATACAACGCTACATAGCCAGATATACAGGGATATAAAATCAAAAATACATAGGAGTATCATCCTGGTCAGCCGGATCATCCTGAGTGTGAGATCGATGAGGAGCTGCCTGCGGTGGGCTAGTAATCCCTAAGTGTTGTCGGATCTGATATATGACGTCCTCAGTCCGCTGCTGCGTCTCCTCGATACGCTGAAGGCGCGGCGATAGCTGAGTGTCATAGAAGTGCTGGAGCTCCTGTGCATATCGAGACTGCCGCGGAGGCTGGGCAGAAGTGGACTCCCCCTTAGTATACGTCGAGCGGGCCGGGGGAATGAGAGGCTCATCGAGGTCTGGATCTACCTCATCGTCGTCGTTGTGGACATGACGTCCACGACTCGCAATGGTATATGTAATCCCACCCCGGCCTTGACGTGCTGTAACGAGGCAGATGGATCGAAGACTTGCCATGGTGATGGGCATAGTCTTTGCTACCACCGCCATCGGGGGAAGAGGGAAGAATATGCCCATATTCCTTGCCAAGCGCGTAATGTAACGGGCTACACAAATGGACTCGACGCGGGAGTTCTCCGCCTGATGAAGAATGAATTGAGCAAGCATATAACCTAAGTGGATGGGGTAACGGGCTGTCATGCTTTGCAGATAAAGGATGTCCTGTCGGCTAACTACGCCGGAGCTTTCGCCCCGGCCGCTCAGAGTATGGCTAAGCAGATGATGAACGTAATGTACGGCGGGGGAAACCAGCTTTGAGTCCTTAGACCTCTTGGCTTCGTAGGGCTCGGTGTCAAAGGATAGACGGCGCCAAATATCGCCCGCCTGGTCGCGACTGGGGAGACTAAAATTCAGATCAGAGTAGGCGTCACTAAAGAGGAATGCCTCTTCGTACACTCCTAAATGTTGTGTAAACTGGATGAGAGATAGCGTATAGAAGGCGCCTCCTACCCGAAAGGAGATATTCCCCTCGGTTGGTCTTCCATTATCGGTCAAGGAGGGTCGAAGGTTTAAATAGAAGGTGGACAAAAACTCGAGCGTGAGTTCGCGGAAACCTAACTCTTCTATGGCAAAAAAACCTTGCCACCCTATTACAGAAATTAATTCCTTAACATTAGCAGCAAGACCTATGGTTTCCAAGACGTCCCAGTCTATCATTCATATGTCCTGAAATTTCTTAGCTTGCAGGCGGTTATAGCGGTTAGTATGCACTGCATCTGTGAAAACTAAGGGTTGAACGACGTCGCGTCTCTCAGTAGACAACGCTTGAAGTTCTGGTCTACGTCGGCGACCGCCTTGGCTACGTGAAGACGACATGATCTGAAAATAAAGGAACAAAATATTCTAAAGCGAATGAAGATGAAAAAATAGAGGAAATAAAAAAAAATCAAATAAATAAGAAGAGATTTGATGGATGTAAACCCAGGAATTATACCGATGATGTTAATAGCGAAGCGACGAGGCGATTGCACGAAATTGGGGGAGCTCTGGCTGTACTGGTTGCAGGAATGGAAAGGGGAGAAGGTGGAACTGATGGAATGAGCTCTCAAAAATCTGCCCCTATAAAAAGAAGTCGAACACGGGTGTACACACGGCCGTGTGTGCACCCGTGTTAAGGAATCGACGTGGGCGGGAAACACGGTCTTCAAGGAGACGTGTGGTCATTTTGCGGGAAATTGCTCGTGTCAGTTGGACACGGTTAACAACACGGCCGTGTCCACAACCCGTGTGGTCAATCTGACAGGTGGTTGGCTCGGACACGGTCGACAACACGGGTGTGTGTGGACCCGTGTCCTTCTCTGTATGAAATCACTTTAATTGGCCGTATCGACACGGGTGTGCACATGGTTTGGTGAACAGCCGTGTACATTAAAACACGGCCATAAACACGGGTGTGTGGAGACCCGTGTTATGCGCTAGCTTAAAATTGAAATGGCGATGAATGACACGGCAACACACACGGGCGTGTATTTGCCCGTGTGGTGCTCTGTAAATTTCTGCCTTTCCCTGGTTTAAATAGGGTGCACGGCTGGGTGACTGTGCGTGTGCTAGACATGGCTAAGCACACGGCCGTGTGCTTGGCCATGTACTCTTCTTAAATAGTGATTTCTCCTAAGTACTTTATTTGATTTTATTTTATTTTTCGGGGTAGAAATTTAAATAAAGTTTTCATTAAAATTTTTATAAACTATTTAGACAAGTTACTATTGAATTTTATATAGTCCCTTAGTCTAGATGAAGGCAGGATTCTAGGCGAGCAAAGGCTTGGGGAAGTGCACTATAATAAAGTTTTAACCGGTGCCCGTTGACTTTAAAATCTCCTTTTTCAGGATGAGTTAGTTCGACGGTGCCATAGGGGAAAATTTTTTTAACTTGGAAGGGTCCGGACCACTTAGACCTAAGCTTCCCTGGGAATAGACGCAGCCTAGAATTAAAAAGGAGAACCTGGTCACCCTCATTGAATGTTTTGGTTTTTCGGAGGTGACTGTCATGAAATAGTTTGGTTTTCTCCTTATAAATTCTGGAGTTCTCATATGCCATAGTCCTCCATTCGTCTAGTTCATTAAGTTGAAGTTTGCATTTTTCCCCTATAGAATTAGTATCAAAATTTAGAGATCGTATTGCCCAATATGACTTGTGCTCTAATTCTATAGGTAAGTGACAAGATTTACCATAGACTAATCTAAAGGGGGTGGTCCCTATAGGTGTTTTAAATGCGGTCCTATAAGCCCATAAACAATCGTTTAGTTTCCTAGACCATTGTTTTCTATTCCCTTCTATAGATTTTTCTAGGATACATTTAAGTTCTCTATTGGATACCTCAACTTGACCACTAGTTTGTGGATGATATGGTGTAGCTGTCCTATGTAATGACTCCATATTTCTGCAATACCTTATCTAGCTGTAGATTGCAAAAGTGAGAACCCCTATCGCTAATAAGTGTACGTGGTGTGCCAAATCGCGTAAATAGAGATTTCAGGAATTGAATTACTACTCTACAATCATTAGTAGGTAAAGCTTGTGCCTCAACCCACTTTGATACGTAATCTACAGCTACCAAGATAAATTTATTCCCGAATGAAACTGGAAATGGACCCATAAAATCTATCCCCCACACATCAAATACTTCACATTCAAGAATAAAGTTTTGCGACATTTCATGTAATTTAGAAATATTACCTATTTTCTGACAAGAATCACATGAAAGCACATACCTTTGGGCATCCATGAATAGAAGGGGCCAATAAAAACCCAAATCAAGAACCTTTTTCGCAGAGAGATTTGCTCCATAGTGACCACCAGTAGGACCTGAATGACACTGCTCCAGGATTTTCCACCCTTCCTCGGCTGATACACACCTTCGGATCACGGAATCTGCACATATCCGAAAAAGAAAAGGGTCCTCCCAAAAGTAATATTTCAAGTCGGAGAAAAATTTCTTTTTCTGCTGATATAAAAAATCCTGTGGGAGGACCTTAGCCACAAGATAGTTTGCATAATCTGCAAACCATGGATAATCATTGTTTACTTTCGAAGATAAGGCAAATAACGATTCCTCAGGGAATGCATCAGAAATTTCAGATTCTTCTAACATTGCTCGTAATGGATTTTCTAAACGTGAAAGATGGTCTGCCGCTAAGTTTTCTGCTCCTCGTTTATCCCTAATTTCAAAATTAAATTCTTGCAATAGAAGAACCCAACGGATTAAACGAGGCTTTGCGTCCGCCTTGGCTAGCAAATATTTAAGTGCAGAGTGATCCGTGTAAACTACTGCCTTGGACAATGTTAAATAGGATCTAAATTTATCAAAGGCAAAAACTACTGCTAGAAGTTCTTTTTCAGTAGTAGTATAATTCTCTTGTGCATTATTATGTGTTTTACTAGCATAAAATATAGGATGAAAATGTTTGTTTCGGCGTTGTCCTAGAACAGCCCCTACCGCAAAACTGCTAGCATCACACATGATATCAAAAGGCTGAGTAAAATCAGGTGCTATCATAATAGGAGAATTAATTAATCTCTCTTTTAAGAACTCAAAAGCATGTAGACACTCTTGATTAAAGAGAAAAGGTGTGTCCTTTTCTAAAAGTCTCGTAAGTGGTTTAGCAATTTTGGAAAAGTCTTTAATAAACCGACGGTAAAATCCGGCGTGGCCTAAAAAACTTCTCACTGCCTTAACGGATGTGGGTGGTGGTAACTTTTCTATTGTCTCTATCTTCGCTCTATCTACTTGAATTCCGTGATTGGAGATTTTATGACCAAGTACTAACCCTTCTTGTACCATAAAATGACACTTCTCCCAGTTAAGTACTAAGTGTGTTTTCTCACACCTCCTCAAAACGTTTTCTAAATTATTCAAACATAAATCAAAGGAATCTCCAAAGACGGAGAAGTCATCCATAAACACTTCCATGATATCTTCAACATACTCGTTGAAGATGGCCAACATGCATCTTTGGAAAGTAGCGGGGGCATTACATAGACCGAAAGGCATACGCCTATAGGCAAAGGTGCCGAATGGGCACGTGAACGTTGTTTTCTCTTGGTCTTCTAGGGCTATTGGGATTTGGAAATACCCAGAAAGTCCATCTAGAAAACAATAATACACATGCCCTGACAAGCGTTCTAATATTTGGTCAATAAAGGGTAAAGGGAAGTGGTCCTTCCTAGTGGCATCGTTTAGCATCCTATAGTCTATACAGACACGCCAACCTGTTATTGTTCGCGTTGGAATTAATTCATTTTTATCGTTTGCTACTACAGTTAAACCACCCTTCTTAGGAATGACTTGGACAGGACTAACCCATGAACTATCGGAAATAGGGTATATCTTACCAGCATCTAACAATTTAACAATTTCAGCCTTAACTACCTCTTTCATATTAGGATTAAGCCTACGTTGCGGTTGAATAGATGACTTATAGCTTTCTTCCAAAAGGATTTTATGAGGGCAAAAACTAGGATTAATACCTTTTATATCAGATATTTGCCAGGCTATTGCACCTTTATATTTTTTCAACATAGTTAATAATTTGGTTTTTTCAATCTCAGAAAGATGAGAAGAAATGATAACTGGGTAAGACGAATTAGCTCCTAAGAATGCATACTCAAGATGATCCGGTAAATTTTTTAATTCAACTACAGGTGGATTATTAGTATTATTCTTATGAACTGCATGATTTCCTTCTGTAAGTAAGTTATATTCAGTATTTCCATTCATCGAAACAGAGCTATCTAGAAAAAATAAATGATCAACAATGTCTTCACTAGTTTCATCTTCTAGAAAGCAATTAGTAATGCAAATTTCTAAAGTGTCTTTATAATAAAAATTAGAATCAATAGAAGTCATTAAATCATCAACACCATGAGTAAAGTAGCAACAATCATCACTATCCAAAGATTGTTTCATAGTATTGCCAATTTGAAAAGTGACTTCATCCTCCCCTACTCTCAAAACTAATTTACCATCAAAAACATCAATAAGAGCTCTAGAAGTGGCTAGAAATGGACGACCAAGTATAAGTGGTACTTCTATATTTTCGTCCATATCTAAAATAACAAAATCGGCAGGAAATATAAATTTTTCTACCTTAACTAATACATCCTCCACTATACCTCTTGGGTACTTAACCGACCTATCTGCAAACTGAATGCTCATCCTAGTCAGGCTAAGTTCCCCTAGGCCTAGTTTCAAATATAATTTATAAGGCATCAAATTTATACTAGCTCCTAAATTCGCTAAAGCTTTATTAACTTGCAAATCACTGATTAAACATGGAATTGAAAAAGAACCGGGATCCTTAAGTTTTTGTGGCAATTTATTTTGTAAAATAGCAGAGCATTCTTCACTAAGTGTAACTAAAGATAATTCTTTTATTTTCCTTTTATTAGAAATTAAATCCTTCAAAAATTTTGCATACTTGGGCATTTGAATAATATCAGAAAAAGGTAAATTAACATGCAATTGTTTAATCATAGATAAAAATTTACCATATTGCGCATCCATGCGCTCCTTGTTCATCTTTGCTGGATATGGTATGGCTGGTTGATATTCCATTGGTGTCACGTTCGGTACTTCTCCACTGGACTCCTCTTGAGGTGCATCCTGTGCAAGCCTTGGGTCTTGTAATTCCTTCCCGCTCCTCAACTGAATTGCTCTTGCATGCTCCTTTGGGTTTGTCTTAGTATTTCCTGGAAGTGTCCCTTGTTGTCTCTCTGATACCATCCTTGCCAACTGCCCAATCTGATTCTCCAAATTTCGAATAGAACCCTCTTGATTACGGAAGGCAACATCGGTAGTTTGCATGAACTTTGCAAGGACATCTTCTAATGTTGGTTTCCTTGGCTCCAATTGTTGTTGTTGTTGTCCAAACATGGGTTGTTTGCCTTGGTTGCCTTGCCCTCCCCAAGAGAAATTGGGGTGGTTCCTCCATCCTTGATTGTATGTAAAACTATATGGGTTGTTTGCAGGATTGAAAGGTGGTCTGAGATTATTACCCATGTAGTCTACATGTTCTTGCACTTGAGGTTCACCACTAGGTATTCCAACAAGGGAAGGGTCCCATTGTTGAGGTACCATGGGGGGCGTAGCTAAAGAAATGTTGTCCATCTTTTGATGGAGCTTCTCCACTTGAATTGCTAAGGCTGTTACGGCATCCACTTCATACATTCCGGCAGGCTTAGTAGACTTTGGCCGCACGGTAGTCCATTGGTAGCTATTCATTGCCATTTCTTTTATCAACTGCTGGGCTGCCTCAGGTGTCTTATTGTTCAAGGTGCCTCCACTAGCCGCATCAATCATCTGTCTTGTGGCTGGATTTAGACCATTGTAGAAGGTCTGAATCTGAAGCCAAGAAGGTAAGGCATGATGGGGGCATCTCCTTAATAATTCTTTGAATCGTTCCCAAGTATCGTACAATGATTCAGCCTCCAATTGAACATACGTAGAGATGTCATTCCTTAACTTTGCGGTCTTTGCCGGTGGAAAATACTTCATCAAAAACTTCTCAACCATCATGTCCCAAGTAGTAATGGACCCTCTAGGTAACGAATTGAGCCACTGCTTTTCCTTATGCCTTAATGAGAATGGGAACAATCTCAATCGAATGGCATCGTTGGAGACACCATTAATCTTGAAAGTATCACATATCTCTAGGAATCCGGCTAAGTGTGTATTGGGGTCCTCGTCTTGTAAGCCATCATATTGAACATATTGTTGGACCATTTGTATCACGCTCGGCTTCAGTTCGAAATTATTGGTTGGAATGGGAGGTCGAACAATGCTTGACCCAGTTCCTTGGAGATTGGGTCTAGCAAAGTCAGACATGGTTTGCTCATTTTGGTTTGCCATGATATCTAAATCTTCAGGATGGTGTTCTCCTTGATTCACTGTTTCTTCTTCTAACAGTTCGTTTACAATATCTGTGGTGTTAATACCCACGTCTCTTTGATTGGTGTTATGAATAAGTCGTTCTGGATCAGATTGAAATGGTTCTAGCCCAGAATTTCTTGCCCTGGTCATAGACTAACAGACTACAAAACAGAGATTAAATAATATAATTATACTATACACTATGTTACATATATTTATTAGTGAACAAAAATGGTAGATTAATAGAGTTAAAGCTTTCAAAATATTAAAAATGCTTCCCCGGCAATGGCGCCAAAAACTTGATGATCATTTTCACTAAGTCTAACCTTGATGCGGAGTCATTCTACGTTTTATCATAACTATATAGATGGGCATAAGCTAGATTGAATTATCTTCCAGGCAAGTGCACCTATCAATCATAGTATAAGAGAAGCCTACATCTCGTATCGTATTCCACAGGGTCCTTTCAACTACTTGTACTCACTCTCACTCTATTATCATACCTACATTTAAAATTGCGTTCTAACATAGATTAATCCTAACTATGACTACTTGGATAAAAATTGTATTGGAGAGTTACAAAAATAATTTCAAGCCGAAAGTTAAGAGCATTCAATGAACATCATCATTTTGTGTAATCATTAAATAACAAAACTATCAAATTCATTGTATTGTAAAGGGTTAAACTAATTATCAAATTCTCTCTCGAGCAATTTGAAATTTAAATCTAAGTTAAGTAAATCTTCTCTCGAACAATTTACAATACTCAAATTTGCATTGAATGAAATACCCTATCTACTACATAGATTAATGGAACTTTATCTCTAAAATACCATAATTCCATCATTTCGTATTCTAATTTTCCAAGAAACATATCTCTCGATCATGAATTTTAGATTACAAAGATAAATAACACATAAATATGAAGATTTAACCATCATCCAAAGAATCCAATTTCTCAATCTAGACATTTGGAATTCATGTAAAAGTAAATAATCATTCATAACAAGGATAATCCTCAAAATTTGCATTGAATGAAATACCCTGAAATTGATTAAAACAAGAAGATACATGATTACTAATTTGTTCAAACACATTGTTCATGAAAATTAAAAGGTAAATAAAGTTGGATTACCAAGAGAGATACAAGATTAAATGAGATAAATTGAAGAATAAATGCATACGAATATCTCCTTCAAGCCTTCCTTCTCTTGGGTGCTCCACTTTCGTTCTCCAGAAAATCTCCAAACAAAAATGATCCAAAAAGTCCAGAATACAATTTTTCTCCAGGTTTTTATAGTCTCATAGCAAACATGGTCGAACACGGGTTCCGACATGGCCGTGTTGCAGGCCGTGTCGGCAGTTCCAAGGCAGTTCCACACGAGCAGACGTGTTTGGTCATGGGCTGTGTTGGATGACACGGGTACTGACACAGCCGTGTTGGAGAACACGACCGTGTTGTTCTTCAGACACGGGTAGGACAGATTTAATTCTTCAATTTGTCCCGAAAAGGACACGGTCTGGACACACGGGCGTGTTCAAACCCGTGTTCGACCAATTCTTCTGCTTTGATCAGCCCTGCTGGTCCCGTCAACTCCCCTGTTTGCTCCAAGACTTTTAGTTCCACTGGTTAGTCGTACCTGCATTAGAGAAATGACGTAGTTAGTGGGGAGTTCAATACATAAAATAGTAAAGACTCTAACCTATGCTCTACTATTCATGACAATACCAATTCTCAACTATTTTGCGCAATTACTTGAGTAAAAAGGTAGAAAACAGTGGACATGATTACAATTATGATAGTCAGAATCTATCATAATTGTACTCATCAGTGGGCCAGTCTAGTTTCGGAGTACCTGTGAGTAGCTCCGTGAGTGATTAGTCTTTCTTATAGCTTCCACGATGGGTGATTTGTATTGAGGACTCTGGTGTACCGGGATTGAGTCCGTTTTTATATTTCATCTGTACTGATCTTTCACAGTACTCTTCTTTCTTTATATTGATGGACTTGCTATGATTTTCTTTCATATATGATTGTGTGGACATATTATATTTACTTCTCTCCCTATTGTGATCAAAAAAGGCCGGCAGAATTGGCATTTTGTAGTGGCGGACTTCCCATGTGTCGGTGCCACCGTAAAGCGGCAATTCTGGGAATAAGACCCCGATGGTTGAAAAAGAAAAAAATGGGGTCTTACAGGGGACCCCGTGCGGGAAACATTCGTCGTGGGGGCGACATTCATCGTAGGGGCAACATTCATCGTGGGGGTGACATTCGTCATGGCGGCGACATTCATCGTGGGGGCGATATTTGTCGTGGGTGCGGCATTCATCGTGGGGGCAAAATTCTTCGTGGGGGCGACATTCGGCGTGTGCACGACATTCGGCGTGGGGGATACATTCGGCAGGTGTGACATTCATCGTGGGTGTGACATTGATCGTGGGGGGAATATTGGTCGTGGGTGCAACATTCGTCATGGGGGAGACATTTGTCAGAGGGACAACAAATGTCATGGGGGCGACAGATGTTGCCAAGGAAACATTCGTCGTCAGGGCTATATTCGTCGCGGGGGGCTACCTTCGTCCTAGGGATCAACCTTTATTGGGGAGTGATGTTGGTCGTGGGGAGGGGGGACGTTATTCATGGGAGGCGATGTCGGCGTGGGCGACGACGTCGGCGTGGACGACGACGTTTGCCGTGGACGGCGACGTTCTATGTGGATGGCGATGGTTGGCGTGGACGGTGACGTTCGGCGTGGAAGGCAACATTTGGCATGGACGACGACGTTCAGTGTGGATGACGACGTTCGGCCGAGGAATATATGAAGAAAAATATTCATGAATACATATTCTTTATCCAACAATGTTTTTGAAGCATTTGTAATTATTCTACAATTTGATATGTTATCTTGTACATAGTTCTCATATTTTTGTTTTAGATTCGGTCATAAGATCCACTTTTCTTCTTAATCAATGAACAATATCTTAATTACAATTTACTAATTCTATTAATACCACTATAGATCTTCAGAATCAAGTAAGAACTTAGAACATTTTTTGGATTAAACACTCTCCACATATAAAGAAATAAAGTACCATTAGGTACATGTAAAATCTTTCACTTATATGAAGCATTGAAAATTCTATCAAATCTTTGAATTTAGCAATTTATGTGGATTATATGGAGCAACATAATTAGAAATGATGTGAAAATCATTGATCTGAGTACCTATTGTTGAGCTCACCAATACCTTAGGAGAAATAGCTTACCAGATTCTCATGGCCTAGTGCCTTGTTTTCATAGCGGTCAAGCAAACTGCAACTCCCAGCACGTGCATCCAAAATTTTAAACTCCATAGAACTGCATTGCATTGAGGGTAGCTATTAAGGACCATCTCCAAATTTAACATTTGAATGATAGTTCTGTGCATGTAGAAAAAGTTACCACTTGAAAGAAAAAACAAAGTTAAGAAAGATAATATGACGGTAGATTCTTGAAAGAAATAAAAAAGTTGAGAAAGATAATATGATAGTGGATTCTATTCAAGATTAAAATGGTGGATTCTATTCAATGGCAGAACAACATAAGTCTCTTAACAAATCACCACTAAATCGAGCACGGGTTTGGAAAAGCAACAATAGACAATTAACAGGAAGACTGCTAAGTTAAAATATTGAATGCAGAAAGAAATTGTGTAAGCTATTAAATGGACGGGTAGCAAAATTAACTTGTAAATAAAACACATTTTCTCAATTCATTCGTGTCATTGATAACAAATTTTATTGATTAGTGCGCTGATTTCAACTTGCAATAAAATACAAATGCATAGTAAATAACATGAGCTGATTCCGAGGGCTGATTTCTAAACTAACAATCTTGATGCAGATCCATGAACAGATGCTGAGGTCTAATTTTGCAAACAATGTTTTTCTGCTGAAATCAGATAAGATCCAGGAGATTGTTAGTCAAAGAGGTCCCATTTCCAGGAAATAAGGATGGCAATTTTATGATCATGATTCCTATTTTTCGTCCTTGTTGCTTAAATGGAAGATAAAACTTCCAAAAACAAATTCTTCCAAAGCAAAAATATGATACATGCAATTCAAAATCCCAAAATAAATTAAGAATGTGTTCAGTTCTATTTTTTTCAGTCTCGCTTCTCCTTCATCTCGCTTCTCCTTCATCATTTTCTCCACCGTTTCATCCAATTTTGCATTCAATGTTTGAATCATTATTAGTCGCGCTTCTCCTTCATCTTGATTTCTAAACTGACAATCTTTATGCAAAAGCTTTTGGGCCCCAAAATTTTGAATTTTAGTTATCTTTTCTTCCCTAGTTGGTGGCCATCATACATGAATCATTGTCAGCACATGCAACAAATCAATCAGCTTTCGCACGTGTCAGCACATGCATCTTCCTCTTTTCTAAACACTTTTCTCTCATTAAAAGGAAACTATATATATATGGAATCTTTAAATTTCAAGTATAAATTTAATGTATACACAGATTTTGGTGGCTCTACAAATTTAAAGTATAAAAATTTAAATGAATGGAACATATAATTAAATATTGAAACCTTTAAAATTTTGAAATAACAAATTATGAACAGACATTGAATGAAAAATTATGGTGGCTCTACCCAATTAATTAGATACCCAGTACATTATACACACAGATTCATATATTTTGAACAATGTGATTGCAAGAGAATCGACTAAAGAGAATCATAAATGTTTAAATCAACTAAATATGCAAAAAAAAAAAAAAATTTAATCAATACACTTACCTAAATAAAAATCCCTCTTCAGTATTTTGTTCTATGTCACAGCCCATTCCAAAATACTAAAGAGTGGTGTATGCTGTGTTACGTCACAATCTGTTGCATCTTCGAATTAGAGCTTTTATGGCGGTGATAGAGCTTGTACCTCTACTCCACCGTTCAATTTTAAAACCATATAATAAATGATGACACCAATATAAATATATATTATCACGAAATAATTTCTGTAAAATAATTTAAAGCATATTCATAAGGGTGAGTCAGGATTCAAAATTCTATGACATGTTTGAAAACAATAAGCATGATTTAAAAAAACTTTGAAAACAAAACTTAAGGTTGAATCAATATGCTTAGTGTTAAAAAGAAATCAAAACAAAAGGTATTAAAAGCATTAGTAAAAAAAGGAGAAGCTTACAAACTGAAATTTGCTATGAATCCCCTCATGAATCTTTGGTTTCTTCATAGGAAACAGCAGCTGAGCATATATGTCGTCAGAAAAGGTCTAGTAAGGTCTAATAAATCGGTGTAACTGCAAAGCCTCTCATGAATCTTCGGTTAAATCTCAAAGATGTTTATTTGTCTTTTCTACATAAGGTCTAACAAACCGGTGTAACATGGCCTACGTTTAAAAACTGAAATTTACTCTGATCTACAAAGATGTCTGTGTATTTTCTCCACCTTTTGTTCTCATATTTATGCTCATAGTTGTAAGTATGAAGTTATTAATCTAATTTTTTGATTCTTAACAGTGATTGTAAACTGCTAATTTGAGCTCTCTGGATGGTCATGACCTGTAATTGCAAAATAGTAGATCTTAGCCCTATTCTTGATTCCAATCAGAAGCAGCAATATAAATTTTTGACATGTATGTTATTACCAACTAGACAACCACATATATGTGCTAAAATGCATTAAGATGTTTACCTAACCTATATTTAATGTTAGATCTCGACATGAGTTCATTACAAAACCTAAATTTTTGATTTTGCAAAACCTAAATCTTCTGATCTACTACAAGGGTATGAAAGGAGGTGGATCCCTTGAGTGGTGAGATACTAGCAGCTGGAAGTAGGGAAGAGGAAACAAGAGAACAAACATGTGTACCTGCAAAGCTGAAGAGATCGGAGCTTGCAGCGTGTTCTGTGATGCCCTAGCCATCTATGAAAGAAAGCATCAAACCGAAGTATGGAGCCGTTATCAGTGCCGCGGGTAGGATATGGGGTTGCGATCTAACCCATCGTCGTCGGCTCTTCCTCTGCGTAGAAGAAGTGCGAGAGGAGGTTCGAGGCATGCATCAGAACCCGCAAGGAAGAAGTCATGTTGGCCCCGTAAAGTCGTGGTAGGAGGGACTGCAATGCCTACCTGCGCAAAAGAACCCGCAAGGAAGATTTTGTGTATCGCTCCATCGTCGCCGGCTCTTCCTTTGCTGTGAAAAAAGCACAAGAGGAGTGCGAGGTGAGTAGGAAATGATTTTGAGGCAGGTTAAAGTCACGTAGGAGGGATTGCATATTGCGATTTTGAGGCGGGTGAATAGTGCAGGAACGATGAAAGCTATATTAATGAAGTCCTAATCCGGACAAAAGACCAAAAGACCCTTAAGTTAACTCACAAAAACAGTTTTTATTAGGGCATTTCGGGATTTAAATGTTGCACATGGCGTAACATAGTTCCTTTCTTATAGTATAAAGATATATATATATATATATATATATATATATATATATATATATATATATATATATATATATATATATAGTGTATTTTTTAGTTTTGTTTTAATAAAAAATATAATTATACTATGTATATATCTAAATAAATCGTTTCTTTTTTATTTTCATTTCTAACTTAACCTCTTTTGTGTACTATAGGTATTTCTGCACATTTGGGGACATTCAACAAAGTTTCCAAAGTCACGCCCGTGACCTACGGTGTGTAACTTTAAAACCAGCAAATCAAACAATTTGGTAGATTTCTTACAGCAAGCTCAGTCTCACCCGGGTTATATGCCCGTGTTCAAGTTGTTACGCTTGTGCCATCATCCATGACAAAGCAAGCCGCTCGCTGTAATGCCCTGCCAAAGAATTGATGCTATTAAAATAAGTTATGCCTCAAGTACATGCCCGTGCTCTAACTATCACGCGACATGCCCGTGGTCCATCTATCACACCCGTGACCTCAATTGTGATAAAGCTAAAAGACCTGCTACCATGATGTGCCGATGTCTATCTGCCATGCCCGTAGACATGCCCCAACTAACACACCCGTGACTAGCATGACATGCCCGTGCACCTTCCAAATTTGATCCAGAAGCCTCCGAAATTCTATCCACAGATGCCACGTCAGCAACACATCCAGGTTACACACTCTTAGGGGGCATGTACTTCAAAATTTTTTGCTATAAAAGGAGGGCCAAGGCTGAGGTTTAAGGAGAATTGGTAGAGTTTCACATAGTTCTAAATAGTGTTTATGAGTAGCATTTGAGTGATATTTTTCTAACCCTAGTTTGTGTTCTTTAGTGTGTAACACCATTTGAATTAATAAATTTTCAGATTTCAAATTACTCTTCAACTTTTATTGCTTTTAACTTAGTTTTCATTTCTGTCAAGACAGGGTGTGTGTGTAAGTGCTTTCTTTTTCGTAAAATTTTTTTGACCACCACCCACATCCCATATGAGAAGCTGAGAACTTTTAAGCGCTTGTTTAAGATGGTTGGGATGGATATTATTTCTGCAATTTTATAAGTCTTTTCAATTTCCTACTACCACCCCTATCCCGATTGAGAAGCTAAGAACTTTTTAGCATCAATCGAGATATGTTTGGAAGGATATTATTTATACACTTTATAAGTCTTTTAATTTTTCTACTACCACCCAAATCCCAATGAGAGGCTTAGAACTTTTTAGCACTCGATTGAGATGAGATTTGGGAAAAAAATTAATTTTGCAATTTCAAAACCTATTTTGTAAATGAAAAACTTTAGATTTACCTAAGAATTAAGTTACGTGGAACCGTACAAAAGATATATGGTTTTCATTTCTATAGTTCATAACAAGAGCCGAAAGGTTCGTCTCCACGAATTGAACACACTCAGGAAAAGAGAAACTACGCCTCACTCTCGAAAGAGATGAATATAAGCCTCCCGAGTTGAACCTTCGAATATCAGTAGGAGGTCAATAGCGGGGTTCACAACGTAAAGCGTGTATTAAAGTAAATTTGATTAGATACGAAAGTTCAGTCAAACTACTTAATCTCAGGTGGGTGTATCCTCGATAGAGGTGCACTTATATTTAAGGAACCTCCACGGTCAAGTATTTTAATTAACAGAAAAGAAGAGTTTTTCTTATTTAAAAGTTATTTTCCAAAGTAAATTAAAATCGAGGACTCTCTACCTCATCTATTTTCAAAATCTCACGTATTACTTTTATTTTTTACTTTTAAAAATTATTGACTCTTTTCGGTAAAATAATAGTTCCATTACTTAAAGTAGAGTACTCGATACAGATCTGTGGAAAAATATGACCTAGATATTTTAAAAAAATATTGTACTATTACTCGATAGGTATGATTGCCTTAATCACAATATATAGGTAAAAACATAAATGGATAGAACACACAAATGCGTAATTTATAAATATAACTTAGTTTTCAAATTTAACATATCTCAAAAATGAAATTTTACTTATCAGTCACAGGCATGACCTTAAGGCGTGACATGTCCTGTAACTGCCAGATTAATTTCGGATCACATCGTTTCTCGTAGTTTCTTGACCAAGATAAGACACGCCCCTAGGTCACGAGCGTGACCCACCGAATGATGAATTTTGGAAGTTTTTCTCGAATGTTCCCGGGCTTGTAAATTACGCGTTTGTTTGTTCTATCTCATGTAGAGAGATACAACCACATGATTAACATAAGAATAAGAGAATAAGATTATAAGAAGATATTAGAAGACTTAAAGAACACTTCAAATATTGTTTATTGGGTCCATTGCCCATAATGTCCGAGATTTGTAGAAGTCAAACATGTCAATTATATACACATTGTTGTATTTAATGTAAGTTCAAGTTCATGGATGCAAGTAAGTCCTTGTAACATTGATAGGACAGGTATTCAAAGTGATGTGACAGGTGGACACAAAGTAAAGATGTGGAAAGATAGAAATCTCTCTAAGTCCATAGGCATTGAGTGAAGCCAGTTGACTCAATGCCAAATGCAAGGGAGGATGCTGGATAGGCTGAAAATCGCCTAAGTTCATAAGCATTGAGTGAAGGCAGTTCACTCAATGCCAGATTTAAAACAACGTTGAGATAGTTGTGCACAGTCAAAGCCATGCAGTCTACAAAGCAATTCTGCAGCCAAGTCCATATGCGTTGAGTGATTGCAGTTCACTCAACGATATATTTCAAAAATCATCGAGTATAGTTGATGTTGGTTTCATTGATCCCAACGTCCAAGATTTGTAAGAAGTTAAACAAGTCAATGATATACACATAGTTATATTTAATGTATGTTTAAGTTCATGCTTGCAGGTTAGTCCTTATTACACTGATTGGACAAGTGGTCACAAGAAAGGCTTGTGGAGAGACTTAAATTCTCTCTAAGTCCACGGGCATTGATTGAAGCAAGCTCACTCAATGCCAGATGCCTTAAGAAAGGAAGCTGGACAGAGAAATTCAACTAAGTCTACAGGCGTTGAGTGAAGCAAGCTCACTAAATGCCAGATATCAAGGACAAATGATGAAAAAGGCAGAAAAGCAGCTAAGTCCATAGGCGTTGAGTGAAGCTAGTTCACTCAACACTATACAGCTAAAAAGCGTTGAGACAGGAGTGGACAGTCAAAGACAGTTTCAACAAGCAGGAAAATCGACCAAGGCAAAAAGCATTGAGTGATGTCAACTCACTCAAAGCCATGCAACATAATTCGTCGAGTAAAGTTGCCACAGTCAAAGCCCCAGAGTTTCTTGCAAAGAAAAATATACTAAGTCCAAAAGCATTGAGTGAAGCTTGGTCACTCAACGCCATGCAGTGTCTACCAAAGCCACAACAAATGTGTCAAAGAAATTCGACTAAGTTCAAAAGCTTGGAGTGAATCCTGTTCACTCAACGCCATGCTGATTCAGTTAAAGCCTTGGAAGAAAGATAGAAAATTTTGTCAAAGTACAAATAACATTGAGTGAAGTCAGCTCACTCAACGCCAAAGGAAGAAAGCATTGAGTCATGCTGCTACTGTCAATTCCAAAGAAGAAAATAGAATTTGGGTAAGGCAAAAAACATTGAGTAAAGCAAGTTCTCTCAACGCCTAGTCAAATGTTGAGGCTGAAGGAGAAAGCATTAAGTGTAGTCAACACACTCAACTCCTTCATGTAGAGCAGAATTATTCTATGTCTATAATCATTGAGTGAAGCCAGTTCACTCAACGTTCTCAACACTAGAGTTGCAGAAAGGGCTGAAGATCAAGCTAAGGCAAAAAGCATTGAGTGAAGCTTATACACTCAACGCTCTCAATGCCTAGAGGTGCAGAAGGATATAGAATGTGAACTAAGTTAAAAAGCGTTGAGTGAGGCTTACTCCCTCAACAGCTACCACAGATGGAAATTTTCTAAGTCAAGATTCGTTGAGTAAAGCTTGTTCACTCAATGTCTGGGTAGTTGTCTGAAATTTTCTATGTCCAGAATGGCTGATGTCAGCAAATTCAACAAAAGTTAACAAAATTCAAAATGATTACGGAAGAGTTGTAATTCATTACTAACATCACCGTCAGTCTCATTATGTAAAACTAAGGATATAATCAGTCGTTAAAGCAGTGACATGTGTAAATCAACTCGCTAGATGACGGGATTATAAATAGAAGATGAGATCTGGGTCGAGACAAGTTTCTGAGGGATCAATTCAATAAGAAAAAGTTGTGAGAGACTTTGTCTTCTTCCCCCACCATTGTTGCACAAGAAGAACGTTTCGACGATTCTAAAGGTTTTCTGAGTTAGTTGCGGCGATCAATATCTACTGCAACACGATTAAAGATACTCTCTGAGGAAGAAGAAATAGCCATGGCCAGTCCTAGCCGTAGTGACTTCTCGATCCTTGCAAAGCCTAATCTTAAGATCAATTTCAGGATCGGTGAAGAAGAAATCTGTTCAGGGTTTTCTTAGGACAGAAGGAGAGGCAGAGTAGTTAAATTTCTACCAAAATAGGTTAGCTGATTGAAGACCATCTTTCTTGATCATCCCTCTTCATCATTACGATCAAAAGTCATTTTTGTGTAGATTCCAGCACAAGCATCCAATTTGGAAGATCTTCATCCTTATTGCTGAGAAGAAAATTGGGATGACATTCCCTTAGTTCAAGAAGATATAGACTCAGAGAATCAATCTCTAGAGTCTAATCAATATCAATATCAATTCCATATCTGTATGATCTTCTCAAGATTCGAGTTGTAAGCCAAGTTTATAAAGGCTGAGTGTTAGATCTTGTAAGATCTGTATTGTAAGCCAAAGTTATAAAGGCTGAGTGTAGGATCTAGTATAGATCTGAGTGGTAGGATCTAGTCTTGGATCTGTGTGATAGGGCTATTTTCCCATCCTGTCTTGTAGGGAAATTATGCCTGTGTAGATGATCAAGTGATTACTAAGTGGTTGAACTGTGTACATGTCTTGTAAGTCTCAGTAGAGACTAAGTGATCCTACGAAATCATGTTGTAATCTCTGAGGAGCCAAGTTATTGGAGAAGATCCTTGTCTAACATTCTGTTAGAAATGTTGGAGGGATATTGGATGTACCCATATATTGGGGAACCACTATAAAAATCGGGTGTGCTGTGTGTGAATTTCTTGAAAGATAAACTAATCACTCACAACAAGGCCTAACTAAGTTAAAGGCTTAAAGAACTTAAAGAGAATCAAAAAGACCTTAATAACCTATTCACCCCCTCGAGGTGATTAGCTACCCTTAAATTCAAAGACTTTCAAGTAGTATCAAAGGGATATTACTCAAGAAAGGCTTAATAGTTTGAGTAGATCTCCAAGGGTAGCCAAGAAAAGTTAAGTATGGGTTCAGGAGAGAACCATAAGGAATTAGGTTCTATGAAGCTTCCTCTATGCAGGAAAGAAAATTTTGGAATCTGGAAAAAAAAGGGTCAGATTATTTATGGAAGCATTAGACCCTAGGATTTATGTTACATTAAAAGAAGAACCATTCATTCCATTAAAGGTGTCTGTTCTTGATGCAAATGTCAAGACTCCTATGAGTTATGCATAAATGACTAAAGATGAAATCATCTTGCCTGCAATGGAAAAGAGGGCACAGAACATTATAGTTAGTGACATAGATGACTCTACTTTTCAAAAACTGGTGTACTATAAAACCTCAAAGGAAATGTGGGACACTCTTGTGATATATATGGAGGGTACTAAGGAAGTTAGAGATGATATGAAGTCTATGCTCAATCAAGAGTATGAGGCTTTCTGGAAAATTAATGAGGAGACCATAGCTAGCTACTATGAAAGGTTTTTCAAAACTATAAATGAGCTAAGGACCTATGGTCGGGTCTTTAGTAACTATGAATTAAATGATAAGTTCCTTAGGTCTCTTACTAGATACTGGGACACTAAAATATGCGCAATTAGGGAAGTGGCAAAGCTGGCAGATAATCAACTATCCACACTCTTTGGTAAGTTGTTATCATATGAAATGCAACTGACTGCAAGGAAGGAGGAAGAAAAGACTAGCAAATCTCAGGCCAGAGAAAACACTATGGCCTTCAAGGTTGATAGCTCCAAGAGGAGAAAGGAGAAGAATCTTTCTCCCCAAGAAGGCCAACTGAGTCAAATAGATCAGAACAAGGTACATTAGACTGCAATATGTCTGATGAAGAATTTGCTACTTTTTAAGACAGTTTCTTAAGCTGATGAAGAAGAAGGGGTAGAGGAGCAGACATTCTGCTTCCTTTCAACACAAGGAGTACTACTACAAAACCAATAAGAAACTTTCCAAGGATGGCAAGTATGACTCAAAACACAGTAAACAGATTTCTAATAAAGTTATCTGATATTGTTGCAGCAAGCCAAGGCAAATTATAGTTGATTGCCCATTGAAGAAGAAGGAGACTGGTGAAAAGAAACATCATCATTATAAGAGAAAGAAGGAGAATACCTTCCTTGCAAAGGAAGGAAAAAGCTTGACTGATTCATCCTCTTCCGAGTCAGATGAAGATAAGGAAGCCTACATTGGGCTGATGGCAAGATCTAATGAAGAAGTTTGCCAGAATCAGCGTGGTCCAGCTAAGGTATCCTCTCCATCCAGATCATCATCAAAGTCAAGTTATAAGACTGGTCCAAGTTCAAAAGATTCTTTATCCATGAATAAAGGTGATTTTGAGTCTGGGGAAGACATCAATCAAGTGATTGATAAGTATGGTGAACTTCTGGAAGCATTCAAAAGAAGTAAGCAAGTGATAAAACAGTAGACTTTGGAGATTGCATCTCTAAAGCTTTTTGTATCCCAACACTCTGAGACAACAATCATGCTTGAACAAAAAATTAGGGAAGTTGGTCAGTTGAAGAATATTACTATTATACAGATAGGCATCTTAAAATACAAGACTGCCCTTATAAGGGATCTAGAAGAAAACCTCTAAAGGGAGAAGAGGATTGTGGCTAGTTTTTTTTAAGCCTAATTCTATGTTGCCTATTATTGACTCCTTCTATCAAAGAAACAAGAAAAAAAGTAAGATTTAAGGGAAACACTAGAACTGCCGCTTTCATAGGAAAGGGAAAAGCTCCAGCTCAGCCACCCATTTTCTTTAAAATTGTAATACTCCCTACTAACAGGTATGATCAGGACTCAATGAATGGTCATTAGAAGAATGGGAATTCTTCCTGGAAGGATACTAATGTTTCTTCGAATGTAAGGAGAAGAGGAATGGGAATGAGTGCCTCAAGGCTGCTCTTGAGGAAATAAAAATGGCCCATACTAGACCATTTGTCTTTGGTGTTCCAACCCCCAGTCTTAAGAATGGGGCAGTGAGCAAACATAAGAATCAATTTGCAATGATTCATACTAAAGGTCAGTCTTATGGCAAGACTGCTGTGGGTGTTTTTAAGCTATCTGGAGCACAATTTCTGCAAAGAAAACTGCTGTTGATGACACTCAGAAAAAGCTAAATAAAGCTGCTGAAAGACATTCCTTCAGCCAGATAATTGCTGAAAGAAATCTGAAGATCACAATTGTTCCTCCTGGAAAGGTTGCTACTGTTAACACAGTCACTAGACCAACTCAGAAAAGATGGTACAACATTCATGAGTGTTGGTGCTGTTGCAAGATAGGGCATTTTTCCACTGATTGTTGGAATAATTCTAGTGTGCCCAGATCTAAAGTAAGTCTATCAATCAGAAAACCTGTTGGTAGACATGTTTATTTTGAGACTAACATGCACCTAGGATCCATTTAATATTGTGGTCCTAAGTTAAAATAAATATGTTTTGCATGTTAGTCCAAGTTTTTATACCCCTATATGGTACTTGGGCAGTGGTTGTTCTAGGCATATGACTGGAACAAAGAGTAATTTGAGGGAGTTTATTCCAGTGAAGGATGGACTAAAGGTGATCTTTGGTGGATCAGACAAAGGGATTCCTAGAGGTTATGGTAATATCTCAAATGGCTTTGTCACTTTCATAAAAGTATCTTATGTGGAAGGTTTGCAACACAACCTTATAAGAAAAAGACAACTTTGTGATCTTGGCTATGACATTTCATTCCATAAGGTTGAGTGCCACATAAAGAAGTCAAGTGAACAAGAGGTTATCCTTACAAGGACTAGGAGTGGGAATGTGTACTGTTTAAATTTTCTGTGTAAATTCAGACTCTCCCATATACCTAGTTGTCAATGAGAAAGCCACACACTATTTCAAATGGCATAAGAGGCTAGCTCATTTGAATTATAAGACCATAGGCAAGCTCTTCAGTAAAGAGCTAGTTAAAAATGATCCTAAAATGGTATGCACTAAGGAATGCATTTGCTCTACATGCCAAAAGGTAAGCAGACCAAAGCTTCTTTTTAAAGCATTGGGACTAAAGACTATATGAGGTGTTTATACCTCCTGTATATGGACTTATTTGGAGGCGTTCATAGTCTTGGTAGGAAAGTCTACACATTTGTGGTTGTTGATAACTTTTCCAAATTTACTTCGATTTTCTTTTTAAAGAAAAAGTCTGAAACCCCTGATGTCTTAAAGTCTTTTGTCAAACAAATACAGAATGAATTGAATAGTTCTATGGTCAGAATCATAAGTGATCATGGAACTGAGTTTCAATCTGAATATATGACAAAGTTTTGTGAAGAACTTGGGATTCATCAATATTTTTCCTCTCCAAGAGCACCCTAGCAAAATGTGATTGTTGAGAGGAAGAATAAGAGTCTCATAGAAGCTTGTAGGACATTACTGAATGACACAACTCTCCCAAAATATTTCTGGGCTGATGCAGTAAACACTGCTTGTCATGTCGTTAACAGGGCATCTATCACCAAGAGCCATAAAAGGACTCATGAGATATTTAAGCGCAGAAAACCAAACCATGCATATCTCAGAATTTTTGGGAGCAAATTTTATATGCTTAACAATGGGAAATCCTATATAATTATGTTTGCTGACAAGTCCTATGAAGGGAACTTTGTTGGGTACATCAATCATAGTAAGGCCTATAGGATCTATAACTTGACAAGTAAAGTTGTAGAGGAGTTAGTAAATGTAGTATTTGATGAATCGAACATGATTAACAATGAGTTTTCAAGCTCCTTTTTTAGTCCTGCAGGCACAAAAGTGATCATAGGCAAGCTGAATATTAAGGAAGCTTAACCTATAGTCCAAGACAAAGTTGAAAGTGTGTGGATTTCAGAGGTAGCACAAAGCACACAGGAAGTGGATGATGTTCAACATTATGGAGACTTTGGAGCACAAAATGCTGAAGGAAGACTACCTCAAGCAGTTAGGCATTTGAAGGATCATCTAGGCCACCAGATCATTGGTGATGCAAGTCAAGGTGTAGAGACATGGAGTAGATGTCTCAAAACAACAATATACTCAAGTTTCATGTCAAAAGTAGAGCCCAAAAAGTTTGAAGAGGCAAACATGGATCAGTTTTGGATTGTATCTATGCAAGAAGAATTGAACTTGTTTAAGATGTGCAAGGTCTGTAAGCTGGTTTCCAGACCACAAGAACATAATGTTATTGGAACCAATTGGATCTATAGGAATAAACTTGATGAAAATGGTATTATAACCAAGAATAAAGCTAGACTGGTAGCTCAGGGGTATAGACTGGAAGAAGGTATTGATTTCGATCAAATGTTTGCCTCTATAGCAAGACTAGAAGCCATCAGACTATTCCTTGCTTATGCTACATACCAAGGTTTCAAAGTCTACCATATGGTTGTGATGTCAGCCTTCCGGAATGGAGACTTGAAGGAAGAAGCCTATGTTGAATAACCTCTAGCTTTTATTGTTCCTAACCAATCAAATTTTATTTATAGACTTATGAAAGATTTATATGGGTTGAAACAAGCTCCTAGAGCATGGTATGAAACCCTATGTAGCTTCCTCATTAAGAAAAAATTCTCAAGGGGGAAGATAGGCAAGACCCTATTTCTAAGAGAATCCAAGGGCAAGATCATTCTAGTCCAGATATATGTTGATAACATTATCTTTGAATCTACTGATGATAACCTTTACATAAAGTATGTCAAACTTATCCAAGGGAAGTTTGAGATGAGCTGTATGGGTGAACTTAAGTTCTTCTTGAGTTTATAAGTAAGACTGACTGACAATGAATTATCCATATCTTAGTCTAAGTTTACTAGGGAATTGATTAAGAAATTTGAAATGGAGAATGCATTCACCATGATAACTCCCATGGGGTCAAACATGTCTTTGGACAAGGATGAGACGGGGAAACCTATTGATCAATCTTTATAAAGGGATAATTTGCTCCCTTCTATACCTAACTACAATTAGGCCAAATATTATGTATGTTACATGTGTCTATGCTAGATATCAGGCATGCCCTAAAGAATTTCATTACTCTGCTGCTAAGAGAATTTTGAGATATCTAAAGGGCACACAAGATTTTGGCCTTTGGTACCCTAAGAATAGTGATTTTGAAATAATAGGCTTTTCAGATGCAGACTTTGTAAGATGCAGAGAAGATAGGAAATGCACATCAGGCTCTTATCAGTTTCTTGGAAAAGGCAAGCGTCATGGAGCAGCAAGAAGCAAACAAGTGCTTTTATTTCTACTGCAGAGTCAGAATACATAGCTACAGGGAGCTGCTGTGCACAGTTATTGTGGATCCAACATCAACTTTAGGATTATAACATTCAGCTAAGTAAAAGCTCTTTTTTTGTGATTCTACTAGTGCAATCTCTATAACTAGGAATCCTGTCTCATATAGCAGGACTAAGCACATAGAGATTAGATATCACTTTATAAGATAGCATGTGGAATGTGAGGATATTAGTCTTTAATTTGTTCCAAAAGACAACCAAGTGGCTTACATTTTCACCAAGCCACTAGATTAAGCAAAGTTCAACACCTTCAAGTTTGAGTTAGGAATGTTGAACTTGGTATAGCTTAAGTTGCTCTTCATATTATTTTGTTGTAAGAAATACTTCTTCTTGCAGGATGGAATATAAAAAAGGTTGGAAGAAGTTGCTCTTGGTAAGGGGAAGCAAGTCCAACATTAGTGGGTTATCTATAATCTAAAAGGGGAGAAGAAAACCAGAGATGGCCAGCTTCTCCCTAACTAATCTATAGAAGTCAAAAATGGGGAGAAGAAGCAGCAAAGTAGGGGGAGAAGTAGGGGAAACTGCCAAATGGTATGCCTGTGGTGTTCCCATATAAAGGGAAAAGGTGAACCATGCATCAAAGGAGGGGGAGTAAGTTGTAACACCTCGGAATTTAGAGTTGAAACAGGCGGTGTTTGTACCAAGTTTGGATCTTGGTAGGGTGAAGACGGCCTATGACACGGGCGTGTCACACGGCCGTGTCATGCTCGGGTAGTCCATTGAAGGATACGACCTGGGACACGGGTGTGTCCCAGGCCATGTCAGTGCACACGGCATGGGACACGGGCGTGTCACCTGGCCGTGTACTTCTCTGGAATTTTCTGAGTTTTGTATTGACCATCGAACACGACCGTGGACTGGTTGACACGGGCATATCAAATCTGACACAGGCGTTTCGTCACCCGTATCCACCAAGCGACGTAGTGGTTGGCGTGGCGATTATCCGTGACACGGCCCCTGGTCACGGGCGTGTCGAGGACCCGACACGGGCATGCCAGGTTGGGATACGGGCGTGTCCCAACCCATGTCCTTTTTTGTGCTCGATTTGAGTGACTGGATCGAGGCACACGGCCTGGAACACGGCCGTGTGCAAATCCGTGTTCGGCCCAGGATTAAAGTTTTCAGGCTAATCCGAGCCGTTTGTTTTCTTTAAAGAAGATCCAACGACCTAGATGAGTTCCTGCTTGTGTTTAATCCGGGAATAGAGGTTTTATTCCTCATTTTCATCTTTATCTCCCTCTTTTTAAGAAGTTAGAGAGAGAAGAGATCAAAGAAGAAGGAAGGGAGGAATCCAGCTGCCGGCGGAGCATCGGAGCACAAATCTGAGAATCAAGATCGGATCCGTGGAGAGAATTCCTTTACGAAGCTTTCTATCCGACTAGTTTTTCATGGCGCCAAAGCGGACTTCAAGGGTAATAATTTTCAACTTGAGCACTTGAAGCTTTTCTTCCTTTGCATGGGAAAACCCGCTCCCGCGAGTGTGCGGTGAGTGTGCGGTGTTCCTTGGGGTTGATATGTGAAGTCCCCCTTGTTTAGAGTCCAGAATCGAAGTACGGGCATTGGCATTGTGTGTGTAGCCTACCCGGACGTATTTGTCTGGATCGGTGATGTTGTATTGCATGAATAGCCAGAAAAGACTCCGTGCATTGTTATCGGGTTTCTACGTGGTAGATTGCGGCAAGGATCCTTGGATATTAACTCCTAGGCACACCCGGAAAACTGGGCGGAAACGTAATTCTTCTAGCTTGGCGGCCGGGGAGTCAGCCTTGAACATAACTGGGTTATGTGTTGTTTGGAAATGATTTAGGATCTGGGTGAAGCTTGGCCCGTGTGTACGTCTTAAAGTGACTAGGCGGCGTGAGTAACGGGCAGGTGGATACGGACCTTGGCTATATGGTTCGGTGCTAGAGACCCTAAAGTAGAACTGGTCGTTGGCATAGTCGGGAGCCTTGGACTATGGCCGGAAAGACGCAAAAATGCTCACATTGCTTGCCATCCAAAGGATGGTGGTGAAGCCACGGAATTGACCGGATTCACCGTGAATGTGCCCTGAGTGCACGGGGTGTTTGGCCGAGCGACCCTACACTTGTGGAGAAATTATTTATATAAATTTTATTATTTAGCTGGGCTAACGATATGTAGGGAAGGAGCACCGTCGTCCCTATTAAGGAGGTGGGGTCATTATAATTTGGTCAGCTTTAGCTGACCATTGCTCTGTTTGCCTCCATGGGTGGAATAATTGCTTGCAGGTGCTACAGAACCAAGTGCCAAGTAGCGGGTTGAAGCCTAAGCTGCTGTGCAGGCCCTCGAAGGCCATAGTGAACTACTATCATTACTTTCTGTCAAGTATGGTCGGCCTGCGAGCCGATGTTTGTAAGACATTACTTTGTTAAGTGAAACTTTGTAAGGCCATAAGGCCATGTACTCTTCTGTGTATTCATTTTATTTCATTCCTATTTTGGTTAGTGGACATTCATGCCATGCTTATGAAAATTTCTGGTTCTATTCACTTTTTAAAAGCTTCTGCCACAATGCTCTGTGTTAGGACGAGTAGTTGAGTCTTTGTTATTTTTCTGTAATCCCGCTGACTGTCTGTGGTATATGGCGTTGGGTTCCAGGTAAACCTTCTGTTATATGTCATACGACAGAGTGGGGTGTTATAAAATGGTATCAGACTAGGGTGTCGGTCGTGTGTGATTGAATTCGTGGGCGAATTCTTTTAAGGGGTGGTGAGCACATGTATGTGCGTCATCGTTATAACATAAAAGAACCTATGAATGTCCACTTAGGAATGAAAAAATGCATTTGTTTTGGGAACCTAAGTGTTCCAATGATTGCTTTTAGCAATTTGTGTGTCGCCTAATCAAGGTTTTATGCTATTATAGGTGTCTAGAAGCGGTGGGGGAAATCAGAGCGTCCACAATCAGCGGAAAGTAGTGCACCAAGAGACGTGCCTACAACACCTCCTTCAGCAGAAACCATCAGATTGGTGGCTGAAGTAGTTTTTGCCATGATAAATGCCCAGCAAGTGCAATACGCACCACCTGTTAATGAGCAAGAATCGAATAGAGAGGCAATGTCGGGAGTAGTAGAGCGTGGGGCAGTTGATCCGGTAGCACCAAGAAGAGCCACGAAGAAATAGCTCAAGCACGTGATGAGCTTTAATCCTCTAGTACTCGATGGGTTGGGAATGCCAACTCAAGCTGAGGATTGGCTATCTACGATGAAGAGGGTCATGACCGCCACAGAAACTGCAGAGTGGTAGAAGACCATAATAGCGACCTTCCTGTTGGCTGGTGAGGCAAGGATGTGGTGGGACGAGTTTGAGGTTCATCTCTTTGTGGGAAGACAACTTGTTGACGTACCGATGGAGGAATTCTCAAGGTTGTTCTTGTCCATATACCTACCTTCTGCCCAGAAGCTTGAGATGGAGAATAAGTACCTTGAATTAACTCAGGGAGCGAGTAGCGTGGATGAGTATCTACACGAGTTTACTCGGTTAGGTCGTTTTTCTTAGTACTATGTTTACTGAAGAAGAGAGGAAGACCAACTGATTTTATGAGGTCTACAGAGTGATATACAGCTACTCCTTGCTGGGCCTAAGGCGCAGGGCTTCCTATCTTTTGTAAATGCGGCTCGGTCTTTGGAAAGGGTTGCAAGGAAAGTGCAAGAGAAGAAGGATCCAGTGGTGTAGAAGTCAGAGATTAAAGTGCCAAATTCAAAGTAAGGTTTCCGCATATGGAACAAGAAGCAGAAGACTTCGAGCTCAGCCCCTTCATCTGGTACGATGGGGGCAAACCCTAGTCGAGTCCCAGGATCCTATTATAACTGTGGAAAGGTGGGACATTTTATAAGAGATTGTTGGAGCAGACGTGCAAAGTCCGAAAGGAGGCAAGGAGCAACTTATGAGGAAAAGGGGAAGGTGGCGGAGTCAATCGCATCACATCATGCTCCAGCCTAGCCTATAATTTACAACCTTGGCTTGCAAGAGGCCATCAAACAAGCTGACGTGGTGACAGGTATGAGGTAAATTTATTATAGTTTAGCTTTTGATGTAACTGTTACCTTTGTATGTGTTAGCTTATCAGTGTTTGTGCTAGGCTTTGTATTGATTCTCGATCGTCCAGCGAGAGCCCTGTTCAATACAGGAGCATCGCATTCCTTCTTGTCCGAAAGATTCGTGTCGCTCATCTGAGTCCCTTCTTCGATGGCAAAGGACAAGCTGGATGTGTTGTTGCCTAAATGGGTGCTCAATGCGCGCGGATAGAATCTGCATGGTAAAGTTGCGGATTGGGGATCAGGAGTTCGATTTGCAAGCGTCGGTGCTGCCGTTAGTAGAGTTCGACGTAATCTTTGGTATGGACTGGCTTTCAGAGCAGTGAGCTTGTATTGACTGTAACCGAAAAGAGGTTAGGTAAGGATTAATACTGAGCGGGAGACTACGTTTGTAGGCATGAAAGGGTCGAGCAAGATTATGATGTCAGCTCTTCAGGTGATTAAGGCAGTTCGGTCTGGTGTTGAGTTGTTTGTCATTACAGTACAGGCTTCAATGCCTAATCCTAGTCTAGATAGTATTGCAGCGGTGTCCAAGTATCCTTATGTATTTCCAAACGATCTCCCCGGGTGCCACTCCTCAACGGGAGATTGATTTTACAATTGAGCTGGTGTTTGGTTCCAAACCGGTGTCACGCTCTCCGTATCGGATAGTGACTAAGGAGATGGAGGAGTTGAAGGTATAACAACAAGAGTTGTTAGAGCAAGGTTATGTGTGTCCAAGTTTGTCGCCTTGGAGCGCACCGGTCCTTTTTGTTAAGAAGAAAGATGGGAGTTTACGACTTTGTATTGATTATCGGGAGTTGAACAAGCTTATGATAAAGAATAAGTATCTGATCCCAAGGATTGACGATCTATTTGATCAGTTAGTTGGGTCAATAATATATTCAAAGCTAGACCTGAAATCCGGATACTATCAGTTAAGGATAAAGGAATGTGATATCCCTAAGATAGCTTTCAGCACACGGTTTGGACATTATGAGTTTACGGTCATGCCATTTGGGCTGACCAATGCGCCATCTTTGGTTATAGATCTAATGAACAGGACGTTCAGAGAGTTCCTGGACCAATTCGTGATAGTATTTATCGACGACATCTTGGTGTACTCGTGGTGTGAGGAGGATCACTAAAAGCATCTGCATATGGTGTTGGAGACGTTGAGGAAGAATAAGAGGTATGCTAAGTTCTCCAAGTGTGAGTTTTGGTTGTCCTTAATAGCGTTCCTTGGGCATATTGTTAGTGGTAACAGGATTGCGGTGGATCCGGCGAAGATAGCTGCAATTCAGGAGTGTCTTGAGTTGACTACGGTGGCGGAAGTCCGGAGCTTTCTGGGGCTTGTTGGCTACTACAAGCGCTTTGTGGAGAATTTCTCACGGATCATGCTACCACTCATGACGGTTATAAGGAAGGATCAGAAGTTTGTATGGACGCTGGAGTGCTGGAGTGCGCAGGATTTTGAAGAGTTGAAGAGGAGGTTGATCTCGGCACATATCTTGTGTTTGCCGAGTGGATCCGAAGGATTAGAAATTTATAGAGATGCTTCGGGCAGTGGTTTGGGCTATGTTCTTCTACAACATGTGAGAGTAATAGCATATGGATCACGATATTTGAAGTTCCATGAGAGAAATTATCAGGTCCATGATTTGGAACTAGCGGCCGTGATATTTGCTCTAAAGCTGTGGAGGCACTATCTGTACGATGTAAAGGTTGACATTTACACAGATCATAAGATCCTGAAGTATTTACTAGATAAGAAGGACCTCAACATGAGGCAGCGAAGGTGGATGGAGTTCTTGGGGGACTACACTTTCAAGATACATTATGTTCCTGGGAAAGGAAATGCAGTGGCGGATGCTTTGAGTCGTAGGGCTCCGGCACAGGCCAACTGGTTGGCGGTGCATGATGAGAAATTAGTCCGTGATTTGGAGGCATTGGAGATCTCTTGCGTCGATAAGCAATCTCGTGCTGAAGAAATATTATGTTGGACGGAGGTGCAGTATGAACTAGCTGATAGGATTCAGCAGGCTTTGGTTCAGGATAGCACTATGAAGCAGGCATTGGATGAATCGTTGGCGAGTCAAATTCCCAGTTTGTAGTTGTGGATGGACTGCTAAGGAAGGATGGACGCCTATGCATTCTTAGTGCAGATAAACATCGAGAGGAATTGATGTATGAAGCTCATCATACCAAGTACTCAATCCACCCGAGGAGCACGAAGATGTATAGGGACATGAAGAAGTTGTTCTGGAGTCCAGGGCTGAAGAAGGATGTAGCACTGTATGTGGCAAAGTGCCAAACATGTTCCTTAGTGAAGGCGGAGTGATAGAAGCCCGGAGGTTTCTTAAAGTCCTTGCCAATCCCGGAATGGAAGTTCAACGACATATCCATGGATTTTATGCACGGTTTGCCAAAGTCACAGAAGGGAAAAGATGCTATTTGGGTGGTCGTAGATAGACTGAAAAAAGTATCGCATTTCATTTCGAATAAGAAGGAAGATTGGTGGAAAAGTTAGCCAAGCTCTATGTGGATAATATTGTACGGTTGCATGGTGTGCCCCGCAGTATTATTAGTGACGAGATGGCGCTTCACGTCCAATGACTGGAGGCTGGTGCATAAGTTCTTGGGAACTAAGCTGAGTTTCAATACAACCTTCCATCCACAAACGGATGGTCAGACCGAGAGGGTCAATAGGACGATGGAGGAGATACTCCGCATGTGCGTCCTAGTTTTTGGAAAACACTTGGAGGATCACCTATACATGGTAGAGTTTGCATATAATAACATTTTTCAAGCAAGTTTTTGAATGGCGCCTTTCGGGGCCCTTTATGGGAGAAGGTGCCGCACACCGTTGTCTTGGTTGGAGGCGGGCGAGTCAAAGTTATTCAAACGTCAGGTGGTGGGAAGAAGCTACTTCAATGGTACGTACGATTCAGGAACGGTTAGAATAGCTAAGGACAGGCAGGAAAATACTATAATGCCAAGTATAGGAATGGGGAGTTTAGTATTGGCGATTGGGTGTATCTGAAAATCAAGCCATTCAAGGGTGTCTCGTGGATTCGATGCCTGAAGAAGCTGAGTCTGAGATGCCTTTGGCCGTTTGAGATCCTAGAGCGGATAGGGGAAGTAGCGAATCGGTTGAAGCTGTCGGTGGAGTTGAGTGGGCTACATGATGTGTTCCACATATCGGTGTTGCGGAAGGTGGTGTAGGATCCTTCACAAGTCGTTTGCTATCAATCATGTGCTGATTGATAGTGGGTTGATGACGAAGGTCAAGCCAGTTTGCATTAAAGTTTGAAGTCAAACAGCTCCGCAACAAGAAGGAAATTCGAATGGTTAAGGTCTGTTGGGATAATGCGGATGTGAGGAGTTTTTGGGAGCAAGAGCAGGCTATGTTGGAGGATATCCGAACTTTTCAACTCAGGTAATGTTTAAAATTGTTTTGTGTACCCTTTTCTTATTTTGTTGGATGAAGATCTTTAAGGTGAGGAGAGTTATAACACCACGAAAATTTATAGTTGAAACGGGCGGTTTTGTACCAAGTTTGGATCTTGGTAGGTGAACACGGCCTGTTTCACGGCGAGTCACAACGGCCGTGTCATGGCTCGGGTTATGTCAAGTGAAGGACACGGCCTGGACACAGGCATTTCCCAGGGCGTGCCAGTATACACAGCATGGTACACGGGCGAGTCACCCACCTGGCCATGTACTTCTCTTGAATTTTCTGATTTTTGTATCGACTATCGAACAACGGCCGTGGACAAGTTGGCACAGGCATATAAAATCCGACACGGGGCGTGTCGTCATCACCCGTGTCAACCAAGCGACATGGCGGTTGGCATGGAGGTTATCCGTGACACACGACCATAGTCACGGGCGTGTTGAGGACCCAACACGGGCATCAGTTGGGACAACGGGCGTGTGCCAACCCGTGTCCTTTTTTTTGTGCTTGAATTTGAGTGACTGGATCGAGGCACACGGCCTGGAAACACGGCCGTGTGCAAAGACATGTTCGGCCTAGGATGAAAGTTTTCAGGATAATCTGAGCCGTTCGTTTTCTTTAAAATAAGATCCAATGGCCTAGATGAGTTTCTTCTTGTGTTTAATCCGGGAATAGAGGTTTTATTCCTCATTTTCATCTTAACACTCCCTCTTTCTAAGAAGTTAGAGAGAGAAGAGATCAATGAAGAAGGAAGGGAGGAATCTGGCCGCCGACGGAGCCATCGGAGCACCAATTTTGAGAACTGAGAACGATCCTGGAGAGAATTCCTTTGCGAAGCTTTCTATCTGACTAGTTTTTCATGGCGCCGAAGCGGACTTCAAGGGTAACGATTTTCAACTTGAGCACTTGAAGCTTTTCTTCCTTTGCATGGGAAACCCACTCCTGCTAGTGTGCGGTGGAGTGCGCGTTGTTCCTTTGGGGTTGATATGTTATGTCCCCCCTTGTTTAGAGTCCGGAATCGAAGTACGGGCATAGGCATTGTGTGTTGATAGCCTACACCGACATATTTATCTAGATCAGTGATGTTGCATTGCATGAATAGCCCAGAGAAGACTCCGAGCGTATTTTTCGCTCGGGTTTCTACCGGTTAGATTGTGGCAGGAATCCTTGGAGATTAACTCCCAAGGCATAGCCAGAAAACATGGCGGAAAAAGTATATCTGCTAGATTGGCGTGCCGGGAAATCATCCTTGAACAAAACCAGGTTATGTGTTGTTTTGTAAGTAATTTAGGATTCGGTTGAAGCTTGGGCCCGCGCGTATGCCATGAAGTATGACTAGGAGGCGGCGTGAGCAACAGGCAAGTGGATACGGACCTTGGCTATGTGGTTCGGTGCAAAGAGGCCTCTAAAGTGGATTCTGGCTGTTTGGCATAGTCGTGGAGCCATGGACTACAGTCGGAAGGACTCAAAAATGCTCACATTGTGCTTTGCCATCCTAAGATAGTGGTGATGCCAAAAAATTGACCGGATTCACCGGTAAAGAGCCCTGAGTGCATGGAGTGTTTTGGCGAGCTGATCCTTACTACACTCTTGGATGTGCGGGAAGAGACTTTAATTAATGCGCAATTTTATACTTTTTAGCCTTGGAAAGACTGATAGTGCAGTGATCGAGCACCGCCGAACCCACTTAAGTGGGCGTGTCGATTATAATTTGTTCAAGAGCATTTAAGGCTGGTACTCGTTGTCTTCCTATTTTGCCACCATGCTTGCGGAAA